>CM061275.1:17077500-19477500 GCA_030848825.1 Tadarida brasiliensis
CTCTCATTTGGTATAGAAGCTGATGTTTTTTGTTGGGCTCAGGCCCCCCTCACCGGGCTCTGTTACTCCCGGACCTCCTCTGACACTACTGCTCCTCCTGCACACTCCACTCTGGGCATACAGGCCTCCTAACTCGGACTCACTCTTCCCTCTTCTCCCAGATATCCATTTGGCTCCTTCCCTCAGCCCCTACATGGCGCAGGTGAGCTTTCTTTTCTGGACCATGCTATTTAAAATTGCCATCTTCCTCCCCGCTCAGCTCCAGCATTTCCTTCTCCCCTTCCTTGTCTTAGCCTCCTCATTCCACTTAGCGCCTGTGTGACTTTTTTTTTTTTAATCCTCACCCGAGGATATTTTTACATTTATCTTCAGACAGAGTGGGAAAGAGAGAGAGAGAGAGAAACATCAATGTGAGAGAGACACATCAACTGGTTGCCCCTCGTAGGACCCCAGCTGGGGCCGGGACGAACTGCAACCAAGGTACGTGCCCTTGGCTGGAATTGAACTCGGGACTCCTTGGTCCAAAGGCCAACATTCTAACCACTGAGCCAAACCAGCCGGGGCCCTGTGTGACTGACTTACTTGGTTATTGTCCGAGTCTCCCTGTAGAATCTGTGCTCTGTGAGGGCAGGGATTCGGATAGGTTGCTCACTACTCCATCTCTAGTGTCTTGGCTGTGCCCAGAGCAGCTGTTTGATACGTATTGAATGAATGAATGAATGAATGAATGAATGAATGAATGAATGAATGAATACATCCATGAAAGTAATAATTATGAAAACTAGGTCGTAATTTTGAAAGTGGGAAAGTGTACAGATATCACCTGTGACACGCACAGCGGCTGTGGCAACGTGATGTATTGGAGTCTGGAGCTGCAGAGTCAGGGAGACCTGGATTCAAATCCTGCCTCCACCACATTCCAGCTCTGTGACCTTGGACACACGTGTCTGAGCTCTCTGCTTCATCCTCTGTGAAACAGGTGTAATAGTGCCTCCCTTCTGTTAGTACTGTGAAAATCCAGTGAGGCAATGTAAGTGAGCGTGGTTGCTTTCTCAGAGTGGGTGCTTCCTCCACCTGAGGAAGAATATATACCAGAGGATAAGAACTGGGTGGAAATATGCAAAAGTGGAAATAGCTGGGTGTGTCAAATTGAGGAATTAAGAGTATTTATAAACATTCATTTTTTCCTTTTAAAACAATTTTTTTTTCTTCATTGATTTTTTAGAGAGAGAGGAAGGGAGAGGGAGGGAGAGATAGAAACATCGATGAGAGAGAACATTGATTGGCCGCCTCCTGCATGCCTCCACTGGGGATTGGGCCCACAACCTGGGCATGTGCCCTGACCGGGAATCGAACCGGTGGCCTCTTGGTGCATGGGTCGATGCTCAGCCACTGAGCCACACCGGCCGGACAACATTTATTTTTTTCAGTAGTCAAGTCCTCCCTCTGCGTGGGGACATGCACAGAGTGGTAGACCAGCAATGAGATTCTCCCAGTTACCTCCTGGGTTCCAGCTTCACCTCTGACATGAGATGTGTGACATGAAGCGAGTCCTAACCTCTCTGGGCTTCTTTCCTAATCTGTAAAACCGAGAGGTTGGATTTAGTAACTTTAGTCCCATCTGTGCTTAAAATTCCATCATTCGAGTGGGCAGGCCGTCCACCTGGCTTCGCCAGCCTGCAGCCCCGCCTGCCTCCCCGTGACGGCCAGATGTTTCCAATCTTCAGCGCAAAGACTCTAGTCTTTGGGTTTCAGGGACTGAAAGAAACTGGAAAGTTTAGGAAAATAACTAAGTCAATGAGCTTTCCTTCTCTGAGTCTCAAACACCGTATTCATTTTGTTCAAACTTAAGAAAACACGAGAAGCAAAGTAAATATGCACCTTTGGGTTCGAATCAACTATGTGAAGCTTTAAACCATGAAGGAAAGTGTGTGTGTGTGTGTGTGTGTGTGTGTTTAAGCAACAACCAAAAAGTAGACGTCAGCAGTTCTCAACTGTAACTCTAACCTTGTGCCCGCGTGGCTGTGAGCCCGAGGGAGGACTGAGGGGCTGGAAGGGATGGCTGTAGCCTCCCCTGCTCCGAGAGCTCGGCTTTGTTTCCTTCATCGCTCCCCAGGCCAGGCGGAGGGGAGGAGGATGTTTGGGTTTGCAGGCCCTGGGCACTGTCAGCAAGTTTGCAGCCCTGGCTTCACTTCCCTCAGTGTGTGTGTGTGTGTGTGTGTGTGTGTGTGTGTGTGTGTGTGTGTGTGTGTTTTGGAGGTGGGGGTGGAATCAGCTGCCCTGGCCTCCCTCCACAGAGGATTCAAACACCCCATGAGTTGCAAGGCTCTGACTTTACCCAGCTGAACAGGGACGATCTCATCTGGGAAGGGTCAGTTAAAAAATGACAGAACTGCCCAAAGTAAACAGAGGGAACAACCACAACAGAAACGTTCTCTGCAATGTTTCCTTATAATTACGGTCGGGCCACGGGAGCTCTGGCTGGAGTCCCCCTCCCCCCCCCCCAGTTGCCCCCACAGGCCCTCGCTGACCTGAGCTGAGCCTCCCTGAACTCAGGCCTCTCTCCAGCCCTCTCCCGGGAGATCAGGGCGAGTCCAGATTGCAGACTGTTGTGAGGATGGAGTTTGCATCGTCACACAGAAGACCCTGTAGAGCTCATTTATTAGGACCCCTGACAGAGTCCGGTGAGCTTCAACAATGTGCCCAAAGGCAGGGAGTAAGCTGGAGGCAGAACTGGTCTCCTTCTGAACCAGCTGCTCTGCCCAGATTATTATACCAGTTAACTTCATTTAAAAAAAAATTTTTTTTTTTAAGGGAGAGGGCAATAACTTTTTTCTTTTTTAATTTTTTTCTTTATTGATTTCTTAGAGAGAGAGGAAGGGAGAGGGAGAGAGAGATAGAAACATCGATGAGCGAGAACATCGATTGGCCGCCTCCTGCATGCCCCCCACTGGGGATGGGGCCCACAGCCTGGGCATGTGTCCTGACTGGGAATCGAACTGGTGACCTCTTATACAAGTTAACTCTAAAGTTTTATTTCTCCACCTTTTTTTCTAACCAAATCCTCCTCTGTTGACCTTTAGGGCAGCGTAGAAAGGCATATTTTGCATTTGGACGTGTGTCGTGGTACCTCATTTGGACTTCAGCGTTGGCGTTGTCTGTCTGCCCCTCCAGGCCGCCTTGTGAGGCAGCTGCTGAGCAGAGTGGGCGGAGCACAGGCTTTAGGGCCCTCAGAGCTCCGGTCCTGCACCTTCTAGCTGTGTGAACTTGTACACACAGATGACCTACTCTCTCCACGACTTCGTTTCCATGTCTGCAAAACAGGAACAATCAAGCATCGACTTCATCATATTGCCATGATTTCATGAGATGACACATGTTATGCACGGTGAAGAACTCAACAAATGTTAGACATTGTTACCAGTCCTGGAAGGCATTTATTCTTCCCTTTTTGCAGACGAGAAAGTTAAGGCTCAGAGAGGCTAAAGGGCTGTACTCATACAGTTGGTCAGTAAGAGAACCAGGATTCAGCTCAGCCCCCTGACTCCACTTCCAAGGCCCTTGCTGCACCACAGTTGAGTGTCGACAGTTGAAAGTGGCTCTGTGCCATGCGTCAGAAATGTCTGTCTCTCGCATCATGAAATGACGCGTGCTTAAGCCCTCACACGCTTAAGGTCCTGGGAAATGGATGCTTCGCAGGTGAGTAGGAGCTCGCGTGCAGTCTCTGTAAGGCAGTCTTTGCACGGACACCAGCCTAGGAAATGAAGCCTGGCACTAATCCCTAACCCAAGCCCAGGGTCCCTGGGCTCAGGGCGAGGGCAGAAATCCTTTCATATTCTCAACTCTCCTTTTCTTTGGCAATGGTTCCTTGAGGTTCTAAGAAGACTTTGCTTACCCTGATATTAGACCTTTTTTTCACTCTCTTGGGTTATAGTATTTAAGGGTATCCATCTCATTCCCCTGGTGGAACAATGGGCTCCAAAGTGGGGTACCCAAGATGATACGCTGAGGTGTACAAAGAGAATATGTGAGCACTAGTTCCTTTTTTTCCCTCTCTTTATTGATTTTTTTTTTTAAAGAGAGAGGAAGGGAGAGGGAGAGAGAGATAGAAACATCGATGAGAGAGAACATCAATTGGCCACCTCCTGCATGCCCCCCACTGGGGATTGGGCCCACAACCTGGGCATGTGTCCTGACCAGGAATCGAACCAGCAACCTCTTGGTGCATGGGTCAATGCTCAACCACTGAGCCACACTAGCTGGGATTCTTTTTATTCTTTATATTAAAATATTATGAACATTAAGCTTTACCAATATCTGAAAATTAGTACAGTAGAGCACATATAATTTATAATAAGTATGAAATATTGGGCATGCATGCTACATTTTTTTGATGGAGTGTCATGATGAAAAGAGTGTGGAGGTAACTGTTTGACAGGAAGCTTCTAGAGAGCCAGAGGTAGACCTTGTTCTGATTTGTGTCCCTCCCCCATTCTCATTACCTAGCACTTGTGACCAGTCCCCAGATAAATGAATTCGGCATCTATCTGAACTTGTTTGTCTTTTCCCCCCTCCTTTGGTCACCCATCTGATAGAATCTGTCCTGTTCAGTATTCTGCCAAGACCTGAGCAAATGGTAAAGCTGTGTTTGAGGAAGAAAGACTGCAAAGTGCCATAATTGAAAAATACGAGATGGTGGTTCCAAAGAAAGAGCTCCCGGCAGTTAATAAGGCCTGGAGCAGGCAAGAGGACCACGTCACGGAAGAGCTCTGGGCACGGAGTCGGGCAGGACACCCACACTGCTGTCTGAGAAATCGTGTGGTCTGAGCATAGATATTTTCTTTCTTTCTTTTTTTTTTTTTAATCCTCACCCGAGGACATTTTTGCATTTATCTTCAGATAGAGAGGGAGGGAGAGAGAGAAAGAAACATCGATGTGAGAGAGACACATCGACTGGCTGCCACCCACACAACCCCAACCAGGGCCAGGGACAAACTGCAACTGAGGTACATGCCCGTAGCGGGAACCGAACCCGGGACTCTCAGGTCCGCAGGCCAGCGCTCTAACCGCTGAGCCAAACCGGCCAGGGCTAGCATAGATATTTTCAAACTGAGCATTGCCCTCCTTCCTCCTCTCAAAGCAGCAGAAAGCAACACAACACAATGAACAAGGGTCTTAGAGAAAGAAGTCCCAACTTTGTCACTGTCCCTGGCTGGCTGATCTCAGGCAAGGCCCTACCAAGTCCTCCCTTTCTCCCAGGAAAACAGCTCTGGCTCTACAGTGAGGTCGGACTGGATGATTTTGGAGGTCCTCTCATGCTCTGAAGCAGTCCTGAATACAGAAGTTGGTGTTTTTCTGCAAAAGGTAATTTACACTTTGAGGGGCACTGTGGAGCCCACTGAACCAAAAATATCACCTTACCATCAAGCCTTCCATGGAGCGTGACATCCCCTCCTCAGACACTGTGTCTCCGTGTGCGGCTCACCAACCTGCCAGTCACTCACTGGCACTCAGCCACTTCGAGTCTCAGCTGTGTCCATTGTACATGTAGAGTGAGACAGCAAGGTATAGAAGGTTACACACACGTTACATATACCTGTAAATAAATACAAATATATGTGCATACACACAGACAAAGTACTGAGAGATACCTACCAAACTTTTAACATTGGTTATTCCTTTGGAATAGGAAAGTGGAGATGAGGGTAGGGATCTTACCATTTATTTTAAATTCTTCTTTAATGTTTGCTTATTTTTAATGAATAAACTATTTTAGTAATTAAAAATAAAATTGTTTAAAAAATAAGCCTTAAAAGTCCTATACAAACGTTTCAATAATATCTGAAATAAGTGGTAGCAGCTGTTCAAGAAGAGGCTCTACCAGAAACAAATCTATATCTTGACATTTCACTAGAGCCTTTGCTAAAGGGCTGATTATATACCGAGGTTCTACGGAGGCTAGGGACTCAGACAGGGAGGCCGCCAACACATCATTAAAAACTCTCACTGAATAATCTTGGGCAACTTGAGTTTGCCCAAACTTAATTGATTTGGGTTTCTCCATGATAAAACAAGGCTGTTAAACCAAATTACCTAGACAGGCCTTTCTGTTCTGAAGACCTATGATTCTGAATATTGTGCATTCGAAGACCCAGCTAGGAAGGTGAGTTTGTCTGAGGGGAGCCAGGAGAGAATTTCTTACTTTCCTTCAAAGCAAACTGAAAATTGACGGGAAACACCCTCTTTCTTGCCTACCCCATCTCCCTTGTAACACCCCAGTTACCTAAACTGTCTATATTTGGGACATTCCCCACTTCATGGGTCCTGATGGGATACAGAGACAACCTCTCACTGTAGAAGCTTAAAATATCATCCTCCCTTGTAGCTTTGCACAGGTAAAGAATCTGTACTAGACTCCGGAACTAGTGACCTCAAATAGCAAAGGCTGCTAGCTCTGCTCTGCAGAGAGGGGCATTAGTTGCAGTAACCACATTCGGTTTCCAGGGGCTTCAGTTGGTGGTTGTAGCAGCAAGGATCAGCATCCAGAGTTGGGGTGTCGGTGTCCACTGTCCAGCAGTGGAGTCCATGCCATGGAGGCATGGGTACCTTCACAGGGTTGTTATAGAAGTTGTTTCTGGATATGTAACCTCTAAACCTGGATCTCCAATCCTCCTGGATTGGACTTGGTTTTAAAAAAAAATGTTTTTAAAAAGTATTTAAGAGCCCTGGCCAGTGTGGCTCAGTTGGTTGGGTGTGGTCCATGTGCACCGAAATGTTGCTGGTTTGACTTCTGGTCAGGACACATACCTGGGTTGTGGCTTGATCCCCAGCTTGGGGAGCGCAGGAGCCAGCTGATTGATGTTTCACTCCCACATCCATGTCTCTCTCTCTCTCTCTCTCTCTCTCTCTCTCTCTCTCTCTCTCCCCCTCCCTCCCTCCCTCCCTCTCTCTCTCCCCCTCTCCCTCTCCCTTCCTCTCTCTCTAAAAATCAATAATAATAATAATATATATTTTTTGAAAGTATTTAAACCCTGGCCGGTTTGGCTCAGCAGTTACTGTCGGCCTGCAGACCGAAGGGTCACGGGTTCAATTCCTGGTCAAGGGGATGTAACTGGGTTGCAGGTTTGAGCCCCGGCCCTGGTCTTGGTCATGTGGGAGGCAACCAATTGATGTGTCTCTCTCACATTGATGTATCTGTCTTTCTCTCTCTCTCTCCCCCTCCCTCCCTTCCACTTTATCTAAAATCAATGGAAAAAAATCTTCGAGTGAGGATTAACAACAACAAAAGTAGTATTTAAGAAAGAAAAAAAAAAAAGCAAGTCTTCCCTTTCTTGACCTCTTATTTTCCCAGTTCTCCTCTCTGGAGGTAGCCATAATTGCTAGTTTCTTATGTCTTTCTCCAGAGATATTCTGTGTGCATGTAAGTATGTCTATGTATCTAAGAAAAAACACTGAAAAACCACCAAACACAGAAATGGGTTCCTTCATAGACATTTGTTTTGTATGTTGCTATGAAACCTCACAACGCGTGTTGGAATTATTCCATAAATATAAAGGCCTCATTCTTTTTAATGGCTGCTTAGTATTCCATACAGTATGTAGAAGGAATAGACCACAATCTATGTAGTCAGTCTCCTACTGTGAATGGTTGGGTTGCTTACAGTTTTTATGACTATAAGTTAGGTTATAATGAGTATGCTTGTAAATATGTCTTAAATATATCTTAATGCCCAGTGCAAGCATACTCGTAGGATAAATTTCTGGCAGTGAAGTTGCTGGGTCAAAGGGTATAACTTTTTAATTTTGACCAAACTGTAATAGAAAGAGACTGTACTAATTATCAACATGACAAAAATTGTTTTAGATTTCCTATCTCCCTATATCCTCACCTCACCAATATGTATTGTCAGATTTTTATAATGTTGCCACTCTGATAGGTTAAAAATGGTTTCTCATTGTTTTAATATTCAATCTTTAAACCATGAGTGAGGTTGGGCATTTTTCTTACATTTAAAAGCCATTTGTATTGATTTACCAATGTATTCTATTTCTGTCCTTTGCCTATTGTTTTCTATAAGACTTTGATCTGTTTTTAATTCTTTTGTAAGAACTCCATATTTTAAGGAAACTAGCCCTTTTTCACATTAGTTGAAAATATTTTTTCCCAATTTGTTTTTGGTGTCCTGGCTTTATTTTATTTTATTTTTGCTTTTTTTTTTGCCTCACAGAAATCTTGCATTTTTATGGAGTCAAATTTGTCCGTATTTTTGCTTATGGTTTCTGAATTTGCTTAGCATGGCTTTTGGCTGGGAAGCTTCCCATGGTCTCAACACTGAGGCTGCTCGTTTAGAAAACAAGATTTCTGGTTAAATACAAGAGATTAAACACATGTATTATGCTCTACTCCCTCCTAGGGCTCAACTCAAAGTTAATGTTTGATGAAGTAATACGTTCACATGGTTTAAAAAAAAAAAGTAAAAAGGCACCAAACAAAATATCCCTCACCCATGTCTCCCACGGGCCCAGGTCCCACCTTCCTGTCCATACGTAAGCACTGTTACCAGTTTCTTATGTGTTTCCAGAGTTTCTCAAGAGACCCGAGAAAGCAGAATTCTGAGCCAGCAGATGAGAAAGCTCAAGCAACTCACTTTACATTTCAGAATCTTCCATGTGGTCAGCCATTGGTGGCCCCAATGAGCGTTTTGTGAGTACAGTTGTGGTTAAAAACAGTGGGATGAGCCCAGCCGGTGTGGCTCAGTGGTTGAGCATCGACCCATGCACCAAAAGGTCACTGGTTTGATTCCTGGTCAGGGCACATGCCCAGGTTGTGGGCCCGATCCCCAGTGGGGGGCATGCAGGAGGCAGCCAATCGATGTTCTCTCTCATCGATGTTTCTCTCTCTCTCTCCCTTTCCCTTCCTTTCTCTCTAAAAAATCAATAAAGAAAAAAACAATAAAAACAAAACAAAACAGTGGGATGAATTGAAAGTCAGTCTAAGAGGCATCAAGGTCCTCAGACCCAGGTCCCTTGCTGCTGTCAGATGGACTGCCCAGCCCCACAATGGCCAAAGAATGAGGTTTTTCTTCCCATGGGAGAGTAAGACAGAGGGAGGACCAGGCACAGTTGTGTGAAAGGACAACATGTAGAAAACAAAGATTACATAGGGACCCCGCCTTCTTCCCTTATGTAGGTGCAACCCTGGCATCCAACCAGGAGATTTAAAAAGTTTTCTCTGAGAACCTAACACACAGGAGAGAAATGCCCTGAAGATCATTTGACAACAGTAGCATCTCTGAGAGAAAAAGAAGAAAAACTTAATATCCTTGTAGAGATAAGAGGGGATAGTGCGTACATAAAATAAAAACAGAACACTATTTTTTACAAAGACACTTTTAGAGAACAAAAAAGAGATCTTAGGAATTTAAATGTGGTTGCAAAAAATAAAAAGTAAATTCAGTAGAAGATTTGGAAAGTAGAAAGTAAAGCATAAAGATAAGAGATGGATCATAGAAGATATTAGAGCACAAATAGTACCCGGCCGGTGTGGCTCAGTGGTTGAGCGTCATCCCACGGACTGAGAGGTCCTGGTTTGATTCCCGGTCAGGGCACACGCCTGGGTTGCGAGCTCAGTCCCCAGTGGGAGGTGTGCAGGAGGCAGCCAATTGATGTTTATCTCTCTCTAAAATAAAAATAAAAAAATCAATAAAAACATATTTTTTTAAAAAAGCACGAGTAGTTTAATTGGGAGATGATCCCAGGAAACACCTGCAAGGCAGAGAAACAAGGAACAATTGGAACTTGATTCCTTTGGGGAATTCTGGAGACCAGTGTAAAAATTGTGCCTCAAAGTTATCCCCACTCAGGGCCCAGGAAACTGGGGTTTTATCTATTAACTTTGATCAGTCATTGGTTAAGGGCTGCTTGCAGGGAGGAGGGATTTATTCCCTGAGATTTCCTGAGCAAAAGCCCTGAGACAAAGAGACATTTGTGCTGGTAATTTAGAATGCATGGATGTGGTAGGTGCCAAGAGACTGTGGGCAGGGCATTGACGGCATCTGTTATATCTTCCTTGCACTCTTCCTTAGAAAATTACTGAAGGATGTTCTCCACCAAAACAATGGAGTGAATCAAGAACAAGGAGGAGGTGGAATCCAAGAACCAGTGTATTCAACACAACAGGTGAAGGGAATCCCCAGGATGTGGTGAAGGGAGATCCCAATGTGAGAGCTGTACTCTGTGGAGGCTAAAAGAAAAAAATACTTTTCCTCCCACCTTCTAAGTTCTTCTAGCTGGGCTAAGAATCAAATTAATGCAGACAGATTAACAGGGGGAAATCCATTTTGAATATGTGTGCATGGAGAATTCGCATACGCATGAAGATTCCAAAGACACTGATTCAACATTGGGCATATAAGACGTTTTGGACAAAGGAAAAAGAGGGGGATTGGGTGTTAGATTTCAGAAGTGAGAGCAGCCATTTACAGGTAGTTGAGGAACATTCACGGCAGGAACCCTCTTGCTAGGCGACTCAGGAACAGTGGGACCCACGGCGTCCAGCTGACAGGCGTGGCGTCTTCCTGACTAACGCTCGGGTGAAGATACCTAACGAGACTAGGCCACGGGTCTCTCCTGAAGCAGGTTTTTGTCTGAAGCCCTTGGGAGGGTCAAGCGTTCTTTCTGCGTCTTGTTTCTTAGTAAACAGCTTAAAACCAACGTCCTAAAGGCGGCTTTAGAATGGCAAACTTTGGTTCCTGTCAAAGGCAAGCCTGGAGATCAGTGAGCCCAGATAGGAGCAGATCAGAAGGCTCTGGAAAAACTTAAAGATGGAATGCATTAAACACCCAATTTTTTGAGCATTTTGAGGGGAGGCAAACTGGGAGAGAGCAGGCAGGATTAAATCAGTGACACTTGCAGAGGAAAATCTAGGCACATGAAAAATGACACAATTATTAACTCCAGAGAAAGTAAGTGTTACTCAGGAAAGTGATCATAGTTTCTTATACCACACAGATGTGAATAGTATTTATTTGGTCAAAATAATTTAAACACTGAGTGTCAATCTAATGATGATACTGGTATATAAACCAGAAAACATATGCGTGTGTGGTATGGGAGGGGTGGAAGCTAAATCTCCATTTTCCACAGTGGAAAGTGAACAGATTTTAGGAAGTAGTTATTTAGAGATATGGTGATACAAAAAAAGGGGGGATTAGTTAAAGCATTGGCAGTGGGTTCCTCTGAGGAAGAGAAATGGGAGGTGTGGAATGGGGGACAGCTAATGAATAATGTAGAACTATTTTATTCTTTCAACTATGTGCCTGTTTAATTTTGATATAAATAACTAAATAAAAACAGTTATTTATCTTTTTTTCCTGCTGTATGTGAAAAGGAGGAGACGAGATGGAAAGTGCATCATTCCTGGCTGATAAGGAAGCTGGGAAGGTCAGGGAGATTTTCTTGTTCCTCGAGTCCATCAACCCAGCAGGGCCTTTGACTTTTCATCTCCTGCTGAGGCAGGAAAAAAAATAATGCACAATGGGAAATTAAGAAATTAAGATTTTAAAAATCTTTAAAAGAGCTGTTGATGCCAAACTGACCTGAAACCGAGGGCTGCCCCAGGGGGGTTTGGACCCAAGGAAATGGTCCAAGCTAAGTGCCAAGAAAGTTTTTTTTCTTAAATCAAATTCAAAAATAAAACTGGGTTTACATTAAGGGGCTTATTACTAGCACTGAAGTCTCAGTGGAATAAATTCTTAATTGTGTCTGTATATAAATTTCTTGAAATTTTACTTTAAATGCTAATTGCCTTAAAATCCAGAATTTTAAAATATGACTGTTTTGATTTTTAAAAATACATGGGAATGCTTTTACAATAATTCTTAAAATGTTCAATTACAGTTGACATACAATATTGTATTAGTTTCAGGTGTATAACATAGAGATTAGGCATTTATAGAACATACGACGTGATCACCCCAGTAAGTCTAGCACCACCTGGCACAGTACATGTTATTACACTATTTTATTTATTTATTTTTTCATCCTCACCCGAGGACACTTTTCCATTTTTTGTTCAGATAGAGTGGGAGGGAGAGAGAGGAAGAGAGAGAGACAGAAACATTGATGTGAAAGGGACACTTTGAGTGGCTGCCTCCCGCACGACCCAACCAGGGCCGGGGACAAACTGCAACCGAGGTACGTGCCCTTAGCGGGAACCGAACCCGGGACTCTCTGGACCGCAGGCCGACGCTCTAACCGCTGAGCCAAACCGGCCAGGGCTGATTTACACTGTCATTGACCATATCCCCTATGCTGTACTGTACGTCCCTGTGACTACATTTATAACTGGCAATGTGTACTTCTTAACCCCTTTCGCCTTTGTGGAGTTTTAATTAACCATATCTATGATTGAAATCACCTCGTTTAGGTGTGTGCCCCAATCGTGACCCGCAGTCTACCACTTTCTGGTGGCAGGCAGAATGCCCATGGGGACGGGGCCTCCGGGGCTACCGCAGTCCTCTCTTTCTGACTTCAGTCCCTCGCCCCTGGATCCTTCTCCTCAGCCTAGAACATGCTCAAAAATCCGCCCCCAAAATAAAAATAAACCAGAAGTTCTCCCTTTGGCCTTCAGCTCCACTTTCTCTCTTCTTTCATCACGATGCTTCTGAAGAGAACACTGTGCTGACTTCCTTCTCTTCCCAGGGCCCCGCCACGCGCTGCTTGTCACCCTGTGGTCCGACTGCGCTCCGACCAGCTGCCCCGCCCGTCAAGGGCTTCTTGCTACGTCCTCCTCGACCTAAGTCTTTGACTTTTAAAACCTCTCCTCGAGGTCCCTCTGACTCCACCTGCCCCCCGCCACAATCCTGTCACACCAGTGTCCCTTTCTGTCCCTTTCACTTCCTCTCCCGCCCAGCTCACGGCCGGGGCCTGTTCCCTCTACCTGGGACTGCCCTCCGCACCCACACCCACCGCTCCATCTGGCTGTCCGACTGGACTTTCGGGCCTCAGTTTACCATCACTTCCTCAGCGTGCCCCTCCCTCAGGCCGCCCCTCCCCCCTCCAAACTAGAATTTCCCACTTCCCATCTTAGAAATTAGGTTTTTTTCTTCAAATTATTTATACAGTTTATAATTATGGACTTTAGGCGTATGTTTCCTGGCTTGAACATCTACCTTTCTTTCCAGAGTGTGAGTTCCATGACGACAGCGACCTTGGCAGGTTCTTGACCACTGTGTGGTTAGGGTTCAGCACAGTCCCTGGGGCAGCAGATACCAACTCTTTACTGAATGGAGGAAGGAAGGAAGGAAGGAAGGAAGGAAGGAAGGAAGGAAGGAAGGAAGGAAGGAAGGAAGGAAGGAAGGAAGGAAGGAAGGAAGGAAGGAAGGAAGGAAGGAAGGAAGGAAGGAAGGAAGGAAGGAAGGAAGGAAGGAAGGAAGGAAGGAAGGAAGGAAGGAAGGAAGGAAGGAAGGAAGGAAGGAAGGAAGGAAGGAAGGAAGGAAGGAAGGAAGGAAGGAAGGAAGGAAGGAAGGAAGGAAGGAAGGAAGGAAGGAAGGGCTTTCTTCATGCCAGGCACTACAGTAAGTACTTTACATATATCACCTTGTTTTTATTTTCACAACAGCCCTATGAATAGGTACTGTTACCAGGGGAAAATTGAAGCTTAGAGAAACTGAGTAGTAATGCCCAAGATCTCATAAAAAAAACGAGCATGAGAGCTAGGACTTGAAAATACATTTCTCCCCCTGGCTGGTTTGGCTCAGCGGGTAGAGCATCGGCCCACAGACCAGAGAGGCCCGGGTTCAGTTCCCGCTAAGGGCACGTACCTCGGTTGCAGTTTGTCCCCGGCCCTGGTTGGGGTGGTGTGGGTGGCAACCAGTGGATGTGTCTCTCTCACATCGATGTTTCTTTCTCTCTCTTCCTCCCTCTCTCTCTCCCTCTCTATCTGAAGATAAATGCAAAAATGTCCTCAGGTGTTATAAAAAAAAAAACAATTAAGAAAATACCTTTCTCTGACCCTACGCAGGACTTCTTAATGATCATATTATATTGCTTCATGGCTGACAATCTTGGAGATTCGCCTCCCAGCACTTCCCTCTCGTCTGCCTCCGTGGTTTCTCTCGCATCTTCTTAGGATCTCTTCCAAGCGACGTGAGGGTACTGGTGGGGTGGGGACTGCTTCCAGAGCAGACCGTGGTCCTGGCAGCGTCCCTTTTCTAACTCGTGTTTCTGAGACGGCCTCAGAAAACCTGTGAGGTAGACGACCACGACCATATCAACAGTTCGACTCCGTTCCTGCTCATTTCCTGCCTCTCCTCTGACACACGACTTGGGTTTCTCCTCATGTGGCACCCACTCAGGCCTCTCTCCCTGCCCACAGATGCCCTCAGCACATCCAGACCCTTTCCCGACAGAAATGCACCTGTCCTGGAGAAGGTTCACTAGAGAATGGTAAGTGAAGATGAAATATTGTATAAATAGTTGTGCCTGGCCGGTGTGGCTCAGTGGTTGAGCGTAGACCCATGCATCAAGAGGTCACTGGTTCGATTCCCGGTCAGGGCACATGCCCAGCCTGTGGGCCCAATCCTCAGTGGGGGGCATGCAGGAGGCGGCCAGTCGATGTTCTCTCTCATCGATGTTTCTCTCTCTCTCTCCCTCTCCCTTCCTCCTCCTTTCCTCTCTCTCTAAAAATCAATAAAAAGAAAAAAAAATCTTGAAAAAAAATAGTTGCTATGGGTTGAATTGTACCCCCTTCCCCACCCCAATTCATATGTTGAAGTCCTGACCCCTAGCACTTCAGAATGTGCCCTTATTTGGAAACAGTGTTATCACAAATGTAACTATTCAAGTTAAGATGAGGTCATACGGAATAGGGTGGTCCCTAATGCAATATGGCTGTTGTTTTTATAAAAAGAATGCCATGTGGCCCTGGCCGGGTGGCTCATTTGGTTCAAGTGTCGTCCTGTACACCAAGGGGTGGCAGGTTCAACTCCCAGTCAGAACACATGCCCGGATTTCGGGTCCAATCCCCTGTTGGGGCACGTGCAGGAGGCAGCCAATCTATGTTTCTCTGTCCCCCTTCCTCTCTCTAAAATCAATTTTTAAAAAAAGAATGCCACGTGGAGAGACAGACATGCACAGGGGTAATGATGAAGGCAGAGTCTGGAATGATGCAGCAGGAACCCAAGAGCAAGGATTGCCTGAAAACCACAGAAGCTAGGAGAGGGCCAGACCGTGTTCTCTCTCACAGCCTCAGAAGGAGCCAACCCTGCCAAAGCCCCAATCTTAGAGTCCAGCCTCCAGAACCATGAGACCGTTCACTGCTGTTCAACCCCTCAGCTCGTGGTGCATTGTTGTGCCAGCCTAGTGAACTGACAGAAACAGTATAATCCCAGACCCACCTGGGCAGTGGGTTCTCTCTCTCTCTCTCTCATACACGTGCGCACACACACACACGCACACACACACACACCTAAAAGGAAACACAGTTTATAAATAAGTTAACAGTGGTTCTTTTGGGAGGGTGGATGATGAGCGATGTTGCTTTGTGCTTTTTTCTGCACTTCTGGGTACTTTCTGAATTCTCTTACATCTCTACAGTATTATGTATGATTACATAGACAAGTCCTGGGCTCCAGCTTCCTCGCTGTGATTTGAGAAGAGCTATACTAATCTTTCAGCTTTCTTGGAAGGATTAAAGTGCCTGCCACATAGTAGGTCCCTCAGTGTCCCCAGAGTCGGGAGGGCAGCTCCCGTGAAGGAAAGTGGGGCGTTCATCATTCAGGGGTTGCTCAGCTCATAAATGAGGCTTCGCTGTGGCAGCCGGGCAGGGGTGTGGCTGGCACTCAGCACGGGCTGTGTGGTGAGGCCGAAGTGGACAGTGAGATGGCACAAGGGAGCTGGCCAGACACCTTGGGTTTGGGAGGGTCAGCAAAAAAAAAAAAAAAAAAAAAAAAAAAAAGCAAGAGAGGTTGGATTGAAAGGCTGACTGGAGGAAGATTCATTGAAGAAGGACAACTTAATCCATTTGGGGTAGTATGTCTTAGTTTGGGGTGCTGTCTAAAGGGGCAACTGAAAAGGAAAGAGACCAAGATAAAGTGGAAAACAGTCAGGAAGCAAACAATTCCCTCTAACGTGAAGAATGCCCTCCCTCCCTCCTCATTTCTTCTCCAAGAACCCTCCGGAAATGGAGTGGGCAACATACCTTATTCTAACTTTCCACAGCCCTTGGGAAGATGTTCTTTCCCAATGAGGGGTGTTTTGCAAACATCCCTCTTTGGGGCCATATCTGGGATAAGATGTTCTTTTCTGGACACTGTTTAGGTAGATGCTACCCAAACATTTAGCCTTGCCTCTGATTTATCTCAATAGGGAGGGGTGGTTGTCTTGAATCTTGAATTTAGCCATCTGTGACTTCAAATTAATCTTTGGTTTTCAAAAATTAGGGGCTGTGTTGCTTCTGTGTACTCAGTTATGTCTTCTCTATTCCCATTAGAAATCCCATCAATTTTGGGAAGATTTGGGTCCCCACAAATGGCAGTCACAATCCATTCCTTTATTGGAGGTCATTGATGGCTTTCGGCCAATCCCTTTGCCAAAACCTACATTTCCCCTTTCCTTTTATGTCTGCAACATTATGTAGCAACATGGGAAAACACTTATAATATAATATTAAATAGTGAAAAGAAGAGAATATAAAAATTGTATGTACATTATGATTCTGGCTATGTAAAAACAAATAAACAAAAAAAAACACACACACACATACATACAAGGAAAATAAGCCCAGAAGAAAACAAACCACATAATTAATAATGACTATGTTAGGGTACTAGGATTGTGAATTTTCTTCTTATTCTCTATTTCCCTAAAATTTTTCATTATAATGGAAAAATACATACTTAAGAAACAGACTTACTAAGATAAGGTAAGGGGCAGAATGAATAACAAAGTTCGATAAAATAAATACAACAGGAAAGCTAGTTGTAGATAAGGTTTTTCTGGAAGTAAATATACATGGTCCTCAGCCCAGCGTGTGTGAGAGAGAATTGTGACCACAGAATTCTTATGGAAGACTTGTAACCACCTGTCATCTTGTGGACTCTGAGAATGACCAAGAGGAAGAACCGCTGAAGACTTCAAACCTGCCGAGCCTTTGAGAGGAGCTGGGGACTGGGGGGCTAGGAGCCCAGGCCCAGTGGAGAGACTGCGTAGACGTGTCTAAATCTGGAGGTTTCTGGGAAGGGTTTCAAGCATGACAAGGTGAGGCTCTGATACTGTTTATTTTTAGAAGTCCTGTTGAGAGGAGCATCTTTCACCTCTTACTAGCTGTGCTCCTTGGAACCGAGGACATCTTTCTGCTGCAGCAGCACTAGGATCAAAGCACGTGTTCAGAAAGAGAAGTGAAAAACACCAGATGTGAGCAAAACCACAAGGGGAATTTCAGACAGGCAGCATGCACCAGATTACCCAATTTGGAAGGTGTCCCAAGCCCCAAGACAGGCCGACCCTCTAAGGATCAAGCTGGAGGGATGGAGGTGATTGATCCTGATTTAAGCCAAATGCCGCTAACTTGACCTGTGACCTTGCTCAAGCCACTGACCTCCTCCTGACCACTTTCACTGTCTGCAAAGTGGGAGGATGGGCTTGTTTCCTCTGAGGAATATAATGGAAACCATGCTGAATACGGAGGTGAGAGTGAGGCACGATCCTGCAGATGGTGGTGAATGGTGTTTGAGTATGTAAAGACCACAGCGTGTACACACTTCCAGTGTGTAGGTCCAGACGTTTTGTGGGAAGGATGTGTGTAAAAAAACCAGGGCGTAAAGATCGTGTCACACAAATCACAAAGTAAATCAACTCACAATGTAAATAATCTACATGTTGTCAATTGAAGGGATGTGACAGGATATATATGTTTTGATCCTCACCCAAGGATATTTTTTAATTTTAGAAAGAGTGGAAGAGAGGGCAGAGGAGGGGAGAGATAGAGAGAAACATCGACTAGTTGCCTCCTGCACACACCGCAACCAGGGCCAGGGATCAAACCCACAACCCAGATACATGCCTTTGATTGGGAATTGAACCCACAACCCTTTGGTCCACAGGCTGACACTCTAACCACTGAGCACTATGGCCAGGGCAGGGTATATATTTTTTCTCACTCACAGCTCTTTAGGTCTCCTGGGGTCACCCCAGATCTAGACTAAAGCATACTACCTAGCACATAGTTAGTGCTGAATAAGTTAGTAGAGAATCTCTTAAATTTCCAATTTCAGCTTTCTTTACCACTTAGTTGTATGTGGACTTTGGCAAATTACCTCATACTTTTGTGCCTTGGTGTCCTGTTCTGTAAAGCGGGGATAATACTAATATCTACCTCATAGACTTGTGAAGATAATATGGAGTAATATATGTAAAGAGCTTAGAAGAGTGCTGGGTGGATAATGTTAACTATTGTTATCTTACTAAAGCTTCCATGTGGACTTTAAAGCTCTCTGCATTTCTTTCTTTTGTCTGTTTTCACATCCAAATGTTTCCCACATTCTTGCTCCATGCAAGGATATTTCCTGTCTGTCATCTATGTAGGACACTGCTCCCTCCAGACTTCAAACGAGCCCTACTCACCCCCCACCAAAGCCATTAATGTATTCCTGTTCCTGCCAACTTTGAGTGAACATCTAAGTCGAGCCCACAACCACACATTTATGAAGCATCACTAAGTCCTCTCTTCTCCAGCGGCTGGGCTTCTCACACGATGAGACGCCCTCTTGACCAGAGGAGGTGTCCTACTCAAGATGAGAATTCTCCTCGTTAATGGAGCTGTCGGTGATGGCAGTCACAGTGTAGGACGGAGAGGAACCTTGGACTCACTGAGCATGGCCGTCTTTAGGAGAACAGGGCAAGGAGAGAAGTCATGGGCCTAGTGAAAACCCCCGTCCCCACCCCTTTGGAGAGAAGTTGTCATTGGAGAGAAAGAGGGATGTGATACTGGGTTCAGGAGGGGAGATACTGGAATTCATCTTGGGGCTCATGGGCCCAGGAAGTGGCTGTATATGAGAACAGGAAATAAGAAAAAATAATCTGATCAGTGACAGTTGTGATATTTTGAACAATTAGTAGATGATGGGGGCAAAACTGAGTGGCACTTTCCCTAACGTGCCAATGTGAATGGACTCACTTTGGCACCATGGAGCAGCAGGGAGATGACTCAGTCATCACCACCCTTCCCTGGACCACTTCCGTTCCAGTCTCACCAGCACTAGCATCATTTCTTCCCAGGAGCACCCTGGTCTTCCAGCACTGCCAAATTGGATCGTGATTGTTATTGTCCTTACATTATCACCTTCAAATCACTTACTCTTTTTTGTGTGTGTGGCTCAGTGGTTGAGTGTTGACCCATGCACAAAGAGGTTACTGGTTTGATTCCCAGTCAGGGCACAATCCCCAGTGGGGTTTGTTTGTTTGTTTTTTTAATCCTCACCCAAGGACATTTTTGCATTTCAGATAGAGCAGGAGGGAGAGAAGAAGGAAGAGAGAGAGAGAAACATCAATGTGAGAGAGACACATCGACTGGTTGCCACCCACACAACCCCAACCAACCCCAACCAGGGCGGGGACAAACTGCAACTGAGGTACGTGCCCTTAGCGGGAACCGAACCCAGGTCTCTCTGGTCCACGAGCCGCCACTGTAACCGCTAAGCCAAACTGGCCAGGGCCTTTTTTAATCCTCCCAACATATTATCTTCTAGAATGTTTTTACTACACCATCATTAGAGTCCCTGAAGATGATTCAATTCCATAGAAATTGTAGAGCCCCTATTATACAAGCCTAAATCCTGGGGAACACAAAGATGATTAAAATATGGTCACCACTCTCAAGGAACTGATATTCTATGTTGCAGGTAGATTTAAATTTTTATTTACTTATTTTTTTTCTTTATTGATTCTAGAGAGAGAGGAAGGGAGAGGGAGAGACAGAAACATTAATGAGAGAGAACATCGATTGGCCACCTCCTGCATGCCCCCAACTAGGGATGGGGCCCACAACCTGGGCATGTGCCCCAGGCTGGGAATCGAACTGGTGACCTCCTGGTGCATGGGTCGAGGCTCAACCACTGAGCCACATCAGCAGATTTAAATCGCTAACTTACATTTACTCTAGTGATGGTTTAGGTTCCCCTAATCATCTTCCCTATTGGCCTGCCTTATGATGTTAATTTGTTTAACACATTTATTCGGCACCTACTATATATTGGGCACTGGGCTAGCCTTAGGCTGCGACAACAAAATAAAACAAACATCATCACCTTTAGATAGCATAACTACAACGTGAAGTGCAGAGACTAGGCTCCGTGGTATACCTGGTTGACTACCAAAGGAATAGGTAACATTTAGTATTCCTGTCTCTCCTCCCAGAGAGTGGGGTGCACTCCACTGTACCTCCCTCTTCCAGCCATTATGCAGTGAAGTTACAGCTGAGACATGGTAAGTTCTTATTTGAGTCCCACTTTAGAGTCAACTGAGAATAGAAGCAGGGAGGACAAATCTCCATTACAATGGTGAGTAGCTGGAAACTGCTCCTCACCAATTTTCTCACACACCCCCTTCCCAGGAATCAAATACCCTTCATACTACTCCCTGATGCTATATGGGTTAGAATCTCTTCAATATATAAATGTGAAATATCTTTGGTTTTTTAGTGAACAGTCTTCAATAATGGAAGGTAAAGCCAATGATACAAATATTAAGCTTCCAAGGAAATGTTTTTCTTATTGGAAGATGCATTTAAGATGAAAGAAAGTATCAAATTTCAATTGATGGTGATGAAACTACTTCTTATAATATTAGGGTGTATAGTTGACGTAATAGCTGGCCAAACGAGGGGTGTAGGAAATCTCCTCACAGCCTCTGCCCACTCAGCCTAAGACCCCAAGATATGGAGGAATGACTCACTATAACAAATTCAGCCAACTATTGATTAACTGTGGTCACAGAACAGCATATTAGCAAGGAGCATTATTGATTGTAATGGATTACCAATACAAGATAAAATTTGGAATCAGATGGCCTTGGGTTCAAATTTCAGCTCAGGTTCCTGTCTGTTACCTGGGCCTGGGGCAACTGATTTAGCTTCAGCTGCCTCTTTGTTTTCTAATTTGCATAAATACAGATTTTAAAAGACTAAAGAGACACAATTGAAGGCACTTGGCACAAAGCAAGCACTCCCACTGCTCTTTCTACGTTACAGATAAGGAGCCAAAGCCTGAGGACCTGAGGGAACTTGTCTGAGCGCCCACAAGGACCAATGTCACACCTGGACCATGGACTGGAGCCCCCGGCTTCCTGACCCCTAGTCCAGCTGTCTTTCTGTTGTTTTCATAATGGGAGTTGAGCAAAGACAATTGAAAATGCGTTTATCTCTGGTCTTCTCAAGCTTGAGAGGATGACATAAAAACAGGGGAGGAGGCTGGTGTGGGGTGAGAGGTGAAAAAAGCAGACTTACTTCCCTGGCTGTGCTTTCCTTTCCGGAGTTTGCATTGCTTGAGCACACGCCCACTAACGGTGGAGGGAAGTGGCAGAGCATAGCCAACTGGGATTAAAGATTATGTCACATCGATCCACAGAGTAAATAACCTACATGTCCACATTGAAGGGTGTGTGACACGGTGTCTTTTTCTTTTTTTTCTCACCCACAGCCCTTTGGGTCTCCTCAGGCCACCCCAGATCTAGACTGATTTTCCAGAAGGCCTTACATAAACATGGCCTTAGAGTTCCGAGCTTGCTGACGTGTGGGTTTGGCAGAGAAGCGCAAATTAAAGAGGTTATGCATGAAAGATCACTTGTAACCTGAACATCATTTCAGTGTGGGATGGGTGCTCCACGTGGGTGAGGAGAAAGAGCCCTGGGCCAGAGATGAGATGCCTGACTGCTTCCCTTGACACTGCCACTAAGTTAGCTGTGGGGACCCAGAAGAGGAAGTTGTCTTCTCTGGGCATGTCTGTTGTCACTTGTGAAAACACCCTCAAGTAGTCATTTGCTAAATACTGAACGCAAAACACTCACCACATTTTGTTTTCCTTTATCCTTCCAAGAGCTCCACGAGGCAGATAGTACTCCTCCCATATTAGAGGTGAAGAAACAGGGGCCTAGAGATACTGTGACTTGCCCAATATCATTCAGCTGGGAAGTGGCAGAACCTGCTGGGACTGGGATTTGAACCCAGAATGTGCTCTAACCTCTGAAATAGATGACCTGGACTTGAGGAGGAAATGGGTATTCAAGCTCAGAGCACTTCAAGGAGGTGAAACGAACATGCGCTATGATCATCTACGGGGGTATAATCCCTGGGAGGTATCTGCACGCACGGCATGTTCAGCTCATTGACTTTCTTATTCATCGCTTATCGTCTGATCTGTGAGCATCAAACCACAGCTATCCTCTTTCACCTCCATCGTTTCTGGTGTCACTTCTCCCACATGGGCTGCATTCAGGGGGAGCCAGCGCCACTTCTTGCCGAATGGGGGAGTGTCAAGAGCAGGAGCCATTCTCACGCACCCACACACATCAACACACACGCACACGCACATTCATATTAGTCTGTGATACACGTCCGCGTTTTCTGAAATTGACGATTTAAGAATCTGCCCTTATTATGTCAGTGCCTAGAGCATGTGTATACATAATTTCCCAGAATTGGGGTTTGGAGTGAAAAAATGCTGTGATACAGTGGAGACGGTAGACAAGTACCAAGGTGAAGACCAAGAGACTTAGACCCTTCTGGCTTCCGCCCCAACCTTAAATTCTGCTGCAAACTTAGGAATTTGTCCCAGCTCGTTCAGCCTCCGGAAAGACCCTTGCCCTGGGTGGGCAGTACCTTTGCTGTGACTTCAGGGTCTCTTCAGGAGCCGATTCTGAGCTCGCACTCTGTCATCTGGGTGTGTGTTCCAGACAGTGGTGGTCATCGGGCTGCAGGGTCACATCTGTGGAATGCTCCCTTCCGTGGTTTGGCTCTGCACCTGGTGAGCTCTTTGGTGATGACTGCATTTTTCATTCTTGCTACTGCTTTTTGCTTTTGCTGGGGAGGCAGACACAAAAGATTCTGAGCCTCATTTAATTATATATAGTCCAGAATTGTGGCATTCAACAAATGAATTTAGTCATTACATAGGCACGTGTTGAACACTGTAGTAATGTTACTTCATTTTAAATTAACCCCTAATGGTGACCAAGCGCATCTGATTGTCGCACCAGACTTCCCAAGAACTCTTAGAGAAGAGTAGAAAGGGATAAAAATATGACCTACCTCATGATGTTTGTGAGGATTAAATGCAATAAACTACAGTAAGTACTTAGCACTGGGGACTGGCACTGCGTGAACGTCGTTACATGTCACTCTTAGCACAGTACTAGTCCCTAATGCTCATGAGGAACCGCCGCCCAGAGAAGCTGAGTCACTTGCTCGGGTTGTACAGTCAAGTGGTAGAATTCGGGTGAGACTCGAAGTCTCCAGACTCCAAACCCGTTTTAGGAAGTCATCAGCTGAGATGCAATCATGGAAGGAAAAAAGCAGAGCCTGGAAGAGAGCGCGTCCATGGCCAGGGTCACAGCGGTGAGCAGGCAGAAGCGTTTGGGGGGAGGGCGCGGCCAGGTCACGCTCCACAAGCCGCTACTCGTGGTTTCGGGTTTGCTGTGTCTTCCCTCAGCACCTTCACACACGGCCACCGCACCTTCCCACCCCTCCCCACCCCCCATCTGAGTAACACTCCTGCTTCCAGGCTCAACACTCACATCTCCGCAAGGAGCTTTCCTGAGCCTGGTGTGGGTTTGCACCTATGGATATAAGCTCTCCAAACGTCTTGTTTTTGTGAATAGTTGTCCAATATCTGTATTCCCAGCTAGACTGTGTGCAACGAGAAGTCACCAAGTTTATCGTGCTTGCTGGTGGAGGTGTCCCCGGCACCCTTACGGCTTCTGGCACATTTGTGAGGTGCAGAGCAGGTGCTGGCCAATAGAAGGGTGGAGAGGAAGAAGACTAAGAAAAAAGAGGGAAGACATGAACTTAAAATGCTTTATCAGCCAGGCTGGCATGGCTCAGTGGATTGGGCGTCATCCCATGGACTGAGAGGTCCTGGTTCGATTCCCGGTCAGGGCAGGTGCCTGGGTTGCCGGCTCGATCTCCAGTGGGGGGCATACAAGAGGCAGCCGTTCGACATTTCTCTCTCACGTCGATGTTTCTATCTCTCTAAAAAAGTCAATAAACAAACATAAAAAAAGCGCTTTACCAGTCTGCCACAGACTCCCTCTGACAGGTGCTATTGGAGGAGTGAGGAAAAGCAGAGTGGGCAACAGAAAGGAATTGAAAAGAAAGACTCCAACACACAGGGAAAGCGTGGAGGAGAAAATCAGTGCAAAGAACGGCACAAGCGTCCGCCTCGAGGAGCCCAGGACTGGGCCAAGCCTTCTGCACAGCCATGGACGGGCTGACGAGGAGCCGTTTCTCCGCACTGCCTCTGCTCGCTGCCTTTGCTAGAAAGAGACTGGAAGGAACCCCCTGCTCTTCACAGATGACTAACCAGGAAGCAGTCTACGGAACACAGTGATGAGCCCGCTGAGGGCCAGGGAGAGGAGGAGTTTCCACCAGGCTGATAGATTTCTGACTCTGCCTTGTTGACAGCAAAGGGCAGCGGTGCTGGGACTTTTGGCAGGAAGTAGCCACCTCTGCGGGAGTCAGAAGAGTGCCAGGAGGCAGAGCGACCCTGGCACCCAGAGCCCAGCTTTTCTCCCTCCGCACCCTAGGTGGTGGGCCTGATCTCTCGTGCCGCCTCCAAGGTGAGGGCAGCCGAGGGAGGACGTGAAGCTGCAGCTTCAGCAGGGGCCATTTTGTTTACGTTCCCACCCCCTGGCCTTGGGAAGCCCCGAGTTCCCACAGTCACCCAGGCAGGAAGGTCACCACGGACACCTCATCTGTCTGGGTGGCTGACTAACTACAGATAAGCAGCAGCTGCTGCCTCCATGTTGGGCTCTCCCAGACTCCCACTCTGCACCTGGGGGCAGAAGGCCCAGCCTGTGCCCGCCTGAGCACAGGGCCTGATGAATAACACGGCCCAGGGCGGGGAGGGCTCAGACCTGCCCACCCAGCAGCCCGGCGCTGCCAGGGTGTTACCTTCTGATCTCACATGCGCTCTGCCATCCTTTTCTCACATCACTCTGACCACCACCCGTGAAGAACGCAGAGCAGGTGTTTTTGTGTCCATTTTGCAGATGAGTAAACAGCCTCAGGATCTTCGAGTGACTGGCCCCACTTCTCTCAACCAGTCAGTAGTCAAGGCTGTTTTCCACCTCTGCTCGCTGGGTCTTTCCACTACTCCATGCAAAGACAAGGAGCCGAGGGGACAAGTTCCACTTCACCCCTGAGAGAGCACCCTTCCTCCCGGTTTAACCTGGCTTCACCCAGTCCGGGGTACAGTGAGAAACACCAGTCCTGGAGTCTGAATCGGGATTCCTCTTTTGCTGGCCAAGTAACTTAGCAGCTGTGAGATTTGGGGCTTAATCGCCCTGAATATTCGCTTCCACATACATGACATGGACATAATAGTGTTTAAATTGCAGGATTGCTGTCAAGGTTAAGAATGACAGTAAACATCTACTGACTGTTTTCCAGACCCGAAGCTCAGTTCTGAAAGTCTTATGAGCACTGACTCATTGAGTTCTCACAACCCTATGTTATTTCATATACGCTATGCACTTTCACTTTATGGGTGAGGAAACAATGGCAGAGAGGTAAAGGAACTTACCCCAGGTCTCCCAGCAAACAGATGGCGGAGCCAGGATTCTAACCCATTTTGTTTGGCACCAAAGCCAAGTGCTTCATCTCCATGCTCTACTTACTATGCAAATTGTGTTTACAGTCTATAATAGGTCCTCAGTCAACAGCTGTTACTAGGAATGGAGGCAGAGTTGGCTTGACTTGTAAGCAAAGCGAAGAGCTAACTACCTGACCAATTAGATAAACCCAAGGCCTGTCCACGCACCAGTATCTTCAGTTTCGCATGCCATGTTTTCTCACCTCCCACCACTGCAGTCATTCCTTCAGAGCAGGAAGACACCTCAGGGACATTTGGCAAAAAAGGCCCTGAGACATTTTTTGGTTGTCACAACTGTGGGGGGCGACTGGCATCTAATGGGTAAGGCCAGGGATGCTGCCAAACATCCTGTAAGGCACAAGGCAGTCCCCACATCAAAGGATTATCTGGCCTTCTATGTCAATATGCCGAGCTTTAGAAACTGCTTTCATGTTAAGTATTGAGTGTTTAGTATTGAGCCAAGACTATTTTCGGCTCTTGAAGAACCCTGTTAATACACAAATTTGTCACATGGAACTGCAAAGTAATGTTCTGTTTAACAGCTATTGCTGTTAACACGGTTCAATATACACGATTATCTGTCATTACCTATTGTTATTGCTGTTGTTGTGCCAAGCAAAGAAGTGTGCCCAAGAAATGGTCAGGCTGATTTGGGCCTTGTGGCGGAGCTTTCTCTGTCAAATTATGTTACCAACCCTCAGATTGCTGACATTTCTTCCAACGTGTTGAAGTAGGTCATAAATAAATTCACAGCAATGCCATTTCCTTTCAGCACGCAACTCTGTGAATCCTTGCTGTCTCTCAGTTGCCAGCTCTTGTTATGTCCCCCCTCTCATTATGTATACATACAACAGATTTTTTTTTTTAGTCTGATTTTTGTTGGCCTCTTTAGGAAACTCCTATAGCTACTGACATCTTCAAAATGGTAAACATTTACTTTGCCAAACAGAACTTTGACCAGAAGAAGCATTTTCATATGTGAAGTATCTCTGATGCTTGATAGCACATCTAGCTTTCTTACTTTATTGGAGAACACTGTGCCTTGCATCATTACGATTCACTGATTTCCATATCATTTTGCATTAGCTTCAAATACTCTATGAATAATCCTGAAAGGAGTTGTATCAGTCAGTTTAGGCTAGGTTATGATGCAGTAACAAATGGTCTCAGTATTCTAACAACAAAAAGATTTATTTCCTGTTCATATTATGTATATATCACATATTGGCTGCCACCTTGCTTTATCTTTTTTGTTTGTCTGTCTTTTCTCCTATTTCCCCTATTGACACCCTCCTCCTGATGCCCGCCCCCTGCCCCGTCCCCAGCATTGTTGTCTATGTCCATGGTTATGCATACATGCATATAAGTTCTGTGGTTTATCTCTTCCCCCCCTCCCACCCCCTCTTCTGAGGGTTGTCAGTCTGTACCCTAGTTCTATGTCTCTGGGTCTATTTTGTTCATCATTTTGTTTTGTTCATTGTATTCCACAAATAAGTGAGATCATGTGATATTTGTCTTTCTCTGATTGGCTTGTTTTGCTTAGGATAATACTCTCCAGGTCTCTCCATGTCGTCTCAAGGATAAGAGATCTTTCTTTCTTACAGCTGCATAGTACTCCATTGTGTATATGTACCACAGCTTTTTTATCCACTCGTCTACTGATGGACACTTGGGCTGTTTCCAGATCTTAGCGATTGTAAATAGTGCTGCTATGAACATAGGGGTACATATATTCTTTCTGATTGGTGTTTATCTTTTTTATTTAGGATTTAGGCTGAAGGAGCAGACTGTGTTGGGGGCATGGTGGTGTCATAACAGGAGAAAAGGGAAATGATGGAACCACATGATAACTCATAGCTTCTGCTCAGAATTGCTCATAACTGGTCATAATTGGCACATGTCAAATATGCTCACATTCCATGGGCCAGTGCAAGTCGATAGCCAAACCAGATGTCATTGGGGCAGAGATGTACATTTCTCCTATAGGACCCACAGGCAGGGACAGTGAGTATTACGAAAAATAATATAATCTACCACAGAAGTCCTTCTTTGCCACCAATGTCATGAACTTTATCAGAGCCAGGGCCTTGGCCTCTACTTTGTCAAGAGATTTTTATCAAGAAATGGAGGAAGAGTCCAGCCGATGTCGCTCAGTTGGTTGAGCATCAGCCCATGCACTAGGAGGTTGCTGGTTCGATTCCTGATCAGGGTACAAGTCTGGGCTGTGGGCTCAAACCCCGGTAGGGGGTATGCAGGAGGCAGCTGATGGATGTTTCTTTCTCATCAATGTTTCTATCTATCTCTCTCCCTCTCCCTTCTTCTCTCTGAAATCAATAAAAGCATATTTTATAAAGAAGAAGAAAACGGGGGGAAGAGCCCTGGCCAGGTGCCTCAGTTAATTAGAGCATCATCCCATATACCAAAAGGTTGTGGGCTCATTTCTCAGTCAGGGCACATAACTAGGTTGCAGGTTTGAGTCCCAGTTGGGGTGTGTATGGGAGGCAACTGATCAATGTTTCTCTCTCACACCAATTTTAAAAAATCCTCAGCCCAGCCAGTGTGGCTCAGTGGACTGAGTGTCATCCCATGGACTGAGAGGTCCCGGTTCGATTCCCAGTCAGGGCACATGCCCAGGTTGCAGGCTCAATCCTCAGTAGGGGGCGTGCAGGAGGCAGCTGATAGATGTTTCTCTCTCACATTGATGTTTCTATCTCTCTCTCCCTTCCTCTCTCTCAAAACAAATCAATAATAATTTAAAAACTCCTCAGGTGAGGATTAAAAAAAGAAAAGAAAGAAATGGGGGAAGAATATAAGGTGAAAGATTTGAAGAGGCAAAACTGTTAGATGTTAATGATGGATTTGATGAAGAGCAGAGGTAGATGGCAAGTGTCAAGGAAAAGACGGGAGTTAAGGATGACTTACAGGATTCCAGCTTGGGTAACTAATGAATGATAGTGCCAACAGTTGAGGTAGAGAATAGAGAAGGAGAAAGGACCAGTTTTATTTATTTTTATTTATTTTATTTTATCCTCACCCGAGGACATTTTTGCATTTATCTTCAGATAGAGTGGGGGAGGGGGAGAGAAACATCGATGTGAGAGTGACACACCGAGTGGTTGCCACCCATACAACCCCAACCAGGGCCAGGGACAAACTGCAACCGAGGTATGTGCCCCTACCAAGAACCGAACCTGGGACTCTCTGGTCCACAGGCCGACGCTCTAACCACTGAGCCAAACTGGCCAGGGCCCAGTTTTATTTTTGACTCAATGCAAATAAGGTGACTTTGGAATATCCATGAAGAATGTACAGTAGACAGATGGGTATATGAGTATGTTTCCCAAGCTAGTAATGAGCTAGAAAAAAAGATCTGAAGTTCAACAGCATATACATAGTGATAAATAATAGCTATATGATTACATTTACTGAACATTTACTATGTCAGGCATTGTGCAAAGCAATTTACATACATACTTAATGCTCATAACAGTCCTACAAGCTACTTGGTATTACTTACCCTCATTGTGTAGATAAAGCTATGAAGCCTAAAGAAGCTTAAAAAAAAAAAAAAAATTTCACCCGAGTCAAAAGCTGTAAAAGTACCCAAGTGCTTTGTCTCCATAACCCACATTTCAATCAAATATGTTCTTAGTTGGAACCATGACAGCAAATGAGAACATCCAGGCACCATGGAAAGAAAGAGAAGATAAGAACAGGGGGTCAAGGGCAGGACGCTGAGGAATATACATGTTTAAGAATCAGGAAAAAGAAGAGCCCTTGAAGAAGACAGAAAAAGAGCAGGTAGGAGAAAACCAGAAGAATACAAATTCTCAGGAGCCAATGTGTAGAGAGTGATAACAAAAAGAGAGTGTCAACAGAGTCAGGGGCAGCAGAGTACTCAAGGAGCAGGGCTGGGAAATGTCCACTGGTGTCGACAGTTAGGCCTAGGCCCCGACAATATCTCTAACCTCACAGAAGCATCTGTAACCAGCCACATTCCCCACCCAGAACCCCAGGGGTGAAAAATGAACCACAGATGGCTAGTCATGTGCTGACTTTGGAAACATTAACCTGTTGCTGGTTTACTCTCTTTGAACTCTGCCTCCAGAGACAATCTTGATGTTTTGACCTGTGTAGGTAGGTCTTTGTGACCTGGCTTTTGGACTCCACTTGTGTGTACATGTCTGAGTTCTGGACTGCTCCCTCACCTTAGGAAACCCAGCCTCACACCACATCCCTACTTTTTATTATTACCTACTCCTTCCTACCTGCGGGAGTGAGGTCAGACACCATCCCTCAGTTCACAAGGCTGTGTCTCCTGCTACCTCTCAGCAACTCAGCTTCCAGGAGGGAAATGAGGAGTGTGGTCTCAGATGATGGCTGCTGTATCTGCTCTGTAGATGTGGCAAATTACTGACAATGGGGCTGCTGGCTTTGAGATCACAGGTTGCTGGTCAGACCTTGCCAAGCTTTGCAATGCCTGTTGTCAGAGCAGAATCTCTGTCTTCAGGGGGCCCTCTCAGTAGCTGTGCTTTTTAATCCAGCTCCAGCAGTCTATGGAGATACAAGATTTATATTTGGGGACAAGGGGACACTTAAGAAGTGGGATTCCTCATGTATGCTGGAAAAGCAGGAAGCTATTGTCCAACTATAGCCTGGAAGGCCACACTATGGGCACCACTGGGACTTTCTCATAGCCGCGACTAACCGGCAAGAGCCTTTGATGACCATGGAGTGGCCAACTACAGCAGGAGAATGGGTAAGTATCCAGACCTGCTTCATTCCCAGCAACTTGAACAGAATGAGCCTATACTATGGGTCTCTCTAAGGTGAGGGCATCAGAACCCTCTAGCGTCTCTGCTCTTTGCATTCATGTCTGCATGTCTGAAGGCTGCATGTCTCCATCACCCTTCCGTCGCTGTCCCCACCCCCAGTGAAGATGACCAGATTTATTAAATAAAAATACAAGAAACCCACTTACATTTGAATTTCAGATAAACAACAAATACTTTTTTAGTGTAAGTATGTGCCACACAACATTTGGGGTACGCTTATACTAAAAAATTATTCACTGTTCATCTGAAATTCAAACTCAAGTAGGTGTCTTATTTTATCTGGCAACCTCCGTAGCCTGAGACTTGGTAGGAATTCACAGGCCTTGGGATCCACTGGGCCTCCACTTCTCTCCAGAAGTCATTGGGGGCACTTTGTGAAGGAGAAAAGCAGAGAACTGGGCCTCTGCTAGGATACTGGGATCCTGATCCTGTCTGGTCCCCTCATGCTTCTTCTGGGCCAGCTCTGGGTATCCATGAAATTAGACCTTCTTGGTTCTTATAACTTTGTTGGCCTTTCATTGGCTGCATTTAGAAGATAAAGAGTGAAAGATCACTTTCTAGAAGTGTCTAGACAGTCTGTAGAGACCATGATGCCCCTTGTCCTGTGGCAGCACCGAATGCTCAGTATCCCACATGACTTTCTAGAGGATGGTTTTTACACTTCTTCAGCTGTGTCCTAATATGCTCTTGAATACCGCCACACATACCCTGCCCAACTATGCCTCAGGTAATCCTCTAGTCCGACCTTCCTGGGTTTCCTGAAGCCCCAGTACCTCCAACACAGTCTCCAGAAATGTGTAGCATTTTTGGACCAAGTTCATTGTAGCCAGGTGTCTATAATTCACTTGAGGACAGCTAGACATTCCAAGATGTGCTTGATAGCAATTTGTTATTTTCTGTGCAACTGACCCAGTAATGACCTCCTGACCTCCTAAAAAAGAGAAGGAAGTTGGTCTGATGTGCTGAGGTTGACACCATTTTTCAGGCCACTCAGACTCCCTTCACCTCTGCTCCATTGTAGCATTAGCAGAACTTACTGTGTGCCAGGCACTCTTAACCACTTTACTTATAGTAACAAATTTAATGCTCCTAATAATCCTATGAGATATGTGCTGTTATTGTTGCTGTTTTATAGATGAGGAAATTGAGACAGAGAGATATAGTAATTCTTCTAAATTCACACAAATAAAACAGTTGCTAAGAAGTAAAAGCTGAGATTTGAATGTGGGCAGTCCAGCTCTAGAGTATATCCTATTATTATTATTATTATTATTATTATTTATTATTATTTTTTTTAATCCTCACCCAAGGATATTTTTCCATTGATTTTTTTTTTTTTTTTTTTTTTTTTAGTGGGAGGAAGGAAAGGAGGGAGAGAAAGAGAGAGAGAAACATCGATGTGAGAAACACTCATTGACTGGTTGCCTCCCGCATAACCCTGACTGAGGCCAGGGATCGAACCCGCAACCGAGGCAAGTGCCCTTGACTGGGAATAGAACCTGTGACTCTTGGGTTTCCAGGCTGACAGTCTAACTGCTGAGCCAAACTGGCCAGGGCCCAGAGTATATCCTCTTAACCTGTGTGCCAACTTCAGGCAGCCTGCACCCAACTTGGTTCAACTTTACATTGTTGGGACTGGTGCTGGCAACTCTGTGGAGGGGCCACCCTGACCAAGGAGGAGCCCTGTCCTGTCCTCCATTATCCCTGTTTTGGGAAGGAGAATGGTTTGCTGTCAAGATGTCTTCACCGAAGGGTGTAAGGCCAGATAATGAGCTCAGTCTGCAGTGGCCTGGAGCAGCCAGGACAAATCTAGAAGCTCAGCTCATGCTATGCAGGTGGCTCGCCTTATCCCATGTGCCTTGAATATTCCATCAGCGACACAGCCAGCAACAGAACCACAAAGCAATGGCTGATATTGTAAGCCTGGGTACAAGCGGCAGCAGAGAGACACCGCTGGGAGACGCTGGCTTGAGTATTACAGTCATCTCAGAGAGGTGTAAAGTACCAGGAAGGCCTCTGTATGAATAGCGTGGTGTGGATCCCGCCACGAAGGCCCAAATGCAGCATCAGCCTGGCCATCTATCTGTTCTGCTACCAAAACACAATCTGTGGCCCTCTCGACACGTGTTCTGGTACACTACCATGGCAACACTTGGACCTCAAGCAAAGATAACCTGGGCTTCCTGAAGAGCAGCTGTGACCCCTGAGCAGCACACATCTCCAGAACTCCATCCATGGGACTTTGATCTCTGTCCACCCTCTTGCCCAGTCATGACTGTCTGATGGCTGCATAAAGCTGGCACACTTCCCTCCCTGCATCGCTCCTCCATCCACTCCAGTCACTCGTACTCTGATGGGTAAGCAGGAGTTCCTACTTCCATGGTCTGTCAAAGCACTGCTTTCCAACCAGAGCCTTGGACCTTTCAAGCCCACGTCCACCTGCCCACCACCCCTGGATGGATGACAAGGCCAGTGCTTAAGGAATACCTGCATTTTTCTACCTCTCCCACAGAGCTGGCTGCTCCAGCTAGTGTCACTGCCACAGACTTTGCTTTCTGAATTTATTGTTTCCCTCCTCCCGGAATTACTTTCCTGTAAAACAGTGGCCTTCATCCTTACACTTTCTTGCACCATTTCTTCCGGCACTATTGATACTTCTGCAGCTAGATAGTACTTGGGAAGTTATGCACTAACTGAAGAAACTTTGATGAATGTGCCATGTTCTGGTACAGAGAGAGGTTTGAATACAGGATGCCATCTAATTGTCCCCCTAGCAAATCAAGTGTGAAAGCTGGAGGATTGTTGATAATAACACCACCAGCAACAACAGCTATCATTTATTGAGCACTTACTATGGGCTGAAATCTTTGCATGTATTTTTTTCAATTAATCCTACAACAGTGCAATGAGGAGGATACTATTTTGCCTCCAATTTATAGCTGAGAATACTGATTCGCCAAAGATCCATGAGCAAGTAGTAGGGCCAAATTTTGAACCTTAGTTAATTGAAAGCTGGGCATCCAGCCACTCTGCTGCTTCCTCTGTGTCCAGTCTCTTAGCTGCTGTTCTTTTCTCCTGATTCTCCAACCACCACCCCAGTGATGAGGGGGGAAAACATGAATTGTGTTCCCAAGAGGGAGCAGACTCATTATGACATGGCTGACCACACCATCAGGACCATGGGAAAGAGTGAAGGCACATTTTAATTTGGCCCTTTGAAACACAGACCCTGCCCGAAGAAATGAGGGATTTGTTATAACTACTTTCCTGTTTTGTTCAGTTCAGTGATGGATCCCAAGCATCTACAACCACCTAGCTCATTAACAAACATTAGCAACCCCCCCCCCCCAAAAAAAAGCCCAGGAAGTTGGGTTTGCCCTGATGAAGACACAGGAATCTGGATGGCATGGCAGGAAAATAGCTTTTAGTAGAGCCAGATGACAGGTTCTTCATGACAGTGGTACATCATTTCTCAACTACTCTTTGTAGGTTTGCTTTTTCGTGTCCTATTTCAACTAAGACATGTTGTTTACTCTTCATGTATTTTCTCTTCTGCATAATTGCTGCTTATTTATAAATTCTACTTATCATACTGCTCTGCTTTCTCATAGCTCTGGTTTGTATAACCATAGTCCTCCATGGCCCCTACTCCATTGTGTGGTGTCCTTTCAACTTCAGTTTTCATTGGTAGTTTTCAACTATGAGATAACTACCACATTATCTCATGTTTCTCAATTCAAATCCCAGAAGGAGAGAATGTGATTGACCTCATCTTTTGAATCTGATTGAACTCATCTTTTCCATTGAACTCATCATTTATGCCCTGGTTTTTGGAGGGGCAGCCCTCATGTCAAAGGCCAATCCTTGGTCCAATCAGGAGCCATCCGTGGGTAAAGAACAACCTAGCTCTGCTCTCAAAACAGGGGGCTGTGGGTGGGGCAGTTTCATCTTGAAGAGGAAGTTGGGTGTGGCAGGCGCTTTGTTGACATATCCAGTATAGGAGTGCTCCTGGGAGCCCATCTCTCACCTCTGAAAAGTGACTTCGTAGATTAAGACTTTTAATCAGGCATTCCCAGGAGAGCCCAGACAAATGCAGCTGGTAACTTGCTGAGTTTGGAATTCCTCTTGGCCTACCATCTTCTTGTATTCTTCCCTCTGGGACTACCTTGATTTGTCAGCTTATCACCTGTTTGAAGTTGGCTTGTTTCTGGACTCCCTCTTCTACTAGGTGAGTTGACTTCTGACTAGACTGCTTAACTCTTGGACAAGGTGAGTGTTTGGATTCAGCTTTGGTCTTGGATCATGTTTTTAGCTTGGATGAAATGGCCTCACATCTTGCCCCTTTGCCCCCTTGCCCCCTCTCTTCTACTCAAATTTACTCTGCTCCAAGTTATCATTTATCTGAGGGTACCTTCCCAGCCCACCAACATATTCCTGAGGGAATGACATTAACAAATAGTTGGTGGCTTCAGTGAGAGCAATTTTAGAGGGATGGTTGGGGCAGAAACCAGATAGAAGCAAGTTGAGGAAGTGGAAAGAGTGAGTATAAGACTACTCTTCTGAGAAGTTTAGATGAAAAGGAGGGGAAGAAAACAGCTATGTGTCAAGAGTTGTCTTTTAAAATGTTTAATTTACTTCTGAATATATGACACATAATTTTGTAAAGCATTTTGAAAAATAAAAATGATAAAGAATACATTTATAATTTCCCATAATTCAACTACCCTCATAATCATGATAGTTACTAATATTTGAGCACCTACTCTATAGAAGAATCATGCCAGTCACTTTATAAATGGTGTTGCTAGTCACTGTGTCATACAAAGGCCCAGATGAGCCAGAATTAAGACAGTTTTGTCTTTGATGCAGAGCAAGACAATATCTCTTTCCCTCAAGCAATGATTGACATCCATTGATTTATAAGGGGGCTGAGAACTTTGCTGGGGGGGGACTCAAACCCTGACTTCAGTAGGGTTTTAGTCATGGGTAGATATGTCTGGGGGAGTTCCAGAGGTAGGCAGATTGCTGGTAGGTAGAGTGGGGCTCCCAGGGAGCACATTGCTTATTGAGGAAGAAGTCTGCCATGATAAAGCTGGCCTTTAGTCCTGGAAGGCCATGGCCAGTCTAGCTGTCATGGGGCTGGGCCTTACTCAGCTTCCCTGCATGTGTGTTTCTAGAAGAAAACAAAGAAAGACCTCTGTGTAATAGAAAGAACCCTTTTATGAAACTCTGCAGAGCCGTAGGGCCTGTCGGTGGGTGGGTAACTGAGTGTGGCACCCAGGAAGAGAGCTTTTCCTTTCACACTTTGAAAGAGGATGCTGAGAGGCATCACAGGGGTGATTCAGCCCTAAATTTCCTACAAAACTAGCACCATGGGGCCAGCTGTGGTGGTAGAAAAACGTTTCATCAAACTTCAGCAAGGTAACAGTAGTTGACATCAGTTCAGTAACACTTTACCTTGAACATTGATACTGAAGAAATGGACTCTCTTACTTCCTGTTTTTCAAAAGCATTGTTGACTAGGGGAACAATGCAGGGCTCCGAAGGAGGCACTGGTTGGGCTTCTAGCTCACCGTGGTGCTGTCAGAGCAGCCTCATGGTGTCCAGCTAAGCTAATTGTAACAATAAATGATGATATGACTGTTTCAAGAACACAGGTAAGAGCTGCCCAGTAATGTCTTTGCACAAACAACACCTTTTCAATGACATCACCCTGTATAAAACTGAACACCCCTCCCTTCCCTACCCCATAGTACCACCCACACCAACTTTCTCTCCATAGCACTTATCACCATGAGAGCAGTATCCAGGTCTATGTGTTTATTGCTGTGTCTCCAGAGTCCAGATCAGTGACTGGCACAGAGTATTCAGTAATCATTAAGTTCATTCATTTTGTGGGTTTCCCAAAATATTTGGGAGAGGATGAGAACTATTAAGATTTTTAATTAGCATCTGCCTGGCTGGTGTGGCTCAGTGGTTGAGCATCAACCCATGCACCAACAGGTCACCAGCTCGATTCCTGGTCAGGGCACATGCCCAGGTTGTGGGCCAAATCCCCAGTGGGGGCATGCAGGAGGCAGCCAATTGATGTTCTCTCTCATCGATGTTTCTATCTCCCTCTCCCTCTCTCTTCCTCTCTCTCTAAAAATCAATAAAGGAAAAAAAAAGTTAAAAAAAAAAAGATATATGCTCTTAAAAAAAAAAAAAGATTTTTAATTAGCATCTGGATTTATAGCCTGGGGAAATCCAGGACATTTCTTACATTTATCATACTACTACAAGGCATGTACTATACTACGCCTATTAGACAGATTAGAGCGAAAGCAACTTGCCTTAGGTCCCATAGTCAATAAAGGCTGGGACTAGTATGAACCAGTATGAGAAATAAGAAGGTCATGTAGGAGTCACAGCTATAACTGAGGCAAGAGCTATCAAAAGCCTTAATGGATATGGTAGAAATGAGAACAGAAAAAAAGAGATGGAAAGGAAAGAAACTGTGAAGATTGATTAGAAATGTGGGAGACAGAATTCAACACACTACTAGAAGTAGCCCAAAAAGTCAAATCAGGAAAGGAAGATTTCTTCTAAGAGGGAGGTAGCTTCAATTTCTTTCAGAAAGAGAAGATTGGCTGGTTGAAAACCAAGAACAAAACAGACCAAGTAAATTCAAGTCTTTGGAGCGTTGAGTGAATCTTTTGTAAAGATACGTTAATGTAGATTTCATACTTGAATTTTATTTGCGAAACAGATGAGAATATAATACCTTATGGCAAAAGAGTCAAAGTTGAGTCATAACGTGGAGAAGATTCTGGCAGTGTGTCCAAGGAATGAGTCAGGAATCAGTGCAAAGCCTTGGGGAAAGGGGGTTCTCAATATTAGGACTTGGGGTTGTTAATCATGAGGTTCCCAGGCAACATAAGAGACCCTGCAAACAGGTCTTGGCTTAGAGGAAAGGAACTATTGGACCCAAGTAAGAAGGTCTGGCCCACTCCACTTTGCACCTCACTTCAGCTCATCAGCTGATGTTGCAGGCTATCCCGTGATCCTCCCAGGGGATTTTGGAAAGGAAACCAGAGACAGATAACTGGATCAGAGGGGCCAACTGGGATGGTCAGCCACACATGATGAGAAGCAGACAGGGAAACTGCCTGTTAATGCATGTAAGAAGCTTCAAGAGGCTAAATTCTTCCCAAGTCACACTAGATACTGGCAATGGGGGTGGCAGCCTGTTGGTTCATTCAATCAGTATTTACCCAGTGTTCTTTATAGGCCAGGCATTGGGCTTAGTACTGGGAATGGAGCTACAAATAAACTATTTCATGATTTTTCTGCTCCCCTCTGGAGAAAGAACTGGAATGACATCTGGCTCTCATTGACACAAGGATTACGCAGGGCTCCATCGGCAAGAGGCCGACATCGGCTTGGGCAGAGAGCTCAGGTTGGGGACAGCGTGGTCTGGCTGATAACAATACTTATATTGTACTTGGAATTTGTTTATTTTCTATGCTCAACTTGGTATTTTAAAAAATATTTAATAAGCAGCCCTGGCCGGTTTTGCTCAGTGGTAAGAGCATCGGCTGGTGGACCAGTGAGTCTCGGGTTTGATTCCGGTCAAGGGCACCTACCTCGGTTGCGGTTCATCCCGGACCCTGGTCGGGGTCCTGCGGGAGGCAGGGGTCATGTGGGAGGCAACCAGTCGATGTGTTCCTCTCATGTTGATGTTTCTCTGTCTCTCCCTCTCTCTCCCTCCCTCCCACTCTGTCTGAAGATAAATGGAAAAATACCCTCAGGTGAGGATTAAAAAAATATACATATATATATATTAGATAAGCAAATTACTTTATATTTTCTCATAAGTGATTTCTAGATATATAGTTATGATATTGGGGAGGAGGGGCTTTTGATTTTCAGTCTTAACCGCAGCAATATGCCTAAATTGCTGGGCTTGACAATCATCTAAAACAACTACATTTCAAATCACTCAGTAGAAGAAGCAGCAAATCAGCAGAGGGCATGATCCGTCACCCCTTTATTACGTGGCCAGACCTGAGTCACAGTGGGGAAGCCCCAGTAGTGTGTAAGATTGTAAATCACCGCAAGAGCAGAGGTCAGTGTGCAGATACCCTGGAGAGATGATCCCACCCAGAACTCTCAGATGCAACATTTGGTAACCACTTACCTCATGAGGGCAGCCTGGCAATGACCTTCCCTTAGGGGGTGCGCCGTTTCACTCCGCCTGCAAGCTGGCCTACAAGATCACCCCTGTTCTCCCAGGCAAGAGTATTTGTCTTAACTCCAAGAGAACAGAGATGGTGTCATCAGTAACCCTAGGCCCTTGACTTGGTAAATAGAACAGAGATGAATACTCAAACAATTACTTGCTATTGTGGAATGTGTTTTCCCTAGTAACAACACGGTACATGTTGTAAGATCTCTGTAGTAGTTTATTTACCTCTGAAACATATGTGGCTGACAGCTATACAGAATCTAGCCCATGGCTTTACTGTAACTGGAACTCAAATTATATTGATTGAAAAGCATGTTATACCAGTACAAAGAGGGGAAAGAATGAATGGGAGAAAGAGCAAGAGGAGGAGCCAAAATAGAAGTTCACTTTTCAGCTGTGTTTAATTTTGGCTGCATGTCTGTAAGTACAGGTTCTAACTGAAAAGACCGCAATCTCTGCTCAGATGTACACAAGCATTCTAGGAGACAGAAGATTTTAGGATCCACTTTTTAACGTTTCTAGATCTATGGTCTATATTATTTCTTAGTCCTTTAATGGCCCATTAAAAACTGAGGCCATTCATTGCTATGAATAATTTTAATCAGTGTAATTCAATCTTAACGTTTATGAAGTGCTTACTCTGTGCCAGGCACTTTTCTGATCATTTTGCATGTGGTTTTTTGTTTGTTTGTTTTTGTTTAATCCTCACTGGAGGATACTTTTTTCCCATTTTAAAAAGATCTTCAGATAGAGTGAGGGAGAGAGAGAGAGAGAGAGAGAGAGAGAGGGACATGTCTATTGGTTGCCTCCCGCACAACCTGACCACAGCTGGGGATGAACCACAACCGAGGCACGTGCTCTTGACCTGAATCAAACCCACAACTCTTTGGTCCGAGGGCGATGCTCTACCACCGAGCCAAACTGGACAGGGCCATTTTGTATGTATTTACTCATTCAAACTTCACAAAACTCTGCTGTAGGTATCGTTGTTCCCATCTTACAGATGAGGACACTGAAGCACAGAGAGTGTTCGAGATCTCGTGACCAGAAAGTGACAGAGTCAGGACTCACAACCAGACAGTGGCTCTGGAGGTGCCTGCAGCCACCTCGCTGGCTTGGCTCTGCAGACTGTTATCTCAGTGCTTATCTCCAAGGAAATGGTTTGTTAAAACCACCCTTGGGTGTTTAAATGTTTGGTACTCATCTGTTACCCGTTGAAATTTGTTAACTTTGTTTCTACAACAAAGTAACAAGCCTATTTTTAAAAATCATCTTTTTCTGCCCTCTTTTTCACAAGCGATAGTAGTAACATTTTAAGAAACAAAATAAATGCAGAATTACTTTTGTGAGGACAAATGGTGTAGGGCCATTCTTACATAAGCTGGGCCAGCATTCCACAACCTATTTTTAACAGGTACCCGTTGCCAGTATGCAAAAATGGCCTACATACCATTGAAGTTAATATTCAATAAGATCATGAAATTGGTTTATTTATGTGCATTAAAATCTTCCTAGATAGCAAAAGGTACCTTTCATTTTTCATTTTCTTTCCTTCTTTTTTTGTTTTTTACTTTCTGCTAAGTTTAATATTCTAGTTCCATTTTCTTCACCTTGAATAAAAATGCATTATCTAATAAAACAGTGAAGTGAGCTAGGAGTTTAAAGATTACAGCTTTAGTGCCCCTTTTTGCTAATAAGATGTCAGTTCTTCATTTATAAAATAAAAGTGAATATCTAAAATGCAGTTCTAAAAATATGACATTGTAATTCTTTAATAGTATATTAAAATTCTATATAAATATTTGGAGAAACAATCACATAATTTTTCATATAACCTATGATTAACCAATGATTTGACTGCATTAGAAAAGAATAACTATGCCCTGGCCGGTTTGGCTCAGCGGTTAGAGTGTCGGCCTGCAGTCCAGAGAGACCCGGGTTTGGTTCCTGCTAGGGGCACGTACCTCGGTTGCAATTTGTCCCCGGCCCTGGTTGGTCATGCAGGAGGCAGCCACTCGATGTGTCCCTTTCACGTCGATGTTTCTCTCTCTCTCTCTCTTCCTCTCTCTCCCTCCCACTCTATCTGAACAAAAAAAAAATGTCCTCGGGTGAGGATTAAAAAAAAAAAAAAAAAAAGAATAACTGAAATCCTAAATCTTAAGCCAAATTACCTTTTCCATTTATTTATTTACTTATTTCATTTGATGGTGGAAGATCTTAGTGGAACTGCATTTTTTTTTTCAATTACGGTTTACATTCAATATTATTTTGTATTAGCTTCAGGTGTACAGCACAGTGGTTAAACAATCATATACTTTACAAAGTGGTTCCCCCATATTTGCAGTACCCACCTGGCACGGTACATAGTTATCGTGATATTATTGACTACATTACTTATGCTGTACTTTACATCCCTGTGACTATTTTGTGAATACCCATTTGTACTCCTTAATCCCTTCAACTTTTCCACCCAGGCCCCCAACCCCCCTCCTTTCTGGCACCCACCAGTCTGATTTCTGTATCTATGAGTCTGTTTCAACTTTGTTTGTTTAGTTTGCTCTTTAGATTCCACATACTATAAGTGAAATCATATGATATTTGTCTTTCTTTATCTGATTTATTTTACTAAGTATAATAGCCTCTAGGTGTATTCATGCTGTTGCAAATGATAAGATATCACTTTTTATGGCCAAGCAATATTTTGTTGTATATACGTACCACAGCTTTTTTATCCACTCATTTTTTTTAATCCTCATCTGAGGATATTTTCCATTGATTTTCAGATACAGTTGGAGGGAGGGAGAGAGAGAAACATCAATGTGAGAGAGACACACCGATTGGTTGCCTCCTGCATGACCACAACCAGGACTGGGGATCAAACCACAACCAAGGTACATACCCTTGACTAGAATTGAACCAGAAACACTTTGGTTCGTGGGCCGATGCTCTAACCACAGAGCTAAACCAGCCAGGGCTATCTACTCATTTCTTGATGGGCACTTGGATTGCTTCCATACTGTAACTATTATAAAAAATGTTGCAGTGAACCTAGGGGTGCATATATTTTTTCAAATTAGTGTTTTGAGTTTCCTTGAATGTATACCCAGAAGTGGAATCGCTGGGTCATAAGGCAGTTCCATTTTTAATTTTTTGAGGAAACTTCATACTGTTTTTCGTAGTGGCTGCACCAATCTCTATTCCCACCAACAGTGCACAAGGGTTCCCTTTTCTCCACATCTTTGCCAACACTTGTTGTTTGTTAATTTATAGCCATTCTGACAGGTGTGAGGTGATTTATCATTAAGGTTTTAATTTGCATTTCTCTGATGTTTAGCAACACTGAACATCTTTTCATATGTCTATTGGACATCTGAATGTCCTCTTTGGAGAAATGTCTATTCACATTCTCTGCCCACTTTTTTTGTTGTTTTTGTTAATCCTTACCCGAGGATATTTTCCCATTGATTTTAAGAGAGAGTGGAAGGAAAGGAGGGAGGGAGAGAAAGAGAGAAACATCGATGTGAAAAAGACACATCAATTAGTTGCCTCCTGCATGAGCCCAACCAGGGCCGGGGATCGAACCTGCAACCCAGGTACATGGCCTTGACCAGGAATTGAACCAACGACCCTTTGGTCTGAGGGCTGATGCTCTAACCAATGAGCCAAACCGGCCGGGGCCCTCTGCTCATTTTTTAATGGGATTGTTTGTTTTTGTGGTGTTGAGATATATGAATTCTTTATAAATATTTGATATTAACCCCTTGTCAGATGTATCATTGGCAAATATCTTTCCCCATTTGGTAGGTTGTCTTTTTATTTTTTTGATGGTTTCCATTGCTGTGCAAAACTTTCTAGTTTGATGTAGTCCCATTTGTTTATATTTTCTTTTATTTTTCTTGCCTAAGGGTATATGTCAGAAAAAAAATCTTGCTATTGCTAAGATCAATGTCAGAGATTTCATTGCCTATGTTTTCTCCTAGGAGTTTTATGGTTTCAAATCTTAACATTTAAGTCTTTAATCCATTTTGGGTTTATTCTTGTGCATAGTGTAGGAAGGTGGTCTAGTTTCTTTTCTTTTTTCTTTCTTTCTTCTTTTTCTTCTCCTTTTTTTTTTTTTTTGGCTTATCTGTCCTATTTTCCCAACACCATTTATTGAATAGACTATCTTTACCCTATTGTATGTTCCTGTCTCCTTGATCCTATATTAATTGATCATATAGGCGTGGGTTTATTTCCGGCCTCTCCATTCTGTTCTGTTGATCTATGTGTCTATTTTTATGCCAAGACCATCTTTTTTGATTACTTATAGCCTTGTAAAATAGTTTGATATCAGGTAAGGTGGTACCTCCAAATTTCTTCTTCTTTCTCAAGATTGTTGTGGCTATTTGGGATCTTTTGTGGTTCCATATAAATTTTTGGATTATTTGTTCTAATTCTGTAAACAATGTTCTTGGTATTTTGATAGGAATTATGTTGAATTTATAGGTTGCTTTGGGTAGTATAGACATTTTAATGATATTAATTCTTCCTATCCATGCTTCCATTTATTTTAATCTTTTTTTCATTTCTTTCTTCAGTGTCTTATAATTTTCTGAGTCTTTACCACTTTGATTAAAATACTATTCCTCCCTGGCCTGTTTGGCTCAGTGGTAACAAGTTGCCTGAGGACCAAAGGGTCTCAGGTTTGACTCCCCAATGAGGGCATGTGCCTGGGTTGCAGGTTTGATCCCCAGTCAGGGTTGTGTGGGAGGCAACCAATCGATGTGTCTCTCACATCAATGCTTCTCTCTCTCTCCCTCCCTCCCTTCTACTCTTTCTAAAAATCAGTGAAAAAATATCCTCTGATGAGGTATTTTTTTGCAAATGTAAATGTGATTGTTTTCTTAGTTTTTCTTTCTGATAGTTCATTATTGGTATACAAAAATGCAACTGATTTCTGAATATTTATTTTGTAACCTGATACTTTACTGAATTCATTTATCAGTTCTAGTTTTTTCGGAGAAATCTTTAGGATTCTCGATATATAGTATCATGTCCTCTGCAAACAATGACAGCTTTACTTCTTTCTTTCCAATTTCGATGCCTTTGATTTCTTCTTCTTATCTAATTGCTATGGCTAGGGCTTCCAGTACTATGTTGAATAGGAGTGGTGAAAGTGGACATCCTTGCCCTGTTCCTGAGCTTAAGGAAAAGGCTTTAATTTTCCCCGTTGAGTATAATGTTAGTTGTGGGTTTGTCATATATGGCTTTTGTTATGTTGAGGTATGTTTCCTTTATTCCCACTTTGCTGAGTTATCACAAATGGGTGCTTTTCTCCATCTATTGATATGATCATATGATTTTTATCTTTTACTTTAGTTAAGTGGTGTATCGCATTAATTAATTTGCAGATATTGTACCAAACTTGCATCCCAGGAAAAAATCCCACTTGACCATGGTGTATGATCTTTTTAATATATTACTGAATTCAATTTGTAATATTTTGTTGAGCATTTTTGCATCTATGTTCATGAGGGATATTGGTCTATAATTTTCTTCTGTTGTAATGTCTTTGGTCTGGCTTTGGAATCAGGATTATGGTGGCTTTGAAAAGTGAACTTGGGAGCTTTCCCTTCTCTTGAATATTTTGGAATGGTTCTGGAATATTTAGAATAGAGAAGACAGGTGTTAGTTCTTCTTTGAATGGCAAAATTCACCTGTGAAGCTATATGGTTCAGGACTTTAGTTGGGAGTTTTTTGATTACTGATTCAATTTTGTTGTTGGTAATCAGTCTGTTCAGATTTTTTGTTTCTTCTTGATTTAGTCTTGGAAGATTGTATGTTTATAGGAATTTACTAACTTCTTGTAGATTGTCCAGTTTGTGGCATATTGTTGTTTGTTGTATTTTCTTATAATCCTTTGTATTACTATGGTGTCAGTGTCACTTCTCCTCTTTCATTTCTGATTTTATTTATTTGGTTCCTGTCTCTCTTTTTTTTTTTTTTTTTTTTTTTTTTTTTATGAATCTGGTTAAAGTTTTATCAATCTGGCTTATCTTTTCAAAGGACCAGTTCTTGGTTTCATTGATCTTTTGTGTTTATTTTTAGACTCTATTTTGTTTATTTCTGCTCTGATATTTATTATTTCCTTTCTTCTACTCAATTGGGTCTTTGTTGTTCTTTTTCTAGTTCCTTTAGGTGTAAGTTTAGATTGTTTATTTGAGCTTTTTCTTGTTTCTTGAGGTAGGCTTGTATTGCTATGCATTTCCTTTTCAGGACTGCTTTCTCTGTGTCCCATAGATTCTGAGTTGTTGTATTTTCATTTTTCATTTGTCTCAAGGTAGCTTTTGATTTTTCTTGATCTCATTGTTAACCCATACATTGTTCAGTAGCAAGTTATTTAGCCTCTAAGTGTTTGTATGTTTTTCAGTTTATTTCATGTAATTGATTTCTAGCTTCATACCATTGTGGTCAGAGAAGATACTTGATATAATATCAGTCTTAAATTTATTGAGACTTTTTTTTGGCCTATCCTGGAAAATGTTTCATGTGCACTTGAAACGAATGTATATTCTGCTGCTTTGGGGTGAAATTCTATTAAAATATCAATTAAATCCATCTGGTCTAAAGTGTCACTTAAGCCCTCTGTTTCCTTGTTGATTTTCTGTCTGGAAGATCTATCCATTGATATCAATGGGGTGTTAAACTCCCCTACTATGACTGTTTTACTGTCAGTCTCTCCCTTTGTGTCCATCAATATTTGCTTTGTATATTTAGGTGTTCCTATGTTGGGAGTATAAATGTTTGCAATGGTTGTATTATCTTGTTGGATTCATTTCTTTATCAATTTGTAACATCCTCTTTTTTTTTTTGTATTATAACCGTTTTTTTAAAGTCTATTTTGTCTGATATAAGTATTGCTACTACAGCTTTTTTTCCCTTCATTTTCATTTGCATGAAATTTCTTTTTCCATTCCTTTACTTTCAATCAGTGTGTTTCTTTTGATCTGAAGTGGGTCTCCTGTAGACAGCATATACATGGGTCTTGTTTTCTTATTCATTCAGCTACCCTATGTCTTTTTATTGGAGCATTTAAGTCATTAATATTTAAAGTGATTATTGATAAGTACAATGTTATTGCCATTTATTATTCATATTTATGTTCCTTCTCCCACCCTCTTCTTTCTGGTTTAGTGTTTGGTTGTGATGATCTTCTTTAGTTATTTATTTGTTTATTTTAAATCAATTTTATCTCTTTTTTATTATTGATTTTTTAGAGAGAGAGGAAGGAAGAGAGAGATGGAAACATCGATGTGAGAGAAAAACATTGATCAGCTGCCTCCTGCATGCCCCCTACTGGAGATGAAGTCTGCAACCCAGGCATGTGCCCTGACCGGGAATCAAACCAGGACCTTTTAGTCCATGGGACAATGCTCAATCCACTGAACCACACCGGCCGGGCTATTTACTTATTTTTAAATCCTCGCCTGAGGACATGCTTAGAGAGAAGAAGAAGAAGAAAAAGAGAGAGAGAGAGAGAGAAACATTGATTGGTTGCCTTCCATACATGCCCCAACCAGGGATTGAACCCGCAACCCAGGCATGTGCCCTGAACAGGAATTGAACTGTTGACCTTTCAGTGAACAGGATGATGCTCAACCAACTGAGCCACTTCAGCAAGGTTTTTTCTTTTCTTTTCTTTTCTTTTCTTTTCTTTCTTTCTTTCTTTCTTTCTTTCTTTCTTTCTTTTTTTTTGGGGGGGGGGGTCCTGGGAAGCTCTTTCTCTCTCCTTCCATTTTATTTATTTATTTATTTATTTATTTATAATTTTAAAATCTTTTAAAATCTTTATCCGAGGTTATGTTTTTTCTTTTTCTTTATTAATTTTAGAGAGAGAGGAAAGGAGAGGGAGAGAGAGATAGAAACATCAATGAGAGAGAACATCAATTGGCTGCCTCTTGCATGCCCCTCACTGGGGATTTGGCCCACAACCTGGGCACGTGCCCTGACCAGGAATCGAACTGGTGACCTCTTGGTGCATGGGTCAATGTTCAACCACTGAGCAACACCAGCCAGGCTTTTAAAAAAAATTTGATTCTAGAGAGAGTGGAAGGAAGAGAGAGAGAGAGAAAGAGAAACATCAATCAGTTACCTCTCATACTCACGTAGACCAGGGATCAAACTCACAACCTAGGTATGTGTCCTGACCAGGAATTGAACCTACAACCTTTGGTGTATGGGACGATGCTCCAACCAACTGAGCCACCCAGCCAGGGCTCTCCTATTTTAAATGATACACTTGCTGAATAGAGTATTCTTGGTTGTAGTTCCTTCCTTTTCATGACTTTGAATATTTCGTGCCAATCCCTTCTGGCCTGAAATGTTTCTGTTGAGAAATGAGCTGACAGTCTTATGGGAGCTCCCTAGTAGGTAATTGTCTTTTTTTTTTTTAAGATTTTCTCTTTTTCTTTCATCTCTGACACTTTTTTTTTAATCCTTACCTGAGAATGTTTTTCCATTTAACTTCAGATAGAGTAGGAGGGGGAGAGAGAAAGAGAAACATCGATGTGAGAGACACATTGATTGGTTGCCTCCTGCACAACCTCTAGTGGGGCCGGGGACCAAACTGCAATCAAGGTATGTGCCCTTGACTGGAATCAAATCCATGACTCTTCGGTGCATGGGCCAATGCTCTAACAGCTGAGCCAAACTGACCAGGGCAACATTTTACTTATTTATTTTTATCCTCACCTGAGGATATTTTTCCATTTATCTTCAGATAGAGCAGGAGGGAGAAATAGAGAGAGAGAGACATTGATTTGAGAGAGACACATTGATTGGCTGCCTCCCGCATGATCCTGACCAGGGCCAGGGACCAAACCAAAACTGAGGTATGTGCCCTTGACCAGAATCGAACCCACAACTCTTTGGTCCATGGTCCAACACTCTAACCACTGAAGCAAACTGGCCAGGGCTAACCTCTGACATTTTAATTATAATGTGTCTTGGTGTGGGCCTCTTTGGGTTCATCTTGTTTGAGACTCTCTGTTCTTCCTGGACTTGTGTGTCTTTTTTCTTCACCAGGTTAGGGAAGTTTTCTGACATTATTTTTTCAAATAGGTTCTCAATCTTTTGCTCTCTCTCTTCTTCTGGTACTCCTGTGATGTAGATGTTGTTATGCTTCTTGTTGTTCCAAAGATTCCTTAAAATCTAATTTTTTACAGTTCTTTTTTCTTTCTGCGGCTCTGATTGGGTGCTTTCTGTTATTTCATCTTCCAAATTGCTGATTTGATCCTCTGCTTCATTTTGTCTGCTTTTGATTCCTTCTAGTGTATTCTTCATTTTAGGTATAGTATTCATTTCTGAGTGGTTCTTTTTTATGGTTTCTATGTCCTCTTTTATGATTGCTATCTCTTTGTTGAAGTTCTCACTAAGTTCCTTGAGCTTATAACTGTTGTTTTGAACTCTGTATGTGGTGGATTGCTTGCCTCCATTTCATTTAGCTCTTTTCCTGGAGATTTTTTCTGTTCTTTCATTTGGGGCATGTTTCTTTGTCTCCTCATTTTGGCTGCCTCTCTGTATTTGTTTCTGTGTATTAGGTATATCTGATATGTCTTCAAGTCTTGGTAGGGTGGCTTTATATAGTAGGTGTCCTGTAGGGCAGTCTCTCTGATCATCTGAGCTAGGTGCTCTAGGAATGTCCTTTGGGTGGCTTATGTAAACCCTCCTGGTGTTGTTTGGTCTTGATTGCTTTTGGCCCATCTGTGGGTGGTATTGGCCCTCAGGCTGGCTGACTGTGAGGGTTGACCTTGACCACAGTGTATGAGCTACTGTGCAGGAGCTGACCCCATGAAGTGGAATTTATCCCAGCAGGTTCTGGTACCTGCTAAGATCTCCCTTTGGGTTTGCTACTTGTGGAGTTAATAAGGTTTTACTCTTGTGCACTGAAGCCAGTCACTGATGTATTGGTTCTGGTGTCTGTTGGGAAGGACTCCAGTGCAGGTCAATGTCAGATACTGCTTGTAACATGCTCTGGGCTACCTATTAGGAGCTACAAAGCGATTCACAGTTGGTGGCTGCCTGTTATAGGCCTGGGTGTGTGGGGGAGGGGCCAAGCCATCTACTGAGCAGGCTTCCACCAGTACTGAACCCAGGAAAGGTCAGCAAAATGTCCAAGGCACCATAAGATTCATCTCCACCTGCTGGCTGCCTGTTAGGCTCAGCCATTGAAAGAACCTGTGGTGATATTAATATATGAAATTTGTGAGGCAGGTTCTGATTCACCAGGCAGAGGCGAGTGGTGTATACCAGCTTGATATAGATTCAGGCTCAGCACCAGTGCCGGGTCTGAGGCCACTCAATAAAAGTCTTAGGGTTCACCAAGGCCAGCCACCACCTGCCTGGGGCCTGTGGGCCTTTGTAGTGGGCCAGGGTCTCAGGGAGTCATCTAGGTGGGGCCTGTAGAATTCATCAGGCTAAAAGAGATTAAGATTTGGCCCTGTGAAGGGAGGACTCTGCATAGGAATGGTGGCACTGCTTAGGGCACTCAGGGAAAAATGGCCCCCACCCCAAAGCCACACAAGTCAGTCTCTTCCTGTGTGTTTCTAACACCTCCCGAGTCTGCCCATACCTCCTTAAGAGCCTTCCAAGAAAAATTGCAATGCAGGACCACACTGGCTGCAGCCAGCAGACTCCTCCACAGGGCAAGAGCTTGGCAGGGTGGGGACACTGTGAATCAAGAGAGTGGGGCTATTGCTTTCTCTCAGACTGATTCCATATGAAGGGGAGTGCTTGACCCAGGAAAGATGACATCTGTGGGTAGCATAAGAGAGGGACTCAGTATAGGGATATTGGTGGCTGTCCCTCCAGCCTTCTCCCTGAAGCCACATAACTTAACCTCTCCTTGTATGACTCCAGTCCTCTTTGAGCCTCTGTCCCTCTGCTGGAGCCCAGGGTAAGTGCCTGTGAACTAGATTTTGTATGCTGGTCCTTTAAGAGGGCACCTGGGCTTTTAGAAGTTTCCCATCTCATCCTTGTGAACAAAATCCCTGCTGATTTTCATAGACAGATGTTACATGGGCTCCTCTTCTCAGCCTTGGTGCTGTGGGCTGGGGAGCCTGGCATGGGGTTGAGAGACCCCTTGCTCTTCAGGGGGCACCTTTGCAGCTGAGATATCCCTCCAATTCTCAACCATATCCTCAACTGCTGCAGGGCCAGCCCTTCTCATGTCTCCGCCCTTCCTACCAGTCTCAGTGTGGCTTCTTCTGTAAATCCTTGGTCATAAGACTTCTGTTCAGCCAGTCTTCAGTTGGTTATTCAGTCGATTGTTCTGTAATTTAGTTGTAATTCTGATTTGGTTCGGGGAGGAGGTGAATGTAACGTCCACCTAGTCTGCTGCCATCCAACTACCTTTCATTTTTCTTATCTGTCATTTTCTGAATTTAGTACACAATTCCCTCTCATTTCTCCCAGGTTTGATATAAGGCTAGCCTTTTCACATTTGATATCCTTAGGGAAACATCAGCAAAAAGACGTAGATGGGAAAGCATTTAGATTATATATTAATTTGTGATATTTTAGTATTTTAGTAACTTATCATATTATTTTCTCCAGGTTCTGCTGGGGCTAGAGTGGGGAAGAGAAACTTATTGGAGTGACACTATTTCTGCTTCCTGTTATTGTTTCTTGCATAGGATATTTAATGATCATCTCACTTTGGAGATAAGGAAAGGAACAGGAAGTACACCCTTTTTATTGGGAATTTTCCTACAGAATGTTATTTTGACTTTCTTCATGAGATAAAAGAGAAGCTAAAATTATACCCTGCTGAAGTTTGAAATAGTGCATGTTGGTTCAGAATTTACTGTGAGTTTTAGAACTTCCTATCGTGTCATCGTGATCTGGCCAGAGTGTTTTGTTTTGTTTTGTTTTATTCCTGAGGACTATTAATTTAATACATCCAAATATTTCATATGCAGTTCAACAAATGAAAATGAGATGCTGTTAGTGGGTTCAGGGGTAAATGAGCCAATGAGAATAAGCCCCGTAAGAGTAACAGCCTTGAAGAAATGGACCAGTCAAGGATAGTCCTGTCTCTTCTCAAGAACTAGGACACTGTTAGAAGGCCAAGGCCCTCTCTGGAGGTGAAACTGCTACATTACACATCTTGTTTATTTGGATGACACTGTGAGACCCAAATCCACCCTGTTAGCTCATTCTGTAAGAACACGCCAAGCAACTGAAAACAGAGTCCCTGCTCAGCTAAGTCAAAGCCCAAGGGGTTACTAGCATCCCAGGCTCCACCCGCCCGCCTAGAGCATGAGTGTGTGAGAGAATCAGGGAAGGGTGGTGTCACCACTCTCTTTCTATTTGTGTCCACCGAACTACTACACAGGACTCTTTTCCTCTTCCAAAGTCTTGTTTTAAAGGAGAATCAATTTAATTGATTCACTTCCAAGTTACTGTAGCTGGTTTATAACCCATTCTGTGAAGTTATGCCCTGGCACAGATTTATCAGCTATGTTTTATAGCAAAAAGAACTCCAGGGACATTGTTTAGTATGAGAATAGGATCAAAGTGAGAATGGACAGTATATTAAGAAATTAGATAATTTATAAATTTTAGCTCAATACTAGATAGTGAATGTTGTTTCTTAGGACAAAGCTAATATGATATTAAAGTTTAAGAACAAAATTTCTAATGTATTGGATTTAAATAATTATATTCCAGTATCAGTGGAGAAAGATGATAGAGGAATACATGGAGGAAACTTTTAATTAAAACCTATTAATTTAATTTAATTTAATTTAATGTTTTATTAATGAAGAAAAACAGGAGGCCTAGAAAGCAAGCAATCCAGGTTGGACTATGAGAAGGAAGGGCTCCAGGGAGATCTCCTGGATAAAAAACAACTAAACTAACATACTTAGTTCTGTGAGAGGTATATTACAGAGCTATTGAAGTATTTAGAATTAACGATTGTATAAATTAAGAAAAAAATAAAGTATCAATTAATAACTCCATATATATATTTTAATCTTCACCTGAGGACATTTTTCCTTTTTTATGTTCAGATAGAATGGGAGGGAGAGAGAGGAAGAGAGAGAGAGAGAGAGACATCGACGTGAAAGGGACACATTGAGTGGCTGCCTCCTGCACGACCCCAACCAGGGCTGGGGAGAATCACAACTGAGGTACGTGCCCTTGACTAGAATCGAACCCGCGACCCATTGGTCCATGGGCCGAGGCTCTAACTGCTGAGCCAAACTGGCCAGGGCTCCAGGAATATTTTAAAACTTTGAATAAGAAAGAGAGCATAATCATGCTATACTACTTAACTCAGCCCCCCTGCCCCCCAAATTTACATAGTCATAATCATGTAAACTCTGAATGTTGATTTACTCAAAAATTCTGATATAACTTAGGAAGAATGGGAATTACTATGAGATTTCTAAAACTATGTTCATGAGTTACTTTAATAAAATTTAAAAAAAAGAAAGAAAACCCTCTGGATAAAAGATAGCAAAATCATATCAGCAAAAAAAAAAAAAGGCTGTTTTATAAGAGAGTTCATTGGAAACTATAGTCTCAGCAAGATAGAGATCAAATAGAAGAAGGGCTAAGAGAAACCTTTGCGCTTTTTTTTTTCAGTAGAAATTGGCTCTGTTCCTAGAAATCCTGAATTTTAAATTCTGGTGGTCAGGCCAGTCTTCCACTGATGAAGCAGAACTGTGAGAGCATGTTCTACTAAGTCAAAGATACATGAAAATTATGAAAGGGACAGGGAGTGACTGGCACAGCTTTGTGTATTCTGCTGAGCGCTAAGTCGAGCACTGACTGACTTAAGGGGGATAAAACTCAGGTTTCTCTCAAGCTTCTAATGTTTTCAAAATATATTTGTCTTATCACTTAAAGGCTTATAATAATAATCTAAGTTCTGTTTATTTTTCTCAAAAAAGGAATAAACCTGTGAGGAGACAATTCCGTATCCCTTCGGCAGGAAGAACCCGTCCTTTTACCGTGTGAACGATTTAACCAGAATCCTTTCTCACTATTCAGAGAGTGGTTTATATAACCTTTGGGTCAACTTGTGCTTCATGGTGCACTAAGTTCTTGACACTCACCTCTATAAACTGGAGACAGATTTGTTACTTGTATTACCAAATATTGACTGCAAACTTGCACAGAAGGAGTCTCCCTTATAGGATTACAGATTGTTAGAGCAAAAGGGAACTGATAGATGAGCATGACTAAGCCACCATTTTGTAGATGAAGGAACTGAAGCACAGAGTGACTTGCTGATGTGTCACCAAGCTGGAACACGAGCTGGCCTGGAGCTCAGCTCCCCTGACTCTCAGATCCGTGCTCCAGCACTGATGTCATGGAGCTTCTCTCTCACTGCTTGGTGAATGAGTAGTGTGTTAGCCACTGAGAAGGGGAAAATGAAAGAGACATAAAACTTGACATCAAGGAGCTCAAAATCTAATAGGGAGTATGGATATATAGACCACCCCTCCCCAAAAGCATTATATTGCACTCAGTACACTGTTGCTAGAATGACCTCTCTAGAAATAGAAATGGAAACATCTGTCCCTGCTTAAAACCCTGCAGTGGCTCCTCGCTGCCAGGTAAATCCTCCTCCTTGTTCTCTGACCTCTTGTCTAACTGCATCATTGTTAATGTTGAATATCAGCTGTAGAGAACCAATTACTTTTCCCTAAACATGCCGTGATGTTCCATTCTGCTAAGACTCTGCCTGGAATGCCGTCTCCTCCTCCTCCTCCTCCAGAAGGGTTAGCTCCTTTATAATCCATTCCCTTAGGTTCTTCTCCTCTAATCACCATTCCACAGGTGGAATTAACCACTCCCTCCTTTGTTTATTGTGCACTGTCCTGCTCACACTTCTCCTATAGCACCCATTGTGCTTTGTAACATTGATTTTTAAAAAAATACATAAATGTATTTGCTATTTACACTTATGTCTTTCTCTACTAATTGAAGGTAGGCTCCTTTGTGGCAGAACTGCCTTCTTTGTACCCCTAGAACGTAGCTCAGCACCTGGCTCATAACAACTCCACTGACTGAACTGCCCATATACAAAGTGCTATGGCAACACAATGGAAGGAGCCCTGACCTGCACTCAGAGGAGCTGCCCCAGAAGATAAAGTATGTGGACCATGATTTAAATGATCAGTAACCCATCAGGGCAGAGGGCAGGGGTTGGCTCATAACTGGTGGCAAGAATAGAATGCACAAAGGTGCAGAGGCCTGCGAAATGGTGAAGGTGGTGGCATATTTGAGAAATGTTAAGGAAACCTGAGAGGCTGGACTATGGGATATGGTGATTTTGTTGCTGTTGTTAAAGTAGAAGTGTCTACAAAAGCCAGTCAAGGCCTGTGTGTGAAAGTCCTGGTAATCCATGCTACGAAAGGAGTTTGGATTGTTACAAGGAGGTAGTAAAAGAGTTGTGAAGGTCAGTATTCAAGGGTGTGAATAACTGGATGTGCCTGTTGAGAGAAAGGATAATGCAGCAACTGAGCAGAGGCTGCTCTAGAGAGGGTTGGACTGGCAGCTCTGAGTCCAGCAGGACATTGCTGGTCTGAGGGTTGAGAACTGAGAATGGTCCTGGTGAGAAAGTGATGGGAGCCGGAAGCAAGGCAGTCGAGAGGGAGGAAAAGTGAATGAATGGAGGAACACAGCAGTGGTGGAATGGTGAGTGGTGACTGGCTGAAGATGAGGAATGAGAGAAAGAGAGGAGCATTTATCCTGAATGTTTAAATGGATGGCAGTGTCCTGATATGGAATGCAGGAAGAAGAGGTTTTTGAAAAATAGCATTAATTGAACTTGTGATGCTTGTGAGATACATATGCAGTTGGAATTATGTGTCTCATACTCAGGAAAGCGTATAGGTCAGGAGAACCTAGATGATAGTGGAATTCATAGGAGAGGATGAGAGCCCCTGGAGATCATGTGAGTGAGAGAAGAAGCTCTAGGACGAGGCCCTTGGGAAAGGAGGAGAGAGAGGAGCGTCAGACAGCAAGGACTAAATATGAGTAGACAAAGAAGAAGTAGAAACAAATCCAACGTGGAGTCATGGAAGCCACAGAACAAGAGAGTCTATTCCACAGGGAAGAAAGAGTTAGTGGTGCTCAAACCAAAGAAAGGATCAGGAGGATGAGGACTGAAAAAAGGTCTTGGAAGAGCTGTAATATAAGGCTGCAAGCATGCTCATTGGGGTTTGGAGGAAGTCCAGCATAAGCCAGCCCCAGCGCTGAGCCAGTGAATCAGAGACAAAAGGCTCCTATTTCCTAGTCCCACCCAGTTCATAAGCCTGAGGTTGAATTAAACCATGATTTATGCTAAAATGCCTTAGTCTATTTAGGGCTAGAGAAATTGAGGTGGTTGGACTATCTCTGGCAAGAACTTGATAAAGAATGAGGGGCTTTCACATTAACTGTATTCTTCATTTGTGTGAGTTGGGATTGGGTCAAGGAGGCCTCTGACTAAAGAAGTAAGAGAGAAACATAAAAAGGAAGGGGAAATAAGAAGCATTTGCTCTTTAAAAGGTGATGTGCCAAACAGTAGTTCTAGAACCTTTATCTTCCTGCCTCCACGTAGTCTAGGGCCTATTTATAGGAGAACTATAAGCTAGCATGGCCAATGTAGGCTTCAGTGGGCTAGCAAAAAATGTGGTCACCATATAATTTTTTCCAATTTCCTCAAAACTGTTTTAGTAAGGGACTTGGTAAGTGTGGGGACTCAAACTGTGGTCTGTGGACAGTGTTGAGATTGAGAGTAAGAACTTTAAAAAAAGTGTCATAGCAAATTAAGAATGCCGCGCCATGCAAGCATTTCATCAGCTGACTCATTGTTGAGCAGGGCAGGGGTGAGTTTGGGTGCTGTGGGGACCTGGGCACTAGTCATGTGCAAGAGGACCAGGTGTCAGACCACAGCAGTCTGGAAATTAAAGAAACAAACAAACAACAACAAACCCACAGATAGTTTGAGAAGCACTGCTTTTAGATCACAACTGATTTGTAGGTTGAATTTCTTATAGTTAGTTTGGGACAAGGTCGTTGACAAAGAGCTTGAGCACACACCAAAAAATTAGACATAAAATGAGAGGAAATTAGAAGTCATTGTAGAAGATGTGACTTGGTGCTGGAAATGTCCAAAATTACCTTCTGAAAGACTGTCTAGATTAAATGCAAGCTAGTTTATTTTAAAAATTATTTTGTTCATTACAAGATTCCCTGGGTCTGTGACAGTACCTGGTACATGGTAGGCACTAAGTAAGTATCTGTTGAATATTGAATTAGTGTTCTAACTGCAATGTAGAAAATAGATTGGTGGGGAAAGGTGAGCATTAGGAAAAAACAGCTAGGAGAATTTAAAGACAATCTAAATATAGGTTGATGGGACTAAGCAGCGCAATGGACACTAAAATAAAAGAAAATACAGGTCTAAGAAATATTGAGAGAAATCTCGAGTTTTCCCCATCTGAGTAGGCAGTACGGCTATCCATTAGGCCCAATTCAGAAATCTGGGGTCATTCTGGACTCTTCCAGTTGTCTTTGCCCCCAGCATTCTGTCAAACAAGTCTTTATTCTGACTTTTCCTTCTACTCATGGGCGTTAGTTCAAGCTGGAGCTCCTGCCCCAGGCCTTTTGAAGTAGCTTCCTAGACAGTCTCCTGGACAGGCTTTGCCCTGTCAGCCTTTCTTTCAAAATTGCCAGTCTGGTATTTTCACTCTGTTTTTTCAAACCATGAAATGGCTCCCAATTTACCTCCTAAGCTTAAGCAACACCTCAACTCCGCGGTAGCACAGCCCCTTCCAAGGCCCTGTATCATCTGGGCCTCACGCCCCAGCCTTTGCTTCTGCTCCTGGCCTGGACATCCTTGAACTCAGCAACGTGAGGCCGACTAAACCCGGGCCCACGGGTGTGCCCTGCTGGTGTGTGCCCCCCACCCCCACGCCCTGCTTACCGCTCCATCTGCATTCGTTCCTATCGCTGCTGCAACGAGTGATCACAAACTTAGTGGCTTAAAAAATGACACAAATGTATTGTCTTACTTTTTGGGGAATCGGAAGTCTGAAATGAGTCTTACGGGGCTAAAACCAGTTGTTGGCAGAGCTGCATGCCTTCAGGAGGCTCCAGGAGACGGTGTGTTCTTTGCCTTTTCTAGTTTCTAGAGGCCACCCACCTGTTCTGGCTGATGGCCACATCATTTCCACCTCTGCTTCCGTTGTCACATCTCTGGCTCTGACATTCCCGCTTCCCTTTCATAGAAGGATCCTTGTGATTACATCTGTCTCACCTGGGTGATCTATAATCTTCCCATCTTCCCTGAATGTAATCACATCTACAAAGTCCCCACTGCCATGTAAGGTAACTAGTCACAGGTTTAGGACATGGACATCTTTGGGGACCCATTATTCTCTCTGCCACACCATCCAGCACCCATAGATCTCTTAAAGCTCAGCTCAGATAGCATTTTTCTCTGAAGGAGCCTCTGTTTAAAAAAAAAAAAAATTGAGAGAGACAGACAGACAGAAAGAGAGAGAGATTGATTTGTTGTTCCACTTATTTATGCATTCTTTGGTGGATTCTTATATGTGCCCTGACGGGGCATCAAACCCGCAACCTTGGCGCATCAGCACGACTCTCTAACCACGGATCTCCCAGCCAGGACTCTGAATCCTTCCGCGCAGAGCTAGTCACTCTGTTTTGTGTCATATATGCGCTACCATCACTGCATGGATTAGCTCGTATTGCATACATCACATTTTAAAACAGGTCTATCTCTACTGTACTTTGAGCTCTTAAGGGAGCAGCTTATTTCTCTTTGTGTCACCAGCACCTGGTACAGTACCTGACATATAGTACATATGAGCACATTTATTTTTAGAAAATGGATGTGCCAGGCACTGTGATGAGCCATTTTCATGAGCCGTAGAGATGTATATTTAAATGGTGACTGAAGCTTGTGAGTCCTCACTCTCCGGGGTCACCTCCGACCATTCCCACCCCCACCCCTCCAAGCCTCACCCTCACACCTACTATCCCTCAAGTCACATGGACTTTCTAACCCTTCTTTTCTCTGCCTTTTCCATCCTCATCTCTCTGTAATGCTCTTCCTCCAAATTTTCCATTTTATGAATCTCTATTCCTCCTTCAAGGCACAAATGGAATTTTTTTCTTCGGCAATGTCTTGTATGATCTTCTCAAGAGAGAATTAATTACGTCCTCACTTGGGTTGCTAAGCTGTTTTGTGCGTATCTGTACTACATGTCTCACATTGTGTTTTGCTTGGTTATGTACATATCTATTCTCCCGCAAAAGTGTGCAAGGACCATATCTTGTTTGTAGCAGTGATAGGAGTATAGCAAGTGATCAACCACGCTGATTAAATTAAACAGAACATGTGCATGCGTGAGCATGGAGGGCTATAGGAAGGACTCAAAGACAGAGGGTGCCCTTGAGAAAAGAAAGGAGGAAGGAGGAGATGGACATGACACTTACAGGCTGTGGTGAAGACCAGCGTCAGAGTGACTGCCCTCTCATCAGAGAGGAGAGCGTGAGCAGCAGCTCCAAGGCCACTGAGATGCTGACCTGGGGAATCAATGAGAAAGGCCACTGAGAGAGTCTAATGGTTTTAGGAAGCACAGCTTTGAGAGTGTTCAGTCAGGGCCTTCGGTCCATTCTGTTTTTAGGTTAGGAGAGGAAGTATCTCCAGAAATAAATGACTTGAGGAAGAGGAAAACCAGACTTCTTATTCCACCAACCTGTTTGAATGCCTGAGGACGTGACACCACAGCACAGCTCCAGGTCAGGTTGGAAGGCTTGGTTCTTCCATCTGATACAGAAGGTTCAAAGTATGGGGTGCTTCTCAGGGCATACAGGGGCCAACGTGAAGCACGGCCCTATGATGATCAGATGTTTTCGTCAGTGGGGCACAGTCAGCCTGTGCTCCAGGGGCTCTTATGATCAAAGCTGAAATGGTTAATCTGGCTTCAGACCTAAGAGCAATTTCTCTTCCGTGGAACTTTTCTGGGTATTTGGATTTCTCTGTACGAGGCATTCTCTGACCCACTGGACCAGTATTTTCCATGCCTCTGCCTGTCTTGAATTTTGCTCTCCTGTCTCCCACCAAAACTACCTTCAGCTGCATTCTCCAACCTATGTCCTGCTTGGCTAACCTCTATGGCAAGCTGTCTGTCTTGACCCACACTGAGCCTGATCTAGGCAAACTCCCATGCTTGCCACCTGCCTGGATTTTCCCCAAACTGACTTCATCTAGCATCTAGTTCTGCGATCCGCTTCTGTTGTGTCTGCTCTGGTCTGCTAGGTCATGCATCCTCAACAGGAGTGAGAATGGTTCTTGGGGGATTTAAAAAAAAACAAAACTTAATTTTTTCATGTATAAAGTACAGACATGCATACAGTACATAAACTGATATAATAAATATATCTGTGGTATTAAAATGTCATGGGAGAGAAATTTAAAAATGTCTAGAAAGGCTGCTTAGGAGGGCAATATAGGGGGAAAAGATTGAGAAGAACTGTGATAGGCTATGAGATCGAAATTTGAATCACAAGAGGAACATTAGAAGAGTGGATGGTGAGGAGGTAGCCGGGGTTGGCCACTTGCCTGAGAAGTAGATTATGGAGAAGATTCCAATCTAGCAAACAAATTTTGAGCTATGTGGCATGAACTGTGCAGAAACCTTTCACATTTGTTAGCAGAAAGCTTCTCCTTATTTTAGACTTGGTGTACACAGACAACAGCAACCGTTTCACTTCCATTGAGCTAGTAGCCTACCTAGCTCCTCTCAGCTTCCGCAGTTTTTATGCTGATTGTGCACTGGGAGGTGACTCTTCATTCACGTTTTGCAACAGAAGAAAATGAAAAGCACAGCCCAGCTTGTGTTTGTAGAAGCTCCTTTCATGGCAGCCTTTCAACCGGTTGGGCAATTTAAAAGATGCAATTGTAATCATGACTAACTCATTAAGATGCTTAAGGGAAACCTGAATATCCTTAACCTACTTTTGAAAAGAGAGGCAAGGGAAATACAGGGGTGAGAATAATCCAAGGAAAACAATTTCAAGTCGTTGAACAATAGACAGACTCTAGAACCTCCGTAGCTTGGCTTGAGAGAGGGTGGGACAAGGAAAAGTCTTCCTTAGAGGAAACCTGGCAATCACTTGTGTCTACTTGCTCTTCTAGAGTATGACCATTATTTGTTTTTTTATTTTTTACTTTTAAAATGCTCTTCTTTGTTCTCTCATAGCATTCATTAAGAATTTATCAGTAGCCCTCGCCGGTTTGGCTCAGCCGTTAGAGCGTCGGCCTGCGGTCCAGAGAGACCCGGGTTTGGTTACTGCTAAGGGCACGTACCTCACTTGCAGTTTGTCCCTCGCCTGGTTGGGGTCGTGTGGGTGGCAACCACTCGATGTGTCTCTCTCACATCGATGTTTCTCTTTCTTTCTTCCTCCCTCTCTCCCTCTTGCTCTCTCTGAAGATGAGTGCAAAAATGTCCTCGGATGAGGATAAAAAAAAGAATTTACCAGTAAGTCTTTGCATTCATGCTAGTCGAATCATCTATGCTTCGTATTCATCTTCTATACTTGACTCCTCCTTCCTGCCTTGTCATGAGGGCTGAAGCAGGGATGGTGTTGGGGAGGAAAACTGAAGGGGAAGATTCACAGTGTCCACTTTGAATCTATAGCCAACTCCTGGCAGCTTATCCGTGGTAAACCTTGTTTTCTGCCTCTTGTTGACTTTATCACCCACTCGGTGTGCTTAGCTCTTTGATGGATGTTATCATTAGCTCTGTTTATTCACAATGCCAAGAGCACCTGTTGAACAGGGAACTATTCAGGAAAACCTCCTCTTTAAGGGTCAAGCTGACCAGAAAAGAAGAGAAACATTATTGTTTTATTAAAGCTGGCTTTGTTTTAGAAATAGTCATTTATATCTAGTCAAGCTAGTTGTAGGTGCAGTCAAGGTCTTACTCCTTCTTCCTGGTCATACTTTGCACCCCAGAGGGAAGAGAAGGGGTGAAGGGAAGATTTTAAAACACGGCTTCAATGGGAATTGGAACCACAAATAAATGTGTGATTTGGAGGGTAGGGAAGCATCTCTGCTCAGGTGCATGCAACTGAGACAGACCACTGATTACAGGAGAATAGATGGGGACACTGGTGGGTAATTAGGCAGCTTTTCCAGTTCTGGATCATTTTCACATGGTAACCTCAACATACTTTTTATGTTTTCTAAATTCTTGGAACATCAGACATACCTACTCAAACAACTCTTTCAATAAAGTGAATATTTCTAGGCTGCTCTGAAAATCAGGACACCTTGAATTTAATCCCTGCTATGACATTGGCTAACTCTGTAACTTTCAGCCTTTTCATTTCTCCAAGATGGTATGAAAAATGGAAAACATACAGGCTTTGGGATTATTACAACATGGGTTCAAATCCTACCTTGTTTAAATCCTACCTCTACCACACTTATCAGCTTGTTGACCTTGGATAAGTCATTCAATTTCTTTGAGCCTCAGTATCTTTATTTGTTAAATGGAGATAAAGAGATCTACCTTGCAGGAATCTTGTGAGGATCTAATGAGGTCATGTGTGGAAACATCTAGCACATAGCAGTCGCTAAATAAATGGCTGCTTTCATAGGAATATCTGCACAGAGATAGGAAAAGGCTAGGCGACAAAAGGCATGGCCTTCTGAGCTCATTAGCTACTAGATGCTTTCTTAACCTTATGGTATCATTAGAGAACAAAAAGAATGCAGCTTGGCCACATAGAAATTCAGGCCTGTACAAATCATCAAACAACAAGTGCTGGCGAGGGTGTGGAGAAAAGGGGACTCTAGTACACTGCTGGTGGGAATGCAGACTGGTGCAGCCACTATGGAAAACAATATGGTGTTTCTTCAAAAAATTAAAAATTGATCTGCCATTTGACCCAGTGATCCCACTTCTAGGAATATACCCTAAGAAGCCTGAAACACCAATCAGAAAGAATATATGTACCCTTATATTCATAGCAGCACTATTTACAATAGCTAAGATCTGGAAACAGCCCAAGTGTCCCTCAGTGGATGAGTGGATAAAAAAGCTGTGGTACATATACACAATGGAACACTATGCAGCTGTAAGAAAGAAAGATCTCTTATCCTTTGAGACGACATGGAAGGACCTGGAGAGTATCATGCTAAGTGAAATAAGCCAATCAGAGAAAGACAAATACCACATGATCTCACTTATTTGTGGAATATAATGAACAAAAAAAGCTGGTGAACAAAACAGACCCAGAGACATAGAAAAGAGTATGGTTCAGACTGACAAACCTCACAGGAGAGGGGTGGTGGGGGGATGAGATAAACCAAAGAACTTATATGCGTAACCAATGGACATAGACAACAATGCTTGGCAGGGAGCGGGATAGGGAGGAGGGTGTCTTCTCGGGAGGAAAAGGAGAAACATCTGTAACAAAAATAAATTAATTAAAAAGAAATTCAGGCCTTTTTTTTTTTTTTTAATCCTCACACAAGGATATTTTTCCATTGATTTTTAGAGAGAGTGGAAAGGAAGGAGAGAGAGAGAGAGAGAGAGAGAGAGAAACATCGATGTGAGAGAGATGAGAGACACATTGATTGGTTGCCTTCCACACAACCCAGCCCGGGGCCGGGAATCAAACCTGCAACCCCTCGGTCCGTGGGCCGACACTGCTGAGCCAAACTGGCCAGGGCTAGGCTGGTTTTATTTCTGCAGGTTCCGGTCACCCAGAAATCAGAATGTGCCGGGGCCGGGGCGGGGCGGTGGTGGAGAGGATAAGCAGCATGGAAAGGGTCTGTTCGCCCCAAGCAGAGAGCAGCACTCCTCAGCAGCACAGACACGAGAGGTGGAAGGCTGCCGCTGGTGATGTGCTGCCACACAAGCGACCAAAGCGTGCCCTGCTCAGTCTCCACACATGGTGCTCCTTAGCTCTGGATACGGCCCCCGGAGAGCTGTTTGTCAAAAGCAGGAAAGGCAGCTGCGCAACTGCCTCGGTCCATGGAGCTGACAAACCAGTATGTCATCAAAGAAAGAGAGAGTCATGGGAAATAAAAGCCAGTGGCTCATCCTCAGTCAGGGAGTCAGGTGGGTGTGAGGTGGCACCTCTGCTCTCGCTCATTAGCGAAGTTTCTCTTCACGCTCTCCTCCTCCTCTCTGCCTGCCTGCCCACTGCAGGTTCCACTGGGGAAGCACAAGTACCTACCCAGACCATTAATTATGTATTGCATGTGTACCCAACATTCATTCAACACACCTACGTTGAATGTCTTCTGTGAGAACAACAAACATAATAAGAGAGATGGGATGTAAAGTGCAGCGTAGGGAATATAGTCAACAATATTGTAATAGCGATGTGTGGTGTCGGATGGGTACTAGACTCCCCTGATCACTTCGTAAGGTATAGAATTGTCTCATCATTATGCGGTACACCTGATACTAACATAATATTATATGTCAACTATAACTTAAAAAATAAATTTAGCCCGGCCGGTGTGGGTCAGTGGTTGAGCTTCGACCCATGCATCACGAGGTTGCCGGTTTGATTCCCGGTCAGGGCACATGCCCAGGTTATGGGCCCGATCCCTAGTGGGGGGTGAGCAGGAGGAGGCCAATTGATGTTCTCTCTCATTGATGTTTCTCTCTCTCTCTTCTTCTCCCTGTCCCTTCCTCTCTCTCTAAAAATCAATAAAGGCAAAAAATATTTTTTTTATAATTTAAAAAATAAGATAGAATCAGACTGCACTCAGGTAGGTCTCAATACAGTAGTCACATGTTCAACTAATTGTTAAATGGTATATATAATATTCAAAAACCAACTGTAGAGGGGCTCAGGGAAAGAACCAAAATTGAGGAGGGCCTCCCAGAGGAGATGACATTTGACCTAGGGCTTGGGCTGAAGTTCCCCAGGTCACAGGGAAGATGGAGTGGAGGAGGAAGGGCATCCGGAGAAAGAAAGTGCATGTGCAAAGGTGAAAAGCACACGAGCTCACAGCATTCTGGGACTGGCTGGTAGGCTGATGTGCCTGGAACATAGACTGTGCAGTATGGGGCAGCAGCAGGAGAAGAGGTAAATGTGGCCAGAATGCCAGTATTTTTGGTTTGTTTTGTTTCATGCCAGCCTATGGAATCTGGGCTCTGACCACAGGGAATGGGGAGCCATTGGTGGGTTTTAAGTGCAAAGTGATAGGATTATACTTGTATTTTGGACAGTCTTGTGGCCTTCAGTGTAGTGAATGGATTGAAAGAAGGTGAGACTGGACACTGGGAGACCAGTGGAATAAACCATCATTTGTATCAAAATGCTGTGAACCGGTCCGGGAGGAGGAGGACTGAGGAGCTCATTGGATTTGGCAGTTGAAGATCTTTGGTCACACCTAAAAGTAATTTTACTAGAACAATTCAAGCAGAAGCCAGGTTACTAAGCCAATAGTTCTCAAAGTGTGGTGTCCAAACCAACAGCACTGGTATCACCTGGGAACTGTCTAGAAATGCAAATGACCCAGCCTCACCCTAGACCCCACCCCAGAACTCTGGGATTGGAGTCCAGAAATGTGTGTTTTCACCTACCTTCTGGGCGATCCTGATGCATGCTCAGGTTTGAGAACCATTGACCTAAACAAACCTTACTCAGCTCTTAACAGTAACTGAGCTGTCTGATATTCCCTAAGTAATTGGTAATACTGTGGTCTCTCAGACCTCTGCATAAGCTGTTTCCTGTCCGTTGTGTGCTCTCCCTGACTCAGTATCCACCTGGCAACATTGAATTCATTGTTCCAGGCCTAACTCCTGTCACCTCCCAAGGAAGTCTTCCCAGTTGCCTCTCCAGACAGCCTTTCTGCAGATATTTTTGCACGTATTTCTATTATGACATTTTATTGTGCTGTGTGTTTTGGTTTACTATTTGTCTCCTCACTAGCTAGATACTCAGGAGTAGGGACTGCCTTGTTCATATATATTTCCCCATTGTTTTCACATAGTAGATGCTTAGTCAGTATAGGGAAAGGAAGCTACCCTGGGTTGAGGAGGTAAGAACAGCAAGGGATAAAGTATTCTTTTAAGAGGTTTGGGAGTGAAAAGAAATAGAAATTTGTTTGAGCCAAATTAATAATGTGTGTGGTGTGTAATGTATTAAGGCTGAAATAAAACTGTTGGCTGAAGGGATTTAACCAGTAGAGAAGAGATGAATGACAATGACAGTTGGGGGAAAAGGATGATGAATGGCAAAATGGTCTTGCAAAAGGCAGATGCAGGTGAAATCAATGGCCAAAGCAGAGGGATTAGCACTGGAATGAAGGGAAGACTTTTCTCTGAAATATAAAGACAGGAAGTGAAGGTGGGTGCATGAGAGATAAATTGTGAGGTTGAGAGAGAGGGGTTAGGGGAGTTTTTATACTGCCCCCCCAACAGTGTATAAGTGGGAGGGCCAGGGAAGGTTTTACAGGGGAGGTGATATTTGAGCTAGGCGATGTCTTTATTGAAGTGGGAAGTGAAGCCTTTTGCTGGGAAGGGAACAGGGAACAGAAAGAGGGAAAGAGGCCCCAGGAGAGTGGTGCAGTCTTGCAAATGCCATGGGTGTAGTGGTGGGGGATGGTAGTGAGTTCAGAGAGCAGCAGCAGGCGGTTCTTTTGGGCTGATCCATTTCAGCTGCTGAAGGGCCCACCCATTCACCCCACTGGCTTTGGCACTGGAAGCAGTATGGGAGGACTGTCTGCAGGGGCTGTCTCAGTAATAAGATAGACAACTCTGACACAGAGCCCATAGAAAGCATTCTAGCTCTGTTTATCATCAGTGCTGAAACACAGTGCAGAAACTAACAATGCTACAATGACAACTATGTAGCAACAAAGGGAGAGGTGTATGATATATGAATTAGCTGAAAAAGCAGGATAAAAACTGCATGTATGTCTTGATTATAACTATTGGAAGTGTGCATATGAAGGAACAACTAAATAAAATATTCCGGAGTGCTGTTGGTGGTGGTATTATAGGTGATTTTCCTTTAATTTTTAAATAATATATTTTGGCCCTGGCCGGTTTGGCTCAGCGGTTGGAGCGTCGGCCTGCGGTCCAGAGAGACCCGGGTTTGGTTCCCGCTGGGGGCATGTACTTCGGTTGCGGTTTGTCCCCGGCCCTGGTTGGTCGTGCAGGTGGCAGCCACTCGATGTGTCACTTTCACATCGATGTTTCTCTCTCTCTCTCTTCCTCTCTCTCCCTCCCACTGTATCTGAACAAAAAAAAAAAATGAAAAAATGTCCTCGGGTGAGGATAAAAAAATAAATAAATAAATAATATATTTTGTTCGTTTATAATTTAAACAAAGATATGGCAATAAATAGAATTGGTTCTTTCCCTACTGGCTTTTTTTTTTTTTTTTTTTAAGGCACACTTAGGAGAGAGTATTTTAAAATAATAAGTTGTAGTGTGGAACCAACCTGCAAAATTGTCTGACTTTCTCTCATCTTGGGGGAAGAAGTAGGGACATGACGTCCTTGAGTTACCGCAGGGTTGGAGGCTGACAAGCAAGAGATTGGGCATCAGCTGTAGGGGGCTCAAAGGACACATGTGATCAAGCCTTTGTCTCAAGAAACGTGGGAGACCAGGTTTACCATGACGACAGGACAGCTTTTCCATGCTCAAGTGGTAGTCTAAGCAATGATGGGATTGGCTCCCTGAGGCAGAGGGGGAGGCATGTGGACCACACAGAGGTCAACTGTGTGCCACTGGAGGGGGTCAGCTGGACCCGGGCTATGCTACTTCACAGCTGTGTGCTTTTGAGCAACTTCTCAGGTTTCGCTGTCTACTCAAACTGGTTGGAGCATCACAAACAATAAAGTAGGTACACACAGTAAGCACCCCATAAATATTTACTGCTGTGATCACTATTAACGTGATTATTGTTCTTACGATGCCCAACTATTGATGATGGAGGGAACTGATTTGGACTGGGGGCATTTTGAACCCTTGGGAGGGAGTTCAGAGAGGTGTCTGAGGATACTGAGGGCAGTGCTCTGTCACCCTTAGAACAATGCTGTGGGTTCACCCCAGGCCTTCAGGAGGGAAGAGAGAGATGTGCAATGAGGAACTCCATGTTGGTTCTCCTTCTGCTAGTGTTCGTGCTGCTTCCCCACGTCTAAACAGGTGCATGTCACTCCAGAGCACCCTTTCACCTTCCTCCCCCACTCTTCTGCTCTGGGTTTCTCCTCTTCAGCTCTTCTTACTTCCCTTTTCTCCTCAAAACCCCAAGTGATGGATGAATAAGGAACTAGACTACCTTTGGCATGTTCCAAGTTTGCCCTTTTGAAACTTGAAAGCTGTCTCTTAATTCCAGGAGTTTATATAAGTCAGTCTGTGTTTATCCTATCCATTTCTTCACTAACTTAAAAAATAACTATACCCCCAACCACTGTCTTTAGTAAATACTCTTAAATGATAGTCATCAGTAGACAGACAAGGATTTAGGACCATAAAAGTCCAATTAAGGAAGGCTCTTTTGAGGTAATTATATCTTGCAAAACAAACAAAAAAACCAAAAGAGGTCTGAACTGTGCACAGGGCTCTTCTCGGCCATGAGGTGTGCTTTCCTGGACCCCGATGTAGCTCTCAATGTGGGGAGCGTTCTCTGTCTTGCTAGCATCTGTTCTTCGTGTCTTGCTTAGACTTTCGGTAAGTGTGATGAGAGGAAAGGAGTCAAAGGTGTGACAGAAAAATGATTAGACCAGTGGTCTGAGTAAGAGAATAGGGTAGTCATATTACATTATTCTTTTTATTTATTTATTTTTACATTTAAGTATAGTTGGTATACAATCTCATATTGGTTATATTAGTTTCAGGTGTACAATATAGTGCTTCTACATTTTTATACCTTACAATGTGATCACCCCACTAATTCTAGTGCAGAAATCAGAATGATTAAAAACAAAAACAAGTTGGTATCCAGACCAAGTCCAGCCACCACCACTCACATGCCGAGTTCCAATTTCACATTCCATTCCACATTGATTAATAATAATGACGTACTTTCAGCTTTGTTGGGAACTCTGTACATTTACAAGGTCATTATCTTTAGCAACAGATACCTGCGCTGAGTCCAGCAATTACCTCTGTCTCTGCACACGTACACGCCGCAGCCCAGCAATTACCACCTCCCTCCCTGCACACATTAGCACACATACACAACACTGATTTGTACTTTCCTATAAAATTACTCTTTCCCTTTTTAATTAGAATGTTTTCAGAAGCAAACCCTATCGTTAAGGCCATGTATGCTTCTATTATAAATACCAGTTGCCAGCCATTAATTATCTCCTGATGAGTTACTTTAGAAGGAGGCTTTTTAATGCTTACTTTTAAAAATGGGATTTCTTTCCTTTATTTCTGATGCCCCCATCCTCACACTTTGTTAGCCATTTTGAATTCCACATCGTAAGAATGTGATCTGCACCCAGAGAGTATGAAGATTTTTTCCCATACTTTAAGGTAGGAACTTTTTGTATGTCTGGACCTCACTGTTCAAGAATTTCTAGGCTAACCCGTGCGGGAAGAACATAACAATGTCGGGTAGAAACAACTGGAGTCTCTGAGAACAAATACCGTAACATTTCACAAATATCCAGAGTTGCATAACCATTGTAGTGACTGAGGCACTGCACTCATCCAAGAACACTGTGGTTTGATAATCACACAGTTGTGGATTTATGCTGCTCTTGTGTTAGGGAGACATCCTGGTGCATACAGGTCACTCCTTTTTTACATTATTATATATAAAAAGTACACACTGACTTAGGAATTGAAGTGTAATACCTCCCAGCATAAAATACTTAAAATAATTTTTGTTGTTGTTAATCCTCACCCGAGGATATTTTTTCCATTGATTTTTAGAGAGAGTGGAAAGGAGGGAGGGAGGGGGGGAGACAACAAGAGAGGGAAGCAGCGATGTGAGAGAGATACATTGATTGGTTGCCTCCCTCACGTACCTGGACTGGGCAGGGGATTGAACCTGCAACCCAGGTACCCTTGATGGGGAATTGACCATTCTGTGCACAGGCTGACGCTCAAACCACTGAGCTACACCAGGGCTAAAATAAAAACTTAAGTCAGGTAATGCTAAAGTGAGCATTCCTATACTAACTTTCCTGTTTATCTCATGGATAGCAGAGCATTTGGGATTCCTAGGTAAGTGCTATAGGTACCATTTGTCATACAGTACATACACATGGGAAGAGTTAAATATACAAGGACAATTTTAAATTTTCCTCTCCTTGATATTAGATAGAAACAACCACATTCCTAAGAGGGCAAAAATATGTCAAGAAGCCCAAATTACAATTTCTTATATTGCTTATACTCTTTTTTTTTTTTTTTTTTAAATCCTCACCCGAGGATATTTTTCCATTTATTTTCAAACGGAAGGGGCAGGGGAGAGAGAGAAACATCGATGTGAAAGAGACACATCGACTGGCTGCCTCCCGCACAACCCCGACCAGGGCCCAGGACCGAACCGAAACCAAGGCACATGCCCTTGACCGGAATCGAACCCTCAACTCTTTGGTCTTCGGGCCGACGCTCTAACCACTGAGTCAAACTGGCCAGGGCTATTGCTTATACTCTTAATCAGAGCAGAGACAATTATGCCTATGCTCATTTAAAGGGTCTAACTGGTTCCTAATTCTAAGAGTGGTTTGAATCTTGTGATTGACTCCTGTCTTCTGCAACTTGTTCTCTGGCTGAAGCTGGTAGCCCTCTGAGAATGTGCACTTACTCTATGCCTTTTGCAAGGCAAAGAATCACCTACTGTGGGGTTTACAAACACCAGCAAGGGATGGTTCTGTGTCTACACTGTTTACAGTTCAGTAGTATTTCAGTAGTATAAGCCACCTCAATTCATTCACATCTTGCAGGCTGGGTGGGGACTGTACAAAATGAAAGTGGCCTTAGAATTAATCTCACTGCTCTCTACTTCCCCTTAGTCCTGTGCTTTATCTCTGCTGTAGTTACGTTGTTTGTGTGTTGTTCCCCACCCCCCTCAATGCTCTATGATCTCCAGAGAACAGAGGCACAGGCTGATACATGTCTGTATTGGCACAGAGTCAAGGATGTGCTTGGCAGAGGGGAAACTCTCAAAAAATGCTTTTAAATCAAAGAATGCATTTGCTTACTTAGGCTTCATAGTTACATTGTGTCAGCTTGCTCTGTACCAATGTGGAAGTGATAGGAAGCTGGTGGACCTTTGCACAGAGGTCTCTACACTAAAATCGTCTCGAATGTGCTTCACACTGCTGCAGAAAAAAAGAGTGGGATGAAATGGAATCAGAAGTCAGAAACTGGGTTTTGTCTCGGCTCTGTCACTAATTACTTATTTAACCTTGGGCAGACACTTAAACTCTATCTTAGTGTCCTCATCTGTGAAATGGGGATAATGATGACTGGCTTGTCTATTTCCCACGATTGCTTTGAGAGTCAAATGAGATATATACTTAAAAGTGTTTTTGGAAAGCCTAAAGCACAGCACAAATGCAAGGCATTATTTTGCAAAGAAACCTTCCTTTTAATTCATGCTTCCCTAAACACTTCATCACACATCCCTGGGTTCCTGGGGTACGTGGTGAGAAATGTGGAGTAGCTCAACCTATGCTTGATATGTACCCCAGAATCTCTGCTACAACAGCTATAGTGTTTCACTGACTCAGCTTGGGATTCTCCGAAACACCTAGACTTTGTCCCTCATTCATCTCTCTCCATTCAACATTTATTTAAATAAATATTTAACACTCAAGTTATTTAAAACAAACATCATTGAGCACGTATGTGCACTAACTATCATGCTAGGAACCGGAGCAAAATAGACAAGTCACACAGGATCCTGCCCTTGAGGGGTTGTACAGCCTATTGGATCTGAGAGAGCAGACATGAGAGCAACTAAGTAACCAATTCTGCATTTGTTTTGGAGGCAATTTTATATATGAGCTTGAATTAGTAAAGACACATGTGTATATTTTTAGTTTTGACTGAAATGAAAACTAGTGGTGGTCCTTACTCATGTTATTCTACTGCTAATGGTCTGTAGATTTTGATTTGAGTTTGGACACAGATTTTTTTTCCAGATGAAAGTTTGTGAAATCCCATTTTTCCTTGTATCAGTGAGACTATGGAATTTAAGGAATAGCAATAGCTATCATTAGTTATAGGAGCAACTGAATGTTTTCCTGCTAATTTCTCCTATAAAGAAGGATTTGCTTTGTCCAGCTGGTGTGGCTCAGTGGTTGAGTGTTGACCCATGCACTAAGAGGTCGCCAGTTCGATTCCCAGTCAGGACACATGCCCAGGTTGTGGGCCCGATCCCCAGTGAGGGGCATGCAGGAGGCGGCGAATTGATGTTCTCTCTCATCGATGTTTCTATCTCTCTCTCCCTCTCACTTCCTCTCTCTCTAAAATCAATAAAGGAAAAAAATATGTTTTTAAAAAATCATGTTGTCCTCTTGTATCCAGCTTTGCTATAAAAAAAAAAAGAAAAAAAAACAAAAGAAGGATTTGCTTTGACTAGAAGCACTGTTCTTGGGGGAGACCATTCCCAATCCAGTTGAGCAATTAAACTGCTGGATACATTTGGAGCTAATATCTCCAGGCAGCTCCTGACGTTTCATGTCCTCAGCTGCTATTTGAGTTTTGAGACACCACCATAAGACCCCCTGGCTTCCAAACGGGATCAGGGAAATAGTGAAATAGTCACCTAAATGCACATGGTGGAATTTTGGGAAAGGCCAACAACAGAAAGCATATTTCCCGGCAAGTCCATCCTTTCCATCAGTCTCGCTACTCCCAGCCCTCCCTAAAGCAGTCAACAGTCCCTGCTGCTACTAAAATTTCCCCACATCCGGCTACATTGATCTCTTATCTTGCCTGCTTATCTAATCTATCTAACCTCCCTTTTCTCTCCCAGTACTTCCTATGTCCATCATGCCTCAAGATACTGAAGTCATTGTTAATGCCTTGATCGAAGCAATTAGTAGTTGTAGGAGCCAATGCCCACCTTTCCTGCATTCCCACAGCCCCTAAGTCTGTATCTTCCCACTTTAGGGAACAGGCTCTGGTGTCTATACTTGTTCCCTTGCCTGGAACAGCCTAGATCACTAATCGTGAGAAATCTCTTCTTCTTTACCTGATTAATCTTTTGGTCTTTCAATTCTTAGTTGAGCTGTGGAGATTGTCCTGGAAGCCTCCCCTGACCACTCCTGGGCTGGGGCAGGACTCATAGTCCCTCAGCTGTCACACTTGTCTCTCTCTCTTTATCCCTCTGCTCCTCACACAGGATCTGGCCTGTGGTAAATATTCACCCGAATGCTGGTCAATGGGTTGGATGTACTTGTTCTCATCTCTCAGTCTTTGCTGATTCCAGTTTCTTCCCTTGATGTTCAGCTCCCTTTTTTGATTTGTTTTTACCCATTTATATCCATAACTTCTTTCAAAACATGTTTTTACTAACACCTTTTCAGTCACAGCCTCACTTTCACTCATCACATTTACTCTTTTTTAAAATTTTTTATCCTCACCCGAGGACATTTTTCCATTTTTTGTTCAGAAAGAGTGGGAGGGAGAGAGAAGAAGAGAGAGAGAGAGAGAGAAAACATCGATGTGAAAGGGATACATCGAGTGGCTGCCTCCCGCATGACCCAACCAGGGCCGGGGACAAACTGCAACCGAGGTATGTGCCTATAGCAGGAACCGAACCCGGGTCTCTCTAGACCCGCAAGCCAACACTCTAACCACTGAGCCAAACCGGCCAGGGCACATTTATTCTTTATTCCTCTTGTCATTATGAGAATGTATGCAATAAGTTTAACATTGTAACAAATCCAAGAAACGCTGTAAGTGAACATAATAATCGCTTTTCTTAAAACAATCACCTTGAAAAATTGTGCTCCTATTGTCATAGCAATGTCACAGCCACAGTCTTTCTGGAACTGCTCTTTGGGGATAATCACATTTACATTCTTCTGAATCTATTTTAATAGTGATGTCTAATCCTTGAAGGTGATTTTTAAATATACAGCCAAGCCACTATAAAGTGTATTTAGTGAGTAAAGAGAATGATCAAGCTGATAACTATGCGTCAGCCAATAAAAAGTAATGTTAAGCCCTGGCTGGTTTTGCTCAGTGGTTAGAGCATCGGCCCTCGGACCAAAGGGTCACGGGTTCGATTCCGGTCAAGGGCACGTACCTGGTTGCAGTTCGGTCCCCAGTCCTGGTTGGGGTCATGCGGGAGGCAACCAATCGATGTGTCTCTCTCATGTCGGTGTTTCTCGCTCTCTCTCTCTCTCTCCCTCCCACTCTATCTGAAGATAAATGGAAAAAAGTATCTTTGGGTAAGGATTAAAAAAAAAAAAGTAATGTTATTATCTTTCCCTGAACATATTTGCAACTAGGGAAATTCCAAAAACAATTTGACTATGTTATTTTTGAAAAGAGTTTCTAGCATCCCAAGGTGACTACGTTTAATAATAGCATTTGCTTATCTATTATAACGTGTTTATTAAAATCTGGTTGGGAATCTCACAGACCTGTGATCATACTAACTTGTACTTGTTTAGTGTTGTTTCACATTCTAGTCCATCTCTTATGTGATAGACACTAGGAATGAATAAGGCCATGGTCCTTGTCCATAAGGACCTCCTAATCTAGTTGAAAAGACGGAAATACAAACAGTCCTGTGTGAAAAATAGATATCAGTGTAAGATAAAGAAGGAGTACAGTGGAGGGACTGTCTGTGAGGGGGAGGAATTTGTTCCAGTGTCGGCAAAGCCCTCTCAGGACTGAAGGATGAATAATTAGAAGTTCACCAAGAGGAGGAGGGAAGGGTACTACAAGAGTCATTCCAAGTCAAGGGAACAGAAGGTACAGAGACTGAAACAAGAAGATATGTTTGGGGGAATCTCAAGTCATTCAATACTGTTATTGTGTAAAGTTCACAATGGGGCAGAGAGGACAAGAGAGGGGACCCAGTGAAGAAAAAGCCTTGTATTTATCATTTTTAGAAGTACGGACTTGATCCCGCAGGAGCCCGGGAAAGGCTCTGTGAATAGGATTTCCCTTCCCAACAGGATCATAAACCTCCACATCCAATTAGTCACATAGGGTTGCCCGTCCTCACCCTCCCACCCCCACGAAGTCTTTTCCCCAAGATTGTCTCATATCCATCCCTTTCTTTTCATTTGACATCTACCTCATTAATTCAGGCCTTAATCATCCCATGCCAGAGCAACCCTCCTTTTCTTAATTATTTTTTTAATCCTCACCTGAGGATATATTTATTGATTTTAGAGAGAAAGAAAGAGGGAGAGAAGAGAGAGAGTGAGAGTGAAAAAACATCAATTGGTTGCCTCCCGTACATGCCCGAACCTGCAACCTAACTAGGTATGTGCCTTGCCTGGAAGTCGAACCTGCAACCTTTCTGGTGCACAGGATGATGCTCCAACCAACTGAGCCACCCGGGGCACCCCTCCTCCCTTTTCAGCTTGTCATTCAAGGTCCTACATGATCTGGTCCCAAACCCCTTTCCCTCCTTGACTCCTGTCACTGCTAATAGTGCCAGAAGTCACCTACTGCTTCCCTTATCTGTACCCTTACTTTTAATTTTTTTTCTTTATTGATTTTAGAGAGAGGAAGGGAGAGGGAGAGATAGAAACATTGATGAGAGAACATCGATAGCTTGCCTCCTGCATGCCCCCCACTGGGGATCGGGCCCACAATCTGGGGATGTGCCCTGACTCAGAATGGAACTGGTGACCTCTTGGTGCATGGGTCAACGCTCAACCACTGAGCCACACCGCCGGGGCTGTACCCTTACTTTCATGGTGGCTCTCCCTTGAATGCTATACTCACACAAACTTTTGTTGTTGTTGTTGATTTCAGCTCTTTTCTTACAAATAGCAAGCCCACTTGTACTCATGCCTGATCATATCCCCTACTTTCCTGCCCTGGAAGTAACCAATATTCTGGTTCTATTCTTTTACTGTATACTGGGTGATATGCATCCTTAATATATCATATTGTTATGAAAAAAAGTTAAATAGATATATGTGGCATACTTTATATCTCTTTGTGCAATTAGTTTTTTTCACTATCATTTTATTTTTAAAATTTATCCCTATTAACATTTGTGAATACAGTCTTTTTAATTGGTGTATTGCATTTCATTTTATAAATATACCATACATTACTCATTCATTCTTCTGTGGGTGGGCATTTAGGTTTCTAATTTAGGGCTATTACAAACAATGTTACAATGAATACCCCTAGTTGGTCTCCTTGTCCTTACAAATGTGACCGACCTTTTAAGACCCTGCTCTCATCCCAGCCCCTCCATGAAAGCCTGCCCTGAATCCCGCAACCCACAGCAGCAAAATCCCGGTCCTCAAAAGCAGCCTGTGCCTCAAGCGTCTTTAGTACCATTCCATCGTGCTGAGCAAACGAATGAGTGAATGAATGAGTAAATGAATGGTGCAGCACAACCCAGTTGCTGGCTCTGTTCATTTTAAATGGGCTTTGGCGCCCTATCCCCCATTTCCTTGACAGCACTGGTCCTCTACCTCATTCCCCTAGTGAGCCCAGGAATGTGTGGATGGGTGGGTTTGGGGGCGATACCTAGCGCACTGGGTGAGGGCTGCCTGTCCCTGCAAGCGCAAGATCTCGGGGAGCCTGCTGTCCGAACTTCAGCGTCCGCCTTCAGCAGAGGCCGGGCCCAGCGAGGCCCTGCGGCGTCGATGGCGATCAGGCGCGCGGGGACCCGACGCGGGTCGGGGGAGGCTGGGGATGGCTGAGGACCGCTGAGGACTCGTAGTAGATCCCTCCGCGCGCGGCTCGGGCCGGCGCTTCTTCCTGCGGGAAACCCCTGGGTGCCGAAGGCGGCCGGGCCGGGCCGGGCGACAGGGGGCGGGGTTTGAGGCGGAAGGACACGAGGCTGCACACCCGAGAAAGTTGCAGCCAAACTTCGGGCGGCGGCTGAGGCGGCGGCCCGGGACCGACTGACTGGGGGAGCGGGGAGTGGAGCCATTCAGCCTGAGTTTCGGGGCGCAGCGCGAGGCTGTGAGCCGCAGAAGTAGGAAGAGGGAGGAGAAAGTGGGGGCTCCTCGGTCGGGACCCCCTCCCCATGTGGATCTGCCCCGGCGGCGGCGGCGGCGGAGGAGGCGACCGAGAAGATGCCCGCCCTGCGCCCGGCTCGGCTGTGGGCGCTGCTGGCGCTCTGGCTGTGCCGCGCGGCCCCCGCGCGTGGTGAGTATCGGGCTGTCGGGCTGCGGGTCTGCCCCCGCGCCGCCGTCCGCGCGCGGCTGCCTCCTCCTCGGCCGGCCACCTGGGGCGACCCTCCGGTCCCCTCTTTGCGAGAAGGCCGGGCTCGGCCGTGGGCTCGGAGTGAGGCCACTTGGTTCCCGAAAGTTTGGACAGCGTGGGGTCCCCTCCCTGGGCGCGTCCCCTCCCCCGCGCTCCCCGCCGCCCGCTTCCCTCGGCGGGTGGCCCCACACACACCTCCTCGGCGGGGCAGCGAGGCTCAGAAACTCCCTTTCTCGAGCGCGGAGTTCGGGGTGTTGGGCAGTCTTGCCCTTTTGGTTCCGCGTTTCCTGGGGTTAAAAGGGAACCGAGGGCGGGCTGCCGGTGACACACCATCGCCGGCCGCGGACCGCAGAGGGGCTGAGCACAGGAATGCCAGGTTCTGGCCTGGAGGAGCGGGGGCAGGGCCTCCCAGCCCAACTGCTTGCACCTTCCAGCCCGACCGTGTGTGCCGAAGGGGAGGCACACAATCCGGGTGGGTGGGGTTGGTGTGGATGGGGCCAGGGTTTTGCGGTGCGCCTGGGTCCTGACACCCCGAATCCGTGGTCCCGATGAACCCGGTGGGTTGTGCTCGAGTCTCTGAAAGGTGGAGGCAGGAACAGTAGGAAAACTGGTGTGGCTGCATGCTGGGCCACATGATTTAAAAATCTCAACTGCTGTTTATTCTTTCCGAGGCGCGGAGCTCGGGCGCTGTTTCAGAGTCTATGTCCAGCCCCAGGAATGTGGTGTGACGATCACCAACTCCTCCAACCTGGCAGCCGCGGTTGCTGCTCTTTTGGCAGGTTGGGGGTGGGGCAAGGGAAGGTGAGGAAAAGTGGAGACGTTAATTAATTCAAAGTGCTTCCTTTAGAAACCCTCTTTATGGTTGGATATTTGCAACAGTCTTTCTGAACACGGTTGGATCAAGGAAAGGAAATCGAATCATTTTTTTACCCATCTCACCCACGATCTCAGATTCCAAATTTCTTCAGCATGTTCAGTAGAAAGAATTTGGGCTTTGGAGCCCTGCTCTGTAATCCTGGGTTCAAATCCAGTTCTGCTGTATGAACTCACCAATAAAATGGGAATGAAATCACCCAGCTAATAGGATTAATTAAGATAATGTATATTAAACCCATGGCAGCCAGAAGGTATTCATAAAGTCCTTTCAGGACAGGGCTGTGTTTTATTTTTTTCTGAACTCTCTGTTTCCAGCGGGATGTTGGCATGTGTATGTTTGTTGAATTGAAAGTGGCCTAATCTGAAGGAATCTTTTACCTTGACCAAAAAAAACCTGGTACATGAGCTATGTCTCTTTGCAAAGAAAAGGTTAAGAAGATGATGAGCTTCAGAAAAATTTGCTCTTTGTTCATTGTTAACAGGCAGTGGACATGCCAATCACAGCTGTTTAAAGAGAACAAAGTTATCACAGTGCTGAGTTGTTCAGCACCAACCAGATTCTTTTTGGAAAGTTCAAATTCCATACACCTCTAGGTCCCTAAAAATTTCAGAAGTGGATGAGGAGACTGTGTGATGATAAATCAAACCTGTTGTTTTGGGAGCATTTAACAAAACACATACAATGGTATTTTCGCCCTTCCTTTTTCTTTGAGTGAGACCTTTAGTGTAAGTGTAGTTTTAGAATAGAGAGGAATATAAACAATGGGCTAGTCTGAGAGTTACTATCCTTGGTCTACCATTAACTTATTTTAGTAAATAACTTCATCTTAATGATCTGTAGTCTCCTCACCAATGACATGGAACAAAAGAAATAACCTACTTTAGAGAGTTGAAGGGAATAATAAATATGATTGCAGAGTGATTTGCAAAATTAAGTGTTAAATGATAAGACATAAAAAATAGAATTATTCAGACATACAGGGCTTCTCTCATTCTAGGACCTCAGTACTAGAAGATTTCCTCTTTTTAAAAAAATCTTCATGCAAGGACATGTTTAGAGAAGGGGGGTGGGGGGAGAAAGAAACACTGATGTGAGAGAGAAACATCAATCAGTTGTAGTTGCCTTCCATACGTGCCCTGACTGGGGATTGAACTTGCAACCCAGGTATATGCCCTGACTGGGAATCCAACCAGCAACCTTTCTGTGCACAGGACAGAGCTCAACCAACTGAGCCACTCTGGCTGGGCAGATGTCCTTTTTATTTCTGTATTGATGAGGTATTACTATTACTAGCTAGCTTTTAGGTGGACAAGTTGAGTGTTAGTCAATTAGCTCAAAGGACAGGATAGTTTGATTTTTAGGCAGGTGTTCTTCAGATGCTAAATTGCAATAGAAGACATTAAAAAACCTGTTTCTTGGTACAAATCTTAAATCTTTTCAGAGTCTGGCAGTGATGCCTTCTTGACTCTTCTTAAGCTTCTATTATTATTGTGTTTTGCCAAGATACCAATTGTAACATACCATTCCAAACTTTTGAGTGTTCCTGTATTTGGCTTGTGGCCAATTGTTAATTTAAACATCAGTAAGTTCCTAAGGCAAAGAGCTGTCAACCCATCTGTCTGATTGTCTAAACAGCTACCCAGGACCACCCTTTGCTCCTTGTTTTCTTTTGCTTTGCAATGTGAAGTGACTCCCGGTTTTGCTGCCTGCTAGATAACTTCTCAGCTGCATTCATCTCTTGCTTTTAAAAAAATATCACAAAGAGCAATTGTGTGTTTTTTTTTCCCCAGATGGAGATTAAACTATTTTTCTTTTTACTTCTTCCTGTTCTTTCTATATTATTATTCCTTTTTGGAGGGAAGGGGGGAGGAAGGAGAGTGATTATTTCTAGCCTCTCTGTTTTGTTTCCCAATGTTTTGATTTGAAAAAATATTTACCCACATCTTCTGCACCATTCCCTCTCTCCTGCCTCTTTTGTAGTCTTCTTGTGGGATGGAGGAGTAACTTCTGGTTCATCTGAACTGTAGTTGCTGACTTTGGGACCTTTAGAAATGTTTAAATTCAGTGGGATATGTTTGGGTGCTTCAGAGCAGCCTAACAATACATTTTAAAAATACCGTACCCACAGAAATTTTATTTTGCCCACAAAATTTGCATTGATCTAGTTCCCACTCTCTGATGCCATTCCTCGTGGTCCTCCTCCTTACTCTGTCCACTGTGATAGAACAAAGCTCTGTGTCCTGGCTGCATCAAAACCAGTTGGGGTGATTGTTGGACTTAACACCCAGGGATTCTGATACAGTAGGTCTGAGAATCTGTATTTTTCAAGGTTTACAGGTGATTCTAATAATAGTAACTGGGTTGGAACCCACTGATAGTTCGTTACTCTGCCTTCAGGTGTGTATTTGCAGGTCGTTTTTTTTTTTTTTCAAGGTGGAAACACTCTGGAATTTCTTCTTTCTTTCTTTTTTTAAATCCCCACCCAAGGGTATTTTTCTGTCTATCTTCAAATAAATAGAAGAGAGAGAGAGAGAGAGAGAGAGAGAGAGACATCAGTGTGAGAGAGACACATCTATTGGTTGCCTCCCGCATGACCCCGCATGGCTGGGGATGAACTACAACCAAGGTCCCTACCCTTGACCAGAATCAAACCTGAGACTCATCAGTCTGCGGGCTGATGCTCTAACTGCAGAGCCAAACTGGCCAGGGCTGGAATTTCTTAAAAGTATTAGAAAGTACAGCATGGCAAAAGAAAGCATTATATATAAATTGCATTTAAGCATTCTGCAATATATAGTGTTCTTAGTGTAACTGGAGTGCAAATTATCTACATACACAAATGAAAAATTTCAAAAGCAAGTGAAGTAAACAAAAGCACCAGTTCCTTAAATTACACTTGATCACGTAGATGAGCAAGTCTCTGTGATAGTTCATCCTGTTCCATGGAAGCAACAGGGTGCCAACAGATCCTGTCTGACCTGTGGTAATTCCACATTGAGACAAGGCCAGCTTCACCTGCCATTTCTTGAAGCAGCATGTCCACTTGGCTTTGTGGTGTTGTTAGGGCTGTAGTGCTACTCATTGTGTCTTCCATTTGTTGTGTTTGAACATTCAGTGTTTAAAATTGGTGTTCAGATTTGTCGTCAGGGCAGAAATCTTTTCAAGGTTCATACTCCTCAACGTAGCATCCATGGACTTAATTACATCTGTCATGGACTTGGTTACCTTGCCCATTGTTACTGCAGTTTGAACTCTGGCTGCCACAGCATCAACCCTAGCACTCATTCTCAAGAAATTGATTGCTTGGTTCTTCTGGCGGATTGCATTTTCAGCATGTATTCTTGCAGCTTCTGCATCGCCTTTCTGAACAGCCTTTTAAATCATGGCCTTTTCTTCTTTACCACATTTCGTGGCATTCCTTTTAAGCTCTTTTGCAGCAAACTTCAAGTTAAATAGGTGTTTCTCCATATTCGACATGGGCCCACAACTTTTCTTAGAAGGCGACAGCCTGGGCAGCAGCACAAGTTTGATGTGAGGGAGCTCAGTGTTCCCATCTTGGTTCAGACCTGCAGCCAGCCTGGCACCTAGGTTTGAGATCCCACTTCCTGTTTCAGCCCGTTCTTCTTAATTTCAATAATTTCTAGTATGAACCTAACCTTAGCCATTCCAGAGTTTAACCCTGTTTAACGTAAAAGCCATAGCGTAGAATGCTACTTCTTTTTGTTCATCTGGGCACAGTAGGTCCCCATTGTCTCTTTAGAAAGGCTTTATATATTTGAATGATGTTATAAGCCCCCCTCCACCTTTTTCTTCTCTGTTATCTATTTTTCTTCAAGCTTCATTCATTTATATTATTTGAACCATCTATTTATTTGCTCTTAGTGGTTTTAGAGTAAAAAATTATAAGCCATGATTTGGATGAGAAGATAAGAGATTTTACATAATCCAGATATTGAGTTGCTACTCCGTATTTCTTTTTTAAAAAATTTATATATATATATATGTGTATATATATATATATTTTTTCCTATTTATCTTCACATGGGCGGGGGAGAGAGACAGACAGACAGACATCAATGTGAAAGAGACACATTGACTGGTTGCCTTCCGCACGACCCTGACCAGGGCCCGGGACAAATTGCAACCGAGATCGTGTCCTTGACCGGATCAAACCCATGACTCATTGGTCCTCAGGCCAATGCTCTAACCGCTGAGCCAAACTGGCCAGGGCTACTCCTTATTTCTTGATATTTCTATCTGGATGTTACAACTTGAACCTGTCATTTTCCTCCCACCCTTTCCCAATTCTCCTCTCGTCTTCCCTTTCTCTGCAAATGACTTGAAGTCAAAAGGTTTCCTTTTCTTCTACTTTTCTCTTTTTATGTATGCATTTTATACGTAAAATATATGTATGATCTTTTCGAAAGATCACTGGACTAGGAGCCAGAAGGATGGAATTCTCCTCCAGGTCTGTTATTAATTAGTCTGGTAATCTTATGGGAGGGGTGCTGTTTTGTCCTCCATTTGCTCAGGTACTTTGTCCGTAGTCACTGAGCCAATTACAGAGTTGAGACTAGATTCTTTCTCTTCTGGCCCTCAGTCCAGTGCCTCATTTACCCTCCATATCACTTTAATCTCTTGTACAAATGAACTCATGTACACAGAGACACTTAGAACATCCTCAAGTGCTTATTAATGTGTATTTCTTGAGGGGAAAAATTGTCTTTTCATTTATGTGTGTATTCTAATTCTCCCACCCCTGCCCTTGTACCTAGCACAGTGCTTTGGCCTCTGATAGGCTGCCAATAAAGATTTATTCAATTAAACACTAATTTTAGTTATTTTCTTATTTTGCATTACTATGGTACTCCAAGTTTAAAAAAAAAAAAAAAGTACTTGCAAGAGTTATTTGGGGAAAAACCAAATTTTTCCCTTCCCTAGATACTTTATTTAAACTTGCTATTTTCAGCTGCTCTCTCTTTCTGTTTTCTTCTCTCTCTCTTTCTGATCACTTCTGCAATTCATAAAGGTCACTTTGACTTTGGAATTCAGCCTCAAAGGCACTGGCATCCACCCCCTGCCTCTCACTTGAGTTGCTTTTACTGCTCCCTGTGTATGTTACTGGGCCAGCAGTTTCTATTATTTTGTTCAGAGTTGCCAAGCCTTATTGTAATTTGATCATTTTAGGGACTATTGGAATAGTATTTAAAATTTTTTAAAATTAGAGTTAACTAAGTTTATGTTTTGATGATATTTTTGGATATATTTTTCATTGTGAGTTGGATATTGCAAACTTGTACTCGACTAAGAATAGGTACATTTAGTAAAATTTATTTGTTTTTCCCCACCAAGAGAGTTCCCAGAAGACCATGACCACGGACAAAAACTCTGAAAAGTGAGACGATACATAAATAAGTAAAAATGCGAGAGAACCATGCAGTGTGCGAGCTATCTCTGCCGCAGGACCTGCTCCGTGAGGGCGGGCGTGATGGCACACGCATCCCCTCCCGGGCCTGCGAGGCCTGCCTGCATAGGCCCAGCACGCAGTCGGCCAGCAGCAGGTTTTGGCCACAGCACCTGAGGCTCCTGCTCTGCCCTTTCCACCTCTGGCACATTCTGGAGGAGAGGCTGATGGTGAGTCAGGGGTGTGTCTTTATGTTCTTTTCTCCTTTGAAGAGAAAGATCAGTTGAAAGCTGACCCCACCTACAGACAGACTTTTATGCTATCTCTTTTTATTAATTAATGGGTAGCTGAAATTTTCCTCCTTGTTGACTTATTGCTGGCAGGAACTTTAAATTTCACCGAGTCCTTTTGTCCATTCCATGCGGGAGGTAATTTTCTTACAGCATCCTGGTCAGGAGGTGGCCTACCTTCTTTCTGCTTGTACACCTCTCGTGATAGATAGCTCCCTGGCTCCGGAGGTGGGTCAGCCCATCTTTGGACAGCTCTAATTCTTAAAGAGATCTTTTTCTATTCATATGTCTTATTATGACTTTCCTCCATTTTCTCAGGAACCTGTCTTATTATGACTTGCATCTTCTCAGGAATTTGCCTCATAAAGTAATGAGCCTTGTGTGGGTGACAGTATCCAAAAGGGGTACGTGCCCTTACTGAACTGACATCTGCCCCTCTGTAAAAGGAGTTCAGCCCAGCGAGGAGCATGGAGATGATCCCATCTTGGGTGTTCTCCTGGACATGTGACTCAGTGGGTCTGGAATAGTGTCTGAGAATTTGTATATTTAAGAAATAGCCAGGTAATTTTGATATTAGGGAAGTTTTGGAATCACTGAAGAGTGAATCGGGGGAAGCCAAAGGCTTTTGTTTGTTCTTTGATAGTGCTAGAGATGTGGGTTGCTTTGACTGAGTCCTGTGGTCATTTTTTCCCTTTGAAAGTGTCTGTTTCTTGCTGAAACCCTAGGTCACTAGACAGAGGAAGCTGCCCAGATATCTCCATAAGGCTAGTAAAGTTATTTTGTCTTAAAAAAAAAATCTGGAAACTATTCAAAGTTGTAGGACTGCTATGTGTGTGTGATGTGTGACTGTGATGGAAGCCTCCTTGTCCCTCCATCAGAATATTGGCTGCAATGCCAGAATACATAGATGTTCCACAGTCTTTTTGGTACCCACTGAGGAATTCTGTCCTCAGCCCTCGTGAATGGCTCTGCCTTTGAGAATGTCTGCTTTGTTAACCCATGAACACATGTCTAATGGCAGGGGTTTCCTCCAGATGTGTTAGTGCAAAAAGATATAAAGGTCACTTATTCAGGCAGCCGTGCTTTGGGGTATCTTGGCTGCTGAAACAACTAGAATTAAAAAAGGAGATTGAAGGAGGAATTAAGGACCTCTTGAGCAGAACAGAGCAGTCTGCGAGGAGGGGCCCAGGGGTGTTCCTCTGACAAAGACACTGATGTTGAACTTGATAGGAAGAAGGAAGTGGCTTCAGATCTGAAAGGATATGCTCATGACCTCTGGATGGGACGAACTGGTGTTTATTGGTGGTGGTAGGAGGTTTGCTGTAGATCTGTTCTTTTTCTCCTCCTCTCCTTTTTGAGGGGAATAGCAGCTGTGTGGCAGAAAGTACATCGTGACCTTAAAAAGAAGAGTAAAGCCAAGGAAAGGGGAATGATAAAAGATATAGGTTGGAGTAAGAAAAGCGAAGCAATTATTGTATTAATTTATTTATATATGTAGATATATGTTTCCATATAGTGTTCTGGTAGGAGCCCTACTTATTAGCTCGAAGATTAATTATCTTAGTAGTTCTCTTAATAGTATGTTAGGGAGGATTGTGGTGTGTTTTCATACTTAATTTGTATATTTCCCTTAGAGTCATGTGGTAGGGAGTACAGGGTATTCTGTTCTAGATGTGTGGGAATCTTTGACCAAGAAGATAGGGTCCTGCTCCCAAGGAGCTGACATCATCATGGAGACAAAAACACACAATTAGGAATATGAAGGAGTCATTTAGTCACTTCTCTACACGCTCTAAAAGCAGTTTCCTGCAGTCAGGGTGACTGAGAGCTCTAGGGTCTGGGAGAGTCAACTCCAGGTCCGCCAAGGAACAGTGATCCCCAGCTCACCCTTGCTGGGCTTGTGTGCTGTTCTCCTCTTTTTCTGCTGTAACTGAGAAATAGAAAAAACTTGACTTGGGGAAAGACAAAGACCCCTTTGTCTGGTGAGGGTGTAAATATAAATTTGGCACATGTCGTGGCGTCTGTTATGTCTATTAGTTGGTTTGTGGCAAGAGACAGGGCTGTGTTCTCAGTCTGGATGCCAAGCCTGATCTAGACAAGTTAAGGTGGAAGTATCTTCTTTGGAAGATCTGGTTCCCAGTGACAGTAACTGAAGGAACTTCTCGTCACAGCCCAGCAATGACTTAGGTGTGGTGTGGACACACCCAGAGTTGCTGCCATAGGTGGGTGGCATTGATTAATCATACTAACATCTCCCTCACCCTCTTGTGCTTGTCTTGGCAAAACCCTGTTCTACCAGCTCCACAAACTTTGGGCTTTACTAGATAGGATTGAGCAAACTCTTGGGTAGGGGTGTCATTTTACTGTCCCTTGTTGAACTACAGGCCAGCTGTCTTGGTCCAGCTCTGGTGCTCTTGGTCTTCAGGCCAGGCAGTGAGGGGCCTGGTCTCTCTTCCCATTAGACTGCCTTAGGGCAGTTTCTGGTCTTCATCTCAGTTCCTTTTGTAGGATATTGGCAGCTGGGCAGTGGCTCTGGTTCTTTGAATACATCAGCCAAACATCATGCCAAGACAGACTCACTGTCTCACAAAGACAGGTTGGATCTGAGGGTGTTGCAGAACCTGTTTCTGGGTTAAGAGTAGCGCTCCCATCCTCATATATTTATTCATATGAAGAAAGTGTGTGTGTATTTTGTGAGGTAAGGAAAACATGATGAAAAAAAATAACAACACATGATGATAATATTTTGATTGGAGTCAGATATTGTCTCCTTAATATTGTGTTGTCTTTTTTAACAAATAACATCCCTTTAAAATACAATTTTGCTTGCTGAATAAAGTGTTGTATGAGAAACTGTGGTTACATTCTAATACTACCTTGTTCAGAGGCAGGTGCATTTTAAAATTGTTGTTTGCTTCTTTTTCATCTCTTTTTACTCTCATCCCTCTTTTATGAGGAGATTCTGAAAGGCTTTTATGCTTCAAAGATGAAATATAGCCTATTTTAACTAGTACCTAACAGGGAGAGGTTGCTATGTTGACATACTGTTTACTCACTAATATATTCTGTTGAGTTTTTGAATATGAATAGTTAGAAAACTAGATAGTGCTAAGGTGTTAACTTCTCAAAATGGTAAATGTGGTAAACTGCAAAGAAACTTTTGTTTAATTCTTTGCTTTCCCATGCTTTTGTTTGTCCAAAAGTGTTGAGACTCATTGAAGTTTGAGGACATCTATATTTTGATTATTACTTTTTACTATGTTTTCCTTCGCTGTGAGTATGCCTTTATTTGCTAGATCTTCTTTAATTGGAAACATTAAGGACATTTAGTTTATTACATTTAAAGCACTTTCTAATCTTTATGAGGATTATTAGTGAAAAAACATATCCTGTGAATCCTGTAAGTCTTTGGCATTATGTTACTATTTAAAGTAACAATATATCATGGCTCCTGTGACACATACTTTCTAAGAGATTTAAGGAAAATGGTTGTAACTACAAACAAACATTGTAACACTTGAAGATAGGTTTACATAACAGCAGCATTATTTCTTAAGTTTACACATAATTAACTCATCTACATTTTGTTGGTTTACTCTGGCACCTGTACAAGATTTACAGAGGTGGTGGGGGTGGTATTTTACTGTTACTGTTTTGGTGTATATCTTTTGGTCTTTTTCCTACCTTTCGTTTAAAAAAGTTGTTGATTCATAAGATATATACAATTTTCTGTTCTGCCTTTCTTCAGTGGTTATAAATATTTTTCATAAATTGAATTTTTATGGTTAAATAATATTCTAATTAATACGTTTACTATGCTTTGATCATTCTTCTTTGGTTTGCCTGAATATTTGGTTGGATCCGTCATTTTTTTTCTGTATAAATGATACTAATCATTCTTATATAGAAAGAAATTTTCCTGCTTAGGATGTTTTTTTCCCATTAAGTTAGATTTCCAGAAGAGACATTAATATGTGAAAGAGTGATTTTTAAAAATCAGGAAAAGGGATTTAAAAAATCAGGAAAACATACAAGAAAATTAAAATGTCCAATAATTCCACCATCTCCAACCAAAACCCACAGTTAATATGTTGATACGTTTTCAGTGTTTTCTTGTGTCTGTTATTGTAATTGGGATTTTAATGTACATATAGTTTTATCATCTGCTTCTGTATCACTTAAATATTGTGAACATTTCCCCACATACATAAATATAAATGCTCTTTAAGAATGTGGTTTTAAAATATGTATATATTTTTTATTATTAATTCATTAATTGTTGTTACAGATGGTTCTCCTTTCCCCCCCATTGACACCATCCTCCTGACCCCGCTCCCCAGGATTGTTGTCTGTATCCATTGGTTTATTTTGTTCATCAGTTTGAATTGTTCATTACATTACACAAAAAAGTGAGATCATGTGATACTTGTCTTTCTCTGATTGGCTTATTTTGCTTAGCATAATACTCTCCAGGTCCCTCCATGTAGTCTCAAAGGATAAGAGATCTTTCTTTCTTGCAGCTGCATAGTATTCCATTGTGTATATGTACCACAGCTTTTTTATCCACTCATCTACTGATAGACACTTGGGCTGTTTCCAGATCTTAGCAACTGTAAATAGTGCTGCTATGAATATAGATGTACATATATTCTTTTTGATTGATGTTTCAGGCTTCTTAGGATATATTCCTAGAAGTAGGATCACTGGGTCAAGTGGCAGTTCAATTTTTAATTTTTTTTTTTTTATCTTCACCTGAGAATTTTTTTTTTTTTTTGCATTTATTTTCAGATAGAGCAGGAGGGAGAGAGGGAGGAAGAGAGAGAGAGAAACATTGATGTGAGAGAGACACATTGACTGGTTGCCACCCACGCAACCCCAACCAGGGCCGGGGGCAAACCGCAACCAAGGTATGCGCCCGGAGCGTGAACCGAACCTGGGACTCTCTGGTCCGTGGGCCGACGCTCTAACCACTGAGCCAAACTGGCCAGGGCAGTTTTTAATTTTTTTAGGAAACACCATAGTGTTTTCCATAGTGGCTGCACCAGTCTGCATTCCCACCAGCAATGTACTGGAGTCCCCTTTTCTCCACATCCTCGCCAGCACTTGTTGTTTGATGATTTGTTGATGGCAGCCATTCTGGCAGGTGTGAGGTGATACCTCATAGTTGTTTTAATTTGCATCTCTCTGATTATTAGTGACACTGAGCATTTCTTCATATGTCTCTTAGCCATTTGTATGTCCTGTTTGGAGAGGTGTCTATTTAGGTCCTCTGCCCATTTTTTAATTGTGTTCTTTGTCTTCCTTTTGTTGAGTTGTATGAGTATTCTATATATTTTGGAAATTAACCCCTTATCTGATGTTTTGTTGGCAATTATGCTCTCCCATATAGTGGGTTCCCTTTCCATTTTGATGCGTATTTCTTTTGCTGTGCAGAAGCTTTTTAGTTTGATGTAGTCCCATGTATTAATTTTTTCCTGTGTTTCTCTTGCCTTAGGTATTGTATCAGTGAAAATTCTGCTGTGCGTGATCTCTGAAATTTTGTTGCCTACATTTTCTTCTAGGATTTTTATGGATTCCCAAGTCACATTTAAGTCTTTTATCCATTTTGAGTTTATTCTTATGTATGGTGTAAGTTGGTGGTCTAGCTTCATTTTTTTTGCATGTAGTTGTCCAATTTTCCTAACACCATTTATTAAAGAGGCCCTGGCCGGTTTGGCTCAGCGGTTAGAGCATGGGCCTGCAGACCAGAGAGTCCCGGGTTCTGTTCCTGCTAAGGGCACGTTTGCAGTTCTTCCCCGGTCCCTGTTGGGGTCGTGTGGGTGGCAACCAGTCGATGTGTCTCTCTCACATGGATGTTTCTCTCTCTCTCTTCCTCCCTTTCTCCCTCCTGCTCTATCTGAAGATAAATGCACAAATTTCCTTGGGTGAGGATTAAAAAAAAAAAAAAAAAAGAGGCTGTCTTTACTCCATTGTATGCTCCTGCCTCCTTTGTCAAATATTAATTGTGCATAATGTCTTGGGTCAATTTCTGGGTTATCTGTTCTGTTCCATTGATCTATAAGCCTGTTCTTCTGCCAGTACCAGGCTGTTTTGATTACTATTGCTTTGTAGTATAACCTGATAGCTGGTGTTGTGATCCCTCCTACTTTGTTCTTCTTTTTCAAGATTGCTGTGGCTATTCGGGGTCTCTTTTGGTTCCATATAAACTTTTGGAGTATTTGTTCTAGTTTCATGAAATATGTCATTGGTATTTTGATGGGGATTGCTTGAATCTATAGATTACTTTGGGTAGTATGGACATTTTAATGATGTTAATTCTTCTAATCCATGAACAAGGTATATGCTTCCACTTTTTTATATCTTACACTATTTCTTTTTTCAATGTCCCTGTAGTTTTCTGAGAACAGGTCCTTTACTTCTCTGGTTAAGTTTATCCGTAGTTATCTTAGTTTTTTTGCTGCAATGGTAAGTGGGATTGTTTTTTAAGTTTCTCTTTCTGTGAGTTCATTATTGATGTATAAGAATGCTGTTGATTTCTTGATGTTGATTTTGTATCCTGCTACTTTGCCCATTTCATTTATTAGCTCTAGTAGATTTTTTATAGTCTTTAGGGTTTTCTGTGTACAATATCATGTCATCTGCAAATAATGACAGTTTCACTTCTTCCTTTGCAATTTGGATCCCTTTTATTTTTCCTTCTTGTCTAATTGCTGTGGCTAGGAGTTCCAGTACTAGGTTAAATAAGAGTGGTGAAAGTGGGCATCTCTGTCTTGTTCCTGTTTTTAAGGGAAATGCTTTTAGTTTTTGCCCATTGAGTATGATGTTGGCTGTAGGTTTTTCATAGATGGCCTTTATTATGTCAAGATAAGATCCCTCTATTCCCATATTGCTGAGCATTTTTATCAGAAATGGGTGGTGGATTTTGTTGAATGCTTTTTCTGCATCTATTGATATGATCATATGGTTTTTTGTTTTTCGTTTTTTTGTTTTTTTATCCTCACCCGAGGACATTTTTTCATTTTTTGTTCAGATAGAGTGGGGGGGGGGGGGAGAGGAAAAGAGAGAGAGAGAAACATCAACGTGAAAGGGACACATCGAGTGGCTGCCTCCCGCACGACCAACCAGGGCCGGAGACAAACTGCAACCGAGGTACATGCCCTTAGTGAGAACCGAACCCTGGTCTCTCTGGACCGCGGGCCGACGCTCTAACCGCTGAGCCAAACCAGCCAGGGCGATCATATGGTTTTTATCTTTCATTTTGTTTATGTGGTGTATCACATTTATTGATTTGCAAATATTGTACCAGCTTTGCAACCTTGGGATGAATCCCACTTGGTTATGGTGAATAATTTTTTTGATGTATTGCTGGATCTGATTTGCTAATATTTTGTTAAGGATTTTGGCATCTATGTTCATCTGGGATATTGGCCTGTAGTTTTCTTTTATTGTAGTGTCTTTATCTGGTTTAGAATTATGCTGGCCTCATAAAATGAGCTTGGAAGTCTTCCTTCTTCTTGAATTATTTGGAATAGTTTGAGGAGAATGGGTGTTAGATCTTCTTTGAATGTTCGATACAACTCCCCTATGAAGCCATCCGGGCCTGGGAAGAATGTGGTTTTAAAGGCTGTGTACTGTTGTACCTTATGAATCAATTGTATTTTATTGAAATTGAAATCTATTTATAGTTTCCATTATTTATCATTATAAATAATGCTATAATGAAAATTTTTGTGTATAACCCTCTATAGGAATATTTATTTCATTAACATAAACTCCCAGAAGTAAAATTATTGTAACACAGAGTATGGACCGTTCTGTGGCTTTTGATGCACACTGCCAAATTCTCCTCCATATAATTTGATCAAGTTATACTTCCATCAGCAGAGTATCAGTGTTCCCAACCATTGTCATCATTAGTTTTATTTTGAACACTCTTTACCAATTTGATAAGTGGTAAATGCTACTTCATCCTAATTTGCCTCCCTGACTACAGTGATGGTGAATGTTTTTTCATATGGTCAGTAGCCATTTGTATTGCCTTTTCTTTTATTTACTTATTTTGGTAAATTGTTTCTTTTACCCATCATGATGTTTATTTTTGGTTACTGATTTGAAAAAGCTCTTTAAAATTAAGTGTTTTACTCCTTTGTCTATCTTAAATGTAGTACAACAGGTATGTAGTACAACAGGTTAAAAACTACATAGCATAAAATTGCTACCAATATTGTTATAAAATTATTTGATAGGTTAATTTTTTTTATCCTATGATTTCTAATGAGTGTGGTCAATTTTCTGTGTATTTGACAACTGGAATTTTCTGTAGCTACTTTAAAATTCTAATCTGACTATATCATAAATCAATAATCTGTCAGTTGTATATGCCCAGGGAATGTACATTTACTTTAATACTTTATAAAAGGATACTGGAGGAAAACAGTATATTCTGGAGCCAAATATGTGGTTTTGAGTGGGCGGTGGATAATCTGCTTCTGGCCTCTCTTCCTAGATATCCAAGACTGTGGAAGTAACATCCCGGAAAGCCAGGTCTAATGCATTACTAAATCTGACATTTGACCTAATTGATCATTGTACAGTGGTCTAGCCAGTCAGTGTGGTCAGACAACTGGGTGACTAAGATTCCCTCCCCTCTCCCTCACCAAATTGATTAGTTGTGGGACAGAACTGACTGAATCAACCTGTTGTTTTGGCACCCCATGGATACCACCTGTTTTTTCCATTTCTCCTTCCAGCCTCCCACTGCCCTAGTGCAGTGCTGTGTGCACAGTGGGTAGGAGATCAATGTTGTTGCTGAAGAATGTTGCAATAAAAAAGAGTAGATTGCTTTTTGTTTCACATTTGTGTGTTCTTAAGACACCCTGCTGCTTTTGACATTAAGAGCTCCAGCTGAACTGCTCTATGCAGAAGCCCTGCAGGTCTTATGTGTTTGATTCAGAGTAATTTCAGGCAATATGAATGCTTTCTTAAGTATTATTGGAATTTACTGGGCTGGTTGTTTGCCAGCTATTACCATATTTAGTATGAGGAGACCTGGAAATGCACATTTCTGGACATTTCTGACCAACCAAAGATGGAAACCTCTCTTGAAATATTGAGACTTTTTTTTTAAGGCGTAGTTAAGAGAGTACCAGTTAGAGTGGGATTCCAGTTTTGTCCGGTGGTCTTTGTTTCTGGGCCTGGGCCACAAAATTAATTCATGGACGACGATAAACGAGATTTGATAGGGAAGTTTTTTCTCACCCTGAAGTCTAATACTGTTTCTGGGAGGAAATTAGAGAATTCCTATGCCTAGGCTGTGCACTGAGAGGCTTAATCAGCAAGAAAAGCTGTTGATTAAAAACAGGTTGATGGGTGTTATTCTCATCTTTCTTCTTGAAGGCTTATTAGTTTTCTGCTTTGTCATGGTCAGAATTTATTTTGGCCCAGTCCTTTCCCTCTATGGCTTAAAATTTCTCTGCCTCAGTTTTTCCATTTTAAAGGTGAAGACAACATTTGGAAGGACTAGTCAATACAATTAACATAACACTTATTTTTATAAAGTAAAACAACTCCAAAATGTACATAGAGTTTACAGAGTACTCACCCACAGTTTCCTCCTTTAATCCTCACCAAACCTTGATGGAAACTGAGCCTCAGAGGGGTTAGTTGGCTTGTATACCATTGTTTAGCCCTAGAAAATAAGTGACAGAGCTGGGACTTAAAGTTGTGGTTTGACTTTTAAACCTCAGCTTAAAATATTTTTTTTGGTCAAATTCTTACTATGTGTTTGTCATTCTGCTAGGGGCTTTACATGCATTTCCTCATTTGGGTCACATGGTTATCCTTTGAGGTAGACAGTGTTTACCTATATTACAGATAAGGAAATTGGAGCTTAGATTCATAGCTCTGGGTATTGGGGTGAATCTCGTGGTTAGTGAGGGATGGAGCCAGGATTCAAATGTCTGTCTGGCTCCAGGGCCTGCAGCCAACCATGGTGCTTTGCGTGCATTTATACAGTTACACCTCACAACAACCCTACACGATGGGGAGTAGATAAACTGAGGAAACTGAGGCTGAGAGCATGCACAGGAAAATGCAATTAATAAATGGCAGAGTTGGGATTTAGAGGTAGGTTTGTCTCTCTCTACAGTCCTTACTCATTCCTGTACACTGGAGGTGCATGTTTTGATAATACGTAAAACTAAAAATTAGTTCATAAGACTGTCAGTGTTTTGAATGTAGGGGCTAGCTTTTAGGAATCGTATGTATCTTCTGAATAAATAAGAAATGAGTGGGCATTTGTTGACTGATGGACCTTGCCTTCTCTCAGTTGATTTCTGTCACCAGGACAAGCAAGTTGAGTTTGGGCTGAGAAGAGGGGAGTTCCCATTAAGGGTGAGTCTTTTTTTTTTTTTTTTTAAATATCCTCACCTGAGGATGTTTTTTCCATTGATTTTTAGCGAGAGTGGAAGGGAAGGGGGTAAGGGGTGAGAGAGAGGAGAGAGAGACACATCGATTGATTGCCTCTCACTTGCACCCTGACCAGGGCCAGGGATCAACCTCTAACCCCCAGCCCTTGACAGGGAATCGCACCTGAGACCCACAGCGGCCAGGGCAAGGATGGGTCTTTAAGCCCAAATGGGCCACAGCTATGAGCTTTTCAGAGGGCTGCTCTCAGGAGCAATGGCCCGACTCCTGAGGGCTGTACTTGGGGACATTCCTGTCTGTATTTCTGGAGACTTCTCTTTGCAAGGGAGTTGTCAGCTAATGAGGAAAGAGGGTGGTGAGTATACTTGCAGGTCTGGCTCTAAATGTACTAGCCCTGTGTCCTGGGGAAAGTTTCTTAAGCACTCTGTGCCTGTTTCATTATTTATAAAATGGAGAGAATAGCAGCCTGTGCTTGTTAGGGTTGTTACGAAGATTAAATAAGTTAGTGAGTGTTAAATTCTTAGTACAGTACCTGGCACATAGTGACGGGGCAGTGAACAGTAGTTGGTGGTGGTGTTATTTTGTGTTGCAGTGTGGACTGGCTTTTTGTTGCTTTCACTTTTCTTTGTCAAAAGTGGTGAGAAATAGGAACTTCACTTTGGTGGCATGTAGATTGTTCACTGTTTCTGGTGACCCTGTGAATATTTAGGGGTATTGTATTTGAGTCTGTTCCCTTAATGGGTTATACTTCCAATTAAAAACATTTTTGTCTGTTATGAAAATTGCATTCATAGGTGTTAAATTATTTCCCTGTTATTTATTAACCAGGCATTTGTTGTTGGATGCTAGTACAGAAACTGATTTTTCTGAGGTATAGCTTTGAGGACAACATCAGATCCAACGCTTTTGCTCCCTAATTTCCTGTGCTATGACAGACATCATGTGCCATCCACTGTTACCATGTGGAATACTAGCTTAAAGCCAAAATATTTGCTGTTTTAATTAGCCTTATAGCACTTAATGGACTATCTCTGTTTGATATTTTTAAATAATAAAAATATCCCAGGGTCTGTTAGTAAATGTTCAGGGGCTTCTGGGAATTTGGGGGTCTTAGGCTGGGAACCATCCATGTAGTCCCATCCTTGTTTTACAGACGAGGAAACCGAAGCCCGAAGAAGTGAAGTGACTGGCCAAGGGGCCTACCGCGAGGTCAAGGTTGGGGCAGAATCCACGCTTTTGTTTTCTAGTCAAGCAGTCTTTCCTCTATACCCACTACTCAAATGATGTATCAATATGTCCACCCTCTGCTTTTTGAGATCCGAAAGTGGAACAGTGAAGGAGTGGGAAGGGTGCGGCAGGGGAGAAGGGTGGCCATACTGAGCATGTCAGTGACAGCAGAGCAGATACTTGCCTGTGAGCCCCTGCCTGTCCCTTTGGACATCTCTGTAGTGGTTAAGGCAACCCAGCAGGGCTGGTGTCATTAGTGATTCAGGATTGAATTAGCCAGGACTGGTGGAGTTACTTTCTCAGGAAAGGGTTTCATATTTTAACATTTGTTTCCTATGACAGTTTGCTTACTCTCAAGTTTTGGCCGCCTTGAGCAAATGGTTGTCAGGTTTTTTGTTTTGTTTTGTTTTAAGATAAAACTCCAACTTTTATTTTGCCAAGTTAGTAAACTGCCTTCTTCCTACCACTCCCTTTTGCTCCCTATGTAATTATTTCTAAGACTTTGTTTTTCACTTGTGGGAGTACTGTGAAAGGTTTTCTTTTATAGTCCGAGATATTTATAATTATGTGTAAGCACACTGTTTACAGAAAATGTAAGTGGTGCGTATGTTAACTCATGTACCCTTAAAACACTTAAAATATTTTCCAATAATTTAAATCTTTTCAAAAAAGCAGCTGAAGCCACTTACAGTAGAAGAGGAGGTATACACTAAGGATAGCAGTCTTTGAGTATAATTAATAGAGATAAATGTGAATGTCACTTTGGAGGAACTGGGAGTATTTGCATGCCAGTTGACCAGGGCATGCCTCCTTATTAATAGAGCGAACAAAACAGACAAAAATCTCCGTCCTCAGGATGCTTATAAGAAGTAACAATAGCTTATATATATATATATGGGTTTGTTACCGAGGGTTTGTTACGTGACAGATGCTTGGGGAAAAGTACTTTACCTGTTTCCTCTAGTCCTCACGGTAGGTGTTATGATTCCTGTTTGCTGATTAAGGGGTGGTCACCCAGCTCACCCAGTTGCCAGTGGACAGAGCAGCAACGGGAGCCCCTCTGCCCAGACTCCAGGGCTCACACGCTTTTCCACTCTCAGTCATGCCATTGTCTGTCCCATAGATGGTAATGTAACTTCGGGTTTACTAAGATTGTGTGTACTAAACTGATTCAAGTTTTACTTTTCTTAATCTCTTTCCTCCTAATGAACATTTGCATACTATGGAAATGATTTAAACTTCAAAATTCCATTTGAGGAGTTACAGCTTTTTCTAAATCTTTTCGAAAGGAGAAGAATGGATTTATGTTTGTCATAATCCAAGGAAGGTTATTTAGTGTTTCTTTCCCTGTTAACTTCTTCATCCTAAACGAAATTCTTTAGAAGATTAAGAACAGGAATGAATGTGTAACTTTTTTTTCCTTTTTAATAAAAACCATTTTTAGAGATTGAAAATGGCAATGCAGAGTCGTATTTATGCCAGCCTTTTTAGTTACAGATAGCTTTTTCTTGACTGTGCACTTGTATGCTTATTGTATCATTCTGAAAAGGATGTAAGAGACCATGTAAAATGATTGGAATGCCTCAGCATATGAACAATGGACATAGCCAATTACTAAAACGACCGAGTACTAACCTATCTCGGCCTGGGAACTTTGGAATTAACTGTGTGCGTTTCTACACATATCATTATAGAAAAAGCACGAGGATAACCTTGGTTTTTTCTTTTCTGGGAACTTTTTCCTTATTATTATCCCCTTTGTTACTGAAAATTGATGGTTGTCTGTACTAATAAATAAGAGAAGTCTGTTTGATACCAACAGATAATTCCTTCTGTTTTAAAATACAGTCCTGTATGTGAATGCTGAGATATGTGGGTCCTTGCAAACCTACTGGGATTTCTCTTTAAGGTTGAGTTGTGTTAGCCGCCAGTTAAATGGTGAAGGAGAGACTGTCCAGGGATATTGAGGATAATGAGAGAGATAAATGACAGTGAAAGTTGATTGTTTATTTTAAATTATCTCTTGGAATGACTTTTAGATACCCTTCCCCACTACATTTTGATTTTGACTTTAGTGTACTTAGTGAGTTTTGGAACCAGCTAGACCTGGCTCTGATTCTCAGCTAAGAATATTGGACAAGCCACTGAACTTCTCTGAGACCCAGTTCCCTTGTTTATGTAATGGGAATAATATAGTAGTACCTAACTTGCAGAATTGTTTGTAAACGTTAGAAACAACATTTAATAGCATAGTTCTGAGCACAAAACAGGCAGTCAAGTGCAGGGGCCCCCAATGTTTTGAACTTCATTAGCCTCATGGTAATTCCCCGTTTGGAAGGTACAGACTGGGAATACTTGTCTCCAGACTTTCTTGTTTCAATGTTCTTTTAATGATTCCCTTTAGACTCTGCTCCATTGCCAAGGCAAGATTATGGGTCACCTAAAAAACAGGAAAGCACTATTGTTGAGTAATTTCAAGTTTATAGATTAACGGTGTGAATTGAAACACTTCTGTCTGCTCACAATTTGAAGCATCTTGCACCTTGCACTTCAGAAGCAATGGATTCACAGAGAAAAATATTTAGTGTTTCAAATCAAAGCTAGAGAACTCTTTCCATAAGAAGGATCTACTTGGTTGGCTTATTTGTTTCGATCTTTCACCCCTGAGTCTTCATGGAAATCAGGTTTGAAATGTTAGAAGCAGTTGGTTTTCAGCATTGGGAAAGCTTATCTAATCAGGCATGTGAAGTGGCCTATGTCGGATTTCTGTGCTAGAGAGGGCTAGGGGAGGTTGGGGAGATTATCACTCTTGCTTGTAATTCCTGAGCATTGTTGAGACACTAGCAGAGCAATGGGGAAATTAAAAATTTTTTTTTGAAGTTGGTTACACTAGCCCAAGGTACATATATTTATCTCCCACTCTCATTTAGGCTGGTCTTATAGGTATATGTGACTAATTTGAATCATATAATTAGTAGTTTATCATTTCTGGGCTAGATGATGAGGATTTTTTGTTTCACAGAATTTAGGATTGGGAATTTTACATAAAATAATATTTTACATTAAATTGTGCTTTCCAGTTTATAGTCACTTTTCTAAACATGATTTTATTTGAGCCACAAATAAACTCTGCTAAGGAAGGAGGGCTGATGATACTGTTTTACAGATGAGAATAAAAAGTCTCAAATAGCTTATGGGAATTCCTCTAGATCGCATGGGAGTATATGGCAAAGTCAGGATTAGAACTCAGATTGTGGTTTCTAGGGCAGTAGTTCTTGTTTCATTACACCTCATTGCTTCCATAGTGTCCCTAAATCTGAACCTGTCCCCCATGATATGAAAGGATTCTCTTCCTTTCTGTTTGATTAGCCATGTCAGTTAGAGCATGTCAGCAATGAAGCAGAAGCTGAAGGTTCTTTCCCCAGATGGGTCATTAGCTTTTCTTCACATGATTCTATGCCTGCAGTAACCAGTTGTCCCCATTACCTAGAAAGGATGTTGATCCAAAGTAAAAAAGTCATCACAACTTCCATGTGTTCTTCCAGTGGTGGACAATGTCATGTTCATTCCCATGCACTCTGTGCTCTGATGTCTGCTTCTTAGTACCTCTCCTCAGCTGTTTTTAATATCTCAAGCCTTAGTTCTTCCTGAGTGGCCTGGAGTGACTTTGCTGTTCCTTAAAGTTTAAGGTCTCTCAAGAGCACACAGCATGGGCTACTGCTTAATGTAATTTCATTTCATAGCTCTTGGCATTTCTCTCCTTAATCATCATAACCTTAAATTTAAACAGAGTATAAATTGTGTGTACTGATAGGCATGTCAATATTGCACTGTCATTTATGTAAGTGCACTTTAGCATTTCGTCTCTCCTTTTAATCAAAATGAGGAAATAGCAAATGTTTTGTTATGGTAGTTTTACACATACACCCACAAGGAAATGCGTAGCTAGCTTCTGTGGGAACTGTAACTGATACATTTCATGGAAGAAAATGCATGATGGGTAAAATTTTAACTCTGCCAAATGTTCATGGGGAAAGAGAAATGATCAAGCTCACACATTGCACTTTAGGTTAGCCTGCTAATTCGAAGGCTATGAACTTGTGAGTCTCTGCCTTGGTTACATCTGTCAGTGTATGGAAGCATGTTTGCCTTTCCACAGAGTGCATTTCACTAGGTGTGCTTTCCATTCGAGGGAGCTATCTCAGCAAACATTCTTTCAGGTATACAGTGTAGGACAGCTTATTGCTGTAGGACAGCAATATGTAAGAATTTGGCACTTACATGTCACGAGAGCTGGGATTCCCCATTCTCCATCCTGAGAGCTTCTATAGCAGGGTTGCTCCTGAGGCACTTAGGTTATCCAGAATGCATATCATTTGTTCATAGAAAATTAGAATTGATTATATTTTTTATTTATGACAGGTTGAAATTAATAGACTTGTTACATTCACTGCAGTAAAGGAATATTTATGGTTTGGGTAAAGTTTCAAATTGGATGATGTGAATATTTGAAATAATCATCCCTGCTGTGTGTGTGTGTATGTGTGTGTGTGTGTGTGTGTGTGTGTTGGGAGGAATAAACTTTGGAACTATTTTGTAAATATTACTTTATAGTAGTGCCTATTCTCAGTTGGCAGAGAATGACCATCTAGAATGTTGCTCAGATCTGGTGAAAAGATTTAGGGAAGTTGTAACTAGTTTATTACCATCTGTGGAGTGACATAGATCGACACACCCAATTACACAAGACCTGAGTCTGAGAACTGTTGATGTGCAATCATCCCATCAGCATCTGGTCGTCATTATCAACAACAATAATGGCTCCACTATTTCTTTGGGGCCACATGAAAAGACAGTGTACCCATAGCACAGAGTAAGTCTTACCTGACAAAAACATGCCCTTGTTCCCAGACTTCTCTTTAAATATACCCTTTTGTGAAGTTTTGAAGTAATTCACTTTATTTATTGTTTTTCATAAATTTTCCTTCTTAAATACCATGTCTTTCCACTTCAAAGTTTTGCCAACCCAAACCAGGAAGGGCGAAAGTACTATGGGTCATTTTTCTAACATATATCTTTGTCATTTGAGAGACGTCACAGCTGTGGTTTCCTGCTGCTCTGTGTATGAAAGTATTCAGCATTCATTCTGGTTTACACTTAATGTTACAACTGCTATCAAACGACTTATGAGCACTTCCTAATATAAATCATTTTGGTGAGTGGGAGGAAAGGAATTGTTTCACAGGAGTAAATTTGCATGTTGAGAAGATACTATCTAATAGTTTGCAGTAGCTAAGCACTTTCATGTGCTTTATCTCTTTCACTAGGCTGTGTGTTCATTTGTGGAGATGGAGGCAGAGAGCCTGTAAGACCTAATCCAAAGTCACCCTGTAGGTTCCAGGACGAGCTGGAGAACCAAAGCTAGGTCTTCTGTCTCTCTCTCTTGGTGTGTAACTGGATGATTATTTTATTGGCAGAAATATGGAATCTTTCTGTTTTTAAAGGGTACCCTTTTGCACTTGGAAGGTATGTTAGCAATTCTTTCCAGAGTGGAAAGAAGATAGTTATATTTTCCTCTCTTTTGACAAAAATCATGTGTTTTCTTTAAATCTTGTTGTTTCCAAATAGAGTCTGAGGGCACTGCAGGGCTTCTGATTAAGGGGCCTTTTGGAAAATTAAGGTTTTATAGAAATTAGCAAGCTTTTCCATGACTTTCTGAAGGAGCAGACTAAATCTAGTCATGCAAATGTGTTCTTTGATTTATCAACACATTACAACACATTAATTTATCAACACGTTAATTTTGGAGTTTTAATATTTACCTTCTTTCTGAAGCATATATCTATCTGTGCACAAAATGGATACTTAGTAGTTCTCATTGATTTGGTAAGTGGTCACATGTGTGGTGAGTATTGGTACAGCAGTGCCATATAACTTCAGTGCCAAGGTTGCTCTTTGCAGAACTCTTTGGCTGTGAGACCTAGCTCATCTTTTGAGAAGTGATGTAGAATTTTAGGAAGCACCCTGAGCCTGTGGTCAGAAGTCCTGGTGTGGAACAGTGTAAGTCCAGGGAACATGCTTAGCTAAGAGACCATTTAAGAAATAGATTTTGCATTCCTTTTAAGAGTCAGGCCTTGTGCTGAATGCTAGAGTGGTTGTTTCAGAGGGCTTCTCTGTCTAGTTTAGGCTCCTGTTGGTGAGCTAAGGAGAAGCAGACGAGGAGAAGCAATTCTTGGGAACTTCACTTGGAGGTTATAGCTGGCTCTAAAGAGTCTTGTTTGGATTAGATGAGTAAGTAGTTCCTAGGACTAATGAACTTCCCAGGGGTCCCTTCGGCTGTACATGTAGCTCCCTGGGGTTGCATACGGTTCCAAGTCATCATGTTTTGAAATAGTGGTTTTCAAACTTGAAAACCACTTGCATCAAGTTTTGGAGGGGTTGTTAGAACACAGATACTAGGCCAACCCCCGAGGTTCTGATTCTGTAGGCGTGGAGTGGGACCTGGTAATTTGCATTTCTTATAACTTCCCAGGTGATGCTGCTGCTGTCCGGGGAACTACATTTTGAGAACCATACCGCCATCAACAAATCATCAAACAACAAGTGTTGGTGAGGGTGTGGAGAAAAGGGGACCCTAGTACACTGCTGGTGGGAATGCAGACTGGTGCAGCCACTTTGGAAAACACTATGGTGTTACCTCAAAAAATTAAAAATTGAATTGCCATTTGACCCAGTGATCCCACTTCTAGGAATATACCCTAAGAAGCCTGAAACACCAATCAGAAAGAATACATGTACCCCTATGTTCATAGCAGCACTATTTACAATAGCTAAGATCTGGAAACAGCCCAAGTGTCCATCAGTGGATGAATGGATAAAAAAGCTGTGGCACATATACACAATGGAGTACTATGCAGCTGTAAGAAAGAAAGATCTCTTATCCTTTGAGACAACATGGAGGGACCTCGAGAGTATTATCCTAAGCGAAACAAGCCAAGCAGAGAAAGACAAATATCACATGATCTCACTCATTTGTGGAATATAATAAACATAACAGTCTGGGGAACAGGGTAGACCCAGAGGTGTGGAAGTAGGGTACAGACTGACAACCCTCAGAAGAGGGGGTGGGGGGGGGAGGGAAGAGATAAACCACAGAACTTATACGCATGTATGCATAACTGATGGACATGGACAACAAAGCTGGGGACGGGGTGGGGGGTTGGGGAGGAGGGTGTCAATGGGGAAAAAAGGAGAAACATCTGTAAAAAAATAAATTAATTAAAAAAATAAAAATAAAAGAGAACCATAGACTTGGAGCAATGTCAGGTGTTTGAGTTTTAGGGCAGAGGGAGCTATGCAAGCTTGGCTGGAATTTTTTCACAGCTCTTCTAGTGCACAGAGGAGAGCTTCCAGTTGTATTAATTAATTAATTCAACAAATATGTGAGTGTCCACTATGTGCCAGGCACTGTTATAGTTGTTAGGGGATATGTGAAGAAAGCACACAAAAATCCCTTCGTTTGTGGAACTTCAGCGAGCATAGGCCAGGATTAACCTGATACCAGTCCAGCTGGTTATTGGAGCCTGCAGACGGGCCTGTTTCTTTTCCTAGCTCCCTTCCACTTACTTTACTTTCTTCTGGAATCTTTGCATTTAGTAGTAATGACATTACTGTTATTAGTCATCACCATGGCTTTTGATTGAGTGCTTATTCTGTGTGAAACACAGTGCAGCTAAGTGCTTTACATTTGTTACCCATTTAATCTTGAGAACAACCTTGGTGTTTTCATCCTGATCTAAAAGATGAATTTTGAAAGGGTTGGTAACTTACCCAAGATTATGCCGCCAGGTAATGGAGCTGGGTCGGCCTGCCTGCGAGGCCACACTCTTGACCACCATGCGTTTGTTAGTCCAGTGTTTTTAAGCTGCAGACTGTGATCACTAGTGGATCATGCAACCAATTTGGTAGGTCTCAACCAGCACTTTTTTGAGGGGAAAATGTAATAGAATAGAAAATAGTAAGGATAAGCATTGTTTCTTGAAATTTTTGTTTTCACTGTGTATATATACATGTGAACATTGAGTTCTGACTTAAAACATATTTCTTACAGTAGAACACAGTCAAAGATGTTTGTAAGCTACTGCCTTGTTGACTATGGGATCATAGGTCATCAAATCATTTTTTAAAACCAGACTACAAAATTTAGGCATTAGAAAAGTAAGTCAGTTTTCAAGAGCACAAAAATAGTCAGTGGTGGTACAAAGACAAGGTGTCTGACTTTTAGCCCCTGGCCCACTGCTTACTTAAAAGTGTACCATACTGCCTGGGAATTGAGTATTATCTCTCCATGTGATGGGAAATATGCCACGGAAGCTTTAAGAGATGTTGTCAAAACCTGAAAAGGGAAGTTAATCCAAGCCTGCTCTAGGTAGGTGAAAATTCTGCCATGAAGCCCCCAAAGTCTGCAGATAAAGATATAACATTTCTTCTGCTAGTTCTGGTGTGCTTGATAGGATGAAGATGATAATAGAGTATTAACTAATGGTGCCAGGCTATAAGTGCGTTTCCTATAGTAACTCATTTAATTCGTGATGATTTTGACAATGTGGCTGTGGCTGTTGAGTGAGAGGGGGCATCCTACCAGCGTGAGTTAACACTTCCCTATGCTGTCCTCAGTTCCTCATTTTGTTCCTGTCGAGTTCAGAGCTATTTTCCTCATGGTCTCAGCTTCATTTTCTTGTGCCAGACCATATACCATAATTAGGTGGGTAATTTAGGTTCCTGTAACTTTCCCCCTTAAATTAGTATATTGCTGATTTGCATCAGGGGCAGGGCTGTGGATCATCAGCACGATCAGGTGATAATGTCTGTTGGTTCCCCCCCTACCCCCCGAGCAGAATGCTGCCCCAACACTTTACATGAAGGAGCTCACAGTCTGTCCAGGAGTGCTGGGGGACACTTGGAAATAACTTGAGAATGCTTAAAACCCTTCCAGCAAGTGTGCTTTAGCATTATGCAAACAGCCTGTGGAAGCTGAGGGTTTGCAAAGTCAGGCCTCATCAGGGAGGAAGGCACTGGCTGAGATTGGCAGGGAGGAGAGGCTAATACGTTCTAATCAGAAGAATGACACATAGAAGAAGCAAGTAAGGATGGGATGAAAACCTTAACTTGTGAATCATAAAAACTGAATGAGAAGGAGCTTAAAAGGCCTAAAGAGTGAAGTGATTGGCCTTCAGTTAGATGTAAATGAAGTAGAAACACCAGGAACATGTACCAGGTTTATCCAGTTTCTTTGCATTAACCCCCAAATGCTATGCGTGTCCTAGTTGTGAAATGCAGGGAGAAAGCAGGAACCACCAAACTTTAAAAAGAAATGTTTGGGGCATAAACACTCCAAGTAAGTAAATAGATATTTATAAATTATATACATGTACAACTATTAAACCATATATGTATATGTTTAACTCTTAATAAAGTGTGATTATATGTTTTTTAGACTGTAAATATGTAGACATTCTAAAAGTTTTTCTGGCATTCCAGTGAATGATCTTGCCCCCCTCCACCTCTGGGATACACATATCTCATTTTGCAGACCACTGGTCCAGAATGAAAATTGAAGAGTTTAATGTCAAAGCTATTGGTTCTTTCATTAGGTATTTTTTTTTTTTTTTACTTGAACTATTTCTAATGTCCCTCTGCAACATAGTTTTTGAATCAAAGTTTTGAATTAAAAAGCAGTCTTTCCAGAGTGGAAGAGAGAAGGATGGAGGATGTATGTAAATTAGGTTGAATCTCTCCTTGAGAAAGAATGCTATTTTTGATCTAAGGAGAATGAACAGCTTTCCCTTTCATGGTCTGTGTTAGTGAAAAACTTGTGTTTGATGTCATTAAGCCTTCCTTCCCCTCCATTATAGTGATTAACCTGCTTCCTAACCCATAGTAGGGCTTGGTAAATGTTTGCCGATTTTAAAAAAATGCTTTGAGCCTTAACAAGGGAACAAACTAGAAATGACAGTAACAGGATGGAGAATCTACAACGCTTTCCTATGGAATGCTGTTGAATGATACTGGTACCATGCAAAGGTTGTTGATTTGTTGCAGGTCTTTTGCAGTCTCACCCAAAGTTGAGCAAGACTTGTAATAAGAAGTCAAGACGATAAATTATTTTATTTCATTTTAGGCTTATGGGGATTAGCTAAAAAAAAAGTTATACTAAATAAATGCAGTGAAAGATTATTTTGGTAATTAGAAGAAATTCCATTTTTTGTAATGAAATAAAAAGGAATAACACTGGTCATCATTTGTGGAGAGACTCTGGAGAGCAAATTAGAGAGAGGGATAAAAAAACTCACTTTGGCTGCAGGGCAGAGCCAGGCAAACTCAGGGACATAGTCTATATATGTAGGTATTTCCAAATATTTTTTTGAGTTGTGTAGATGCAAATCATTTTAATGTTAGAGCAGCTCAGCTCATTACTGTTACTGGAAAAACGAGTTAAACCAAGCACATGTCCTACTGAGGGTGAGTCAACAGTGCCATTTTAGCATAAGGAGGGACAGTACATTAAGTGAGTTATTCCAAGTCCTGTGGTTTTCCTCCAGCTGAGCAAAGACAGCTGTTGTTTCAGAAGTGGGGCTTAGATACAAAAAAAGAAGTTGCCCATTTCCTTTCTTTCTCAGTTATAGCCATTTAGTCGTCTTTTTGCTTGACACTTTAAAAAAATCCCTTTTCTCCTTAGATTTCTATCATCAGATTTCCTGAGTTAGTATATTATTTATTATAGACTGATTGTAGTTTAAAACTCTATTTTGAATTCATCTACCAAATTCATGGAGCAGGGTTGGCATACCGTATCAGATATCCCTTAAAAATGTTTCATAAGGAAACAGAAAAGCAATCTCTTTTTATCATGTCATCATTACTTACAGTTCTTTGGTGGTGTGGCCATGAAATAAGGTGGTGTTTTATGGAACAGTATACCAAACTGTAGTGATGAAACTTATCCTTTTGACTTTGGAAGACAAGAGTCTGGTGTTCTCAGCTTTGTGGAAAAATAGTGCTGTGAGCTGTCTGAGATTTCTTCAGGTGGGAGCCAATATTATTAAGGGTATGTGTCTGGATCATTTATTTCTTGGTTTGGGAAGGTGAGTTTTTGTCTCATTTTCCCCTCTCAGTTGATTCCTTTAACTGGAGAGAAACAGACCAGATGAAGAAAATATTCTCTCTCTTATGGCATTTTTGGTTTACCACATAAGTTATTACCTGCCTTCTCTGAGTAGCAGGCCACATGTTTCCTGTTTAGTGGTTCAGTTTTCACCAACTTAACTGCACATGTGTTCTTTGAAGGGATTTGTTTCTTATCAATTACGTTACGGATAGCTTTATCAAATAGTGATGGGTTGCTTACTTTTAATAAGGTCACAATTTTTAAGAGTAAAATCTTGTCAAGATGAGGTGTGATCGTTGTTATGCTCTGGTTGCATAATTCCCTTTGCTTCTGGGATGCCCTTCTGTTACTGAGAAGAAATGGTATCTAGTTACAGTTTTACAAAGGAAGAATGCTATACAATTTCACCCATTCTTTAACTCACAGGGTAGTTTGTTTTTGTGTTTTTCCTGAGAAATAATACGTAGCAGTGGATTGAATCCTAGAGTTGGCAAGTTTTCAAAGTGGGGTTCTTTTGTTGTGGAGGTAGGACTGATACTGATGAATGGATGTCTGTCCTCATTAGGGCAAGTTTGTGAAGAGTGGTCCTGAAATGCAGCTTTGGTGGCCCCTGTAGTCCTGGGAACTCAGCCTTGGGTTTGTTTTTAACAAGCATGTGATTATTAGCTGATATTTGGCATAAATGTTTTTTATGGACATAGCTAGTATGTAGGTGCTTATCTACATGAGAATGTTATAGTCACAAATGTATACTATGGAGGTCTGAAAGTTTGGGTAGACATCTAGTTTTTCTAACTGCATCTCAACAGATGTATTGAGTGAAAGGATGCTGGACTAGTGGGTAAAAGATTTGTATTCTAGTCCTGGTTTGGCCATCTTGATTTGAATGACTTGGGGCAAGTCCCTTATTTTTTTTGAGTTGTAATTTCCTCTTCTGTAAGATGGTGTTAACCAATTTACATGCACTACAGGGTTGTTGTGGGGATCAGATGAGAGCGTATGAAAATGTTTATGAATTATGAGAGCACGTTTATTATACCATTGTCTTTGCCCAGTTGGTGTGGGTTCATTCAGCCTTCTCAAGGCTGAGAAATCAGGGTTGTGAGCTAACTTTTTGATTTGTTTGGCCAAAGTGTCACATTGATCGGCCTTGGAATGCTTATAGGTTTGAGTTGGGAACACAGATGAAAATCAGCTGAAAATTCCTGCCTATTAGAAGCTGGGATGTTAATCCTAAATACATGTTGCCAACTCAACACCAGCTCTGTCTTTAGTAGGGTAGGTGCTTGTCACTCTTATTTTATTGGAAGGATGCTGACTAGTCAACTAATATAGGATGTGACGAACTAATTACTGAAATTCACATCGTTGGAATTATTCCTTAAGGGTAAGGTACTGTGTCTGTGGAAGGATGCTGATTTGGGGTTATGTTCTGTGGAGGTGGAAGGGAAGCGCACTGTGCTCAAATGTATAAACTTGTCTTATTTAACATTCTAAAGCCAGATTGCATGGAGGGGGAGGATACTTGGTTCACTTGACATTTTAAATATAAAACTTAGAGTATTTGAGACTTTCTGTGATAACTTATATTTTGGCCCGTAGCCAAAGTGATAACAGGGCCTTGGTTTTAATATTTTCGATGAGGTAATGTGTGCTTTGGTGGGAGGAGGAGAAATGTTATTTAACCACTAGCACTGCGCTAATAACCACATTCACTAAATCCTTTGTCCCATTGCTTGAGCTGAGGGTGACTTGCTTTAATACCGGTTTTCCAAAGGACTTAATCCTGTTAATGTGCTGAGGTGATGGTGAGAAGGACATTCCCACTGGGCCTGAGTGGTGTAACTGGTAAAACTCCCTTTGTAAGTCCCTCTGTTTAACGTGGTGTTACTCCCATGCCCCCGGAGTGAAATGAATTTTTATTGAGGAGGGTATTTGAAGAGTAATAAACAAAAGAGATTAAATTATCTCCTCTGCCAGGTCACTGTGATCTTAGACAGCTAGAATAAACTATCATTTTGCAGATTATATTTTTGTCTTTTATGGGAAATTAACAAGTTGTTTATGTTTTCTTGGAGGGAGATAGAAAACTACTGGCCTACTCCTTCAACAGTTTGTCTTGGCAAACATTTTACAAGCATTTATGATGGGTCTGGCATCACAGTGGGTTGAAGCTAGATGGAGCAGACATTGCATAGGTGTTGCCCAGTCCAGATCTGTCTTTTTCTGGAACTCCCTTGGGCTGCCAGGCAAGAGGAATGGCAATAAAGCAAATGAAATGGGTTGTGGGCCAGGCATCTGCTTTTTAAAAAAAATTGCTCTAGGAATTTATGACTTATTTATGAAAGTTGGGGAAGCACTGGGCTCCAGAAAGTCAACACCTATTACAGAATTTACTCTCCAACTTTTAATTTAATATATTGGCGTTTAGGTCATTTCTTTTGCTCTTTCTGAGAACTCTAGACTGAAGCCGGAACAAGAGAAGTCTTTTGGCTTCTCTAGAACCAAAAAACAAAAACATACCCACAACCTTTGTCAAAGGCAATGTGACTTTTGGGTTTGCTGAATCAGGTGTTGCTACAAAGGAAGACACCTTGATCTCCTGTTTTTGAAGACAGAAACATGGAAAGTTGAAGTTCCGGTAAGGTCATTTATTGGAGTGCACACATTTTCTGTCTTTGCTGCCTTTCTTTGCTCATCCAACAACGATTGAATGAGCAAGAGTGGACATGAGCATTTGCAACCCAGATAGTTGACTCTTAGTGTTTTGGGCTGTTTTTATTAAACTGACTCTTACAATTTCACAGAAATCTAAGTAGTCTTGGAGATAAATTCTTGCTTATACTCACACGTCAACAAAGAATATGAGTAGCTGAAAGGTTCATGGAATTGGAGGACTGGGGTATTTAAGAGGAATTGATTGAGCATTGAAATTATGAGCTCTTGCCCTGACGGGTTTGGCTCAGCGGTTAGAGCATCAGCCCAAGGACCAAAGAGTTGCAGGTTCAATCCCCAGCCCTGGTTGGGGTTGTGCAGGAGGCAACCAATCCATGTGTCTCTCTCACATCAGTGTTTCTCTCTCTCTCTCCCTCCCTTTCACTCTATCTAAAAATCAATGGAAAAATATACTCAGGTGAGGGTTAACTTAAAAAAAGAAAAAAAGAAAGAAAGAAAGAAATTATGAGCTCTTCATCAACTATCTTTAAGTATACTTTTTTCCCTATTGACCATGGGGCCCAAGTTATGGTGGTGTGAATTGGCATTGATGTGCTTGAAGAAACAAAAGAAGGGAGCAATTAAAATGAAATAAAAATCGAAGTTTGGGGCTGTATAGTCATCCCTCGTTTATCGTGGTTAATCTGTTCCAGACTCTAGCAGTTGCACCTGGAGTTGAAGGATTCCTGGGGAGCTTGAATACATAGGCCTACAGTCCATAGGTACAGTAATTTTAATTTTAATTGTAATACAGGGGTGTATAATTGACTCAGACAACTGAGTGCACGCTGTATCATTTGCACTGTCTCGATCAACTTTTTAATGAATGTATTTGAAAAAACCACGATAGAGTGAAACTACGAAAGTCGAAGTGCGAAGTGGCGAGGGACGACTGTATTTCATGTTTTTTTCTCCTGTCAATATTTAATAAAGACTTAATATGTTTCTGCCATCTTCTTTCCTGTTCCAAGATTGTTGCCCCAGGTATGTTCTCTGGAAATAGGGACAATATGCATTGACCATTTCCAGATTTAGATATTTTCTTTGCAATGCTGGTGTCTGTGCTTATCTGGGATATTCTAGGTATGAGCCCAGGGTTTATAGGACCTTTTGAGCTCTTGGGTTTCCGCAGTTCCCGGTGATGTGTGCAGGAATTTGGAGTTGAATATTGTCCACAGGCAAATCAGGTTAGTTTTTGGCTAAAGGTATAGAGCCTCTGTGACACAGATAATAATATAGAAATAACCCTAATGTTAGGACCTTAACTTCTACAAAACATGGCTTCAGAACAGTTAGCTCTACCTGTAGTGGGACTCAGACTCCTGCCATCCATTAGCACAGTGCAGTGACTATGGTGTTCTGTTCACTCAGTTCTTGGTAGCTTTCATTGCTAACAACCAAGGGTCTTTTTTTTTTTTTTTTAAAAAAGGCTGTAGGGAAGAATGCCTGTGGGGAAATCTGAGTCTGTTTTCTGGATTTCCCCCATTTGGTTTTGGGAAGTTTCTGTGATTTTATATAATAACATACAACAATATTAGGTTTTTCCATTTTCATTTTTAACATAATTTTGTAACATTTTCTTTTGGGGGGGTCTACTCTAAATGAACAAACAATAGAAATTGTCTATTCCATTTAAAAAGCATTCTCAAATAATTTAAGCTAAAAGAACTCTTTGTTTCTGTTGGGTGGGTATCAAGAAAATTATATATATTTATAAAATTCTTTTCCAGCAAGGGTACGTAAAAGTATATATTTGAAATGAAAGGCTTTTAAAAAAAATGAAGCTGTATTTAACAAAGTCTTTAAAAAGCTTTATAAAGGGAACATTTACTAAAAGCACAGGAAATTGGTGACAGGCAGAATTTGTCACTGATAACAGAACAGATATAGGTTATAGAACAAAACAGATAATAGGTATAAAATAAGACTGGAATAACACTTCGGATTGCCCATATTTGACCACTAAGCAGTGCATAAATATATATTGACCTTTGTGTAGAGAATAATATAATGTCTAGTTATGATATAACTTCTTCCCCGCTGTTGGGTTTTATTGTACCTAGACCCTGAACCTTTTGGACATGTAAGCCCTGTAATTATATTGGTCAGTGTAATTATACAAAGGGTAAGATACTTAAAGCAAAGAAATACTTTGAGGCTGTTTGGATCAGATTGGTGCATACTGTTCTACGGATGTGTATCAGTGAATCTACTCAAGGGGAAAATGGTTTCGTACAATGAAAACATACTATCTTAGCTTACTGTTCACTTGGAATTTTTATTGCTATGTTTTCTGCATTTGCCATTTAGATGTAAATTATTTTGGCTTCTATTCAACCCATTTTAATCAATTCTTAACATAATACACATGGCCTAAGATTCATGGGGTATGGTGGGGGAGGGTGTGTCTGCATTCATGCAAATTTTGAGGCAGGAACTTCAAAGATGTTTTAATTTTCTGAAGATTAGAAAGGCATAGTTCCACTCTTAACTTTATATCCTATTAAAGGCCAGGAAATTTGCACCATTTTATCTTTCTCATTTTACTTTTCTACTCTTATACAAATGAATTAATATAATTAATAGGCACAGTAACATTTGGGTATCCCCATGCTTATTAAAATTGGAGCCTTAAAAGGAGAAACATCTGTAACAAAAATAAATTAATTTTAAAAAATAAAAATTGGAGCCTTAGAACATACCAAACACATAAACTGAGTTTGTTAATAGGTTTTGTCTTAGTTACAGAGAGTTGTTCATTGAATATCTTATATGAGTGTTGAGTATACCTGCTGTGGTCCAGATACTGGGCTAGGTCCCGGGAAATACAAAGATGAGCCAATCATGGTCACTGCCTTTAAGGAATTTGCACAGAGGTAGGTGAGAGAGATGGGTAAGTCAGCCCTTATAACACATCTGCCTAGGATGTAGTGGGAGAACAGAGGAGGACCATCTAAATCAGACTGGAGGGTCTCTGAGGGCTTCTTAAGCAATGTAATGCTTTTTCTATGGTTTGAAGTATAAGTAGGAGTTAGCAAGATGGAGAAGGAAGGAAGAGAGGGGCAGTATTTTCCAGGTGGAAGAATGTACATGTGTGCTAATCATTAACAAGTTGGCCACGTCTGATCTATAAGTATATGAGGATTTTTCAAATCTTGCACTTCATATGGAAGAGCTAAATCCATTTTCATCCCCCACACTGAGAAATTAACATTTAGTTCACAAATAAATTAAAACTTTCTGCAGTCTTTAAAAAGAAAGAAAAATGAAAGAGGAAAAAAACACAGTGTATATTATAAGTCAGTATAGCACAGGAAATATTGATGGATTTTTTTTCCCTGAAATTATAAAATAGGACAAAATTGGGAATTTTTTTTTTTCTATCCTCACCCAAGGACATTTTTTTGCATTTATCTTCAGATAGAGTGGGAGGGAGAGAGGGGGGAAGAGAGAGAGAGAGAAGCATCGATGTGAGAGAGACACATCGACTGGTTGCCACCTACACGACCCCATCCGGGGCTGGGGACAAACTGCAACCAAGGTACGCGCCCTTAGCGGGAACCGAACCTGGGACTCTCTGGTCCATGGGCCGACGCTCTAACCGCTGAGCCAAACCGGCCAGGGCTAAAATTGGAATTTTTAAAATAAAAGATTATTCTAGTCCTGGCCAGTTTGGCTCAGTAGTTACAGTCATCAGTCCACTGACCGAAGGCTTGCGGGTTCAATTCCTGACCCCAGTCAGGGCCCTGTGGGAGGCAACCAATCCATGTGTCTCTCTCACATCGATGTTTCTTTCTCTGTCTCTTCCTCTCCCTCCCTCCCTCCCTCCTGCCCTCCTGCCCTCCTCCCCTTCCACTCTGTCTGAAAATCAATGGAAAAGTATCCTTGGGTGAGGATTAACAAAAACAATAATAATAATAAAAAATAAAATAAAAGATTATTCTAGATTCATCAACTCACTAGGAGGAACTTACTGGGATGAATATCTTTAGAAAACAAAAATTCTATTAGTAATGTCAAAAATACCCTATGTTATTTATAACTTCACTTTTTGTTGGTTATATTAAATCAAGGCATACCTGTTTTTAAAAAGCAGTACTATTTTGCTATGAACCCTATAGGCTAAATCTTAATAATCTCTTAAGTAGGAAACACATTTTCTGTTAGATGATATCTATAAAGGGCATAGAACTCCTTGGAACGTTGTCAGAAAAATAAAATTGGTATCTCTCTCTTGTTGCATTTACTTGCCTTTTAATCAAGATGAATTTCAAGGAGAAGACAGATGTTTCTTCATTTTGTTTTTACTTAAATGTACCACTTGGGATTTGAAGCTTCTGCACTTTTTCTGTTTGTTTGGATTTTTTTTTTTCATGGCTTGATCCCAAAAAATGGAATAAAAAATTTAGTGAAAGCTTTGTTGTTTGAAATTGCAGGGTGCTACAAGAATTATGGCAAATCCCTGATGTCTCCCTGTCTGCACTCAATTCTCCTATTTTTGGTAATAATGCAAGCAGTCATTTCAGAGAACTGTGCTTTGTTCGTTTTACTGAGCCTCTTCCAGACACCATGTGCCTGCAGCAGCAGCAGCCAGCCACAGCCCAATCCTAGGGTGCAAACTCTGGCTTCATCTTTCTCAAGTGCTGCTACTTGAGATTTGCATAAACGTTGAAGAGAAAATTAAAAGGGCCCTGTAGACCTCCTCTTCACATATTTTAGGAAGCCCAACTTTAAGGCATTAACATGTCTTTTGAGTGAACAGTGGATATAAGCGCAGATACCACACCGCAGACAGAGGGAGCAGGGTATGAAAAAAAAGCATGTGAGACAACAGACAGGCTTATTTGAAGAGGCTACAAAGCAACAAGTAATGCCAATTTAACATGATTACATGTTAATACAGCAAGTGAACACAGTGAAGGCTGCTAAGATTACACCTGCTGGGTGCAGGCTTAATTACTCTTGTCAGAGATTCCTAAAACAAAGGGAGGCTTTTAAGCAGGTGACAGGTACCTGGCACCATACTGAAAGCCCTGGAAAACCTAGGTAAATGCCTACAGAAAATTTTAGGGATGATTCTGTCAAGTTTGTATACCGTGGGCCTCTCCCTAAATGGGCAAATTCCTGAGGCACTGGAACTGGTTAAAATCAATGACAGCTTATTCTGTTGTTCGCAGTTGTGTTTTCAGGCAAAACCTTGGAGATATTTTGGTTTTGGTTCCAGACCACTGCAATAAAGTGAGTTGTAATCTATTTGCTGGTGGAGGGTCCTAGCCTGTATATACAATTGAGGCTGATGAACTTGAATAAATACTAGAATCTTGTCTGGACTGAGTTACACTTAGTACTAAACAACAAGGGTTAATTGCTTAAAGGTTCTTTTTGGAGCGATTCTGCCATTGTGTTAAGAGGATCTGCTACAGGAATATAATAAAAGCAATTTTTATTTTGTTCATATTAGAGTCATTTGGGTAGGTCACATTCCCTCTGTCCCTACCCTTAACTTCCCTCTATTAGATTGTATAGACCTTGAGGATAAGAATTGCTTTATTCCTGTTTATTTCCATGCAATGCCTAGTTGAGGGCCGTGCTCACAGTAGTTCAACAAATATTAATAGAACTGTATTAAAATAGAATGACATTTTTGCTCATATATTATGTATTTTACCTTTAGCAAATCATTTTTTTTTTTTTTTTATCCTCACCCGAGGACTTTTTTCCATTTTTGTTCAGTTAGAGTGAGAGGAAGAGAGAGAGAGAGAAACATCAGCGTGAAAGGGACACATCGAGTGGCTGCCTCCTGCACGACCCCAACCAGGGCCGGGGACAAACTGCAACCAAGTTACATGCCCTTAGTGGACTGAGTTACACTTAGTACTAAACAACAAGGGTTAATTGCTTAAAGGTTCTTTTTGGAGTGATTCTGCCATTGTGTTAAGAGGATCTGCTACAGGAATATAATAAAAGCAATTTTTATTTTGTTCATATTAGAGTCATTTGGGTAGGTCACATTCCCTCTGTCCCTACCCCTAACCGAACCTGGGTCTCTCTCAACCGCAGGCTGATGCTCTGACCGCTGAGCCAAACCGGCCAGAGCAACATTGCTATACCTTTTTATTTTATTTTTTAAGGAGTAGTGACCTTTGTTCTTTGTTTTGTTTTTGTAGTAGTATATCTTTTATCGGACTCCACTGATGGCAACTGGGAAGAATTTATTCCATTTATTGATATTGCATCCTAAATTGCCTAGGGCTCTTGTGTTTTTCCAGATTTCTCAGTTTGTTTCAACTGGGGTTGATTGCTATACCAGGTTTCCCTAAAGACGCCATTTATCGTGCAGCCAAGAGTTGAAGTCCCTATTATGTGAGCTAGCCATTTTTGAGCTCTTACTGTGCATCAGGCATTGTTTTATGCTCTTTAATGTATTAATTCAGTTAATTCTTAGCAGAGGTCTGAGAGATTATTTTACCAATAAAGAGACACTGAAGCACAAAGAGGATCCAGAGATAGATAGAAGTAAATGGTGGAGCTGGAATTCAAACCCAGATCCCAGTTCAGCCACTAAACTACATTGCCTCATATCTGCAGAAAAGAAGAAATGTTTTCTATCCTCCAGATTCTTAAAAGTGAAAAAGCAGAGAGAGTTAGAAGACTATAGAATTAAATGCTAAGTTATGAGTGTTATTGGAGTAGGGGTTGGCCTGTGAAGACCAGGACTGTCAAGAGGAGGCTTTGTGGGTGAGGCAGGGGCTGAGCTGGGCCTCAGAGGAATGAATACAGTTTAGATAATAAAGGGGAAGTAGCAATCAGAGGAAGCTGAGGTACAAGTGGAGGTATGGTGATCTGTTCAAGCAAGAGACTGCAGAGACTGCATCAGGGTGGTGGGAGTCATACTGGGCAGGAAAGGCAGGCTGCCTGCCATCTTGTAGGTGAGCGTGAGGGTTTATTTTATTTTTTATTTTTAATCCTCACCTGAGGATATTTTTCTATTTATCTTCAGATAGAGTGGAAGGGAGAGAGAGAGAAACATTGACGTGAGAGGGACACATCGACTGGTTGCCTCCCGCACGCCCCGACCAGGGCCGGGGACAAACCGCAACTGAGGTACATGCCCTTGGCTGGAAGCGAACCTGAGACTCATTGGTCCGCAGGCCAACGCTCTACTGCTGAGCCAAACTGGCCAGGGCGAGCATGAGGGTTTAGACTAGAAGTAAGAAATGGCTTGTCCTGGAGGAAAAAACGCTGAGCTTGGCACTGTGTGAAGGTACTGCATAGACCTCTCAGCTGGTTCTCCTGAAGCCAAACTGAGAGTAAGTTCTGAGAATTAAGAACTGAGTCATTGTAGATTAGAGCAGCGATTTTCAACCCCTGTGCCACAAGAATTTTTAAAACATGCAGTGCCTGACTTTTTAGTCAGGGGCACTGATCTCTTTATCCCTTAGATTGTAAAAAAAAAAATAATAATAATAATAAAAAAACCAACACAACAAGAGCGTTCCAGTTTGAATGAATCAAAATTATACTTATTTCTTGTCAAATCAGCAAAAAACCTTTTTTTTGGTGTGCTGCAGAACTTTAGTAATAAGTTTATGTGCCGCGAGATGAAAAAGGTTGGAAACCGCTGGATTCGAGAGTGGTGGAGTGACACGTCACAAGTGGTGCTTCTGGGAGGTGAGATGCCATCAGAAGAAAATCTTACCATTTCGGGGAGCTGAGACACTGGATGTCTTCAGCCTAGTCTAAAAAGGGGTGCCTTGAATAAGCTTATATAGGGGAAAAAGCGTTTATCTCTGAAACATTGTATAATCTTGACTTTTTTTCAGACCTAAATCTGATTGTGTCATTTTCCTTGTTTAAAGTGGCCCAGTAGTTTACCCTCCCCTTAGAGGAGAAGCGGTGCCCTAACCCCTGCTTGCTTCCCTGGCCTGTCTCCTGTTACTTCCCTCCTTGCTTAATAATTTGTAGCCATATGAATCTGGAATACCAGACTCATTCCTATCTCAGGGCTGTATACTTGCTGTTTCCTCAGCCTGGGGTTACTCTTTGTCCATATTTTCATGATTCTTGTTCATTTAAATCTTAGTTTAAAGATACCTCCACACACAGGCTTTTCCTAGTCACCCAGATTCTGTGATTACTTTGTATCCCGTAACTGGGTTCTGTTTCCAACAGAATCTATCGCCTACCACCTTCTGAAATGATTTGCTTAATTAATTAATTAATTACTGTCTTTCCCTAATAGAAATAAGGGACTTTATTCTGTTAGCCATGGTATCCCTGACATCAGGGCCTGTACCTTACGTTGTAATAGTAGATACTCTGTATGTTCTGAATATTAGAAGACTAGTCCCCAATATGCTGCCCAGAAAATGTGTGAAAATTGGGAATTGGTTTCTAGATTTTATGTCACATTGCCCTGTGATGGAGTGATGAAATTGAAATCTGCTCCTCCTTGTTTTTGCCTCTTGTTGGGGAGGGGGTGTGCACATATAGACACACACACACCCTATGTGATTGATTTCAGCCAGCCAGTATTTATTGAGTGATTACTGCCATTTGTGGCTTAGAATGAAAATTTGGGGAAAAGTCACTCTTTTTGTGAATGACTAGTTTCTCTGAGTCTATTAAAACGTTAATTTAAGCATCAGTTTTTCAACAGTGGTATGATTGAGCATTTTGTTTTTTAGTCTACAAATATAAAGCTGCTTTCAATTATATTGTTAAATTGACATGTTTTACATTGGGAAAAAAGTAAGTTGAATTTTGAAAGGAGGTCTTTCCCAGTCACTGTCATGGTTTTGAGTGATCAAAGTTTTAACTTCTCTTTGTATAGCAAGTAATTACAGTATTCATTTAGAAATAGCCCCCAGGCAAAGTCATGAGTCTCAAATTTTACTTTATTTTTCTTTAGTGTATTCGGATAATATGTTATCATCTAGATCATCCAAGACCTCCAGTGGATTAAATAGTTTTAGGGGAGTCCTTAAAGTGGACTGTCATGCATTAGTACAGTTATTCTCAGTGTTCCTTCGACCAGTAGCATTAGCATCACCTGAGAACTTATTAGGAATGCAAATTCCCAGGCCCTCTCTAGACCCACTGAATCAGAATCTGTGGGGGTGGGGTCTGGCAAACCCTCCAGGTGATTCTGCTGCACACTAAAGTTTGAGAACCGTGGCTTAGTAAATGTTAAAGGTTCAAGGTAGCATGACCCTACAGATTAGCCAAATGGCATTAATTATTAGCCTTGTGAGCCCACCTCCTTTTTGGTCACTGAATTTGATTGGTTCACTTAGGCTAGGCTGTAAAGTTATTTGGTAGATTGATTGCCACATATTTACTTTGTGTTGTTTATATTTCTCTGAACCTGTCACTGTATTGATTTGCCAGGACACTTAATAGGGACAGAATGTGATTTTTAAAAATTTTTTTATTTGCATCCATGGCTTTCTGAATCATGGGCCACTGAGTCCTTATGCTCTTCTGGACAGATTTCTCCAGGTACCAGACATGCCGTTCATGTACTTTTAATGAGGGAGGTGTCACAGCTGGGCCACATGAGACCTTCAGAAACATTCAGTTCACCCTAGATTGGTTTACAGGAAGGGGGATGAGCCCTCATGAGGTTGTGCTTTGCTTGCAGTAAGTAGCACAGCTAGTGAGTGGTACAGGCAGGATTTCAGGTCTCCTGACTCCCTCTGCTGCACCAGGATTCCTGCAGGGGGAGGACAAAGCTGCAGTTTGCTCTCTGCCTGTGGGACATTTCTTTCCTACTGAGAGGTTTTCTCTTTTATTTGAAGAAAAAAAAGCAAATAGTAAAAAGTCAGGAAGTTCTCATTGGAACTAATAAAAATGTCCAAAGAGAATGAAGAAAAAAAAAAAACCAGTTTGAGAACTTTGGTATGGAGGAAATAACCTGACATTAACTGTTTTAATTATAGTTGTTGCATTGGGCTTATCAGTGTGGGAAGAGGGAGCACTAGAGCCCTACAGGGAAGTGGGATATAGACAACAAGATGACCCTTTTCCCGGATCTGCCTGTTCAGGCTGCAGCCTAGTGCTGCTTGTGTGATCCCGACAGCAGTCTTCTTTTAAAAAAATTTTTTTTTCTTTATTGATTTTAGAGAGGGAGGAAGAGAAAGGGAGAGAGAAACATCGATGAGAGAGAACATTGATTGGCTGCCTCCTGCATGCCCCCCACTGGGGATTGGGCCCACAACCTGGGCATGTGTCCTGACCGGGAATCGAACCGAACCAGTCACCTCTTGGTGCATGGGTCAACGCTCAACCACTGAGCCATACCAGCCAGACTGTGTTTGTTTTTTTTAATCTTTATTGTTGAAAGTATTACAAATATTCCCCCCTTTTCCCCCCCATTGACCCCCTCCTCTCCATTCCCACCCCCCATCTGCCTTCCCCACACTAATGTCTGTGTCCATTGGTTGTGCATATATGCATATAAGTTCTTTGGTTTATCTCTTCCCACTCCCCAACGCCCCTTCCCTTTGAGGTTTTGTCAGTCTGTTCCCTACTACCATGTCTCTGGATCTATTTTGATCTTCAGCTAATTTTGTTCATTGTATTCCACAAATAAGTGAGATCATGTGGTACTTGTCTTTCTCTGACTAGGTTATTTCACTTCACATAATACACTCCAGGTCCCTCCATGTCGTCTCAAAGAGATCTCTCTTTCTTATAGCTGCATAGTATTCCATTGTGTATATGTACCACAGCTTTTTTATCCACTCATCTACTGATGGACACTTGAGCTGTTTCTAAATCTTAGCTATTTTAAATAGTGCTGCTAAGAACATAGGAGTGCATATATTCATTTTGATTGGTGTTTTGAACTTATTAGGATATGTTCCGAGAAGTGGGATCTCCGGGTAAAACGGCAGTTCCATTTTTAATTTTTTGAGGAAACTGTATACTGTTTTTCATAGTGGCTGTACCAGTCCGTATTCCCACCAGAAGTGTACTAGAGTCCCCTTTTCTCCACACCCTCGCCAGCACTTGTTGTTTGATGATTTGTTGATGGCAGCCATTCTGGCGGTGTGAAGTGATACCTCATAGTTGTTTTAATTTGCATCTCTCTGATGATTAGTGACGTTGAACATTTTTTCATATGTCTCTTGGCTATTTGTATGTTCTTACCTCTGCGTTTTTGAGTAGGGAATGGAGGGGTGGTGATATCCTTGCGTTCTTTCTATCCATCTGGTCTCATCTTGGCTTCCTGGCCACCCAGTATTTTCTATTCCTGGGCCAAAGTCCCTATACTGTTTCGTTTCCTCGCTGAGAGATTTTATCCTTCCTGTTCTTTAAAAAAAAATTTATGTATTGATTTTTTTTTTGATTTTTTTTTTTTTTAGAGATGGGAAGGGGTGGGGGAGAGGGAGGGGGGAGGGAGGGAGGGAGAGAGAGAGAGAGAGAGAGAGAGAGAGAGAGAGAGAGAGAGAGAGAGAAATTTGTTGTTACACTTATTTGTATATTCATTGGTTTATTCTTATATGTGCCCTGCCCAGGGGATTGAACCTGCAACCTTGGTGTATTGGGATGACTGCTCTAACCAACTAAGTTATCCGACTAGGGCCTATCCTTCCTATTCTTAAGGAATTAGAGTCTGAGGACTCTCTCCTGTAACTACTTCCTGCTGAACAAGGGCATTGTCCCTATACTTGGGAGGAGTAAACTTCTCTCACTCTCCATCGAAAGAGCAGAAAGGGCATGGGTCTTCCTTGTCTGGGATGGGCTGGAAGCCTTGTATGACTATCAATTTAATATGGAACTGTTGTATTCTGGAAGAGACCAACTTTACGAGAAGATTAAAGGGGTGAGGACCAAATAATAGAAGGAGTAGGAGGGCCATCAGGGGCCCCAGAGGGGAGGGAACCAGGTAGGCAAAATATCTTGAAGTTCATCCTTTACCATCTCCCAGGAAAGCAACCCTTGTTCCTTACCTGGAAAGACTGCTGTGAACCATGTAAACAAGGTACCAGGCTGCTTTTCCAGGGGGCTTTTTATCAGCCTCTAAAGTTCATCTTTCTTCCTTAGAACTTCCTGGTAACATCCAGAGTCTGTGCATGTCTCCTTCAAACATGACATTCCAGGCAGAGCCTCAGCCAGAGTTTCCAGTTGTGTCTTAGTATAAAGAGAACAGCTTCCTATTGAATTTACACAAACAACCATAAGCCATGAAAATAATTATACTCAATCAGAGTCTCCAAATTTCTAGAGTGATCAGGTAGGGAGAGAAATATAAATGTTTTCAATATTGCTTACAAAGGTATGATTTACCAAACTTCTCTAAATCATAGGTAGTTTAAAAGAAAATATGCTTCCTTTTATCTGGGGGAAAAAAAAAAAAGATGAAAAAATCAGCAATATTTTCAACAAAAAGTCATAAAAATAATAATTATCATCAGTTCATTCAGTCCCGTATAATTAATCCCATCTATCTTGATCCTTTGTCAGCATTTTATGAACTAGTTATTCCTTAGAGCTTTATAAATCTTCATCCGATTTAAGGTATGACCTGAAAGTATATTTTCAGACAAACTCTCATTTTAGAATAGCTTAGAATTCTTTCCATGGATCTTTCTGAAGATGAAACATACTTGCAAAAGCATCAGTAAAATCATGATGGTCTGTAAATGACAGAACTTAATATAACATGGCTATAGATCTGATTATAATGCTATTGACAAAGAGCTTTGCTTTTCTGCCATATATTTTAAGATTACAGTATTACAAGTGAGTATTGTATCAGGACTTTGTAGAATCCTGGAGATTTTTATATAATCTCAAATATATAATATCCATTTAATAATAAAAACATATACACGCAAATACAATACAGCTATTGCTTCCTATGCAATTCAAGCATATCAATAGTCCCAATCAGTTTAAAACCTCTCCTTTGCAAGGAGAGAAAACAAATCCTTTGGGTGTGAGGTGTTCCAGAGGCCCATTGGAACAACCCAAAGTTATTTCTAGGTTAAGAAAAAGGTCTCCTGTTAAAATTTAAATGTGAGAAGTTTGTCAAACACATTTACCAAAAAGTTATCATTATGAAACAATATTAAATTATTTATTTACCTGAAGTGACAAAAAGGTATCAAATGAAAATGCAGGTTAGCAAAACTTTAGTTTTTAGGATTCATATTGTTTTCTTAAGTAATCAAGGGTCTAATTAAAACAATATGACACTACTATTTTCATAAAACAGAATCTGTGCTTTCTAGGCAGAGATTTTTTTATAATCTTATCTGTAGTCGAACAATAAATACAGGAAAAACTTTGTCTTTTAACAGAGTGAAAAAGAACCAATCTCTTATTCTATATTTGCTTACTTTTGATTTTTAAATTCACTTACTTAATTAGATTTTAATCTTAATTAGCTTAGTCATATATAAAATTTCTGCAAGATTTTTTTCACAGTCCTTCTACAACTTTCCTAGTCCCTCTTAGTTTGTCTCTTTTTACTCATTCAGAAATAACCAATCTTATTTTAGGACAAACCACATTCTTTTAATTCCTCCAAAAAATTTATTTTCATACCGTTTGCCTTCTGTTACTAAAAACATACAGTTTCCATATTAATTAGAAATCTTAACTCTGAGGAACCTCAATTTCTGGTGACAACTAACAAGTAAGCAATTAGTTAGTATTCTTTAGATTGATACATTTATGAACACATTTAATAATTTCCCTCCCAAAATATTTTCTCATAACACAATTTTTTTGTTGTTGTTAATCCTCACCTGAGTATATTTTTTCCATTGATTTTTAAAGTGAGTGGAAGGGAGGGAGAGGAGAGGGGGGAGAGAGAGGGAATGACAGAGAGAGAGAGAGAGAGAGAGAAAGAGAGAGAGAGAGGGAGAGAGAGAGGGAGAGAAGCATTGATGTGAGAGAGACGCACTGCAGGTTCATCCCTGAACAGTCAGCCGAGGCAGCAGCTCAGACAGAACCTGAAGAGGGACCCCTGAGCCTCAGGTGGAAAGCCCATTGAGGGCTGTCCTTTCATGGTCGCCACTGTTTTTTGATCCCCAAGAGAATATTGGGGGTAGGCCACATTGTAGAAGAAAACTAAATTTTACTTAATTTTTTTAGTGTTGAAAAGAGTAGTCTTAGTCTAACAAGTAGCCATGGTTGTCAGTAAGTCAGTCTCATCAAGTGGAAACAGACACACAAAACAGAAACAGAACACAAAAGAGTGGTAACTTCTGTGGTGGGCCTGGAATGCAGCCTTGGGACTGACTCGAACCCGAGACACTTAAGGTGGAACAGAGGGAAGCAATTTGTCTGCCCATTGGTATAACTTCTGCAGTGGCACTAGAACCCACCCTTGGGACTCAAACCCAAGACACTCGGTGTCAGACAGAGAGAAGCGGTCCATCTGCCCACCAGTATAACTGCAGTACAACTCGAACTCATGTGTGGTGGTGGGATTTGAACCCAATCTCAGGAACTGCAGTGGGACTCAAACCCACTTTCAGGGGCACAAGGATAAGAGAAAACATTCACATGAGGAAAAAAGACAAACTGGCCAGCAAACAAAATCTGTCTGGGCAGGAGGAGAGGGTGGGACTGTCAGGGACAGACTCACCAATCGCACTAACACTGAACCAGAGGTTCAAAGTTTGACCGCTTGTGAAGCCTGATTCGTGATTCATCTTCGAGTGAATCACGCTCTGTCCTGCTGCTATAGGGACACAAGGGCTCCCACCAGAGTTGCCATGAAATGTTACCAGCATTAGGGTTCTTGGGTTCCCCAAGATAGAAATTGAGAGGAAACCCCAGAGAACTTTCCAGGCAGATTTTATTAAGCTTATGCTCAAGCCCAGGGCCTGCAGCACAGAGGAAAGGAAGTCCTCTGAACTAGCTGGGGGCTGGCTCTACCTGGCTGCTTTCATAAGCTGGGGACAAAGTGGGCCTACGAAAAAAGTTGGGCTTGTGAAGGGTTTGGGAGTGGAATTTTTCATGTCGGGGCAGGGTTACTTTCTCCTCCTGTTGGGTTGCTTGACAGCTGTCTCTGCACCTGTACTGTAGGGACAAGGTGGTGGTGTTGCTCATTGCTGCCACCCCAGGAAGGGCATGTAGTGGCCAGACCTTGATCAGCTGCACATGTGGGCCAGCAGTTTAAGCAGGAATTTAGAAGGGTGAGAAAATCTGCTACCTCTGCGTTTTTGAGGAGGGGGAGTAGAGGGGTAGTGATGTCCTTGCATTCCTTCTAGCTACCTGGTCTCATCGTGGCTTCCTGGCCGCCAGGTATTCTCTATTCCAGGGCCCAAGTCCCTATACTGTCTCAATAGGGTTATTGGGAAGATTGAATTAGTCTATGTAAAGGACAATACTTGGTATTTAGTAAGTGATATGTGTTAGCTGCTATTGTTATTACTGTTTTTTAATATTATTATTTTAAGAGATGAAATTTCTGTAAACATATTTTCAAGTAATTCCATCACTTGATAACAGTACTGGGCAAATACAGGGTTCTTCTACAGTAATTGTTAATGGAGGAGGTTTTTTGTTTTTTTTTTAATGTTTTTTGCTTTATTGATTTTAGAGAGAGGAAGGGAGAAGGAGAGAGACAGAGAAACATCGATGAGAGAGAACATTGATTGGCCGCCTCCTGCATGCCCCACAGCGGGAATTGGGTCCACAACCTGGGCATGTGCCTTGACCAGGAATTTAACCGGTGACCTCTTGATGCATAAGTCGATGCTCAACCCCTGAGCCACACTGGCTGGGCATGGAGGAGTTTTTTTTAACATGCAATTTGTGCCTGGGCCCTGCTGTGAAAAGAAGCTGGTTTTGATGCCTAGGAAGGGCAGAGCTAGAGACTCTGATATTGTGCCTTTTATTCAGAGAGTGGTGTGGCTAGAGGACACTCAGACTGGAGACTTTCCAATTTTGCTTTCAGGAGTATGTGAACCATCCTAGGACATGGAAGTCTTAATAATCTTCCAGAGAAAGTTCATGAACTTTAATTTTGACTTTTATTGTTTGACTAGGTTTCTTTCTGTCTTGACTTTTCAGTTGTTATTATAATTATAATAAGCATTTTAGTGATGAAAAGTCCAACTCTAAAAGCTAAACAATCAAGGTATTGTAATTATATAGTTAGTGAGGGACAGACCTTGGATAGCTTTTATCCTCTTCAGGCTTAAATCAGTGAAGCTTTCTACTTTTGCTGTTTATTTCTGAGTAATCTGTTTTTGGGAGGGATTAGGGTGGTGAAATGCCTTTTTGTTGCCTTGTAAAGGGATTGGGTTTCAAGAATTTGAGAATTATTATTTTGTCTGTATGTGTACATGAACTTTTTCATTTTCTTTACTGTGATTCCCTCTCCTCTATAATCTTTATTCATGGTCTGTTCCCCTTAAAGTTAGAAATTATGTTTTATTTACTTCTCTATGTGTTCTATTCCATTTCTCCATTTTCCTCTGGATCCTAATATAATGCCTGATGCATACTAGGCTCTCACTACAGTTTATTGAATGAATATTGTTGATGTATCTTGATTACTTCTTCAAGTGGCCTTTTCTGAAACCTAACCCGAAGGCTTGAGTAATTAATAAATATTGCGGTGCCTAGTATCTACCCATGTCTTTCTAAATATGCTTTGATGAATCTTTACATTATTTACCTGAAGTAGCCCAATCCCAAGATGCTCATGGCATGTCATGGGTATTATAGCTTGGATTTCCCTAGTATCACTGGGAGATAGGAATATAACAGCTGGACACGGAGAATTAAAAACATCATCAAGACCATAAAACAGTTATTGTGGGAGAAGACACTGGGATGAGCTTCCATGCTTCTATGACCCCAGAAGCCAGAAGAAAAAAAAAAGTACTGATTAAAACTCTAAAAGGAAACCCAGGTCAGGTTGGATGTGGGAATGAATGTTGACTTAGATTGGATAACATTTCTTTGATGTCTGAGGGTTATGATTTGTGACTTATTTCTAAGGTATGTTTGTTTCTGTTTTTAGCCTTGCAATGTCGAGACAGCTATGAGCCCTGTGTAAATGAAGGAATATGCGTTACCTACCACAATGGCACAGGATACTGCAAGTAAGTTTTTCTCTGTGCTTTTTCTTCGTCATATATTTTATTTTCTCTCAATAGGACACTGGACAAGATTCAGTTCTGCTCTTCTATTTTTAATATTTCTATGAAATGTTACAGGTTCTCTAACTTTCCTGATATAGTTCTAGTGTGGATGGAAGGATGTGGTTGTCAGGTAAATGGCTAATAAGAACTCTGTTACTTTATTGTTATCTTTTCCATTATGAAGAAGACTTTTCAGTGAGTACTTTGAATGACTAAGCTAGTTTTTAATTAACTAGGCTACTTAATATATAGTGAGTGCATTTATTTATTTATTTATTTATTTATTTATTGTTAAACCTCACTCAAGGATATTTTTTCATTGATTTTTAGAGAGAATGAAAGGGAGGGAGGGGGACAGAGAGAGAGAGAGAAAGAGAGAAACATTGATGCGAAAGAGACATATGGATTGGTTGCCTCCGTCACGACCCCAGGGATCAAACTTGCAACCCAGGTATGTGCCCTTGGCCAGAATCGAACTCACTGCCCTTCAGCCCTCAGGCTGACTCTCTAATCACTGAGCCAGACCAGCCAGGGCAATTCTCTTACATTTTGTAGTTTAAGGCAAACCCGTAGAATCACTCCTAAACATATTAGCTGTGATCTTGTTTTTAAATCAAACTAAATGGATATTAACTTTTTACTTCTGCCTAATGTACATGAATATTATAGCCATATGACTCTCTTATGTTCTAGTGTGAAAATCCTGAGAGAGGCTGTGCGGGAGGAAGATGCGCACTTGCCTGTAGGGATGGGGCAGGGGCAGGGGCTGGGGGTGAATGTCGTTGTATGGGGCTGAAAGAATAGGGGTGAGGAATAGGACTAGGGAGCGCAGGCTAGTTCTCAAGAGTGTTTTCTTTTTCTCCCAACCATGTAGTTAGCCATATTTTTGTTTATTTGAGGAAGCCTGTGAGAGATAATCTCATAAATAGCTTTCCTAGGTTTCCTATGACCATTTTTTCCCTTCTACCTCAATTGAAAATTTTTGATAGGAACATGTATTAATTCTATTTATATCATGGAAAATAAGATTTGATAATAAATTTATCTTCCTTAACATTTTTATGGGATATATATAATATATATATTATATATGTATATAATATATATATATTGATATATACAATATATTAATAGATAATATTAAAATATATATAATATATATATTATATATATATATAGCTTTGGTTTAGGTATCTGTTTAATAGACATTTTAAGGGAGTTTATCCAACACATTTTTGTTTCTTCTTTGGATATTTAATCAAATACCATAGAGATAATAATGACATTTGTTCCCGTTAAGTCCATTCTGACGAGGATCTAGGTTCTTAATGTCATAAACAACAATTTTTCCAAGTCAGAAAGAATTTTCTTCACTGAAGTGAAATATTTTAAGCTGTGATTAGAGGCTTAACAATAGGTTGTTTGGATTGGAATAAAGATCACATTGGAAATGAAAAATTTTATGTGACTGATTACGTGCTGTTTACTTAGTTTTTCTAGCTGGAAAAAAACCCACCTCAAAGCATGGGATGCATTCTCTTCTTAGGGATGGAAACACAACTGGAGACAGTAAGGGAAGGAACTAAATACCTTAAAATTGGCCACTGAAATCTTGTTTCGTCCCTTTTTACATCTGGTGTCTTAGTTACTTGCTTTATTCTATCATTCAGCTCTCTTGTGATAGATAGTTAACCCATTACATTATGATCATTTCTTGATGTATTTGTATCTCCTACTAGGTTGTGAAATCCTGGTCTTACGCATCTTTGTATAGTTATAATGCCTGGCATGTAGCTAGTGCTTAGAAATGTGTTTCTTAAACCAAAAACTACTCAATAGATATCATAATTTACATTTAAAAAAATCTATTTGTCTTAAATAAAAAGAAACTGGTCCTCTCCTGTAAGGATTTTGTTTGCTTCACATAGCATCTAGGATGGTAGTATGAGAGAGGCAATTTAGTTTACTTCCAAACTATTTGGAGATAATTCACCTTGGGGACATTTATAGGGAAAGTTCAAATAGGTTCTAAGAGTTAGCCTACATATTTGTGGTCTGACATAGGGAGAAATGGTTTCTAGAGGAGACCAATTTCTGAGCACTTACCAGGAAGGACACTGAGGATCACTTGTGGGAGCAGACAGATTTGTGGGCTGCTAGTCTCCCACTCTGCAACCAAGGGGAGAGAGAAAGTTGCCCTCAGTTTCTGGAGGAAGTACTGCCATGGAACAGGGAACCCACTTTGTGAATGACACAAATGGAGCTGCCTGAGTTCTGTCCCTGGATACTTACTCACTGTTGATGGGATGGGTTGCTTATGGATGTCATTCTGGCTGGGTCCCTCAGATATCCTCCAACCCTCTTGGAGGGAAACAAGCTTCCTGAGAAAGGCAGAGTAAGAAAAATCAATGGGCGAGGCCATCCTTTTGGAAGAACAATAGGAACAACAAAACTTAGGAAAAAAGAGTGTTTCTCTACCTCAGTAAAAGTATTTAGCGTCTTCAAGCGTGGCAGTGTCAACGTGAGTGGAAACGCAAGGATCGTATCAGAGAGGCCAAGTCAGTCATCCCGACAATCCCATGCCAATCTCCACAGAATGTTAAGCCAAATTTTAAGCAAAAATAACATCTACTTAGCAGACCTTTCAATGTATCTTAGTCAACTTTGCTTTCTTCCCTGGGGAAAGGAGGTAGGTGATCCAGCTTGTTCAGTAAATATTATTTTCATAGAATGGTAAATGAATATTAGAACACTGAGAAGGTTTGGAAGAATTACATCAGACTTGAGGGACATATGATTATCTTTTTATTTATGAGATTGCTTAGTGGATTAAGAAAAGAAAGTTAAAGCCGAATTCCTTTGGTGGAGGAGTGGAAATTAATGGAAAACGTTTTAAAGTAGAAGGTATCTGAGTATCTGTTTAAAGAGCGTAATGCTCCTGATTCAGCTAAAATATAATGGTTGTTTACAGAAATTATAGGAATCCTTGATAAGATCACATTGACAGATGAGGCTAAGTAGTTGTAAAGGTTAGTTTGTGCACAGCTCAACTGTTTTTTTTTTCTCACTGTTAGGAGCCTAAGTAGTCAATCACTCTGTGATTATAGTGGGATGCCAGACAAGGAGAGCCTGTGTAATCTTGCATAAATCTCAATTACTGCTCCTAAATAGTTGTTGTCAGATCTTAATAAAGCCCTCTCACTACAGAGAGATAAGACATTTCATTCTCTGCCTTGTCCTACTGGGAGGTGTAAATATATAATTAAGTTTAGCTGTCATTAATCACTTTCAGGTTGTTTGTTTCAGACTTTCAGATGTAAACCATTCCAAAATCCCAATTTGATTAATAATCATGGGCAACTCAAGTTTATGAGAATGTTGGGGTTGAGTGAGGTTATGATTTGTAAAATTCACAAAGTGCACATTTTTAAGACATGTTTATCATAATTATTTAAAGTCCTTGTGTGCCAATTCTTAATGTCTGGTTTGTCTTTGGGTGTGTTTTTATCAACAACTCTTTCTCTCGACTGTGGGTACAATTTTCCTTTGCTTCATATTTGTGGTCGTTTGTATTTTTATTATTTATTTATTGATTGATTTTTTCTTCTTTTTTTTATAATCCTCACCAGAGGATACTTTTTCCATTTATCTTTAGATAGAGTGGAAGGGAGGGATGGGAGGGCGGAGAGAGAGAGAGAGAGAGAGAGAGAGAGAGAGAGAGAGAGAGAAACATCGATGTGAGAGTTGAGAGAGACATCGATTGGTTGCCTTCCGCATGACCCTGACCAGGGCCGAGGATGAACCGCAACCAAGGTACGTGCCCTTGGCCGAAATTGAACCTGTGACTCTTTGGTCTGCGGGCCAACGCTCTAACCACTGAGCCAAACTGGCCAGGATGATTGATTGATTTTTTTTTTTTTTTTTAGAGAGAGAGGAATGGAGAAGGAGAGAGAAATAGAAACATTGATGAGAGAGAACATCAATTGGTCACCTCCTGCATGCCTCCCACTGGGGATTTGGCCCACAACCTGGGCATGTGCCCTGACCGGGAATCGAACCGTCGACCTCTTGGTGCATGGGTCGATGCTCAACCACTGGGCCACACCGACCGGGCTATGATAGTTTTTATTATCTACTGGACATTGTGAGTGATGCATCTTAAAGTTTATCTTCCACTAAAGAATGCTGAGTTTTGTTCTAGCAGGCAGCTACATTACTGGAAGGTCACCTTGAGCCTATGAAAGACTTGGTTTTAGGCTTTGCTCTGGTGGGTCTGTTTTGCCCTTAGTCTGATAGTTTAAGTCTTAGTCCTGGAATATGGGCTTTACTCCCAAGGTATAACCCCTAAGGGGGTTCAGTGGAAACATGAGGTGTTTCCCAAACCCCGAGGTATTTCCCAAGCACCTCTACTTGGTAGGACTTGAATTCAAACCTTCCACTATCCAGAACCATGCTCAGCCTTTCAGCCTTCCAACTCTTGCTTTCTCCGGGTTCCTAAATATCATCTTGTTCATGCACAGTCAGGAATCATTTACAGATCTGAGTGGAGTTGTGTGCATACTTTAGTTCTACCGCCTCGGTGGTGCTGTCTTTCCAGGCTCCTCAAATTGCAGCTGCTTTGACAGTGCCAGACACCTTTGACTGCTCAGCCAGTGAGACTTCCTTTTCTGCTTGCACTCTATTCCTCTTCTGCTACATGACTGTGGAATACCTTCAGGGAAAAAGCTGTATAAGTGTAGGTTTTATATAGTTTGCTTTTCTTTTTTTGAGTCTTAAATCCCTTCTAGTTTTTACCTGCTTTTGGTTGTTCTCTGGTACCTTTAATATTTTGTCCAGAGTTTATAGTTATTAAAAAAAGCAGGTGAGTTGGTCTGATATATTACTCAGCCATTAATTTTAATGATAAAAATTATAGTTATAAAGTAGTCTTTCAAAATTTTCTATACACCCCTTAGGAGGTAACTAGCACAGTGTTTGTTAAACAATGGAAAGTCACCATGAGTTACATAGGTTCCTGTGGATCGGTGATTGCTTTTGAGAATCGCTATTTTTTGCTGAAGTATCTAACTAAAAACATTTTAAAGTAAATCATTATAGCCCTGGCCAGTGTGGCTCAGTTGGGTGGAACATTGTCCCATGCACTGAAGGGTCATGGGTTCGATTCTCAGTCAGGGCACATACCCCGGTTGTGGGTTTGATCCCTGGTTGGGGTATGTACAGGAGGCAACCGATGGATGTTTCTGGCATTGGTGTTCTCTCTCGCTCTCTCTTCTTCTCCCTTCCTCTCTATCTAAAGTCAGGGAAAAAACATATCCTTGGGTGAGGAATAAAAATAAAAATAAATCATTATAAATATGTTATAAAATACAACTTTGTGTCACATTCTACCTAAAATTTGTTTACTAGCTATAAGAAACATTAAATATTAATGACTAACGATTTTCCTTTCCAGGATTAAGGAGTAATGTTGGTGGTCCAGGCCTCCTAAAGCCTTTGCTTTTGTCCTCTTGATAAGTTTCTGTACAGTCAGGAGAGAATAGAGACACTCGGAATCTTCCAGAGCCTGGCTTGTATAGAGGATGCATTCGCGGTGTTTGTGTGGTGATGGTGCTCCCCTAGAAAGACATTTTCAAAGGTCATGGCTGACAGCACATTCCCTTGCATTCACCTGGTTAGTGGATTCAGTGCTTGTCGTGGGCAGTGTCAGATCAGAGAAATACATTGGGGAAAACAGCAGCTGTTAAGTCACTCTCTTTCTTCTCCGCTGAAACTGGCTCTGCCAGCACCGTTCCTTCAGGGTGTTGTATGTAGCAGGACACCACATATACAGCTTGGCTGGCAGGTGCTAGCAAAAGCCTGGCCACTTCTTCATAATTCTTTTATCTTTACCCCAAAATGAAGAATGCTACCTTTTGGCTCACTAAATACCTTTCACAGAGTAATCTTTGTGTGTTTTTTTTTTTGTTGTTGTTGTTTTTTTAATTCACAGATTAATCTTTGTGTTTTGTTTTTTTGTGTTTTTTTTTTAATGTGATGCTAAAGGATTCTTAATTCAGGAATTATGCAGTGCATGCTATTTATGTAACAATGTAACAGATAACTCAAGTCTGTGGTAGTAATTAATTGATATTGTTATCACATTAGTTCACACTTCTTTGGGAAGCCATATAATAATGATCAGTTTGTTAACCTGGACTTCTTAAAGAGGTTCAGAATGAGTCTTGCTAAAGTCTTGTAAAGTCAGCTGTGAAATGACCGGTGAATGGGGCTGGTGAGTGAGGCATTTGTCTCAGGCATAAAATTTAGGAGGTGCCAAAAAAAACCCCTCAGTAATCAAGATAAATAATATTTTTATAGCATAGTTCAACAATCAAAATTAATGCAAAAAAAAAAAAAACTATGATAAGAGATATCCAAATTTTAAATAAAGAGAAGATCAGTATTACTGATTTTTTTCTTTTGCCTCTGATGCCAGTATGGTTCAGTCTGCCACTGGTGAGTGGACTAAGGCATCTGGAAGAGCCCTGCCTGGTGACAGAGAGGACATAGGATTTTAGGTCAGATAGACTTGAGTTTCAGCCATAATTCCTGTTGCAACTCAGATCTTTGATAAGTTAAAGAATATTATGCTAGCTAATATTTATCAAGCACTAATTATGTACCAGGCTCAGTGCTCAGTTAGCTCTTTACATGCATTTTAGTCCTCATATGAAGTAGTTACTCTTTTTTATTTTTTATTTTTTTATATTTTGAAGTAGTTACTCTTAATATCCCTGTTTTACCAATGAATACATGGAAACTCAGAAAGGTTAAATAATTTGCCCAAGATCGCATAACTCTTAAATAGCTGACCTCTTAGAAAATGTGCTGTATCTCCGAGTCTCAATTTGCCTCTCAGGAAAATGGCACAAAATTACCTATTTTAAAGTACTAGTACAAACAGGCCTTCTGTAAAGGAAATGTGGAACATTTGAAAGATCAGGGATATGATGAAAACTCCACTTTATATTCCTGGTTTTACTATAGAGACAGTAGCGTTAGATAGGCCTAGGCAGCTCAGAGAACACTAGGGTATTGATTCTGCTTGTAGCTATGTGAGTGTACGTGGACCAGGCTTTCCTAATGCTGCATTTCTGAGAAGTGACCTTTGACTGGAAATTTCAGTGAAATTACTGCAGATGAAATGTAAGAAGAAGGCAGTGAAGGTGAGGATAGGGGATATTGTCAATTAAAATGCTTTTTAGTAAAGAGAACTAAATTGAAAAACTTGAAACTTCTCCCTTCTCTTTCCTAATGGAAGATGAACAAGTTCAGACAGATTGTATGCAGCTGTGAAATTGAGACAGGTCAAATTCAACGACTTCTGATAAATGTTGCTGCCAGCACAAAGTCACATGCTGTTATACACAGTGCCTTCCATTTGCATAGTGAGGTACAGGTGTGTAGGTGTGTGTCCTGTGAGGCTGTCCTTGTTGAGGACTTGCGATCTGGACCTCAGACAGTACCACTCCTGTGTGATTCTTCTGACTGAAACATCCCTTAACAAGTATGTTAAGTGTTCTTCAGGAAGTTCTCATAAAGGAAGTCTTGATTATCAGCTTCTTATCAATATATAACAACAGAATTCCCATACTCTTTTAACTGATCTGTATTCTTTAGGTTGGAACCTTTACAAACGTCAGTGTTAGGTGGAAAGTAGGAGAAGGTAGTTCTTAGGCTAGGCCTGTATCCTTTTGCCTGTCTTGGGTAACTGCCAAAAAGTTAAAGCAGCTAATTTTGGCCTGCAAACCGGGCATGAATAGATGTGAGTTTAGCTAGACGTCTTTCAACAGAGCCCCCAGGTTAACCATAATCCCATGTAAAGTTTCTTTCTTACTGTCCCACAGTGGCATGTCAGGAACATTAATTTCATGTAGGAATTCTTCTGCCTCCTTTTTTCTTGTGGTTAAGCAGGATGAGAAATATTTCTCTTTCATGACCTCAAGTAGCTTAATTAAATCCTTCATTTAAAATTTTGGCTATCCGTCTTTCATCAAGGCTAGCAAAATTGAATACAAAGAAGTGGGGGATATCAGAATGTGATAAAAATGTAATTATCTAGAAATTTCCAAGTACGTTTTCTTTGTTCAGCTACCATAAATGTGTGTGTGTGTGTGGTGGAAGTTTTCATTAAGCCTCTTCTCAACATGCTGTACCTAGGATTTCTGTAGCTGGGAATGAAATTGAGTGCCTCCTCCACCCCCACTGTGTGTGTGTGTGTGTGTTATGTGAGCATTTTGTTTTCATATTTGTCTTTGTTATGTTTTACTTTACATCTTAATTTATGGTGTACTACAGATTCCCTGGGGCTTCTCAAAGTTCTCCATACTTTGCCATTGTCAGTAATCTTCTCTAGCACTTTGTTCTCTGTGTCCAAAAATGTATTATTGATTCTTAAACGGATGCCTTCAGCCTTTCCTTATTGATGCAGTTATATTCTGTTTAAAACATTCCTCTCCCAAACAATGTCCTACTTGGATCTTTATGTAAAGGCCTTTATAAAAGAGAAGTGAAAGCAGAGACTAATAAGGGTATTATTTAAGTGACAGGTGGTATTAACTCAGTGAACACATCCAGCTGGAATATTATCCAGTTTTTTTTTCTTCACCTAAGTATGAGGAGAAGGTGGGTGTTAATGAGAATATAACCTGCTTAGGACTTACGCAGAACAGTAGCATTTAGGGTTCTGAATCTGTATAGATTCAGGCCACTTTCCTGTGGTTACTGTATCTGTAAACTTGTATCCCGAGCACTGAAGATCAAACAGACTCTAAGGCACTGTAGGATCCTCTCTCTTGTCTTAGTCGGCTCTGGCTGCTGTAACAGACTACCACAAACTGGGCGGCTTAAACAACAGACATTGACCTCACAGTTCTGCAGGCTGGGAAGTGCACGGTCAAGGTGCCTGCTGATTGATTCTCTGTGAGGACCTTCTTCCTGGTTTGCATACGTCTACTGCCTTCTCACTATACCCTCACATGGTGGGGAAGGAAAGCTCTGGTCCCTTCATCTACTTATAAGGGCACTAATCCCATAGTGCGCACCCTACCCTCATGACTTCATCTATCCAAACCTCCTGAAGGCTCCACCTCCAGATACCATCACATTGGAGATTAGGATTCAACATATGAATGGGGGGGGGGGGGGCATGCACAAACATTCAATCTGTAACTCTTCAAAGAAAAGTTTAATTTTCACCACACTGGTATTTATTGAGCCAGCCACCATGACTGTGAAGAGACAAGAGGCCTGTGCTGTCTGACTTCCTGTCACAAGTACATACACCTTGCCAGTGTCTGGTGGCGAATGTTGTGTTTCTCTGGCATAGGACATGGTGGCAGTCCTCTGACATCATGCCGTCTTGTGGAGATGAGGCATACATGTGTGTATAAAATAGAGCCACCTGTAATTGCCCAGGATGGCAGCACAGATGTTAAGAACTATGGCGATTCAGACAAGGGGGCAGCTGTGGGACAGAAGACTAAAATCAGAGGCGTTTCATTGGGTAACTTAGTTATAAATCTGAAAATACTGATGATGCTTTAGGAGGTGGATAGGGAAAATGATGGAAGTGGAAGGGCTATCATTCCTGGAATAGTCATTACCAATATCTTCATCATTTTTCCTTAATGACATAACATAGCTTTAAAATTTTTCTACCTCTTGGTTGCTCACTCTGTCTATACTTCAGTTTGTGTGAGGTTTACTAAACTGGTAGGTGGATTAATCTGTTTTCATAGCAACAGACAAGTGATTTAAAAAGTTATTCCTTTAGCAGATGTTGTCTGGAATGCTTGGAGATAGAATGTCCAGAGTGAGGGATGAGGGGAGACCTGGGCACAGGAGGAGAGGGCAGCTGGGGCAGTTGCCTCCCTGCCTCCCCCTCAGACCTTTTCGGACTTGGCTGTTGATTCTTGTGCTGCTTCCAGAACACAGCAGCCAGGTAGGCTTGTGGACAGTTTACAATCAGAACTCAAGCATCTCTGAGGCAGGAACAAGAATGGGCTGGGATTGGGGAGTGATGGAAAAGCAGAAGCACTAAGAACAGCATCAATTTTCATACACAACGTAGTGCATGGTCTTAACTGAGAATCCAGGTATCTCGACTTTAAATCTTTTCTGTTCAGCATATCACCGGCCTGGTCCAGTTCAGTTCAGGGATCCAGAGAGAGGAAGCATCTGTTAGCCAAATCTTTGGTTACCCCAAATTAGCTCATGTCTTTTACTGCTTGTTTCCTCTGATTATATAGTACATATCCAAACCCTCAATTATCCAGAATAAACCAGGCCTGCCTATTCTGTGTGGAAAAAAATTTGACAGTGGTTATGATTCTCCTGCCTAGACCATGGTAGAGCCTTAGCCATTTAATCACCTGTCCCTTTAAGATTTTGAAATGCTGGTTCTTGTTGTGTAAGCCAGACACGTCTCCTTGAGGAATTATTCTGCTGGGCAGCTAGCCCCTACTGAAACCTAGGACATCCTGAAAAGTTCCTCAGGAACCTCTTTGATTTTAATTTTTCTGCTTTAGTCCTATTTGTGTATAATTGTGGTGTCTAATTCTCTTTCTCATATTGTTAGAATTTATAGCCTTGAATTTCTGGGTCACTCTTAAAAAACTGGACAGACTTGATTACTAATGAAAAGTTGACTCATTTCCTTCCAGGCAGAGGCTGACACTGACTCTCAGAGTTCATAATTAGTCTCCATAGTAGCAAACTCTAATTATGGGATCTCACCTAGTCTTTCCTAAATTTTAAGCATCACGAGCTAGGGAAGTAAGATAGGCCTTTGTGTATTGAGAGGATATATAAAAATGATACCTGGAAAAAGGTCCTACACGAACTTAATTAAGTGGCTGATTCCCTGCAAGTTTGAATGTGGTGCATCTCTTCCCAGACCACACACACCACTCATTTTAGCCTTGTGCCATTTATCAGCGGCTGGATTCCATGAAGAGACTGTGTGTCTGCCACCGCTCTGTGCTGAGGAAACAGGCTCTCATGTTGGCCAGTGGTTTGGGGAAGGTGCTAAGACTTTTCTTCCCCTTTTAGGTTCAGAGTTCCTTTGTATCTTCCATATCTTGTTTAAGTATCTTTTTCTTTCTCCTTTGCTTGTTCTTTGCTTCCACATACTTCCTGTGAGGGGTTAGCTGAAAGTGTAGTTGTGCAGCAGCTCATTTATACAAGCATGCGTGGAACTGTCTGTGTGCTTACGGGGATAATAGGAGGGCAGCATGAAGGATATCAGAGAAGAGACTCAAGGTGCACTTGTCCCAGGGCGCCCTTGCTCAGAGCGGGTCGATGGTTAAGACGTACACAGCCACTGACCCCAAAGCATTAACATCAGCAAGTATCGTTACATCCTTGGGTGATACTGCTGAGGGAATTCAAAAGCCAAAATTGTAGAGTCATCATACTTAGGATGATGAAGGGACTTTGTTGAGCACCTTTTCTGCTCGTCTTGTTTTATATGTGAGGAGCCCAAGGCTTAATATGGCCAAGTGACTTAGCCTGTGTTATGTAACTAATGAGAATGTAGACTGGACTAAAAGTTGTTTCTCCAACCTCACTAGGTGATGGAAAGAGTCAGCACTATTTCTTTTCATTCTTGGTACGAGCCTTCAAGGAACTGATGTGGGTGAATGTTTTATATATATATATGGGGAGAGAGAGAGAATTAAAAAATAAAAACTTAGGGCTTTTCTGAGGCTGTTTTTCTGAAAGACCAATCATTTTAACTCTAGCTATACATTTTTATTTTTAACATTCCATGAAACAAAGCACTGGAAGTTCTTCTAAGTCCCTCACATAACTAGCCTATGTGAAAGTCCGAGGGGCCATGGAACATATCTAAATGGAGTCATATAATTTTAGAGCTAAAGAGACTATTAGAGATTATTTGCCCTAGCGTCTTCTTTTAATACATGAGGAGGCCGAGGCTCAGAGCAGGAACGTGGCTTGGTCAAGGTTAATATCCAGGAGCAGATCTAGGGCTGGTCAGAGGGAAGGTTTGTTGAGAGCCTCTCTATGGTCTTGGGTGAGAGATTTTTGTAAAACAATGTACTAGTTATATTTTTTATTCATATATATATTTGTTCCAATGTGTCCTAAATATACCTCACCTACTCCTAGACATGTCTTTTGTTTTTTGTTTTTTTTTAAGCAGAGTGGTACAGGAACGTGTAGCCTGTCAGGTGAGGCTTTGCCCTGATTCAGTGTGGTAAGGGAAGTGCACTCCCAGTGTTAATGTGAAAACAAACATACGCTGTGATTTATACTATGGTTTCAACTATAATACAGCTCTTTGTTTAGATTTGTGAGGTTTTATTTGGAGCTTCTGATTGGTTTCTATGTACAGGTCCGGCCTGGGCCATTTCAGGCTTCACAGTGTCTGTTGTGCTTGTTAGCTCCATCTTTTTGGTTTTGGGGTAAATGTACTGTATTCTCAGAATACATTTATCTTCATTTTAAGTAAACTTGAGTGTATTTGTTTAGGATGCTTGTTGGATACTCAGTTTCCCTGGTTTGGAGATTTGGAAGGGCACAGATCATTGTAATATCTAAGTTTGTTTTTACCTGTTGGGCCATAGTCCTGTCATTTAAGGGAAGTGTAGTGGTTTTGTCCTGATGTAGACACTGTTAATTCTCTTCCTATAAGTCCACTATTTTTATCTGTGGGTCTAATTAAGGCCATTTACATGGGATTTTGTAGTGTTTCAGGGCATTCTGAAATTATATTTTCCAATTATACATTGAACTGTTTTGCATATCTGCACCTAGGATTACTTTGAGAATGATTTATTCAGAATCTACAGAGGAATACTTTTAGCCCTCTTAAAGTTTGAAGAAAAAGCAGATTTTTCTCCAGCTTACTTTTACATGATTTGGGTACAGTTATTTTAAACTAGGAGTCTTTTCAGATTAAACCGTAAGCTTTTGGAACCGTTTTGCTTTCAGACATTTTGGGGAGTTCAGCACTTTGAAGGTAGTCATCCACTCACATGGAGAACAGAAAGCAGGCAGCACACTTACTTCTCTTCCTTGAAATCTGGTCTGATTTTCACGCAGATGTGCTGTCGCCCAGGGCTCCAGGCTCCTGGTGGTGCACGGAGTCAGTGTTTTATCAGAGATTAACAAAAGTAAAAGAGAAAATGAAGACTCTTTGTGTGAGTGTGTGTGTTAACGTCATATTTTGGGGGGAGGGGGAAATGTGATTTTTAAAAATCTACTCCATATGGCGTTGGCTGGCCCACTTTGGATACTTTAGGGATGAGTGGGTTAAGAAGTCCTCTACATATCAGGAATATTAATTAGTTTTGAAAATCTTTGGGTAAGTATCTCAACCTAGTGGTTCCCACACTGAGTATAAAGGGTCTTTTTAAGGTCTAAAGATTCCGTGGACTCTTATATTTTGCCTTCTGTTAAGAATATGAGCACTAAATAGTTGACCGCCGTCTATATGCCAGTTACTGTGTGAGGAACCCAGAGGATGGCAGTGAACAAGTCATAATCCGTTGGGGAGGACACATATTCATAATGAAATATAATAAGACCTATGATATGTTTGGGTTATGGAAATATACAGAGGGGATATTGAGCCTATTTCTCCAAAGAAACAAGGGCTTAGCTATGAGAAGCGGGTGGGGAATGTTTTAGGCTGAGTGAGTAGCATGTACAGAGGTCTGGAGGTGAGAAGCCATGTGCTGTAGCACATTGTGGGAGCTGCAAGAAGTTGAGCCTGGCAAGAGTGTAATGCATAAAGGAGAGAGGATCATGAGACGAAGCCACGTCTCGGTCTCTTGTTTGGATGCAATGCATAATGTCAAAAGCTACTAAGAAATCAGTAACCATTTTATAATACCTTTATATTTTAATAAACATAAGAGCATCTAAAATCCACTTAAATATGGACAGGACATTATTTAGTAGTCTAGAGAGTGTTTTATAAGCATTTGCAGGTTTCTTGCCATAACTATTCAGTTCATAGGTTAACTCATTCATTTTTGCCTGTTACTGTGAAGGGTGCTTTTTGTAAACTCCTATGTTCAGAGTATGTTTGCCGTGCTTTAATTACAAGTAGATGTTTTCTCAGGATTCGGTGCAGTGAAATATGGTAAGGTACTGATTGTGTGCCAGAAGACAGAGGAAAGACCACCTTCTGTTATAACAGCAACACAGCTCTTTCAGCACCGTTTGTGTGCCCTTGCCCAATCTTTCAAGTGATGATTGAAGAGACTGGATGCTCAGTTCAGCTTTTGAGTTCTGATAAATGAGCCCAGACTGTAAACTGGAAGATAAGGGCATTTGCAAATTCTTGTGTAAATAAAGCATGGTTTCCCATTGCAGTGGTAACTGATTTCATAGTCCCTGATGAAGATGAATGATGCTGTGATTTAACAGCTTCAAAGCTTGTACCACTGCAGCTTCTCTTGGGTTTGGATCGACTAAAATCAGTGTGTGTTTACTGCTTCATTCAGATGGGGGCAGTAAAAAACCTGAACACATGAAAACCAAGTGAGGTGGTGTTTCAGATGATTCCCAGCCTCACAATTCCCCGTGAAATGCTTTTCCTGTGGGAAACTTTTAATTTGGAAGCATTCAGCCTAATGTGGGAACCAAGATTAACATTTTCTGAAATACCTCTCTACAAGAAAAGCAGAAATGTTCTGTTCCGGAAGCTGAATTTACATAGTAGAAAAATAGGCTGTCCTGCAGTATTTGGCAGTTTTTGTTTATTAGTTGTGGTAAAAAGGTGTGTGTGTGTGTGTGTGTGTGTGTGTGTGTGTGTGTGTAAGAGAGAGTGAGTTGATTGTCTGTTTGTCTTTGTTTCCTTTACACCCAACCAGCAAAGCCCTGGAAAGTGTGTTTTACCACAAACCAGCCCAGTACTGGTCCTAATTCTATACACAAATACCTTTTTTCGTTCTTTTTGTTTTTCCTTCTTGCTGAGTAAGCTATAGTGGTTTTTTCTGGGGGGGGGGGGTGAGTGGGAGTGGGGATGGGAAGAAGAAGTCAACATAACAGAGCTTCTTCCCTTTTCTTCCCCTCTTTACCAGGAAGTGAACTAGAAGTCTTCATGCATATGTTTCTTTCCTTTTTTTTTTACAATGTCAGTAATTAGCATTACCCAGAGTTTACACAGAGTTACAGAATTAACAAGTTGACAGTCTGATGAGATGTCAAACTGGAGGTGCTGGGAGGAGGGGGACCGTGAGGTTAGACTAATAGGTTGGGCCTCTTGAATGCCAACCGAAGAGTTGATTCTGTAGGCCCTACGGCATCTAGAAGTTTGTAGCCAGAGCCTTGGGAATTAAATGTAAAATAGGAACTTTCACTGGTTACAGTTAGCCTTGGCTGTTAGCAATTATTTTTATCTACTTTAGCAGAGAGAGCAGGGGTGGGAGCAGGAAACTAAGCTGGCATTATGGTCACAGAAAAGAACAGGGTGATTTGGGGCCTTTCAAACTGCAGACCTTTGTTATTGACCAATGCTTAATTTGGTTTCTGGGTTTTGTTATTTTTTTTCCCCCTGCCCTTACCTCATTTACCTTAACAACAGTCCCCCCCCCATCTAGAGCTCAGCTAGGGCAGGCTGCCACTGCGGATTGGGGGGCCAAGAGGCCCAGAGCAAGAAGAAAGTGGGTTGAAAGCAGAGTTCTGTTTAAAGAATTTTCTGCTGGAAACTAGCCCAGAGGGAGTAAAGAGGAGCTTTAATGAGGAGCAGCTGCAGGGCCGACGCAACCCACACGAGATGTTTTTTCCCCTCCGTTCCACATTCTGTATAGTTTTTTAAAAATCATGATTTTGAAATAGCTGTTTTGTAAAGCCCGCCCCTCTTTTTCTTCTCCTTGTATGTGGTAGGGTTTTGCTTTGTTGTTTTATTTTTTTAATGACCAAATCCTCGCTAAAAAAAGCTAAAGGCAAAGCTGCAGCAAAGCCCTGGATGCAGCTTGGGCTCACCCTGCTGATACAGAACATTCGGTGGAGAAAACAGGGACAGAGAACACTGGCTTTTATTTGGAAAAGGGGCTTATTTCCTGCTCAGACTTCAGTCATCTTGGAGCTGACACGCTGCTACAGTGTTTTCAGCCTTTCTCTAGACGAGTGGCTATTCACTTAGGAAACTTGAAAGAACCATTTTTTTTTTCTGTCCTGTATTACTAGGGTGACTGATGCTGAGCTGCAGCCATTGCCAGATAGATTGGAATTGCTATTCAAATCCCAGGGTCGTTGAAGTCTGTAAAGTGGCTACATGTAAACGAATCCAGGCTGTCCGTGACATGTGAGAGCTGGGGTCTGGTTCTCATCTGTTTTACTGAGGGGGCCATGTGGGCATCCTTTCCATTGGAAAGTGTTCTAGTTCCATTAGGAAGAATCCCTTGTTTTTCTCTCTTTTTCTCCCTCCTTCCCTCCCCTTCACCTCATTCCCCATGTGTGTGTTTGAACAGTAACAATGAAAGAGTAGACCTCTTCATGTCAGAAATGGCGCGCGCGCGCACACACACACACATCTGTATGACCTGAGAAGTATTCAGGTCAGTTTGGGGAATTACTTTATAGAAAAAAAAGCGCCCCCAACTCTCCCTGCATTCACCGCCTCCTCTGTAGACGGTATTCTTTCCGAGTTCCAAAGCTAGAGACGGGGGGCAGGATAGGAGGAAGTCGCTGAGGGAACCACAGATAAGTGATAAATTCTCTCCAGGAGGGAAGTGTTCAAATAGTTTCGGGAACAAAAGGCAGCTGTTAGATTTATTCAGTTATATTTTAGAATTTTACATTTTATATTTTACATAGACCTTTATTCAAGATGTAGGCCATTTTTGTAAAGTTTTTACCGGGGTAACTTAGTACGACTATAGATTTGTGAGGGAACTTGGATGACTAGCCATGTTTCCAGCCTCTAACCAAGCTCAGCTTGAGCCGTCTCAGGAACAGAGTTATTTACGCTCCTGTTTTCAGGCAGAGTCATAATTCCCACTCAGATTAACAGGGTATGTGGTGTTACTTGTATTACAGTTGAACAGGGATTTATGGAGTTGAAAGACCTCTGCCTTAGGAAACACGGGTCCTTTATTTCTAGCTGTCGAACTTACCCGTTTCTCCCCTTTCTTTCCATGTCCATAATTCTGCTGAGCCTCCTGGGGATTGAGGGATAATCTTGTACCTCAGGATGATTCTTAGGGTTGATTTGGCCTGTGTCCTACCAGGCAGAGCGCGGGGGGGGGGGGGGGGGGGGGTTGGAAGGGGGTTTTAGCCGATTTGGACTGAGAGACTGACTCTGTCCATCATATGAAATTTAACCTGCTTCAGAATCAGTTGCCTCATGGTACACGTGTTCGTGGTATACAAGGCACCTGCACCAGGGTCTCAGGACATGCCCTTCCTCTCCCCTCCACCACACACACAAAATCAAACGGGAGTTGGACAGAGGCCCAGGAAAGACATAACAGTGGCTTAAATGACAAAGAGCCACACTGGTTGAAACACCATAGTACATAGCATGGCACTGCACCTGCCGTTGGAGGGATCAGAGATGGGCAAGATGGTTTGGAGGAGGCCAAATGGAGGACATAGGTTTTGAGTAGCTCTTTGAAGCAAGGGTGGAAGAAAGAAAGGAACATAAATGAGACATAACAAGGGAAAACACGATGTTTCTCACTGGAAAGAAGATGGAAGATTTTTATATCAGGAACAGTAGACAAGAGTGTGGAAGTAATCTGGAGTGTTTGAGTTAGGGACTACTAAGCAGGGAGACAGCTGGTAGGAGTGGGGCAGACGAGCAGGTCACAGATTCTAAGGGACTTGGATGTGAAGGGCTGAGCACTGATGCTAGTTGCAAAGGGTTATTCTTTTTTTTTTTTCAAGATTTTTTTTTTATTGATTTTAGAGAGGAAATGAGAGAGAGAGAGAGAGAGAGAGAGAGAGAGAGAAACGTTGGTGTGAGAACGAGACATTGCTTGGCTTCCTCCTGCACACCTCGCACTGGGGATTGAGCCCACAACCCAGGCATGTGCTCTGACCGGGAATCGAACCAGCAACCTTTTGGTGCATGGGACAACACCCAACCAACTGAGCCACACTGGCCAGGGCCTCGACGGGTTCGATTCTGGTCAAGGGCACGTACCTTAGTTGTGGTTCGTCCCCAGCCCTGGTTGGGGTTGTGTTGGAGGTAACCAGTCGATGTGTCTCTCTCGCATCGATGTTTTTCTCTCTCTCTCTTACTCTCCCTTTCTCTCTCTCCCTCCCACTCTATCTAAAGATAAAAAAAAAAATATCCTCGAGTGAGGATTTAAAAAAAAAAGTGAACACAACTTTAGGCTACAATAGTAGAAACAAGTGTCCAGAAGGTGATGATCCAGTTCTGTGCTGGTCTAGTAAGAACATATGTGTATGTTTTTTCCATTTTGGGACCCACATTTTAAAGAGGTTTTTGATTAACTAGAATCATCTAGTTGGGGGAGCAGGATAGGTTTGATGCCTCTGCTACCTATAAGCTGTGAAATCTTAATCTTTCTAAGTTTTAAGGTCCTTATATACAGAATGGAGATGATAATATAATACACTGTTATAGAGAGTAATACAAGCTGTAAAATGCTTAGCAAATACAGAATACATAGTAAGTGCTTCAAAAATGTTGATGACTATTATTATTACTATTGTTATCTTAAGCATAGAAGAGCCACTATAGTGAGGAAGTCGGAAAATAATTTTATTTTATTTTATTGTATTGCTGTATTTTATTTTATTTATTTTATTTTATTCTATTTCTCCTTTGAAGTCCTCCAGAAGATTTTTAATATATTTTGGTGCTCCTATGTTGGGTGCATATATGTTTACCAAGGTTATATCTTCCTGTTGGATAGATCCTTTCAATATTATGTAGTGGCCTTCTTTGTCTCTACTTATGGCCTTCATTTTGAAATCTAATTTATCAGATACGAGTATTGCTACCCCAGCTTTTTTTCCTTTCCGTTTGCTTGGAAGATTTTTTTCCATCCCTTTACTTTCAACCTATTTTTCCATTTTTTTGTTCAGATAGAGTGGGAGGGAGAGAGAGGAAGAAAGAGAGAGAGAGAAACATCGCCGTGAAAGGGACACATCTTTCATTGTGAGGTGGGTCTCTTGTAAACAACATATATATGAGTCATGCTTTCTTATCGTCAGCTACTCTGCTGTCTTTTTATTGGAGCATTCAAACCATTTACATTTAAGGTGATTATTGATATGTACTTATTTATTGCCATTTTTGTTTAGTGTGGTTATATTTTTCTTCCTATTTCTTCTACTAATTACAGCATTCCTTTTAACATTTCTTGCAGTGCTGGTTTGGTGCTAACATATTCCCTTAGCCTTTTTTTGTCTGGGAAACTCTTTATCTGACCTTCTATTTTGAATGACAGCCTTGCTGGATAGAGTAGTCTTGGATTCAGATCCTTGTTTTTCATGACCTTGATTACTTCATGCCATTCCCTTCTGGCCTGTAGTGTTTCTGTTGAGAAGTCACATGATAGCCTTATGGGGGTTTCTTTGTAGGTAACCTGCTGCTTATCTCTTGCTGCCTTTAGGATTCTCTCTTTGTCTTTAATTTTTGGCATTTTAATTATCTTTATATTTTTATTTTTTTTATCCTCACCTGAGGACATTTTTCCATTTTTTGTTCAGATAGAATGGGAGGGAGAGAGAGGAAGAGAGAGAGAGAGAGAGAGAAACATCGATGTGAAAGGGACACATCGAGTGGCTGCCTCCTGCACAACCAACCAGGGCTGGGGACAAATTGCAACCGAGGTACGTGCCCCTAGCAGGAACCAAACCCGGGTCTCTCTGGACTGCAGGCCGACGCTCTAACCGCTGAGCCAAACCAGCCAGGGCTGGCATTTTAATTATTATGTGTCTTGGTGTGGGCCTGTTTGAGTTCTTCTTACTTGGGGCTCTCTGTGCTTCTTGTACTTGAATGCCTTCTTCCTTCACCAAGTTAGGAAAGTTTTCTGTCACTATTTCTTCAAATATATTCTCTAACCATTGCTCATTTTCTTCTTCTTTGGGGACTCCTATGATGTGAATGTTATTATGTTTTCAGTTGTACCACTGTTCTCTTAAGCTGTCTTCCTGTTTTTTCCTTTTGGTTTTCTGATTGGTTAATTTTTTTCTACCCTGTCTTCTAATTCACTGATCCGGTCCTCAGCTTCCTCTACTCTACTGTGTTCTTTATTTCTGCTATGTCATTCTTCATTTCTTCTTGGTGGTTTTTCATTTGCAGTTGGTTGATTTTCAATGTTTCTGTATCTTTACTCATGGTGTTGATGTCCTTACTCATGCTGTTGAGCTTCCTCAAGATCATGGCTCTGAACTCTACCTCTGATAACTTGCTTAACTCCGTTTCATTTATCTCATCTTCGGTAGAGTTCTCTTGTTCTTTCATTTGAGATTTGTTTCTTTGTTTCACCATTTTGGCTATCTCAATGGGTTTTGGAGCCTGCCAAATTTTCCCTGTGGGCATTGGTGTTCTGCTGTTTGTGGCTTCCTCTACTGGGTTTGGATGAATGTGGGAGGGCCCATATTAAATACCACTGTCAAGTCTTACTTTCCTGGGTAGATTTCGGAAAATAATTTTATACTGAGGAATAGGCCAAAACACTGAATCCTGGAAAAATGAAAACAAAGGGTCAACACAACTATCTTCAGATTCTTGAAAGGCTTCCACAGAGAGCAGAGACTTGTTTCTTTTTGTTCTAGAGGACAGGGGTAGCCAATAGGTGGAAATTGTAGGGAGGCAGAATTAAAAAAAAAAAGATACAATTCACATACTATTAAATTTACCCCTCTAAAGTGTACAATTTAGTGGGCTATAATATATTCACAGATATGTGCAACAATTACCATTATCTAATTTCTTTTTGTGTCTTTTTTTTTAATTTTTATCCTCACCCGAGGACATTTTTGCATTTATCATCAGACAGAGCGGGAGGGAGAGAGGGACGAAGAGAGAGAGAAACACCAATGCGAGAGAGACACATTGAGTGGCTGCCACCCACACAACCCCAACTGGGGCCGGGGACAAACTGCAACCAATGTATGTGCCCTGAGCGGGAACCGAACCCGAGACTTTCTGGTCCGCAGGCCGACACTCTAACCACTGAGCCAAACTGGCCAGGGCTCTAATTTCTTTTTGAAATCCTCACCCGAGGATATTTTTCCATCCATCTTCAGTCAGAGTGGGAGGAAGGGAGAGAGAGAGAGAAAGAGAGAAACATCAATGCAAGAGAGACACATGGACTGGTTGCCTCCCGCATGACCCCGACCAGAGCCAGGGACTAAACCGCAACCGGTTTATCTAATTTCTAAATATTTTCATTAACTCCTCTCCCACCCCAAGAAGCTCTCTAGTCCTTAGTAGTCCTTCTCCATTTCCTCCTCTTCCCAGCTCCTGGCCATACTAATCTATTTTTTATTTCTATGGATTTGTCCATTCTGGACATTTCATAAACATGAAATCATACAATATGTGGCCTTTTGTGTCTAGCTTGTTTCACTTGGTATGGTGTTTTCAAGGTTTGTCCAAGTCATGGCATGTATCAGATCTTCATTCCTTTTCATGGTCAAATAATATTTTATTGTATGGATATACCACATTTTATTTATCCTTTCATGAGCTATGGACATTGTTTCTACTTTTTGGTGTTATGAACAGTACTGATACAAACATTCTTTACAAATTTTTGTATGGACTTATATTTTTGGCTATCTTGGGTATATACCTAGGAAGGAGGTAGAATTTTAAGAAAACATCAAGAAGAAAGAGCTTTCTGACGATGAGAATACCCACACCAAAGACTATTCTCTTGTTGAAGTATTGAGCCAGTAATTTTATTTTATTTAATAAACTATGTACTAGATATCATTCTAAGTGCTTTGTAATTATTTAAAAGCCCTATGAGGTAGGCACGATTATTCAATCCATTTTACAAGGAGGGTTTAGTGATTTGCTCAAGATCACTCGAGTAAATGGGGAACTGGGATTGAAATCCAGGTGGTCTGGTTCTAGAGTCTGTACTCTTAATAGCAGGAACAATAATTTCAACATTTATTAAATTCTAACTGTTTCTCAGGCACCGTGCTTAACTGTTTGTACTCAAGTATAGGCTGGCAATCATCTTTTAGTGATATTTTAGAAAGAATTATCTCACTGGGTAGAAATTACCGTAGGCTGTCTTGGATCCCAAGGTTCTGTTATTCCAAGGATGGATGGAAGCAGAAAATAATCCAGCAATAATATGTCTTCCTAAGGCATTTAAGACAATCAGAATATATGAATGACAGGTAGTGTAGGAATTCAGTTAACAAGAGTTGTCAGAACATGGCAATCAATTATATGTAACTTAAAAGGATTAACCAAAAGTGACTTTTGAGATTATGAATGGAAGCCCTAGAAAATTGGAGGAATTTGAAGTCTCATGGAAGAATGATACCACTTTTAAGATGTTTTGATTCAAGTACTGGCAGTATAGATTAGGGTAAGCAGATGACTTTTAGTAAACTGAACATATGGAACTGGAGCTGTATATTTGGGAGTCATATACATGATGGTAGTTCTTTAAAACCAAATGAACAACAGCAATAACAAATGCGTATGAGAGAATAGAGCGGGGCAGCCCAGACTTAAACTTTAAGGCGACCATAACAGATGGGGAAGAGGAGAAGAGGAACCAGCAATCTAGACTAAGCATTCACTGAACTTTGAGACAGACAGAAGGAGTCACAGAAACCAAACGTAAAAAGATTAAAATGACGGAAGGTGTGCCTGGCAATACCTCCTAGAGGAGAGAGAATTTCCTTTTGATGAAATCTCAGATGAGACCACTGAATTTGACAAGGGAAAGTCATTGATCTTAGAACATAGTTTCTGGGCAATAATTAGAATGAAAATTTTGTTACAAAGAGACAAGGAGTAGATGGAAAAGAAAGGAAAAATACTTGTGAAGCTAGTTACAGAGGTTTGGCGGTGAAGGAAGAATTTGTAAAGGGAAATGGGGCTTAGTGAAAAATGTAGATTAAAAGAAGTTATACATGTTTTAAGGTGGAAAGAGGCTGATGTCTAGCCCTTTAGAACATAAAGTCTAAATAAGAAATTAAGTCTTTATTATTATATCAACAGTAGCTCTAGTTTCACATAAAAATGAGATGTGGTTCTATACATGGACTTTAGGAGAGTAAGTCGTTATGTTGATCATATCTAAATATTATCTCAGTAGAGTAAAACTCTAAATCCTTCTTAACAGGGTCCTGAAGGCCCCTCATGATACACCTTTTGGTCACAGCTGTCGTCTGTTTTCTGTTACTCTTTCTTAACCCCTTTGGCAGAACATGCCAGAGCTGTTCCCTGTTTTAGGGCTTTTGCATTTGCCGTTGCCTCTGCCTTGAACACACTTTCCCTAGATACCTGCGTGGCAGGTCCATCACCTTGTTTGGGTCTTGACTCAAATGTGCCTTTTCAGTGAGGTCTTCTTTGGTTTTCCTATTTAAACCCCAAATACCTCACTTTTACCTAAACCCTACTATCCCCAATTCCATCACTTCCTATCCCTCTTTTCTGTTTTATATTTTTATAGCATTTAACCCTACCTAACAAATTATATATTTTACTTACTAATTTTGTTTTGTCTCCTCTTACTAGGATTTTCAATTCCACGAGTCCGCGTTTCCTAGCACTAAAATAATGCCGAGCATGTAATAGGCACTTACTAAATAAATGTTTGTTGCCTGAATGAATGAGTGCAATATTCTTTGTGGAAACAGATATGAGAACATTCTTTTTCATCATCAAAACATCATTATTAATAAGCATGTAGGACGCTATTGATAGAATTAGGCTTCATATATTCTTACTCAGGAGCTGACAAACTCTTCCTGCACCAGATAGTAAGTGGCTTTATGGGCCATGTGGTCTCATTGCAGCTGTTCAGCCCTGTTATTGTAATGCAGAAGTTGCCATAGACAATCTATAAATAAATGTGTGTGCCTATGTTCCAATAAGACTTTGTTTATGGACACTGAAATTTGAATTTTACATGCTTTTTAAATGTCATGAAATATCCTTCTTTTGATTTTTTTCCTCCCAACCATTTAAAAATGTAAAAACCATTCTCAGCTCATGGGTTATATACAAAAACAGGCAGTGGGCCAGAGTGGACCCTCAAGATGTAGTTTGCCAACCTCCGTTTTTACTGGTTTCTTAAGCATACTGTAGTTGAAATTTATTTTTCCATGTAGGGAGCAACAATGTAGATTAAATCCTAGTAACAGATAACTCAGGAATACTTTTATTTGGCTCCAGAATTTTTCGTAGTATTTCATTTTTATTTTCCTGAGAACCTTATGGTTCCGTGGCATGTTTATGATGCTGATAGTTAAGTGAGTTTGCATTCTCTGAGCAGATGCCACATGATGGTGTTGGGGAGGCCACGGTAGCGTAATAGTCCAGGGGCAAAGCTGAGCAAAGCCCACCCACGTGTAAAAGTTTGCTGTTATTAACAAGCAAACTAAATAAATGTTAACAAGGTAATTCCCTTATGGGGGCATCAAGCGTTGTCAGCCAGGCTTAATGTCCACAGGACCAGAGTCCCTGAGAATGAGAATTGTGGTGCAACCTTTAACGTTATTCAGAACAAATGCTTTTAATAATATAGAGCAGGGTTAATTTTAGCTAGCCTACATTGGCAGTTTTTACTCCCCTACTTTAAAAAATCAGGAAGTATCCTATTCTATTAGCAAATCAAACTGATTTAAATAATGTGTCATATTTTCCTCAGTAAGTACAAAAAAAATGCTTTTCATTTGCACGACATTTTAATAAAAGGTCTTTCACATAGTTAATTTTATTAGATTCTTGTAACAACCCCATGATGTGTAAGTAGCCTTATTAACTATTTAAAATCTGAGAAAACTAATAGTGAGGTTAAGAATGTTGTTCAAGGTCACAACACCAGGACTCCAAACAGGCCTGACCGCATGAGGTGCAGACTGCTTGCTGGAAACTTGGCCCAGTCTTTGGTTTCAGTGCTGTGCCCTCCCCTCACTGCCTCTCCATCACTAGCTTTACCTGCTCCTGGCGATGCTCGAAGCTCTGACTGCTCCTGGCTCTGCTGCGCTCACGCAGCTCTGGGAAGGGGTGATGAAGCTGTGGCTGATTACGTCACCACCACTGTACTACTTACCAGCTCTGTTTCATCCTCAGCCATTTTAGCTACTGTGCAGTTCTTCTGGGCATATTCTGTCTTAGTTCCCTAATGTCTGGTTCTCTTTCTTTCCTCAATAACTATGACCTCTGAAGACTTTATCTTGCCAACCAATGGCTAATTAAAAGCACTGGATATGATTGGCAAAGACAGGAAGAAGTAAAACATGACACCAGTGCTTCCAGTCTGGGTGGTTTGAGAGGATCAGGGCACAGTGATTGGGCTGAGGAAGCTGTAATAGGAGAAGGTGATTTTTTGTTTGTTTGCAGGTTTTCATTTATTTTTCAATTACAGATTACTTTCAATATTATTTTGGTTTCAGGTGTACAGCTTAGTTGTTAGATAATCGTATATTTTACGTAGTGTTCTCCTTGATATTTCCAGTATTTCCATTTCCAGTGGCACCATATGTGGTTATCGCAACATTATTGACTCTATACCCTATGCTTCACTTTACATGTCCATGACTGTTTTGTAACTATCAGTTTGTATTCCTTAATCCCTTTACTTCTTTCTCCCAGTCCCACAATCCGCCTCCCAGGAGCTGGTTTTGAGGAGGAAGATTTAGGGCTTAAATGTGTTATCTTTGAGGTGATGGTGGAACAGCATTCTAGATTTAGTTTTTTATGCTCCGAAAAGTGAAATGGAGAAGTAGTTTGAACTAAGTATCTGGGGCGACGGCCACATGGTAAAATTTGTAGTTAGAATAGAAGTCATCCATTGTATTCCTTTTAAATGCTTCTTAGAGAGAGGTCCCTTTTAAGCAACCTCTTCATTATGAAAATGGTGACTTTCCATGCCTTTTTCATGCTGTTTATAAAAAATTGTCACACCCTTGCTGGTTTGGCTCAGCGGTGCAGCCGTTCTCAACCTGTGGGTTGTGACCCCTTTGGGGGTCAAACGACCCTTTCACAAGGGTCGCCTAAGACTATTGGAAAACACATATTTCTGATGGCGATTCATAACAGTAGCAAAATTACAGTTATGAAGTAGCAACGAAAATAATTTTATGGTTGGGGGTCACTACAACATGAGGAACTGTATTAAAGGGTCTCAGCATTAGGAAGGTTGAGAATCACTGGGTTAGAGGGTCGGCCCATGAACCAAAGAGCCACGGGTTCGATTCTAGTCAAGGGCATGTCCCTCGGTTGTGGTTCATGCCCAGTCCTGGTTGGGGTCGTGTGGGAGGCAGCCAGTCGATGTGTCTCTTCTCACGTTGATGTTTCTCTCTCTCTCTCTCTCTCTCTCTCTCTCTCTCTCTCTCTCTCTCTCTCTTTCCCCTTCCCACTCTGTCTAAAGATAAATGAAACAATATCCTCGGGTGAGGATTAAAAAAATTGTCATAAATATTTCAGGCAATTTGGGATGGCTGTGTATGTTATAAGCAATGGGTGGCATATACAGAAATTCCTCAACACACCATGTGGAAAATGTTATAGAATGTTACTCTTGAATTGTTTTCCCTTCTTCTCTTTGATGTCTGTATGGTACCTTAGATATTTTTAATGTCATTTTAGTTATATGTTGTGTTTTTCTTTATTTGGTTAAAAAAAGCTGCCTACCACTCATATCTTAACAGATTTTAGTTAAGAAGAAAAGCCCCTGGAAACCTTCCTCATTTCTGTGCCTCTTTTTCTTTCTTTATCATAGTCTCAACCCCGACCATAACCCAGAGGTCTAGACTAATTGATGTCTCAATGGGAACAAGAAAAGGAGAACTTATTACTTCTTAATGCTTAATTGAGAGAAGACACATGGTTTTATATATATTTTATTTTTTGCTGCTGTTTATAAGAAACCCACTTTACCATTTTTTATTTTCCAATTACAGTTAACATACAATATTATATTAGTTTCAGATGTATACCCTGGTGATTAGACATTATATAATGTTCTAAGTGATCATCCCAATAAATCTCATGCTCATCTGACACCATACATAGTTATTAGAATATTATTGACTATATTCCCTATGCTGTACTTTATATTCCTATGACTGTTTTGTAATAACTGATTTGTACTTCTTAATCTCTTCACCTTTTTCACCCAAACCCCAAACTCCTTCCATCTGGCAACAGTCAAAATGTTCTCTGTATCTATGAGTCTGTTTCTGTTTTGCTTGTTCATTTATTTTGTTTTAAAAATTCAGTAGTTGATACTATATATTTATTGTCATTTTATTGTTCATGTTTTTGTTGTTGTTGTTAATCCTCACCTGAAGATATTCCACTGATATTTAGAGGGAGAGGGAGAGAGAGAGAGAGAGAGAGAGAGAGATATCGATGTGACAGAGACACATCAATTGGTTGTATCCCTCATGCGCCCTGACTGGGGCCGGGGATCGAACCTGCAACCCAGGTACGTGCCCTTGATTAGGAATTGAATCTGCAACCTTTTGGTGCACAGGCCAACACTCTGACCACTGAGCCACACTGGACAAGGTTATTGTTCATATTTTTTATCTTCTTCTTAAAGAAGACCCTTAACATTTCATGTAATACTGGTTTGACAGTAATGAACTCCTTTAGCTTTTTCTTGTCTGGGAAGCTTTTTATATGTTCTTTGATTCTAAATGATAGCTTTGCTGGGTAGAGTAGTCTTGGTTGTAGGTTCTTGCTTTTCATCACTTTGAATATTTCTTGCCACTCCCTTCTGGCCTGCAAAGTTTCTGTTGAGAAATCAGCTGACAGTCTTATGGGAGCTCCTTTGTAGGTAACTAATTGCTTTTCTCTTGCTGCTTTTAAGAGTCTCTCTTTGTCTTTAACCTTTTGCAATTTAATTATGATGTGGCTTGGTGTGTGCCTCTTTGAGTTCATTTTGTTTGGGACTCTCTCCACTTCCTAGACTTGTATGTCTATTTCCTTCACCAGGTTAGGGAGGTTTTCTGTCATTATATTTTCAAATATTATATGTATCATCCATCTAGTATTCTGTCACCAGCCTAGACTCAAAAGGACATGGAAATATGTGTTTAAGTTCTCTAAACACTTCTCCTCAAGCAAGGCAGTTTTACAATTGTACCTTCAGGTCTTTCAGTTCTCAATCTAGTGTTTTCTTGACTGGAATGCATTATCTTGTAAGTTTTCATGGATTACTGTCTTTTTCACACAGATGTCCAGAGGGCTTCTTGGGAGAATATTGTCAACATCGAGACCCCTGTGGGAAGAACCGCTGCCAGAATGGAGGGACGTGTGTGGCCCAGGCCATGTTGGGGAAAGCAACATGCCAGTGTGCCCTGGGGTTCACAGGCGAAGACTGCCAGTACTCAACCACTCACCCCTGCTATGCATCTCCCTCCTGTCTGAATGGAGGCACCTGCCACGTGCTCAGCCAGGATGACTATGAGTGCACCTGTCAAGTTGGTTTTACAGGTATCAAATGGGACTCAGGCCCGTACTTTTCTATTCTCAGCATGTGTCTTTATTTAGCACCTTTTAGATCTTGACGTCTGGCTCTTAAGGGTCCCCCAGCTTGGTACATACTTAACATTATGGTAAGGAATTGGAATGTTCCAGACAACTATTTTTAACTTCCTTTTGGAGAGTTTTAAGAGAGGAGAAAGAGAAAGAAAAAGAGTCAAATAGTCAGAAGTATTTGACTGCTTAAAGTATACATTTCAGGATTGGGGACCAGAATCACATCACTGTTGCTGGAAGAAGAGCTGTTTGTGCTATTAATTACTTACTTCTTGAAATCTCCTCTCCCTAGACATTCAGGACTTTTTCTGAACTCTGATTGTTCCTTTTGCTTCTGCATTGCTTTGTCCTCGTCCATTGCATTTTTGTGTTCCTTGGAACTCTGTTTTGAGGCCTCTTTTAACTCTATGAAGCTCTCCCAGGGATTCTCACTATCTCTGGTTGCTTGAGCTGTCCTTGCCTTCGTCTTCATCATTTGCCAATGACTCTGGTAGTCATCTTTTTTGTTTCACCCTGACCCTGACATTCAGACTCATATTCCTAACTATGTATTGCTTATTATCCTTGGAAATTCAACAGGTATCTCAAACTCAACATGTTGATATAACTTATGGTGCACTCAAAGTACTTCAAACTGGAAACTCCTTCTCCGTTACCCTTACCGCCCTTAGACTCAGTCACCCAGCCCACCCTCTGAATGACTTCTCACCTGTTTACTCCTCTCCATTTGCTCTCCTACTCTGCACCCGAGGTCCCTGTCATCTCTCACCTGGACTCCCACCGTCATTTCCTAACTGGTGTCTTTGCCTTCACTATCTCCCTATCTTATTCACCTGTCACATTGCCATGTCTTTAACTATAAATGCAAATCCTCTGATGAACTCACCTGCTTACAATGCCTAATGACTTCCCATCATCCACAGGGTAAGCTGCAAACTTTTTTACATGGTTTTCATAGCCCTTTACAGTCTAGACCTCACATCTTTTTATAGCTTCACCTCCCCCACAAGCATCTAGCTTTAGTCATGCCATCATTCTTATCATTTCCTGAAAATGTCATATTTCCTGTTGCCTCCATGCTGTTGCACACCCCTTTGCCGGGAATGCCCTTTTCTATAATTGGTGGTTGCCCAGTGTTATTTAAAACACTGTCGTACTGGCCCTTTCATGATTCCTTTAGGCAGTTAGCCTCTACGCTCTATTATTTTATGTGTCACAATTTATTGTAATTAATTTTTTACATGTCTCTCATCTCACTTGATTATGGGTTCTTCTAAGGTAGGTCTGAGGTTTATTAAAAATGAACCATAAATGTTTATTGAGTTAGATGAGAAAAGGAGAACCAGCCTTGCCCGGTTTGGCTCAGCGGTTAGAGCGTTGGGCCAAGGACCAAAGGGTTGAGGGTTTAATTCCCAGTCAAGGCCACGTACCTGGTTTGCAGGTTTGATCCCTGGCCCCAGTTGGGGTCATGCGGAGGTAACCAACTGATGTGTCTTTCTCACATTGATGTCTCTCTCTCTCTCACACACACACACACACACACACACACACACACACACACACACTTTCTCACCCTCTCTTACCCTCCCTTCCACTCTATCTAAAAATCAATGGAAAAATATCTTCGGGCAAGGATTAACAAAAAAAGAAAAGAAAAGGAAAACCATTTTGTTCCCCATGACACCAATGATTCTGTAAATCTAATAAGCAAAAAATGAAAAACTCAGAAAACTAGACTGGATCAGTTAGTTTGGAATTCTTGTTGTATTTATTTTCCATTAAAGGGTGTTGGTAGGGGTAAATGATAGGATGATCCATTAACTCCATCATGACTGTGATTGCATTGATGCTGTGAGTCACTGAAGAGATTTGGTGGTTAAGAGAATACAGTCAAACCTCAGTTCTCGAATGTCTCCCATCTCAAACAGTTCAGTTCTCCAAGTTGTTTAGGGAAATAATGTCTCGGTTGTTGAACAAAACTTTGATTCTCGACCTGAAAACCCTTTCAGTGTGACAAAAAGCATCTCTCAGGCCACAAACAAAGGAGAGAATTCAAGTCAGTTTACTGCTAAATCTTGGGTTGTTATCATCTCAGGAAGTTGTACTATGAATATTTTTGTGTTGTTTGTTTTGTTTGTTTTTGGCTTTTGTTGGCAAAATGGATGATTATTTAGCACAATTTTAAAACATTAAGGGGCCAGCATCTTCTCAGATCACAATGGCATGAAACTAGAAATCAATTGCAACAAGAACATGCAAAGACATTTGAATACATGGAGGCTAAACAGCATGTTATTAAACAATGAATGGGTTACCAAGGAGATCAAGGAAGAAATTAAAAACTTTCTGGAAACGAATGAAAATGAACACACAACAACACAAAATCTGTGGGATGCAGCGAAAGCAGTTCTGAGAGGGAAGTTCATAGCACTACAGGCCTACCTCAAGAAACAAGAAAAATTTCTAATAGACTATCTAACCTCACAACTTAAAGAACTAGAAAGCAAACAAAAGGAAAACCCCAGAGCAAGTAGAAGGAAGGAAATAGTAAAGATCAGAGCAGAAATAAACGACATGGAGACCAAAAAAACAATTCAAAGGATCAATGAAACAAAGAGCTGGTTTTTTGAAAAGATAAACAAGATTGATGGACTCTTAGCTAGACTCACCAAGAAACAAAGAGAGAGAACCCAAATACACAAAATCAGAAACGAAAGAGGAGAAGTAACAGCTGACACCACAGAAATACAAAGGATCGTTAACGAATACTATGAACATTTATATGGCAACAAATTCAACAATCTAAGCGAAATGGACAAATTTCTAGAAACATATAGTCTCCCAAAACTGGACCGGGAAGAGATAGAAAACTTGAACAGACCAATAACAACCAAGGAAATTGAAGATGTAATCAAGACTCTCCCAGCAAACAAAAGTCCAGGCCCAGACGGCTTCACAGGGGAGTTTTACCGAACATTCAAAGAAGAACTAACACCCATTCTTCTCAAACTGTTTCTAAAAATTCAAGAAGAAGGAAGACTTCCAAACTCATTTTATGAGGCCAGCATAATTCTAATTCCAAAACCAGAAAAAGACACTACAAAGAAAGAAAACTACAGGCCAATATCCCTGATGAACATAGATGCCAAAATCCTGAACAAAATACTAGCAAATCGGATCCAGCAATACATCAAAGAAATTATTCACCATGACCAAGTGGGATTCATCCCAGGGATGCAAGGCTGGTTCAATATTCGCAAATCAATAAATGTGACACACCACATAAACAAAATGAAAGATAAAAACCACATGATCATATCAATAGACGCTGAAAAAGCATTCGACAAAATTCAACACCCATTTCTGATAAAAACGCTCAGCAATTTGGGAATAGAGGGATCATATCTCAACATTATAAAGGCCATATATGAAAGACCTACAGCCAACATCATAATCAATGGGCAAAAACTAAAAACATTTCCCTTAAGAACAGGAACAAGACAGGGATGCCCACTTTCGCCACTCTTATTTAACATAGTACTGGAAGTCTTAGCCACAGCAATCAGACGTGAAGAAAAAATAAAAGGGATCCAAATTGGAAAGGAGGAAGTGAAACTGTCATTATTCGCAGATGACATGATATTATACATAGAAAACCCTAAAGACTCCATCAAAAATCTACTAGACCTAATAAATGAATTTGGCAAAGTAGCAGGATACAAAATAAACGTCAAGAAATCGACGGCATTCTTATACACCAATGATGAACTCACAGAAAGAGAAACTAAAAAAACAATCCCATTTACCATCGCAGCAAAAAAATTAAGATACCTAGGAATAAATTTAACCAAAGAAGTAAAGGATCTATTTGCAGAAAACTACAGGACATTGAAAAAAGAAATAGAGGAAGATATAAAAAAGTGGAAGCACATACCTTGTTCATGGATTGGAAGAATTAACATCATTAAAATGTCCATATTACCCAAAGCAATCTATAGATTCAATGCAATCCCAATCAAAATACCAGTGACATATTTCACAGAACTAGAACAAATACTCCAAAAGTTCATATGGAACCAAAAAAGACCCCGAATAGCCACAGCAATCTTGAAAAAGAAGGACAAAGTAGGTGGGATCACAATACCAGATATCAGATTATACTACAGAGCTACTATAATCAAAACAGCCTGGTACTGGCACAAGAACAGGCATATAGACCAGTGGAACAGAACAGAGAATCCACAAATTGACCCAAGACATTATGCTCAACTAATATTTGACAAAGGTGGCAAGAGCATACAATGGAGCAAAGACAGCCTCTTTAATAAATGGTGTTGGGAAAATTGGACAGCTGCATGCAAAAAAAATGAAACTAGACCATCAACTTACACCATACACAAGAATAAACTCAAAATGGGTAAAAGACTTAAATGTGACTCGTGAATCCATAAAAATCCTAGAAGAAAATGTAGGCAACAAAATTTCGGACATCATATGCAGCAGAATCTTCACTGATACATCACCTAAGGCAACAGAAATAAAGGAAAAAATGAACACATGGGATTACATCAAACTCAAAAGCTTCTGCACAGAAAAGAAACAACCATCAAAACGGAAAGAGAACCCACTGTATGGGAGAGCATAATTGCCAATGATACATCAGATAAGGGGTTAATCTCCAAAATATATAGAGTGCTCATACAACTCAACAAAAGGAAGACAAAGAACCCAATTAAAAAATGGGCAGAGGAACTAAATAGACACCTCTCCAAACAAGACATACAAATGGCTAAGAGACATATGAAGAAATGCTCAACATCACTAATCATCAGAGAGATGCAAATTAAAACAACAATGAGGTATCACCTCACACCTGTCAGAATGGCCGCCATCAACAAATCGTCAAACAACAAGTGTTGGCGAGGGTGTGGAGAAAAGGGGACTCTAGTCCACTGCTGGTGGGAATGCAGACTGGTGCAGCCACTGTGGAAAACACTATGGTGTTACCTCAAAAAATTAAAAATTGCATTGCCATTTGACCCAGTGATCCCACTTCTAGGAATATACCCTAAGAAACCTGAAACACCAATCAGAAAGAATATATGTACTCCCATGTTCATAGCAGCACTATTCACAATAGCTAAGATCTGGAAACAGCCCAAGTGCCCATCAGTGGATGAATGGATAAAAAAGCTGTGGTACATATACACAATGGAGTACTATGCAGCTGTAAGAAAGAAAGATCTCTTATCCTTTGAGACAACATGGAGGGACCTCGAGAGTATTATCCTAAGCGAAACAAACCAAGCAGAGAAAGAAAAATATCACATGATCTCACTCATTTGTGGAATATAATAAACATAACAGTATGGGCAACAGGGTAGACCCAGAGATGTGAAAGTAGGGTACAGACTGACAACCCCCAGAAGAGGGGGTGGGGGGGGAGGGAAGAGATAAATCACAGAACTTATACACATGTATGCATAACTGATGGACATGGACAACAAAGCTGGGGAAGGGGTAGAGGGATGGGGAGGAGGGTGTCAATGGGGAAAAAAGGAGAAACATCTGTAACAAAAATAAATTAATAAAAAATAAATAAAAAAAGAAAAAGAAAAAAAAACATTAAGGGGCCATCGAGAGTACTAATATTGCTAAGGGTGTGAAAGAAACAATGATGACAGGCAGTTGAAGAGGCAGAAAAACTGTTGTTGATTCGGATAAAGGAAGAGCAGTGAGCTGGCGACAGCATTTCGGAGGCAGTGGTGTGTGAAAAAGCGAAGACGCTGCATGCTGACCTCTGAAAGACGCCCCTGGAACGAGTGCTGAGAGTGATTCCTTTAAGGCTAGTAGGGGGAGGTTTGATAATTTAAGAAAAGAAGTGTTTGTTTATAGATTAAAGAGTACATTAGACATGTACTGTATATAAGAAAGGTTAAAATGAAGTCATTTGGGGGGCTGGAAGGAATTAATTCAATTTACATTATTTCTAGTGGGAAAAAAGGATTCAGTTTTCGAACACATCTTTTCTTGAACAACCTTCCAGCATGAATTAAGTTCGAGAACTGAGGTTCCACCGTAATTCTTTCCTGATGATCAGTTATGAGCTGTGTTGCTCCACAAGGCAAAGGGAGACCATGCCCATTTAAAACAGTTTAATCCTGACTAGGCAAAATGTCAGTAATGCCTTCTTTTTTTTTTTTAACCTCACCCTAGGAGATTATATATATATATTTAAATTGATTTTAGAGAGCGAAGAACATTGATGTGAGAGAGAAACATATCAGTTGCCTCCTGCATGTGCCTGACTGGGGATCAAACCCACAAGCTTTTGGTGTATGAGATAACTGAGCCACCCGGCCAGGGCATTAATGCCTTCTTTATCATTTAAATGTTACTCTGAAATGACCCCCAAATTATAACTTCTTCCTTTGCCATTAAAAGGACTTCTTCTTGGTGTTCTGCAGGGTTCTGATAATCTTTTCACGTCTGCCACTTTGGTCTGTCACAGGTCAGGTTCCCCCTTTTGGTTTTGTGATAGCCTTGTACCCTTCCTGATCAGACTCGATTAGCTAATCTCCACTCTTGATGAAGAAACAGAGGCAGGAAGTGAATGCCCACAGTACATAACGTTTATGGGAAACCACGTTCAGGGACCTTTCTTTCAATTATAGGCAAATATTCTGATACACATGGTTGTCAGAAGTAACCATTTTAATCTCCTCTCCACTGTAGGTAAGTACCTCTCAGTGGAATGAAGAAATAGTAGGAAGAAAAATAGTAGGTTTTTTTTTCATTTTCTCTCTGCTTAGCACCCTGAGATGTGTGTGTTGTGCCCCACTTTTTATGGTGTCTTTCCCCGTTGACTTGACATCCATGGTGGGCAGAGGGCACCTCTCTGTGCTCAGGTGTCTCTGTCATCTTTCTCTAAGAAAAGCTATCTTGACTCTCACTTGCTTCCTGATGAGGGTCAAAGATTTGGAATTTACTTTGACAACCACTTGGAGAATTACAAATTCAGGGGGTTCTCACATCTTTTGTTTAAAAAAAAAAAAGGTTAGCCCTGGCCAAGGTTTGGCTCAGCAGTTAGAGCATTGGCCCTTAGACCAAAGAGTCGTGGGTTCGATTCCGGTCAAAAGCACGTCGTACCTCGGTTGCGGTTTTGGTCCCTGGTCCTGGTCAGGGTTGAGAGGGAGGCAACCAATCGATCTCTCTCTCTCTCTCTCTCTCTCTCTCTCTCTCTCCCTCTCTCTCTCTCTCTCTCTCTCTCCCTCTCTCCCTCCCTCCCTCCCTCCCCTCCTCCCACTCTATCTGAAGATAAATGGAAAAATATCCTCGGGTGAGAATTAAAAAAAAAAAAAACAGCTTAAGCTAATGACAACAAAAAGCCACATAAATACCAAATTTATTAGTAGCATGGGAGTGTTTTTTCCTCCCTTTCTACCTCTTTCTGCTTTGCGTCCTTGGAGTCATGCCTTAGTATCCAGCACATTACAGCCTTCCTGCTGCTTCTGGTACTTTCCTGCCTGAGAGAGTCCACAGGAGTTACCTTTCTAGACTTTTAGTCTCATGACAGCTTCTAGTTTGGTGTAGTTTTCATATACAAGGAGTCACAGATTCTTCATGCTCTTCAAACACATCAAGCAATATTTATAACCAGACCACATGTAATAAAATGTTTCCCAGAATATGTGTGCAGGTGTATTGTGTTTAAAGGAAAAAGTAGTATTGACTTGTTTATATCTTCCAAAAGGTCTATTTGGTAGCTATATACTGTAGAAAATATCAATACATTTTATTCATTCAGAGAGCTTAGGTATTGTATTCTCCATGTAGTAACCCCCTGATGCCAGCTCTTGGGTAGGAGGTGGGAGGTGTTTGCTTCTGTGAGCAGTACCGAGTTCTGTTATCCTTCTTCCAGGTAAGCGGTGCCAGTGGACTGATGCCTGCCTGTCTCAGCCCTGTGCCAATGGAAGTACCTGTACCACTGTGGCCAACCAGTTCTCCTGCAAATGCCTGGCAGGCTTCACAGGGCAGAAATGTGAGACTGATGTCAATGAGTGTGACATTCCAGGACAGTGCCAGAATGGTGGTACCTGCCTCAACCTACCGGGTTCCTATCAGTGCCAGTGCCCCCAGGGCTTCACAGGCCAGCACTGTGACAGCCCCTATGTGCCCTGTGCACCCTCGCCCTGTGTCAATGGAGGCACCTGCAGGCAGACCGGTGACTTCACTTTTGAGTGCAACTGCCTTCCAGGTAAGGAGTCCCCATGGCATCCTGGGGTTGGGAGATGCACCTGCTGCACTGAAGGAAGGTGATAGGTGTGGCTCGGTTGTTCCTTTAGGAAGTATCCTTCCCAGCAGCGAAAAGGGGAAGTGAAAATTTTGTGGTGGGTTACCCGTGAGGGAGGAGTTTTATGGGCCCAATGTGGTATATAAACTGAGCAAGGGGTAATTTAACATGTCAGGGTTTATGATGATGAGTGGCTAGGAAATTGTTTACTGTCCTTTTTGGAGAAACAGTAAGAAATAAGATAAACAGCGATGGGAAAGGGATAGGCAAGTCTGTGGAATGGAACACAGTGAGAATGAGACATTGAAAAATAGGCGTGGTTAGTGAAGTGCTTTAAACTGAATTAGCCTTAATAGGTGATCAAGTTTCCCACATGCTTTTACCTCTAAAAAAAATAGTTTCCTATCTACTTAAATGTACCCACCTATCCTTCTGTGATTTTCCCTGGGCTTCTGGCCCTCAGAACCCTCTCCAGGTACCCTCTCTGACTTTGGGGTAACCCTGCCCTGACTTGAAGGTGGAGAGTTTTGGAACTAGGTGGGGGATGGTGCTCTGTTAATCAAGGAGCACTTTATGATGAGCACTGATAGATTATATGTGACACAGTTACACATAACCCTCAAATAGAAACAAAAAGAGGAGCAATGTGTGGGAGCCGGGGGCCTGGCGTTCCGCAGAGGTGGAGAAAGGAGTGAGCCTGGCCAAGGCACTCAGCTCCTTATAAAAATGATGAGGAGGCTGAAAACCGAGAATTTTGATTGGAAACAAACAAGCAGCTGGAGCAGATGAATTACTAAGCAACAAAGATTCTGTTTTTATACAGATATCCTTAGTACAAAAACAAAGAAGGAAAACTGTTGGGGGGCATAATGTGCTAAACAAGCAGAATTGCCTCAAAAAGTTGTTCTCACTGACTGCTCTTTCGGAATGGGGATCTTTGATTCTGGTGTCGAGGATATGGTTCACAGATAATGGGGTTGTGTGTTTTATTTCTTGGGAATTAAAGGTCATATGTTAGTCCCCAGTATCAGACCAGATGGTAATTTATTCATTTCATTCAGTAACAACGTATTGACTGCCAGTTATGCTCTAGGCACTGTGCTACGTGCTTGGGATACATTCAATACAAGACACTGCAACATGATAGAAAAGTTAGTGCTACTCAACTGTAAGCCACAAGAGTAAGCTGTTATTGTCTTGTTGTCAGTTTCTCTTTCAATGAAGAATAGCTAATACTATCATTGTAGACACTAAATAAACTTTTATTGACATAATATTACTATCACCTACATTATAAAGAATAATTTAATTATAAAGAATAATGAAAAGATATCTTTCTTTACTCCTGCTTTCATTTTGTAGGGATGGGTAATGTCTGGCCAATACCAGCTAGCATCACTCGCCTCACCAAATTAGCCTGACCAGATATAGCAGGCTAATTTTTAAGTTGATAATTTTGTATGGCCCTCGAATGATGTTACAAATATCCAAATGGCCTTTGGCAGAAAAAAGGTTCCCCACCCCTGTAAGGGTTAAGTGAGGAAATAGAAATGTAAACGATTTAATTTTACAAATATTCCAATAGTCTAATATTCTATTAGTCTACTAGTCTAAGTGGCTAGTAATTGAGTTTAGTGTGATTTATTGTTGAAGGCTAATGTGTTTTTCAGCTTCAAGAGAATTACTTTTAATAGTTGCCTAGAACAAGAGGTTGATTTGGCAGCAAAATACAGACGGGAAGTTCGAGAAGTCAATAAAGGAAGTTTTTAGCTAGGAGAGAGTGATTACTCACTCCCATAGTCTCTGCATTGTTATCCATTAGCCACGATAAGAACCTTAGGGAATTCTGAGAGTGTGTCCAGGAAAGGATCTGTCAAACCAGAATAGTATCTCCTCCTTGAGAAAGGAAATAACCAGGGATTCCGCAGCTGAGAGACTGCCAGGGCTAGTGGGCTGGAGTGAGGAGAACTTGGCTCTCTCTTATGCTCTGCTTGTAGTTTAAAGCAAGACATTTATTTACTCACTGATGAAGTGTGTGTGTGTGTGTGTGTGTGTGTGTGTGTGTGTGTGTTGGGGATGTGAGGGGGTGGGGAGATTTGGTGAAGAGAAAACTAACATTTATCTAATGCCTTTTATGAGTCAGGCACCATGCCAGGTTCTTCTGCATCCATTAGCTCATTTACAGGTATGATTTTTCAAGTTTTCCCAGGTGAAGTAAAGCAAGTTAGGAGATGTCAAGTGGTTTACACAAAGTTGCACAGCTGACATGTGGTCAGGCTGAGTCCTGAAACCCAGACAGGTTCTTTCCAAAGCCTGTGCGTTTGCATCTTGTTGCGCCCCCTGCACTGCTTGTCTCCCCTGAAGGTGCTTGGAATCTGTATGGAACTTTCCTTAAATGCTTTGAGGTGTGTGAGTTAAAAAGAAAAGTAGGTTCATGCTATGAGAAAGAAGAGATACTTTTAGTTATGATCAACTAGTATCTGTTACCTATCAGCCTATGTATGACATCTTGCAGACATTTAAAAATAGGTAGACTGGTTCTTGCCTTTCAGAATCCAGTGATGTATAAAACAGATGATATCAGCTTGGACAATGTATAGAAGGAAGTTATAAAAGAATGCAAAGCAATAGATGATATAGTAACACTGTGAATAAATAGGTATTTATTTATGCAGTTTGTAAGATTTTCTGTTCATTGTTTTTATGTCCCAGATGAAGTTTGGAAAATATTAACTATATTTCCACATAGGAAATAGTGCCTGGAAGATGATTTTCTTTTAGAAAGTTTCTTGATAATTGCAACACCTTTCTCCTTGCCCTTCCCTCCATTGCCCTCCACACTATTCTAAATGACTAAAATGTTACTTAAAATAATAATCACCATCTCAATGTAAATAACACCCTTATTTGAAGAGAATCAACATTTCACTTCCAAAAATGGGGAAACCAAGTCAGCAGAAGGCAGAGTAACTTGTGAAGGTGTTCTGTAACTCCTAGGGGGCTGCTTCCTGCCCCAGCTCAAGTCTTTCCACTTCCAGTTGAGGCCTACCCTGATCACTCTGCTTCAAATTGTAGCCGTCCCCTAAACCCCCTTCATTACTGGCCCTTGTCTACTTTTCCTTTTCCTTTTCTATAACACTTATCATCTTCTTACTATATAATTTGCAGTATATAATTTATTTCATATGTCTATTATTTATTGTCTGTCTTTTCCAAATTCTGCTTCCTCTTCCCCTCTTCAGAGTGAAAGCTAGGATCTTTGTCTATGTTAGTGATATATCCCAAACACCTAAAAACAGTGCCAGGTACATAACAGGCTCACACATATTTATTGACTGGCTGAGGTTAGTATAATGTCACAGTATTGAGAATGTAACTTTGTTCGGTCTTCTCATTTTCTTCCTGGTGTCATGCGTCTCAGACGTCGTTTGGCTTCTTTTGTTCTTGTATTCTGTAATACTGGATAAGAAGAATTTCGGAGTGCTTTTCAACTGAAAGTCAGTGAACCCCACATGAGTTAGTGATTATATTGGAATGGTTTAATTATAGTTCTTTTCCTGCAAAGGACACTATTGTTGATTTTAGTGTTATTGTAAGACTCCTAGGGGGAATTAAAACTGCAAAAATGACTCATCTTGTGTGACAAAGAAAGAAGTATTTCTCTATAGAGGGAAGAAAAATAAGTATGTTCAAGAAGGAACTAATAGACTTAAACCAAGGAACCATAGTTCATCTTCCCCTTGGATCACCAACTGTTAAAGTCCAGATGTTCATGAGCTACCATTAAGTAAAGCATTTAGTAGTAGATGCCCTGAGGAGGGGCACTCAGCCATAAGAGCAAAGTAGAAAATAAATTATTGAATCATTGATTCCCAGTATTTGGGGGTTAGGGCCAACTAGTGGGGAGAGAATGAGTTAGGCTGGGTTTGTGTTTGTGGACCTGTAGAAGAGTCGCACAGGTAATCAGGAAACAGTGGGCTGTTTGAACCTACTGGCTGTGCCTTGTGAGTTCAGCTGGATTAAACAGTCCTCAATGCACTTTCCCTTTTCCTTTCTCCCCCACACTTTTATTCCTCTGTGATTTTTTAAAACTTCATTAAAAGCTGTCTGATCTGTCCTCTCCAAACAATGAACATTTATCCTTTGGAAACCACCCCTATACTTCACAGGGGAGTCTGTGTAATATCCCTGTATCACTGAAATAAAGCTCAAGCACATGTCATGGCTTTTGTGTCTGCTCTGTCGTTGCTGAGCTTAAAAACTGTTAGAAGTAATTCCTCCTGCATTCCCATACACGGGGCATGTGATGTTCTCTCGGGCATTATAGTAATATCCTGGCAGGTTTCCCTGGGGCAGATGCTGAAAGCTGCTCACACCACTTTTCAGGGTGCATTGATTTAGTTCCTTTGACGTGGGCCCCAGGTCCAGTTTTACTGGATATTCTTGGAAGTGTTTTCTGTTCTCCCATGCTCAATAGTTTCTCCCATGCTATGTCCTCAGCTTTCTGTCACCTTCTTCCCTACGCACCCCCACTGTTTTATATAGAATTTATTCTTTGTAATGCATCCAAGGCACCTATTTCACTGAAATGCGTTCTATAATCCCTACCCCCTTGGGGATTAGAGACCCTCTGGGGTCTTTTGGCAGCCTGTATACCTCTAGCAGATTATTTGTTTATCTTTCCCAGTAGACAGTCTTGTTTTAACTCCCCCACCCCACCTCCACCCTCTGATACCCAGCTTAGTACCTGGCACAAAATTGAGACTCAGTGAATATCTGACAAGTGAATGAATTGAATGTGCTAGAGGAGAGAATTCCTTTATCATATAATTTTTTTAAATGTACTGAATTCATTTCTTTTTAATCCCCTTATTCATTTCTGTGACTTCTTTGGTGATAAACTTAGAAAGGAAAGTGGAGAGCATTAGGGAGATCCCAGGGAGGCGCAGCCTGGGTGGGTGCTGTAGAGGGGGGATACATGGGCCAGTCATGGGGGTCAGTGAGCTCATTTGGGCTCATTCAGAGGATGGAAGATATGTGCTAGGAAATTCAGTTGGACCTAGATGGGGCCATTTGCTTTTGTGACAGGCTTCTTTCCAAGGGGCTGGGAGGAGAGTCTTGTAGACTTTTACCTTTTTGCCTTGGTCCCCACCATTCCGGTATCTCTGTTTTTTCCCTCACTCTTAATTCCTGTGCATGGAAGCTTTTCCTGAGGACTTGCAGCCTGGCCTGAGAGAATCCTGGTTGTGCCATCTCATCTTCTCCTTTTTCTCTCTTCTTTGTGCCTCTCCACCTAGCCTTTCCACCCTCACACCTTCTGGGGTCTGAAAAGGGAGAGATAGGGATGCTCTCTTGAGAGATGCTGTTCTCTGCGTGGGATGACAAGTTCAAAAGACTCTCTGCTCCCCTCCCTCACTGTCATTATTTGTCAGTTACATGGCCCACAGTTTTATAACAGCACGGTCTTAAAATGTTCCTTCTAAGTTTAATTTCTCTGCTTGTGGCCTTTTAAGGACGTGAATTGGCTTTAAGCAGTAGATTCCTTTTAGAACGGTCATGGGAGCCTCTCTAAGTCTGCTACACCCATCCCACACACAGGTCTGAGACTTGTCTGTTTCCTTTCCCCTAAAACCTTAAAATATATTTTAAAGAAGTGATTGCACTGTAACTTATTCGTATAAACCTGACCCCCCCACCCCCCTTCATAGACTTCCTTACAAGAATTTGCTAGCTATTTCCAAAAGGAGGTCTGTATCTCTATTTTTAAAGCATAAATCCTGTCTTAACTCTGGAGAACTGATTTGGCTTGAGTTTTTCTCAGACATGGGAACTTTTGACCTAAGGTCAGTTTTTCAGATGATTGAAAGAGAACCCTGAGGTCCCAGAGAACATACTAATTGAAACTGGGTAAAGTTCCTAGTGCGGAACAGACTCCTACCTACTAGTCATGTAAGCTTAGATTTGTGTTCCTTACAGTAGATAATCTCTAAGGGATGCTTTGGTCCCATTTATTAATAGTGTTTGCTAATATATGTAGAACAGTTATTATGCATCAGGTACTGTTTTAAGTGCCTTTCCCCTTAATATAAGAGCTTTGTTGAGATATAATTTGCATACTATATAATTTGTTCTTTTAAAGTGTAAAACTCAGTGGTATTTAGTATATTCACAGATATGTGTAACCATCACCACAGTCAATTCTAGAATGTTTTATCACTCCAAAAGAAACCCTGTACCCATTGGTAGCCACTCCCCATCCTCGCAGCTCCCTCCTAGACATAAATCTAATTTATGTCTCTGTATATTTGCCTGTTATGGATATTTCATATAAACACATAATATGTGATCATTTGTGATTTGCTTCTTTCACGTAATGTTTTCAAAGCCCATCCTGTTGGTGGTGGTATCAGTACTTCATTGCTTTTCATGGCTGAATAATATTCCATTGTAGAGATTTATCACATTTTATTTATTTACTCGTCAGTTAATTGACATTTGGACTGCTGCTACTTTTCTGGCTATAATGAATAATGCTGCTATGAACATTCTGGCACAAGTTTTTGTGTGGACATATATTTTCAGTTCTCTGGGATATATACTTAGGGGAAGAATTACTGGATTATATGGTAACTATTTAACCTTTTCAGGAACTGCCAGACTGTATTCTAAAGTAGCTGCGGTATTTTACGTGTTAACCAACAGTGTATAAGGTTTCCCAATTTCTCCACATCTTTCTTTTTGGTTTTCGCCATCCTAGTGGGTGTGAAGTAATACTATGTTGTCGTTTTGATTTGATTTTTCCTGATGGCTGATGATGTTGAGCATGTTTTCATGTGCTTATCAGCCATTTGTGTATCATCTTTGGAGAAATGTCTATTCAGATCCTTTACCCATTTGTAATTGGGTTGTCTTTTTATTATTATAGTATATATATTGTATTTTTATTATTGTTTTAAGAGTTCTTTATATATCCTAGAAACAAATCTCTTATTAGATATATGATTTGCAAATATTTTCTCCCATTCTGTGGGCTGTCTTTTCACCTTCTTGATGATGTCCTTTGAAGCCCAAATATTTTTAATTTTGATGAATCCCAAACTATCTGTTTTTTCTTTTGGTTGTGATTTGGGTCCTATTTAAGAAAGCTTTGCCTAGTCCAAGTCACAGAGATTTACTCCTGAGTTTTCTGCTAAGAGTTTTATAATTTTGACTCTTACATTTTGAGTTAATTTTTGTGCATGGTATGAGGAAGGGGTCCATCTTAATTCTTTTACATGTCAATATTTAATTGTTCCAGCTCCATTTATTGAATTAAGTGTTTTTTTATACCCAGCTCATTTCATCTTTACAATAGCCCGTTGAGGTAGGTCCTGTTAATTTCCTCAGAGAGGGAAGATTTAAGTATCTTGTCAATGTTCACCCAGGTAATGCATGGTGAGGATGAGATTGACCCAGGCACTTTGGCCTCAGAGGCCGTGCTTTCGCCATGAATTAACTCTTCCACCTCTCTCCTTGTTATCTCTCTACCTATGTCAGGGAAGAACTGCCTCAAAAACAGGCCATCAGTCATACAGAGAAAACATTTTATTTCTTATATGTTGTGGTTATGCTGAAATGCTTCTGCTTTCTTAATTTGTCTGTGGTTGGTGAATTCAGGTAGTTGTACAATTGGCTCAGAGTTTCCAATCCTAATAGTTTGGTTACAAGGGCTTTATCATCTCCCTCACACCCTAGTCAATAATATTTAGTCTTAGTCACCAGAGATCATATTAGGGGGAGGATGACTATTACTGGTTCTAGAACATCACTAGACCACACAACTTCTAGCAGTGGTGGGCCAGGAGTCCTGTTTCCCTCCCACGCTCTAAAACGGAATCTTTCGCTTTTCTAAAGACTGTTTCCATTAAGAGCGCTAGACTAGGAACACAGACCTCAGTTCTTGTTCAGGGACTGCTGCTTGGTGGGTCTGCAGATTTGCCCTCACTTTATTTATTTGTTTGTTTGTTTGTTAATCCTCACCCGAGGGTATTTTTCCATTGATTTTTTTTTTTTTAAGAGAGTGGAAAGGAGGGAGGGAGAGGTGGGAGAGAGAGACAGAAACAGAGAAAGAGAGAGAGAGAAAGAAATACTGATGTGTCTGTGGAAGAGACACATTGATTGGTTGCCTCCCCACAACCCTGAGTGGGGCCAGGGGGCCTGGGATTGAACCTACAACCCACGTACGTGCCCTTGACCTGAACTGAACCTGTGACCCTTTGGTCCAAGGGCCAACGCTCTAACCACTGAGCAAAACCGGCCAGGGCATCCCCTTACTTTATCATAACATTTTCTGACTCAGTCCATTTGTAAGACTTTCATAGGATTAAACAGATATATGAGTAATATGATAATTTTTTAAAAATCTGAGTCTATGACATTTTTCATAGTCCTTTTCAAGCTTCCTTAGTGATTCATCTTCTTGAATGGCCCAAGTACCCAATATAGAAAGGAGCAGAATTCTCTTCAGTCAGGTTTTCACTTATCCCCATCCTCTGTGAGGTGATTTCCTTTGGTCTCTGGGGAATTGTTTTGGCCACTTGATTTGTACTCATTGACACGACTGCCACTGCATTCAGAGAAACACGCCGTGTTCCAGTGTAACAGCAGATACAGGTACACCGTAGCTTGTGGTACCTGGACAGAGCCAAGGTGTGACTGATGGTGATGTCTTCCCCAGCCGCGGGGCTGTGAGTGCCCTGGAGGAGGACTCTGTCTCTTGTACTCATTGTGCCCCAGTGCTTAGTATAAGACTCAATAAGTGTTTTGAGTGTGAGGGAGGAACCTTAAGGAACATTTTAAAGAGGTCAAGTACACAGTCATACTGTATTTCAAATAGGATAATGTTTGGTGAATATTCTCTTGTTTTAAAGCTGGTAGTCTTTTATTTTAATAGCTAAGAGATTTGGTAGCAAGGAAAGAGAAAGGGACAAGCCCAATATATAAATTACTGTGGTTAGTTAGGGTGACGTTTGATGTGCTAGTTTCATTTTTCATGAAAGGCAGAAATCAAGAGGAAGGAAGCAGTTCTGTAAATGTAGAGACGAGGGTGAAGAATTTGAAGGGCTGTGAAGTTTAATTAGTAATAATGCCACCCCATTTTCAGATAGCTTTTTATATTTATATTGCATTTGGCCTGTAATGCGGCACTTACGACAACCTGGAAAGGCAGGCCAGGCAGGTGGAGTCAGCCCGATTTCACAGACGAGGAAGCTGATTCAGAGTTAGGAATTTACCACATCTTAAGTAGCTTATAGATAGTGAGGTTGAAACTTGACTTATATCTTCAGGCTTTAAGTTTAATGTTTTTCTTATGCCTGTCACCCCCTCCTGGTTTTCCCAAACAACCATCCTGAGGGGGGGGAAACGGGAATTTAAATCTAATTAGATAATCTTTTATCTGTTCTTCTCATTAATCTAGCATGGAGCTGGGGTAAATATAATACCCTTTTTTAAAGAACCAGTAAATAGCTGTCCCAAGTAAGATTTATCTTCACTGGGATTTTATTTCATGAAACACTTTGAAATACTGATGAGGTAACTGTGAAAGCATGCCATTGGCATAATGAGTCACTTTAACTGTCTAGCTTTGCTGGAGGCAAGAGAAGGCAGAAATTTGGGGAATTTTTTTTAATATAGTGAGTCCTGGGTTGAGCAGCCTGCTGGCTACTGAACTGAAATAATGAAGCCGGTCTATTCTGATGACCATGTCCTGCAGGAGAAGAGAAAATCATTTCTTCTCCGTAGAATTCATCATTTTCTCTCGTTCTTCTCTTACCAGGTTTTGAAGGCAGCACCTGTGAGCGGAATATTGATGACTGCCCTAACCACAGGTGCCAGAATGGAGGGGTTTGTGTGGATGGAGTCAATACCTACAACTGCCGCTGCCCCCCTCAGTGGACAGGTATGTACAGTGTGGCACATCAGCCAGGCTGGGGCATGGACTGGTAACCAGAGGCAGGCTGTTATTGAAATAGGCACCTTTCACCAGGGTCTCTGTGCTAGATCATTGTGCTAACCATCTGTGTTCTCCTGTGTTCACTTAAAGAAATCTGTTCACAGGTATTCACTGGGCAGTTGCTCTGAACTGAGCACCATGCTAGGTGCTATGGTAGATTTGAGAGAAGAGCATTACTGATAGACTTAGAGGTTATCTGGGAAAAGCAGCACATTGCCTGGAACATAGCAGATGTGTAATAAATATTTGAGAGGAAAAGAGCATGCTTATGTGCAAAAATATAAATGTTTTTTACTATACACACACACAGATGGTAGGTATGTGAGGTAATGGATGTGTTAACTAATCTTATTGTGGTAATTATTTGCAATGTATATTTATTTCAGACAATCACATTGTGTACCCTAAACTTACACAATGTTATATATCAATCATATCCCAATAAAGCTGGGGGAAAAAACACTACAACTTGTCAAGTTTGGTATAGTATCAAAGAATATTCATAATTATATGAAAAGGCTGTTAGAATACTCCTCTTCCAACTTAAAAAAAAAAAAAACACTACAAGATATAGAGACCTTAAGAGTTCAGAGTATTGTTTGCTCACACACAGAACTCTATCCCATCTTACTGTTGTGTCTTATAATTATGCAAAGGACTGGGCAGGTACTCTTGATACATTTTTATGATACCTATCTATATTTTTCTTTTTCCCTTTTTGTGTCCTTTTGGTACACAGGACAAAAATTGATTTTGTTTTGCCTCTGATATTAGAAGAGCAGTCTTGCTTAATTTTACAACGTCTTGGAAGTTTCTGATACTGTCTTAGGCAGATTTTCCACTTCTGTTTGAAAGTTAAGTGAGTTTTTGCAAACAGTTGGATCCAATTTCTGTTTATTTATCTAACTGAAAGTAGAGGCATTTAAGACCTGATTAAGTGATTAAGAACTGAGCCCCTTTGAGAGAAATTGATTGGTTTAATGTGGAAACCCAAGAATAACTTACGGTATAAGGAAGAAACGACAGTACCAGTGAGGGATGGTGCCCAGCCAAGAAGTCCTGGTTTTGGACTGCCGCCAACACTACCTGGTATTTAGTGCTACGAATTGCTTTCCCTTATCTGTAGCAGCTAATTATTTAGAGTACTTTTTAGAGCTGTAGACTATGAATAAAAAAATAGTTAAAAGGGTTTTTAAAACTTCAATAACATGATTTCCTGGAAAGGCACACATTTCTGCTTTTAATCCCCAAACTGTCCTTTTTTAATACTTTCCCACTGGGTTTCCTAGAATTGGATTTCCCCTAGAATTTCTTCTTGGTGTCTTGATCCTAGGACTTCACTCCCAACACTCTGCTCTTTCTGTCTTTTCCTCTCTTTCGCTTTTGCCATTTCTCTGGTAGATTTTTCAAAGGCCTTTTTTTTCAACTTAAAAATTACTATGCTCCCTCCCCCATTCCCTTCCACTCTCTCTGAAAAAGTCAATGGAAAAACGTAGCTCGGGTGAGGATTAACAACAACAATAACAAAAATTACTATGAAGTTTATTACATGACAGTAACTGGAAAGATTTAAATTTTTCTCTCTTTAATGTCCCTCACAGTAGGTAAGATGCTTGTGAGGACTTGACCCCATCCGCATCTCTCCCTTGCCCTGTGGGGGAGTGACTCTGTGTGGCCTAAGGCTTCTGATGCCAGTCAAGATGAAATGATATTGTGATTTCATGGCTGATTTTCCATTGATACCACACTCAGTTTCCTGCTTTGACATTAATTAGGAAGACCCAATCTTGGGGGAAACTTTCCTAGTGAAATGATAATTTACCAAAATTTCTGACCCTAGGATGTTTAATAAATACCTCTTTTCTGTGAAGACGTTTCTTTCTCTATGTATTCTTGTATTTCTAGAAAGGATGGCAGAAATGATGGATAAGTTCAATGTGGCAATATTTATTTCTTACGTTTTTTAAAGTGAACCCCAGTCTTTGGTTTCTCACCACCGTTTTCCTATATTTCACTCTTTCCATTTCATTCCATTTCTTTGATTTCCACTGATAACCTTGTTTTTTGCTATTCTCATCAGCAACAGAATAAAGTCCAAGGTTCTTCCACTTCATATGAATGAATTCCTTCCTGGCCTCAGCCCTGTCTGCTTCTCCAGGCTTTTCATGTATCCAACAGTACTTCATATTCCGGCAATAAGAACTATTTCCAGTTCTGTATCTACCACATCCTGTGTCTCTATTTATGATGTTCCTTTTCTCTAGATTTCCCTTCTCCACTCCTCTCCCTGATGTCCTCACCCTTTTTACCTGCCTGGCTCAGATTAAGTGGCTGCCTCCTTCAGGAAGCCTTCCATGACCTCTTTCACTCCTCTCTAGGCTAAACTAAGTGTTCTCCTCTGGGCTTCCTCCCTATCCCATATAGTCCTCTGTGATAACATTCACCACATGAACATTGGCATTGTTGTATGCTTGAGGTGTGGGAAGTACTGAGTTATAGGGTGGTAGAACATTCTATAGATGACACCAGTTCCTAAAGCTCTTTACAGACCTTTGTTCTCAGTAGCATGTAGTTGACCTGTTACCATCCGAGCCCCCACCTCATTATAAGAATAGAAAAATAATTTGGGATCTTAGGGTTCCTATTTCTATTGATATTAAAGCTATAAATTCAGGTTAGTATTTTCTGCTTTATACAAATTAAAGGAATGACTGAGGCTGGGGGCTGGGAGTTAACTAATGTTTATTAGCACCCAAATACGGTGCTAATTACAATGTTTTATTTTGTATAACCTTTGCAATAACTGTATTAGGAGTAGAGTTTATTAAATATCCTTTTAACAGATGATGATGGATCTCAGAAGGGCTAAACAGTTTTACTCAAGGCACAGAGTGGTTGGGCTAGAGTGTGAACCAAGGCTTATTGAACTCCAAGTCAGCCTATGGTCTTTTCCTATACAAATTTGCTCTGGGAGGGTCTTTTAATTTTTTTAATTTTATTTTTAAGAACTTTGATTCTTTTTAATTGATTGAAAGTTCAATTTATAGTTATGTTATTCTAGGACATGGTGATTTACTCTTTGTGTTTTTCCTTTTTAGAAGTTTACCTGGTTACTTTGAGGTTAGAAGTTAATATTAAATGAATATTTTATATTTAGCCTGTTGGTTTTTTCGTTATACCTAAGAGCTTTATTACAACTTTGTTCATAATTCCCTTTACAATTTCCAGCTGTAGAGTTTAAGCTGTTTGGTCTGTTGAACTGTTTGGTCTGGCTTTTGACAAAATAGACTTTTTTTTTTAATCTTCATCTGAGGATATTTTTCCATTGATTTTTAGATAGCATGGAAGGGAGGGAGGAAGAGAGAGAGAGAAACATCAGTGTGAGAGAGATATATCAATTGGTTGCCTCCCACACAACCCAGACTGGAGTCGGGGTTCAAACCTGGAACCCAGGTATGTGCCCTTGACTGGAATTGAACCTGAGACCCTTTAATCCACAGACCAATGCTCTCACTGCGGAGCCAAACTGGCCAGGGCAGGCTTTTGTCAAAATAGAAAAGGAAGGAGCAGGCCATTAGGTGAGGGAATGAAGTTGCCAGCTATCTGAGAAAGAATGGATGAGATTATATAGATGAAAAACCTAGGTATCGATTTGAAATAAATGGAGATTTGGGAATTTGCCATGTTTTTAATGAGAAGGGCATGGTACTGTGTTATATGTACACATGCACAGAAGCCTTGGTCTTTTGTGGCAAGTTTTAGACTTCAGATGACCAGAGCTTTTTTCCAAGTCTATTTATGGTTTGATTTCAGGTGAATGAGTCAGCTCTCCTGCCCCCTTTTTTTGGTGAAGGTTTATTTGCCATCCATGGAACTAATACCTCTTAGTTACTATTGGGCTTTTGGGCAAATATATGGTGCAATAAAAAGCTTTTAGAGTTTTTCATTTACTCAGCAAATAATCACCTTATAAAACATTCTAGATTATGCTGTTTGATATGGTAGTCACTAGCCACATCTTGATATTCAGCACCTGAAATGTGACTGGTCAGAAGTGACGTGCCACAACTGTAAAATACCTGATTTTGGGGGGAAAAAACACCAAAAAACAAGTAAAACGTCTCATTAGTAATGTTTTAAATATTGATTAGATGCTAAAATGATGTTTTAGATATATTGAGTTAAATAAAATATAACATCAAAGTTAATTTTACCAGTGTCCATTCCCCCTTTTAAAGTGCTACCAGAAAATTTAAAATTACATCTGTCTATATCTCTGAGATATTTCTATTGGACACGCTACTTTCGTTGCAGAGATGTTCTGTAGGTATTACCATTGCTGCTACCGTGTGGGTGTGTCCTCTCTGATCCTGGTGGCAGAGGGTGGACTTGTAGCTGTCTGTAGAGGGCCCTGTGTTAGCTGCACTAGAGGGAAGCGTGGTGGCCATGTTCGGGCGTGGCTTCCACATCAGTGGTGGGCAGAACTGTTTTTTGGCCCGGCACAGAGCCTTTTTACCTCACGTAGCTATCTAGATTGGTCTTAGTTTGTGCCTTCAAAAGCTACCCCCCTTCCTGACAAGCTAAAGCCCAGGTAGAAGAAAGAAATGGAATTGGGGTTGGACAAATGATTAACTTTTTTATCGGAGTCTTGTTGTAGAGATACGTTCTTTACAACATGGAAATACACCTGAGGACTCGAGGAAGCCTGCGCGCACGTGGTTTTACTGTTACTGTGTTTGGCCGCAAGCCACCTGCCATCTTAGGAGAGAAGGTCTGCTCTGGCAGATAGCCACTTAAGAAAAAAAATTTATGAAAGGCCCCCAAGTGAACTAAGGCAGTGTAGATTAATGTCTTGTCTGCGTAGATTGTTATTTGAATTTTCTTTTTAAAGGTTCATTTCCTTCAGAATTAAAGTTGCCTCTAAACTCAACTCACAGATTCCTCTCTGGCAGCTTTTGGTTTTGGGTTCACTCCTAGGGCAGATGTGATTTATTTTCCTGTGCTTGTTATTAACCCAGACATGTAATTTCAGCTTGGGCTTGGAATAGTGCTGTGGGACACTGAGCAGAAGTGAACAATGGAAGTTAGGTGGCCACGGGTCTAATAAACTGACCACGATTTCTGTCGGCTCTCCTTCCTAACACGGCGAGCCTGAAAAGTGGGTTGAGATTCCCTTTGCTGTCGGTTGCTCCGATTTCAGTAAAATTTTTTTTGCATGAATCAGCAGGGAGCATGCTGCCAGAGGCGCTCGCTGCCTGAGGTCCTCGCGGCTGGAAGTGGAGTCTTTTCGTGGTGGTGGTTTGATTCCGAACTGGATGTTCCCGTTCCAGTCTGGCCTCTGTGTGGTGACAAGCTATTCTCTGGGATGAGGCTTCTCCCACACTTTCCTGCTCTTTCTGGTTGAGAGTAGAAACTGTGTAATTATAGCTGTGACTAGACATTTTCTCATTTGCGTTCTGTGTGGGGAATGGGACGATGCACCTCCCATTTCAGTTTCTTTGCTGCCAACTCGATTGTGAGACCTTGATAAAGCCTGTTTTCTGGAATTCTGCTTCCGTACCCCAGTTTCAGTTTGCTGTCAGCTGGGCAGACTGCAGGAGTGCTAACCTGAAGCACCCTCACCCCAGAGCTGGTTAGTGGTTGTATTGGTGGAAACGGGTGAATGGTTCATGTAGCCCCCACTAAATAAATGCAGGAGGTGAGACTGAGGGGTCTTTTCTGCCCTGGTCCATGACTCAGTGTCTGGCTTTGGCCGTATTCCAGGAAAGATGCCGTTTCACTTCATGGCTTTTAAAGCCTCCACAGAATGGTTGTAAGGTAGCTTCAATAACAGATACTTATTGAATAACTGTTGTAGTCAGTGTACTATGCTGGATGACATGAAGAAATATATCAATTTCTACCTTTAAAGAAGGGCCAACTTTACTAGAAAGAAATAAGTCTACGTAACCACAACAGGAGGTAGAAAGTATGAACAGACGTGGGTTTGACAGGATGGATAGGAATTGGGGACCATCAAAGTATTCCATTGGATGAGGCGGGAGACTAAGAAGAGTTAACTTCTGTTTTCAATCTGAATAATGGGAGAATGTGGGGACCGTTGACAGAGAAGTGAGCTAGAGATGATGGTGAATTTGAGGTGAGTTTTCCGAGTGAAAAATATTTAGCTGTAAGACCCAGGAGGTCAGAACAGAAGTAGGGGCTAGAGACTCAGATTCTGAGTCTTATTTTTGGTTGCCTTGGGAATGGATTAAGTCAGTAAGGGTAAGTGTGTGGAGTGAGAAGAACAGAGGGTTGGGACCTGAATTGTGAGAAATGTCTACACTGAAGAAAATGGATGAGGACAGGGATCCAAAGAAGGAAGGTGAGAAAAGGGGATGTGAGAATTGGGAAGAAGCTCACCATTGTAGCATCCCTGAGTCGGGTGTGCGTTTTAAGAGTGTGCCCTTAACTCTTCTCTGCACGCCTCTGCTGTAGCACCTGTTGTACTTTATTGCTCTTCCTGGTTTATATGCTTGCTTCACCGAGTGGGCTCTCAGTCTCTGGAGGGTTGTGAACTGGTTTTACTAATTGTGGCATTCCCAGGGCCAGTTTTAACAATTGGTGGTTATTGAATGAATGACAACCAGGAGACTCAAATTAGAATGATAATCACAAAGAGTTCATCAGAATTTTTGAAGTAATTGGAAATCTTCTAAAATGTAGTTTCAACGTAAAGGAGAGAAAGAGACCAGATTGCAAGGGGTTAAAAAGGAAAGTGGGTGTTGAGGAAAGAGGAAGGGGAGGAGTGGGCATAATCACTTACTGCAGATACTGTACAGCTGGAAAGGGGAGAGAGGGAGGTGCAGGGCCGGAGCTATGAGGGACAGAAACGTCATTCATGTGACCGACCACAGAACCTTGGCTGGACTAAGATTTAAGACAGCTAGAAGGGGGTTGGTTAATGAACTGGGTTATTTAGGAGGGGCTTACTTTTACAAGTTTTAGTGAGGGATAAAGTAGGTGAAATGATTGTTGGGAATGGGAGAGGGGAGAGATGCAAAGTTATAGTCAGAGGGTGTACCAAGTTTGAGATTTTGGAATTAGAACAATGAATATCATATAATGGGATCCAGAATGTGAGTATGTTTGTGATACGGAGTAGATGTGGAGGTCTGTTGAGCTGGGAAGATTAAGAACTCTTGGCTCAGATGACGTTATTGGTCCCCAACCCAGATACTGATTTCATGGGAGATGGGAGAGGACAGAGTGAGAATAACATAAGCCATGTGCTTAAGTCACTTAGGGAAGTGGAAGTGGTCCATGAGGACAATAGATAGAGGTGAGGTGATTTAAATTATAGTATTTAATGTTCTTTTTATTTGTAAAGGTATTCATGTTTAGAAAAATTTAGATTTGAATCCATTTCTCTATTTTTTAGTGTCAAAATGAAACTGTGTACCAAATGCCCTTTCTGTAAGGTGAGGAATAATGTTTTTTCACTCTCCAGATTTTGTTTATATGATCTGGCATTTAAATATTCATCTAGTATCATCAGTATGGAATTTTAAACTTTTATACATATTCTTTAAAAATCATTCTTGAGACTTACACTGTTTTACAATCTAATTTGTCATGTTTTAGACTTAGTTCTATGTATAACTTGCTTTGTGTTAACTACCAGTACCTTCATATCACAACCTTTTCATTTCTGAGTTATTTATTTTAATTTTTATTTTTTCAGTTAAATGAGTACATTTAACTGAATATTTTTGTATTTTTTTCCCCCAGAAAAGCTAAATGTTGGCATATCTTCAGAGCGCTTGTGTTTTTGGAAAGTACTTTTTGATTTAGTTGCCTTCCTATACAAATGGCATCTTGCCTAGATATTGAATTATTGGGTCAAATTAATCTTATCAGGTTTCTAGACTTTGTTCCTTTGCTTCTTGTGAATATTATAGGGAAGTCCGATGTCAGACAAGTCTGTCTCTCCTCTCAAATAAAATCTTTAACCAATATTGGTTACAGGTATTTTATCCTACTACTTTTTGAGCCCTTTGGATCTGCAGGCTTAGGTCTGTTCTTCACCTCAGAAAATATTGTCTTTTTCATTTGTTCTTGTGTTTTCAGGAACACCTATTATCTTTACATTACGTCTTCTTTCTTCCCCATGGCCGAAGTCTTCTCTGCCACTATTTAAATGTGCTGTTTTTCCTTTTGCATTTTACGAGAACTTCTTATGCTTTTCCTTCATAACACTGATTTGTTTTTCTTCAATATTAGTTCTGACTCTGTAGCTTCCAATTCTGATTTTTATTTGAACTACATTTTATATTATTATAATATTTACTCATTGTATCTAGGTTCTCTCTCTTTCTGACTTTCTCTCAGCCTGCCTCCTTTCATCAGAATCTGATGTCCTAGATTATTTTTAATTTCTTTTTAGACTTAGATATGTCTAAATTTCTTGAGAATACAGAATCAGTTCTTTCTAAAATGTATTAGTTTCTGAAAGTGAATATTTTTTCACAAGTATGCTCTTCATCTGTGTCTTACATGGTACATTCCCCATCTTTCATGTTTCAGAATGTTTTACTAGGTCCCATGTTGTTTTTTCCATTTTACTCATTCTGCTCATAGTAGCTGCTTGCCCATAAACAGAGTAGGTTGATTCTCTTTGGAACCCCTGCTGCAGTTAGTTTTCTCTCCCAGGGAAGTGAGGGGCTCTTTATGTAAATTGGTATAACAGCCCAACAGCCCACGGAGTGGGGAAAGGACCAGATCATGTGTGGGCCTCCTAGTAGGGGGACCGAAGCTTGGCACCATTTTCTTCTCTGTGTGGAGAAGCCTCTGTGCCAGGGCTCAGCTTTCTGAACGTCCAGCATTGCCACAGCATCCTCTGCTTTCCATACACAGTCTGAGCCTGGATGCTTTTTGGTGCTGCTGCATCCGGAATTTGCCCCAGATGCACTGCAGGCTTTCTTGTTGCTATAGTGCCCACGGGAGCCCTGTGACTCCCCAGTGTTTTAAATTGCTGTTGACCTGGAAGGGGGAGATGGAGTTCAGTCCATTCTCCCCATAGCAACAGAGTGGGCTTTCTGAAACACAAATTGGATCGTGTTGTTTCTTTGCTTAAAACATTTCAGTGGGTCCTTGTCTTTGGATAGAGTTCCAAGGCTCTGCAGATAACTCCCTCTGCAGCCATATCTCCCCCATGCATGCCTTGTAACTGAGCCACACTGTTTTTTTCATTGCCTCAAATGAGACACTTTCTGTCTTCTATTCAAACCTATGCACGTACACTTCCTTAGGTCTGAAATACTCTCCACTCCATCCCCTTCCCACATAGGCTCTCACACACATACGCACTGTTATACAACCTGGTTAACATATGAAGTCTCTCTCCATCTCTCTCTCTCTCTCTCTCTCTGTCTCAGTAATTTAGTTTATTCCGCTATAATGCAGCTTACAGTCATCCCTCGCCACTTAGCGCTTCGACTGACTTTCGCGGTTTCACTACATTGGAAAAAACCGCGATTGAGTGAAGCCACGAAAATCGAAGCGCGAAGTGGCGAGGGACGACTGTATATAAATAAAGAATCCTACTTCGCAGAAATTCATTTATCACAGTAGAGTCTGGAACTGATTAACCATGATAAACGAGGGCCGACTGTATTCTGACTTTAGGGTAGTATTAGATGGCAGACTTCTGAGTCTGTTCCCAAAATACTCTGTTGTATTTATCTCTGTTTTAAGATTTGTGCAATGCCTGGCACTAGGGAGTCATCTGGGTTTGGGTTACATAGCAGTAAACAAATGGATAAAAGAAAGAACTTTAGAAATGGTTGAAGCAGGAGACCATCATGACCTTAGAATATGGAGCCAAATGCTGTCATTACTGTTAATATTTGGTTGATAAATTCTTGTTGTTAATGCAGACTTAGGTGGTTTGAAGGGGTAGTCTATAGGAAAATGAATTGTTCAAAAATAATGCACTGCCTTGATATGGAATGCCATTAGGTCCCACAAGGCAGCATGTGCCAATGAGAGCTGTTATTGCTCTCTGTATAATTGTTCGGTAAAACCATATTTTTCTATAAGTTCTGTAGGGTAGAAGCCACAACTGTTTTATTCACCATTATAACCCCAGTGTGTATAGGTCAGGCCTGGCAAATAGTATATACATATTTGTTGAATAAGTGAATGATTGAATTGGGGCATTACATTTTCCATTTGTTTCTGACCCACCCTCACTCCTCCAAATTTAGGGCTGTTATTGGGTTTCTTCAGGGTTTTCTCTCTTTACCTCCTTGAGATACTTTAGTGTCTTTACTCAGTGTGGACCAGGCCTGTACTACATCTGTAAATCTGGACTAATTGTGTGAGAGGATTACATTTGAAAATCTGTCTTGTACCTAGAAGTAGCTTAAGGAACAAAGTTTTATTGTTTGAAGTCAGTAGCAGCAGGAGGGAATTAAGAAAACATGGATTCCTTGCCTATTTACTTTCATACAGATGGAAGCAATTGAAAGAGGAGGACCTCTATCAATGAGGGCTGACTGGCATTATTCAGATGACATGATATTGTACGTAGAAAACCCTAAAGACTCCACCAAAAACTGCTAGGTTTAATAAATGAATTCAGCAAAGGAGCAGGATACAAAATTAACATTCAGAAATCAATGTCATTTTTATACACCAATAATGAACTCTCAGAAAGAGAAACTAAAAAAAATTCCCATTTACCATGGCAACATCAACAAAAAATAAGATACCTAAGAATAAACTTAACCAAGGAGGTAAAAGACCTATACTCAGAAAACTATAGGACATTAAAAAGAAGAAACAGAGGAAGATACAAACAAGTGGAAGCATATACCATGTTCATGGATAGGAAGAATTAACATCATTAAAATGTCCATATTACCCAAAGCAATATATAGATTCAACACAATCCCTATTAAAATACTGTTGATATATTTCACAGATTTAAAACAAATATTCCAAAATTTTATATGAAACAAAAAAAGACCCCCAAATAGCTTCAACAATGTTGAGAAAGAATAACAAAGTTGGAGAGATCACAATAAAGATATCAAACTATGCTGCAAAGCCATTGTAATCAAAACAGCCTGGCACTGGCACAAGAACAGGCATATAGACCAGTGGAACAGAACAGAGACCCCAGAAATCGACCCACACCATTATGGTCAATTGATCTTTTTTTTAATTTTTTTTTTTTTTTATCCTCACCCGAGGACATTTTTCCATTTTTTGCTCAGATAGAGTGGGAGGGAGAGAGAGGAAGAGAAACATTGACGTGAAAGGGACACATCGAGTGGCTGCCTCCCGCATGACCAACCAGGGCCAGGGACAAACTGCAACCGAGGCACGTGCCCCTAGCAGGAACCGAACCTGAGTCTCTCTGGACCGCAGGCCGACGCTCTAACCGCTGAGCCAAACCGGCCAGGGCTGGTCAATTGATCTTTGACAAAGGAGGCAAGAGCATACAATAGAGTAAAGATAACCTCTTCAATAAATGGTGTTGGGAAAATTGGAGAGGTACATGCAAAAAAAAAATGAAACTAGACCACCAACTTATACTATACACTAGAATAAACTCAAAATGGATGAAAGACTTAAATGTAAGTCATGAAACCATAAAAACCCAATTAGAAAACATAGGCAGTAAAATCTCAGACATCTTATGTAGCAGTATTTTCACTGGTACATCTCCTAGGGCAAGAAAAACAAAAGAAAAAAATAAACAAATGGGACTACATCAAACTAAAAAGCCTCTGCACAGCAAAAAAAAAAAAAAAAAAAAAAAAAAAACCAACAAAATGAAAAGGGAACTCACTGTATGGGAGAACATATTTGCCAATGATACATCAGATAAGGTGTTAATTTATAAAATATACGAAGAACACATACAACTCAACACCAGGAACACAACAAATCCAATTAAAAAATGGGCCCTGGATGGTATTGCTCATTGGTTAGAGCATTGGTCCTTGGACTGAGGGTCATGGGTTTGATTCCCAGTCAAAGACATGTACGTTGGTTGCAGATTGAATCCTCAGACCAGGTTGGGGTCATGCAGGAGGCAACCAATTGATGTGTCTCTCTTGCATCGATGTTCTTCTCTCTCTTTCTCTCCCTCTCTCCCTACCTTCCACTCTCTCTAAAAATCAATGGAAAAATACCCTCAGATGAGGATTTAAAAAAAAAAAAGGGCAAAAGACCTGAATAGACACTTCTCCAAAGAAGATATACACATGGCCAATATACATGAAAAAATGCTCAATGTCACTAATCATCAGAGAGGTGCAAGTAAGAACTTCAATGAGGTATCACCTCAACACCTGCCAGAATGGCTACTATAAGTAAATCAGTGAACAACAAGTGCTGGCGAGGGTGTGGAGAAAAAGGAACCCTAGTACACTGCTGGTGGGAATGCAGACTGGTGCAGCCACTGTGGAAAACAGTATGGAGTTTCCTCAAAAAATTAAAAATGGAACAGCCGTTTGACCCAGAGATCCCACTTTTGGAAATATATCCCAAGAATCCTGAAACATCAATCAGAAAGAATATATGCACCCCTATGTTCATAGCAGCACTATTTACAATAGTTAAGATCTGGAAACAGCCCACGTGCCCCTCAGCAGATGAGTGGATAAAAAAGCTGTGGTACATTTACACAATGGAATACTATGCAGCTGTAAGAAAGAAAGATCTCTTACCCTTTGAGATGGCCTGGATGTACCTGGAGAGTATTATGCTAAGTGAAATAAACCAGTCAGAGAAAGACAAATATCACATGATCTCACTTAAATGTGGAATCTAATGAACAAAATGAAGTGATGAACAAAATAGGTTCAGAGGCATGGAAGCATGGAACTGACTGACAGATCTCAGAGCGAGGAAAAGGGGATAGGGAGGATGCGAAGAGATTAACCAAAGAATTTATATGCATGTATGCATAGCCCATGGACACACAGACAATCGTGTGGTGAAGGCCTGGGGTGGGGAGGGGGGTAGAATGAGAAGTTTTGTGTATCAGTTGGTGGATGTAGATAAAGGAATGGTGGAAACTTTGGGAGTCTGAATAAAATAGAGACACCCTAAAGGTGTGAAAGAGATGAATTGAAAAATAATTATTATTTTGGGAGCAGAGTGACTTAAGAGAAGTCAGGAGCAGATAAACATATGTTTAACAAATATTTTTGAATACTACTAAAAAATATTATTAGCTGGGCACTGAGCTAAATGTTGGGGATTTACTGATGAGATAAATAGCTATCACCCATTTCTTCTACAACTTACAGTCTAGTAAGGAACACAGACATAAATTAGATAACTATTTCCAAATTATGAACTGTAATAAATGCCTTCAGAAAAAGAAGCAGAGCATGTTAAGAGGCAGAAATAACAGCTTGGGGTAGGCATGTAATGTGTGTTTGAGAAGGTGACATGTCAGCTGTGGACAACAAGTCAGAATTAGTTAGAGAAAGGTGGGGATAAGAGTGTTCCAGGCACAGGGAACAGCATGTGCCAAAATCCCTGAGGGAGGAAAGATTGTGATAATTTTGAGAAATGGAAAAAAAAAAAAAAAGTCAATGTAGAGCTTGTGGTGTTTCCAAAGGAGAGACTGGAGAGGTAGGTACAAAACCTGGATAGGATTTAGAATTGTATCCTAAGTATAATGGAAGTCATCAGTGGGTTTGAACAGGTAAATGGCACAATCCACTGTATATGTAGATACCATTATGGTGACTCTTTAGAAAATCTATTGATCCAGATGCAGGGAAGCCAGGGTTTTGAGGAGTCAGGAAAAAGGCGATGGCGTCTAGGAATAGTAGCAATATTCACACTCACCGAGATTCTTGCATCATCCATACATGTATCCCTCACCCTACACTATCCCCTTAGCCACTGCATACCCAGGCCTGGTATACACAAGTGTACGCACACATTCTCTCATTAGGCAGACCCTGCAGACTCCAATATTTATTCAAAATGCTTCAACCAGCTTTAGTCCCAGCAGGCACAGAATGGTCAAGCTTGTCCCCTGTTCTTTCACTTCAGCAGCGGAATGGAAAGTATCTGCTATGAAATGGGAAGATGAATCTCGACCACTCAGGAGCTTGGGTGACTGCTGGTTGGAGGGGTACACTGGGGACTGAATTCTTTGATTTATCCACAGAAGAGGAGTTAGCAGGGTCAGGGCAAGGGCCAACCAAACTCTTTTTTAATGTTCTCAGTGGTGATTGTTGCAATGTGAGTTGACCCTTAACAGGGCCGTTGATGTGATAAAACTTTTTCCCACACACTTCACAGTTGAGAGATGACTAGGAAGGGAGAGGGCTTCTTCCCAAAGTGCTAAGGCTCAGTGATCCTTTCTTTTCTTTTTTTTTTTTCTGCCTTCTCCTCTTACTTTCCAGTCACTTGTGACACCAAGGCAGAGTGATGGTTTGTTTGTGGTATCTTGAGAGAGCCACACGAGATGTTTGTATCCCAGTGTATTGCAGCTCACAAATGGTGTCCGTTTCGTGTTCCGCGGCCCACAGCCCACTGGGCCAGAGCTTGATGCTAATGAGGTCCAGGTCATGGTTTCCATTTCCGTACAGCCCCCTTGGGTTCACTGTTATATTTACGGCCTCAGTTGTACCCATAGGTACCCTATGGTTTTCAATCAGTAAGACGGGGCAATAAGAGAAGATCGGCATGAAAGTGACCCTGTTCCTCTGAAGCCGATACAGCGTACTTATTTTCCAGCAGGAATTCATAGTGCCATCTTCCTTAGCACTACTGGGGCATTTTGCTCTTCCTGTGTTTTTCCATCCTTCCCTGTCCCTCATCAGTCAGCTCAGAGTCCCCTTTCCCATTTTGAAGACTACCTTGATCTGCTGTCAGCACTTAACGATTTCTATTTTTAATTTTGTGTATTTCTAATTCTTCTTCCAACTAGCTGTGCAAAGGTGGACAAGTCACTGTACCTCTCTGGTCCTAGTTTCCCCATCTGTACAAATGAACACGGTAGATAGGTCCCAGGTCTTTTCCACCACTGATACCAAGTATCTGACAGTGTGTGGCATGTAACTGAGGTGAGGCAGACACAGGCCCTGCCCTCACGAATGTGAATTTGGAGATCTACCTAAGTTACAGGAGAGGGCAAAGGATGAGAAGTAACTAGCCGTATAAATAAGAGGGGGAAGAATATTTGAGGTGGAGAAAATAGGCTATGCGGTAGGAGAGAAGTTAATGTTTAAGAAACCAATGGTAAGCCATCATGGCTGGAGTAAAAGGTGTGAAGGGAAGATATGTATTTGAGGTATGTATATTTATGAGGCAAAACTGTCAGCCAGAAAAGTATCAGTAGCTACAGGAGGCTCTGCACGTCTAAGGTGTCAGCAAAGGATTTGGTAATGTGACGTTTCATTCCAAGTTAGTCCAGACTCGTGGTGGCAACAGAGGAGGTAATTTCTAAAAACAAGTGATTTCTTATTCTTTTATCTGGCAGGTGAAATTACTAAGGGGTAATTGATGCCCTCAAAAAGTTGCCCAACTGAGCTTTGTACAGCGTATTTTGTAGTTCACCAGCAGAGTTTGTGTGTTGAGGCAGATGATGATTCATGCTGAGACTTGTTTGGATTGAAGATTTAGTAGCGTGGTCAGGCATGGAAACAGCACAGCTCTCCCTTTTCACCAGAGGCTTTTATGTGCTAGGTAGCTCATAACTTAGCGCTCTCTCCTTCTTTCCCTATGAACAGAAAGTCCTTTGCTTTTAGTTCCTCCTATATTCTACTGGCAGAATAATCTTCAAAGGCAATTTGACCCTGTTTCTCCCACCCATGGACCTGTGATAACTCCCTTTGCTTGTTGTATCAAGTTCAGAATTCATAGTTGAATTCAAAGCTTCAAACGATCTCCAAACTTCCTCCTTTTATTTATTTATTTATTCATTCATTTATTTAATCCTCACCCAAGGATATGCCCATTGATTTTAGAGGGAGGGAGGTGGAAGGAGAAGAAACAGAGTGAACGAGAGAACGAGAACATGGATTGGTTGCCTTCTCTTTGTGCCCTGACTGGAGACAGAACCTGCAGGCTTTCAGTATATAGGACAATGCTCCAACTGAGCCACACTGGCCAGGGCCAACCTTTCTCCTTTTAAATCCCAGCCAAAAAATACACTTCAGTTGTTTTAATGATCTTCAAGATCTAACCGTACCACCCTTCGTGAGCACCTCCCTCCAGCCCGGGATGTAGTGGGAAAAGGTAAATGATCTAAATGCACGCAACCCTTCCAGATGATCACCAAGAACGTTTCCTACTTCAATATTTAGTGACCGTCTTCCTGTATTCATTTCTAACAAGGGTGTCCTTTAATTGTCTCGAGCTTCTGTGCCTTCTCTGTGCTTTAGGACCCTAGGATCAGGGACCTAGTCTGTAGATCCTGATCAAATCCAGGACTGGATACTTACCTGTGCTTAGTGCAGAACATAGAGTTAGAAACAGGCTGATCTGGCTTTGAATAGCATGCTCTCACTTACTGGTTTATGACCTTGGAAAGGTTACCTTACCTTTCTGAGCCTTACTTCTTATTTTTAGGCTTCTGCGTTGGTTTCCTCCTGTGCCAAAAGGGTGGTAACGTTAAAGAAAAACAGCGTCTTAGTAGATGTCCCGTGGGAATTTTTGAACAAGCAACTGGAGTAACCCCTGGGTTGCTGTTTTCTACCTTCTGAATTTAAAAACTGGTTAATAGAATTGGAATTAGGCAGAGAGAAAAAATCTGGCAGAAATGAGCTTGGGAAGGAATGTTGTTCTGGAGAAATGTGCCTGAAACTTAAAGAAAAAAGATCCATTCTGGAGAATTCTTACAAGCCAGTGTGCTCTTGGCTGTAGATTTGATCTTTCTAACGAGCGGTATCTAACAGATAATGCAGTCCTAAGGTCTTCAGTGATGGTATTTAATCTTCAAAAATCAATCTCATTAAAAAAATAGTGAACTATACCCAAAGTACATTTGATATTTGGATAGTAATTTGCACTCATAAGTTTTCAAGTAATCAGATTGTGTGAGTCATGATTCTAATCACCTTCTTCATCCTCTCCACTTCCCCATGCCTTTGTGTGCTTGGGAACCTGAGACATGCAGAGTTGGTTCTGACAAGGTGAGATTCACATCTCGTCTTTGTTAGGAATTTTAGAGTCAGGTGGCTCTAGTTCAAATCCCACCTCTCCTTGAGTACAGAAAACTTCACACTAGGCAAGTTATTGTAACTCTCTGAGCCTGATTCCTCAACTATAAATGACATAATTTTTGTTACAGCTCAGGCACAATGCCTGCCTCATCATAGGCAATCAGTGACTTTTGGTTTTCTTTCCCAAGAGTGCCAAACTTGCATTCCAAGCTCTGTTTATTTACCTAGTCTGTCTTATTACAATATTTAAGTGTCTGGTTATTATAATGCATAAGGAATACATGAGATATTTTTAAACACAGTGTCTTATACTCAGAATTATCACAGGGCTAGTAAAAAAGAAAAATAACGTCCAAATTGCTCACATTCAGCAAGTCATTTGGTTTGAGGGTAGCAGAGATATTTAAGTTAGCATAAGTGTAAGAGACAAGATTCTCAGTAATTCCCGGTTACAGCAACTCTTTACCTACTTCTTGGTCATGTTTTTATTTCTAAATCCCACCTGTGTCCTAATTACACATCTGTCTGTATCGAAGGTAGCATGCCTGTCAGTGCAGTGAGGGAGCAAAGCTTTCTGTGATAAATTACATCATCTTGCCAGGGGAAATTCATTGCCAGTGCTTGTACTCACTCATGCAACTCACACACTCACTCATGCAACTCAACTCATTCGCTCGGGTTCCTCACGCACTCACTCAATTCATGCAACTCACCTCACTCAACTCATTCATTCACGTACCTCACTCATGCAACTCACTCACTCTGCATTAGTTAATACTATGAATTGCAGCTGACAGATCCTTATCTAAAATTAGGGAAACCCATTGCAAGGGACATCTTTCAGAACAGTTGTGATCCTGAAAGTGTTCAGGGCAATTGGGTTTCAGGAACAATGGAACCATGACCTTGAATACACCATGATTCTTTTCTCTCCTGTGCACTTCTGATTCGTCCCTCTCATTTTCTTTGTAGACTGGCCACTTCATCCTTTTGGTCCATGTGGCAAAGTGTCCCTAGTCTAAAAGTTTGGAAAGAGACACAGCGATGGATAACTTGTATCAGATGCCCATCCTTTATCAGTCAGTTATGTCCAGAAGGGCATGATCATATAAAGACATGGTGATTCCTTCAGGAATTATAGCGATGAAGTGGGATGAGGAGAGGAGCACAGAAGGGATGTGCTGAGCACAGAGTTCTAGAGATGCCCACACACTCATTCTGCCATCCTAGGCAATGGGATCTTAGATGAGGATACAAAAAAAAAAAAATACTCCTGAACTGAGAGGTTGATTGCAGCCAAGTGATGGGAGATAGCTGTGCAATTAAATATGTGGAATAGAGTGATGTTGGTTTTGTAATAATGGGTGCAGTAGTGAGTGTAAAGAATAGTGTCATAATGGAGGTAAAGAATGGGTATTCAGTTAGGTTAGATCTGACACAGCTAGCTTCTGCTAGCAGTGATGGCTGCACAGCTGGGTGCATTGCAGGCTTCCTGAAAGTACTTGAGCCAATTGAATTACTGTTAGGTATTTTGGGAATAGCCTTGGCATTTTCTGAGTTTAAGCATCATGTACTTTTTCATTAAGAGGTCCCTTCATCAGAATACCTTTTTGAATTATTCATTGAGTTATTTTACAAAGAAAAAAATAAGGACATCTTCAGGTTTGTTTTTTGTTTTGCTTTGTTTTTTAGTTTTAGCCACCTGTTGTGTTGTATTTTAGAGAATTCAAATGCCCTGAATATTAGCTCCCTTTGATAGCTCTCTAAACTGGTATTAAAAGACCTCCAATAAGATCAATTCATCAACTTCTTATACAGTTTAGCTTGCCTGGCACTGTTAATCACAAATTCCTTGCTTGTAAGTTGGAGACATACTCTTGTTCCTTGTCATGGGTCTGAGAACCTTTGCCATAGTCCCCCATCCATTGCTATTGTAGTGGCCTGCAGCGAGTCCATAAATGGCCTCATGTTTATCATCCTTCAGTTTGCTCTTTTTCAGGCAGAGCATACTGATCCTTTTTCTATCTTTTACTACATTGGGTCAACTTTCTGTGTCTTCAGGCCACAAATCCATATCCGTGAAGCTTGGGTGCCTCAGGTTGAGCAGTTTGCTTCAGTCTCCTTGTTTTGGCTTTGTTTTTCACATCCATATTTTAATCAAAGCTTTTATTGTCCTTAATCTTTTCTCTTTGCCTTTGCTTGCACTTACCTTCATGTTTAAATTAAACTTCTTATTTTGAGATAATTGTAATTTCACATGCAGCCATGAGTATTAATACCCTTTACCAAGTCTCTCTCAGTGGTAACATCATCTTGCAATACTATTGTACAGTATCATAACCAGGTTATTGGCATTGATAGTCAAGATACAGAACAATTGTCATAACATTTTGACTTTTACATTCCTTCTCATTATTCTTTTCCTTACCTCTTAGACTCTTCTCTCCTTGCTCCTCTCAGTTATCTATTCATTGTCCCACGGATTTAACTGAGTCAAGAATCCTAAAAGATTTATCTTCTCTTTGATAGGTTGGCTAAATTCTCATGTCATCAGAGTTTCTAGGGATAGCAACTCCCATTTTTCCTTTAAATAATTTGCCTAGAATTGCCTGGCTGGTGTGGCTCAGTGGTTGAGCATCTACCCATGCACCAAGAGGTCGTCGGTTTGATTCCCGGTCAGGGCACATGCCCAGGTTATGGGCCCAATCCCTGTGGGGCATGCAAGAGGCGGCCAGTCAATGTTCTCTCTCATCAATGTTTCTATCTCTCTCTCCCTCTCCTTTCCTCTCTCTCTAAAGTCAATAAAGAAAAATAAATAAATCATTTGCCTAGAATAAATATCATTTGGATGGCTTAAGGGAGCCTTAAAATTCATGGGAGAACCTGATCTACTGTGAGTCTGCTTGGCTTAATTTCAGGCCAGTCACATTAGTGTGAAGAATGTGTGGGGGCTGGTATGGTACTAATCCTTTGAGACCTAAGAGCCCTGATCAAAGGCACTTCCCCCCAAAGGGCAGTTCTGCACGGAGGATGTGGACGAGTGCCTGCTGCAGCCCAACGCCTGTCAGAATGGGGGCACCTGCACCAACCACAAGGGAGGCTATGGCTGTGTGTGCGTTAATGGCTGGAGTGGAGACGACTGCAGTGAAAACATCGATGACTGTGCCTTCGCCTCCTGCACTCCAGGCTCCACCTGCATTGACCGTGTGGCCTCCTTCTCTTGCATGTGCCCAGAAGGAAAGACAGGTAAGGCCAGCAGAAGGACAGAGCTGGAGGCTAGAGAAGGGGCTGTGAGCATTCAGGATTTCTGCCTTCTTCTCTTTCATTCTGGTAGCTGTGTTCTTTTAATTACCATCGGTAGGAACATGTCACTCAAGATTGTTCTGGAAATGTAATCACTAGCCAAAGTGCTATGAAGTCAGTCTTTTTCCTTATCACTTTTGGCTCTCATCTTAACTCTGAGCACCTCAGTTTTTCATCCTAAAAAATGAAAGTTAGTCACTACTGCCTTGGGAGCATCTATTGACCTCCTTAAGATAGTAGGCTGAAAAGCACTTCAGAAATTAAGACAAAATACTAATAAATGGATGTAGGGACTTCATATTAAGAAGAAATAGTCCACTGACTCAGAAGGAGTTGGCAGGACAGAGCATTTAAGTGCATTCCAGCTCTCAGTGCCTATAGAACTAGTCCTCTAAGGGGGGATTTTACTGACTTCAGAGTTAACAGCTTCTAGTTCCAGGAGTAGAAAGCAGTGAATGCAGGAATGTCATGGAAGAAGACAGACAGCGTAGGTGAGAGAACTTTGTGCCTAGCAATTCTTAAGTGTTCTTGTATCTGTGCCTTTCCAAAAGGCCCTCCTCCAGCTTTACAGAAGAACCTTAGCTACCTGTTCTTAACCTAATTGCAGAGTGGAAAATCCAGTTCCCATGTGAACTATGTAGAACATGGGGCCTGCTGATATCTTCAGAGTCCTGAGGGCCCTTAAGCCAGGAATGCTGACACTATTAAAAGGCTGCCCAAGCACAGGCTGATGATGCTCAGCTGTTTTTTTGTTGTTGTTTTTCCTTCTGAGGCTAGTGAGATGCTGGTGCCTTCATGATCACCAGGTAGCATGATTTGGGGAAAGTAGGCTGCCAAATAAAATACAAAATGCATGCAGTATTTTGGACATACAGTAGAATATTATCTGAAATTACTGGTGAACTGGGCATCCTTTCTTTTTGTTTGCTCAGTTTGGCAGTGTTGTAGGAAGCTTATCACCATTTTCCTGTCTCTGTCATCTAACCATCTCACTTTACAGCCTGTAGAAAACTCTGCCCTTGAGGAGAGGTCTAGCTCAGGGCTCAGGGTCAAGGACACCAGGGTTGTCTGCAGAAGCTCCTTACTTGGCAGCATATTCCTGAGGGAGGATCAGCCAAGGGGAAGTTTTCTCAATCTCCATAGTGGATTTTGGTGAGACAATACAAGGTTTTCCCTCCTCCATGAAAGAGACAACTCTTCCCCAAGTAGAGACGTTTTCCCTTTGTTCTGTTACAGGTCTCTTGTGTCATCTGGATGATGCATGCATCAGCAATCCCTGCCACAAGGGGGCACTGTGTGATACCAACCCCCTGAATGGGCAGTATATTTGCACCTGCCCACAGGGCTACAAAGGGGCTGACTGTACAGAAGACGTGGATGAGTGTACCATGGGTGAGTTCACGGACCTTTTCTCTTCCTCCTGTGTCTGTCGAGCTCAGCAAGCATTTAACCTGAAGCGCATTTTACTCTGGGAGCATGTTTTCCCCAACCTCACGTCTGTGACTTGCCCACTGTTTCCAACTGTCCTTTCAGTATAATCATATATTCTTTTCTGGGAATTGAAATACATGGACGGTCTGTACTTGATTCTTAATGTAAAGCCCGGCCTCAGAGACAGTTTGGACAAAAGAGCAGCAGAGACACATGAGAGCAAGGTTGCCTAGTCTTAGTCATTTTTGATTTGTTAACAAGAAAAGAGGACTTTGAGAACCAGACTGTTGAATGCCTGGCCCTAACATTTGTAGCGGTCATTCCCACCTCTGTTGTCCGCACTTGTGGAAACTCCATCATGCTTTGATCCTAGTGATCGGTTCTTGTGTCTTTCAGCCAACAGCAACCCTTGTGAGCATGCAGGAAAATGTGTGAACACAGACGGTGCCTTCCACTGTGAGTGTCTGAAGGGCTATGCAGGGCCTCGTTGCGAGATGGACATCAACGAGTGCCATTCGGACCCCTGCCAGAACGACGCCACCTGTCTGGATAAGATTGGAGGCTTCACGTGTCTGTGCATGCCAGGTACTGGGGCCCGTTCGTGTATCTAGACAGAGGCACCACACTGCACTTCTCTTAGCTGGCGCACTCGGCAGTGCGGCCACTCATGAGCCCTGCCAGCGTTCCCTTCCAGTGATGGTGGGCTCCAGCCGAGGGCCCTCAAGGAGTGAGGCAGTGCTAGAGTCCTTAGAGCTGTGAAGACCCAGCTGAACAAGCCCGTTTTGTCAAAACTCAGATACATACATGTAAGAGAAAATTTCAGGAGTGAATGTTTTTATGCAAGTATTCTTTAATAAAGTATTCACCATAAGAATCCTTTAAACAGTAAGCTTATCTGATTCCCTTATGCATTACAAATACCATGTCATTCCATTTAGAGAAATAAATTTTACCCATAATTATGTAGGAACCTGCCATTTATCCTTGGTGATGTCACACGATGATTGGTTGTATTCTGGAGCTCTTCTGCAGAGACCGTTTCATGACTTGTCAGAGAGCACAGCTAAGTGCGGCTCATGAGGAAGGCTGACAGCGGCTGCTTGCGCCATTAAGGATGCTAGTCGCTCTAGCCTTGGGAGGCCCTCCTGACCTTGACCTGCACCCTGAGAGCAGCAGCATCTCTGACTCAGCTGGTCTTTAGGAACCAGTAGTGGGGATCCCATGGGCCTGGCGCTGTCCTGAAAGCAAAGCCTGGACTGGTCAGAGAATGTGGCCCAGTCTTCGTTGGCATGCTAGGTGTTACCAGAGTCTTTGGAGGTAATCTCTTCCCCCTCTTCACAGTGACACAATATCCCGGAGGAGTCCCCTATGTGATCTAATTGTCACTATCATGGCGTAGTTCCCTGGTCCTCTGCAGAAATGTTCATGTTCATAGAGGATGTAGTCATCTTGGCAAGTTTGAGCTTTCTTGGCTAGAATATACCTTTCTCTCTTTCTAAGCCACTTGTGTGGTTCGTTTTGTTCAGGTTTCAAAGGTGTGCATTGTGAATTGGAGATAAACGAATGTCAGAGCAACCCCTGTGTGAACAATGGGCGGTGTGTGGATAAAGTCAACCGCTTCCAGTGTCTGTGTCCGCCTGGTAAGTGCCCACCACCTGCCCCTGTTATCTCTGAAAGCGCGGAGCTGACTGACACAGGGAGGAGAGGAGAGGAGGGAGAGAATGTGTGTGGGCTCTGCATGAGGAAGTGATTAAAGTGAGCACTTCAGGGTAGGAGAGTGTGTGTACAGAAATGGGGAATTTGTTTCAGCCAGTGTGTCTTTCAAATCTTTTGTGGCCAGAAGTCCAAGTCTGTTCTGAAAGGCCCATGACCTCTCTGTCTGTGTGTATATTTCAGAAAGTTCATATCTCACAGATGACTTAGTTTTAGGTTATTCAGGATTTTACTTCCCCCCCATGCATTATTCGTCTTGAAGCCCGTGGCTGAGATTATTATTTTTAGAAATTGCACCTCTGAGTCCAGAAACAGACAACACGAGACAATTTTTTCCAGAGTGCTCTGCCTTCTCCTGCCCCCTGAAGCTATTGTTGCAGATGTGCCAGACTTTCTGCCATCACTGTAGCATCTCTCGTGGTCTCAGAGGGAAGCTCCCTGCTCCTCTGACGCTACCCTTGCTTGTTGGAGAGCTGCACCTATAACCGTTCCGTCCCTGTTTGAACTAGAAGGGAAATGTGTGTGTGTGTGGGGGGGGGGAGAAACAGGTGGAGACACACACAGGTGCTTCGGATGCCTTGAGCTTCACCCAAGTATCCCCGCTACCTACTGGAGAGAATAATTTTACTTTTGCTGACCCTTTGGTATAAGCCCTGCCAGGAACTTAACCCAACACTTCTTGGCATCACTCCCATAGTGAAGGAGGACATAGGATAATCCTGTGACTTCTGCCATCACTGTCCCTTTCAAGGTTTCACGGGACCCGTTTGCCAGATTGACATTGACGACTGCTCCAGTACTCCGTGTCTGAATGGGGCAAAGTGTATCGATCACCCGAATGGCTATGAATGCCAGTGTGCCACAGGTAAGGTTTTCTCCATTTTTGTCCCCCTGGTAGGTCCACCTGAGCAAAACAGGAGACTGTCCCCTTCCAGCTGCCCTGCCAGGCCGGTCCACAGAAGGGGCTGTGCTGTTTGGAGACATCTTCTCGCAGCGTATTTTTCCTGCTCTCACTGTTTCCTTCTACAGCACCTGCCCCCTTCTCCACCACAATAGTGGCCTGGCCTGGACATTTCCATTTGGTGTCCATATCTCTTTGGGACAGATTTTGGCAGCAGTGAGTGTCCAGCTGGCTTGACTTACTCCTTTGGGAAAGGGAAGAATTCCAGTTGAAAGCTATTTTTCACTGGGGCTTCTCAGCAGGAGGCTTGTTGCTGTGTTTCTTGAAGCAAGTGATTGAGCCAGGCCCAGAAATCCCAGGGCTGTTGTTGCCAGTGCAGAGAATTCCTGCATGAAGGACTCGCATGCAGAGAGTCAGGTGTTTCTCAGAACAGGTGCGAGAGCTCTGTCTGGGGGGCCTGAGTCCTCTCCTTTATTCTGCTGCTAGAGTGATAAAGAATCTGTTTATAAATATTCTCATTTCTGATCTGTGGCCACATTTCCCATTTTGGAGTGATCCAAAGAAGCCAGACGTCCCCTATTACGTACTTGCTTCTGCCAGACCAATATTGTAGAAATGATTAGAAAAGATGATTTTCCCATTTCTTTTTTATCCCACTGTTTAAGAGAGAAAGAAGGTAGGAATATAATTCAAGACATTGTTTTTTATTTTAGAAAATGGGTTCTTACATAATTTTGTTGTTGTTATTAATCCTCACCCCAGGATATTTTTCCATTGATTTTTTTTTTTAAAAGAGAGAGTGGAAGAAAGGGTGAGAGAGAGGGAGAGGGAGAGAGAAAGAGAAATATTGATGTGAGAGACACACATTGATTGGTTGCCTCCTGCACAACCCTGACTGGGGCTGGGATTGAACCTGCAACCCCGGTACGTGCCCTTGACCTGAATGGAACCTGTGACCCTTCGGTCCATGGGCCAATGCTCTAACCGCTGAGCCAAACCAGCCAGGACTTAAACAATTTGAAATATTATGTGCATTTTTTTTTTCTGATTGCAGTAAAGCAAGCTATGTCATGGAAATACACAATTAATATTTCAGTAGTAATGGAACACTGCCACTTATTAGGGCTACTTAGATAGGTCCTGTCAGAGGAACCACCTGTCAGAGAGAGAGGTCCTTCTCTCTCAGGAACCAGTGTCCCTGGTTGGAGACGTTCCAGGTCCTGCCCTCCTCTGGCAGGGCTATGCTCACAGAGTGGCCTTCCCAGGAGAGAGGTGAAGAACCTCGAAGTCACGTTGAAGAGGGAGGAGATTTAATGTCGCATGAAGGAGTTTTTATTTGTCCCAATTTCATTAAAATGCTTGTAGCTTGTTCAAATAAGTATTTATTGAAAATTTACTGTTTATGCATAGTAGTCGGGGAGCAGTTGAGAGGAATGAAGAAAAGTTCTCTGTTCTCTGAAGTCAGAATTGGGAAGATAAGGTCCATGGAACCATTAGTACAGCCCCTGTGTACTAGGTTTGGGAGGAAGGGGACATAGATGTGAACATACTCAGGGAGGGTACTGAGAGCTGTCCCCACTGAAGCCCGGTGTGGGGTGAAGATGCAGTTGAAGCATCTCTGCCGTGACAACATCCATCACTCAGGGAAAGGTGTTTGAATTCTACTAATTTTATTTGAGGAACTTTATTTTAAGCACAACTCTCTAGGCCTGCCTTATAAATCAGTGCAGATAGTTTCAACAGCTCATTCCTGCAGTGTGAAGGAAGGCATGGGAGGTGTAGGATACGTGGAGGTGGCTGCAGTTATGTTCGTGTGTGGAGTTTCTGCCTCGGTTTTTAAGCCTCGGTAAAATTCCTTCTAAGGATTCACTGGCGTGTTGTGTGAGGAGAACATTGACAACTGCGACCCCGATCCCTGCCACCATGGCCAGTGTCAGGACGGGATTGATTCCTACACCTGCATCTGCAACCCGGGGTACATGGGCGCCATCTGCAGCGACCAGGTGGATGAGTGTCTCAGCAGCCCCTGCCTGAACGAGGGCCGCTGCATCGACCTGGTGAATGGCTATCAGTGCAACTGCCAGCCGGGCACGTCAGGTAAGCCTGCTGTCTGTGTTTTCCTGGAGTTCTCGCTGCTTCTCAGGCAGTTACACAGATGTCTCAGCCTGTCTTGGCATATGCTTCCATATCTCAAAAACAGTCCTTTTTCTGAGAAGCACAGCCAAAGCCACAGCCAAAAACATCTCAGAGGGAGATGGCTGCAGCCAGGGAAGATATCAGAGACAGGAGCTTTACAGAGCTGGTGGTTGTGTGTATGTGTTGTCCCTAAGAGGAGGCATACCACTTCAAAACAGCTGAAACGGTTATTTAAAATGGAAAACCTTCTTGCTTTTGTGGCTTGATTTTTATTATCTTCTTTTTCCTATAACCTCCACCACAGGCGAATAAAGTTGTTCCTCCCCAGCCCCTTTTCTTCACCCTCCCTCCCTTCTGTCTTTCCAGGAGTTTTCTCTCTGTTTCAGATTCCAGTATCTTTAATGTGACACTTTCCTCCTGCCGTTTGTGTGTGGTGGGCTTTGGGCGATGGCGGGGATCGTGAGGGAGAGGAGAGACTGTGCAGCACCCCGGTCGCTGGCGATTAGAATGCAGAGCCACCATTTCTCACCCGGGCTCACGGCCGTTTCCTGACTCCGGGTGAATGACTGTTTGTTAGTTGTGAGGGCATGGTGCTCCTTGCTGGGGGAATGTTGAATTATTTTCTCGGGCAGCAGCATTTCACAGGTTTCACTGGATTCTGTTTTACTTATTCGAGGAATAATTATGGTCACAACTGTGGTTAATGGACAGAGAAGTACTATGTCTCAGATCAAAGGAAAATGTATTAGTGGAAGATTAACTAGTGTGTGCCTTTGTTAGACGGGAACCTGCCAGTACAACGGAGTGATTTATTGAGAACTCACTCTCAATTTAAGGAAAAGGGCCTAGGTAGGGGGCAAAGGTGGGGGAGGTGGTTAGCTGCCCTCATTTTATTTTGTTATTTCCAAACGCATTCCTTCAAACTTGTCAAGGGCCCTGGGCTTCGTCCAGGACCTCTACATGCCAAGTTTGAAAACAAAGTCCTTTTTGAGTTGCTCAAGCATATGAAAAACATCCCATGCCTTCACAGTTGAAAATGCCTTCCCCTCCCCACATTTAGATAACTCACTAACGGGGCTGAATAGATCTTTGTGAAACCTTCCAAAAGCAATTTGCTTCCGGGCTGGTCCCCAGACATGAGAAATTGCAGTACGAAAAGAAATTTGAGAGATTTACAAGCAGTTGAATGGATGCTTTAGAATGGCGGGGCTGTTTCAGGCCTTGCTATCGTTCCCATTATAACAGGCGTACTGGAAACCTGGGTGAGTGGTGGGTTAGCGAGCGCTCTGTTCTCTCTGCGATTATATCATGTGGCAGGATGTATCAGGTGCGCTCCCTGGGGAGGACAGCGAAGGCAAGGTGTAAGTAGCTGTCACGCAGAAAGGCGAGAAGTAGACGGGAGTGGTGTGCCGGCAGCATAGAGGAGGAAGGCCCAGAATCTTTCAGAAGACTGCCCAGTGTATTCCTGTGGCTGTCAGGAGAATTGAAGCAGAGAGACGCAGGCCATAAAGGAATCTGGTATGGGTGGAGGAAGGCCTGGCATGTAGGGCCCTGGGGAAAGGATTCGTTCAGTTAATCGTCATCAATAGACTGGCATTCTAGAGTAAGAATCCAGGACCCATTCAGGTGTGGTCCTGGTTGGTTGGTCAGGGTTTGGAGGAGTGTGTAGACAGAAGGGCCGCTTCACAATTTGCTGGTTCTAACCGGTTCCTCACTCACTGGGCACTGAGTGGGACGGATTAGCCAGAATCACTTCTTTCACCTGCCTCATGAGGGACATGGCTTTAAGTAAGTTATTTTTGGTTTGAAGTCACAGAAGCCAATCTGACTAGCCTAAAGAGTTATTAACAGCAAGCAAACAACAATGAAACAAGTAGAAAGAATTTAATGAAAGCACAAAAAGGCATCTTATGGATTTTAGGTGAGTTTGGGACAATAATAAGGCTTTGCAGAGATTAGCCGGAAGCAGGGCCATTTGCAGATAATTCATAGTCCTGTGTTCCACTGAGAAAATCTCATTGGCCCAGTTGGGGCCAGGTGTTTCTTCCTGCTCAAATAAAACATGGTGTTGGGGGCCGAGTCACTCTGGACCACCTGGCTTTCTGGGGCCTGCTTGGTCTAATGGTCTGATGGGGGTATTGGCAGTTGTCAGTCAAGGGCTGGACCCATCCTTTAAAGGTACCCACTTGTATACAAGGACTATGGAAACCCTTGCCTCCTTCGTGGGTAGAGAGGCAGTATAGCCTCATCCCTCACAGAATGACCAGTGCAGTGTGGTGAAGAGCAGAGTCCAGAGAGCCGGGTTCAGGTCCCACTGTGCTGCTGTGAGTGTGCAAGTCGTGATAAAACGGGTGTAGTGCAACTTGATTTGTGGTTGAGTAAGAAGATTAGAGAAAAGTTACGTAAAGTGGGAGGCAGAGTACTTTACACATAATAATGGCTCAATAAATTTTTGATGTAAGTATTGTTAATAAATATTAATACAAAGTATGTCAATATTATGGCATTTTGTCATGGAAGTTTTATTTGTTAGTTTATAATCCTTATTACCAGGCTTTATTTTTTTAGACTTTTTAAACTACCAAGGTATTCTGTGATACCCAAAAAGCATCACTAAATTCATGTTAAATAAATCATGAAATATCTTGAGTATTTTTACCAAATGATGCTAACAATAATTATTGGTGTATCTCCACTGTTTTGTTACCCATATGTTTAGTTAAACCTTTCTTAACATAGCCAAACTACAGTTTATTCTGGGAATAGACCAGGAGGAAGGCAGCATACTCCACGAGGAAGTTACCAGACTCTTTAAAATTTATCCTGAGCTATAGCCCGGAATAGTGACTGTCAGTTTAAAGCTTATGGTGGTTGGATACAAGTTCCAAAATTCTAATTTTCATGTGAAAGCTTAAATTTTATCTTTGGAGTACAATACTATCAGGTGGGTTTTTTTTTCCTTTTTCACTTAATGTGAACTAAATAGTTAGGTCTGAACAGCCCTGGTTTGTGTTCAGTTGTACTTTCAATGAAAATAGGATTCCATGAAAAAGCAACTGTTTCAGTTCAGAACTCAAACAATCACACGACTGCTTTTCCTGGAGACAGCTCTGTACTTCTGCATGCCGCAGAGTTGCTTTATGGATTTCCTCTTTCCTCACACGGAACAGTGGAAGTATGTCTAGTCAGGGGTCACGATGTACTAAAAGGATAAAGTTAGTAATTTTGACTGCTTCACCAAAGTCATTCCTAAGTGAACCTTTGTCTTTGCTTTTTTCTGGAAGTGCATGGAGTGAAGAATACAGTGCCCACCACTGCAGTTGGTGCCGCTGATGTGACTCCCGCTAAGATGCTGGGAGTCCTGTCGCCGTGGCTTTTGCATATGAATGCAAACGCCAGCACAGTGGAAAAGGCAAACAGGGGCTTAGTCCAGTGAATAAGATCGACTTGCCCTCATGATCCCTCTGACAGGGTCTGGACGACTGCACTTGGAGAACTGCTGCTCTGCCCAGGGCTGGCTGGATCCTCCAGCTTTCTTAACACCTAGCATCACAAGCAGACATCCCTGGTATTTCTGTGGTAACAGCGCATGGTTCCTGTTTGCTTTTATCCTTGCAGGTATTAATTGTGAAATCAACTTTGATGACTGTGCAAGTAACCCTTGTGTCCATGGAGTCTGTGTGGATGGAGTTAATCGTTACCGTTGCGTCTGCTCACCAGGATTCACAGGTAATCCTTTTGTTGGGAGGTCCTACGTTCAGCCCCATTACATTGGAACATTACTTTAAAAATGTTTCCTATTTCTTTGTCTCTGGGAAGGAAGGTTAGATGTTTGTTTCTGTGCTTCTCTGGCCCAGTTTTCTACTTACAGGCCTTCCCTAAACTGTAACGTGAAACTTTTCATTAGTTAGGGGTTTTAGACCATGTATTTACAGCTACCTGAAAAGAACTGTTAGTTAGACCCTGAATTTGTCACTCACTGTGCTTGAGTTATAGAGCTTGCAAACCCACCTTTATTTTTCTACATTTAGTAGTGAGTGCCCTCTGTGATGGCACAGCCATCGTAAAATTCTATGAAAACCCTAAATGCTTTTTTCCGAGTACTTCTTATGGGAGTTTGTTGGCTGAAGCCAGCACCAACCTCATTTGGCTAGCACAATTGAGATTGTTTTTCTCCCCAGAGGAACAAAGTAAATGCCTAAAATAAAGTTGGCTAGAATCCTTCCTAAATCATAAGCAGCTAGAGCATTACACATGTACACATGTGTACACACACATCTTCTCTTTTTTCTCTTTTGTTAATCAGATTACCTTTAACTTTTACCCTCCTGATCAAAAAGTGCTAGAGGTTACTGAGGAAACCTGAGGCCCCTTACACACCCGCGGGCGTGTACTCTGCCTATCCTGGTCTTTCCAGACACTGCCTTACACAAGCAGGCACTAACATATGATGTGACCATTTAATAAATACCATGTGGTCATTTGCAACCAATGTGAGAAACTTCCCTCAGAGCTTTTTACTATGATGTCAAAAGGCAATCGGAGCCAAGTAAAGTAAATGTCTGCCTCCCACTTGCCTGGAACTTACATTCCTCTGCATTTCACAATCTTTTTCTCCTGCTTTGTATGATTGTGGATGCCGGGGAGGAATGTGGGTGGCCCGCATGGGTCCCTGTAGTCCCTGTTCACTGGGAGATCACTCAGGAGACAGGTATAATGAAAGCCCTCCTGTTTAGTGCCCAGAGGGTGCTAGCCACATGTACTTCTGTGTCCTGAAACTTGTTACTCCAAGATTAAGTGACAGCCAACAGAATACACAGAAATTCATTCTAGACAGGACAGTAGGTGCATTTTTGTTAAATGAGTAATAAGAGAATAGTAACCATTTATTATAGACTTGTTTTGAGCTAGGCATTAAATTAAGTGCCTAATCTCATTTAATTGTCACTGCTATTATCATTCCTACAGTTGTGGTGAGAAACCCAGAGCTCAGAGGTTGAGTGTCTTACCAGTGCACTACAGCTAGATTCCACCCAGGGCCCTACTCTAGAGCCCACGCTCATTCCCACTTCCCCGGACAGCCTAAGTGGTGCCTGGTGTGGTTTCTTTTTAGGTATATAAACCTCAAACTAAATTTCTTCTTTTTCTTTTGAAATGTCTGTGAATCATAGTCTCTCTCTTTTTAACATTTAGCAAACCAGGAAGGCCAAGGAGGGAAGAGGACATAGGCTAAAAATATTCTAAAATAAACTTAAGGTGTAGTATGAGACTACATAAGCAAGAAATGGAATGTTTTGATTCCTGGGTGGTACCCTGTTCTTGGAACTGTTTTCTAGTCTTTTGGGGTTTTTTGGTGTTTTTTTTTTGAGGGGGGAGATTTAAATCAGTTGCTGAAAATATTCAGAGCTGTGAATGTGAGGTGCTTTATTCTTTCCTTTGTTTTATTTTAATGCTATTTTAAAACAGATTTAAGGGAGTTTTTAAAATTAAATTTATTGGGGTGACATTGGATAATAAGTTTATATTGTTAATAAATTGGTTAATAAATTTATATAGGTTACAATTATATGATACATCACCTGTGTATTACATGGTGTGTTTACCATCCAAAGTTACATCTCCTTCTGTCACCATATATTTGACCCCCTTTACCTTCCCCCACCCCCTTCCCTCTGTGACCACCATACTGTTGTCTGTGTCTGTGAGTTTTTATTTGTTTGTCTGTCTTGTTTATTTGTTGCTTTCAGTGTTATATCCCACATGTGAGTGAAACCATATGGTCCATGACTTTTGCCATCTCGCTTATCATGATATTCTCAAGATCCATCCATGTTGTTGCAAATGGCAGTCTTTCATCTTTTTATGGCTGAGTAGTACTCCATTGTCTATATGTACAACATCTTTATCCAGTCTTCTATCAAGGGACACTTTGGTTGTTTCTATGTCTTGGCCACCATGAATATGCTGCAAGTAACATAGGGTGCAATATCTTTATGAATAAATATTTTCAAAATTTTCACGTAGATCCCCAGAAGAGGGGTTGCTGGGTCATATGGTAACTCTATTTTTAATTTTTTGAGGAATTTCCATACTGTTTTCCATAGTGGTTGTACCAGTTTACATTCTCACCAGCAGTGAATGAGGGTTCCTTTTTCTCCACAACTTCTCCAATACTTGTTATTATTTGTCTTGTTGATAATAGCCAGTCTAACAGGTGTGAAGTGGTATCTCATTGTAGCTTTGGTTTGCATTTCCTTAATAGCTAGTAAAGTTGAGCATCTTTTTATAGATCTGTTGGTCATTTGTACGTTTTCTTGGGAGAAGTGTCTCAGGTCCTCTGCCCATTTATAAAAAATTTTTAAATTTATTTATTGATTAGAGAGAGAGAGATTTGTTTTCCACTTATTTATGATTGGTTGATTCTTGTATATGTCCTGCCTGGGGGTCGAATCCACAACCTTGGTGTATCAGGATGATGCTGTAACCAGCCAAGCCCTGTTTTTTCAAATTGGATTGTTTGTTTTTTTGTTGTTGAGTTGCATGAGTTCTTTCTATATTTGGGGGAGGGGGAGTATTAATTCCTTATCAGAGGCGGTGTTTGCAAATATCTTCTCTTATTCAGTTGGTTGCCTTTTTGTTTTGTTGAAGGTTTCTATACAGAAGCTATTTAGTTTGATATAGTGCCATTCATTTATTTTTGCTTTTACTTCCATTGCCTTTGAGGTTAAATTTATAAAATCCTCTCCAAGACCAAGGGCCATAACTTTAGTAGCTATGTTTTCTTCTGTGTAATTTATTGTTTCAGGTCTTATATTTAGGTCTTTGATCCATTTTGAACTAAGTTGTGCATATGAGGACAAAAGCAGTCTGTTTAATTTTTTTGCATGTGGCTTTCCAGTTTTCCTAGCACCATTTATTGAAAAAGCTTTCTTTTCTCCACAGTATGTTTGTGGCTTATTTGTTGGAAATTATTCGCCATATACATGTGGTTATATTTCTGGGCTCTCAATTCTGTTCGATAGGTCTGTGTTTCTGTTGTTGTTGTTTTTTGCCAGTACCGTGCTGTTTTGATTATTGTTGCTTTGTAGTATAACTTGAAGTCAGGAAGTGTGTTATTTTTTCTCAGGATTACTTTGACTATTGGGAGTCTTTTGTGGTTTCACACAAATCTGATGATTTTTTGTTGTATTTCTTTAAAAAATGCCATTGGGATTTTGATGGGGATTGCATCAAATCTTTATACTGCTTTGGGTACTATGGCCATTTTAACTATGTTGATTCTTACAATCCATGAGTATGGAATATCTTTCCATTTCTTTGTGTCTTCTTCAATTTTTTTTTAACAATATCTTGTAGTTTCAGTGTATAGGTCCTTCACATCCTTTGTTAAGTTTACTCTTAGGTATTTTATTCTTTTTGTTGCAATTGCAAAAGGAATTTTTTTTTTTCATTTCTTTTTCTGAAATTCCATTATTAGTAATCAGGAATGCAATGGATTTTGGTACATTGATTTTATATACTGCAACTTTACTGTATTTGTTTATTGTTTTTAATGTTTTTTGTTTGTTTTGTTTTTTTGGTGGACTCTTGAGGGTTTTCTATATAAAGAATCATGTCATCTGCATAAAGTGACAGCTTTACTTCTTCATTCCCAATTTGGATGCCTTTTATTTCTTTCTCTTGCCTGATTGCTCTGGCTAGGACTTTTAGTACTATGTTGAATAACAGTGGTGAGAGTGGACATTCTTGTCTTGTTCCTGATCTTAGAGGAAAAGCTTTCAGTTTTTCACCATTGAGTGTGTTATTAGCTGAGGGTTTGTCACATGGCCTTTATTATATTGAAGTACTTTCCTTCTATACCCATTTTATTGAGTGGTTTAAGCATAAATGGATGTATCTTATCATGTGCTTTTTCTGCATCTAGTGATATGATCATACAACTTTTATTCTTTACTTTGTCAGTGTAGTATATCACAGTGATCAATTTGCATATGTTGAACTATCCTTGTACCCCTGGAATGAACCCCTCTTGATCGTGAAGTATTATCTTTTAATGTATTGTTATAATCAATTTGCTAGTGTTTTGCTTAGGATTTTTGCATCTGTATTCATTAGAGATATTGGTCTGTAGTTTTCTCTTTTTGTGTTATTCTTGCCAGGTTTTGGTATCAGGGTAAAGTTGGCTTCATAAAATGTTTTAGGAAGTATTGCTAGTTCTTCAATTTTTTGGAAGCGTGTAAGAAGGGTAGGTATTAAATCTTTGATGGTTGGTGGAATTTACTAGTGAAGCCATCTGGTCATGGTTTTTTACCTTTTGGGAGGCTTTTGATGATTGTTTCAATTTCCTTACTGTTGATCGGTCTATTTATATTTTACAGTTCTTCGTGATTCAGTCTAGGAAGGTTATATATTTCTAAGAACATGTCCATTTCTTCTAGGTTATTGAATTTGGTGGCATATAGTCTTTCAGAGTATTCTTGTATAGTCCATTGTATTTCTTTAATGTCCATTATAACCTCTCTTTCATTTCTGATTTTGTTTATTTGAGTCTTTTCTCTTTTTTTCTCAGTGAGTCTAGTCAGAAGTTTGTCGATTTTATTAATCTTTCCAAAGAACCAGCTCTTTGTTGCATTACTTTTTGCTATTGTGTTTTTGTTCTCCAATTTATTTAATTCTGCTCTAATTTTTATTATTTCCTTCCTTCTGCTGTCTTTGGGCTGCATTTGTTCTTTTTCTAGTTCTTTAAGATATAGAGGTAGGCTGTTTATTTGGGAATTTTCTTGTTTCTTGAGATAGGCCTGTAATGATATAAAGTTCCCTCTTATTACTGCTTTTGCTACATCCCAAAAGTTTTGATATATCATATTGTCATTCTCATTTGTCTCTATGTATCTTTTATCTCTCTTTTCATTTCTTCTTTGACCCAGTCATTTTTTAAGTAGCATGTTGTTTAATCTCCACACTTTTGTGGGTTTCTTGCTTTCATTTTGCTGTTGATTTACAACTTCAAAGCATGTGGTCAAAGAATATGCTTGGTATGATATCAGTCTTATTAAATTTGTTGAAGCTAGTTCTGTATCCCAGAATATAGACTATCCTTGAGAATGTTCCATGTGCATTAGAGAAGAATGTATAATTTGCTGTTCTGGGATAAAAGGCTCTATAAATGTTGGTTATGTCCATTGGTCTAATGTGTCATTGAAGGCTGATATTTCCTTACTGATTTTCTGTTTGGATGATCTATCCATAGCTATCAATGAGGTATTTGTGTCCCCTAAAATAATTGTGCATTTTTGTCAGTTTTTCCCTTTAAGTCTATTAATAGTTGTTTTATATATTGTGGTGCATATATTTTGATGTGTTATGTCTTTTTGATGTATTGTCCCCTTTATAATGATAAAATGTCCATCTTTGTCTTCCATTACTGTTTTTATCTTGAAATCTATTTTGTCATATAAGTATGGCTACACTGCTTTTCTCTGGGTACCATTTGCTGGGAAATCATTTTCCACCTTTCACCTTGAGTCTGTATTTTTCCTTGCAGCTGAGATGTGTCTCTTGAAGGCAGCATATGGTTGGGTTTTGTTTTTTGATCTAATCTGCTACTCTGTGCCTTTTTATTGGTGAGTTCAGTTCATTTACATTTAGGGTGATTATTGATACATGAAGATTTCCTATAGGCATTTTGTCTTTTGTTTTCTGGTAGCTATGTGTCTTCATTATTTCTTTTTCCTTTCTGTCTATTATTTTAGTTTGGTGGTTTTCTATGATTTTTTTCCCTCTGTTTCTTCTTTTATGTTATGTGTCTCAGTTACGGATTTTTTTTTTTTTTTTTTTTTTTTTTTTGGTGATTACCAATAGGTTTATGCAAAAGAAAGTTTCATATATACAGTAGTCTTTTTTCTTCTGAATACATCTTATCAAGGCAGTTTTTTTAAGACTAAAATCTCTGTTCTCCTCAGACCTCTTTATACTTACTGATTGAATGAGAAAAACAAGGAATCATATGATACTTCTATAAACTACTTTTCAGTTTTACAATTTACTTTTTCCTTTATTTTCATATTCATTATTTTCCTGACTTATTATAGTCCATAGAAGTAGATAGGTTGGGTAAGAAACCAAAAGCACATGCAACAATGGAAAACAAACAAGTGGGACTACATTAATCAAAAGAGCTTCTGTACAACAAAGAAAACAGTAAGTGAAAGGCAACCTACAGAATGAGAGAAAATGTTTACAATATATAAAATCTATATAATATATATACATATTTACAAAAACAACATATCTGATAAGGAGTTAATATCCAAAATATATAAACAACTTATATAACTCAATAACAAAGAAACAATTAATCCAATAAAAAATGGGCCAAGGACAAGCAAAACAGGTCTTGTAGCTATATGTGGTGACAGGTGTTAATTAAACTTATTGTGGTGGTCATTTTGCAATATATACAAATATCAAATTATTATGTTGTATACCTGAAACTAATGTTTTATTCAATTATACTTCAGTTATAAAAACACAATAGGCAGGAGTTGGTAAACATAATTTTAGAAAATATTATTGGAAATTTTCCAATAATTTTTAGGTAGAAGACACTGGAAGTGTCCACACTAATTCTCAGAGCTGTACAATTTAACCAGACTGATATTTTAAGCTGTAAATCATTGTATGTATTTAGAAATCCGACATCATCTGAAGCGTTTGGAAGGCTTCACAATCTACCAAACCCTAGTGATTTTCAAATAGCATTTGAAAGGTTAATCACAAGTAACAGATATACCAGTATAGCTAATCCTCATTACAGTGCCATTATAAAACTGTGGAAAATCACCAAAATACAATAAAAAACATAGATGTCAGTTTTATGATATCTTTTCTCTCTAAATCTGTTACCATAGTTTCTTATCAGTAGTGAAGTATATAAATGTCTACAAATTATAAACTTGTAAATGTTGAACATGCAATTGATTTTTGATTCCCTGGCCCTTAGCCAACCCAGAGCTGGCATATGCTGCACAGGTGCACTGCTGAACAAGTGAGGGCACTGCACTGTGACACAGGTGGTAGACAATGAGTTCATGCCTTTAACAAGGTTTAAAGTATGATCAGGAACCCAGACTGCACATATAAGAAAAGGACCAAAGACTATGGAAGAAAGTATAAACAATGTATATAAATTAAAAAAATGCATAAATGATGAAAGAAAACAAGTAAGTGCTTAGAATTAGGGGAGGAAATGGGCAAAGGACCTGAATAGATATTTTTCCAAAGAAGACATATGGATGGGAAAGATGCTCAACATCACTATCAGGGAAATGAAAATCGAACCACATGAGATGTCACCGCACACCTGATAGGATGGCCATTATTAAAAACACAAAAGATGTAACAAACGTTGGCTAGGAGGTGGAGAAAAGGGAACCCTTGTGCACTGTTGGTGGGAATGTAAAATGGTGCAGCCACTATGGGAAACAAAATGTTAAAGATAGAACTACCATATGTCCCAGAAATTCCATTCCTGAGTATATAGCCAAAGATATTGAAATCAGTATCTTTAAGATGTATCTGCACACCTGTGTTTATTGCAACATTATTCACAATAGCCAAGGCATGGGGAAAAAAATCTAAATGTCTATCAATGGATGAAGGATAAAGAAGATGTGGTGTGTGTGTGTGTACACACAATGGAATGTTATTCATCTGTGAGAAAGAAGGAAATCCTGCCATTTGTGACAACATGGATAGACCTTTAGGACATTATGCTAAGTCAGTCAGTCACATAAGGACAAATACTGTATTATATCACTTATATGCAGACTATGAAAAAGTGAAACTTGTAAAAAGAGTAGAATGGCGGTGACTGGGGACTGGGAGGGGGATGAGGAATTGGGGAGATGTTGTTTAAGGATATAAACTTGCAGCTGGTAGATGATAAGTGCTGGAGATCTCATGCATGGTATAGTGATGATAGTCAACAATGCTGTATTATAAACATCAAAACTGGTAGGAAGAGAGATCTTGATTCTCACCACAAAAAAAGAAATAATTATGTGACATGATACAGGTGTTAGCTAACAATAGGGCGTAATCATATTGCAGTATGTAAATGTATCAAACCTTAAACTTATACAATGTTACATGTCAATTATATCTCACTTAAAATTAATAAAACAAAAAAGTAGCTGGAGAAGTTTTATTATCCCCATTTAACAAATGAAGCAACTGAGAGATAGAGCTAATGTCCATGTTATCAGCTAGTGAGTCACACAGCTAGGACTGAGTTCCCAGAAGGCAGGGACCTTTCTAATCATCTTTTCAGCCAGTGTGTAAAACAATGTGTGGCACAGAGGAAACACTCAGAAAATGTTACTGAATAAATGACTATAACTTAAATATGGGACCTCTAACATCAGACTCGAGTCTGAGCAATCCCATGATTCCATTCATTAAACACTAATTAAACACAAGGTGAGAAACATGGGTTAATTTCTCATTTAGTAGTTACTGAGCCCAACAAGGTCCGTAGCCTTGTCTGGGCATTTCTGATGCTGAGTAGAAACTCCTTGAGGGTAGGACCTGGCTACTGACGCAGCTGTCAGCTCACATGGCAGACTGCACAGGATGACTCAAGTCTCGGCTAAAGGAGGGCTTGCAAATTGATTCTTGAAAGGGGTTTGAAAGCAAATGAAGAAAACATGGAAGGAGCGGCTTCTGAGAAGATGCTTCCAAAAAAGGACAGAAAATGAAGGCTCTGCTCTCTCATTCCCCACTGCATTGCAGGCTCAGGACAGCTCACATCTTGGTGCCATTGGTAAACATCTAAAAAAATCAGAGGCTGAGGCTAAGGAAGTCGTATTTTAAAATAAGTTATTAATAAAACACTTAAGAGGAAAACAGCAACCACTACCAGATTATGGGTCTTTACCACAGGAACCGCCAATCATGGTTTAGAGAGCAATGGAGGGTGAAAAAATGTTAATACCCTTACTTTAAAGGGTGTGTATCTATTTCATTTGGAATTTCCTGTTCTAAATGCAGGGTTACTCTTTCTTAAACAAAAATGCATAGTGGTGTGTTTTTTTTTTCTTGAGTCAGAACATTATATTCTTTGAAATTTGTCAATTCATAAGTTACTAGTTGCCACTCATTTTCAGAATTATGGGTTATTTTAAAGTCTTACATCATTTTGGAATATATAGTCAAATCTCAGTTATTCAAAATTAAACAAAGCAAAACTCATATAACTGACAAACTCTGTTCAGCTTAAAACAATCAATGTTAGGTTATAGCAGACATCTTTTCAAAATACATCTTAGGCATGGTTTAGAGGACGAACATCTCACTTCAACTGTATATATTCTGAGCATTTACATTATTACATGATGATAAACTTAACAATTGTCTACATCAGAGTTTCTCAAAATGTAGTATTTGAAGCACCTGCATAATTTAAAATGTGGTTCGCTGGACCCTACCCATCAGAGTCCATGGCGAGGGGTCCTAAAATCTCCTAAAAGGTACTTCCAGCAACTCTTTTGCACGTTAAAGTTAGAAAGACTAATGGTTTTCTCAGTTATCAGAGGACCATAAAATTATACTATATTTAAAATATTCTTCCTGAGGCAGAGGGTGGATTAATACAACTCTACAAGTGAAAGCAAAATGGCTTTTCTTCTTAATCAAATTAATCATTACATTAAAATTTCATTCACTAGGCATCCCAGTTAATTGAGATTTACCGTGTGTAGCAATGTTAAGAGGTTGGCTAACTGGAAAAGTGAATTTTCGGTAAACCAGCTGAGAACAGTGATAAGATAAGCTTCTTTGAGAGTACTCAGAGCAATGTCAAGAACTTTGGTAACTTCAGTGTTCTTTTTCTAAATTCTTGTGAAGTTTTCCCTTTTTCTAAGATGTAGTGAAGAAGAAATATGTCAAAACACTACAACACACTTCCAGTATTTTGTTAACTTTGCTTCATATCGAAAGACAATACTGTTTGCTCCTCCCTCTCATGGCACTAAGTGCTTTTGGGTGTTTTATTCCTTAAATAAGTGCCGTTCGGCGCCTGGGTAGATGAAGATGTCAACACAGTATGTCTCAGTTCTGTGTCTATTCCCTAGACATTTTGGATTTGACAAGTGTCCCCCTTCTCTGCAGGGCAGAGATGTAACCTTGACATTGATGAGTGTGCCTCTAATCCCTGTCGCAAGGGTGCAACATGCATCAATGATGTGAATGGTTTCCGCTGTATATGCCCTGAGGGGCCCCATCACCCCAGCTGCTTCTCACAGGTGAATGAGTGCCTGAGCAACCCCTGCATCCACGGGAACTGTACCGGAGGCCTCAGTGGGTGAGTAGCTGCCTGTCGTATTCCTTTCTTTTCTTTTTAAATCCTCACCCAAGGATATTTTTTCCATTGAATTTTAGATAGAGTGGGAGGGAGGAGGGAGGGAGAGAGAGAGAGAAGCATCAATGTGAGAGACACATTGATTGATTGCTTCCCACACCACCCCAACTGGGGCCAGGGATCAAACCTGCAACCAAGGTACGTGCCCTTGACTGGGAATCGAACCTGCGACTCTTTGGTCCATGGACTGGCGCTCTAACCACTGAGCCAGACCGGCCAGGGCTGTAGTGATCCTTTCTTACTGACCTGTGTCGAGCCAGTTAGGTTTAAGTTCTGGCCGTACATGCAGGCGTCAGTCAGGACTTGAGCTGAGATCTGGCTGCAGAGTTTGGTGTCTGTAGCATAGTCTTCCAGATCGCCTCTTCTTCACTGCCTCCCACGACCGAGCAGGTGGGCAGAACATGGAGGAATCCAGGGCTGTTTTATAAGTCTTTGGCAGTTGTGCTTTTAATACTTATTGCAAGGTTGAGTTCTGAGGGATGTTCTCTCTGATTTTTTCCCACTTAAGCTCAACTCTATCCTAGTACATTACCAGTGTGTGCCTCTGAAGTAGAGTAGGTCTCAGCCAACTTAAGATGTGGCCCTGATAAAATGTTCCCAGTTTGCAAGCCCCAGAGAGTGATGTGATGTGTTGGTAGGTAATTTTCTAGAATCACAAAGGGTGACATTAGGTCCCATTAGATAGTCTGTATTCTTGCTGTGCTTGCCAGAGGACAGGGCCCTGGCCATTGCCATGGTCATACTTACAACAGGTGAAAGAATGAAGTGTTTAGAGGCAAATGGGATATCAAGTCATTCCCAAGATGAATTTTCTTAGCATTGCTGCTTCAGAGTTGGGCAGCCTTAAAAGCATCCCAACCCACCCACACTTTCCTAAGAATCTCTAGACAAGGAGGCCACCATCTCCTGATCAACATCCTGAGTGCTAATGATGTTCACATTGTGGACAGTGTCCATATACTTCAAACACCTGTTTCTGCTCAGTACCCTGGGTGCTTTCTGGGGCAGGGTTTCCAGTCTGAACAGAACATATCTCAGAAATCAGACATTCCAAGAGCTCTTCAGAGTGGCCTAGAGTCTCTGATACTAATCTACTTCCTTGGTGTCTATTTTGCCTCAGAAACAAATGGTCCTAAGGTTTGCTTTACTTTCGTTTCATAAAAAGAAAAACTGTGCAGATGTATCCATGTTAATGTGTCCTTCAGATTGGTCCAATATGTTGTACCAACCATGCTCTTTACATACAAAAGCTCAGTGCAATTAATTAATGTATCTAGCTTCTCTGTGAATCAGGGAAGCACCAGGAAGGAAGGTCATTTCACTCCACATGGTCCCACATGATCCACACCGCGTCCATGGTGATCCACATACATAGGTCCCTAGAAGAGGAAAAATGAGATTAGCTTACCTTCATCTTCTCTTTCTCGCATTTCTTCACCACGTCCTGTATTCGACTCTGACTCAATTGTATATTCATTTGCCATAGTAAAGAATTCTGTCTTCTTTCAGATACAAGTGCGTCTGTGATGCAGGCTGGGTTGGCGTAAACTGTGAAGTGGACAAAAATGAATGTCTCTCCAATCCGTGCCAGAATGGAGGCACTTGTGACAATCTGGTGAATGGATACAGGTGTACTTGCAAGAAGGGCTTTAAAGGTGAAGGCAAAGTGCACATTTCCATCTCCCTGCTCTGCCCTTTGTTGTTACATACTGCGTGGGTCTCGTCTTTCTTTCCCTTCTTTCTGTTCATTCACACAGCAAACGTAATTGGAGCACCTAATATCTATAAGGCACTTGGGGAATAAAAACATAAATAGATATAGATTCTATTTTCAGCCTGGCAGAGAGGGGAGCTATTGAAAGAGTACTATTGAAGGTAAGCAGCTAGGACTACACTTACATAGCTTGGGACAAGAGTTCTAATTGTAAGCTTCTTGGTACAGGTTTGATTCTGTGATCATTCAAAAGAGATATTGGTAGTAGAATGAAAACATTGTCTTACTGTAATTTTGACAGCAGTAATATCATGGAAGGATTCGTGTGTTCAAAACCTTCCAGCAAATTCTCTCACATGGTGAGATATTCTTAATTTATTTTTTGTTAATCCTCACCCAAGGACATTTTTCCATTGATTTTTAGATAGAGTGGAAGGGAGGGACGGGGAGAGAGAGAGAGAAACAGCAGTGTGAGAGAGACACATTGATTGGTTGCCTCCCACAGGAGCCCAACCAGGGCTGGGATCGAACCTGCAACCCAGGTATGTGCTCTTGGCCAGGAATCAAACCCTCAGCCCTTGGGTCTGCAGGCCAACACTCTAACCACTGAGCCAAACCAGCCAGGGCTGGTGAGATATTCTTAGATACATAGTTCCCTGTGGCTTTCTGGAAAAATACATAAAAGAGGGGTACTGTGTAAAATTATTTTTTCAGTTGTCACTATTGTATTTCTGCCGTCAGTTTTCTCTTGGAAACTCATGAAAGAGAAATCTGTGGGTAAATCATTGATATTTGAACTGCTCTATTCACTTAGTCATTTAATTTCCCACTCAACGTTGTACCAGGCTGCTGTGCATTATCAGTGTGTTTAGAGTCACTTTATTTGATTAATTGAAAATTTTCTGAAACCATATTTTAGTCATTAATTTACTGATATATTACATTACATTTGCAAAGAAACATTTAGATTTAAAAGCACTCTTATGTCTTTATCTCACTGAGACTTGCTCATCAATGAACAAAATCAAAATCAAAATGAACAGTCAGTCCATACTTGTATGGCTGTTGAATTGCCCTCTGCACTCTCAGATCATCATGTTTTTACAGTACTCTACTTCCTCTATTTCAAGGCTCTGTGCCAGGCCTCACTGAAGATGCAAAGGTGTGTAATAGTTGGGTACTATCCTGTCCCCATGAATGCTTATTTACTTTTCGCTTTTTTATAGTGGGAGTAGATTTCATGTCTTGGGTCAGGGGAAGACTGCTTTGGGACCTCAGGAAGTACTACATGGACTGCCTCTGAAAGAGGGGGCGTAACTCAGAGGCTTTGATGAATGTATTCAGGGATGTAACCCCTTGATAATGCACACCCCCTTTTTAAGCTCTGCCCAGATACTTTGTATACAAAGAGCTTATATTTAGATACAGTAGCAGATTTTTGGCCTTAATGAACTTCTTGGTTCATTATTGAGAAATTACTTGTGCTATATTTGGGGGTGCTTTAGACTTTCAGGATATTAGAACATACTGTTCCTCCATTATCTTTTTAGCCAATTAAGCACTGTTTTTTACTGACTTACTGTATGTCAAGGACTTGTCGCTAAAATGAATGAACAGGTGTTTCATGTTTACCACTAAGAGGATTGCTTAGTAATTCGGGTAATGAGAAGGCTGACAGAAACTCACTGCTTTTGGTTTTTCCCCTTTTCTGTCTTCAGGCTATAACTGTCAGGTGAATATCAACGAATGTGCTTCAAATCCATGCCTGAACCAAGGAACCTGCTTTGATGACATAAGTGGCTATACTTGCCGCTGTGTGCTGCCATACACAGGTGAGCCCTGCAGTTGCAGGGACAAAGGGGATGCTCGGTCTCACCTGTGGGGCCATGAGGCTGCTCTGAGGACACCCCTGGTCGCCTGTCCTGCCCTCACTGACTGGATCTTGAGCTCTGCGAAAGCAGTGCGTGACCTCCTTAGATGCAAGTGCTGGGAAGACTCATTTGCTTCTTTGCTCCTTAGCATTTGACATTTTTCATGATCTATGGTTGGAACTGATGCATACCTGATGATGTAGTCCATTATTGTGAACGGACCCAGTGTCTCCATGGCCCATGCTCAGCCTTCGTTTCAATGACAAGGCTGCCACATTGCTAATTTACTATGTGCCAGGCACTTTATATACTTTGGATTATTTGCTCTAGTGCTCACAGTAATTCAACAAATAGAAGTTCCTATCACCATTTTACACATGAAGAAGCTGCAGCAAAGACGGGTTACTTGCTGAGGGTTACAGAGGTAGGTGGTAGACCTAGGATTCACCCCCAAGTCTCTGAATCCAGAGCGGGTCCTGAACTGCCGTTCTTCTCCTCACATTCAGCACAACTGCGTCTCATTCAGAGAGGTGTTGCCCCTGGATGGCGATCACACACAGGAGACATGGCGTGACTTCATTTTATGCCAGGTGTTCTTTGTGTCAGGTGGTATTTTAGGCGTGTGCGTGGACAGTTCTGCTTTGTGTTCTCCTGCCTCGTTACTGCCATCTTGTGACTGGTTGTATTTGTGTGGCGTGTTGACCTCCTCGTCATCCCGTTGTCTTCATCTCTGGGAAACAAAACCGAAACATGGATGATGGCTTTGCATGGTCTCCAGTGTGCAGCATGCAGGCAGGAGTGTGGCTGCACCCTCACTACCTTGGAGTCTTGAGCTATTCATAGCTGTTACTAGTGACTCTGAGCAGTGTAGAGTGGCGCGTGGCCTCAAGCATGACTCTGACCCGAAAGACTTGATGCTACATTGTTCCCTATGCAGCATGTTAGAAGAAATGTTTATGTAGGGAAATGGCATTTAGCGAGCCTGGGGGATAAAATCAAAGTTATCGGAGATCCCTAGCTATCCCCAGACAAAGACAGTCTGCACCACGTCATTTCATAGCGACAATGCCACATTTGTTGGCTATGAGAAGATCATGTCACTTGCAGCCATAAAGACCGAGAATTGATGGCTGCAGGACATGTAAGCAGATGTCACTCTGCTCAGCCACATCATAGTCTTATATGTACAGTTCATCTGGAAATTATTTTGTCTTCTTGCTATTCAGATACTATAAGACTATTTGACTATATGCAAATGTCAATCAAGGCAGAGCCAAGACTCAAAGGACCATAGGACTCTCAGATTGCAAAGCTTTAGACTTGCATTCAGAGAGCATCCTTTGATATAGTATTTGGGGAAATTTCAGTTTCCCTGGCTAGTTTTCTGTCCTAAACTCTGTCATTTGCTTGCAGGCAAGAACTGTCAGACTGTATTGGCTCCCTGTTCCCCAAACCCTTGTGAGAATGCTGCTGTTTGCAAAGAGGCACCGAACTTTGAGAGTTACACCTGCCTGTGTGCTCCTGGCTGGCAAGGTAACTACATGGGAGTGGAGAAACCAGAAGTTTTCAAAAAAGTGGTCAGATCATCAGAATATATGGAAGGCCCTGGTCTTTGTGCAGGAGCTGCTAACTGGAATGAATTAGAAAGCCTTTCCATTTGCATGTCTGTGGGGTCCCCTAGTGGCTGGAAGACTCCAACCTGAGTCTGAAACCATGATGTCCTACAGGAAATTTTGGCACCTGTGCAGCAACTTGCCAGGAGCACAGAAGCCTTAAGGGACTTCCCAAAGCAGGAGACTAACCAGAGTGCCCTTGGAGTAGCCCATCCACCCCAGCGGAAGCTCAGGCACCACATAAATCTCTGTGGGAATCAGCTTCCAAAGATCGGACCATTCATTGCCCCTGTGTTTCTAGGTCCGCGGTGCACAACTGACATTGATGAGTGTCTCTCCAAGCCCTGCATGAACCATGGTCTCTGCCATAACACCCAGGGCAGCTACATGTGCGAGTGTCCTCCAGGCTTCAGTGGTATGGACTGTGAGGAGGACATCGATGACTGCCTCGCCAGTGAGTATGCCAGCCAACTCCTTCGCCGCCCCCCCCCCCCCCCGCCCCCCGGGACAGAGAAGCATGCAGGGAACACAGAAGAGCATAGTGGAGGCAACTGCCTCTCCACGCTAAGACCGGCCACCCCAATAGTTTATCATGTGTCTTTAATATTAGTATTTTTAAAATCTTCTTTTGGAAGCTAGTAGCTTCAGGAGGTCAGGCAGTGGAATCTCTTTTAAGCATTCCCTTAGTGGTTTACATTGACAAAGTGGGACAGCGCTATGATAGCTCTTTTTTCTAAGCAGATCTATTGAGGTATAACATTTAATACACTGCCACTATTTTACATGACATGGCAACCGAAACTATCACTGAAGATAATGAACATACCCATCCTCCTAAAAGTGTCCTCATCTCTTGTAATTTATTCCTTCTTTCCACTTCCCTGTACCAGGCAATCAGGGATCTACCTCTGTTGTTATAGATTTGTTTGAATTTTTCAGTTTTATATAAATGGAGTCATATAATACGAACTCTTGTTTAGGGCGAGGGAATGTGACTTATCTTATTCAGCATATTGTTTGGGACTCATCCATGTGGTGTGTGTCAGTAGTTCATTCTGTGTTACTGCTGAGTAGCTTTCCATTGTTTGGATGTGCGACAGCTCACGAGTAGGACATGTGGCTTTTTACGGTTTGTGGGTATTACAGATTAAGCTGCTATGAGTGAGTCTGTGTGGACATGTGATTTTATTTCTCTTAAATAAATATCTAGATGACAGGTGAATACATGAATTATGTGGTAGGTATATGTTTAACTTTTTACAAAATTTCCAGAATATTTCCGAGGTGGTTGTACCATTTTCTTTCTTACAAGCATTGTATGAGAGTTCCGATTAAATCACGACCTCAGGAACACTCGATATGATTACTCATTTTCATTTTAGTCATTCTAGTGGGTGCATATAGTATTTCACAGTGGTTTCAACTTTCATTTTCCTGTTTATGAGTGATGTTGAGTCTCTTTCATGTGCTCATTAGCCAGCTGTATATCTTACTTAGTGAGGTGTCTATTCAAATCTTATGCCTATTTGTCTTATTATTGAGTGAAAAGAGTTCTTTATACCCTTGATCAATATTCTGTCATATATTTGCATTACAACTATTTTCTGCCAATTTATAACTTCTGTTTGATTTTTTTGAAGAGGAAGAATTAAATTTTGATAAAATTCAATATATCTATAATTTTCTTTCATAGTTCATGTTTCTTATTCCTTGTTTAATAAATCTTTAACCCAAAGTCACTGAGGTTTTATCTTCTTTGATTTCTTCTGAAAGTTTTATACTTTTAGCACATGATCTATTTTGAGTTAATTTTTATATATAGTGTGAGTTTTAAAGGTTGTTTTGTGTGTGTGTGTGTGTGTGTGTGTGTGTGTGTGAATCCTTACTTGAGGATATTTTTCCATTGATTTTTAGATAAAGTGGAAGGGAGGGAGGCAGAGAGAGAGAGAGAGGCATCAATTGGTTGCCTCCTGCATGACCCCAGCGGGGGCTGGGGACTGAACCTGTAACCCAGGTACATGCCCTTGGTCCATTTGAACCCGAGACCCTTGGGTCTGCAGGCTGACACTGCAGGCTGAGCCAAACTGGCCAGGGCGAGTTTTGAAGGTTTTAAAGACTTTGTTTTCTGCTCTTGCTAATAAACTCCTTACTATTAATTCTAGATTAGTTTAGCTTCTAGTTTAATTTAGATTATGAGGATTTTTTACAGAGATAATCATGTTATCTCTAAATAAATACAATTACTATACCTTTTATTTTTTTGAAATCTGTGTGCATTTAATTTGTTTTTCCTTGCCTTATTGCAATTTAGTATGTCCTAGGTACAGTTGATGGAGAGTTTTTTTTTTTCTTTATTGATTTTTAGAGAGAGAGGAAGGGAGAAGGAGGGAGAGATAGAAACATTGATGAAAGAGAACATTGATTGGCTGTCTCCTGCATGCCCCCCCACTGGGGATTTGGCCCACAACCTGGGCCTGTGCCCTGACCGAGAATCGAACCAGCAGCCTCTTGGTGCATGGGTCGATGCTCAACCATTGAGCCACACCAGCCGGGCAGTTGATGGAGAAATTTAAGGGATTGGGATCAAACTATTTGGATTCCTTTCCCACACTGATTAGTATATCAATCAAATTTTTCAGTATTTAAATGTTTTTTTGAAGTAGGACTGGTAATGTCTACAATTAGTTTAAAATAAGTAAATTATGGTGGGTTTCCTAGTAACTGTGTACTGTGAATAAGAAGGAATAATATGATTTTTACAATTGCTCTAGTAAAGATTACAGATGAGCCTTTAGTTTTCTTTTTATATTTATGACCTGTCTTTGCAATTTTATTTTAAGGTCCTTAAGAGTAGGGGCTACATCTTGTTTTTCTTGTTCTGATTTGAATGACACCTAAATTGCAGAGGACAGCCCCATGATGGTGGCTCAAAATTTGTTGATTAACTGCTATTAGTGTAAGGTGTTCTAGGATTGAGCTATGTGATATTTAAAATAAAAAGTGAAAAAAAAAAACACCTTTGCTTCCTAATTCTGCCTAAATCTAAATATTAAGAACAAAATAGAAAGGAAGGATGAATGGCAGGAAGGGAGGGAAAAAAAGGAAAGAAAGATGGGTCAGCTCAGCCCCACCCACTCAATAAATGTCTTTAATGACATTTCTGAGATTCTCTATGTTAGGGGCACATATTTGATTTGTAAATGTGTAAGGAGCCAGTGGAACTTTTATGACTACTAATTTTGCAAAACTGTTAGTGGTGTACATAAAGTTCATTCCGTTTATCAAACGGCATGAGACTCTCAGGCAAGTGTTACTGCATTCATTTTCATAAACGGAGGAGTCAGGGCAAAGAGATAAGGAAAAGTACAAGTACAGAGAAGTCAGAATGGTTGCTGCTCTTAGTGTGACTCAGTCCAGGTCACTCACCTTTATGAGTCTAAGATGAAATTGCTGCTGCTGTTCAGAGCTCTAATTCTTTTGTGTAATGTCTTAGATCCTTGCCAGAATGGAGGTTCCTGTGTGGATGGAGTGAATACTTTCTCATGCCTGTGCCTTCCGGGCTTCACTGGGGATAAGTGTCAGACGGACATAAACGAGTGTCTGAGCGAGCCCTGTAAGAATGGAGGGACCTGCTCTGACTATGTCAGCAGCTACACTTGCAGGTGCCAGGCGGGGTTTGAAGGAGTCCACTGTGAGAACAACATCAACGAGTGCACTGAGAGGTGAGCACCATGCACTCGGGCCCCAGCGTCTTATGGGAAAAGGGAGCACAATACTGGGTTGCGGGGCAGGGGTAAGGCAGCCACTTGGGTCCCAATCCACCATCATCTCCTAGTGCCCAGTCCTGATTCCTTGTAGATGTGTAGTTAGCAGGTCAAAGGTCAAGGGCTGACAAGCTTAGTGGGATGGATCATCATTTATTTCTCGATTAGGGAACAGAAAAGGCTGTAATTCTGAACAAGAGACAAATTCTCCGCTTTGTCTTTTGTTCCTATTAGTTGATAATTTAAAAATTCCTATTTCTTTGCAGAGTTGTCATCACTGTTTAAGTAATTTCTGGGAGGTCTGTTTTTTTCTTCATTATCATCAGCAAATTTATTATATTTCTCTTTCATAAAGAGAGCTAGAGTCAAAAGCTATCTGTCTAGCCCTTTTCTTATAAATTAAATTGACTTAGGGAGAAAGTGAAATATGATGTAGAAGGACCAGGTAAACTTTGGAAACCTTCACTTTCTCTGCGAATCTCATAAACTCAGCCTTTTAAGTACTTCTCTAAGCTTCTTGGTTGTGGATCGGAAACTGGGACTCAAGGCCGACTGGCAATCAGGCCGGTTTGGAAAAAGGTAAAATTGACTGGATGTAGGTGTTTGGGATGCTCAGGAGTATTTGCCTCGGTAACATCTTAGATTCCAGAAACCTTGCTTTTTAAATAGCAGGTCAGAGGACCAGATTACATAGCTGATGGTGCTCTCCTGTTGGCTTCTTAGCTCCTGTTTCAACGGTGGCACGTGTGTCGATGGGATTAACTCCTTCTCTTGCTTGTGCCCTGTGGGCTTCACTGGCCCGTTCTGCCTCCATGAGATCAATGAATGCAACTCTCATCCTTGCCTGAATGAAGGAACATGTGTTGATGGCCTGGGTACCTACCGCTGCACCTGCCCCTTGGGCTACACTGGGAAGAACTGTCAGGTAATTAAATACGAGCCCACTCAGCTTCCTCAGAGTAGCAAAGCACTATACCTATTTCTTGTCTAGGCAGAATAGCCCCTCCTCAAAGAGAAAATTCTAGGTCTCAGGGATGTCCCTGAGATAAATCAGGTTAACTTCTTAATAGCTAGTAGATTCTAAAATAGTGACACTGGCAAGATTGTGTGGATTGACAAATATAAAATTGTTGTTTACAGACTGAGAACTGCAGAAAAATACATGTGGGAAATAAGCACATAGTATTTACATGGGAAATACAAAAGGGGAAAAAAGAACAATAAAAAAGTTAAAATTTTAAAGGTCAGATGTAATATCTAAGGGGATAATAGGTATCATGTCTTACAATGTTGTAACATCCTCAGACCAAGCTATTCACATATCTTTTAACTTCAAAATATATAAGTGTACCATTTTATAGACTCTTAGGATGGAAAGACCCCTCAGAACCAACCAGTCCAGCCTTTCATTTCATGGAAAGAGAAACCAAATCCCAGAGGGACAAACTTAATTCTTCCAGGGTTACATACCAAACATTGTGTTTAATTTCATGCTACTTTTCCTCTTAAAACAATGGCAAAATGATACAATTAGGGATAAATGGCCAACTTTAACTAGCCTTACAGGTGCACTTCAGTAAGGCTTTGTCTATCTGTATTGGACATGCAAATATACCACCTCTGCACATTAAACAGCTTGCTGCCGATTCTGAGGGTCCGGAGGACATTCTTCACTGGGATTCTGTTCTCGTGGTGTGGGATAGTAAATGCTGGCGAGCCCTCTGCCCTTCCCCCACCGCCCCCTTTTTGCACAGACAGTCTGTTGTGAACTTGCCTTGTCTCCCAGAGGCCAAGCCCCGCATGGGCGCTGTGGGCAAAGGTGCAAGTCCCCTTGCACTCTGCCTCATGTTGTCATAAGCCTGATTTTCTCCCCTCAAAACAAGCCGTTTGACAGTTTTTAGGTTAATTAACACACGTTAAGTCCTTTTACTCATGTTCACCACGGACCGACATGGATTTCTTGCGCAGGATTGGCAGAGGGAGTTACTTACCGCCTGACAGCTTTGACTCTTGCTTTCTAGCCCTGCAGGGTGGCCATAGATCTAGACGTAATCATGATATAGGGACTAACTTAAACTATTGGGCTGCCTCAAATTCTGGAATTTCTGTGGTAAGAACTTTTTAAATAGCAGAGCCAAGAAGAATTGGACTATATAAAATGATTAGATTACTTGGGAACACTGGATCTGGTTTAAGGCTTGGGGCCTGGAGAATATTGTGCTGAGTAAAATAACCCAGTCAGAGAAAGACAAGTATCACATGATCTCACTTATTTGTGAAATCTAATGAACAAAATAAGCTAATGAATAAAAAAGATCCCGAGACATGGAAGTAGTGAACAGACTGACAAACCTCAGAGGGACGGGGAGAGGGAGGGCAGGAAGAGATAAACCAAAGAGTTTATATGCGTATGTGCATAACCAATGGACACAGACAACACTGGTAAAGGCAGGGTGCTGGGGAGTGGAGAGGAGGGTGTCAGTGGGAGAAAAAAGGAGGGACATCTGTAATATTCACAATAAAGATAAATGTAATAATTAAATAGCAGAGCTAAGAGGAATTGGACTATATAAAATGATGAGATTATTTGGGAACATTGGATCTAGTTTAAGGCTTGGGTGAGGGCTTTAAAAAAATTAATGTACTTTCCTTTGATTTATTAAAATGCTGTGTAACTTATTTTCTCCGTTTCTGGTATGTGGATGTTGATGTGTGTATGCTTCTGTTTCAGACCCTGGTGAACCTCTGTAGTCGGTCTCCATGTAAAAACAAAGGCACTTGTGTTCAGGAAAAAGCTGAGTCCTGGTGCCTGTGTCCGTCTGGATGGGCTGGTGCCTACTGTGACGTCCCCAATGTCTCCTGTGAGGTGGCAGCCGCCCAAAGAGGTAAGCGCTGCCCCCCCAAGTCCAAGGGACAGTCCTCGGAAGTACTGACTGGCCAGCGGCATTTTAGGGCAGGTATTGTCACCGTGGGATGAGAGGGAAGGGCAGACAGTACTGGGCGGGCAAAGCTCTGGCAAAAGGCTCTGCGACGCAGGATGTAAGGGGCAGAGAAACAGGTTTACAGATTCCAAAAAGAAATGTATTTTTACACCTCTTCTTTATCCATTCACCTATCAGTGGGCACCTAGGTTGTTTCCATATCTTGGCTGTTGTGAATAATTCTGTGATGAACATAGTGGTGCACATATCTTTTTGAATTAGTGTTTTCATTTTCTTTGGATAAATAACCAGAAGTGGAATTGCTGGGTCATATGGGAGTTCTATTTTTAATTCTTTGAGGAACCTCCATACTGTTTCCCATAGTGACTGCCACCGTTTACAATCCCACCAACAGTGCACAAGGGTTCCCTTTTCTCCAGGTTCTCGCCAACACTTGTCATTTGTTGACTTTTTGGTAATAGCCATTCGGACAAGTATGAGGTGATATCTCATTGTGGTTTTAATTTGTATTTTCCTGATGACTAGTGATGTTGAGCATCTTTTCATATGTCTGTGGCCATCTCTCTGTCTTCTTTGAAGAAATGTCTATTCAGGTCCTTTGCTCATTTTAAAAATGAAAAAACATTTTTTGATGTTGAGTTATATGAATTCTTTATATATTTTGAATATTAATCTCTTATCAGATATATGATTTGTAAATATCTTCTTCCACTTAGGTTGTTCTTTCGTTCTGTTAATGGTTTTGTGTTTTTTTGTTGTTGTTAATCCTTCACCAAAGGATATTTTTTCCATTGATTTTTTTAGAGAGTGGAAGGGAGGGGGTGGGGAGAGAGAGAGAGAAACATAGATGTGAGAGAGATATATCAATTAGTTGCCTCCCACCCATAGGCTGGGGATTGAACCTGTAACCCAGGTTTGTGCCCTTGACCGGTGTGTGGGCTGATGCTCTAACCACTGAACCACGCTGGCCAGGGCATGTTAATGGTCTTTTTGCTCTGTAAAAGCTTTTGTTTTTACAGTCCTATTTGTTTATTTTTGCTTTTGTTACCCTTGTCTAAGGAGACGTATAAAAAAAATATTGTTAAGACCGATGTCATTGAGTTTACTGCCTGTTTTTTTCTAGGAGTTTTATGGTATCAAGGTTTACATTTAAGTCTTTAATCCATTTTGAGTTTATTTTTGTATATGGTATAAGAAAGTGGTAGAGTTTCATTTTTCCATATATCTATTCAGTTTTCCCTACACCATTTATTGAAGAAACCGTCCTTTTCCCGTTGTATATTCCATCAGATGAATAGATAAAGATGTGGTGTATATATGTATGTATGTGTGTGTGTGTGTATATATATATATATATATATATATATATATACACACACACACACACACACACACATATATATATATACATACACACACACACACACACACACACACACACACACACACACGGAAATATTAACCATAAAAAAGAGTGAAATCTTGCCATTTGTGATAACATAGATATCTAGAGGGTATTATACTAAGTGAAATAAGTCAGAGAAAAGCAAATATCGTATAGTTCCACTTCTATGTGGAATCTAAAACAAACAAACAAAACAGAAACAGACTTACACATACAGAGAACAAACTGATGGTTGCCAGAGAGTAGGTAGTGGGGGATGGGTTAAAACACATGAAGGGAATTAACAGGTACAAACTTCCAGTTATAAAACATGTGTCATGAGGATGTGATATACAGCATAGGGAATATAGTCAATGGTATCATCATAATTTTGTATGGTGACAGATGGTTACTACACTTATCATAGTGATCACTTCATAAGATATATAAATACCGAATTATTATGATGTTGTACACCTAAAAGTAATGTAATCTATTGTACAACTATACTTTAATAAAAAGAACTGTATTTTAAATGATGAAGGCATATTCTACTTTCAGGGCTTGTTTATTTTTAATAAATGTCTGGTGTTGAAGGTCCTGAATTAGACAAGAATAAAATTTGATGTGTCAACTAGCTTGATTAGTTTGCTCATTCGTTGGTCTGAACCTGACATGTCCTGTGTCTTCTGTGATGTCTCTTCCTCCACTGGGTTTCTCAGGGCTGTCCGTTGACGGCTTGTGCCAGCACTCAGGCGTCTGTATCGATGCTGGCAATTCACATCACTGCCAGTGCCCCTTGGGCTACACCGGGAGCTACTGTGAGGAGCAGCTTGACGAGTGCTCGTCCAATCCCTGCCAGCACGGAGCCACCTGCAGGGACTTCATTGGTGGATACAGATGTGAGGTGAGTACCATAAGCAGGCACACATCAGAGACCTCCCAGAAGCTGGTGCATCTGTTGTGAACATTAGCATGTTGAATTTAGCTGCTTATGTCTTATTTTTACAAATTTATACTTTTTTTATCGATCACCATTTCAGTGTTGACTCGTCACTGTTTCTTTCAGTCCCCTGTGCCGTAAGTTAACATAACTCCAGCAAGATAGTTTCATAGAGGTCTGGAGCCATCTCACTTCCACGGGGTTGCTCTGCTCATTTTAAAAATCAGAGCCCAGTGTTCACTACCAGAGTGCGTTTCACAGGTCCACCCTGCCCAGTGGCCCCTGGCATTTCCCTGAATAGCAGGTGAGATAGGAGAAGCCTCTTTGAGGAGTGTCCCTTTGACCCATGCCATCTTTGTGTATAGTCATTGATCAATCAACTAATAATTCTTTCCAAAAAATGTTGCTCAGCCTGTTCCATGTAGCATTATACAAAGTATTGCATGTGTATATTCGAGGAAGTGTGTGTCTTCTTAATGTCTGGGCAGATAATGGTTTCAGCAAGATGTTAACAAAATACCAGAGACGTGAATTTGATGCCAATTCAGCCCACCAAGCAACACTGAGTGAGAGGACCTTTGCTTCGCTTCCTCTCATAAATGAGCCAAAGATGGCCTCTGTGTTTGCCTCTAGGTTATTTATTTATTCATAGCAGGCTGGGACCTGTTCGCTCAAAGGCCTCCAGTGCTGAACTTGAAATTTTACATGTCCATTTGTTTTAAACATAGCTGTAATAAGCAGATTTTGAGCCATTCTGAGCCTGCCTGCTTTGTATATTCTACAAAGCAGCACCCAGTATCTGCTGGCCGTAGCTAAGATGAGCGCCAGAACATAAAGACCCCAAGCCACTGCTGCCCTTCTGAGCACTCTGACCCAGAGACTCAGGCCTGGCTGCTGAGGGACATCACCAAGCACGGAAGCCCCCCTCAGTTACCCCTTCCCTTGGAGCTCACTTGCCTTCCTCTCCTCATCCCCTTCCCGCATTTGGATGATCTCATGCTGTGAGGGACTTACCCCACACTGACACCTATCACAGCATTGCCCACATAAAGCCACCTCATGGTAATATCTTTTTTTCTTGATCAGCCCTGAAATCCCTCAAGCCCCAAGACCTACTACAGCTTGCTAGCCTACCTCCCCTACCCTCACCCCTATCTTAACCAGTTTCTCACACATACGTGTGGTTTCCTAAACCCAGAGGTTCAGGAGGTGAACAAATGCAGTATCCTTACTACCATCCACACAGACAACTTGACTGAGTCATAGCATCCTCATTGTATACGAAGGAGGGCATGTGTTAAAGATGGGACAACCTGCACACAGGAGGGACAGGAGTTTTGCGTAGGGGTCATACCTGAAATATCCCTCAATACTCAGTCCTTGCCATCCCTTTAAAGTAGCTTTTTCAGCTGGAGAGGTAAGTGCTGGTAAGCTGCAGTCAGCCCTGCACAGGGTGATTATTGGGAGTGCGATGATGCCAGAGAAACATACAAGAGCCGGGCGGAGCGTGGGGGCAGAGGGTCGCAGTAACATTCCAGATCTCATTTGCTCTCACGGTCTGTTTCCAACAGTGGTCCAATGTTTCTTGTCCTTTCTGTTTGCCTGGCAGTGTGTCCCAGGGTACCAGGGTGTCAACTGCGAGTATGAAGTGGATGAGTGCCAGAATCAGCCATGCCAGCACGGAGGCACCTGCGTCGACCTGGTGGACCATTTCAAGTGTTCCTGCCCACCGGGCACTCGAGGTATGAAATCAGCCTGCCTTTTCCCCACCCGGGGCATTCTCCAAGTTTTAAGTCCAATTTTAGTATTGGGGTTTTTTTTTTAAAAATCAAACATTTAGTTCTGAATCCTGATAGTTCAGCCATTTCGTTCTCTCGTCCCTTGCCTGGCTCTGAAGTTCTGACTCGTGTTCTTAGTGCTGTCTGGGTCTTGTTGATATCTTATGTTCCATGACACACAGAATGTGGAAATCATAATGTTGCAACAAAATTAGCCTGGTTGGCAAGATTTCTTGGAACTTCAAGGGAAAACAACCAGTGGCCTCTTAAATAAATAATTCACATTTACCAGCTTATGTATTTTTTAAAACTTGCCAAATCTTGCCTCCCTAAGGTGGGAAAATGAATGGATGAAAATGTTGGCCTAATTTCATAAGCCCAGGGAAAAGGAGTCTGATGACCTTGAGTTGCAGTGAGTCCCACAGAGATACAACCTAGACTCGGCAGGTTGCAGCCATCATTCTGCTGTGGCCTCTGCCTCCTGAGAGGAGCTTAGAGTATTGTTTGTTAGAAGGGATGTAGTTATATTGGTACCTGCTCTGAGCAGCCTGGGGGGTGGGGGGAGGAGGGATGGGAGAGTAGTAAGAGGCCATCCACAACGGTGGGGAATTCATTCTCAGTGTTAAAGAGAATGTCAGGGAAGTATATACTATCTTAGACATTTGTGTCAGTGAGTCTGGATAATTTACCTTCCTTGTTCAGAGTTTGGCTAAATTAAAATAGAAGCATGCCCTACTAGTAGGCTAGTTATTGAGCAATGAGGTTAAAGGGGAAGAGAAAACTAAGGAGAAGCAAGCCTTTATTTATTTATTTATTTATTTATTTATTTATTTATTTATTTACTTACTTACTTACTTACTTACTTACCTACTTACTTATTTATTTTAAATCCTCACCCGAGGATATTTTTCCATTCATCTTCAGATAGAGTGGGAGGGAGGGCGAGAGCGAGAGAGATAGAGAGAGAGAGAAAGAAACATTGATGTGAGGGAGACACATCAACTGGTTGCCTCCCACACAACCCTGACCAGGGCCAGGGACCAAACTGCAACCACAGTACATGCCCTTGACCGGAATCGAACCTGCGACTCTTTGGTCTGTGGGCCGATGCTCTAACTACTGAGCCAAACCAGCCAAGGCAGAGAAGCAAGCCTTTAAACATTTAAAGATTTGTCCTGTGAAATGGAGAGTTGTTTTCTGCACTAGAAATCAATAACTGAAAGAAAAGTAGAAGCCAACTTTGATTCATTATTAGTTTGTTCCTTTGAATACTTGCACTGTTTAGGACCAGCTAGGATTCTTGGTGGCAGCGAATTAACCCTCAGATTTCAGTAGCTTAACACAAACATGTGGTTTTTTTCTTTTTCTTTTTTGGTCACGCAATCTCCTGAGTGTGTTGGGCTGCCTCTCTCTATATTTTAGATGTGTGATTTGAAATACTTGGCCTTCAAGGCCTCCACAGGAGAGGCAGAGGGACAGACCTGTGGGATCATGTAGCAGCTTTCAGTATCTCAGTCTGGAAGTGACACCCATCACCCTTGCTCAGAGTATATTGGCCAGAATTAGTAAAATGGTCTCAGCCTGCCTCCAAGGGCAACTGGGTAATGTGGGCGAGCACATGGATGTTCACTGGACACTAACCTTTGCTAGCCCATGAACTTTTATTAATTAGAGGTCGTTTTAGGATAGACCATTTCTTAAGGCAACAAACATTCTCTCTTCTAACACATCTGTTAAGGATGACTTAAACCATAGTTTTGCTATTATTATTGACAAATCTTTTTCTCTTGGCATTTTGAGTATGTCATCCCCCTGCTTTTTGACCTCCATGCTTTTTAATGTGAAATCAGCTGTTAAACTTACTGAGGATCCCTTGTGATAGTGGCCTCTCTCCTGGCACTTTCAATATTCTCTTTGTCTTTGTCTTTGAAAGTTTGGTATTGTGTGTAGGTATGGGCCTCTTGCAGTTTATCACACTTAAAATGTGTTGAGTAGTGTACTACATATGGTTGGTTAGGTGTGTGGAGTGGTGTTTATTTCTTCTGGCTTGATTAGTAAAGATTATAGGAGACCCGCCCTGGCCAGTTTGGCTCAGCGGTTGGAGCGTCGGCCTGCGGTCCAGAGAGACCCAGGTTCTGTTCCTGCTAAGGGCACATACCTCGGTTGCAATTTGTCCCCGGCCCTGGTTGGTCCTGCGGGAGGCAGCCACTCGATGTGTCCCTTTCACATCGATGTTTCTCTCTCTCTCCCTCCCACTCTATCTGAACAAAACATGGAAAAATGTCCTCGGGTGAGGATTAAAAAAAAAAAAAAGATTATAGGAGACCCAAGACCCATAACCACATCGTGAAACAACCACGATGGTTGTTTTTGTTCCTGCACTCCTGAGCGTTGGCTCCTGGCCTGGGGGCACCTCCAGTTCCCAGGTTACTCTACCAGTTCTGCCTGTCCCTGCAACTTGGCTTCAGGCTGAGGCTGAACTCACGTTTACTGGTTAGATCTGTCCATTGCTGCTGGTTCCATTCTGATGGAAGGATGAGCATCTGTGTTCATTTCACCAGCAGTCCCTAAATGCAAATACTCTGTGAGAGAGGGAGCACATACTGGTTTTATTTTTACTTTCTTGTTTGTGATTTAGTTTATAAATAGGCAATATATACACATGGTCCAAAATTGTATACATACACATACATAGAAGAAGCATACAGTGAAAAACTCCTTCCCGTCCCCTCTACCCCATACCTCGTTCTCCCTCTGCCCCAAATAAGTAACCGCCACTTTTTAAAAGTGTCTGATGTATCTTTCTGGAGTTGTTTTTTAAGGTACCTTCAGAATATCCGTATGTATATAGAAGCCAAATACAAAGAAATTTTTTCCCCATTTCTTACTCTGAAGATAGAATATTAGACACTTTTTGTAGTGAAATGCTGGTGTCTTTTCTATTTTATTAAAAAATGTCAATGTTGACATTATTTGCAGGTGTCCCCCTTTGCCCACCTCCACCCACCCGCACCTCCCCTTCCCTTGGCCTTCACGAAACTATTGTCTGTGTCCATGGGGTAGCATGTATGTTCTTTAGCTAATCCCTTCACCTCCTTTATCCAGTCACTCCCACCGCCCTCCACTTGGGCACCGGCCAGTCTGCTCCATGTATCCATGCTTCTGGGTACATTTTGTTCATCAGTTTATTTTGTTCGTTAGAGTCCACATATTAGTGAGATCATATGATATTTGTCTTTCTCTGACTGGCTTATTTCGCTTAGCATAATACTCTACAGGTCCATCCATGTCGTCTCAAAGAGTAAGAGTCCCTTCATTTTTACAGCCATGTAGTGTTCCATTGTGTAAATGTATCTCAGCTTTCTTATCCACTCATCTGCTGATGGGCACTGGCTGTTTCCAGATCTTGGCTATTGTTAATAGTGCTGCTATGAACATAGGGGTGCATATATCCTTTCTAGTTGGGGTTTCGGGATTCTTAGGGTATATTCCTGGAAGTGGGATCACTGGGTCAAAAGGCAGTTCCATTTTTAATTTTTTGAGGAAATTCGACACTGTTTTCCACAGTGGCTGCACCAGTCTGAAGTCCTACCAACGGTGCACAAGGCACACACTCTTTTGCACTTGATTTTTTAAAACTTAGAGATGTTTCGATATCAAAATATAGAACTCCTTTAATTGTTTTTATCTTGCAGAATTCCCTTTTATGGGCCTGCCATATTTTACTTAACCAGTGCCCTAGTGGTAGAAATTTGGGTTGTCTCACATGTGTGTAAGTGTATTTGTAAAACAAATTTTCGGAAATGGAATTGCTGGTCTAGGGAACATACACATTTGTAATTTGGGTTGATGTTGCTGAATTACAGTGTATGAGCATACTCCTCAGTGTGGATGAGTGTATTCTCATTTAAGAGTCATTTGGTTTCCTTTTTCTATGGTTTCTCCATATCTGTATTCTTTTTTTTTTCCATTCTGTTGTTGATCTTAATATTTTACAGAGATTAGCTGTCTATGATACAAAATGTAAATATATTTCCCATATATTGTTTTTTATCTTTTGATTTTTTTTGTAGTGATTTTTTTTTTCACGTAGAGCTTTTTATTTTAATCAGGTTGAAGTTATCAGTCTTTTTTATAGCTTCTGGATTTTGAATCCTAGTCAGCAACACCTTCCACACTAAGATTATAAAAGGATTCTCCCATACTTTCTTCAAGTACTAGAATACTGGGGCACTTCCCCCATGGCCACTGATTCTCTCAACACAATTCACTGAACATTTGAACTTTATACAATGATTTGAGGTGGTTCTAAATTCCCCTGTATATTTGGGAGTTTTCCTGCACTTTCCTTTGTAGTTCTGTTGTTTATTAATTTATCAGTACTACTCTAGCAGTTTTAATTGTCGTGGATTTTCTTTTCCAAAGTTTTCTAGGTTATGGTTATAGTTTATTTTTCCATATAACTTTAGAGTCAGATTGTCTATTAAAAATCCTATTGGGCCCTGGCCGGTTTGGCTCAGCGGTTGGAGCGTCGGCCTGCGGTCCAGAGAGACCCGGGTTCGGTTCCCGCTGAGGGCATGTACTTCGGTTGCAGTTTGTCCCCGGCCCTGGTTGGTCGTGTGGGTGGCAGCCACTCGATGTGTCCCTTTCACATTGATGTTTCTCTCTCTCTCTCTTCCTCTCTCTCCCTCCCACTCTATCTGAACAAAAAATGAAAAAATGTCCTCGGGTGAGGATAATAAATAAAAAAAAAAAAAAATCCTATTGGGCCCTGGCCGGTTTGGCTCAGCGGTTAGATTGTCAACCTGTGGACCAGGGAGTCCCGGTTCGGTTCCCACTAAGGGCACGTACCTCAGTTGCAGTTTGTCCCCAGCCCCGGTTGGGGTTGTGTGGGTGGCAGCCACTTGATGTGTCTCTCTCACATCGATGTTTCTCTCTCTCTTCCTCCCTCTCTCCCTCCGGCTCTGAGGATAAATGCAAAAATGTCCTCGGGTGAGGATAAAAATAAAAATAAAATCCTATTGGTATTTTTTATTGGGGTCACATTAAATTTATGACTGTATAGAAAATCAGACATCTTTATGATGAGGAGTCTTCATCTATTCCTCTCCTTTTGTGTCTTTCATGACTATTTTATTTTTTTATTATTATTTTGTTTAATGTTTTTATTGATTGTTTAGAGAGAGGAAGGGAGAGAGAGAGATAGAAACATTGATGTAAGAGAGAAACATCAATTGGCTGCCTCCTGCACGCCCCCTACTGGGGATCAAGCTCATAACCCCAGGCATGTGCCCTGACCAGGAATGGAACTAGGACCTCTCAGTCCATGGGACAACGCTCAATCCACTGAGCCACACCAGCTGGGCCTTTCATGACTATTTTAAAGTTTTCATATAGGTGTAGTACATTTCTTGTTAAGATTATTCCTAGATATTTTACCATTTGCTGTTGCTATTGAAAATGAGGTCTTCTCTGTCCTGGCCGGTTTTGCTCAGTGGTTAGAGCGTTGGTCTGCGGTCCAGAGAGACCCAGGTTCGGTTCCCGCTAAGGGCATGTACCTCGGTTGCAATTTGTCCCCGGCCCTGGTTGGTTGTACAGAAGGCAGTCACTCAGTGTGTCCCTTTCACGTCAATGTTTCTCTTTCTTTCTCTCTCTCTCTTCCTCTCTCTCCCTCCCACTCTATCTGAACAAAAAATGGAAAAATGTCCTCGGGTAAGGATAAAAAAAAAAAAAAAAAATGAGGTCTTCTTTTGCGTTTTTCTTTTTCTTTTTAGTAGTACATCTTACATCCATGTATGCTATAAATTCAAGTGCTAGGAATACAGAACCACTTTTCTTTCTTTCATAACTTTTTTAGTTGACCATGGGATCATTTCTAGAATAGTCATTGCTTTCTTTTGTTTCTTTCTCAAAAGTATTTACAGATCTTTATACTGTATGGCTCATTTACGTCTATAGTACATTACAGTCGGCCCTCGTTTATCGCGGTTAATCAGTTCCAGACTCTACCGCGATAAATGAATTTCCGCGAAGTAGGATTCTTTATTTATAACAGTCGTCCCTCGCCACTTTGCGCTTCAACTTTTGCGGCTTCACTCTATCGCGGATTTTTCAAACATAGTATAGATTTGAAAAAAAACGCGATAGAGGGAAGCCGCGAAAGTGCGAAGTGACGAGGGACGGCTTGTAAACAAGTTCTGTTCTGAATAAAATAACCTTTGAGCTCTCAACAGCATATTTTCCCTCTAATAATATAAGAAACTAGTACACTTACCCTATTTTTCAGAAAAATTGTGAATGAGTATTAAACTTTAAAAAGATCATTCAAAATTTAGTTCTAATTCTTACCAATATTTTTACATACTTGAAGTCTATGTACTTTATTGTTATATTCTCTTTTGAACTGTTCTGTATTTTGAATCACGGTGAATAAATTAAAAAATTTCAAGTCTCTCTTGAGCTCCAGTTTCCTGGTGTTTCAGGTGAGACAAATAATACTGGTTACTCCGTGGGGACGTGTCACTGAGTGGGAGAGGACACGTGCGGCCCTAAACATATTTTTCCTTTGCTGTAACTGCTCCCAGGAGGATGATGGCCGTCATGGATCGAGAGTGTACTCTGCCCTCCTGCCCAACCTAAAAGGTCCCACCACAGATCGAGGAGAGGAGCCTGAGTGATTTTGAAAGTGCCAGCAAGGGTGGCCGTCTCTTGCTGGAAAGCAGTATTCCAAGAATTGTCATAATTCTCGCTCTCTCTCTCTTTCCTCCAGGCCTACTTTGCGAAGAGAACATCGATGACTGTGCCAGGGGACCCCACTGCCTTAATGGTGGTCAGTGTGTGGATAAGATCGGGGGCTACAGTTGTCGCTGCCTGCCTGGCTTTGCCGGAGAGCGGTGTGAGGGGGACATCAACGAGTGCCTGTCCAACCCCTGCAGCGCCGAGGGCAGCCTGGACTGCGTGCAGCTCACCAACGACTACATGTGCGTCTGCCGCAGCGCCTTCACTGGTGAGCCTCGGGCCAGCCCCGCTGCTCGGCGGGGTTCTCCGTGAGGGCGCTGGGCCCGTGGGACACCTCCCAGACCCAAGGGAGGGTTTTCTGATACAGGAAGAACTAGACCAGCTCATCCAGGGCCCAGATTTTTTCTTAGGTCTGCGCTCCATAGATGTTATAATCAATTTCTGCCTTTTGTTTTTCTCTTTTGCTGTACATTGATTTTAAATACATGTATGTATGCATGTTTGTGTGTGTGTATATATATATATATATGCTATATATACATACACATGTATAGTATATATTCATTTATGTAGCAGAAATATAAAAAATAGAATGTTGGGAGTAGTTGAGCAAAATAACATTTTTTAATTTTGGTAAAATACACATAACAGAGTTTACCATTAACCATTTGTAAGTGTACAGTTCAGAGATACATTCACGTTGTCATGCTGCCATCACCAGCTTCCGTCCACAGAACTCTGCTCGTCGGAGCAAAGCAACATTTTGTTTTCAAGAACCTTACTTTTAACTGTTGTGATCACTCTGCCTCCATTTGGCACGTAACGACCCGAGTTTCTGAGAAGTCACTGCCACCGTGACCTTCTGTTCACCTCTGGGACCCGGAGACACGCAGGATCTTCCAGGACACTTAGGGGGGCAGGTCCAGATGGCGAGTGTTTGGCCCCGTCCGCTGGTGAGGGTGTGCCCGGAAAGCCGCACCGGTCACAGCGTGGCCTGCGGTCCTAAGACTTTTCTCAAGCCTTTTTTTTTCCAATCACAGAGCATAAAGATGACCAAGTCCTGCCTCAGAACAGGGGCTTTGTTGTAGACACTTACTAGTTACTTCTGGAAAAGGGTAGTTTAGTGACTTTTGGAGACTAAAATTGTCGAAATGTGGCAGTATCATCAGATACTCAGTTTAGAAATCTGTCTTGCATTTCTGGGGTCATTTCAAATCTTATACACACTGTAGTCGTATTCCTTGGGACTCAGATGATAGGCTGCAGCGTTCTCCTTAACTAATAATTCGGCAAGTTGGATTCTGCCACACTCTGAGCCCGTCCCTAGACTTCTTTCCAATTTTAAAGCTGTCACCTTTAAGAGCTCTGGAACTGGATTAAGGATAGGAAGGATTTTGCAATATGAAAGATGCCTGGGTGCAATATCAAAAGAGAAACAATGTTTGTGAATGTCATACTTACTGAGGTGGCGCTGGGTGGAAGGAGGATGCACAGTCAGGCTCCAGCCTCAGGTCCGCCACCGCGTACGTGGAGAGCAGGGGAGCGCAGCTGCCTCCGTGCCTGTTTGCTGCTGAGGCTCCCTTTATCAGGACAGTGACAGGCACTTACAGAGAAAGGGGGGACAGATGAAGCAAGGAATGGAGACCACCTCGAATTAGGGTTCCACGGCCGGAAGTGGTGTTCGTGCATTTTCCACACTGTGAATTGAACTCATTGATTGTAATACTTGTGGGCTGCTGTTGATGAGGTGAGCATTGAGGGACCCTGGGTCCCTGAGCCCCGTGTCCATGCGATGGGGCTCTTGGTCCGTGACTGCTGCTGTGACCCGAAGAGACAGGCATCTGTAATTCCTGACTCTTGGTTCTGGTTGACCAAAATTATTACTGTTTGAATTTACTTTTTAAAGCCACCTCTTCCCTTCTAAGTGACTGCAGGGCAAAAGGCACCTGTCTCCTGCTGTTTGCCAAGCGGCCCCAGCTGTGCGTCCATGTCTCCCCCATGATCTCAGTTGCTTGGTTCCCTTTATCTTGGAGCATTGGGAACATGAACTCTGGGAAAGTTGAGCTGTGTTTTAAAGCAGTGCCAGTCAGGTTACAGTAAGGCCAAAAATGATCCAAAAGAGATGTTACGGATGAAAATTCTCTATACATTGCACATCACCATTTATATGTATTGGCCTGAGGTAGCCTCTCCTATGAAGTAGACGATATTAACAAAATGCAGTGAATTGTTTTGCTAAATGTTTCTTTTGATCATGAACACTAAGTGCCTTCATAAAGAAGCTGTCATTTTCCTTTCTTTGGTGATGGTTTTAGAGTCATTTCCATATCCATCCTGCTTTGTGAGCCCGTTGGGAATGTATGCCATTGTGTGTACAGTGTAGACAAGACGGGTAAGGGGCTGGCCTGAGCCAGGGGTGGGTCAGTCACTGAGATCCGGTGAGTGTTTTCTTCATGCTCCCTCAGGCTCAGAGCTGACCTCTCCCACCTCTTGCTCCGTCTGACCCTTCGGCCAGCTCACGTCCTCACAGTGTTCTGCTCAGTAACTCGCAGTTACTCCTTCTGCCTTTTAAAGCTCCTTTTTATTCTCTGCTTTGAGGTCGTCACTGTGAAACGTTCGTCGATGTGTGTCCCCAGATGCCTTGCTTGAATGGAGGGACTTGTGCTGTGGCCAGCAACATGCCTGATGGTTTCATCTGTCGCTGTCCCCCGGTAAGTGCCGTGTCGCCTACTCAAGGAGCATGCTCTCTTCCAGGAGTCTGACAAAGCCAGCTTAAGCCTGGTTTAACACTGTGTGGGGAGCTTTCTTAATTTTAGCTCCCTCAGAAGAAAGTGCTTGGGTTTTCCATTTGGAGCTGTTAAGATCCTGAAACAGCCCTGGCTGGTTTGGCTCAAGGGTTAGAGCATTGGCCCGTGGACCGAAGAGTCGCAGGTTCGATTCCCAGGCAGGGCACATACCTGGGTTACAGGTTCTATCCCTGGTCCCTGTCAGGGTCCTGCGGGAGGCAACCAATCGTCGTGTCTCTCTGACATCGATGTTTCTCTCTCTCCCTCCCTCTCTCCTTTCCACTCTCTCTAAAAATCAGTGGAAAAAATATATCCTCGGGTGAGGATTAACAACAAAAAAAACATACTGAAACAGAGAGCTCCCTAATCTGTGACTGTCGATCTTCTGGAGCACCAAGGGAAAACCGCAAGAAGTGGTAGAATGTTCCCTGGAAAAGGACTAAGGGACCGCTGTCCCTGGGTCCTGGTCCCGCACTGGAGGGTCCTCTTGCCGCCCAGCTTGGGGCAGAGTTGGCTGGAAACTACTCTGCTTACATTCCTTAGCAGGGGCCACGTGGGAGCAGGCTGCTGCTTAAACAGAAGGAGGCCTCATGATAGCCTCTGCAGTGCAAACTCTTCTGCCGCTGCGCGAGGAGGAGACCTCCCTCAAACGGAGATCCCTGTGTGTGGGGAGACAGCAGGAAGCCTGTGTAGTCACCAGGGCCTGGGCTGAGCAGGAAGTAGAGGGATCAACTGACAGGGGAAAGTTTCATTTCCCTGAAACTCTCGATGCGATGCCCACACTCCCGTAAAGCTGTTACGTAAGAGACGTAACGGTGGTTAGGAGAGGTGCTTATGGATACAGAGTCACCTGCGTCTTATCCCACCATGACCTGTGCACTCATCTGGACGTGATCTCTTACGTTGGTAGAATCCTCCTCGCCCTTGGAACCTTTAGCCCTGACCTATAGGTTGACTTGAAGAGGTCTCTTCTTGGAACATGGTCCAGGAGGCTGCACGGAGGGATCTTAGCCCAGTGTCTCGCCTTTACCTCCTAGAGGTGTGGCAGAGGGATTAGGAGGGAAAATGGGGCATGCCCTTCAGAGTCGATCCACCATCCTCATTTGTTCACTGATTTCCACAGGGATTCTCTGGGGCGAGATGCCAGAGCAGCTGTGGACAGGTGAAATGCAGGCGCGGGGAGCAGTGTGTCCACACGACCTCAGGACCCCGCTGCTTCTGCCCCAACCCCCAGGACTGTGAATTAGGCTGTGCCAGCAGTCCCTGCCAGCACGGGGGCAGCTGCTCCCCGCAGCGCCAGCCTCCGTATTACTCCTGCCAGTGCCCGCCGCCGTTCTGGGGCAGCCGCTGCGAGCTCTTCACAGCCCCCACCAGCACCCCTCCTGCCACCTGTCTCAGCCAGTACTGTGCCGACAAAGCCCGCGATGGCGTCTGCGATGAGGCCTGCAACAGCCACGCCTGCCAGTGGGATGGGGGCGACTGTTCCCTCACCATGGAGAACCCCTGGGCCAACTGCTCCTCCCCACTCCCCTGCTGGGATTACATCAACAACCAGTGTGATGAGCTGTGCAACACAGCCGAGTGCCTGTTTGACAACTTCGAATGCCAGGGGAACAGCAAGACGTGCAAGTAAGGGTCCAGGGTCCCTCGACGCTGCGGGAGACTGTCACTAACACACCTCGGTTTCTCGTTCTTGCTGCTAACCACTCCAGTGCTTCAGCCCGAGCTGCCTCTGCTTTCCGACTGGTACCCCGAGGCCCCGTTCTTGCTGTCATCAGCCCTGTCCCATCGCACGCTGCCCTGGGCTCTCCCTTGCTGACAGAGGTCCAGGAATGCTCATTGCACAACCACCTCTCTCTGCCTATTTTTGCCTTCTCACCTGCTGCTCTCGTGACCTCCTGGGGAAATAACTTTTGGAAGTGTTACCCACTTTCAGGCAGCCTCTCACATAACCTGCCTGCAGGATGGATGGAAAGGTCTGTACCTCGGTCTGCTCACCCCGCTCCTTTCCCTATGATTGGGTTTCCCCAGCTAGAGTTTTCAGGACGCTTAAGCCAGATTAGGCCACTTAACCTTCCTGGTCTCCATCCGCAGTCATAGGGCGCTCTGTGGTTTACGTAGTGATTTGCCTGTTAGCCATCTCATTGAATTTGGTGAATTCTCAGCAACCTTGCGAGGCATAGGTATTGCTAATGGTCTTTCACAGGCGAGAGAACTGAGACCTGGGAGGCTAAATGGCTTCCAAAGCACGCACAGTGCTTCCTGACTCCTTGTGTCTTCACAGAGCCAATGTGGCAGTTGTACCAAACGGTGTAACTGCCCCAGGGTGGGGTTGGGGAGGGGGTGTCGATGAAATGGTTTGTGCAGCAGTTAGGTTTGGGGACGCGATTTCCTTTTCCTAGTATTGAAAGAGTTAGATGTGGCGTCCTGTGTGGGACACACCTCCCGTGCACCTTCCAGAGTTTGGATCCAGCCTTGATTGGGAAGGAAATAGGCCGTATTGACATGGTCTGTGTGTAGCAACTGCTAATGGCTCAGAGCTACGTGTCCAAAGACCCGTGGTTCCCTCACCAGGGGCTGTGGAACAAAAACAGGCAGCATGGACCAGGTCGATGTTCATTTTAGTATGCAGCTTTGTTTAAACATCTGACTTTAAAAGGTGACGCACTGCCAGGGGCCATCAGCCCGTCAGCCCGTGTGGCGCAGTGTTGTCTCATCCTGGGGGCACCTCTGGTTGGTGTGGCACAGACTCTGTGCATGCCAAGACGGCCAGGATGGGAAAGCCAAGGAAGGCTTCCCGAGCATGTGGGGCCTGATCTGGGTCACAGACAATGGGTAGGAAAGAGCTACGATAGTTCCCAGTGGAAAACCAAACAGAGCTCCAGGGTCGTCTGAGCCCCTTCCTTGCTCTGCGCCCCCTGCCCAGGTATGACAAGTACTGTGCAGACCACTTCAGAGATGACCACTGTGACCAGGGGTGCAACAGTGAGGAGTGCGGCTGGGACGGGCTGGACTGTGCTGCTGACCGGCCGGAGAACCTGGCAGAGGGGACCCTGGTCATCGTGGTGCTGATGCCACCCGAGCAGCTGCTCCAGGACGCTCGCAGCTTCCTGCGGGCCCTGGGCACCCTGCTGCACACCAACCTGCGCATCAAGCAGGACTCCCGGGGGGAGCTCATGGTCTACCCCTACTATGGTGAGAAGTCAGCTACCATGAAGAAGCAGAGGATGGCACGCAGATCCCTTCCTGAGGACCAAGAACAGGAGGTGGCTGGGTAGGTGTTTGGTTTCTGAACTCCTTAAAGCTTGATTTTGTAAAGCTGAGCGCTTTGATAGACAGAAGTCGTAACTGAATCTATAAAAATGCAGAGCTCAGACAAGTAGAACGGCCCACCAAGTAAAACAAACGCATGATCCCAGTACTTATGTTCAAGGGGAAAGGTTTGCCTTGACCTTGGGAACTGAAAGGTGAGCTGGAGGCAGCAGGAGGCAGGATGTCGGGAAGGCCTGCTCAGAGGCTGGGCTCTCACCTTCCTCCAGGCTGCCTCCGGTCCCTTTAGCAGGACTTCTCTTCTGTATTAGCTGTTGGCTTCTCAGCTGTGTGTTGCCTAAGTCAGAAGGCTTGGGCTCAGCCACGCCGAGGGAGGTGAGACATTTCTAAGTAGGAATTCGTGTTTAGGATCTAAGGGAAAAATATTTTGACTTCTGAGAGCTTTCTGGAGGAGGCAGCATCACAGAGGGGCTGAGGCTGATGCTGAGGGTGACGAAGGAAGACTTGTGCAACCCTTCCTAACTCCGCATTGTGTCCCTCTCTCCCCTCGGCACCCACAGCTCTAAGGTATTTCTGGAAATTGACAACCGCCAGTGTGTTCAGGATTCAGACCAGTGCTTCAAGAGCACGGATGCAGCGGCAGCTCTTCTGGCGTCTCACGCCATCCAGGGCACCCTGTCATACCCTCTCGTCTCTGTCGTCAGTGAGTGGCACTGCTGTTAGGGGCAAGGATGGGGGCAGGCGTCGCCTGGGGCGGAGGAAAGGGCACACTGTCAACGTGCGGCTCTGTGTTCCAGGGCCGGTGAGCTCAAGCCGCCCGCCCGTCAGTGTAGAGCTAATACCGAGGGGCTTCCACTGTCGCTTGCACTTCCAGGTGAATCCCCGTTGCCAAAGCGCACCCAGCTGCTCTATCTGCTCGCCATTGCCGTTGTCATCATCCTGTTCATCATCCTGCTGGGGGTCATCATGGCGAAACGAAAGCGTAAGCACGGCTCGCTCTGGCTGCCCGAAGGGTTCACCCTTCGCCGAGACTCGAGCAACCACAAGCGCCGTGACCCAGTGGGACAGGACGCCGTGGGGCTGAAGTAAGACAGTTTGCCGGCAAGCCACTACTCGCAGTAGCAGTAATCAGGGCTAGATCGAAAAAGCAGACCTTTTCCCATCGTGACTTTCAGTCTGAGCCCTGGCCACACCCCGGTGTCCCACGGGAGCATAATTCTGAGAGCCTCCTGCGTGACCGGAGCGGCTGCCAGTCGGTGCCGTCCTGCACGTAGGACCGCCCTGGCGCCTGCATCTGGTCGAGGCGCACTTTTGTTGTAAGCTCCTGATCAGCGGGAAGGAAAGGACGTTTATTCCAGTAATGGGATGTGAAGTGCCGCCCACCCTTTCTGGGCCACAGCCCCGAGAAGTCTGAGTGTAGCGATGAGAGTGTGTCATGGTGGGGAAGTGTGGACACCCTCCGCACTAGCTGATGATATACCTCCGCTCTTGTTTCCATAATCCTGGTGAATCAGAAACCTCTCCATGCAAGTCTCAGAGGCTAACCTCATAGATTCCGGAACGAGTGAACATTGGGTCGATGATGAAGGGCCCCAGCCAAAGAAAGCCAAGGTAAGTGGGCCTTCATCGGCAATTATCTGGTCACATTTCAGTCTCTGTCCTTGGTACCTACAGGGTCCCGAACAGGAGCGATAGTCTCTATATGTTGCCCAGGCAACAGCTATCCCAGGTTGTCGTGAAAGGCAGGGATCTCCAGGTCATTGATGGCCTTGGGTCACCTGCGTATGTTTTCAATAAGAACTCTAAAAATAGTAAAAAACGTGCTTTCTTCCTGAAGTGCCACAGATGGTCGTCAGGTGGGGACTGAGGTGTGTCGTTTCCTGTGTGGCTCCACGCTGCCTTGTTCCATCCAGGCACTCCCCTTCTGGAAGGGGAGGGGGAACAACAGTGGCAGAAAGCCAGTGAGCATTGACTTTAGAGGCTCCTCACCTTGAGCCCAGGAAACTGAAACCGTGTAGATGTAAGAGGTAAACTGGGTTGAAGTGAAGGCGGAGGCTCTCCGTCCGTAGCTGGACGCAGCGGGTGTGTACCTCCCACGGGTGTTCCGCGTCAGCCTGAGGAGCGGATCCTGGGGCGTGCAGGCGTGCCGTGCGCGTGTGCTGTGCGCGTGTGCCGTGCGCACGATGGCCAAGGGCATTGCTTGGTTACAGGCGGAACTGGATTCAAGTCCGAAACTCTGCTACTTGGTTTGGCAAGTTATATCACCTCCTTGTACTTAATTACCCTTATTTGTAAAGTAAGGCAAGTTTATTATTAATAAGGATATTAATAATTCTTTTCTCTGGGAGTTACTGTGAGGATTAAATACAGCAGTATGCGTAAGGTGCCTTGCCTGTTTTCTATCACATACTAGATAGTCAATAAAGGGTAGCTGCTTTTAAAATTATAAGAATAATTATTGCCCACCAAATATTTCCTGAGCACTTGCTCTGTGCAGGGCCTGTGTTCGTACAGGGAGGCGGCCCTGAAAAAGGCTTGTTCCCTGTTCTCAGGAGCCTCCCAGCCCAGGGGCAGAGGCGGCTGGGCAGTCCCCAGGGAGGGAGCACCTAACACTTGGTCATTAGGGAGAGCTGAGCAGAGTGCTCTTCAGGACCAACAAGAGAAATTCCAGTTTGAAGTCATTGGAGGGGAGGTAGGAATTAATCAGAGGCTTGGGAGAGATCCTGGCAGACTGAGGGAACAGCCTGGGCGAACACCCAGAAGCAAGTAAAAGGCGCTTTGAGGATCTGTAAGGAGCACGTTAGGCAGGTGGAAAGGCCACACATCAAGGCTGAAGCCTAGACTTTGGGAGTGGGGGTTGGGAGAGTTGTACTGATGACGTAGGACAGGACCTGGGCAGGAGCCACATCAGGAGCGCCGTGGAGGCTGACGCGGACACAGATCTGGAGGGTTAGGGTTGGAGCTGGGAGAAAGCTGGGCGGGAGGCTCCGACTAGCTCCAGGTCCAGTTCCTGGTGGTGCGCCAGGCTGACAGTGAGCGAGGCCGTCCCCTTTCAGGCTGAAGATGAGGCTTTACTCTCGGAAGAAGATGACCCCATCGATAGACGCCCATGGACACAGCAGCACCTCGAAGCCGCAGACATCCGCAGGACACCATCGCTGGCTCTCACGCCCCCACAGGCGGAGCAGGAGGTGGATGTGCTGGACGTGAACGTCCGGGGCCCAGGTCAGCACCCCCGCGTCCCCCTTCACGAGGCCATGCCTGCCCTTGGCTCTGTTATCATTCCCGTGTTTGCCCTGCTTGGTGCCACGCCCCCAGCCAATTTCACAGACAGATCAGCTGGAGGAAATGCATGCTTAAGGAATACAGGCGTGCAGAATGATGAACGCATCTGAGAGGAAAGGGGGGCAGTTCACACTGCGTCACTTACAGCGTGCTCGAGAACAATAGGCTGATCCTGTGGGGTAGGTTTTAGGACGATGGAGACATCTATCCCAAAGCAGAGGGACAGAGGATTACTTTAACTGATACCTTAATGCCTATAATTCTGTTAGTACTGAATATTTTTAAATGTTGTCCATTTTAAAACCATAGCACTTGGAAACATGAACAGAGCCCTGGCCGGTCTGGCTCAGCAGTTGGAGCATCGGCCTGCGGTCCAGAGAAACATGAACAGAAAGCTAACTTAGAGAAGTTAAAGCGTGTTTGACCCCCTTCTTTCTGTCTCATTACTGTCTATAGAAGGGACATTATCAGAGGACGAGTAGGTGGCCAATTACCACAAGAAGCTCAGGGACTTTTTCCCCAATTGAATAACCTTACTCAGATTGAGCTATCCCGACAGTGGGTTTATTGAACACAAGTGTCTTTCTCCTCCTTGAGTACTCTGGGATTTTCCTTGCCTATAGATGGGTGCACCCCACTGATGCTGGCTTCCCTCCGAGGAGGCAGCTCAGACATGAGCGACGAAGATGAAGACGCAGAGGACTCTTCCGCCAACATCATCACAGACTTGGTCTACCAGGGTGCCAGCCTCCAGGCCCAGACAGACCGGACCGGTGAGATGGCCCTGCACCTCGCAGCGCGCTACTCACGGGCAGATGCTGCCAAGCGCCTCCTGGACGCAGGTGCAGACGCCAATGCCCAGGACAACATGGGCCGCTGCCCTCTCCATGCTGCAGTGGCAGCTGACGCCCAAGGCGTTTTCCAGGTGAAGAGCTCGACCTATCCCGTCTTATCCACCTTAAGGCACTTAACATCCTGTTCACTCACTCAGTGACTCTCTGAGAGTAAAGCCAACGGCAGAGTCATGCTTGCTAGATGGGAAGCAGAAAAGGGGAGGCAGGCAACTTGACCTAATTATCTACAGCCAGCTAGTGATCGAGCCAGCATCAGGTAACACCAGTCTTCTGATTCTGAATCACAGTGGTTTTTGATGAACCAAATGCCTCCCAAATGCGTAAATCAATGGGAGTGATACCCATTCCAAAGGCTTTGATAGTGTCAGCTTCTGCCTATAGGCTTACTGGATAGGGGGTTCCACATACTCCTTTGTGGATTCCTTTACGTGAATTCACACCGTAGTTATTGATGCCCTTTTATTGTACCCTTAGGAGGAAATTGGAAGCATTCTGTACACTGTAATTCAGGTGGTGATATTTTCCCAAATCCATCTTCTTTCTTTAGAAAGTAGAAGGACTTCACTTTTCATAAGCCATTGTCTCTTGAGCACATGTTTATTTATTCGTTCATTCATTCATGGTTTCTTTCATTCATTCAGCAAACATTTGTTGATTGACCGTGGTAGAAACTTGGGCACAAAAATAACAAGACATTTCTTGTAGGATGCTCCTTTCTTCTCTCAGCTTCATTATATTCTTTATCCATGGGACTCTCTTTTCTGTACTTTCTCTTCTAGATTCTGATCCGCAACCGAGTAACTGATCTAGATGCCAGGATGAATGATGGCACCACACCCCTGATCCTGGCTGCTCGCCTGGCTGTGGAGGGAATGGTGGCAGAACTGATCAACTGCCAAGCAGACGTGAACGCAGTGGATGACCATGGTAGGGCTGAGGCTGGGGTTGGCGTTCTCACCTGCAAGGCATCCTCGGGAGGAGAGTTGTCATATAATCCTCAAAGACCTGTCTCAGGTCCAAATTCACTGTAGATCCATCCATTCATTCATTCATTCTTCCTTTTAACATATTGAGCTCAGAGAACAGCCATTGGGAGGTGCGTAGATGAAGATGGGAAGGGATTGTTAGCGAGGGTTTTGGGGCCTCAAAGCAGGTCTTTGAAAGGTTTGCCTGTGTAAGTTGCCTAGCATGCCACTCTTGACATGAGAACATATGAGAGCTGAATTCACTGGGGAAGGGGGGACTGTTAGATATCCTGAATATACATTCTGGCATGTAGTATGTAAACAGGTTATTGTCTTCAGTGCGTGACAGGGTAGATTCTGCATATGGAGGACGGGGGTGCCACAGACAAATGATCCTCACACCTAGAGGTCTTCTGAAGGCTGAGCAGCCTGCACTGAAGTGTTGCTAGGACAGAGGGAAGAAGAGAATACTCATGGGCCCCCACAGAGAACTGACTTCCGCTGCGCTCTGGGAAGTTCCAGGTTTGCTCCCTCATACTAGGAGAACGCGTCCTCCTCCTCTGTCTGCTTACACAAGTGTTTTTCCTTGCAGGAAAGTCTGCTCTTCACTGGGCAGCTGCTGTCAATAATGTGGAGGCAACACTTCTGCTGCTGAAAAATGGGGCCAACCGAGACATGCAGGACAACAAGGTACAGTCTGGGCTCTGAGCTGGGGGCAGGCAGAGCAGTGCCCCAAATGTGAGGCCTCCCCTTTCTCCCGTAGCTCCTCTTGTGGTGAGTATAGGCAGGATGGAAGCAGGCTGGACAGGACCCGGGTCCAGAGAGCTGGAGGAAGTGTAGGGGGCTTATCCCGGGAAGGGTCGGGGTTCAGCCCTCTGCCCGCTCAGTGCTCAGTCTGATCCAGGCTGTTCTGTAAATAACTTCGGGGTAGCCTTCTCTGCTTTTCTCTTCCTTGACATTCCCCTTTCTGCAGTTCTGCTTCTGCTCACTTCCTTTTCACTTGTTTTCATGCTGCTGTTTCTTTCTGTTGGACATCAGGTATTTTCCTGTTTGCTTTTCTTCCTCTGACTGTTCTGTCTGCTTCCCCTCTCCGGCTCGTCTTCTTTCTTCTCCTATTTTAGTTCTTTTTTGTACATGTTCTTTCTTTGCTTTCTTTTATGTTCTCTTATTTTTCCCAACTCTGTACATGCTTTAGGTTCTTCTCCTCCTACCTTTCTTATTTCTAACTCTTTCTCCTATTTTGATGAGCTCAGAGCTCTTTTAAGTGGCTCTCTGGCTCAGTGGCAAGCTTGACTTCACACATTCCCACCCAAGAAGATACTGCCCTTAACGGGCCCATCTGGTTCTGGGGGTAGAGTGAAACAATGTTACACTTATGTCTAAAGTATAGCTATCCATTCAGCACATAGCTAGAGATACAGTCTGTCTGTGGTATTAAAATGTTATGCAGAGAGGCAGCTTGGAAAAAATGTCTAAGGAGGGGTGATAGCAGAAAGCTTGAGAAACACTGCTGCGTTCTCAAGAGAGTTACTAACACGTGCTCTCGGTGGCCGTTCTGTAGGAAGAGACACCTCTGTTTCTTGCTGCCCGGGAGGGGAGCTATGAAGCCGCCAAGATCCTGTTAGACCACTTTGCCAATCGGGACATCACAGACCACATGGACCGTCTGCCCCGGGACGTGGCTCGCGAGCGCATGCACCATGACATTGTGCGCCTGCTGGACGAGTACAATGTGACCCCGAGCCCTCCAGGCACCGTGCTGACTTCTGCCCTCTCACCCGTCATCTGTGGGCCCAACAGGTCTTTCCTCAGCCTGAAACACACTCCCATGGGCAAGAAGCCCAGACGACCCAATGCCAAGAATACCATGCCCACCAGCCTCCCCAACCTTGCCAAGGAGGCCAAGGATGCCAAGGGTAGTAGGAGAAAGAAGTCGCTGAGTGACAAGGGCCAGCTGTCTGAGAGCTCAGTGACTCTGTCCCCCGTGGATTCCCTAGAGTCTCCTCACACATACGTTTCTGACACCACATCCTCTCCAATGATTACATCCCCTGGCCTCTTACAGGCCTCACCCAACCCTATGTTGGCCACTGCCCCGCCCCCTGCCCCGGTCCACGCACAGCACGCACTGTCTTTCTCTAACCTGCATGAGATCCAGCCTCTGGCTCACGGGGCCGGCACTGTGCTTCCCTCGGTGAGCCAGCTGCTGTCCCACCACCACAGGGCGCCCCCCGGCAGCGGCAGTGTGGGGAGCTTGAGTAGGCTGCACCCAGTCACTGTCCCGGCAGACTGGATGAGCCGCATGGAGATGAATGAGAGCCAGTACAATGAGATGTTTGGTATGGTACTGGCACCAGCTGAGGGCACCCCTCCCGGCATAGCTCCTCAGAGCAGGCCGCCAGAAGGGAAGCATATAAGCACCCCCCGGGAGCCCTTGCCCCCCATTGTGACTTTCCAGCTAATCCCCAAAGGCAGTGTTGCCCCCCAGGCTGGGGTGCCCCAGCCTCAGTCCAGCTGCCCTCCAGTTGTTGCAGGCCCCCTGCCCACCATGTACCAGATTCCAGAAATGCCTCGTTTGCCCAATATGGCTTTCCCCACTGCCATGATGCCCCAGCAGGATGGGCAGGTTGCTCAGACCATTCTCCCTACCTATCATCCTTTCCCAGCCTCTGTGGGCAAGTACCCCACACCCCCCTCTCAGCATAGTTATGCTTCCTCGAATGCCGCCGAGCGCACGCCCAGTCACAGTGGCCACCTGCAGGGGGAGCACCCCTACCTGACACCATCCCCAGAGTCTCCTGACCAGTGGTCAAGTTCGTCACCCCACTCTGCTTCTGACTGGTCAGATGTGACCACCAGCCCTACTCCTGGGGGTGCAGGAGGAGGTCAGCGGGGACCTGGGACACACATGTCTGAGCCACCACGCAGCAACATGCAGGTTTACGCGTGAAAGAGTCTGCCTCCGGGGTAGGCACAGGACTGCCTACTGTACGTGCTGCTGAGGACACATGAAGGTCATCCGGGAGGGAAATGAAGAAATCTCTGGAACCAGCTTCTGGAGGCAGAAGAGAGGAAATGTGCTTACCTTTCAGATAATGCAAGGGAAGCAGCTCCCTCAGCTTCGGCGGGTCTGTGCAGGGTTTGGGAGGGAGGACAAGCCTCCTTCTAACCTCTTGCCCATCAAGCCAAGTCTGTGGAGATGCAAGATGAATACAAGACTTGGGACCATGTTTACTCTCTTATTTGGAGAACAGGACCGATGCCTGTCATAGCTCGGACTGCATTTTATGCCGTGGGGGCTTCTGCCGTATCCAGGAGAAGATTCTAATAAGTCCAGTCCTACTGGGAATTGTGCCCTGGAATTCTAGCTCAATCGACCTGTCTCATCTTCTCTGCCTTGGAAATGCTTTTGACTTCATTTGGTGCGTTAAGTTTGCATCTGTCTGGTTGTGGCCCCACCAGAAGTCATAGGGCCTGGCCTTCGTGCCTTTAATCATTCCTGCTCTGGAACGAGACTTCCACCTCCTTCCCCTCCTGTTTTCCAGAGTCCCTGGAGGTCTCACAGGGTTTACTTTGGTTATGGTTCTCAGCATAAACCTTTCCAGTATGTTTCTTTAGAAAATGGACATGCTGCATTCTCCTACACAATTGCGTTCCTTAGAAGAGGAGCAAAATTTTCTTTGAATCCGATTTGGGGACAGGAGATCCCTTCAAGAGGGTGCACCTAGTTCTCTGGCCTGCATGCAGGGCTTTGTATAAACCTTACGGGAGGAAGGATAAGAACCCGTGTTTCCATTTGTGGGCCTAGTCAGTGTGAACTTTTATCCTTGGCAGTATGGCTACTATGACTCCCTTTTAGAAAAACCAGACAAGGATTTGGAATGTTGGAAGGAGCAAGAGATAAACTAACTGACGCCGGAAGTAGTCCCCCCACTGACAGGCCCCTGCCCTTCCTGCTGGGCTGTGCTTGCCTCCGGTGTGAAACACGTTCCCAGGTCTTAGAGTCCTCAGGTGCTGCCCTCATTCACAGCAGATGAAGCTAGTCTGTGAGCTGAGCCTCTCCTCCCGTCAGTCCTCACAGAAGAAAGGGTCTCAAACAGTCTTTCCTCGCCTAGAATGGAACTTTCCTCCCATCAAGAGAGCCCGCGATGGTAGTCTTCCCTTCACCTGGTGATCAGTCTTTACTTCCCGATTCCCTCTGTGATCACAGGCCCGTTCGCCAGTCTTCCTTCCACATGGTGTGGTCTGAGTTGCTGTGCACCCAGTAGGTTCTCACTGAACACAGGGATTTTCAAGTGTGGAAAATGGAATGTTGGCCTAGTTTTCTAGGGGCGGAGCCTAGCCCTCTGAGAAGCTGGAACGGGAGGAACTAGGAGACAGCCTTGGCTGTTTTTGCTGCCATTTCACGTCCTTTGAAGCAGTCATGACATCTCCTTTTCAGTAACTAACAAGAAACTTGCCAAGGACGTTTTTCCTTCCTGGAGTCCCCATCTAGATGACGATGGACAGTTACAGACTCAGTTGTCACCCTCGTGTTCAGTTTGGAATTGCGTCTCACCTAAGTCTGCTCTTGGTACTTGTGGTCTTGGCCACTTCCTGGACCCTCTGTCAAGGGCAGAAGTGTTCTAGTTAACACTAGAAGTAGGAAGATAATAGTTTTTCCCCCTTCTCCCTGAGTCAGCAAATAACTGGTCCCATGGCCACACTGTCACATCTACCTGGTGCTATGATGTCGTCACACCTGGAAAATTTGTTCTACTGGAGCATTTGGTAGATATTAATAGGTGAATTGCCTACTCTGTTTTGGTTTGAATAAGAGTCTTCATTCCTGCCTGGCTGACAGTGTTCAAATGTGCTTCCCACTTACTTGATTGACTGCCTGTGGCCCCGTATTCAAAGTCCTGTGTGTCTATTAGCATGGCCGTCTGTCTACAAATGATTTTTTTCAGTCCTGCCCAAGTTTGTGAGCCAACAGAAATCATTAGTTCTGCTCTAATATAAGCAGATTGCTTATTCATTCTGTATTTTATTCTCTCAGGTGGCAACGCCACCAGCCTCTTTCACAGTATGTAACATTTTATCATTCTAAATGCGGACTCTATCCTTGGACCCATTTGTTAGTCCACAGATGGGAGAACCTGTGTGCCTGCATCACCCCTCCACCCTGCCCTGCTCTCGCCTGTTCCAGCCCCACTCACCGCTGATCCAGCAGCTGGAATCTGTTATAACTCCTCCCTCTCCAAGCACTGTGTAGATCTGACTTGCCTGTTTCTCCTTGGAATCCTTTGGGTTTCAGGGAAGGGACTGTGAGCTGCCATTGCAGACCACAGGCTTCAGCAATAAAGAGGAAGGGACTTCCTTTCAAGCACTTGTCAACCTCCTAGATTCTAAGGACCCTTGAATTGCATCATATCTAATGAAAGAAAAGGTAAGATGGAGACTCACTTTCTCATTTGGTTCTGAATGGCAGACTAACTTTTAAGAGGGCACAGCTTTTATGCCATTTATAGGTCAACCCCCCACTTTTGGTTTATTTTTATAAATTCTTCCTTTGATTCTTCTATCATCCTCTAGGGATATATTTTTTTGTTTATTTCTTCTGTTTTGTGGTAAGCATCATTCTCTGACTTACATGATGATGAGGGAGGTAGAGATTTGAGGACAGGAGAGACTGAGTTAGAGTTTAATGTGATCAGTCAGCTGTGAAGCTCAAGTCCAGTATACCATCTTACCATTAAATCTGCTCATTCGTAATTCTTGTACAGAAAAGAACCAAAGGTGGAATGTATTGCTGGCAGGTGGTTTGGGGAATTTGGCCTTAACCAGTACATTGAATGCATGATAATTATTTGATAGGACATGTTCTATACCCTGAGACTCCCCTCCCTCGCTCTCTGGGACTCCGGCTCCTTCCTTGTGTACATTTCTCCTAAGAATGATATTATATCTGTTTGTATGAGAAGTCCAGTAACCAATAAAATGACTGCATATTCCTAACTATACATAGTAAGGAAAATGCACACTTTGTTTTTACTTTTCAAAGTTTCATTCTAAAAGTAGGTAAGATGAAATTTATATGAAAGCATTTTTATCACAAAATAAAAAGCTACATGTCAAGCTCAGTGGCGTGGCCGTTTTCATTTTCCATCCCTGCGTCCCTGGTCCTGCAGAGATTTCCCTCGTGCCATTTGCTTAGAGAGAGATCCTTTTCTTTTCATTCTGAGTCCCACAGGGCCTAGGTGCTGCTTTTCTTTCTCCAGGCAGATCCTAAATAAATGCTTTTGAAGAAGAAGCTTCTGGAAAATAGGAAACATCATAAGACGGGGTCACTTTTCTGTACACTGGCTGGCAACAGACACTTGCTCAGGGCGAAGTGCCTTCCGGGGGAAATGGAGGGTGTGTAAAGGCAGAACCACCAGTTGGGATGGAACGCAAAGTTTTGGTGGTGCTGGTCCCCAAACTTAATCTGCAGTATTATTCCTCAAATTAAATTTTGTATGGAACTTAATGTATACAGTCACAATATAGTATTTTGCGTATAAATATGTTACCAAGTTCATTCATTTACTTGTAGAGTCAATCAGGTGAACACTTGAACACAGATACTTGACATTGGTGATCTCTGTGGCGTTCGCAGTCTTCTATCAACTTTAGTATCGAGTTTATTTCCAGTGTATTTGCCAAAACTTCTGAATCACACACATAATTGTAAAGGGTAGCGCTATTTTTTTAAATGACTGACTTGAAATCTTAGGATATGGTTCAGTAAAGCAGATGAAGAAGCCTTATTCAAGTTCTGCAAAATGGTGTTTTAACACAGCTGGCAGCACATAATGGTTATCCTGGGAGTGTTAAAATTTTACATAAAACACACTGGAGTCTTCATGTTGGGTTTTATTTATTTATTTATTTATTTATTTATTTATTATTATTTTTTTAATCTTCACCCGAGGATATTTTTCTATTTATCTTCAGATAGAGTCGGAGGGAGGGAGGGAGGGAGGGAGGGAGGGAGGGAGAGAGAGAGAGAAACATTGATGTGAAAGAAACATATCATTTGACTGCGTCCCGCAGAACCCCGACCAGAGCTGGGGACAAACCGCAACCCAGGTACACACCCTTGACCGCAATTGAACCTGCGACTCATTGGGCCAACGCTCCAACCGCCGGGCCAACCCGGCCAGGGCCATGTTGGGTTCTGTGATGGTGTGGGAGAACAGTGAGTTTGAGAGCTGAGGAGTGGCTCGCCCGAGTCTGGTCGTCTGCAGGCTGGCCTCTCAGAGCTGGAGTTCCTTTTCAGACTTTGGGAACTCAGACTTGCTCCAGGGACGCCAGCTCCAGGGGTCTGGCCCACTCCCCACATCTACCCCTGCCACTGCCAGCCATGAGGTCCAAGGAGGGAGAGCAGGCTGAGCGTGGCTGTCGTGTCGCCGCTGGAACCATAGATTTGGACACCAGGCCCGGTCATGCCAGGGCAGGGCTGCTGCTTCCCTCAGTCATGCAGCTGACAAGGCTCACAGCCCCAGGCAAGTTCCCCTTGCAGAGCGTGATGAATAGATCAACGTCCTTGATGCCTCACTGTCCAGGGCCTGTCACTGCCTCTGCCTCCGCAGGCGGCCCCCCGAACATGCTGCAGGCCGGCTGGGGTGGTCAGGTGGTTCATCTCACCTGTGGGACAGTATTTTAAAAATAAAATAGGAATCAAGTGTTTGCAAAAGCCCTGAAGAGAGAGAGAGGGTGTGTGTGTGTGTGTGTGTGTGTGTGTGTGTGTGTGAGAGAGAGAGAGAGAGTGTGTGTGTGTGTGTGAGAGAGAGATAGAGAACTCAACTTTTCCTTCTTTGACTTAGAGCTTAGCAGGACACATTTAAAACATTTGCATCAGTCGAAGTCCCAACTGAAAAGTGTGGGCAAACTGAAATTAGGATAGTACAAGAAAGGATTATTTACAACAGGACTAATTATGAAGTGTGTGTGTGAGGTGTGCGGGAACCTCAGCAGGCAGTGCAGAAAGCCCTGGCTAGTATCAGCAGAGCTATGACCACTAGGTCCAAAGGGATGGAGGTTGGGAGAGGTTACTGACCCTGAAGAGCAGGACACCTCAGGAGGAGCTGTGACTTCTGTCGGGAACACGGTAAGCCCTGGGCCCCTCACAAGGAGGAAGCCAGGGAATACACACCCTGATCTCATTCCCCAGCCCACCTCCACCCTGGACTTCCTATTTGCTGAGTCCAAGGGGAAGTCTGAAAATACAGGAGCCTGTTGGATTTGATCCATTGATACAGTCAGCTTCCTGGGTGGAGAGCTTGGAGGGGAAAGGAAGAGTGGACTGACAGTGCAAACATATGATCCCAAACATTCTCCCTCCAACTGTGACATTTCTAAGAGACGTCCACTGACAGCCTGCCTTTGATGGGCCAAGGTGGGGAATGCAAAGGGAAAGGAATGATGCAGTGATCATCCAGATTTCACTTCTGATCTACTTACCAGTGTGTTTCTTCACCGTTTTGGCTTTGACCACCCAAACTGAAGACAACCAAAAGCAGCAGTATGGATACATTATGGTACCTTCATTCAATGGATTGCTACACAGAAATGGGGGGGGGGGGGGGAGAAACAGTATGAATTGTCATTGACATACATTGAACAAAGGAAGACAGAAACAAAAGAATACACTTTGTATGATTCCCTTATCTAAGTTCAAGAAAAACAAACCAGTGGTAAACAGATCTGAATAGTGGGTGCTTTTGGGGGGAGAGAGTTCTTGACTGAAAAGAGGGCACAAAAATCTTTCTGAAGTTGAAGAGATCTCGACCTGGGTGGTGATTACATAAATGTATACATACGTAAAATTTCCTTAAGATTTGTACGTTTTACTAATGTAAGTTATACTTCAAAAAAATGTATCTACAATAGCTGACAAACATATAAACACCTAATATAAAAATAATACATAGTTCTATATAATTTGTTATAAGATGTTAATACTTTATCATTTGTTTCAGAGGTTTGAAGATGATATAATACTTATAGCTAAGATTTCTATATTTCCCTCTCTAGTTCATCCCCCTCCTTTTTCCCCATTACTTTTCGTAAGTTCGGTTTATGGGGATTTTTTAATTCTTAAAAATATTGTTATTTGCAATAGTTTATTTAAGAAGAAAATGTCTTCACATTCAGATGTATAAACTGTGGGCCTGCATATTTGCGAGGTTAATTCAGTGAGCCAGCCAGCCTGTGGGCAGCTGGGTAGGGTTCCTGGAGTCCAGCTGGATGGTCCGAGTCCGTCGGGCCCTGGCTTACATTTCAGCACTTGTCTGTGCAGCATAAGTATGTTTGGAATTGATTCTGGGTTCTGTCATCTGACCGGATTTGCAAGAATCTCACTGTGAATCATATTCTTTCATACGCTGATTTCAGACAGTTTAGGCCAAGCAAATATCAGGGTGGAGGCATTCAGTTCCTGCCTCTCTGCAGTGGAATTGTCTCATGTCTCCGTCTCTCTCCTCCACGATTCCTTTCCCTTGCCTCTGGAAAAGGTTGAAGAACATGGCCTGGCCAATGGTGGACACCGACCACTAATCACGTGAGATCAGAATCCGTGTTACTGTGGCCTTACAGGGTTTTACATGTAAACATGGGAAGGAGGGAGAGACGCCGTCTGCATCCGAGGTTCTTAAACTGTACACCTGGCCAACCCGAGAAAACTCTGAAAAACTACCCTAGCCCATTAGGAATTCAGTAAATAAATGGTGTAATTAATTCACAGAAAAATATTTGTTATAAACAAAAAACATTTGGGAGATTTATTGAAGAGAAGACCACAGTTACAATAACAAACACACATTCTCCCCCATCCCACATCACACAGCAGTAACCTTGAAAAAAACAAGTAACTGCAAGTATTACCAAATATCCCCCACTCCTGAAAAGTGGAGTGAGTGCTGCTTTTTTATCAATTACAGTTTTAGCTCTGCTCTATTCTTGCCATCCGCTAGATAAAAATCCTAAATATATCTGAACAGGCCCACAGCTTAGACACGCAGTTCTTTGAACCCATCTCAGTGTCCCCTAACACATGTCCAATTTCCATAATAGCCCTCCTAACACCCACTTACTGAGACACCCACATTTCCCCTGGGGTGTGATTTCCCCTGCAGCAGGGAAAACGGTTTGAGTCTCGGGGGCCCTCCTGCTGGCCTTCAACAGGCTGTGCTCAAGTCCAAGACAGAGCATCCCCACTCTAACAGCTTGTTATAGACAGAGCGCTGACTGTAACAGTGAGACTGTATGGATTTATTTCAAGAATATCTACAACATTCACAAAAATTCAGCCTGTAGGAAGTCATGATAGAATCCCAGAATTTCAAAGAATCAGTATCACACAGTTCTCTCAACATAGCACCATCGAATTAGAAACAAAAAGGTAACTGACACTATGTATAAAAATTCTAAAAACTCACAAGTCAGTTATTAATACAAATATGTTAGAAGATATTTAGAAATGGCACAAAAACACTTATTAAATGGTACCACTATTTTTGAAATGCTAATTATTAAAACTTAAGGAAAGTGACTAAAGTTGTAAGTGGAGAAACTCTGGCCTAAATACTTAGATCACAGCACAAAGGTTAAGTCAGTAACCTAAGCATTTTATTCCAGGAGTAAGACTAAAGAACCACAGACTAAATCCAAAGAAGTGGAAGCTAGGAAATAATCGAGAAAAGCAGAAATTAATGAACTAATTGAAAAAAAAAGTAGTAGAGACAATTAAATTAAAAGCTGGTTCTTTGAAAGACATAAAATAGAATACTCTTTTTTTTTTGGTTATTTTTAGACAGGAAGGGAGAGGGAGAGAGATAGAAACATCAATGAGAGAGAACATCGATTGGCCACCTCCTGCATGCCCCCCACTGGGGTTTGGCCCACAACCTGGGCATGTGCCCTGACCAGGAATTGAACCGGCGACCTCTTGGTGCATGGGTTGATGCTCAACCAATGAGCCACACCAGCCGGGCTGAAATAGAATACTCTTGCAAAAATCAACAATAAAATTATAACGAAGGTACAACTAACAAGTGTTAGGGAAATAAAAGGAAGATTTTAGGGCAGACACAGTAGATTAAAACTCATGAATATAAACAAATTTATTCTAATATGTTTTTTAAAAAATCAGGCCTAGGTGCTATACTAGGTCATTTCTACTGACATTTAGAAGAAGATAATCCCTATCATAAACTTTCCATAGAATTAACAATAAAAAATCCTTCAACTAATTGTATGAATCTAACATAACTTTGATAGCAAAATCCTACAAGGATAATACAAATGAGGAAAATTATAGGTCTATCTTACCTATACAAAGATGCAAATATTATAAATCAGTTACTACCAAGCTGAAACTAGCAATGACTATTATATACATCCATCACAAACAAGAAATTTTTCTCTCAGGAAAGAAAGAATTGTTAACATTAGTAAATCAGTTAATAGATGTCACCAGTGTAAGGGGGAAGGCTTACACAATCAATAAGCTCAATAATGTATTTGGTAAAATTAGATCTTCATGATAAGGATTATGAAATGGAGCAGAAAATTAAAAACAGAGAGAACTTGCCCAGCTGGTGTGGTTCAGTGGTTGAGCATCGACCCATGCACCAAGAGGTCGCGAGTTCGATTCCCATTCAGGACACATGCCCAGGTTGTGGGCCAAATCCCCAGTGGGGGGCATGCAAGTGGGAGGCATGCAGGAGGTGGCCAATTGATGTTCTCTCTCATCAATGTTTCTCTCTCTCTCTCCCTCTCCCTTCCTCTCTGTCTAAAAATCAATAAAGAAAACAAAGATTAAAAAAAAAAAACACAGAGAAAACCTCTTAAAACGAATAAAGGTATCTACTGCAATCGACAGCAAACATTTACTGAATGATGAACTCATAAATCTGTTTTCTTTAATGGTAGGTATAACACAGATTCTATCTCTCAGAAGTTCTGTTCAACTTGGTCTGGAAGTCTTGGTTGTAGCCAGGAAAGAAAAAAAAGTCATTGCTTATAGACCATCTTGACTATACAGTCATGTGTCACTGAACAACAGGGGTAAGTCCTGAGAAGTGCATTGTCAGGCAGTTTAATCACTGTGCAAACATCACAGAAGGCGCTTGCCCACCTAGACGGTGCTGCCGCCTACACACCAGGCTCTGTGGTCTAGCCTACTGCCCCAGGCACACACCTGTACAGCATGCTACTGTACTCAATACTGTTGGCAACTGTAAACAATGGTAAGTATTTATGTATCTAAACATAAAAGAGGTACAGTAAAAATACCGTATAAAAGATTTGGAAACATGGTGCACCTGTACAGGGCGCTCGCCGTGAAGGGAGCCTGCAGGACTGGACGCTGCCCCGTGAGTCAGTGCGTGAGTGGTGAGTGACTGTGAAGGCCCAGGACATTGCTGTGCAAGACTGGAGACCCTATTAACACTGTACATTTACACCACACTACATTTATTTTTTAAAAATAGTGTTGAGAAGATAAAAAAAAAATAGTGTTGAGCTATGACATTACAATGGCTATGACATCACTGAACAGTAACAGTCTTATGATATCCCTGTGCTCTCTGTTGTCCATCACTGACTGAAATGTCATGATGTGGAGAATGACTTTATACATAAAAAAGTTAAAGAGACCCCAGCCGGTGTGGCTCAGGGGTTGACCGCCGACCCATCATGCACCAAGCAGTCACTGGTTCAATTCCTGGTCAGGGCACATGCCTGGGTTGTGGGCTCGATCCCTAGTAGGAGGTGTGTAGGAGGCAGCCAATCAATGGTTCTCTCTCACATGGATGTTTCTATCTCTTAATCCCTCTCCCTTCCTCTCTAAAAATCAATCAAAAAAGTTAAATAGAGCCCTGGCCGGTTTGGCTCAGCGGTTGGTGCTTCGGCTCATGGACCAAAGAGTCCTGGGTTCGGTTCCCACTAAGGGCACGTACCTCAGTTGCAGTTCGTCCCCGGCCCCGGTTGGGGTCATGTGGGTGACAACCAGTCAATGTGTCTCTCTCACGTCCATGTTTCTCTCTCTCTCTCTCTTCCTCCCTCTCTCCCTCCTGCTCTATCTGAAGATAAATGCAAAAATGTCCTCGGGTGAGGATTAAAAAAAAAAGTTAAAAGAGAAAGTATGAACTATTAAAACCAGTTGCCATTAAAGAGGACAAGATAAATTTTTAAAAAAATAGAATCTTCCCTATTAGTGATTAGTTGAATCAGACCAAATGGTGAAGGAAATTGTGTGCGTTCTGGCTGTAGGGTACAGAAGTCATCTGTCGATGTCAGGTGAGAATGGGTTGTTGAGGGGGATGGATTTAGGGGCACCTGTTGACTTAATGGAGAAAACTGGAGGGAAAAAATGGTTCAGCAGTTCCATCGGCGAGTCGGGAAGAGTCACCCTGGAAGCGTGTCGTCTGCACTCCTTGTCCAGCCTCAACCATCCGGGCGAGAGCAAACAGAGCCCTGACTAGCATTCTGTACTCTTGCCTCTCCTGACTAGCAAACCTGACTTCTCAGCAGACTGTGCTCATTATCAATGTATTGCCACTTGCTCTACAATCTTCCTTTCTGCCTGCTCTGTGAAAACGCATCTGGGCCCTTTCAATATTTTTGTTTTGCTAGAGGGCAAAGGTTAAGCTATCAGTAGAGGGCGCTAGGGAGAGATTTTAGGAGTAAAGGTTTTCCTTGTTGGTTCCGGGGACTCTGCGAGGGCCCCTCCTGTGCAGTGTGAGCAGCTCCTGACAAGCAGGCAGTTCTGCGTCCGGCATCTGCAGTGATGGCCGCCAGAGGCACCCGCCGCCGTACCAATCCCAGGCGCCCACTTTTCCTCAGGTGCTTTTGTGGTGGAGTATACTAGATGCCCTGGGGTACACCTCCCCATGTGCCCCATCCTGCCTCAGTGAGACACCTTCCTGTGAACAGCTCTCCCAGGACCTTAAAGGTTGGGTTTCTGGCAAAATCCACCAGAATGTCACCTCAGCCATTTTTCTCTGCCATTCAGTGACCAAGGCCATGCCTCCAACAGGTCTCGATCCCAGCCTTGGAAGGAGGATAACTCTTCCTCAGATGCCCTACTTAAGCCCTAGAGGTAGTAGGTATATCACACTATTTTATTATACTATATTATATTATATTATATTATATTATATTACATTATCTTATATTTATTATGTTATATTATATTATTAGTTATATTGTATTATTTATATTATATCTTATATCATTTCAAATCTGCTATATTATGCATTATATCCACTATTGCAATATTCTTTAGAGTTCTCTGTACATTTTAATAGCCAATCTCCAGTTATTCTAATCTTTTGTTACAGTTAATGAATCTTTATATTACATTTTCCCTCTTCAATTACTGTATGGTTTCTGTCTCCTGACTGAACCCAGACTGAGAGATATACAAAAGGTAGAGAATAAATGTTGCTCTGTGTTGTGCTTAGTTTTACCCTAGTATCAGTAGGTCAGAGCCATTTTTAAATCTATATAAATTTTCTTTAATTAATTATTTTCCAAAGGGACATAATGAGTCAAGATGGACATCTCAAACACATAGCTATTTCTTTTTAACTTTTAGGGGAGAAAAGATGTGACGGGACAAAATACATCTGTGGTATAATTATTAATATTTATGTCTACTATTTCTATCTCTGCAACAGTATCATTGCAACTCCAAGCCAGCCTGGCAACCTAAAGATTAATGACTTCAAAGCATTTGTAATCTTCTCATCTCTGAAAATAGACCAAAAAACTATATTGAAACTTTCTTTCATTGTGAAATATGTATAGAAATAAGCATAACAGTTTTACTTTTATTTTTTGGTGAATCCTTGCCCGAGGATATATTTCCATTGATTTTTAGACTGAGTGGGAGGGAGGGAGGGAGGGAGGGAGAGAGAGAAACACCGATGTGAGAGAGACACATCGATTGGTTGCCTCCTGCACGACCCCAACCAGGACCGGGGATTGAACCTACAACCCAGGTATGGGTCCTTGACCACAATTGAACCTCTGACCCCTCAGTCTGAGGGCCGACGCTCTAACCACTAAACCAAACCAGACAGAGCAAACGTAAGTTTTAGAAATAGTTTAACAAATATGTACATCAAATGCTATTGTTCAAGAAATATATTAGCAACATCATAGCACCCTAGAAGCTACACCAACCATACCCTCCGCTTCCCCCAGTCATTCCTCATGTAGCCCCTTCCCTTCTCCCCAGAAGTAACAACTTCCTGAGAATCTGGTAAGCATTGATTTGATTTATTTGAATCAATTTTGCATGTATCCTTAAAAATAAAGTTAGATTTTTCCTGATTTTGACCTTTCTGTTCATTTGTGTCTTGTTTTTCCTCGTTTGTGACATTCATCCATGTTACTGCATAAAACTCTGATTCATTCTCTCCACCCTGCCACTGGCTGCAGTTGATGGAAATCAGGATTGTTTCTGGTTTGGGGACTATTGCCACCTCCATGCACCCTAGTGTACAATATGTACACATTTCTGTAAGGTATACACCTAGGAATGGAATTTCTGGATCATAGGGTATATTTTCAAATATGTGAGATAATGCTAAACAGGTTTCTAAAGAGGTTTTACTGAATTGCACAAGTGTATAATAAGAGTTCTTATCATCTACATCTGCACTATAACTTATATCATCAATCTTTTGAATTATTGCTGACTTGATGGGTATAGCATCAGATAGCAGTTTTCATTTGCAGTACTCTCTTTAATAACGTGTTTGAGAAACTTTCCATTTGTTGATTGGCTACCTGGACTTCTCTTTTGTGATGTGCCTATGGGAGACCTTTGCCCTAGATTATCTGTCTTTTTTCATTGACGTTTCAGAACCGTTTATGGTACCCTTTATAGTTGTAGGATTTTTCAGTGTTTGATCTAATAATAAGATAAAATCATTCCACATTTAGGAGAAAAAATTGTGTTTCATACAAAGAAAACCACAGATGTACTGAAATAAATGTATTAAAGCACATATGAAGCAGGCCTTTTTACAATCACAGGATGAAGAAGGACAGAAGAAAGACATGAAACTCAGAAGCTAGAAGAGCTTAAAATGTTCTGTATGTTGAAAGATATTATAAAAGTTATGTGACAAATAAAAGATTGGCGGAAGTGTTTTGCAATATATGAATAGCTCCAACAAATAAAAAAAGCAGAGAAAACTATGTAATAGAATAATAGGCAAAGGATATAAAAAAGAAAACTTAAAAATTATTTAATAATGCATCATATATTTTTTATTAATTTATTTTTGTTACAGATGTTTCTCCTTCTTCCCCCATTGACACTCTCCTCCCCATCCCCCTCCACCCCATCCCCAGCCTTGTTGTCTATGTCCATTGGTTATGCATACATGTTATAAGTTCTGTGCATGATTTCTTCCCTCCCATACCCCCCTACCCCCTCTTCTGAGGATTGTCAATCTGTACCCTACTTCTATGACTCGGGTCATTTTGTTCATCAGTTTGTTTAGTTCATTATATTCCAGAAATAAGTGAGATCATGTGATATTTGTCTTTCTCTGCTTGGCTTGTTTCACTTAGGATAATACTCTCCAGGTCCCTCCATGTCATCTCAAAGGATAAGAGATCTTTCTTTCTTACAGCTGCATAGTATTCCATTGTGTATACGTACCACAGCTTTTTTTATCCACTCATCTATTGATGGACACTTGGGCTATTTCCAGATCTTAGCGATTGTAAATAGTGCTGCTATGAACATAGGGGTACATATATTCTCTCTGATTGCTGTTTCAGGCTTCTTAGGATATACTCCTAGAAGTGGGATCACTGGGTCAAATGGCAGTTCATTTTTAATTTTTTGAGGTAACACCATAGTGTTTTCCATAGTGGCTGCACCAGTCTGCATTCCCACCAGCAGTGTACTAGAGTCCCCTTTTCTCCACACCCTCGTCAGCACTTGTTTGATGATTTGTTAATCATCATTTGGCGGCCATTCTGACAGGTGTGAGGTGATACCTCATTGTTGTTTTAATTTGCATCTCTCAGATGATTAGTGACGTTGAGCATTTTTTATATGTCTCTTGGCCATTTGTATGTCCTATTTGGAGAGGTGTCTATTTAGGTCCTCTGCCCATTTCTTAATTGGATTCTTTGTCTTCCTTTTGTTGAGTTATGTGAGTACTCTATATATTTTGGAAATTAACCCTTATTTGATGTATCATTGGCAATTATGCTCTCCCATATAGTGGGTTCCCTTTCCATTTTGATGCTTGTTTCTTTTGCTGCGCAGAAGCTTTTTAGTTTTATGTAGTTCCATGTAGTAATTTTTTTTTGTTTGTTTGTTCAGATAGAGTGGGAGGGAGAGAGAGGAAGAGAGAGAGAGAAACATCGAGGCGAAAGGGACACATCGAGTGGCTGCCACCCGCACGACCAACCAGGGCCGGGGACAAACTGCAACCCAGGTACATGCCCTTAGCGGGAACTGAACCCGGGTCTCTCTGGACCGCAGGCCGATGCTCTAACCGCCGAGCCAAACCGGCCAGGGCCCATGTAGTAATTTTTTTCTTTGTTTCTCTTGTCTTAGACATTGTATCAGTGAAAATTCTGCTGCGCATGATGTCTGAAATTTTGTTGCCTACATTTTCTTGTAGGATTTTTATGAATTTATGCATCACGTTTAAGTCTTTTATCCATTTTGAGTTTATTCTTATGTATGGTGTAAGTTGGTGGTCTAGCTTCATTTTTTTGCATGTAGCTGTCTAATTTTCCCAACACCATTTATTTAAAAGGCTGTCTTTACTCCACTGTATGCTCTTGCCACCTTTCTCAAATATTAATTGAACATATTGTCTTAGGTCAATTTCTGGGTTCTCTGTTCTGTTCCATTGATCTATATGCCTGTTCTTGTGCCAGTATCAGGCTTTTTGATTACAGTGGCTTTGTAGTTTAACCTGATATCTGGTATTGTGATCCTTCCTACTTTGTTCTTCTTTTTCAAGATTGCTGTGGCTATTTGGGGCCTTTTTTGGTTCCATATAAACTTTTGGAGTATTTATTCTAGTTCTGTGAAGTATATCGTTGGTATTCTGATGGGGATTGTATTGAATCTATAGATAGCTTTGGGTAGTATGGACATTTTACTGATGTTAATTCTTCCAATCCATGAACATGGTATATGCTTCCATTTTTTTTATATCTTCCTCTATTTCTTTTTTCGATGACCTGTAGTTTTCTGTGAAGAGATCCTTTACTTCTTTGGTTAAGTTTATTCGTAGGTATCTTAATTTTTTTGCCGCGATGGTAAATGGGATTGTTTTTTTTAGTTTCTCTTTCTGTGAGTTCATCATTGGTGTATAAGAATGCCATCGATTTCTTGACGTTAATTTTGTATCTTGCTACTTTGCCAAATTCATTTATTAAGTCTAGTAGATTTGTGATGGAGTCTTTAGGGTTTTCTATGTACAATATCATGTCATCTGTGAATAGTGACAGTTTCACTTCCTCCTTTCCTATTTGGATCCCTTTTATTTTTTCTTCATGTCTAATTGCTGGTTCTAAGACTTCCAGCACTATGTTAAATAATAGTGGCAAAAGTGGGCATCCCTGTCTTTTCCCTGTTCTTAAGGGAAATGCTTTTAGGTTTTACCCATTGAGTATGATGTTGGCTTTAGGTTTTTCATATATGGCCTTTATTATGTCAAGATATGATCCCTCTATTCCCACATTGCTGAGCATTTTTATCAGAAATGGGTGCTGGATTTTGTCGAATGCTTTTTCAGTGTCTATTGATATGATTCTATGGTTTTTATCTTTCATTTTGTTTATGTGGTGTATCACATTTATTGATTTGCAAATATTGTACCAGCCTTGCATCCCTGGGAAGAATCCCACTTGGTCATGGTGAATAATTTTTTTGATGTATTGCTGGATCCGATTTGCTAATATTTTGTTAAGAATTTTGGCATCTGTGTTCATCAGGGATATTGGCCTGTAGTTTTCTTTCTTTGTAGTGTCTTTATTCGGTTTTGGAATTAGGATTATGCTGGCCTCATAAAATTAGTTTGGAAGTCTCCCGTCTTCTTGGGTTTTTTGGAATAGTTTGAGGAGAATGGGTATTAGATCTTCTTTGAATGTTCAGTAAAACTCCCCCGTGAAGCCATCCGGGCCTGGGCTTTTGTTTGCTGAGAGTTTCTTAACTACGTGTTCAATTTCCTTTGTTGTTATTGGTCTGTTCAAGTTTTCTATCTCTTCCCAATTCAGTTTTGGAAGACTGTGTGTTTCTAGAAATTTGTCCATTTCACCTAGATTGTCCCATTTGTTGGCGTATAATTGTTCATAGTATGTTTCGATGATCCTTTGTATTTCTGTGGTATCAGTTGTTACTTCTCCTCTTTCGTTTCTGATTTTGTTTATTTGGGTCCTTTCTTTTTGTTTCTTGCTGAGTCTGGCTAAAGGTACATCGATCTTGTTTATCTTTTCAAAGAACCAGCTTTTTGTTTCATTGATTTTTGGAATTGTTTTTTAGTCTCTATGTCGTTTATTTCTGCTCTGACCTTTACTATTTCTTTCCTTCTATTTGCTCTGGGTTTTTCTTTTTGTTTTCTTTCTAGTTCTTTAAGTTGTAGGGTTAGAGAGTCAATTTGGAATTTTTCTTGTTTCTTGAGGTAGGCCTGTAGTGCTGTGAACTTCTCTCTCAGGACTGCTTTCGCTGCGTCCCATAGATTTTGTGTTGTTGTGCGTTCGTTTTCACTGGTTTCCAGGAAGTTTTTAATTTCTTTCTTGATCTCATTGGTAACCCATTCATTGTTTAATAACATGCTATTTAGCCTCCAAGTGTTTGAATGTTTTTGTTGTAATTGAGTTTTAGTTTCATGCCATTGTGATCCAAGAAGATGCTTGATATGATTTCAATCTTTTTGAATTTGTAGAGACATTGTGTCCTAATATGTGGTCTATCTTTGAGAATGTGCCAGGTGCACTTGAGAAGAATGTATATTCTGCAGCTTTGGGGTCAAATGTTCTGTAAATATCAATTAAGTCCAACTGATCTAGGTCGTCATTTAAGGACTCTATGTCCTTATTAAGTTTTGTCTGGAAGATCTATCCAGTGGTGTCAGTGGGGTTTTAAATCACCCACTATGATTGTATTGCTATTGATCTCTCCCTTGAAGTCCTCCAGAAGTTTTTTAATGTATTTTGGTGCTCCCATATTTGGTGCGTATATGTTTACCAGGGTTATATCCTCTTGTTGGATTGATCCTTTTAATATTATGTAGTGACCTTCTTTGTCTCTTATTATGGTCCTTGTTTGGAAGTCTATCTTGTCAGATATGACTATTGCTACACCAGCTTTTTTTTTTTTTTTTTTTTTTTTTCATTTCCATTTGCTTGGAAAAATTTTTTCCATCCCTTTACTGTCATCCTGTGTGGGTCTTTTGTTGTGAGGTGGGTCTCTTGTAGACAGCATATATATGGCTCGTGTTTTCTTATCCAGTCAGCTACCTTATGTCTTTTGATTGGAGCATTTAAGCCATTTACATTTAAGGTTGTTATTGATAGATAGTTATTAGTTGCCATTTTTATTTTATGCCTGTGTTCCTCCTCTCTCTGTTTCTTCTTCTTACAACAGTCCCTTCAGCATTTCTTGCAGTGCTGGTTTGGTGGTGGCAAATTCCTCTGGGGTTTTTTTTGTTTTGTTTTTTGTTTTTGTTTTTGTTTTTATCTGTGAAGCTCTTTATTTCTCCTTCAATTTTGAATGATAGCCTTGCTGGATAGAGTAGTCTTGGATTCAGACCCTTGCCTTGCATTGCTTTGTACACTTCATGCCACTCCCTTCTGGCCTGCAGTGTTTCTATTGAGAAATCAGCTTTCAGTCTAATGGGAGCTCCCTTGTAGGTAACTTTCTGTCTCTCTCTTGCTTCCTTTAAGATTCTTTCTTTGTCTTTAATATTTGTCATTTTTATTATGATGTGTCTAGCTGTGAGTCTTTTGGGGTTCATCTTGCTTGGGACTCTCTGTGTTTCCTGGACTTGTGTGACTTTTTCCTTCACCACTTTAGGGAAGTTTTCTGTCATTATTCCTTCAAGTAGGTTCTCTATTCTTTTCTCTGATTCTTCTCCTTCCACTACACCTATAATGCAAATGTTGTTATGTTTTGTATTGTCCCACAGCTCCCTTAAACTCTCCTCCTGCTTTTTAATTTTTTCCCCTGTTTGCTGCTCTATTTGGGTGTTTTTTTCTACCTTGTCTTCTAAGTCGCTGATTCAGTCTTCAGCTTCTTCTAATCTACTATTGAACTCTTCTAAAGTATTTTTCATAACAGCTATATCATTCTTTATTTCCTCTTGATTTTTATGCATAGCTTCTACCTCTTTTTTTAAGCTGAAGTAGTTCCCAGTGAGCTCTTCATAATTCTTGTTAAGTTGCTTGTAGTTCTCACCAAATTGTTTGAGCATCCTTATAATCATTGCTTTGAATTCTTTATCTGACAAGTTGCTTTCTTCTAGTTCCTCTAGTTCCTTTTCTGGTGATTCCTCGCTTTTTTTCATTTGGGTGTTGTTTCTTTGTCTCACCATTTTAGCAATCTGGTAGTTCTAAGCCTGGTGAGGGATATTGAAGTGTGTAGGCAGGTCGGTGTGTATCAACTAAGGCTGCTGTGCCTCCCAGCCTGTTTTTGTGTATGGCACCTCTTGCCTGCTGTGGGTCCTGGAGGATTGACACCTGGCAGCTGGTATTGGTCTGTTGTGCAAGTCTCGGCTTCCCAAGACTTGCTGCTTCTTGGGCTGGGGCACCACTCCTGATCAGCTTCTGCTGATGCTGCTGGGGATGGGTCTCAGCTGCTGATATGTGCTGCTGCTGCCTGGGGTGTGTGGGTCCGGCTGGTGCACTGATAGGGAGTGTGGGTCCCACTGGTATGTTGTTGGGGTGTGTGGGGTTCTGCTAGTAAGCTGTTGGGGTGCATGGGTTCCACTGGCACGCTACTGGGGCTTATGGGTCCCTCTGGTACACTTCTGGGGTGTATGGGTCCAGCTGGTGTGCTTCTGGGGTTCGTGGATCCCCTTGGTACACTGCTGGGGTTCGTGGGTTCCACTGGTATGCTTCTGGGGTGCGTGGGTCCCACTGGTGTGCTGTTGGGGTACCCTGCTGCCTGGTGGGGCTCAGCTCCTTATCAGTTGCTGCTGGAGGCGAGCATCAGCTCCCAGTTCGCACTGCTACTGCTGCTGCTGTTGCCAAGGGGTGCTCTCAGGTCCCAATCCTTTACTGCTGTTGGGGGCTGAGGATGCTCCACACCTGGGACTTTGCTGCTGCTGGGGGGAGGGGCTCCACTCCAACTCCGCTGCTGCAGTTGTCAGGGGCAGGTCTCAGCTGCCCTAGCCCTGCTGCTTGGGCTGGGGCACTGCTCCTGATCAGCCTTTGCTGATGCCACTGGGGATGGTTTCAGCTGCCAATCTGAGCTACTAATGCCTACTGGGGGTGGGGCTCTACTCCCACCCAGTCACTGTTGCTGTGGGGGGAGATGCCCGGCTCCCAAGCTGGAGGTAGTGCCACTGCGAGCCTGGGTGAGCCACCGCTGCTGTTGGTGGTGGGACTCTGGCTCCTGGCTGGTTTCGACTACTGCAGCAGGTACCTCAATTGCACTGCTACTGTGCACTGACCATGTTGACACAGCTGAGTCCACTGGACCGATGGTGCAGGGCGCTCTGGTGGACTCAGGTCGCTCGGCCCTAGCCGCTCCGTTTCCTCCTCCCAGGGAAGACCCAGGGGAAAGTTCGCTGACGTGCTGCTCACTGCAGTAGCCACAACAAGGGAACCTTCTGCATTGCTCAAGGTTGGCTGTCCACACTCACCTTCACTCACACTCTCTCTCACTCTCACACACTCACCCTCGCTCCAGTCCTGCCCACTGCCATTTTTTCAGCTACCTGTATTGTATATTTGAAAGTGCTAAGAGAGATCTTAAACGTTCTCATCATAAGAAAAATATGGAACTATGTGTGTTAGTGAATATTAACTGGACTTATTGTGCTGATCATTTGCTATAGACATCAAATCATTATGTTGTGCACCTGAAATTAATATAATGTTATATGTCAATAATATCACAATTAAAGAAGTTTAAGTCACACTGGCCGGTTGCTCAGTGGTTATAGCATCAGCCCGCAGGCCAAAGGGTCACGGGTTGGATTCCTAGTCAGGGGCACTTACCTGGGTTGCAGGTTCGATCCCTGGCCCTGGTCAGGGTCGTGCTGGAAGTGACCAATCAATTTGTCTCTCTCACATTGGTGTTTCTCTCTCTCTCTCCCTCTCTCTCCCTGTCTTCCACTCTATCTAAAAATCAATGGAAAAATATTCTCGAGTGAGGATTAACAACAAAAAAAAAGTTTAAGTCGATTGGAATTAAGCTATTATAATATGCTCAAACTCACTAATAATCAAAGATATGAGCTGTGTTTTTCTAATGTGAATCTAGATTAAAGAGTTGTATATCAAACATTGCTGGAAGAAGCAAGGATAGCTATCCTGTCTCATTTTGTAGCTAGCAGGCACATGTGGCTATTTAACTAAAATTAAATAAAGTTTAAATTCAGTTGCTCAATCACAATAGCCATATTTCAAAAGTTTAATAACCACGGGTGATTTGGGGCTACAGTATTGGACTATATCAACACTTCTATCATTGCAAAAAGTTCCATTGAAAAGACTGAAATCATCAGCAAGAGAGTGGAATAGGAAGCCCTAGACATGCCTGCTCCCACAACACAGCAACAAAATATCCCTGTGAGAAACCCAGGAACTAGTTAAAGATTCCTGCAAAGCAGGTGGGTACAAAGCCAACGACATAGAAACTAGGCTCAGCATCTGCAACTCTCTCCACTTTCTCTCCCCAAATACACACAGACGCGCGCGCACACACACACACACACACACACACACACAGTGCAGCATAATTGGGAGGAAATCCTCAACTCCAATCATCTCCTTTGGAAGAAAAAGAAGTAGAATGTATGTACAAGTCCAACTGAAACCCTGGGGGCTTTGGAAAAGACCAGTATCTGTCTTGCCTATATTCCTGCACTGACAGAAGAAGGGTGCCAGGTTAAGTGGCCTGGGAGAACTAGACACAAACTATGCACAAGGGTGTGCAGCACCGCAGTCAAACAATAGGAGGAGCCCCAGGATGATGATTTACTACATCACCAGGGAGGCTGCAATATTGCGCAAAGAAGCTAGAGGGAGCACCTGAATAGAAACTGGCAAATATCTTCAATTATACACACAAGCCCAGAAAGGACACATGCACATTTTACACACACACACACACACACACACACACACACACACACACACACACTAGAGATATCCAGAAACTCTAGCCTGGCTGTGTGGAGAAAGTCCACTCTTTATGAAACCAGACAGCATTCTGGTAGGGTTGGCTTATTTTTTACAAGCCAAAATCCCAAACACTACAACAAAAACAAAAATATAAGATGGACAAATATACAACCACAACATGTTTGGATGAACCAATAACATCTCTAGACCATGCCCCAAGAAATGGAGATATATAAATTGAAAAGAAGGAATTCAGAATTGCTGTTATAAAGATGCTCAATGAATTAAAAGACAGAACAGCCCTGGCCGGTTTTGCTCAGCGGTTAGAGCGTCGGCCTGCGGTCCAGAGAGACCCAGGTTCGGTTTCCGCTAGGGGCATGTGCCTCGGTTGCAGTTTGTCCCCGGCCCCGGTTGGGGTCATGTGGGTGGCAGCCAGTCTATGTGTCTCTCTCACATCGATGTTTCTCTCTCTCTCTTCCTCCCTCTCTCCCTCCCGCTCTATCTAAAGATGAATGCAAAAATGTCCTCGGGTGAGAATAAAAAAAAAAAAAAAAAAGGAAGCAAGATCTCAAATAGACAACCTCACCCTATAACTTGAGGAGTTAGAAAAAAAGAGAAGACTAAACCAAAAGTCAACAGAAAGAAGGAAATAATAGAGATTAGAGCAGAAGTAAATGAAATTGAGGGGAAAAGGGCAGTAGAAAATATCAATGCAACCAAGAATAGTTTTTTTTAAAAAAAAGATAAACAAAATTGACAAACCATTAGCTAGACTAATGCAGAAAAAAGAGATGATTCAAATATCTAAAATTAGAGATAAAATGAAACATTACAATTCATGTCACGTAAAGAAAAAGAATTATAAGAAACTACTATGAACAATTATATGTTAACAAATTAAATAACCTTAGAAATGGATAAATTCCTAGAAACATACAACCTACCAAAGGTGAATCATGAAGAAAGAAAAGATGTAAACAGGCCTGTAACTTGTGAGGAGATTGAAGCAGTAATAAAAAAAACCTGCCACCAAATAGAAGTCCAGGATCAGATTGTTCTACTGGAAAATTCTATCATTTAAAATGTAATTAACACCAATTCTTCTCAAACACGTCTAAAGAACTGAAGAAGAAGAGTCACTTCTAAACGTATTCTGCGACCCACCATTGCCCTGATACCAAAATCAGACAAAACACAAGAAAACTACAGACCAACATCCCTGATGAGTAGTAATACCAAAACTGTAAACAAAATACTAGCAAATGGAATTCAATAGCACATTAAAGGAATCATATTTTATAACCAGATGGGGTTTATACCTGGACACAAGGATGGCTCAACATATGAAAATCAACCAATATAATACACCTCATTAACAAAATGAAGACCAAAAACATATGATTATCCCAATCCATGCAGAAAAAGCATTTGACAAAAGTCAACACTTTCATAATAAAAACATTCAACGGACTAGGAATAGAAGTAAACTATCTCAACATAACAAAGCCATATATAAAAACCTCACAGTTAAACAAAAATAAATTAATTAATTTAAAAAATAATGTTGAATTAAAAAACAACTCACAGTTAACATTATACTCATTAGGAAAAGCTTTACCTTTAAGATCAGGAACAAGTGGACAAGGATGATCGCTCTTGCCACTACTATTCGACACAGTAGTGGAAGTTCTAGGCAGAGCAATCAGACATGAAAAAGAAATAAAAGGTAAACAATTTGGAAAAGAAGAATGAAAATCATATCTGTTTGTAGATTATATGTTTTATATATAAAAACCCTAAAGTAGCCACCAAAAAACTATTAGACCTAATAAATGAATTTATTAAAGTTGCAGGTTATAAAATCAACACTCAAAAATCAGATGTATTTCTATAAATTAACAACCTGAAATGGAAATTATGAAAACAATTAAATTTACTGTAGTCTCAAAAAGGATAAAAGATTTAGGCATAAACTTAACAAGGAGGTGAAAGTCTTACACATTAGAAACTATAAAACATTGCTAAAAGAAATCAAAGAAGCTATTTTTTCAATCAACATGCATTTATTTATATTCTACCCTATCCCTTGAACAGTGGAGATGCCATAAGAGTTACATAAATAGAATAGTATACAGCCATCTATATGTGGTTAGAAACCTAACATTTTTGCATGTTAAAGCTCAGACAGATGTTAGGGATCATAAGACCATCATGCTATACCAAGCAGAGTTAGCCATTTTTTTACACTTTGTAACAGGCAATAATTTTATATAGATATCCTCAACTCTGTACTTTTAGAAAAAACTTTTTTATTTTTCAATTACAGCTTACAGTCAATATTACGTTGTATTCATTTCATGTGTACAGCATAGTGGTTAGACAATCATATACTTTACAAAGTGTTCCCCCTTGATATTTTCAGTATCCACCTGGCACCATACATAGTTATTACAGTATGTTTGACTCTATTCCCTATGCTATAATCTACATCCTCATGACTATTTTGTAACAACCTATTTGTACTTCTTAATCTTTTTACTTCTTTCATTCAATTCCCCAACCACCCTACACTCTGGCAACCATAAGTCTGATCTATGTATCTATGAGTCTGTTTCAATTTTGTTTATTCATGTATGTTGTTCTTTAGATTCCACATATAAGTGAAATAATATAGTATTTGTCTTTCTCTGACTTATTTTACTTAGCATAATACCCTGTAGGTCCATCCATGCTGTTGCAAATGGTAAGATTTCATCTTTGTAAAGCCTTGTAGTATTTCAGTGTATATATGTGCCACAGTTTTATGTTTGTGTTTTTTTGTTTGTTTTTTGTTAATTCTCACCCAAGGATATTTTTTCCACTGATATTTTTTTAAAGAAAGTGGAAGGGAGGGAGGGAGGGGGAGGGAGGAACATCGATGTGAGAGAGACACATCGACTGGTTGCCTTCCACACGTGCCCAGACTGGGGCTGGGGATCAAACCTGTAACCCAGGTAAGTGCCCTTGAGCAGGAATCAAACCCATGACCCTTCAGTGTGTGGGCCAATGCTCTAACCACTGAGTCACACAGCTAGGGCTGTGCCACAGTTTTTTATCCACACATCTATTTTTTTTTATATTTTTCTTTATTGATTTTAGAAAGAAAGGAAGGGAGAGGGAGAGATACATCGATTGGCTGCTTCCTGCACACCCTCACTGGGAATCAGCCTGCAACCTGGGCATGTGCCCTGACTGGGAATCGAACCAGTGACCTCTTGATGCATGGGTCAACGCTCAATCACTGAGCCACACCAGCCGGGCTTCACTCATCTATTAACCTGCACTTTGGATTGCTTCCATATCTTGGCTACTATAAATAACGCTGCAATGAACACAGGGGTGCATATATTCTTTCAAATGAGCGCTTTGGGTTTTTCAGTCACATACTCAGAAGTGGAATCGCTGGATCATTAAGCAGTTTCACTTTTTAATTTTTGAGGACCCTCCATATTGGCTGCCCCATTCTGCATTCCCACCAACAGTGCACAGGAGTTCCCTTTTCTCCGCATTCTTGGCAACACTTGTTCTTTGTTGATTTATTGATGATAAGCCATTCCAACAGAGTAAGGGGATAGCTCATTGTGGGTTTAATTTTCATTTCTCTAATGATTCGTGACATTTAGTATCTTTTCATATGTCTATTGGCCATCTGAATGTCCTCTTTAAAGAGTTGTCTATTCAGGTCTTCTGCCCATTTTTATTTTATTTATTTTATTATTTTTTTTAATCCTAACCCAAGGACATTTTTCCATTGAGTCTCAGATAGTGTGGGAGGGAGGGAGAGAGAGAGGGAGAGAGAGAGACATCCATATAAGAGAGACACACTGATTGGTTGCCTCCCACACCACCCCAACCAGGGCTGTGGATCAAACTGCAACCAGAATCGAACCCAAGACTCTTTGGTCTGTGGGCCAACACTCTAACCACTGAGAAAAACTGTCCAGGGCTCTTCTGCCCATTCTTAAATGGGATTTTTTTGTGGTGTTAAGTTGTATAAGTTCTTTAGAAATTTTGGATAATAACCCCTTATTGGATGTATCATTGACAAATATCTTCCCCCATTCAGTAGGTTGTCTTTTTGTTGTGTGAATGGTTTCTTTCTTAGTTTGATGTAGTTCCATTTGTCTAATTTTCTTTTCATTCTCTTGCCTGAGAAGATATGTAAGGAAAAATATATCTACAAGAAATGTCCACAATTTTAATGTCTATGTTTTCTTCTAGGAGTTTTATGGTTTCAGGTCTTAATTTTAAGTCTTTAATATAGTTTGAGTTTATTCTTGTATATTGTATATGATGTAAGAAGGTGGTCTAGTTCCATTTTTAGCATGTATCTGTCCAATTTCCCCAACACCATTTATTGAATAGACTCTTTTTACCTCATTGTATGTTCTTGCCTCCTTTGTCATAGATTAATTCACCATACAGGGGTTGATTTATTTCTGGGCTCTCTATTTGGTTCTATTGATCTGTATGTCTGTTTTTATGAGTACCATGATGTTTAAATTACTATGGCTATGTAATATAGTTTGATATCAGGTGTGGATATTCTTTTAAATTCTTGCCTCTTTCATGCAGAGAGAATCCATTCAATCATTAAGTATATATATATATATATATATATATATATTTTTTTTTTTTTTTGAAGCTCTGCTTCCCCCAGAGAGACACCAGAGGTGACTGGTAAAGAATACAGGCTCTGGGGTGGAACTGCCTAAATGTGTGTAGCAACTGAGTCACAAACATCACCATCTGAGCCAAATACAGTGTCAGTTTCCTAATGTGCAAACTCTGAATGATGACAATAGGATTACCCTTGTCTGCAAAATAGGGTTATTGTGAAGAATTAATGGGCTGATTCACGCAAAGAGCCTAGAATGGTGCCTGGCACACAGTAAGCCTTCCACAAATACCCTGTTTCTCATGAGCCCCAGTGCCATTATTTCTGGGCCATGGGAAACACTGCTTGTCGGGATTGTTACAACAGTTTCTTGATGAGTTTTCCTGACTCAAATCTGGTCCTTTTTAACCTTTCCCTAGAAGCAGCCAGAATGAATTCCCTAAGAATAATGTTCTTCTTGTGACAGAATCTTCAAAAGTATTTATGACCTTGTGATTTATCCTTTCCATGGCCAAGTCCCTCCATTGTTTGAGCAGAGTCTTCAATAGACCTTGGGATCTCCTTTCTCACCCATCACTTACACTACAAACATAAACAACTGTTTGCCTTTCTGTGAAAGTTCCTGGGCTTTTTTCTCAGGTACTTTTCTCTTCCTAGATTATCCCACCAGTGGACAAACACACCAACAAATCACTGATCCCTGGCACCCCGACGACACACGGCAGAAAGAACCCCTCGGCAAAGTGAAGCCTTCTGGGAAGCTTGCTCTTGCCTGAAGCCAGGTGCTGCGCGAGCTGGGCTGGGGTGGGGGTGTAGCGTCTACACTGATATTTTCAGGCTTCGCTGCTATTCTTGCAGACTCCAGGCTCCTGCGCTTCGTCGCAACCCAGCCCAGTGGGAAACTGGGAATGATGTAGTGGCAATGTGGGCAGAGAGGCCTATGAAACATCCGACTCCAGCCCATGGAGAACATCTGGGGTGTGCTGGGGCCTACAGAAACAGATTAAACGGGCACAGGACACAGTCTGCCTTAATAAGCTCTCTTTTCTTCCTATTTCTCTATTCCTTCTCCTTCTCCCAAGCTGCTGACTTTCACCATCCCTCGAGCCAATAGTCCCTCTTTTACTCTCGTGCACCTTTGTCTCGTTTCTTCCACGTGCGCCCAACGGCACCGCCCAGAAAACGAATTAGATGCCTTGGGCAGGACGTGTGCCCTGACCCATCGGAGACCTACGCTGGCCCTCCAGCCCACCCTGCTCTCCAGGCCCTGCACTTGGCGCGCCTCTAGCGGCGGTGCCTGGAAGTGCAGGGGCTGACTCACGGGGGAACAGAGCTGTGCCATGAGGTCAGTGACGACCTTAGTCTCCCAAGGCCATTTGCTCCCAGCGCTGGTCTTGGCGGTGCTCCTAGTTGACTCCCTCGGTGAGGATTTACTTTTTCGCCCGGAGTGGGGGTTTGACTCGTATGAAATCACCATCCCCAAAAAGCTGAGCTCCAGGGCAGGGCAGGAGGTTGGGACCAAACACACGTCCTACCTCCTGCAGGTAAAAGGCAAGAAGCATGTCCTCCACCTGTGGCCCAAGAGGTTTCTGCTGCCCCGACATCTGCTGGTTTTCTCTTACACAGAGCAGGGGGAACTCCTGGAAGATTACCCTTACATACCCAAGGACTGCAACTACGTGGGCTTGGTTGAAGGAGCTGAGGATTCCGTCGCTACTTTCAGTACATGCAGAGGGGCTCTCCGAGGTGTATTGACAATTGATGGCAAACATTACCAAATGGAGCCCCTCAAGACCTCTTCCACTTTTGAACATATCATATATTCTCTGAAGAACAATGAGGAATTTCGGGATCAGATCTGTGGCTTAGTAGATGATATGCCACAGCATACGGTCCAGCATAAGAATATGGCTAGGTATAGTGACGTCACTGGACCCTCTATGAGCCAGAAATACTTCGAATTAGGCCTGCTCTTCGACCATGAGAGATTTTTGTTTTCCAATTCCAATCTTACGGATGTCACAGATGATGCCATTCTTCTGACTTCGATTATGGACACTTACTTTCAGGAAATCCATACAAGAATACAACTGAGTGCACTTGAAGTGTGGACAGATAGCAACAAAATAGATGTTACTAACCCAACTTTACAGAAAACTTTAGGCCAGTTTTTGCTGTACCAAAGAAATATACTTAGTACTAAGCTTACAGTAGATTGGTCACAACTATACATTAAAAGACATTATATCGATGCTCTTGCATGGTCCTGGGGAAAAGTGTGTACTAAGAGATATGCTGGATCTGTAAGTGTTTTTCCAGATATAAATATCCTTGGACCTGCCACTTGGGGTGCTCATAATCTGGGTCATAGTTTGGGAATGGCCCACGATGAAGCATACTGCAGATGTAGGGGCAGGCGTACTTGCATCATGGGCACCGGACGAACTGGGTTTAGTAATTGTAGTATTATCCACTTTTTTAACCACGTACAGAGAGAAGCAAGTTGTCTAAATAATATCCCAGGACAAGATTATGTGATTAAGAGATGTGGAAACAAAATTGTGGAAGACTATGAAGAATGTGACTGTGGTTCATTGGAGGACTGTGAAGAAGACCACTGTTGTCAGCCAGGGTGTAGACTCAGACAAGGTGCCAACTGTAGCACTGGACTCTGCTGTCATGACTGTCACTTTCGTCCATCTGGGTATATGTGTCGGAAGGAAGAAAATGAATGTGACCTTGCAGAGTACTGCGATGGGGCCTCAGCTTTGTGTCCAAATGACACGTATAAGCAGGATGGAACCCCGTGCAAGTACGAAGCTCGCTGCTTCAGGAAGGGGTGTCGATCCGCATACATGCAGTGCCAAAGCATTTTTGGACCTGATGCCAGGGAGGCTCCGAATAAGTGCTATGAAGCAGTTAATTTAGTAGGTGATCAACATGGGAACTGTGGTATTATAGGAGCTGGTAACTATGAAAAGTGTAACAAGACAAATGCAATATGTGGCAGGGTACAGTGTATAAATGTCAACACCCTCCCTGACTTGCCAGATCATACTAGTATCAGTTCTACTCATCTGGGGGATGAAAATCTCATGTGCTGGGGCTTAGGCTATCGTCTGGCCTTGGTTCCCATGGGGATTCCTGACTTAGGTGTGGTAAATGATGGTACCGCCTGTGATAAGGATCGGGTATGTGTGAACACAACTTGTATGAATAGTTCAGTCCTGGATTATGACTGTGTGCCTGAGAAGTGCAACCACAGGGGCTTTTGCAACAATAACAAAAACTGCCACTGCATGTATGGCTGGACGCCTCCGTTCTGTGAGGACCAAGGGTACGGAGGAAGCATTGACAGTGGACCGCCGGGACTGCTGAGAATGGAGGTGCCCGCCTCAGTTCAGGTCGTGACCCTTACGTTAACGCGCCTTTCTTTATTATTCATCTCAGTGATCATTGTGTTTTTCAGCGGGTATATAGGAAGTTGTTTTAAATCCAAAGAAAAGGAAACACCGCCAACTGACACTGAAACTACAAAACCCAAGGCAAAAAAAGTAACAATAAATCCACCCTCAGCCAGGAAATCCACAGGCGTTCGATAACACAGGGTCATGTGTTGAACAAGCTTATTGTTTATCCAAACGACTCTTCGTTCTTCTCCAAACTCTTTTTCACTTGTTTTGCCTTCTAGTTTTAATCAGCCAATAAATGATATCCTTGATTGGGGAACAAACCTGTGCATGTTACTTTCCTGGCATTCACCTGCCCCTTAGTTGGTGATCAGGGTTTGCATGTCCTGAGAAGAACGCTCGGTGGCTTTTCTGGACACCAGCGCACTGCGTGTTGGGAGTGCCCCAGACCGCAGTGGTTTCCGCAGCAGAGTCCTTCTCTGAGACTTCCAGCAAACAAGGGGATCGTTTGCCTTTCTCTGTCTCCCTCAGTGTGACCGGTGAGAATGCCTGTCCCTGGGTCCTGTGCTGAAATAAACAGGGATCTCCACATTTTAAAATTAGAAGCGAACTTTACGAGGGGTGTCTCTCAGATAAGTATTTCCCCCTGTGTAGTCACCGCACAGGCCATTGCATCTCTCTGATGTGTGGTCTCTGACTCAGGGCTTGGGTCACCTCAGTTGGGTTAAGGACATTCATCTACAACAACTCTTGCTGTGCACCTCAGTCCATAAATGACAAGCCCTGGCACTATTCAGAGGGCACGGATCTCACAATATTCTGTGCTTTGGGAGTCTGCTCCCAGGGACAGGTCCTGTGTGCATGTGTGCTGGGGGACACTTGCTCTAGGTTTGCCACACCCCTAAGTGGAGCAGAGGAGAGTGAGGAACGCCTTCCACTCCAAGTACCCCATGACTGGGGGGAGGAGAGGAGGACTGAGTGGCCCTTCCGAGGAGTCAGTGTCCACTTCTCCTGCCCTGTGAGGGTCTCATCCTTCCAAGACCTTGTCAGGCCAGGTGCTTTCTGTCTTGTTCTAGTCTGAGGCTTCCTGCTGTCCTCGCACCTTGCCCCACGGCATCTCCTACCTGAAACACAGAAAGCCCACTGGCCCCCACCCCGATGTCCCTTTTTCTAAGCCACGTGGTTCCTCCGATTATAGAAGTTGAGGAAGCCTCACAACAGTGGTTCGCATAGACTGTTTGGGGGCAGTTTCCACTCAGAAAACATAAAGATAACTCGTATTTTGTGGTTAGCGAGCTTGGTCACGCGGAAAACGTTGTAAGAAAGCAAGGACATTGAAGCACAGCTGCGACACTGGTAACGTGCGCTGAGTCCCTGCGTGCCAGGCCGTGTTCTGCGTGGCTCCGTGTACTGCTGTCATACTCTGAAAAGGCCTCTGTGAGGAGGCGGTGTTTTCCTGCTTTCTGGAGGAGAAATTGAGGCACAACAAGGTTAAATCACCTGCTCAAGATTTCATAATCAATAAGTAATGACATTTTTCAAGGAAGCATTATATAGGTATTAGGAAAGTGCATTTAGAGAGAGGGTTTACTTAAAAACATTTCCTTAGGCTTACATCTACCCATTTCCATTGGGAAATGTTTTAAATAAAAATTTTAATTGTGCCCTGGCCGGTTTGGCTCAGTGGTTAGAGCGTCGGCCTGCGGTCCAGAGAGAGCCGGGTTTGGTTCCTGCTAAGGGCACGTGCCTCGGTTGCAGTTTGTCCCCGGCCCTGGTTGGGTCGTGTGGGTGGCAGCCACTCGATGTGTCCCTTTCACGTCGATGTTTCTCTCTCTCTCTCTCTCTCTCTTCCTTTCTCTCCCTCCCACTCTATCTGAACAACAAAAAAAATGGAAAAATGTCCTCGGGTGAGGATAAAAAAAATAAAAATAAATTTTAATTGTGATAAAATGTACATAATATTTACCATGGTACCCATTTTTTTTATTCCACTGTATTGAGAAGCTATTGACAAATATAAATGTATAGACATAAAGTGTACAATGTGGTGATTTGTGTACATTGTGGAATGACTACCAAGATCAAAATAATTAACAGATCTGTCAGTTCACATAGTTCATTGTGGGGGTGGGGTGATGAGAACGCTTGAGAGTGCTCTAAGCAAATTTCAGGTATATTATTAACTACAAGTATTATTAACTACAACCACCACGCTGTACATTAGCGTCTCAAAACTATATTACTTTTTACTTTTTTATTATTATTAATTTATTTTTGTTGCAGATGTTTCTCCTTTTTTCCCCATTGACACCCTCCTCCCCATCCCCCCACCCTGTCCCCAGCTTTGTTGTCCATGTCCATCAGTTATGCATACATGCGCATAAGTTCTGTGGTTTATCTCTTCCCTCCCCACCACCCCCTCTTCTGAGGGGTGTCAGGCTATACCCTACTTCCACATCCCTGGGTCTACCCTGTTCCTCAGACTGTTATGTTCATTATATTCCACAAATAAGTGAGATCATGTGATATTTGTCTTTCTCTGCTTGGCTTGTCAAAACTATATTACTTTTAACTGAAAGTTTGTACCCTTTGGCCTACATCTACCCATTTTCCCCTTCCCCCCAGCCTCTGGCGACCACCATTCTAGTCTCTGTTCCCATGAAATTAGTGCTTTAAAAAAAAAACAAAAAAAAAAAAACAAAAACATTATATATGAATAATACCACATAGAATTTGTATATCTCTGGATCTTTTCAGTTAGTGTAATGCCCTCTAGGTTCTTCCACGTTATTGCAAATGGCAGGATTTCCTTTTTATGGCTGAATAATATTCCATTGTGTACACACACACACACACACACACACACACACATCACATCACATTTTATGTATCCATTCATCCAGTGAAGGAGATTTAGGTTATTTCCAAGTCTTGGTTAATGTGAATAATACTGCAATGAACAGGGGAGTGCAGATATCTCTTTGAAATGCAGATTTGATTTTCTTTTTATATATATACCAAGGAATGAGATTGTTGGATCATCTGGTAGATCTATTTTTAATTTTTCGAGAAACTACCGTACTATTTTTCATAGTGGCTGTATCAATTTACATTCTCACCAACAGTGTTTAAGGTATCTTTTTTCTCCACATCCTTATCAACATTTGTTATCCTTTGCTTATGTTTTTAATAATAACCATTGTATAAGTTATGAGGTGATTTCATATCGTGGTTTTAATTTACATTTCCCTTATGATGAGTGCTGTTGACTATCTTTTCATATGCTTATTGGTCGTTTAAATGTCTTCTCTGGGAAAATATTTATTGAGGTCCTTTGCCCCTTTTTTAAAATTGGATTATTTGCTTTTTTATTATTGAGTTTATAAGTTCTTTGCATATTTTGGATATTAGCCCCATATCAGATTTATGGTTTGCAAATATTTTCTTCCATTTTCTAAGTTGTCTTCAACTTGCTGATTGTTTCCTTTGCTGTGCAGAGCTTTTTAGAGTGATGTAATTCCACTTGTTTTTTTAGCTTTTTGTTGCTTGTGCTTTTGATGTCTTATCCAGGAAATCATTTCCAAGACCAATGCTAAGGATCTTTTCCCAAATGTTTTCTTCTAAAACTTTTAAAGTTTCAGGTCTTATATTGTTTAGTTTAACAGTGGTATATTGTGAAACCAATCTCCAGAACTCTTTTCATCTTGCAAAACTAAATCTCTATACCCATGAAATAACTTCTTATTCCCCCTTCTCTGCGGCCCCCAAAAACCTCTGTTCTGTTTCTATGAATTTGAGTAGTTTAGGTAACACATGAGAGTGGAATCATACAATATTTGTTCTTTTGTGCCTGGCTTATTTCACTTAGCACAATGTCTTCGAGTTTCACCCCTGTTGTAGCATGTGTTAGAATGTCCTTGCTTTTTATGGCTGAGTAATATTTCATTGTATGTACAGATGATTCCCAACGTATGATGGTTTGACCTATTTTTTTTTAATCCTCACCTGAGGATATGTTTTCATTGGTTTTAGAGAGAGAGAAAGGGAGGGAGAGAGACAGAGTGAAACATCGATGTGAGATAGAAACATTGACAGGTTACCTCCCGTACACGCCCTGACTGGGAATCAAACCCACAACCTTTTGGTGAACAGGATGATGCTCCAGTCAACTGAGCCACCTAGTCCGGGCTCGACTTAAATGTTTTGACTTTACAAGAGTGTAAAAGTAATATTCATACAACCATTCTGTTTTTCACTTTCAGTATCATAATCAATAAATTATATGAGATATTCAACACTTCATTGTAAACTAGGCTTTATGTTAGATTATTTTCCCCAACTGTACACTAAGGTAGGTATTCTAAGCACATTTAAAGTAAGCTTGAGTAAGCTATTATGTTTAGTAGGTTAGATGTATTAAGTGCTTTTTTGATTTACTATGTTTTTAACTTATGATGCATTTATCGAGACATAACCGTATCTTAAGTCAAGGAGTATCTGTGTATACATTTTGTTTAGCTACTCATCCATCAATGGACATTTGGGTTGTTTCCATCTTTTAACTATTATGAATACTGTTGCTATGACAAATATCTATTTGAGTCCCTGCTTTCAGTTCTTTTGTGAATATACCCAAAAGTACAATTACTGGATCGTGTGATAATTCTATTTAATTTTGTGAAGTAACACCATACTGTCTTCTACAGCAGCTGCGCCATTTTACGTTCTCACTAACAATGCACAACAGTTTCTACTTTTCCCCCCTCTTCCCCAACATCTGCTATTTTTTTGTCTGGGAGTGTTTATTGTTGCTTTTGTTTTTGGTACTAGCCATCCTAATGGGTATAAAGTAATATCTCCTTATAGTTTTGATTTTCACTTCCCTAATAATTAGTAATGTTGAGCATCTTTTCATATATTTATGGGCTATCTGTATATCTTCTACAGTACTCTGGCTATTTTTTTAAATAATTTGTATTTTCAATTACAGTTGATGTACAATATTATATTAGCTTTGGTTGTACAACCCAGTGACTAGACATTTATATAACTTATAAAGTGATCATCCTGATAAATCTAGTACCCATCTGACACCATACATAGTTATTACAATATTACTGACTATATTCCCTATGCTGTACTTTACATTCCCATGACTATTCTGTAACTACCAATTTGTACATCTTAATCCCTTCACCTTTTTCACCTATCCCCCTAACACCTCTTTCATCTGGCAACCATCAAAATGTTTTCTTTATCTATGAGTCTGTTTCTGGTCTGCTCACTCATTTATATTGTTCTTTAGATTCTGCATATAAGTGAAATCATATGGCATTTGCCTTTCTGTCTGACTTATTTCACTCAGCACAACACCCTCTAGGTCCATTCATGTCGTTGCAGATGGCATTTTTTTTTTTTTACGGCTGATTCATATTTCTTTATTCATTCACCTATTGATGGACACTTAGGTTGCTACCATACTTTGGCTATTATAAATAATGCTTCAACAAACATATGGAAGCATATGTCTTTTCGATGTAATGTTTTGGGTTTCTTTAGATTCATACCCAGAAGTGGAATCACTGGGTCCTTTGTTGTCTCTTGTTAAAGCCTTTGTTTTAAAGACTGTTTTGTCTGGTATAAGTATTGCTACCCCAGCTTTTTTTTTTTTTTAATTTCCATTTTCATGAAATATCTTTTTCTTTTACTTTACTTTCAGTCTGTGTGTGTCTTTCGATCTAAAGTGGCTCCCTTGTCCAGCTGGTGTGGCTCAGTGGTTGAGCGTCAACCCATGCACTAAGAGGTCACCGGTTCGATTCCCAGTCAGGGCACATGCCCAGGTTGTGGGCCTGACCCCATTGTGGGGCATGCAGGAGGCAGCCAATCGATGTTCTCTCTCATCGATGTTTCTATCTCTCTTCCCCCTCTTCCTTCCTCTCTCTCCAAAATCAATAAAGGGGAAAAAAATTAAAAAATAAATAAAGTGGCTCTCTTATAGACAGCATATTTACAGGTCTTCTTTTGTTATCCGTTCAGCCACCATATTTTTTTATTGGAGAATTTAATCAATTTGCATTTAAAGTAATTGTTGAGAGATATATATTTATTGCCATTTTATTATTCATATTTTTTATTTTTTTTCTTCTTCTTAAAGAAGACACTTTAACATTTCTTGTAATACTGGTTTGGTGGTGGTGAACTCCTTTACCTTTTTCTTGTCTGAGAAGCTCTTTATCTGTCCTTCGATTCTAAATGATAGCTTTGCTGGATAGAGTCATCTTGGTTGTAGGTCCTTGTTTTTCATTACTTTTAATATTTTGTGCCAATCTCTCTGTCCTGCAAAGTTTCTACTGAGAAATCAACTGACAGTCAGTCTTACAGGAGCTCCCTTGTAGGTGACAAACTGCTTTTCTCATTCTGCTTTTAGAATTCATTTTTGTCTTTAACCTTTGGCATTTTAATTATGATGTGTCTTGGTTTGGACCTCTTTTGGGTTCATCTTGTTTGGGACTCTTCAGTTCTTGGACTTGTATGTCTGTTTCCTTCGCCAAGTTAGGGAATTTTTCCATCATTAGTTCTTCAAATAGATTTTCAATCCCTTGCTCTCTCTTCTCCTCCTTCTGCTACCCCCATGATGTGAATGTTAGCATACTTGAAGTTGTCCCAGAGGCTCTTTAAACTAGCCTCCTTTTTGGGGGTTATTTTTTCTTTCTGCTGTTATGATTGGGTGTTTTCTGCTTCTTTATCTTCCAAATCTCTGATTTGATCCTCTGCTTCATCTACTCCACTGTTGATTTCCTGTAATGTGTTATTCATTTCGGTATCGTCTTCTTCATTCCCAACTGGTTCTTTTTTTGTTATGCTTTCTATCTCCATTTTTATGTTTCCTATCTCTTTGTTCAAGTTCTCACTAAGTTAATCTACTCTTCCTCTAAATTCATCAAGTATCATAACCAGGGTTTTGAACTCTGCATCTAGTAGATGGCTTGTCTCCATTTTGTTTAGTTCTTTTTCTCGAGTTTTGTTCTGTTCTTTCATTTGGAACGTGTTTCTTTGTCTTCTCATTTTGGCACCTTCCCTGTGTTTGTTTCTATGTATTAAGTAGAGCTGCTACGTCTCCTGGGCTTGGTAGAATGGCTTTATGTAGTAGGTGTCCTATAGGGCCCAGCCTTACCAATCACCTGAGCTGGGCATTCCAAGTACATCCCGATGTAGATTGTGTGCACCCTCCTGTTGTGGTTGAGCCTTGATTGCTGTTGGCACGTCAATGGGAGGGATTTACCCTGAGGCCAATGTGCTGCAAGGACTGGCCATAAATATAGAAGAGGATCTGCTTTGCAAGGGCCAACTCCATGGAGCAGGACTCCCTTCAGTGGGGCTCTGTTGTCCAATGACTCTGCTCCATGAGTGTGTTGCTCATGAAGGTGGTTGGGTTGTGCTCCAGCATGATCTGAAGCTGACTACCAGGTGTTCTGGCCCTGGGGCCTCCCAGGAGGTACAGGCCAAGACCAGCTACTGCCTGTGCCCTGCCAGGGGACACCCAGCATGAGCTACAGAAAGATCTACAGATGGCTATCACCCATTCTGGGCCTGGATGTTCCCAGGAGAGGCCAAGCTGTGAACTGAGGCCAGCTGCTACTACTGCCAAGCCTGGGGACATTTAGTAAGAGGTACAGTACATGCCAAGGCCAGATGCTTCTTGTTTGAGAAATTTTAGGAAAGTCTGAAGCATGAGTCAAGACAGGGCATTTGTATGGGAAAGCCACTGGAAATGATTGGGTGGGCCTGAAATTTGGTTGGGGTGGGGTCTTAGGAAATCACTGAGGTGGGGCAAAAATGTTAGCCAGGTTGATGGAGACCCAGATATGGCACATGCCTGCCGGCTCTGTGCGGGAAGGGCTTAACAAAGGAACAATGGACTCTGCCAGCACCCCTGTCTGAGAGAAAGCTATCCCTTCAATTCCTGCTCTAAAGCCAGACAACTCAGTTCCTCCAGTATGTCCTTAGCAACTTTCAAGCCACTGACGCAGTGCTGGAGCTTAGAGCAAGTTCAGTAATCTCTGCGTGGGCCCTATATGAAGATCTGCCTGAGACACCAGCAATGCTCTGTCTCCCTCAGCCACAATCCCTGCTAGTTTTTACAGCTAAAAAATATGGGGACTCCTCCTTCCAGCAGTGGAACCTGGGCTGGGGGGCCTGGTATGAGGCTGGGACCCCTCATTCACCAGGAGGGACCTCTGCAGCAAAGATGTCCCAGTTCTTAACTGCCACACATAGATGTGAGACAAGCCTATTCAGCATCTCTGCCCCTCCTACCAGTCTGGATGTGGCTTCTTTTTTATAACTTCAATTATAGGACTTCTGTTCAGCTAGATCTCAGGTGGTTCTGCATGAAGGTTGTTCTGTAGTTTAGTTGTAATTTCAATGTGGTTGTGGGAAGATGAGAGTCCCGAATCCACACGTGCTGCCATGTTGACCAGAACCCTCCTTTGCCTAACTTTTCTTAAATTTATTTTTTATTGTTGGCAGTATTACAGATGTCCCCCATTTTTCTCCTCTTTGTCCCCTCCACCTAGCACCCGCCCCACCCCAGGCCTTCACCACACTATTGTCTGTGCCTGTGGGCTATGCATATATGCATATATACATATAAGTTCTTTGGTTAATCTCTTCCCACCCACCTCCCCGCTTCCATGGAGATTCATCCATGCCTCTGAACTTATTTTGTTCATTAGATTCCACATATAAATGAGATCATGTGATATTTGTCTTTCTCTGACTGGCTTGTATTAGTTAGCATAATAATCTCCAGATCCATTCATACTATTGCAAAGAGTAAGAGATCCTTCTTTTTCACAGCAGCATAGTATTCCATTGTGTAAATGTACCACTCACCTACTGATGGGACTTGGGCTATTTCCAGATCTTAGCTATTGTAACTAACACTGTTATGAACATAGGGGTGCATATATTCTTTATGATTGGTATTTCAGGATCCTTAGAATATATTCCCAGAAATGAGATTGCTAGGTCAAACAGAAGTTCCATTTTTAATTTTTTGAGGAAACTCCATACTGTTTTCCATAGTAGCTGTACCAGTCTACATTCCCACCAGCAGTGTACTAGGGTTTCCTTTTCTCCACATCCTCACCAGCATTTGTTATTTATTGATTTATTAATGGTAGCTATTCTGGCAAGTGTGAGGTAGTTTTAATTTGCATCTTTCTGATAATTAGTGGCATTGAGTATTTTTTCATATGTCTATTGGCCATCTGTATGTCCTCTTTGGAGAAGTGTCTATTCAGGTTCTTTGCCCATTTATTAATTGGATTGTTTGTCTTCCTCTTATTGAGTTGTATGAGTTCTTTATATATTTTGGGAATTAACCCCTAATCAGATATATCATTGGTAAATATGTTCTCCCATACAGTGGGTTCCCTTTTCATTTTGTTGATGGTTTCTTTTTTTTTTTTTTTTTATCCTCACCGGAGGACATCCCCCCATTCTTTGTTCAGATAGAGTGGGAGGAGAGAGAGGAAGAGAGAGAGAGAGAAACATCGACGCGAAAGGGACACATCGAGCGGCCGCCTCCCGCACGACCCAACCAGGGCCGGAGACAAACCGCAACCGAGGCACATGCCCCCAGCGGGAACCGAACCTGGGCCTCTCTGGACCACAGGCCGACGCTCTAACCGCTGAGCCAAACCGGCCAGGGCTGTTGATAGTTTCTTTTGCTTTCAGAAGCTTTTTAATTTAATGTAGTCCTATTTGTTTTTCTTTTGTTTCTCTTGCCCTAGGAGATATATCAGCAAAAATTCTGCTATGTGAAATGTCTGAGATTTTACTGCTTATGTTTTCTTCTAGGATTTTTATGGTTTTGCACCTCACATTTAAGTCTTTTATCCATTTTGAGTTTATTCTTGTGTTTGGTGTAAGTTGGTGGTCTAGTTTCATTTTTCTTTGCATGTACTTGTCCAATTTTCCCAACACCATTTATTGAAGAGACTGTCTTTACTCCATTGTATGCTCATGCCTCCTTTGTCAAATATTAACTGACCATAATTGTGTGGGTTGATTTCCAGAGTTTCTGTTCTGTTCCACTGATCTATATGCCTGTTCTTGTGCCAGTATCAGGCTGTTTTGATTCAATGGTTTTGTAGTATAGTTTGATATCAGGTACTGTGATCCCTCCAACTTTGTTCTTCTTTCTCAAGATTGTTGAGGCTATTTGGGGTCTTTTTTGTTTCATATAAAATTTTGCAATATTTGTTGTAGATCTATGAAATATGCCAATGGTATTTTAATAGGAATTGCGTTGAATCTATAGATTGCTTTGGGTAGTATGGACATTTTAATGATGTTAATTCTTCCAGTCCATGAACCTGGTATATGCTTCTATTCATTGGTATCTTTCTCTATTTTTTTCTTCAATGTCCTATAGTATTGAGAGTACAAGTCTCTTACCTCCGTGGTTAAGTTCCTTCCTTGGTATCTTATTTTATTGTTGTTGTTGAAATGGTAAAAATGGGATTATTGGTTTAGTTTCTCTTTCTTTTTATTATTATTATTTTTTTTATCTTCACCCAAGGATATTTTTCTTTATATATATATATATTTTTTTATTGATTTATTTTTGTTACAGATGTTTCTCCTTCTTCCCCCATTGACACCCTCCTCCCGATCCCCGCCTCCCCCCACCCCACCCGTCCCCAGCATTGTTGTCTATGTCCATGGTTACACTTACATGCATGTAAGTTCTGTGGTTTATCTCTTCCCTACCCCACACCCCTCTTCTGAGGTCTGTCAGTCTGTACCCTACTTCTATGTCTCTGGGTCTATGTTGTTCATCAGTTTGTTTTGTTCATTATATTCCAGGAATAAGTGAGATCATGTGATATTTGTCTTTCTCTGATTGGCTTGTTTCACTTAGGATAATACTCTCCAGGTCCCTCCATGTCATCTCAAAGGATAAGAGATCTTTCTTTCTTACAGCTGCAAAGTATTCCATTGTGTATATGTACCACTGCTTTTTTATCCACTCGTCTATTGATGGACACTTGGGCTGTTTCCAGATCTTAGTGATTGTAAATAGTGCTGCTATGAACATAAGGGTACATATATTCTTTCTAATTGGAGTTTCGGGCTTCTTAGGATATATTCCTAGCAGTGGGATCACTGAGTCAAATGGCAGATCAATTTTAAATTTTTTGACATAACACCATATTGTTTTCCATAGTGGCTGCACCAGTCTGCATTCCCACCAGCAGTGTACTAGAGTCCCCGTTTCTCCACACCCTCGCCAGCACTTGTTTGATGATTTGTTGCTGGTAGCCATTCTGGCAGGTGTGAGGTGATACTTCATGGTTGTTTTATTTATTTATTTATTTTTTTATCCTCACCCGAGGACATTCTTTCATTTTTTGTTCAGATAGAGTGGGAGGGAGAGAGAGGAAGAGAGAGAGAGAGAAACATCGATGTGAAAGTGACACATCGAGTGGCTGCCACCCGCACGACCAACCAGGGCCAGGGACAAACTGCAACCGAAGCACGTGCCCTTAGCGGGAACTGAACCTGGGTCTCTCCGGACCGCAGGCCGACGCTCTAACCGCTGAGCCAAACCGGCCAGGGCTTCATGGTTGTTTTAATTTGCATCTCTCTGATAATTCGTGGCATTGAGCATTTTTTCATATGTCTCTTGGCCATTTGTATGTCCTGTTTGGGGAGTGTCTATTTAGGTCCTCTTCCCATTTCTTAATTGGGTTCTTTGTTTTCCTTTTGTTGAGTTGTATGAGCACTCTATATATTTTGGAATTAACCCCTTATCTGAGAGCAATTATGCTCTCCCATATCATGGGTTCCCTTTCCATTTTGATGCTGGTTTCTTTTGCTGTGCAGAGCTTTTTAGTTTGATGTAGTCCCATGTGTTCATTTTTTCCTTTGTTTCTCTTGCCTTAGGCATTGTATCAGTGAAAATTCTGCTGTGCGTGATGTCTGAAATTTTGTTGCCTACATTTTCTTCTAGAATTTTTATGGATTCCCAAGTCACATTTAAGTCTTTTATCCATTTTGAGTTTATTCTTGTATATGGTGTAAGTTGATGGTCTAGCTTCATTTTTTTGCATGTAGCTGTCCAATTTTCCCAGCATCATTTATTGAAGAGGCTGTCTTCAGTGGACCGGCATCTTTGGTCCATGGGCCAATGCTCTAAACGCTGAGCCAAACTGGCTGGGACTATTTTAACCTTTTGCATTTTAATTATGATGTGTCTTGGTGTGGGTCTATTTGGGTTCATCTCATCTGGGACTCTCTGTGCTTCCTGGACTTGTATATCTGTTTCCTTCACCAAGTTAGGGAAGTTTTCTGTCACTGTTTTTTCAAATAGGTTTTTTATTTCTTGTTCTCTCTCTTCTCCCCCATGATGCGAATGTTGGTATGCTAAAAGTTGTCCTAGAGACTCCTTACACTATCCTTAATTTTATGGATTCTTTTTTCTTTTTGCAGTTCTGATTGGGTGTTTTTTGATTCCTTATATTCCAAATCAATGGTTTGCTTCTTGGCTTCACCTACTCTACTATTGATTCCATGTAAATTATTCTTTATTTCAGTTAGTGTATCCTTCATTTCTGACTGGCCCTTTCATATGCTCTTGTCTTCACCAAGTTCCTTGAGCATTCTTATAACCAGTGTTTTGAACTCTGCATCTGTTAGATTGCTTATCTCTACTTTGTTTAGTGTTTTTTCCTGAAGTTTTGTTCTGTTCTTTCATTTGGGACATGTATCTTTGTCTCCTCATTTTGGCTGCCTCCCTGTGTTTTTTTCTATGTATTAGGTAGAGTTGCTATTTCTCCTAGGCTTTGTAGGGTGGCCTATTGTTGTAGGTGTCCTGTAGGGTCCAGTGGCACAGCCTCCCTGATCATCCAGCTGGGCCCACAAGGTGAACCCCTCGTGTGGACTGTACACCCTTCTGTTGTAATTGAGTCTTGGTTGCTGTTGGCCATCAATGGGAGGGATTTACTCAGGCTGATCAGCTGCAGAGACTGACTATGACCACTGACCACCGACCTCTGACCACCTCTGAGGATCAGCTGTGCAGGAGCCCACCACACAGAGCAAGATTTACCTCAGCAGGGCTCTGGTACCTACTGAGTCCATTCCTTGAGTGTGTCACTTGTGGAGGTGGTTGGGTGTGGTGCTCCAACGTGGTCTGAAAGTGTCCACTGAGTGTGTTGGCTCTGGGGCTTCCTAAGAGGCACAGGCCAAGGTCAGCCACTGCTGTGTTCTACCTGGGGCCACCAGGCATAAGCTACAAAGCTATCTGCAGATAGTTGCTTCTTGTTGAGCTTAAAGGTACCCAGGCAAGGCCAAGCTGTGAACCTTGCCAGGTGCTGCTAGTGCCAGCCCTGGGGCCACTTATCAAGAGGTGTGGGGCTCACTGAGGACAGATGCTGCTTGTTTAAGAGATTTTAGGAAAATCTGAAGCATGAGCCCAGACAGCCAATCCTATGGTAAAGCCACTGGAAATAGCTTGGGTGGGCCCGAAAGTTGGGTGGGGCAGGGCCCCAGGGAATCACCACAGCAGGGCAAACAGTGTGAGCCGGGTTGCTGGAGTCCCAGATATGGCACCCATTTGCTGGCCTCATGGGGGAAGGGCTCACCACAGGAACAAGGGCCTCCACCAGCATGTCTATCTGGGAGAGAGCTGCCTCTCCAGCCCTCGCCCTGATGCCAAACAACTTAGTTCTTCTCTGTATGTCTCTGGTACCTTTCCCGACGCCGGAGCCTGGAGGGTGCAAGTCCGAGTAAGAGGAACTGGCTGGGACCCCAGAAGCCTCAGCCTCCCTCAGCCTCAGTTCCCGCTGGTTTTTCCAGCCAGAAGTTATGGGGACTTCTCTTCCTGGCACTGGAACCCTGAGCTGGGGGCCTGGTGTGGAACGGGGACCCCTGACTCCTCAGGGAGGACCTTCCAGCATAGGTAGCCCTCCTGATTTTTATCCACCACACATGGGTGTGAGACCAGCCTGTCCACACCTCTGCCTCTCCTACCAGTCTCGGTGTGGCTCTTCTTTAATTTTGTAGTTGTAGGACTTCCATGCAGCTCGATTTCAGGTGGTTCCGAATGATGGTTGTTCTATAGTTTAGTTGCACTTGTGATGTGGTTGTGGGAGGAGGTGAGTACTGTGTTTACCTACCCACCATCCTGACCGGAAGTCTGCAATGCATGTCTTACCACTGGCTTCGCCATGCGTTTTTGTTAAACCATTCTTAACCTTTTATGTTCATTTCTGTGTATGTTAGGTATCACGATAAAAAAATGTCATTTTAATAATAATTTGTGTTTTCTGAGATGAGAAGATTAAATATGCTTTAGAATCATTAATGTTTAGGTTGACAGATTATCTTAGAGTCATAAAGATATTATTGAAGGAATAGTGGTAGTAGATTAAATATGGCTAATATTTTTTAACTTACATGTAAAAATTTATATTATCACTGTCCCTTCATTTTTTTTTTTTTTTTTTTAAGAATTTCTCCAAGTTTTAGAGATGGCACTCATGATTCATTAGGTCCCTTTTGGAATATAATTAGTTTTAAAAAGGTATATTTGAAGATGCCTCTGACTTATGGATATTAGGATAAAACTAAGCACAACACAGAGCAACATTTATTTCTCTACAAGAGTTAGCTCTCATATCTATCAGTCTGGGTTCAGTCAGGAGACAGAAACCATACAGTCACTGAAGAGGAAAAATGTAATATAAAGATTTGTTAACTGTAACAAAAGATTAGAAAAATTAGATTGGCTATTATAATAAAATGTAAAGAGAACGCTAAAGAATATAGGGATAGTGGATATAATGCATATTATAGCAGATTTGAAATGATATAAGATACAGTAATATAATATAAATAATACAATAATATAGGATAGTATGATATAGAGTGTAGTATACCTACTACCTCTAGGGCTTAAGTAGAGCATCTGAGGAAGAGTTATCCTCCTTCCAAGGCTGGGATCGAGACCTGTTGGAGGCATGGCCTTGGTCACTGAATGGCAGAGAAAAATGGCTGAGGTGCCATTCTGGTGGATTTCGCCAGAAACCCAACCTTTAAGATCCTGGGAGAGCTGTTCACAGGAAGGTGTCTCACTGAGGCACGATGGAGCACATGGGAGCCAAAGTGGAGACCTCCGTCCTACAGCCACAAGGAACTGAACTCAACCGACAACCTCAATGAACTGAGGAATCAATTCTTTCCCAGAACCTCCAGAGAAGCAACACCTGAGGACAACGCCTGGTGAGACCCCACGCAGAGGACCCAGCGAACACATGCCTGCACGTTGGACATGTGGGGATTGTGAGATAATAAACAGATGTTTTCTTAAGCCTCTAAGTTGGCCATAATTCATGATGCAGTAACAGGAAGTGAAGTGAACTGAAATGGAAAGACCTTGGAGTGGTGACAGCTACTCAACTGTGAGGAAAGAATGCCTGGCTACTGAACTGGTCTATTACTTCTTGACCTATTAGGTGAGAAGCTATACACAGATACCGGCACCCAGATGGACCCTGTGGAAGAAAGGATTGCATGGTACAGAGTAGACAAGAACACCGTAAATTTGACATCATTATACTGTAGGATTCAATAAAAAAGACTGATGCAAGTCTCATGATTTATTCTCTTTTGTATATAAATAAGTTAATATGCAGAAAAGAAACAGACTATGTAGGAAAAAAAGGCAGAGTTACAGCAGCAAGACGGTTTATATCCTTATGACTCATCACGGGTGTTCCACTGGAGGGCAGTGAGCTGGGGCTTTCTGGGGCTGGTCAGAGAGCCCGGGTCCAGAGCGCATGAGCTGGGGCTGTTGATTAGTTATGCGTCCTTCAGCTGGAGATATGAGTGGTGTATTTTCATTGCCACTGCAAGTACCCATAAGTTAGCATTACTCACAGCCAGAATCGAATATGCCTGCACACTCCTGTGGCTGCATTGCAGGGTTCAGTCTTCCTCAGAGACTCAGTCTTTCCTCAGTCAAGGAGTTCCAGGTCCAAGAGCTGGACAGGGGGTCACAGATTCCCACTATGGTGACTCAATCAAGTCTCTGTTGCCCCAAACTAGAGTTTTTGTAAGTACTGTTCGTCTTTTAATCCTTACCTGAGGATATTTTTTTCCATTGATTTTTTAGAGAGGGTGGGAAGGAGGGAGGAAGGGGGGTGGGGGAGAGAGAGAGACAGAGAGAGAGAAACATCGATGTGAGAGAGACACATTGATTGGTTGCCTCCCGCACACTCCCCGACTGGGGCTGGGATCAAACCTGCAACCTAGGTACATGCCCTTGACCGGACATCAAACCTGAGACCCTTTGGTGCCTGGGCTGATGCTCTAACCACTGAGCCACATGAGTCAGGGTGAGAGTTTTTCTAATTATGTAAATCAAACAATTTTGTAGTAGGCTTCCCATCTGTTTTACTCCTAAGGACCCCAGGAGGATGAATCACCAGTACATATCCCTGCCCGTCAAGGTAATTATTCCCACCTTGTCTCTCGATGGCAAGTGGCACCTCCTGTCCTCTACTCCAGAATTCTGCTATTCCCACCAACATCAGACAGCCAAACCATGGCAACGTCTCCCACCGTTACCCCAGCCCACAGAGAATATCCACAGAGAGCCTTTTGCTGGATGCCAGTGTTCCTAACATCCATGCGTTTCCAAATGCCTTGGTGCAGAGAATGTCTTCTGCATATTCCTCAGTGGGAGACAGAGACACAAGGCGGGCAATACTATGCAGATCTACTGAAAACTGGACTGTAGAAGAGGGGCCACTGAGATAATGGGTGGATGCGGCTACCGCCAACGGATCGGTGCCCAGCGGGGAAGAGAGGGAGAGACACTGACCCTGCTCTCCCCCACCTTCCGGGCTCCGTCTGTTGCCTCCCACTGGCCAGACCTAACTGGGAACCTGCAAGCAAGGGAGCCCGGGCATGCATTCTGAAGGGGACAGCCTCCAGGGGCCCAAAGCAGGACAGAGGGGAGTGGAGAGTGCATCTGGGGGCAAGTGGTAAAGATGGTGACTGGGGGAAGAGCAGAATACCAGATAATAACATTAAGTATCACCAATATCATACCTCCTAGGCATTGTTTTATTAACATGTATTAAATGGACTTAATCAGCACAAAATCTCTGCGGGGTAGAACTGCTACTGTCCCTGACTTCACAGTGAGGAATCCGAGGCGAAGCACTTCCAGTGTCTGTGCTCACGTTCAGAAAAGAAAGTTTAGAATAAATCACTAAACCAGGAGTCAAGACACTGGGATGTTCAACTCTCATTCCCACAGACATGTTATGCAGGGCCAGCCATTTCATGCTTTTAAATTCGACCTGAAGGGTCAGTGGCATTGTGGCTGGGGCAGCCATGTGCAGTTATGTGCCGAGGAATACACAGCATGCCAGCCTGCGGGAAAGCGAGAGGGCAGAAGAGATGCCCCGAGGGAAGCACAGACCGTGCGATCCCAGAGTCACAGGCTGCACCCACCACGGACAGCTTCTCGTTTCCCCAGCCAGAGCCCACAAGGCCTGGCCATGCTCTGTTTCAGCAAGATGCTTCTTTATTCTGGCAACAAACCCACTTGAGTTTGAGCTTGCTGGGGTATAGTTCTCCTTCATCATAAACAAATTTCAACTGTGACAGTCTCCAGTGAACTGCGAGCACAAGTCAGGCCTCCCCGGCGTCAGCTCTTCTCGCCCCTGTAAGGTGAGGAAGGGGTACCAGTAACCTCTAAATGGCTTTGACGTTCTGTAATTCTGGTTCCTTTTCAGCTACTTTGTTTTTGGAAGCACATATCCTAGAGCCCACTGGACACCTCCTGCCTCCTGTGTCCAGACATTCCTACGGCTGTTTCAGATAAGAGGTTCTCGGGGTGCGCACTCACGGCCTTGAACCAGCTCCGTGACCATCTGTGCCACGGCCGAATGTTTGCTCGCTTGGTGTGTACCTAAGGGGAAGAGACAGATGCAAAGCTCGCCTGTTATAAATTGTGTCATCGTTAAAAGGAGACAAACGCAAGACTTTGCAATAAAACCATAAGATTTATTAATTTTATAGCTAAACCCCATGAAGGATGTCTATAAAACCCTTATCTGAAGAATGTTTAGGAAATGGTTGAACAAAGACATCGTCATTCAAAGAGATATAAAGAGGCTTTCTCAGCTAAGCATATGGGCTATATTAGAAAAATAAACAATAAAAAACCCCCATCTCCGCTCTAGAAAAACAGCTGGTGGCTTCTTCCAAAAATCTTGTGTATGTGACTCCACTCTTTGACCCGTGGGCTCAAATTTGATGCCCCCTATTTGCCTCTTGGCATTAACCCTGCATTCCTCTTTTATATCTTATCAAGAACTGGATTCCCAAAAATGATTTTTTTTTTTTTTGCCATCCTTACCGTCAAGGGTTATCTAGAAGGAACAAGAAATCGATTTCCCTGCACAGGTGTAATGACTCACCATGAGACACTTCCCTACCGGTGACCCCAGAGCCTCCTCTGCCCTAATCACTTGGGTACCCTGTGTGGTCTGACAGGAACGCACACCGGTCCTAAGAATCCTTACACAATTAACCTACGTTCTAAAGCCCAGGGTGATGGTGGTGGTGGAGGTGTCCCTGGGTCCCATATTCATGCTCCTGAAGTCATCAGCCACATCTCCAGTTAGAAAAATGCACACATGTAGATGGGAAACCCCTTTGGAAGTAGCAAAAGCTTTCTCCCCTCTCTTCCATGATTGGTGGGAATGTAAAGTGGTTTAACCACTTTGGGGAAAATTTTGGCAGCTTCTTACAAAACTAAACAACTACCTTTTCTATTACTCAGTGATTCCTAGAAATTTATCCAAGAGAAATTAAAACAGGTCCACAAAATGACTCATACAAGAATGTTCATAGCAGCTTTATTATTATAGCAAAAATTGGAAACATCCAGGTTATCTATCAATAGAACGGATCAACTGTGATATATTCATTCTATGGAATACTAAAAGGGAACAACGAGAAAGGAACACTACTGATACAGAAAGCAACATAGATGAATCTCAAAAACATTGTATTCAGTGGAAGAGGTCATGCACCAAAGAGTATGTACTTCTTGTGATAGAAGTCCTGGAGTTTAAAACTAATCAATGATGGAAAAAATCCAAGCAGCACTTTCCTATGGATGGGGTAGAAATTGACTGGAGAGAGGCACGAGGCACTTTCTAGGGTGATGGAGATGTTCTATACCTTAGTAGGGGTTTGGTTTACGTGTTCATATGCACTTGTCAAAACTCTGCAAATGTATACTAAGATATGTGCATTGTATGTAAGTTTTACCTCAAAATTTAAAAAAAAACTGCAAATAAATATTAAACTTCAGTAAATGATATATCCGACAAAGTATTTAGAGGGGAGTGTACTGATGTCTCCAATCTACTTTGAAGTGCATTTTAAAAAAACCCAACATGGATTTATAGGTGATGGGAGATGGTAAATATATCAAAATGTGATATAGCAAGAATAGTGCAATTCTGATGATAGACTACATGATGGGTATAGAGGTAAAAGGATACCACCTTTGTAAAGTCTTTCAACTTTGTTTTATGTTTGAAAATTTTTGTGATAATGAAGTACCTCAAGTGTTTGGAGATCCCACAAGGGGGAACATTGTCTTCTCCAGCATGTCAGCCACACAGGTTGGACACGTTCATTAAAACACCACTTTCTTCCCCAGAATATACTTTAAAAGTGTCCACTTTTTAAAAATCTGATGTTTGTTAAGTTTTTACTATGTACCAAGCACTATGCAAAATGCTTTGCATTCATTATCTCATTTAATATTCAAAATGTTCCTACAGTGGAGTTACCATCCATATCCGATTCATTAGTAAGAAAATACAGTGCTGAGACTTCCGGTCAAGATGGCAACATAGGTAAATGCGGTATCACCTCCTCCCACAACCACATCAAAATTACAGCTAAACTACAGAGCAACCATCCTTCAGAACCGCCTGACATCGAGCTGAATGGAAGTCCCACAACTACGAGATTAAAGAAGAAGCCACATCAAGACTGGTAGGAGGGGTGGGGACGCGGACAGGCTGGTCCCACACCCACTTGTGTTGGATAAAAATCAGGAGGATTCCTCAGCTGGGAAGGTCCTCCCTGAGGAGTGAGGGGTCCCTGTCCCACACCAGGCATCCAGCTCAGGGTTCCAGTGCCAGGAAGAGAAGTCCCCATCACTTCTGGCTGGAAAAACCAGCGGGAACTGAGGCTGAGGGAGGCTGAGGCTTCTGGAGCCCCAGGCAGCTCCTCTTAAAGGGCCCACACATGGACTTACTGGGACTCACTCCCTCCAGGCTCCAGCGTTGGGGAGGCAGCTTGAAAGTCACCAGAGTCATATGGGGAAGAACTGAGTTGTTTGGCATCAGGGTGAGGACTGGAGAGGCAGCTTTCTCCCAGACAGACGTGCTGGTGGAGGCCGTTTTTCCTTTGGTGGGCCCTTCCCCGGGCCAGCAGACGGCCGCCATATCTGGGACTCCAGCAACCTGGCTCACACTGTTTGCCCCACCCTGGTGATTCCCTGAGGCCCCACCCCACCCAACTTCAGGCCACCCAAGCTATTTCCAGTGGCTTTACCATAGGATTGGCCTGTTTTGGCTCCTGCTTCAGATTTTCCTAAATTTTCTCAAACAAGCAGCATCGGGCCACAGCGAGCCCCATACCTCTCGCTAAGTGGCCCCAGCCCAGCACTAGAAGCAGCCAGCCTTGGTTCACAACTTGGCTTTGCCTGAGCACCTCCAAGCCCAGCACAAGAAGCAGCCATCAGCAGATCGCTTTGTAGCATATGCCTGGTGGCCCCGGGTAGAACACAGGCAGTGGCTGACCTGGCCCCAGAGCCAGCATACCCAGTGGACAGCTTCAGACCACATCAAAGCACCACCACCCAACCACCTCCATAAGTGACACACTCAAGGAATGGATTCAGGGGGTACCAGAGCCCTGCTGAAGTAAGTCTTGCTCTGTGTGGTGGGCCCCTGCACAGCTGATCATCCAAGGTAGTCAGAGGTCGGTGGATAGTGGTCACAGTCAATCTTTGAAGCTGATCAGCCTGAGTAAAACCCTCCCATTGACATACCAACAGAAATCAAGACTCAATTACAGCAGAAGGGTGTAAAGTCCACACAAGGGATGCACCTCGAGGGCACAGCTGGGTGATCAGGGAGGCTGTGCCACTGAACCCTACAGTACAGCTAATACAGTAGGCCACCCTAGGAAGCCTAGGAGACATAGCAACTCTACCTAATACATAGAAACAAACACAGGGAGGCAGCCAAAATGAGGAGACAAAGAAACATGTCCCAAATGAAAGAACAGAACAAAACTCCAGGAAAAGAACTAAATGAAATGGAGATAAGCAATCTAACAGATGCAGAGTTCAAAACACTACTTATAAGGACGCTCAGTGAATTTAGTGAGGGCCTCAAGAGCATAATAAAGGTCCAGTCAGAAATGAAGGATGTACTAACTGAAATAAAGAATAATTTACAGGGAATCAATAGTAGAGTAGGTGAAGCCAAGAAGCAAACCATTGATTTGGAATATAAGGAAGCAAAAACACCCAATCAGAACAGCAAAAAGAAAAAAGAACCCTCCCAAAAATGAGGACAGTGTAAAGAGCTTCTGGGACAACTTCAAGCATACCAACATTTGCATCATGGGAGTGCCAGAAGGAGAAGAGAGAGGGCAAGAAATTGAAAACCTATTTGAAAAAATAATAACAGAAAACTTCCTTAACTTGGTGAAGGAAACAGACATACAGGTCCAGGAAGTTCAGGGAGTCCCAAACAAGATGAACCCAAAGAGGTCCACACCAAGACACATCATCATCAAAATGTAAAAGGTTAAAGACAGAGAGAATCTTAAAAGCAGCAAGAGAAAAGCAGTTAGTTACCTACAACGGAGCTCCCATAAGGCTGTCAGCCGATTTCTCAAAAGAAACTTTGCAGGCCAGGAGGGAGTGGCAAGAAATATTTAAAGTGATGAAAAGCAAAGACCTACAACCAAGATTACTCTATCCTGCAAAGCTATCATTTAGAATCAATGGCCATATCAAGAGTTTCCCAGACAAGAAAAAGCTAAAGGAGTTCATCACCACCAAACCAGTATTATATGAAATGTTGACGGGTCTTCTTGAAGAAGAAGATAAAAAAATATGAACAATAAAATGGCAATAAATACATATCTATCAACAATTAATTGTACAAACAAAATGACCAAGCAGAACAGAAACAGACTCATAGATACAGAGTACTTTTTGTTGTTTGCCAGATGGGAGGGGAGTTGGGTGAAAAAGATGAAAGGATTAGGAAGTACAAATTGATTGTTAGTCTGATGAATCTCAAAGGGAAGGGGGGAGGTGGGGCGGGAAGAGAGAAACCAAAGAACTTATATGCATATGTGCATAACCAATGGACACAGACAATAGTGTGGGGAAGGCAGGAGGGAGGTGGGATTGGGGAGGGGGGTGTCAAGGGGGGAAAAAAGAGGGACATCGTAATACACCCAAGTATAAAGATAAGTTTAAACAAAAAAAAGAAAGAAAATACAGTGTTATTGGAACTAAGCGTCTATTGCAAGCCCCCCAGCTAACAAGTGGCAGAGCCTGGTGAGAACCTGAGTCTCTGATGCCAAAGCCCAGGCTCGCCTGCCTCTCACCAAATCCATTATTTGAATTAGAAATGCCTCAGAAATGATCCACTCCACAGCCATTGTTGTAGAGACAAAATGAGGCCCACAAAGAAACAGTGCTTGTCTTCTCATTAAGGTCTGGGTCATTTTCTTTGGGTAGTTCTTCATCCCATACTCTGCGACCAGTTATAGAACAGGCAGTAAGTATCTTACCTTTTGAATGAGAAGGAAAGCAGTAAAAGGTTGACAAACACCAAGTGTCCTGAGGATGCGGAGCCTTTGGAACTCCCGCCCACGGATGGTGGGAGCGTAACATGGTTCACACGCTCTGGAACAGCTTGCCACTTTCAAACAACCTCCAACATGCACATAGCCCATGTCCCAGCACCCCACTCCTAGCCATGGAATAATAACACGCGTCCACCAAGAGACTAAAAATGTCCATAGCAGCTTCAGTCAGAAGCTGGAAATAGCCAACATGTCCATCAGCCAAGAAGGAGTAATCATAATAAGAGTCTGGGCTGTAGTCATGCAACGAAATGCCACTCAGCGTGATAAAAGAACAAGTTATTAATACAGGCAACGGTGTGGAAGACTCACAAAAACCTCATGTCAAGTGGAAAAATCCAGACATAAGAATATATATCCTATGATTTCATTCGTATAAAGTTTTCTTAAAAGGCAAAACTAATCTCTGATGTTAGAAGTCAGAATAGTTATTGCGTTGGTGGGGGATTAACTGGGAAGGGCAGGAGAAAATTTTCTGGGGTAATGGAAATATTCTCAATCTTGATCTGGGTTGTTGTTACACAGGTGTGTAGATTTGTCAAAATCCTTCAAGCTTAATATTTAAGGTGTGTGTATATTATGCAATGTAAATTCCACCTAATAAAATGATATCATAAAACATCTTTTTAAAATGCAAAACAAGAAAAATTAAACAAGGAATTTGGCAACAAGGGGAATTACATTTTCACCTAGTGATTTTGAAGATGTGCTATGGTAAGCTACCCCCACCCCCTCCCTACCCCAGATGAGAAACACGTGGATAGTAGTACAGTGGGAATAAAATGACTTAGAGTGAAGAAAGAAAGGAAGGGAGGCAGGCAGGCAGGGAGGAAGGGAGCCAGTCACGTATAGACTTTGCAGTCCTCATCTCTGTGGCATAATTGCATTGCACCTCTTGAGCAAATAAGCTGGTGCTCTCCAGCCGATAGAGGTTTCCACACAGCAGGTAGACTGTCCAGGAAACGCAGACAAGAGGAGATTGTTCTACACCACCTGTCCCTGCACTGGGCTGAGTGAATGGGCATAAACTCGATTGTCCTCAAGACGAGTTTCTCCATGGCCGTAAAAGTTAATGAACACATCTTCAGTGACTCATTTCCTCTCTCCTGCTGATAGGGTTTGTTCCAACATCAGGGGATGTTACAGGGCTTGCTTGCAGCACTCCTGATCAATACCGTTGTCAAATATGAAAGGACAGAGTCCAAGACTGCAAAATTGTGCACCTAAGGAGGGTACGGAGGAATTCTTCCCTAGTTTTCTTTTTTAAACAATGAGTAATTTATGCTGTTTTCTTGGGATTTAGAATTTTTTTTAATTTCAAGGCTCACCATTTCATTATATAGTCACTTTAGATTTTTCCCAGATCCCTCTACCAGATTTCATTGTCCACATTCTCCTAAAACACCTTTCTCTCATCTTTCTCACACTGACCATCCCATGAGATGCTACCCACCGCACTACCCCTGCCTGGCTCAGGTTCTTTTTTCATGCCAATCTAATAATGTTGAAATATTTAGATTCCAAAAAATAATTGACCCTTTAAAAAACTTCCAATAGGCACAAACAGTGAAGTAGAAACTGCTCATTAGTTAAAATGAGTAAAGTGACTGGCTGTCCCACCAAAGCTGGAAACAATGTATCCCTGACCTCAGAGGAAGACGCCATGAGAAGCCCAGCATTTGGCTCGGATGGAGTTCCCTGGTCATTGGAAGAGGAAGGCACGGGGTCTCGATCATCCAGGCTCCCATCGGGAAAACTAGAGTCAGAAAACATCCTGCAGGTGTGACAAAGACTTCTTAGTGAAGAGTAACGTAGGTGTCAGCTTGGCGATCTAATTCAGTTTAACTGGAGTTCAAGTTCTCCTCCCACCCCAACTCCCCACAATTCCTTCAAAGTGTCCTCTGTCTCTAAGCTTTCTTGCGAATAGGAACAAATTCCCTTTTGTTTCACATTTACCTGTTTCTTCAAAAAATCTGCTCTCTGCCCTGGCTGGTGTGGCTCAGCGGTTAGAGCATCGGCCTGCGAATCATAGAGTCATGGGTTCAATTCCCACTGACCTAGGTTGCGGTTCAGTCCCCGGTCCTGGTCGGGGTCGTGTGGGAGGCAACCAATTGATGTGTCTCTCTCACATCGATGTTTTTCTCTCTCTCTCTCCCTCCCACTCTGTCTGAAAATAAATGGAAAAACATTCTTGGGTGAGGATTTAAAAAAAAAATCTGCTCCCATCTTCTCGGTCTGTCCTATCCAACATGGTAGCCACTAGCCACATGCAGCTGCAGCCAAGGCCGGCCACCACGGGCACCTGGAGGACAGAGAGCCGGTCTGCGCCGCGTGGAGACAGTGCTCTAGCAGCCGTGCTCGGCCAGGTGGCCCTGACGTTCCGCCTCCCTCCCTCTCCCTCTTCCTCTCACACACTTTTTAGTAAACCTCTTCCCTTTTGAGTCTGTTTCAATTGCTCTCTCTCTTTTTTTTTCAATCCTCACCCGAGGACATTTTTTTTTTCTATTTATCTTCAGATAGAGTGGGAGGGAGAGAGAGAGAGAAAGAAATATTGACATGAGAGGGACACTTCAACTTGTTGCCTCCCACACGACCCTGACTAGGGCCAGGGATGAACTGCAACCGAGGTATGTACCCTCGACCGGAATCGAACCCCAGACTCATTGGTCCACGGGCTGAGGCTCCACCCACTGAGCAAACCCGGTCAGGGCTCGATTGTTCTCTTGATCTCTATTCCGAAAGGGGGCAAGAACCCCGCCATTGGTGACACACACGGTTGTGCAAAATGGAAGGTTTTTATAGGAAACTGGACAAGAAAGCCATGAGCTAAAGGAAAGAACGGTGAGGTCGCCTGTCTTCGGAGGAAGGTAATGGCAGGGGTCTTAGGCTGATCACCTCAGTAGGGCTAATCAGGAAATTCCAGCCTAAACTCCACTCCCGAGAGGAGCAGAAACTGAACTAAGTCCTGGTCTGCTGTCCTGGGGACAAGTAGCTCCGCTGGGGCTGTGGTTTTTGCTTTTGTTTTGTTTTCGTTTTTAACGAGAGCTTACTGAACATTTGTGGAAACATCTCAAGGGGTCATATTTTATTTTGCATCAGAAAATTCACTTTGTTGTAAGCATTTTTATTTATTTATTTTTTATTTCTTGATATTAGAGAAAGAGAGAGGAAGGGAAAAGGAGAAAGAGAGACATTGATGAGAGAGAACATCGATTGGCCGCCTCCTGCATGCCCCCCACTGGGGTTTGGCCCACAACCTGGGCATGTGCCCTGACCAGGAATCGAACCGGCGACCTCTTGGTGCATGGGTCGATGCTCAACCAGTGAGCCACGCCAGCTGGGCTGTGAGCATTTTTAACCACCCTCCTGTTTTCAGAGATGCATCACCTACCTGCAGAGACACAGCATCGTGTTTGCACTCTCAGAGGTCTTGCCAAGAAATCGAGTGGAATCGCCACGTAGATGAAGGCAAGGGCTTCCCGTGGCCGCAGAGCAAGGATGCTGCCAAGAGAGGGAACAGACATTTCTCTCTCAGAAAGAAGTGAAGCCTTGTCTGTGGGGGAAGGACATGCGTGGGCCTGCTTGTCCTCTAGAAGGAAACACCTAAGGAATAAAAGGAACCGGTTTGGAAGCACCTACTCTCGAGGGTTCCTGGTCCATTTAGCATCAAAACTCCTGGGCATAAGGTGACAGATGAGGAAGGCCTGATGCCGGACCTGAAGCAGCTTAGAGATGCGTAGGGAGACAGGCAGAAAGCAGAATTTAAGTACCAGTGTGCAGCCTGTGAGCACAAGGAGAGGCGTCTCTGCTGTGGGAGGGGGGAATATGGAAAGGCTTCCAAAAGGAAGTTTCCAACCAGACCAAACTGAGTCGCTGAAGTTCCTACTAGACAGGGACCAGATGGGTCCTCTTTAACTTCTTACCTCTCATTCTCTTCCCTGCAGCACCTACCCACACCCACACCCACACCCACAGATCCTTGCACTTAACAATGTCCAAACCTGTAGAGAATTTTCATAAGAATTTATTTGACGCCCAGCTGGTGTGGCTCAGTGGTTGAGCATCGACCCATGCACCAAGAGGTCACTGGATGGATTCCCAGTCAGGGCACATGCCCAGGTTATGGGCCTGATTCCCAGTGGGGGGTGTACAGGAGGCGGCCAGTCGATGTTCTCTCTCATCAATGTTTCTATCTCTCTCCCTCTCCCTTCCTCTCTCTCTGAAATCAATAAGGAAAAAATATTTTTAAAAAAAGAATTTACTTGAGCCCATATGATGACAACTGACAGAAAGGAAGGTCTCATATGCTCCGGAGAATGCCAGTTTTGCAGTTTTTTAAAATGCATTTGAGATTTCAGAGGGAACGTAAGATTACGTGGAGAAAACAGGGTGGGAATTGGATTACAGGATGGTTAACAAGGTCATGTGCTCTTTTGAGGGCAATTAGCTTATTTCAAAGGTGTATTAACCTAGACACACAAAAACAATGGGCAAGGCTTGCTTAAGGCAAAGATAAAGCTTTTACTAAAAAAGTTATATGCCTGGTGTGGCCATGCACCCTGACCTGTCCAGTTAGGGATTTATTATCAAATCTCCCTGTGAGCTCACTTTCCACAGAACCCCTTTTTCAGCCACAGTAGCATTCCACATTTATTGAATTAATTAATTAAAAGGTGAGCAAAATTGACCAAATGAAGAAAAGAAGAGCAAAAAGAGAAACGACACAGAAAAGGCCCGGAGGCATGACCTCGTACGGTGTGTCCCGGCGAATACCGACAGGTGGTGCTGATGCAGCCCAAATTCGAGGGGATGAGGGTCAGTGCAGGGGCCAGCACAGGGGCTGAGGCCGGGTGGTTTTCCTGCCGTGCTTAAGTTTGGATGGAGTTGGGGCTCAATTTTAATATTTCACCGTAAATGTAACAACATCAAGTGTGCATTATACAAATGCTACTCTGGAAATATGTATATATTCAAATTAAAATTTTCTAATGAAATCTAAATGTAATCAGCATCAGATGTTAGAACATTTTAACTTTATTCCAAACTCTCTCCTGCTCCAGTAGTTATTGTCCTGTGTTTTCGTTCCGGGTTGTATTTAAAATATTAAATACAGTTACTATTCATCTTATTCCAAACATCATTATAATTTTTTTTTTTTTACAGTAAACACATGTTTTTTTATTGTACCACATTCTTTTCTCCAGGGATTATTTTTATTTTTGGACAAAGGACGTGCTTTAGCTGTAATTTCAATAAGAGCCTATGGACAATAACCTTTCTAAGTTTTTACAATTTTAACATGTCTATATTTCATGCTTACCCTTGACGATTGGTTGGCTAGGTATGGAATTCCAGGTTGAAAGCTGTTTCCCTACATAGTGTCTAAAAAAGAATACAAAACATCAGTGAAACCAAGAGCAGGTTATTTGAAAAGATAAGAAAAATTGATAAATCTTTAACCAAATTCATCGAGAGAGAGAAAGAGGGAGAGGGAGAAGGCGGGGGGAGCCGAATAAACAAAATCAGAAATGAAAGAGGAGAAGTGACAACTGACTCCACAGAAATAACAAAGGATTGCAAGAAAATACTATGAACAATGCCGTGCCAACAAATTGGACAACCTGGAAGAAATGGGTCAATTTCTAGAAACATACAATCTCCAAGACTGTATCAAGAAGAAAGAGAAAATCTGAACAGACCAATAACTACCAACAAATTCGAATCATTAATTCAAAAACTGCCAACAAAAGTCCTGCAAAAAAAAAGAAAGAAAGTTCTTTCCCTTTACATTTTAAAGATAATTTAAGGTTGCCTGAGTTCCATTTTTAATTCTATGGAAATAGAAATTTCGGTGCCATTCTGATTCTTGTTTTGTGGGTAATTATTGCCAATCTGTGGTTCTAGTATTCTCTTTCTGAATTTCACGTCCAATGTGTCTACATGTAGAAGATATTTTAATAATTCTTCTCAGCATTCAGCCTTTGCAATTCAGATGTCTCTCCGGTTACCTATGGTCTTGCATGCCAAACTTCTCCGTGGGTTCTCTCCATGCCCACCTTTGGAGCTAATTAGTGGTGATTCAGTGAAAGACCTCTTAAAGTCTGTGAGCATCCACTTCTCTTATCTAATCTCTCTCTCTTTCCTCTCTCATCTCAAGAGTTAAAATCTTCCTGCAGTGGCACGAAGATAGCAGAGTGAGGGTTCGGGGAGGGGGCGATTTACCTAAACACACATCTTGTCAAAACGTTTCTCTCCTACCTCTGGCCCAGTGCTTTTGAACTGAAAAGGCTTGGAGTTAATATCGTTGTCCCCTGCTGTGCAGTGAAGCAATGACGATGTCCATTCAGCTGCCCAAAGGGGAAGGGGCTTGTGTTTAACAGGTGGTGTGAAAATAAAACTCATCCGGTAATATCAAACACACACAGTCGGGAAACCGAGGCTTCAGAGAGGTTGGGGAACACGCCCAGTCTTACACAGTGAGTGGGTAGCAGAATTAGGACCTGAACCACAATCCGTGGGAAGCTAACCCTTGTGATATTTCTCCAGAGCATCATCAGAATGGCAGAGGTTCTCCAAAATATCCTTTGTAAACTATGGAAGCATGACTTTCTCCTGTCCTACCATGAGTTTGTACACCGGCTGGAAATCCAAGGACAGAGGCTGGGTAGCATCTTAAAGAGAAACTGTGCTGGAAGTAAGGAGTCTGGCTTCTGAAACGGCTTCACGTCTAGCTAGCTGTGCATTGTACCAGTCGTGGTGCGTCTCTGGGCCTCAAGTTCCTCTCAGTAGAGCATGTGGGACTTGATAATCAACACCATTATCCTTCCAGCCTTAAAGTTCTAGTCTGTTGAGGTTCTAGTCTAGTTGAGGTTTTTGTGTGTGTATTGTTGTTTTTTTTAAAGAGAGAGAGAGAGACACTGATTTGTTGTTCCACCCATTCATGCACTCATTGGTTGCTTCTTGTATGTGCCCTGACCGAGATTGAACCCACAACCTTGGTGTATGGGGACGATGCTTTAACCCACTGAGCTACCCGGCCAGGGCCTCTAGTTGAGGTTTGAACAATCTCTGACACCCACAACATAGTTAATCCTTTGCTATGTACACTAGAGAAGGAAATCTGTTATCCTTTCCAAATAGGCTATTTTTCAATAAGGCTGTGATTCCGCAAAGAGAGAGCTAGATATATAGTCAGAAAGCCTGAGGCTGACATCAGCTCCCCACCGACCAGCATTAGGAACAATGGCCTTCCTGACTCTCCTAACATCGGGTCTCTCCGAGTGAAAGGGGGTGAGTGTCCCACATCGCTCTCAGGGATTCCGTTAAGACCTCATTTGATGACTTGGGTGAAAACAATTTATTGTAAAATGCTGTATGTCAACTCGAGCTAGTTGGACCTAATTGCCCTGTGTGAGGAGAAGATGCCATGCCTTGTTCCTCAGGCTCAGAAGGAGGAAGCAGGTGAGTGCTGAGGGGCGGGGTTGGTGCTGTAGAGAGAAGGCCTGCAGGTACTCCTCAGGCTCACCGCACAACCTGTACCTGCCCCACCTGCAAATCCTTCCTGCGAGGGTACACACACCACGAGTGTCCGGAGCCGAAGTGGGCCTCTTTATAGAAAAGGAGAAATCGAGCAAAGGGCTGAAAAGGGAGACCGAAGGAAAACGAAGTCAGTGGAGAGGAAGATGAGGCTGTCACCGATGACAGGCGTGGCCGGTTTGGACAGCCCGGGCTTTAAAGCAAAGATTCTGTGTGCAAACAGGGAGCGGCTTCCCTCCTGCTCCTGAAAGCGCAACTCACATCCGTTATCACGCGTTCACTCTGGCTGCGGATAAGACTTTATGGATGGGTTATTATTGGTAAACAATCTTATTGCTCTATGATTAAAACAAAGGTCATGCAGTTCCCGAGGGAAGAAGATATAAGAACTCCAGAAACTGCCAGGGGTCTCTCAGGAGGCTGCAGAAGGTGGGTCCCCGGAGCCTCGAACGCCAACCAGGTAATCGCCCGCTTTCCTCTGCCAGCTACTAACTGCGCCAGGAATGAGAAGTCACAGCTGTAATGACGCTAGGCATGCTTCCTCTTGCTATTTTGTTTGATTTGCACGACTTGTTTTCTTTCTTCCCTGATTATGAAGAACACTGGCTTTGGTGTCAAATAGTACCGAGTTAAATCATGGTTCTGCAGTCTGGCAGCTGCAAAACTTTATGAAGTTAACCTCTTTTTTTTTTTATTCCTCACCCGAGGATATTTTTCCATTTATCATCAGACAGAGTGGGAGGGAGGGAGAGAGACAGAGACAGAGAGAAACATCAATGTGATAGAGCCACATCGACTGGCTGCCTCCCACACAACCCTGACCAGGGCCGGGGATGAACTACAACCGATACGTGCCCTTGGCCGGAATGGAACCCACGACTCATTGGTCCACGGGCTGACACTCTAACCGCTGAGCCAAACCGGCCAGGGCTGAAGTTAACCTTTTTTAGTCCTCACCTGAGGATATGTTTACTGATTTTTAGAGAAGAAGGGAGAGGGAGAGAGAGAAACAAACATCAATGTGAGAGAGAAACATCGATCGTTGCCTCTCATACGCACCCCAACAAGGGATCGAACCCGAAACCCAGGTTTGTGCCTGACCAGGAATCAAACCCGAAATATTTTGGTGTAAGGGACAATGCTTCAGCCAGCTGAGCCACCTGAGTGGGGCAGGAAATTAATCCTAACAAGTGACAGTGTCTTCACAAGTAAAATAAGTTAATGATACCTGCATTGTGGCCCAGGTATGAGAACTAAATTAGATAAGATGGGACTATTCGATGAATGCCAGCTCGTTAGCATTATCTGTAGATTATTCGAAAAGGTGCTGTACCTCCCTCCCCTAGCAGTTGGCTTGACAGAGAAGTTCTTACTATTAGTGTTTTAAAGGAGTTTCAGGACTTTGAAAATACCCCCATCACTTTTGAAAGGGAAGTTTGTCCAGAGAACAGAGTTAATGCAATGATTTTTAAAAGGGTCGGGGGGGGGGGGGAGGTGGCAGCCCCGGCCGGTTTGGCTCAGCGGTAGAGTGTCGGCCGGAGGACCAATGAGTCACGGGTTCGATTCTGGCCAAGGAGGCAACCAGTTGATGTGTCCCTCTCACATCGATGTTTCTATCTTTCTCCCTCTCTCTTCCTCCCACTCTGTCTGAAGACAAATGGAAAAATATCCTCAGGTGAGGATTAAAAAATTTTTTTAAATAAATTAAAGAGGGGGTGGTCATCACACCCTTTCCTCTTCATTCACACCGTCCAAGTGTCCTCATGGGCCTAAAATGGAGCTCATCTTTAGTTTTTCCAGGAAAGTTCCCATTTCAAATGTTATTTTCCATCATTCCCCTGTAAGCAGTGTATTATTCGAGAGTTAGAACGTGTCCTGGTTTTTGGATCATAACGCATGCTTCAGTGAGAATTCAGTGATTGCCCATCTTAATAACTATTTGGGGGCAGATCTTGGGGGGAGATCTTGGACCCAGTTTCATGCTCACACTAAAATAAGTTCCAGATGGGTGAAAGCAGAGGAGAGTACGGGGATGGGCGGGTGGTGAAGGCAAGTTTTTCTGACATACATACCAAAAGTTGTAAAGGAGAAGATAGATATGACAATTTCTGAAATTTTCAGTATGGCAAAAAAGATAAACAAGAGAAAATACAAACTGGAAATATTCTTAGTAATATACAAAAAAACAATAACTGTCCAAAGAAAGGCTTCACAAATTCCTGAGAAAAAAGATAAACAATCAAACAGGAAAATGTGCAAAGCTGTAAACCAAAAATTTACAAAAGACACTTTAAAAGCTAATCATCATGTAAAGAGATATTCAACTTCATTAGTATATTTTATTCATTTTATTATTTTTATTTTTTGTTAGTCCTCACCCGAGGATATGATATTTTCCCATTGATTTTTAGAGAGAGTAGAAGGGAGAGAAGGAGAGAGAGAGAAACATGGGTGTGAGAGACACACGCTGATTGGTTGCCTCCTGCAAGACCCCGACTGGGGCAGGGATTGAATCTGCAACCCAGGTACCTGCCCTTGACGGAGCATCAAACCAGAGACCCCGGTCTGCGGGCTGACGCTCTAGTCACTGAGCCAAACCAGCCAAGGCTTCGTTAGTATGTTTTAAATGGTAACAAGAACAATGAGGTTTTTCTTTAATATACCAAAATTAGCAAGAAAACAATAGACTCACTGGGCATTCATTGAGGTTCTGGGGAGCCAGCGTTTCTGTGCAGTTAGTCGAATGTACAGAGTAGCCCAACTGGAGGGCATTTTAGCCAAGGATGTCAATGCAACAATGCCAAAGTTCTGTGAGGCTGTGACCCTTTGTTTGTGAATGTATACCAAAGAGAGAATCAAAACTGCATAGAATTGTATGAGTGGGAAAGGGTTATTACAATCAATTTGTTTCTCAGAAACAAAACCAGGTTGCAGAACCGTGTGACTCCACGTATGTGAAGTCACACACACACATATATATATAGAAAGATGTCCATAAGCTAGTCACTAAATTGTTTATCTCTGGGAGATGGGATTTATTTCCCGCTTTCTAGTTTTTCATTGACCGTTTAATAATTCACATAGTGTTTGATGATGGGAAAAGATAACAAAAGTTATTGTCTTTAAAAAAAATAATGGCATCACCTAAGTGTAAAAGGGTTGAGCTGAAGTCGGAAAATCTGGTTGTAGCTGTGTGACAATGAGCAAATGACTTCAGACCCATCAACCTCAGGTTTTCTCATCTGTAAAATGTAGGTATTAGACCATAGATTCACTTTTAAATCTAACATGAAACAATTCATTGCTGGGACCTACTTGATTTGATTGACTTGGCTACAGAAAGCCCATTACTGCCTCAGCTGTGAGAAACCTTGCCTATGGTGCCCTCTGGTGGTCCTCCTGAGAATAGTAGGGACAGGTTCTCCACAATATACCAAATGCCTTCATTCGGACTTTTAAACCATTCAGCCCAGAATAGTTGGGTCTCTGGCACTAGCCCAGGGCCCTTGCAGGTGTGAACAACACCTCATAAGTTAAGTTAAATTTTCCTAATCTCCTAAACATTTAGTGTAAGATTCCCTTTATTGTATCATCTCAGTTTAGCCAGAAAAAATTTTTTCTCCATATGTAACTTGGCATCTAAATTCCTGGGTCCATCTCACCAGTGCAAATGTGTTCAGATTGCAGATTTAGGTGAATCCAGCAGCTTCCTGTAAACACTGACGAGGGCTCTGAGATCCTTTCAGTAGAGGTTTCCAACGCACACCTGTCCCCAGGGGAAGAGGAAGATGTCTTCCAAAAGCCTGTGGCTGCTTCTACTGGTCAGCTGCGCAGCTGGCCCTGGAGTCCTGGGCGGTGAGTATCCGTCACTCGGCTGGAACCGAGCCCACTCATGGGACAGAGCCACATTCATTTGCCCCCAAAATATTTAGGCACTTCAGGAAATAGATGCTAAAGGCAAAAATGAAAGACAATGTGATGTGGTAAAAAAAAACCAAAAAAAACGAACAAACAAACCCAGGAATTTGGAATTGAACAAATTCCAATCTGATATGATTGTGAGCCATAGTAAAATCATCAACGACATGCAGATTATAATAATTATTTTGCAAGTTTATTGTGAAGGGTAAAGATAATGTGTTTAAAGCACCTGACACCCAGCTGTCAATAAACAAGAGCTATAATCAGAACTACCAATGTTTATGCACAATTTCATGCTTAAACATATGGGAAATTTTGGTTGGGAAGATGGCTCCTACACAGGCATAGACCCAGCACCAAGGATAAAGTAACATCTCAACAAAGCAGGAAGCAGTACCCTGGAATCCACCAGTGCCAGAGACGGGAGGAGAACTGCGGGAGTGAGCTGAAAATAAGCATCATTGAATATCTGAAATGAAGGAACTGAAATGTGGGCTCATCTGGTGTAACTCCATTGTTCTATTGAGGAAAATGAGGTCCCAAGAAGGGTAGAGACATGCCCAAGGTAACTCACTAAGATTATGGGGTGCGCTGGCTCCTGGTCCTGGGTGCTTCCCAGTCCCCTGCAGCCTTGCATATGGAGGGCTGAGGAAACCACGCCTGAGGCAGCCCTTCTGCTGACAAGAGCGCCTCTTGAGGGCATCCAGCGCTGTATACAACCTGGCACTTGTCCCAGAGGGAGGACCCTGGCGGTGGGGAGGATCGATGGAAGGAAACACAGAGAAGCGGGGTTCTTTGGGCATCATGCTAGTGGCCGTGGCTGAAGTCTGTGGTCCAGCCACCAGTTGTCTCAAACATCTGTGGCTGCTCAGGACCTGGGGCACTCAGACACCATCTCTGAGCCGGGTTAGGGTGTGAAAGACTGTCAGAGGCCCCACCTGCAGAGCCGCCATCCCGGCCCTTTCCAGCCAATGAATCAGGCAGTTCCTGTTGCTCTGGTCCTGGCTTCCTTAAGGCAGCGGGAAATCTGCCCAAGCTCTATCCTGGGACGGGAGAAGCAAGCCCCCTCCCCAACTCTGGGATTTTACCCAGCCTCTCCGGTTTCCGTCCTGGAGAAGGTAAAGCCAGAGCACTGACCCCTGGTCCATCCTTTACTTTTTCACAGATCTTCCTTCCAGCTGCACAGACTGTCTACTTATTCTCACTGTCTTGGGGAACCTCGCACGACGCATCCTACGTACTCTTTGCATTGTGGCTCATGGAAAAAGTCTAACCTTGCATTTAAGGAGAGTATGGGGAATGAGAAGTGCATTTTCTCTCTCAATGAGACTTGATGGTCAAGATCAATACCCTGTTGTCTCAGCAGTGATTTCTCTGTCCTGGCCCTCAGCTGCCCTTTGCCTGAAACAGTTCACGCAACGAGTGGGAAAACAAAAGGCAACATGATTTGTGGACACTAGGGAACTCCATCCAGTGACTATTTTCAAAACTATTCCACTGGTTATAATGATAATATGATTCTTTTAATAGCTACAGTTGGTTAAACAGCTGCTGTTTATTGAACAATTACTCCATATCAGCTCTAAGCTAATCACTGTCCATGCATTATTGCATTCAATCCTCCCAACTGTCCAGTGAGGAAGGTACATATTGCCAGTCCATTGCACAAACAAGGAAGCTAAAGCTAAAAGAGGTTGCAGAGGTTCCCAAGGCCACATCTCGAAGGGGTGGCGTCAACAGACCATTCGCGGTCCAGGCACTTGGCCAGCAGCTGGAGGCTCTTGGCGCATACGTAGTGACAAGGAGCTCCAGCCCCACGAGAGGTAGGGTCAGGGTTCTAGGGCTGCTGGAGGAACATTAGCCCTCTCCCAGGTCCCACCCCACTCTCCATCTAAGTGACCTCAACAGGTCACTGCACCTCTTGGAGAAGGGTTTCTTATCTGTACAATAGGGATATACAGCTCTCGCTCTCTCTCTCGCTCTCTCTCTCTCGGGAAGGTTCTGGTCATTAAACAAGGCAATCTGAATGGTTCAGTACCGTGGCCCATTCACCGATCGCCTAGCAGGAGAATCTTGGCCTCTCTGGACCGTGTTTCCTTGGCTCCTAGGCCCTGACTCTCCTTCCCTTTCTACCACACTTGCCTTACAGATACTCGACACTTCTGTGCCCACCTTGCCCATTCCTGCCTCTATCCCTCTGCTCACCCACCCCCTTTGCCTAACGTGTCCCCCCCCTTGCTACTTCTCAATGTTCAGCCAAGGTGCCATTTAACCTGTGCTGTGTCTTCCCGGACAAAAAACTACTCCCTTCTTGTGATGCTTGAAACTACCAATGCATGCCCCTCAGCCTCTCCTGGGAGCCTTGAATTATAGCTGTTTGATCTCAATGCCAAGGGGGGGGGGGGGTTTCTGCCTGTTGCTGAGTGTGTCTATTCAGTTATGCATTCAGTAACTGGAAATAACCACAGGATGGGGAGGGAACCCACTGGGCCCACTGGGAGATGGACCTGAGCCAAACCACATGGACCACCTGACTCCAGAAACCCCTGTCTGACTGGTGGGGCACAGCGACAGTCTGGTTCTCCCAGAACTGGTGTCCATTCAGAGCCAGTGGCTAGTAATTGTCAAAGGATCGGATGATTTCCTTTTCCCCAGTGCACAGCTGCCCTGTAACAGGCCACAGTGCCCTTGGAGGAAGGCCGGGAGGAAGATTCGCAGCACAGGAGGGCCCTTCCCCAAGGGCACCCAGCCTCCTTTCCAGTCAAGGGAGTCTGGGTTTGTGAGTCGGATCAAGTGTGGAAACGGAAGGTTTTTGCCATCAGAACTTGTCACTGCCTTTCGTTTGTGCGCAGACATCATCCTGAGGCCCAGCTGTGCTACGGGGTGGTTTTACCACCGGTCCCACTGCTATGGGTACTTCCGCAAGCTGAGGAACTGGTCTGACGCGGAGGTAAGAAGTGCGGGCCGTGCTCGGACTGGCTCCTCTAAAGCAAGGGGCTGCCCTCGGAACCAAGGGTCCTTGCTTGGCCTCTGAGAAGTCACCGGGCTGGTGAAATGGAGGGAAGGGGGTTGTGTGTTCAACTCATTCCATTTCTCAAGCATTGGTGGAGCACAGGCTCTCTGCCCAGACCCCATATGGGCAGCAAAGACATAGAATACCCAAGAAACAGCCCCTACGCTCCGGGAGTTCACTGTCAGTAAGGAAGACGGAAATGGGTAAAGCAGAGGAGGACGAGAAGCTGAGGAATTACGGACAGAATAATTGAATTGCAGCGGGAGGTCTACCAGAAAGACAGCCAGTGTGCAGACAGGCCTGGAGCACAGCCTCAGAGCCCGGGCAGAGCAGAGGCAGAAAGAGGAGAGCTTTGTTGTCTATACAACCCAACGGGTACAGTGGTTTAGTTCACTGTGGCTTTGTCTGAGAGATACCCGAAGAGCCAGTCAGACCGAGTCGCCTCCGAGGGGCATGGACAGTGTGCCCTGCTGTCTCTCTGGACTGTGGTTGTTTAACTGAAGTGACCAGGGGGAACCTCATGGGGATGTTTGGGGTGAGCTGGGCTCAGGATGGCCACAGAACCCGATATAAGCAAGTCAGCAATGATGGAGCGACCTGCCACGAGATAGCTACTGAGGATACAAGTCTTCTCTGGCCTTAAAAAGTGCAGAATTGCCCGGCTGGTGTGGCTCAGTGGTTGAGCATCAACCCATGCACCAAGAGGTCACCAGTTCGATTCCTGGTCAGGGCACATGCCCAGGTTGTGGGCCAAATCCCCAGCGGGGGGCATGCAGGAGGCTGCTAATTGATATTCTCTCTCATCGGTGTTTCTCTCTCTCTCTCCCTCTCCCTTCCTCTCTCCCTAAAGTCAATAAAGAAAACAAAAAAATTTTTAAATGTTTTTTAAGTTTAATCCAGAATTAATGCAGGATTGCGACATTTATACAGAAAATTCCAGCGCAGTGTGAGCATAAGTCAGCCCTAACGCAACTTTCTTGAGCTGATGAGAATGATAATTAAAAAAAAAAAAAAAAAAGCCCTGGCCGGTTTGGCTCAGCAGTTAGAGCGTTGGCCCATGGTCTGGAGAGACCTGGTTTCGGTTCCCACTAAGGACACGTACCTCGGTTGCAGTTTGTCCCCGGCCTCGATTGGGGTTGTGTGGGTGGCAGCCAGTTGATGTGTCTCTCCCATATCGATGTTTCTTCTCTCTCTCTCTTCCTCCCTCTCTCCCTCTAGTTCTATGAATGCAAAAAGTGTCCTCAGATGAGGATTAAAAAAAAAAAAAAAAAGCTGAACAAACAAAGGGTCCCCAGGCTGTCCACTGAGCTCACAGAGAGCACGGGGAGAGCACCCTGAGGAAATCTCGGGAGGGCATCTGTGTGCCTGTCCCCAGGAATCCCGCACGGGTTCTGCCGGAACAAGGAGAGGTCTGTCTGGGAGCCTGGGCGTACCATGGACCTGGGTTTAAGTCACGACTCTTGACACTCATTCATCACAGGTGTACCTCGCTTTACCTTTTTTTTTTTTTTTTTTTTTGCTATAAAATGGGGATAACACTTTTACCCCACGGTGCTGTCAGGACAATTTATTAGAACAACTTGCCAAAAGCCTGTGGCACACAGTAGATGCTCAGTTTAGGTTTTCAAGGCCAAAAAAAGGTCCACAGGACTGATACAAAGCCTTGGCAGAGTTAGCCATGCAGAGCCGCAGGACAGAGAAGGTTCTGGACGGTGTGGTCACTGCTGTTCCTGACTCCTTGCCAGTGTTGCTGGCCCATCTTAGTTCTCGGGAGTCCTGGAAGCGATCTTGGGGACAGTAGACAGGTAGATCCGATTTAGGATGAAGAGACAGAGTTCTGAGTTCTGTTCCAGCTCCCCCACGACCAGCTGTGTGAACTTGGAGGAAAAACATCACGTACACACTCCAAGGCCATTTCCTCTTCCGTCCCAGGAATTTCTGTGACGAGTTCATTCACTAAATTTAACTGGTAATCTGGCATCCGTGCCTCACACATGTGGAAGTCAAATGAAATTCCCAGCATAGAAGCCTTTTGGAACTGTGAAGTGAGTGGCAAGTGTTACATTAAACAGTAACCACATCAATCCCAAGCAAGATGCCAAAGGCAAGCGTTGGAGTGGCAACCACAGCCGATCCATGTTTTTATTAAAGTTCTACCACATAGGCAGAGCCCGTAACACAACCACAAAAGAGCATAAAATAGAGTGTATATCTCTGTCTATAAAATGCACATATATACAATGTTTGCTTTGTTTCATTGGACAATAAGTTTCAGGTTAGAAAATAGCACATTGTACAATCAGGAGTTTGTTACATTTATTTGAAATGCAGTGTGATGCATAATACAGAAGTATAACAAATGTCCTCCTAACAACTCCCTGTGCGGGGTTCATTGTTTTCTGCATTTACAGTGAGGCTAAGCCTCAGAGAGGTGAAGTGACTTGTCCAGGTCACATACACTAATGAGAGGCAGGATCAGGACCCCAGGCACTTCCATGGACCCTCAGCCCCTGCCCTTGCCTGGAGCTGCCTGTCCTCTGAGACCTGACGTTGTTCTCTCTCTTGAGGACAGGGAGGACGGGAAGTCTTCGGTGGGGTTTAGATCACAACTTCCGGAGGAGGTGGGGCTGTGCCAGTCCGTGCTGCCTGACACACTAGGGCTCTGAGGTGAGGGCTGTGTTTTTACACCTCAGGGCATCATTATCACTTCTCCTTGCCCACAGCTCGAGTGTCAGTCCTTCGGAAACGGAGCCCACCTGGCGTCTATACTGAATTCAAAGGAAGCCAGCACCATAGCAGAGTACATACAGGGCTATCAGAGGAACCTGCCCGTGTGGATCGGCCTCCACGACCCACAGAAGGTAAGCTCAGGCTCAGCCCACAAATCCCCCTGGGGAAAGCCAGAGAGAGCCCCTGTCTGGGAACTGGCCACCAGCCCCCGACGGGGCGCACAGGGCAGATCTTCCTCAGTCACGTGCCTCCACAGAGAGGCCCAGGCCTTGAGGTCCAGGTCCAGTTCTCATTAAAATCCTCCCCAATCACAGAACACAAAACCAGCAGCTTTTCAGAGCCTTCGAAAACAGGTTTGTGTAAGTACACAGACACACACAGACCCGGCATGGGACCTAGCTTAATCAAATCTCCTTTGGGTCTTGGCTTCAACTGGAAACTTGCAGCCAGACTTCTCCCCACATGCCATCATGTTTTTGATGCTATCCTTAACTCCTTGCGCTAGGCTCTCCTTCTCCCCTCCGTCACGCGTCACTGCGAGGAGCAGCGTGAGGTCGTGCGGCCACTGGGGTCTCTGCGGGACCGGCAGCCGTGGGCTCCGGGGGCTCCCACAGTCAGTCAACCCACCAAACACAAGGAGCAGGACAGAGCACCCAGACTGTTCTTGATAAAACTTTGCCATACTTGTGACAAATATTTTTTACAATTAATTTTCCAGTTTTATGTATTTACACTATCAGCCAGAGCTCTCTCATTCAGAGATGAAATAGTTACAGCTATTTCCACTAGATAGTTTTTGCAACTTAATTTTTTTCCACTTATGACTGAGGAAAGTAAGTGGCGAATGGATGTTCTGAGAAGGGTGGGACATGTCTAGTTATCAAAGACGTGCAAATTAAAGTGACCTAAGTTTACTCACCATGCTATCAAACTTTTGCTTTGTCTTAATAAATGATAGTTTTAAGGATATGGACAAACTGCCCAGTAAGCGGGGATGTAAATTCCTCTGAACGAATTGTTTGGCCATGCATATCGATACCCTCAAATTATTCATGCCCTTTGACCATTAATTCTATTTCTGGGATTCTACTCTAAGGAAATAATTTTAAGTACAGAAACAGCTTTCTGAACACAGTTGTTTATAGCAGTATTATTTGTAATAACTGTAACTTGAAAACAATATAAACATGAATCCTTAGGGGAACTATTAAGGTAAATTATGGTACACCCTTACCATTAAAATGTGTTTAGGATGCAAGATACAAAGTTGCGCATATATTCTGCAGATCTCCATGTTTCTTAGCACATAAAAATAGTGTGCTAGATAAAAGTGTTTACCCCAGAAGTAAACACCCTAAGAGATTAGTAATGTTTACGGAGTGACTTTCCATTTTTCCTTCTTCACACATCCCTGTGCTTTCCCAATTTTTACGTTAAAAACTGCATTTAATTTTTTTTTTTTAATCCTCACCTGAGGATATTTTTCTATTTATCTTTGGATAGAGTGGGAGGGAGGGGGAGAGAGACATCGATGTAAGAGACACATCGCCTGCTTGCCTCCCACACACCAGGGCGGGGGACGAACTGTAACCAAGGTGCATGCCCTTGACCGGAATCGAACCCGGGACTCTTCAGTCCGGGGGCCGACGCTCTGAGGCTGAGCCAAACCGGCCAGGGCCACAGTAAAAACCGCATTTTAAGGGAGCCTGAGGGGCGTGCCAGGGAGAGGGAGGCCGCTGACCCCTGGTGTCCTGTCCCTGTCACCTTAGAGGCAGCAGTGGCGGTGGATCGATGGTGCCATGTATTTATTCAAAACCTGGTCGGGCAGGTCCGTGGCCGCAAACAAGCACTGTGCTGAGATGAACGCCAGCAACAGTAAGTCCTAAAGCATCACCCTCACCTCCCCCCTTTCCTATGAGGAGCAAAATGGACGTCCCTCCCCTCCCTCTATGTCACACCAGCAACTCCTGTTCTGCAGGACAGTGGCCTTGTCACCAACACTGTGTACCAACCTCGGTCACTGGTGACCACTTTGCAATCTGCCATATCAATGTACCAACTGTTCTATTATTTACTAACACTCACTTTTTCTTCAATACATTTCTTTTATCCTATTGTATACCATGAGGGGGTATATGTCACATATGTACAGGGAGCACATATGTGTGATTCTTTTCTGGCTTCTGTGTGGTGAGGGTTCCCCAGGAGCCCAGAAACCTCGTCTCCGCCTGGGGGCTTCCCTCTAGCTTGCTTCCCTGGATTTCATCCCCAGGACAGTGCCCAGGACCTCAGCTGAGGGCTGCCCACATCACTGGGGCCTTCTCATCTATCTTACCTGCTTCATTCTTTGCTTTTTGTGCTAATACGCTAGAGTTTTTGACCTTGGTGCTAATGACATTTGTCCCATACACTGTCGGTTCAGCACGTCCTGATATTCAGTAGATGCCTGTAACAGCACCCACACAAACGCACACCACACAGACACACAGGTCCTTACAAGCAAAAATGTCTCCAGATCTTGCTAAAGGTCCCCTAGGGGAACAAAATCACTCCCATTGGAGAACCACGGCTCATAAGTGATGTGCAAGATTTCAGGTGGACAACAAGAAAACAGAATAGCAACAATGAGAAGGATACTTGATGCCAAAGAGAACATCCCAGTGGGTTTACAGGCCGTGATAGTCTCACCAGAACTGCCCTGCAAGGCAAGAAGTGGGCCTGGGGCGACCCGGACCGAGGGCTCAGGTCCCGGGGCTCTGGTGGAAAAGGACGCAGGCCATGGGGCAGGGCGTGCTGTCGTTTGCGGAATGGAACGTACGTGCACAGGAAGGAGTGAGAAAGCTTTCTAACAGCAAAAGGTGAACCGTGGACATGAGGAGGCAAACTCTGAGGCAAGGTCCAGGCAGATGCTCAGATGATAAGAGCCCTTGATCACAGAAGGACGGACTTCTCACAGACTCACACAGCTGCAGTTAAAGTCACAGGTCAGCACAGATGAGAGGAACACATCAAGACCAATCGGTAGAAGCCACCTAAAAGGTGTGTGTGCCGGCGGGAGATCATATCCACAGCACGAGGCCGATGTGGAGCAAAGGTGCTTTATTATATCCGCCTGGACGCAGGACAGGGGCCGAGCCTAAAAGCTTAGCCGTCGAGTCCCTTTGTTCTCTGGGCTTTATAGTGGCAAACTACAGAAACTAAAAAAGCTACATTCAAAAAAAAAAAGAAGAAAAAAAAACCACATTCTCTTGGCACCGCGTAATTGGTGTCTGGGTTGGTACGAGTTGTCTCAGAGGTAAGGAGTCTGCTCAGGCAGAGGTCCGGGCCATCATGAATCTCTTTCTTCTCATGGTTCCTCCGAGTCTCTCAAGGCCTTCATTAACCCCTTATCTTTGGGTTTCTCAAGGCCCTTATGTTTACAAAAAAAGAAACTGCCAGGGTGTGTACGGGCAGTAACTGAGGGTCAGAATGGAGTTTAATTTTGTTAAAAACGTTATTAGCCCTTTCACTACCAGAATATGGATTTTTTAAAATCTAAACTAAGAAAAAAAATGTGAAGAATGATCACTGTTCAAAAATATAATGGGCTACCCCAGCAAGTAGTGAGAAACCCGTCACTAGAGTTAACCAAGCAGAAATGAACATTGTAGTTGTTGTTTTAGTTGCAGCCTTAGAAGTGTTAGAAGAGGGGACTCAATGGCGCATGAGAGTTTACTGGGGAACGTTTTAAAAATACAAATCCCAGGGACCACTTTGGACCTACAACATCAGAATCTCTAGGGCTGGAGGCCAGACCAGCTTGAGGGAAGCAGTGGACTGAAGTCCCTCCCAGGAGTCTGAGATTTCAACTGAACAAAGTTCTCGAACAGAATCGTTGCAGTCAGTCCGCATTCACATCCGCCACGCGCCTTGTGGGAGCCAGAATGGCCCCCTGAGAACACCAGGTCTTCCTTTCCAGAGTCCCTCAGCCCCGCTCAGAATACAGGCTCTGGAGACAGACGAGCAGGAGTGAGACAAGGGTTAAAGGGAAGCAAGGATTAGAAGGTGACTTTCAAAGGCCGTTTTATATTTGTGTAACAGCCCCACCAGCCCCGTGGCTACATGGTTTAAGACCCAAAGGTAATGTCCCCAAACAGCTACACACACATCCTGACTTGTTCCTTCTTTTTTTTCCTTTTCTTTTTTCGCTAGTCCTCACCTGAGGATATTTTGTATTGTGTTTTGAGAGAGAGTGGTGGAAGGTGGGGATGCAGGGGGAGAGAGAAACACCGATATGAGAGACACATTGATTGGTTGCCTCCCGCACGTGCCCTAACCAGGGCCAGAGATTGAACCTGCAACCCAGGTGCATACCCTTGACCGGGAATCGGACCCAAGACCCATCCAGGCAGACACTCTAACCACTGAGCTGTACTGACCAGGGCTGATTTGTTCCTTTTTAGTATCTATTTAGAAGACCCTGAGAGGACATTTGACTCTGCTGTGCTCTCTGAGTCGTTTCACACCACAATGGAACTGTTCTGTGACTCCGGAAAACTGCCTTTCACAGTGCTTCCTCACTGACTTACTGGTTCCCTTCAAGACATTTCGTAATGATAACTAGGGCTTCTACAATTCAAAAATAAATTTCATACTCCATATAGTTTGGGTCAAGACCGTGGGCTCTGTATTCTGAATGGCTGGGGTGGGAGTCCAGCTTCTTCACTCAGCTGTGTGACCTTGAGCAGATTTCTGACTTCTCTGTGCCTCGGACACCTCTCTATAAAAGGGAAATACAGTAGTACTGATCATCATAATATATGTGACTTGCTTACTGGGGTACAGGTCTGCCCATGGCTCTCAGAGCCTGGGGGGAATGGGGAGATGGTCTCTCACACGCACGGCCCCTGCACTTGCCCCTCTGGTGTTGGGGACTGGAGAAGGGTGAAACAGGCAGGTCCCTAGGTCAGTGCCCTGGGTGAGCTGGCTGTGTTCTCCCTGGTTGTTCGAAGCCTTGTGCCAGGTTCTCTTTGCCCCACACCGTGCCAGTGCCCAGAATTCGTGTGGTCTCCATTTCTTTTTTTTTTTTTTATCCTCACCCGAGGATATTTTTACATTAATCTTCAGACAGAGCTGGAGGGAGAGAGAGAGGAAGAGAGAGAGTGAGAGAGAAACATCGATGTGAGAGAGACACATTGATTGGTTGCCACCCACACAACCCCAACTGGGACTGGGGACGTGCCCTTGCCCGGAATCGAACCCGGGACTCTTTGGTCCGCAGGCGATGCTCTTACCTCTGAGCCAAACCGTCCAGGGCTGTAGTCTCCATTTTAATTACACTCGGTGGCCCCAGCTCTGGGTCCCCTGGATGGGGCACAAGCAGGCCCACGCTCCATCCCTCCTGGGAACCAGGCATGCCTCGCCCCTCTTGGTCTGGCTATGCCACCATGCCCCCTCTCCCCAGGCTCTCATCCACCCACCAACACACAGGCACCAGGGCCAGACCTGTGGGTCAGAGCCCAGGCCGACATCTGACAACCTGTCACTCTGTGGCCGACACCCCAGGGTGACAAGCGATGCTGTAGAGCCTGGTTTCAGGAAGGGAAATCACTGGACCTCTCCTCAAAAATACCTCAGTCTTTGTAAACGAATGGCCTGTTGGGAGGTGGCTGGCTTCAGCAGCTTCCAGTTCCCAGAACTACAAACAGGAGCTTCTCAGAGCCTCGGCTGTAGACTTCCAGAAAGCCCGCCCTCTGTTCCACACAGAATCCTAGTTCAAGCACAAAAGAGGACCCCATTTCCCAGTGACTTTGTCAAGCTCTGTCTTCCTTCCAAAGCAGTGCTGGCCTGGAGCTTCTGCGTTGGTGCCTGGCGTTGAAATGATGTTTCTTTCTGTTAGCAGAGTTAGTGCCTGTGTTAGTCAGGGGAACAGAAGTGATAGAATGTGTGTAGAGTGAGACAGGGAATTATTGTAAAGAACTGGCTCATGTGGTTGTTGGGGGGCAAATCTGGAATCCACAGGGCGGCCAGCAGGCTGGAGACTCCTGTAGTCTTGAGTCTGAGTCTTGAGCCCAAGCGCAGTCTGGAGGCAGAATGCCTTCCTCTTCGGGGGCCCTCAGTCTTTTCTCTGTCAGCTTTTGCTGCTTGGATGATTACCCACATTATGCTTTACTCCAAGTCTACTGATTTAAATGCAAACCACATTCTCAACAAATCCCTTCCCAGCAACATCCACACGGGTGTTTGACCAAATGATGGGCACCACATCCCAGCCAAGTCAACACGTAAAATTCACCATCACGGTTCCAAGCAAAGCACCCAGAAAACGCTGCTAAGCTCATTATAGAACCGAATGCACTTACATGTCTGTGTTCTCTTACAGATTTTTTAACTTGGAACAGCAATGAATGCAACAAGCTCCAACATTTCCTGTGCAAGTACCGACCGTAGAGCAAGACCCAAGGCTCCTGCCCCCTCTTGTACAGGCCCCTTTCCTCGCCCTTCTCGGCCACGCTGGCTACGTCTGGTCATTGTCTCGGAAAGTAAACGTAGTAACTAAATCTGGTGAGGTTCTTATTGCACTGATTCTATTAGGCTTAGAGGCAGAGACCCCAACATTGATACAGTGGCTTCTAGCTCTAAATGTTCACCCCACAATCGCTGTCCATTATACTCTCTTTCCTCCTCCCCACCTCCATTTGTCTCGAGCAGACTGGGGTGCACCGCCCCTGACAGAAGAGCGGGGTGTTTGGCCATCAGGCATACAGGTTTGAAGATGGGAGGAAGAAACCCGGTGTGAGCCTCTAGCCCCTCTGCTTCTGCACCCCTTGTCCTCCTCCTCGGCCACCTGCCTATTTTTCCTTCGACCGAGGGACCATCCACCAGTAGAGCCCCTACTAGGCTGATGTGGACCAGAAATCCCAGGGCCACCTTTTAACACATAGTTGCAGGCATCAAAGGCTGCTCTGGTCCAATTCAGTTGTGATGGAAGAGAAAGGGTGACATGAGACTCAGAAAACACACCAAGTGTTTCTTCATCTCCTGCCTCCTAGTCTCTGCCTCTCACTCAGAATAGCCCCCACCAGGGCAGCCCTGGGTTTAACAGAGGAGACGTGGAGGTGACGTGCCTGCCCGCCTCGGAGCGGGCTGAGGGCACGGGGTTATCTAACGGTGCAGACTGCAGCCTGTGGGGGGAGGTGACAGTCACAGCAGGTGCGGTGGAGCTGACCTGGGCCTTGGGTGCTCACCTCGTTCCCGCTGCTAGCAGCCCATGCGGCCCTGCTCACGCCTCTCTGCCTGTGAGCTTTACGATTCCTTACTGGAGGTGGTTACCCCAATACCAAGGGGGTAATTTTTTTTTTGGTACGTGCTCCGAGTGGGAACCGAACCCGGGACTCTCTGGTCCACAGGCCGACGCTCCAACCGCTGAGCCAAACCGGCCAGGGCCCAAGGGGGTAATTTCACCGTCGTGAAGATTCATGACTGCCAGGCCAGGGGTCTACTTGGCAATGTAAGAAGAAACATTACGGACCAGAGGAGAGGACACGTGGCTGGGTCACGTGTGGACGGCCACTTGCCTCACCCATTCGCACTGCCAGCAGTAAACAAAGTTACACCCTGACCCGGGAGCGCTCCGATCACCTCAGCAAGTGCTGGCTGAGAAGGGTGCAGTGAAGAGGGAAAGGAAACAGACAGCACCTCGGCCCCACACCCCTCCTCCTCTCCTGCCTTCCTCCTCCCTCCACAGCCTCTCACTCTTCAACCGTCAAAGAGAAAAACATCTGGAACACGTACTTCTCCCCACCAGATTAAAAACCTAGTTAACCCAAAGGAAAATCTCTTCCTAGTGAGAGTTCAGACAAGATGACAGGCAGATGGAAAGGGGGCATTCTTGTGAAGCGTCTAGAAACCTCAGCAAAAGCCACCACCAGCTCCCGAGACGGCTCTGGGCAATTCGCTGTCGGGAAACGCACAGAAGTATCAGACTCCACGACAGACACGGGAGGCAAAGGGGGAATAGTAGGCTGATATGAGTCAAAACAAAAAACAAAAAAACCCAAAACCCTTGTTGGATTAGTGCCAGATTCTGTGGTATTACCTGTCAGAACTAAAAAATAAAATAAAATAAAGGAAATGTGGGTGACAATATCCCCAAAAGGTAGAAATTCTCAGTTTTTTTCTGACTATGGCACATATGAGAGAGAAAACACAGCTTGACCCACTTAATGCATTTACAAGCTCCAGGGGAAAAGCCGCCTCATTGTAACAAAGTAGAGAGGAACAAAATAAAAATACAGTAACAAATAGCAGATACACCAACACAAAACATATTAAAATATTTAAAATAACCCAGTCGGTGTGGCTCAGTGGTTGAGCGTCCACCCATGCACCAAGAGGTCACCGGTTCAATTCCTGGTCAGGGCACATGCCCAGGTTGTGGGCCCGATCCCCAGTGGGGGGCATGCAGGAGGCGGCCAATCAATGTTCTTTCTCATGGATGTTTCTGTCTTTCCTTCTCCCTTCCTCTCTCTCTAAAATCAATAAAGGGAAAACAAAATTTTAAATATATTTAAAAACAGTTCCAACTGAACAGCATCACCAATTTAAAACAGTCTTTACGACGTCACAAAGCAAGTGTCCACCCCTGAAAACTGCCGAAAGACCAACAATCTGCGTGTACGCAGGTGCAGTGCCAGCTTTGTGCCGCTCCTGATGACATGTGTCACTTGTCTTGCTAGAAGGCCGGTCCTCGGTTAACTCTAGAACTGTGCCGATTTTCATGTATGCATATGCAATTTTAGTAGTTCTTAATAAGCCATTGAGGACGTATATCATTCAACGAAATTTTATTGAATGCCTGCCATGTGCTGAGAACTCATTTCAGGGACTAGAAACCCATCAATGAACAAAACAGATGCAATTTCTGGCCATTATAGAATATACACTTTAGCAAGGGCAAGGAGTGAAGGTAGAAAAACAATGAAATAAATAAGTAAATAATGTAGTATGGGGAAGTGACAGGTGTCATGATGAAAATGGATAGTGTACAGGCATGCAGAGATATGTATGGAATAGTTAGTGTGCTTTTGGTCACAACTGACAGCCAGACTGTCTCAAGCAAAAAAAGAAAATGTATTGGCTTATGTTACTCCACAGTCCACAAGTAGATTTGGGCTTCAGGCATAACTTGACCAAGGGCTCCATAAAGTCACCAGGATAGGGCTTTCTCTCCATATTTTTTTATCTTGTTTTGCTGGGAATTAACTTTATTATCCAGCTTCATCTAAGTTGCAAGATTGACTACAGCAGGAAAGTAAGCCACAGCCCTCAAACAAGAGCCCCCAAATGAAGCCTCATTGGCCAAGAATGTCGAGTTACGGGAGGATGGAATGTGATGATGAACTCAGCTCATCAGATCACGTGGAACTCCCCTAGGGCCCAGGGTGTAGTCAGCTTCACTTAAAACAGCAACGAGGTGTCACCTCACACCTGTCAGAATGGCCGCCATCAACAAAGCATCAAACAACAAGTGCTGGCGAGGGTGTGGAGAAAAGGGGACTCTAGTGCACTGCTGGTGGGAATGTGGACTGGTGCAGCCACTATGGAAAACACTATGGTGTTACCTCAAAAAGTTAAAAATTGAACTGCCATTTGACCCAGTGATCTCACTTCTAGGAATATACCCTAAGAAGCCTGAAACACCAACCAGAAAGAATATATGTACCCCCATGTTCACAGCAGCACTATTTACAGTCGATAAGGTCTGGAAACAGCCCAAGTGTCCATCAGTAGATGAGTGGATAAAAAAGCTGTGGTACATATACATAATGGAATACTATGCTGCTGTAAGAAAGAGAGATCACTTATCCTTTGAGACAACATGGAGGGATCTGGAAAGTATTATCCTAAGAGAAACAAGCCAATCAGAGAAAGACAAATATCATATGATCTCACTTATTTGTGGAATATAATGAACAAAACAAACTGATGAATGTAATAACTCCATTCTGACCCTCAGTTACTGCATGTACACACCCTGGCAGTTTCTTTTCTGTAAACATAAGGGCCTTGAGACAGCCAAAGAAAACTGTAAAGGTAAGGGGTTAAGGATGGCCTTGGGAAACTCAGAGAAATCATGAGAAAAAAGAGATTAATAGTTACCCTGCTCCTCTCCCCCCCTTCTCTGTATCAGCCCCCCTTAACGGTGCCAAAAGCGGCACCAAGAGAATGTAGTTTTTTTTTCTGTAGTTTGTGCCTTTAAAAGAGGGCAACAAAGAAGGCTCGGGGCTGAGGATTTGGGGAAGCTGTACCCCCCAGCCCGCCGGTGTAACAGCCCGCCGGTGTAATAAAGTGCTCCTTTACAATTCGGCCGTGCGTCTCTGTTATCTCACTGTCACGTTACAACATTTGGAGGTTCCACCGAGATTTGAAAGAGGACTCCCCACTTGGGGTGCACCTCCTCAGGCTCTGGCGGATGGGAATCCGTGGTCCTCGTGAGAGCTGGGGGAAGGCCTCGGAGAGATGTTCCTCCACCCCAGCCTCTCAGAGACCTTCTGTCTAACCCTTCTGCCACCCTAAAAGCACCTATAGTGGAGCCTGAGTGTTTGCTTCTCGCGGGTCACAACATTTGGGGGTCACTATGGTGTCCCCCAGCGAGATCCCTGGTGCTTTAGGACACCAGGGGCTAGACGCCTAGGATGAACAGCATCTCCCGATCCGGCCGCCGGACCCCTGGAGATCTGAGGGGAGGTACCCCCTGAGATGTTCCAGGGCCTCAAAGATCCTACTTAGGTTTCTGACGAGCGGCTGGGAGATGCCAAGACGTCCCCAAAAAGATTTAAGGAGACCTGGTACAGCCTCCAGAGGTGAGTTCTGGGTGACCGGTCTATCTGGGTGACAGTGAGAGGGCCGGACATGGCGCAACCTCTGCTCTCCGGGATCCCCCTGAGACGTTAGGTGGGGTTCAATTCTGGCAAATTCTGGTTCTGGACCGCGGTGCTTTCTGGTCCGCCCCTGGGGCTGAAGGGGAGACTGATCACCTCCCGAGAACTTCTGGTGTGTGAGTGTGACTGTGTGAATGTAACTGTGTGTAAGTGACCGTGCTCCACGACTTCGGTTACGGAGCCTGAGTGAGTCCTACCCTGCGGTTCCGTGACGACCTCATACGGCTCAAAGGCGGTATCAGGTTCTTGGGTCACTATGGTGTCCCACCAGCGAGCCTGATCCGAGTTGGGGGCTCATTCCAACCTGCCACATGCCAAGAGGCGTCTGAAATCTCCGCGAGGGGAGCGGCCAGGCGGATGAAGCGAAAGTTTCTGTCTTGTGTGTCTTCCCTTGTTTTTGTCCTCGTCTGCCTCCCTCCTGTGTCTCCCTCAACTTTGTTACGGTTAGTCTAATCATGGATAGCTACCCTAGTGCCCAGAAGACCTCATTGGGTTGCATAGTAAACATCCTTAGAAATGAAATATCGGGGAAACAAGATAATAGAATAGCAAAGGTAATAATAACAGCCTTAAGGGGAACAGGGCCCATAGAAAAGGATCACCCGAGAAAGGGAAACATGAGGAAGAGCCAGGACAGCAGAAAAGACAATAGGGGACAAATTAGTTAGTTTCCTGGTAGGTGCTGGTGCAGCAGACTCAGTCCTGACTGAGCCAATGGGGCTCTAACCTACCCCTGGACTTCAAAGAGGACTATGAACTTTGGGAAAATACTGTGACTCCTTCATTTCTGGTCCTGCCGGAGTGCCCATACCCCCTACTCAGACGTGATCTCCTCCAGAGATCATTCAATTGCTGGCCACTGCCACTCCAGGCCAGCCCCCGCATCAAGTTCCACAAGACGTTGGCCATCAGTCCTGCCAGCCAGCCTCCAGATGATGACCCGGAGAAACCTCTACAGGACTGCCTGGAGGTAATCGACATAGTGCAGACGGCCCGCCCAGACCTCAAGGATGTCCCACTGCCATCACCAGATGAGGTATTGTTCATGGACGGGAGCAGCTATGTCCAGGACAAAATCAGGTATGTTGGGACAGCAGTAGTAACTCAGGACTGTGTCATTTGGTCACAGTCATTAAGTAGGGGAACTTCAGCCCAACAGGCTGAATTTATAGCCCTAATCCAGGCTCTCCAATGGGGCAAGAAAGGAAATCTACTGCACCAGGAAGCTTGAGAGGCAGCCCTAAAACCAGTGGGGAATGGCCTCTCCAGATACACTAGGTCAGAAAATGACTTAGCCAAGCAGAAACAAGCCATTAAAGAAATCAGTGGATGGTGGACACTGCCTGATGGGAGGTTATTAGTCCCAGAGGCTCTAGGTCGGACTTTAGTCAACCAGCTGCACCAGACTACCCACTTAGGTTACACCAAGCTTACTGAACTCCTGAGAGGCAGGCAATGTCCAGTAAGGTCACAGGGAAAGGGAGAAGGCGGAGGGAAGCAGGAATGTGTGGGTCTAAGTAGGGAGGAGGAGAAGAAAAGCTGGGGGATGTGCAGACAGCAGATAGATTGAGTAAGCTCTCAGGTTCATGTCAGGGGAGGGACTAGGAAAGTCACAGAGGGTTTGTGTAAGTTGAAGAAGGATTGTGTAAGTCGCAGAGGGTCTGTGTAAGTTGAAGAAAGTTTGTAGAGAAGGGAAGAAATAAAAAGAGAAGGATTGAGCAGAGGAAGTAAAAAGATAATAAAGGATAAAAGAAAGGGACATACATATTACAGGAAGACAGGACATTGGAAGAATACTCTAGAAAGAAAAAAAAGATAGGACACTGAGAGAGGGAGAGCTTGCCCCTGGTAATGGAATAACAGTGTAGGATGTAGTCTGCTCCCCCTCACCCTCTTACAGTTCTTGCAGGCCCTGCAGTCCGCCCAGAAAGCCGTCCATAAACACGTCTACGACGCCCTGCCTGTGCCCACCTCAGACCCTGTGCACCCTTTCCAGCCCGGGGACTTGATATGCGTAAAGAAATTTACCACCCAGGGACCGACTCCGGCCTGGAAGGGACCATACACTGTCATCCTGCCTGCACCAACGGCTCTCAGGGTCAATGGCATCCCGGTCTGGCTGCACCATTCCCGGCTGAAGGTGGAAAAAGCAGAATGAACGGTCTGGGCCTCTCCAGATCCCTTAAAAATGAGACTCTTGCATTTATTGGGACTCTAATTTTTCTGATTATGACTATACAGGGGAATTTTTATAGATCTGGGCCCCAATGAAACTGGGAACTTGAAAATGGGATATTGGGGGAGGTCTTAAGAAGTGTCACCACATAGGGGATAGAAAAACCTGTTTTCAGTCTCGATCTATGTGACCTCATGAGAGGCACCATAGGCACAGATGGTATTACTGAAGATTAATGTCATATAGAAGGGCCCCTTCCCTGGGGTTATGGGACACCTACAGGGGAATGGGGACTACAAGGGGTAGGAATATATATGCCCAGGGAGCGGTACAATCACCACAAGTTGCTTGCATGCAAATGAATACTTTTGTCCATCTCGGGGTTGTGAAACTATATTTACTACTAAGGGCTATATAAGAAGCAGGCACCCTCATATAGATTTTAGAAGGTTAACCAAGCCCAAGGGTTTCCCTCTAGGAAAATCTGACCCCATTCAGATTAATATCATTAGTCAGCCAGACCTTTATTAGGCCACAGGAAGGACATAGGGGCTGACTACTAGTTATGCCTAAATTCAGGGCCCCCTTATTATATAGGGCTAGGCCTCTCCAAGACAATTTCCCAGACCTCAAATACTAACAACTGTACATAGGACCAGCCCAAGTTAACTTTGGGGGATATCCAGGGGCAAGGGACTTGCACACTCCCACCTAAGTATAACCTCCAGCAATACAAAACAGATTCTGTGTAGCACTAGGTGAAACCTGCTGTTTCTATGCCAATAATTTGGGAATAATACAAGGACAGAGTTAATATCCTTAATAAAAAAAAAAGGTCAATGATTTGACTTGTACATAAAACCAGTGGGGATGTAATAACTCCATTCTGACCCTCAGTTACTGCACATACACACCCTGGCAGTTTCTTTTCTGTAAACATAAGGGCCTTGAGACACCCAAAGAAAACTGTAAAGATAAGGGGTTGAGGATGGCCTTGGGAAACTCAGAGAAATCATGAGAAAAAAGAGATTAATAGTTACCCTGCTCCTCTCCCCCCCTTCTCTGTATCAGCCCCCCTTAACGGTGCCAAAAGCGGCACCAAGAGAATGTAGTTTTTTTTCTGTAGTTTGTGCCTTTAAAAGAGGGCAACAAAGAAGGCTCGGGGCTGAGGATTTGGGGAAGCTGTACCCCCCCCAGCCCGCCGGTGTAACAGCCCACCGGTGTAATAAAGTGCTCCTTTACAATTCGGCCGTGCGTCTCTGTTATCTCGCTGACACGTCACAACAATGAACAAAATAGACCCAGAGACATGGAAGTGGGGTACAGACTGATAAACCTCAGAAGAGGGGGTGGGAGGAGGGAAGAGATAAACCACAGAACATATATGCATGTATGTGTAACCAATGGCCATAGACAGGTTCTGGTCATTAAACAAGGCAATCTGAATGGTTCAGTACCGTGGCCCATTCACCGATCGCCTAGCAGGAGAATCTTGGCCTCTCTGGACCGTGTTTCCTTGGCTCCTAGGCCCTGACTCTCCTTCCCTTTCTACCACACTTGTCTTACAGATACCCAACACTTCTGTGCCCACCTTGCCCATTCCTGCCTCTATCCCTCTGCTCACCCACCCCCTTTGCCTAAGGTGTCCCCTCCCCTTGCTACTGACTCTCAGCCCACCTATTCTCAATGCTCAGCCAAGGTGCCATTTAACCTGTGCTGTGTCTTCCCGGACAAAAACTACTCCCTTCTTGTAATGCTTGAAACTACCAATGCATGCCCCTCAACCTCTCTTCACACATTCCTGTGCTTTCCCAATTTTTACGTTAAAAACTGCATTTAATTTTTTTTTCAAATCCTCACTTGAGGATATTTTTCTATTTATCTTCAGATAGAGTGGGAGGTAGGGGGAGAGAGACATCGATGTAAGAGACACATCGCCTGCTTGCCTCCCGCACACCCCCGACCAGGGCAGGGGACGAACTGTAACCAAGGTGTGTGCCCTTGACCGGAATCGAACCCGGGACTCTTCGGTCCGGGGGCCGACGCTCTGACGGCTGAGCCAAACCAGCCAGGACCACAGTAAAAACCGCATTTTAAGGGAGCCCGAGGGGCGTGCCAGGGAGAGGGAGGCCACTGACCCCTGGTGTCCTGTCCCTGTCACCTTAGAGGCAGCAGTGGCGGTGGATCGATGGCGCCATGTATTTATTCAAAACCTGGTCAGTATGACATGAAGCCTAACGTCTCTGAGCCTCTGTCTTCTTTCTCGGGAATCTGAGGGTTAACTAGTTAAAATAAGTAAAGAGTTTGGCATGGGCCCTGGCTGGTTTGGCTCAGCGGTTAGAGCATCGGCTTGTGGACCAGAGGGGCCCGGGGTTCAGTTCCTGCTAAGGGCACTTGCCTCTGTTGCAGTTTGTCCCCGGCCCCGGTTGGGGTCGTGTGGGTGGCAACCACTGGATGTGTCTCTCTCACATCAATGTTTCTCTCTCTCTTCCTCTTTCTCTCCCTCCCGCTCTATCTGAAGATAAATGCAAAAATGTCCTCGGGTGAGGATAAAAAATAAAATAAAAAATGTAACACCCATCAGACCTACTCTGTGTGAAGTCTTCACAGTCACTGCGTGGGTGAAGGCAAAGGAGTGCAATCTGAGAGCATAAAGATGAAGCCAGAGGGCAGGAAGAGATAAACCAAAGAACTGATATGCATATGTGCATAACCAATGGACACAGACAACAGTGTGGTGAAGGCAGGGGCAGGGACAAGGAGGAGGGTGTCAAGGGGGGAGAAAAGGAGGGACATCTGTAATACTTTCAACAATAAAGATAAATTTTTTTTAAAAATTAAGCCAGAAACCATATAGATGAAAATCTTTGTGATCTTGGGTTAGATATCTTAGGACACAAAAAGATAAATTGTGGTCAAAATTAAAAACTATTGCTTTTAAGATATACTGCTAAAGCTAAAAGACATGCCATGAATGGGAGAAAGTATTTGTGCAACATATATAGGAGAATTCAGTAAGAAAACAAACAACTCAATTTTTTTAAATGGGCAAAAGAAGCGAACAGACACTTCACCAAAAAATTTATACAAATCGCCAATAAGCACATGAGTAGATATTCAACATCACTAGACATAAGACCCCTGCAAATTAAAGCCAGATGTGCTTATCCCAGGAATGTGTGATTCAAAACAAGAAAATCAATCAATCAGTCTAATACATCACATCAGTAGAATGAAGGAAAAGCCTCACATGGTTATCTCCATCGACATTTTTTTAAAAGCATTTTTAAACGTCTATTTTCCTTTTATAATTAAAAAAAATCTCAGAGCCCTGGCTGGTGTGGCTCAGCTGGTTGAGTGTTCTCCCGTGCTCTAAAAGGTCACCAGTTCGATTCCTGTTCAGGGCACATACCCAGCCTGAGTGTTCTATCCCCAGTTGGGGTGCATGCAGGAGGCAACCAATTAATGTTTCTCTCCCACATCAAAGTTTCTCCCCTTCTCTGTTCCTCTCTAAAATCAATAAAAACATATTTTTTTAAAAATATCAGAAACCAGGAATAGAAAGAAACTTTCTCAACATAATAAAGGGCATTTTTGAAAAACCTACAGGTGACATCATACTCAACGGTGAAAGACTAACACTGTCTCCCCACATCAGGCACCAGACAGCATGCCTGCTTTCAACTCTGCTATTCAACATTGGACTGAAAGTTCTAGCTGGGGCAGTTATACAAGAAAAAGAAGTAAAAAGCATCCAAATTGCAAAGGAAGAAGTAAAACTCTATTTACAAGTGACATGATCCTATATATAGAAAATACCAAATAAGAGCTAATAAATGAATTCAGAGAAGTTTCAGGGTACAAGAACAACATGCAAAAATCAGTTGTGTTTCTAGGCACCAGCAATGAACAATTCACAGAGGAGATTAAGAAATTAATTCATTTTATAATACCATTTAAAAGACTGGAATAAATTTAACTAAAGAAGTGAAAGATGCGTACACTAAAAACTACAAAACATTGCTGGAAATGAAAGAAGACCTAAATAAATGGAAAGTCATCCTGTGTTCATAGTAGGACAATTAAACATTGTTAAGATGTCAATACTACCCAAAGCGATCCACAGATTCAACAGCACAACTATTAAAATTCTAAAGTTTTTTTTTTTTTGGAGAAATTCAAAAGATGATTCTCAATTCATATGTAATTGCAAGCCAAAACAATCTTTTTTTTTTTTTTTTTTTCTGTTACAAACAGGTCTTTATTAAAGATGAGGAGGGGCAAGCCAAAACAATTTTGAAAAATAAGAATGAAGTTGGAAGATTCACATGCTCTAATTTTAAAACTTATTACAAAACTCCAGTAATCAAAACAGTGTGGTACTGGCATAAGGACAGACATACAGACCAATGAAATAGAACTGGGAGCCCAGAAATAAATCTATACATCTATGGACACCTGCTTTTTGAAAAGAGTACCAAAACCACTAATAAAGAAAAGATAGTCTCTTCAACAGATGGTGCTGGGACAAGTGGATTTCCATATGGAGAAGAATAAAGGTGGATCCCTACCTTACACCATATACAAAAACCAACTCAAAATCTGTCAATGAGCCCTGGCCAGTTTTCCTCAGTGGTTAGAGCAGCAAGGGCATGTATCTGGGTTGCAGGTTCGATCCCTGGCCCCTGTTGGGGTCATGTGGGAGGCAACCAATCAATGTGTCTCTCTCACATTGATCTCTCTCTCTCTCTCTCTCTCTCTCTCTCTCTCTCTCTCTCTCCCTCCCTCCCTCCCTTCCTCCCTTCCTTCCACTCTCTCTAAAAATCAATGGAAAAATATCCTCGGGTGAGGATTAACAAACAAACAAAATTTGTCAATAACCTAAATATATGCGCTAAACCACAAAACTCTTAGAAGAAAACACGAGGTAAATCTTCGTGACCTTGGATTTGGCAATGGATTCTTAGATATAACATCAAAAACACAAACAACAAAAGAAAAACATGATTAATTGGACTTCATCAAAATTAAGAACTTTTGTACATGGGCAGTTATAAAAGCTAGTATTACTATAACAAGGGTTTGTAACACCACTTTTTGTTTTCTACATGACTGAACAGACTAATACATTTTTAAAATCTATTAGACTAGCCCTGGCCAGTTTGGCTCAGCGGTTAGAGCATCAGCCCGTGGACCAGAGAGTCCCCGGTTCAGTTCCCGCTAAGGGCATGTACCTCAATTGCAGTTTGTCCCCGGGGTCGTGTGGGTGGCAGCCACTCGATGTGTCTCTCTCATGTTGATGTTTCTCTCTCTCTCTTCCTCCCTCTCTCCCTCCTGCTCTATCTGAAGATAAATGCAAAAATGTCCTCAGGTGAGGATAAAAAAAAAGAAAACGATCTTCTTCAGGACAAATATGGATTACCAGGTATTAGCAATAATACAATTTACCCCACCCCCCTAAGGAGGAAGGAGACTTGGAGAATAAAGGCATAAAAAGACAACAAGATCTTTAAAAAAGAAAATCATCTTCTTTCATTAAATATATACAAACATTAAAATAAGTATGCATCCTTTATGCTGGTAGCTCTTATAAAACCAAGGAATATGACATATTAAATAGAAATAAAACAATATATCTAGTAAACTTTAAATTTACCTTCATTTAACTTAGAATTTGTTGGTTTGCTGCAACTCAACTAGGCTGACAGGAGAAGCCTGGTATGTTTCGCTACAGTCAGGTTCTTTTGCTACAACGGTTACTTTGTGGCTCAGATATCACGGCGCTTTTCTCCATGGAACTACAAGGCCTTCGTTGTTCGGGGCCTGGCAGCAACGCTGGCCTCCACTCCACACCACGTTCCGCAGGAAGTCAGCCTGTGTTCTCTCCCATTCGCTCATAATTAAAGTAGACCAACTCGGCGCTGGTGCATGCATCACGCATACAAATGCAGAGGAAAACTTCAGGACATCACTCAGAAAGTAATCAAGCATATATAGAAAATTATCTTTTAACCCCACATCACCAGCAAAATGCAAATGCACTTTTGGAAGTTCTTTCCAGAGAGTCAGAAAACTGTCCAAATCATCTCTACAGAGCACTAAAGGTGCACAGCTCTAGCTGGGCGCTCTGCTCGGGGTCACAGGGAAATCCAGCGGCTGGGCTGCGGTCTCCTCTGGAGCTCGCCACGGCAGGATCTGCTTCCCAGGCCCTCAGATCGCCAGCGGAATTCACCCGTGGCGGCGGGACTGCGGTGTTTGTTTTCTAGACGGCTGTTCTCCAGAGGCAAGGCCCAGATCCTGGAGCCACCGGCGTTTCCTTGCCATGTGACAGCCAGAGGCAGCACAGACAGGAAGCCGCTTCTTCACAACCGGTGTGCAGAGGAGCTGTCTCTCCTATAATGTCATGTAAGCTCAGGAGCGAATGTCCCATCACTTTACCCCATTCTGTTGGCTGGATATCACAGGTTTCATCCGAACTCAGGGGAACGGATTATCCAAGGGATGTGACTCATTGGAGGTCACCGCAGGGTGTGTGTGTGTGTGTGTGTGTGTGTGTGTGTGTGTGCGCCTGGCAGCACATGGCACAGGTGTAGGTTTAGGGGAAAGGTAGGTTACAGCTTGTTCTGTATTCCCCCGATTCTCATGCTGAGACAGGGACTCACGTGGAATCGGGAGGTGACCCAGGAAACCTGCAGAGGTGTGGGGAACTGAGGTAGGAGAGGGAGGCAGCTGATCAAGGGCCTGGGACTAAATCACAAACTGAGTGACCTGAGCGTGAATCCCCCTGGGGAACTCCGGAAGCCCGCCTCCCTCCTCCGAGCTAGCACGCGGGAGAGGCGGGGGCTGTGTTCATCCCCAACAGCCAGTCCTGAGACCCGGAGGCCGGACGGGCTGGGGCAGAGCCCAACCTGGCACGTGTGACCCCCAGCCTGACGCCCCCAAGACAAGGACCGCAGAGAGGGGAAGGAAGATAAAGATGAGTATTTGAACAGTGAGTTGGTGGAAATACCAAGTCTCCTCTTCTCATCCATCCCTTGAGGTGAGACTTCATAAATCCCAAAGTGTATTTGTAAATACTTTTCTCAGGTGAAACTGTAAGGAGATGGCAAACGTTTTATTCACCAGAATTGTGGAAGAACTGGGGAAGGCCAGGTGTTCGGGCAGGTGGTTCTCCGAGAGAGAAGCAGGTAGGGCAGGAGCCAGCAGCTCCCAGGGGTCTGTCCTAACGGGGAGGGCACGTGTCTGGGGCGCAGCTGGAAAGGTTCCTGAGCTGAGCAGTGTGGGGTACAGGCGGGGAGCTGGAGAGGAAGGGCCCCGCTCGCCGGCAGCCAAGGAGGGCCTGGGAAGAGCAAGATGCCTAGTCCAATTTCTTTAACTTTTTATTGAGGTATATATTATACACCAAAAAATGTGTGCATATCAAAGGTTCAGGGGGAAAAAAAGACAATGTCCCAGCTTCGAGGTAGTCTGGCAAGAGGAATTCCCTCTTATTTGGGGAGGGTCAGTCCAGCCTTTTTGTTCTATCCAAGCCTTCAACTGACTGAATGAGGGCCACCCGCGTGAGAAAGAGCAGTCTGCTTTACTCAGTCTACCGATTTAAACATTGATCTCGCCCTGGTTGGTTTGGCTCAGCGGTTAGAGCATCGGCCCGTGGACCAGAGAGACCCAGGTTCAGTTCCCGCTAAGGGCATGTACCTCGGTTGCAGTTTGTCCCCAGCCCTGGTTGGGGTCGTGTGGGTGGCGGCCAGTCGATGTGTCTCGCTCATATCGATGTTTCTCTCTCTTCCTCCCTCTCTCCCTCCCGCTCTATCTGAAGATAAATGCAAAAATTCCTCGGTGAGGATAAAAAAAATAAAGAAATAAAGAATAAATAAACATTAACCTCATTCAGAAACACCCAGAATAATGTTTGGCCAAATATCTGGGCACCTGGTGACCCAGTCAACTTGACACATAAATTAACCATCGCAATTACTAACATTTATTGAGTAATTTCTAAGTATCGATCACTTACAAATTATCTCATATAAGCATCACAACAAGCCTTAGAATGTTTAAAATTATTATTCCAATTTTACAGGTGAGGAAATTAAAGGTTGGAACGCTAAAAAAAAAAAAATCCCCTGAGACCTCATAGCAAGTAAATAATAGCACACTGGGATCCAAATCCAGGATTTTGTATCTTCCCTTCCTTTTTCCTTTCCTTCCTCCCGTCTTCTTCCCCTTCCTTTCTTCCTTTTTGTTTTTTTCTTTCTTTCTTCCATCACCAATTATTGCCTAAAGAAATGAGCAGATCTTACGTCACAGAAGGAAATCACTCTTTGTATATTGATCGCATTCAACTTGTACCTACCTGTTGACTCAGTCAAGCGTGGATGAGAGTTTCTGATACGGTGAGAAGTGAGAGTTCCCATCATTCTCCCAATCCCGAGCAGCAGGACAGGAGACGGGGGGCGGTGCTGTTGGAAGAGCAGGCACGGAGAGCCTGGAATTTATACATTGGGACTAGGGGCTGCTGAGGAATATGGTTCCTTCTGGAACAGGCAATCTCAGAAGTCTAGATGTGAGCTGTGGGGGACGGTTTGGAAAGTGTCCAGTGGGGATAAGCCAGGCTCTGGAGGATGGGTGACCTTGCACAGATGAGAGATATGGGGAGACCATTTCTTTGGGGAGTACATCATGAACAACACAACTTTTAAATGAGAATGAAAGATAACACAGTATGGGGTGGAGATGTTTGAAGCAAATTCACTCGCCCACTATCAGCACTGGGTGCTTAGAGTTTTCTCCATCGATGTTATATTTTTTAACTTTTTGACTTTTAACCTATCTGCTCAGAACCGGCTAAGGATGCACACAGAGGTGTTGACTGTGGTTGTGATGGAATCATGGCGTGTTTTCTGTTGGCTTGTTTGCGTTTTTTTGAAATGAGTTTTGCCTTCATAGTAAGAAGAGAACAACTAAGGAAACATCCTTTGTGGGGGGGGATGTACATTTGCTGTCCAGATGTTTTCACTAAGAATTCCAGATATTTAACAATAATTCGCAGGCATCAGAATCCTAACGGGAGTGTAAGTCCACAGTCCCTGGCTCTACCACTTGAGCAAAGCATTTCATTTTTCTGATCCTCTTTACTCTGGAGGATTATTACCTGACTTTTCCTCCAGATCCCGCCTCCCCATAACCAAACACAAACAGCTTTCAAAGAAAGTTTCCCGTGGGTACAAGAGGACATTTATTCTGCCTTTGATCTGAGCCAAAAGCAATTCACCGTGCTGAGAAAACCTGCAGAAATGATGGTGGTGGTGTCCTAGATTTTGAAGACAGCCAAGGTGCAAGCTGTCAAGTTCCTTCCTTAACAGCCAAATGGTTCTGTTTCTTATCTCATGAAAGACTGACAGCGTTCATACAACGGACCCTCCCTTGTTTCCCAAGGTCCAACTAGCGTACATCAAATGAGAGGCATGTGTTCTCTGGTACAGGAAATGGGACTTGAGAGTGAGAGGCAGCTTCAGGGTGTTCTGCAGGCCTGGTCTTCTCCAGCCTGTGGTACTGGTTCGTCTTCTCATCCCCTCCCCCGTGCACAAGGATGAAAATAACAGCGTGCATTTATCGAACACTTGCTATGTTCAAGGCACTGTGTATAGCGTCTTACATGCATTATCCCACTTAACCATCACCATAATCCAGTGATACAGGAACTATTATTCCCCACACTTAATGAGTGAAGAAACTGATTCTAAGAAGTTTTAAATGATTAGTTCAGTTCACCTAGGAAGGATACAGCTGCCGCCAAAGTCTATGTTGATACCACTGTACTCTAAGATGTGTAGCTATGGATATCAGATTTGTCTTTCCATCATTATTTATTCTTCCATTCCAACTCCCTCCCTTACCCCATCTTGACAACCATTCCCATTTGTAGCTGTTTTTGTAAAATATGTATTTTGCTTTGTGAGCATTTAGTTTAAACTTACATAACGGATGGTTTGCCTTGCTTCTGCAATGCTGCTGTGTGTGCATTTAGTCTCTGAGGCTAACCGTGTCACAGCACCGCCTGTGTACCTCCTACCGCAGTCTGCAAATTTCTCTCCAACGACGGGCACCCAGATTACCTCCAGCTCCTTGTGTGAGTTCAGTTTTATATTTCTTCACAAAGGACATATCTAGTAAATAATCTAACCTCTCCCAATTAATTTGTGATGCAATATGTACCATGAAAATGTCCATATAGACGTGAGTCTGCTGCTGAGGACTCTATTTTACCTCAGTGGCCTGTTCTTGCAACAGAAGCCACGCTATTTTTTTACTGGGATTCGAATACCTGGAAGAAGTCTCCCTCATTACTATTATTATTATTATTATTTTATTTTATTTTTTTTTATCCTCACCCGAGGACACTTTTGCATTTATCTTCAGATAGGCAGGAGGGAGAGGGGGAGAAAGAGAGAGAGAGAGAAACATCAATGTGAGAGAGACACATCGAGTGATTGCCACCCACACGGGGACAAACTGCAACGGAGGTACGTGCCCTTAGCGGGAACCGAACCCGGGTCTCTCTGGTCCGTGGGCTGACGCTCTAACCACTGAACCAAACTGGCCAGGGCCTCCCTCATTATTCTTATTTTTCAAGTTTAACTTGGTCATTTCTGAAACTTTTTTAAAAATATACATTTCAGAAAAATAATCAAGTTCCTCAAAAAATCCAACTGGAATTTTTATTGTGAATGAATTTTGGAAAAATAAATATCTTTCTAATATTAATTTATGCCATCCAACAGCATAGAATGTTTCCCAGTTTTTTTCAGATAATTTTCTATGTCGTTTATTCAAATTTTAAAAGTTTCTCCATAGAGGTATTACTTAGTCTTGGTTACATTAATCTCTAGATATGATAGTTTTGGTTGCTATTGTTAATTGGATTTACTTTTTTCATAGTTCTGAGTTGGTTAATACTAATGTAGAGAATGCTACTAATTTTTTCCCCCCTTTATTGATTTTAGAGAGAGAGGAAGTGATAGGGAGAGACAGAAACATCAATTGGCTGCCTCCTGCATGCCCCCCACTGGGGATCAGGAACTGGTGACCTCTTGGCGCATGGGTCGATGCTCAACCACTGAGCCACACCAGCCGGACCCTACTAATTTTTTAATTGATGTCTCTGACAACTTTGTTGAATTCTTTCTTTAATTCATATATTTTATTAATTTTCATTGAGTTTTCTAGGAAACTAAATATATCATCTGCAAATAATAATAATTGTATATCTTCTCTTCAATCCATTCAACTATCATTTCTCTTTTTTAATAGCATTAACCAGACTCTCTAGTACAGTGTGATAAACAATAGTGGTCATCCTTGTCTTATTTCTGATATTAAATTAATGTTTCTCCTTTAAGTATATGTATATTTTTTAAATATAACATTTAACAAGTTTTGAAAGTTTGTGTTTTTTTTTAAATATTTTTTATTGAATTTTAGAGAAAGAGAGGAAAGGAGAGGGAGAGAGAGAGAGAGACAAACATCAATGTGAGCGAAACATCGATCAGCTGCCTCCTGCACACCCCTCACCTGGGATAAGCCCGCAACCTGGACATGTGCCCTGACCGGGAATTGAACTGGAAACCTTTTGGTGCCAACCAACTGAGCCACACTGGCCAGGGCAAAAGTTCTTTTCTAGTCCTAGTTTGCTGACTTTACAACAAAGATAGGAGTTGAATTTTGTTCAGCTTTTTTTTTCTACAAAAAGATCTTTCTTTTGCCGTTAGCTGAAGATGGTATTTAAGGTAATGGCTTGGGCCATTTTAGAGAGTTTTACTCAGTTTTCCTGGGTCTCTCCCATGTATACAGGAGTTATATATGTTATTCAACTTGTCTGTTTTTCTCTTGTTAATCTGTCTTTTATTATAAGGAGGTCTCAGCCAAGAACCTAGAGAGTAAAGGGAAAATCGTTTTCCTCCCCTACAGTTTCTTATTAGTGCCTTAAAGTATGAAATCTTCCTTTCCCTTCTTAGGCACACAGGGTGCTTACTTTAAATTCTGTCTGTTTCCAGAAATTCTGTTTCAGGAGGTATGTGTCATTCAGTGTGCTGTCTTTCGTTTATAGTCGTCAGATATTGTTATTGTGGTGTGTGCATTCTTGTCTTCTGGTGTGCGTTCTTGTCTTCTGGTGTGCATTCTTGTCTTCTGGTGTGCGTTCTTGTTCTCTGGTGTGCGTTCTTGTTCTCTGGTGTGCGTTCTTGTTCTCTGGTGTGCGTTCTTGTCTTCTGGTGTGCGTTCTTGTTCTCTGGTGTGCGTTCTTGTTCTCTGGTGTGCGTTCTTGTTCTCTGGTGCTGTGTTGAGCGAACACTGAAGGCCTGGCCCTGGTGTGTGTAGACTTCAGATGAGGGTTGGGAACAAGCCCTCTGTTGATCAGCCCGTTTGCTGCCATGTCACCAGGAGACACCCCGAACAAGGTTTCACATTCAAACTGCTAGGAAACCACGGCACCAGGAATAGATTGCTGGGCCATCAGTTTGGGGCTTGAGAGTGGAGGACTGTTGTAGGGATCCCCTGAGTATGTTTGGCCGAACTACAGGCTTTGCATGGACTGGGCACCAGGGCAGGGCTTTTACAATGTCCCTCCTGCTACTGCCCCTCCATCCCCACCCCAGGCTCCAACCCCCGTTCCAACCTCACCCCTGCCTCTGCCCCCACTCCCATCTAGGGCATCCTTCAGACTCCTCAGGGATTTCTCACCCGAGGATATTTTTCTATTTATCTTCAGATAGAGTGGGAGGGAGGGAGACAGAGGGAGAGAGAGAGAAACATCAACGTGAAAGGGACACATCGAATGGTTGCCTCCTGCACAACCCCGACCAGGGCCAGGGACGAACCACACCAAAGCTATGTGCCCTTGACCGGAATTGAACCCGAGACTCTTTGGTCCTGTTGTAACGTGTCAGCAAGATAACCAGAGACGCACAGCCGAATTTTAAAGAGCACTTTATTACACCGGTGGGCTGTTACACTGGCGGGCTGTGAGGGTACAGAGTCCCCAAATCCTCAGCCCCGAGCCTTCTTTGTTGCCTGCTTTTAAAGGCACAAACTACAGGAAAAAAAAAACTACATTCTCTTGGCGCCGCTTTTGGCACCATTAAGGGGGGCTGATACAGAGAAGGGGAGGAGAGAAGCTTGTTACCTCAGGGCCACCATTAATCTCCTTTTTCTCATGGTTCCTCTGAGTTTCCCAAGGCCATCCTTAACCCCTTATCTTTTCAGTTTTCTTTGGGTGTCTCAAGGCCCTTATGTTTACAAAAAAGAATCTGCCAGGGTGTGTACGTGCAGTAACTGAGGGTCAGAATGGAGTTATTACAGTCCAAAGGCTGATGCTCTAACCGCTGAGCCAAACCGGCCAGGGCTCTCACAGTTTTGGTGAGTTTTTTTTAAATTTTTCTTCCAAGTCATGCTTTACTTATTTTTCTAGTGTTTTCTGGGTTGATTTGGGAAGAAGCATTCAACAGCCATATTGCCAAGCAGACAAAATTTTGACATGATCAATGCTATGCAAATATTAATTATGCCAATTATCTATCAACAAAAGTCTGAGACCTCAAAAAAAGCCAAGGAGATTGCTTATGTAAATTGGTTATTTTGTGGCATAGTATTTGTTATTGACATAACATGACTGTAAGCATGTAATTTTTCCCAAACCATTTAAATATCTGGAAAGGTGAAAACTGATGATAAATGCCAGGGAAGGGATGACAGACGATGGATGCCAGGGTTTGCTTACTGAGAATCGTACTGTTACTACACTGTGTCCTCCCAGTGTGAATACTGAACCGTCCCTGTGTGAGACTGCAGCTGTGTTCCCTGGACGGTATCATCAACACAAGGTCACACCTGCAATGGTGAAAATGAAGAAACAGCAAAACACCAAGTGCTCAAGATGTTTTTCTTCTGAGAATTTCCACCTGGCTCCATCCTCTTTCCCCTTTCACCTAATTAGATAAAAATCTATTCACTTTACCTAAAGCCTCAGTACTCCTCCCTCACAAAACTATAGACCTGAATGTTGCCCTAGGCAATCACTAAGGCAAGACTTGCCAAGTAAGAGGTTGGTTAGCGAGCAAAATCCCCAGCAGCTCTGGCCCTTCCCCTCCCACAGCAGAATCCACACATACCTAGGTTTCCAGGTTCGATCCCCATTCAGGGCACAAGTGAGAAGCAACCGATTAATGTTTCTCTCTCACATCAATGTTTCTTTCTCCCTCTCCCTCTAAAATCAATAAAATCATATCCTTGGGTGAGGATGAAAATAAAAAGAGAAATCCTGCAGGCTCCATACCCTTCCGATACCAGCCTATGTGCCAACACCGACTCCCACCTTAAAGGGCCAGTATTGACAGATTCATTCCTTTTGGTGTTGAAAGAGTTACCTTATTATGCATGATACATTAAAACAATAGCAGCTCACTGCACAGAGAGCATGCTGGACCACCAAGGGAGAGTAACTGAGAAGAGGAGCTAGGGTCCGAGACAGGCCAGGTGGAGTTACCTTAGGACGTGTTACCAGGAACAGCAGAGCCTTCTGAGGTGCTGGGCATACATCAGGCTGCCACGAGAGCATGAGAAAACAGGAATCAGCCACGCATTCCTGCACACGCCCAGGAGCAGGACGACTACCTACATGTCGGAGAGGTGTTTTCCTTTGACTTGCCCATGTTCTGAGTGAGACCTTTGGCCCAGTTTAAGAAGCCAACTGAGCCTCGATAAGCAGGGGCGTGACCTCCGGGGGCAGGAGTCTCGGGGCTGTATAAAGCCCGACGGGGCACTGCTGGGCACCTCTCCCAAGGACTGTCTGTAAGCTGGCTTTCTGCTCGCGCTCTGAACATGCAGCGGCTGCTGACTCCAGCCAAGCGGGTCTTGCAGGTGAAGAGAATGATGCAGGAATCGTCTGTCACGACTGCTCGCCTTCTCCCTGCAGCCCACCAAAGGTGAGTCACGTTGTTCCCAGGGCTTGTCCAGGTCACTCTTAGAGGAGTGCATGGAACCAGCAGAAGACAGGCAGAGGGCCTGCCACCAGGGAAAGCTCGCTAGAATCCAAGTCAGACGTTGGCAAGGCTTGTGCTCAGCCTTAGAGAAGCAAGTTAACCTCTCGGGGTCTGAGCTACTTCATCTCTGAACAGACAGCCCCTCCCAGCTACAGAGTTCCCAGATCCCAAACCTCTGACACCTGCTGTTTGTAAGTGAGGACATCTTCCCCTCCCCTAGCTGCAGGAAGAGTGGACCTGTCAGTGCCAGGCCTGCGGAGTCGGCTTCCTCCAGCGCCCCCACCTTCGCCCACAGCCTCTGCCAACGGCAGTGTTAGTGAAACCAGCTGCTTAAGTCACTGCGGCCACATTTTAAAAGGACTAAGGATGACAAGTGCCTTTCTCTGCCCTCTGATTTCATGAAAGGGCAAAATGAGATATAAAGACATGTGTGAGTGGGTGTGTGCACGGGTGTGTGTGCAGTCTGCTTGTGCGAAGCCCCTATGATGCTCTCCTTTTCTTTGTAAGCACCTGCCCGGTCTGCCCACGTGCACAGCTAGTCCCCGGACCCGAAGTCATCCGCTGTCCTCTAGGGCTGGCCCTTTCTTTCCTGGCACTTCTACACTGCATTCCATGAACACTTCAAAGAATGACTCTGAGCTAGTGTCTCCCATCGCCTGGTGCCCAGGGGACCTGGGAGTATGACTGTGTGGGGTAGGTGAGACTCCTTAGCCTTCTTATTTTCTCTAGAACTCTCCACCGTCGTCCACACTCTCCCCCACCCGCTGTGTACAGATCAAATGTCCCAGCTCAGAGTTTCACCTGTTTTTGTATCTATGAGGAAGGGATTGACGTGGGTTTGCTTGTTTCAATAAGCAACATTTGGCCTGCCACCAAGAAACAAACCTCTGTCCTTGCCAACCCGCCCCTCCTCCTGACGGTCTCGGTTCAAGATCTTGGAATCATCATCCACATTTTCTTGCTGGTGTACCCACAGCGAATCCCATCTTCCGGGGCTTGAACAAGTATTGAGAATCTTCGTTATGGGTCTCTTGTGCTCTATTTGTGGACCCCCTCTAATCCGACCTGCATGGGCTCTGAAGCCACCTATGAGTTCTCCGTCTCAACGTGTGCCATGTGCCCTCCACACTTACTCTTCTCGTGTGTCGCCCCCCTCCTCCCTTCACGCTCCACTCCAAGTGTCCTTTCCTGTTCAGTCACCCCCTGTGGCCGCTGTCTCTCAAAGCCCCCTCCAATTCTTCATCAGCAGAAGCCACACTGATCCGTCAAGGTCGATCTCAAATGTAGCCTCCTCCATGAAGCCTCTCCTGAGCCTGCCATCCACAGGGAACCCACCTCCTTTGAACCCGTGTGGGACTTGCCGTACCCCTCTTGTGGCCCCTATCACGTCCGACTGGGTTGGGTTATGGGTGTAAGTGCTAATCTCATTCCTCCTCTGCCAAGGAGCCCACAGAACCTTGACCTCCGTTTTTCTTAGCTCGCTCCCTTCCTGCAGCCCCTCCCCAGCTCAGTGCCTGGCATCTAATAGTGAATCTAGAAACACAAGGGAAGGAAAGGAGATGAAGCCGAGACATAAAAGCTTGTTGTGTGCTCTTGAACCAAGCGATGCCAGAACAAAAATAGTTTTAAAGTAAATAAGACGATTATTCCATAGAGAAGAATCAGAGAATTCCACAGAGAACAAGATGTGAAGGATACTTTTAACTCCAGTGGTCTGATGTTTCTGGAAACCTCTACATGTTAACTTTTCTTCAAGGCTCCAGAAATAGCCGCCTGCCCAGACAGTTACAAAAGTTACCAAGCGACTGATTCTTGGAGCCGCTCAGCCTTGGATTTCTAACTGGGAAGAGAGGGAGGGAGGGAGCTCAGACAAGGCAGAGTGAGAATGAGGCTGAGGAGGGGCCGGCCAAGCACGGGACCCAGTGCTGGCTAACCATCAGCTCGGGCACTAGGGGAGCTCCTCCGCAAATATGTGGGAGTACAAACTCCAGCTGTTGGGGGTGGGGGCACCAAATAAGTACGGAGGATAACTAACCTCCAAACCCCTCTTGTCAGATATGGGTGAACGTTTATCACTTTGCCCCACTCTGTGTGATCATAGGGTCCACTTTGCCCCACAGTAGTCCCCCAAAGTCACCCTCCTGAGGGAGCAGTGGGGTAACCAGAAGCCCAGACTCCTCAGAATGACTGACAGACACCCTGAGTCAGAGCTACAGTTCCTGTGGCATAGAGCTAAACACATAAATCTGTGGAGACACCCTGTCCCACTTCCACCGTCAGAAAGTCTGCAGCCAGACACAAGTCAAAGGAACTTGGTGACTCACGCGTGTGACACACGTGGGACAGTGGAAGGACAGAAGATCTCTAACATGAGATAAACTGTGAAGTTACTCTGAGCTCATCCCTTCACTAGTGTGTGCTTTGATTTCACTGTCTGTACAATGAAGGCTGTCACTGAAGTAACCAGACTTCAGGTGCTTTCGTGGGGGAGCAGGTGGGAGGGGGGCTTGGTGAGCCCGGTGCTTGTACTTGGAAGGGAAAACTCCAGGTTTTCAGCAGGGGCATTAGGAGTCAGGGTGGAGGAGAGGTGGGTGCGTCCAGAAAGGAAACAGATTGTCTTTCTTCTTCTCCTGACCTTTTCCCCATTTTCCCTCTCCTGCCACTGAAAATTGCCCTCTGCCCTCTGCACGCTCACAGCCTTTGCTGGTTCCACTCTGTGTTTAGTAAAAATATCTGCCTCTTGCATTAAACTGTGCCCTCCTGGTGCACGCAGAGAATGTCTTACTCACTGCTGTGCACCTGGAACCCCGCACTGTGTTGAGTGTGTTCAGTAAAAATTGAGAGACCTAATCAGGAAAAGCAGAGAGGATGAAATCAAGCAGAAAACTTCCTTAAAAGTAGAAAAACAGTAGGTATGTTCTTGTGTGGAAAAAAAGAAAGAGCCCGGCTGGTGTGGCTCAGTGGTTGAGCATCCACCCACGCACCAAGAGGTCGCCAGTTTGATTCCCGGTCAGGGCACATGCCCGGGTTGTGGGCCCGATCCCCAGTGGGGGCATGCAGGAGGCGGCCAGTCAATGTTCTCGCTCATCAATGTTTCTATCTCTCTCTCCCTTCCTCTCTCTCTAAAAATCAATAAAGAAAAAAAATTTTAAAAAGAAAGAAGAGGAGTCCGGCCGGTGTGGCTCAGTGGTTGAGCATCGACCCATGCACCAAGAGGTCGCCAGTTTGATTCCCGGTCAGGACACATGCCCAGGTTGTGGGCCCGATCTCCAGTGGGGGCATGCAGGAGGCTGCCAATCAGTGTTCTCTCTCATCGATGTTTCTATCTCTCTCTCCCTCTCACTTCCTCTCTCTCTAAAAAATCAATAAAGGAAAAAAAAAAAAGAAAGAAGAGGATAAAAGAGACTAATAAGAAGGGCACTTTAAAAATGAATGAATTTTTTCAAAGCATGTCCTATGGGGTTATAACATCTGTAGCAGTAAACTATATGACAATAACAGATCAAAGGGCTGGAGAGGACAAACGAAGTTCAAGTAAGGTGTTACGCTGTTCAGAAAGTTGTAGAAGTATTCATTTAAGTTATACTATAAGCCACACAGTATATTGCAATCACTAAGATCATTACTGAAAGAAAAAGAGATAAAATGGAATAGTGAATACTTGCTTAATCCAAAAGAATACAGAAAAAATATAAATAAATAAATATATGAGGCAAATAGAAACAAATGGTGACATGGTAGACTTAATCCCAACTATATCAGTAATTACAATAAATGTGATTGAATTAATTACCCCAGTTAAAGCACCAATATTGTAAGACTTGTTAAAGCACCAAAAACCCAACTATATGCTGTTTAGAATAGATGCATGTGAAATATAAAGACCCTACGAGGTTAAAAGTATGAAAGGACAGAAGAAGATCTACCAGGCAATCAATAATCAAAAAACGAAGGCAGCTTCATTAACATCAGGAAAAGTAGACATTACGGCAAGAAGATCACACAGATAAAGAGGGACATGTAATAAGAAATAAAAGAGTCAAGCCAAAAGAAACATATAATAATCCTAAATTTGTGTTCTTCTGATAACATAGCTTCAAAATATATATTTTTAAATGAATGAAATGATTGCTGTATTGTTTTTTGAGGAAACTGGCTAGAGACCATTTGTGGGATTTTGATTACTATTTCCACTGCAGGTTTTCTACCGTCCCTGCTGTCCCCTTGGCCAAAACGGATACTTGGCCAAAGGACGTGGGCATCCTTGCCCTGGAGGTGTATTTCCCAGCCCAGTATGTGGACCAAACAGACCTGGAGAAGTATGATAATGTGCAAGCGGGGAAATACACAGTGGGCTTGGGCCAAACCCACATGGGCTTCTGCTCAGTCAAGGAGGACATCAACTCCCTGTGCCTGACGGTGTTACAGAAGCTGATGGACCGCACCAAGACCCCGTGGGACTCCGTGGGCCGGCTGGAAGTGGGCACCGAGACCATCATCGACAAGTCCAAGGCTGTCAAAACAGTGCTCATGGAGCTCTTCCAGGACTCCGGCAACACTGACATCGAGGGCATAGATACCACCAATGCCTGCTACGGTGGCACTGCCTCCCTCTTCAACGCTGCCAACTGGATGGAGTCCAGCTCCTGGGATGGTATGTGCTGCCAGAAGTCTTACGTAAGAAAGGGGCTGGGGTTGGAGACCGAACGTTCAGGTTGCTTCCCTGTTCCCTAGGCAGTTTCATCTGGGGGCGGGGGGGGGGACAACTGACTCACACAGCTACTGCTACCATCCAACCACCACAGTAACAGCCGCTTAGACCTGTATACCTTTGTACAGTCAATTAAGTAGTGTGTTCACAGAGCCATTCATTCATCCTTACCACACCCTAGGAAGTGGGTGTTATCCCTGATTTACAGATGAGAAAATGGAAGATCTGATATCTTACGTACCGTGTATGGCAAAGGCAATAGGCTGAACCAAATCCGACAGAGTTCCCATTTCACCGTGCCCGTTCCTCTAAAGTTTCTCCTAAGTATCTGAGAGCAAGAGATTGGTGATGGTGAAAGATTTTTAAAAGTTTAGTGTTAAGGGGAAAAAGCCCTGGTAAAAAAGAGGCCCAAAGAATCACAAAATAGACTGTTACATGAGTATTTATTTCTACTCCTTCTCCCTTGTGTGGTTCCTAGACATTGCTTTTTCATATTAACATGACCCTGTATCTTACTCATGTCTTCCCTCGCCTGCAAGAAAGAATCCCTGTTGTGATCGCATGAAAAGGTCCAAGGGAAACAGTACAAGTTGAGAATTAGAAACCTAGCTCTGTCAATGTTGTTGACAAGTCTGTTAACCTCTTTCAGCCTCTTAGTTCTTCCTTTTTTTTGTTAATCCTCACCCAAGGATATTCTTCCATTGATTTTTAGATAGAGTGGAAGGGGGAGAGAGAGAGAGAGAGAGAGAGAGAGAGAAACAATGATGTGATTGGTTGCCTCCCGCATGACCCCAGTCGGGGCAGGGGATGGAACCTGCAACCCAAGTACATGCCCTTGACCGGGAATCAAACCCGTGATCCTTCAGTCCATGGGCTGACGCTCTGACCGCTGAGCCAAACTGGCCAGGGCAAGCCTCATAGTTCTTATTTGCTTACCTGCTTTGCAGGGCTGGTAAAAGAATTGAGTAAGATGTCCACGGAGGTGTGAAAGAACAGTACCTGGGCAGTCAAGGCACTCGATATATACTAAGTTGGAAACTAGAATTAAAACCTTAGAAACCATAATGAACATTAATTATAAAATTAATTATGAAGTCTTAATGTTGCCCAGGACCTTAGAGATTATCCAACCCAATATTTTAAAGAGAGGCCAAGAAGAGTTTAACGGTTTGTCTCTGTTCACACAGCAAAGCAGTGCAATCCCAGACACCCACTCAGTGCTTTTCCCATAGCTCTGCATAGCCACGCCATCAGCAGCTCCACTGATCTGAGATGCTCCAGTCTCTACATCATCAAATCCGTCCTTACAGTGCTTCTCCTGCTTGGCCCTTATTTTATCACATCTCCAGCAACCCCTACTGTGTTTACCACCAATATGTCCAATCAAGTATTTAGTTGGAGAGTAGAAATAAAAGGCAAGGGACACTCACCAGCCTTTAAGCAAAAATCAGAGCCTAGACTTGGGAGCATCATCAGCTTTAAGCATGTCATTTCGAGTAAGTAGCTTCTGCTGAGTGTCTGGGTATTCCCAGGAGAGGGCTGCAAATGAGCCCTGCTTTAATGTGACATCTTAATGGGGAAAATTAAAAACAAACTATTGAGATGTGGATTGTTACTTTGTATAAAAACAAAAAGCATATTTAAACTTGAGCCTAATGGCAACTGCCAAGACCAGACAAGGCCAGTGTGGATGAGATAGATCTTGCTTCTGACCTGGCCAACCATCCACCTGGGGCCCTCGGACGGGAGAGGCAGTTCTGGGACTCACCAAGGAGTTCTGAATTACTCCTGAGAACCTGCAGGATGTGGGTGGTCCTGGCTCAGATGACCTCATATTTTCTTGTCTTTTTTTTTACACAAGTAATTGAAATTTATTGTTAAAAAAACATTACACATGCACAAAAGGGTGTAAAGTGAAGAAAAGGTTTCCTTTTGACACCTTACGACCCCTTTCTCGAATTTAACACTCGCAGTGTCTATGTATTCTTCCATATTCCTTCTGTGTATCTGCAAGTGTACACATATCTATTCAGTTCTAGTTTTTAACATTATACATATTATCTCTCATCTCTATGATGTCCTAGAGGTCATTCTATATCGATATACTTAAGGTCTACTTTCTTCTTTTATTTATTTTTTTTTTATCCTCACCCGAGGACATTTTTTCATTTTTTGTTCAGATAGAGTGGGAGGGAGAGAGAGGAAGAGAGAGAGAGAGAGAGAAACATCGATGTGAAAGGGACACATCGAGTGGCTGCCACCCGCACGACCAACCAGGGCCGGGGACAAACTGCAACCGAAGTACATGCCCTTAGCGGGAACCGAACCCGGGTCTCTCTGGACCGCAGGCCGACGCTCTAACCGCTGAGCCAAACTGGCCAGGGCTTTCTTCTTTTAAAAGCTACACAATAGTCTATTCATCAATATGCCAAACTTTACTTAATTAGCCCCATATTGTTTTAGATTGTTGTTTTTTGCAGTTATAAATAATGTTTCAGGGAACACTGTACAAGCTTTGCCTGCTTGTGATGAAGGGTTGAAAGACTAGATTTCTGGAAGTGGAATTGCAGGAGGTGTGGTTGGTTTGAGAGTTTGATAGAATGTGGCCAGTTGCTCTTCGAAATGTTGCACTAAAGCACCTTTCTACAACACTATTAGCAAACTTCCTAATCTCTGTCAATTTTATAAGTAAAATAATAGTGTCATTGATTTGCCCTTTTTTTCCATTATAAGAGCTTCAATATTTTTACAATATTTGTTGGCCGTTTCTCTCTTACATTGTTTGTCTTTTTTATGAGACTTTTATAAAAGAAGAAAAATAGCTTTTTGTTGGTTATAAGTATTGTAAAAACTCTTTTGAGTTTGCTTCTTTTTTTTTTTTTTAATCTTCACCCGAAGACATTTTTGCATTTATCTTCAGATAGAGCGGGAGAGAGAGAGGGAGGAAGAGATAGAGAGAGAAACATCAATATGAGAGAGACACATCGACTGGTTGCCACCCACACAACCCCAACTGGGGCCAGGGATGAACCGCAACCAAGGTACGTGCCCTTAGCGGGAACCGAACCCAGGACTCCCCGGTCCACATGCCGATGTTCTAACTGCTGAACTGAACCAGCCAGGGCTAAAGTCCTCATTTTTAAATAATTTTTCTTTATTGATTTTAGAGAGAGAGGAAGGGAGAGGGAGAGAGAGAACATCGATTGGCTGCCTCCTACATGCCCCCCACTGGGGATCAGGCCCACAACCTGGGCATGTGCCCTGACCGGGAATCGAACTGGCGACCTCTTGGTGCATGGGTCAACGCTCAACCACTGAGCCACATCAGCCAGGCTTGAGTTTGTTTCTGACAGAAGGTTTTCATTTTTAAGTAGTCAAATTTATTGAGTTGTTTCCTTAATGGCTTCTAAATACATACATACATACATACATACATATAGATATATATAGACTCAGACAAAGATATAGACATATATATATGTCTATATATATATTTGGGGAAAATACTTTTTTGTTGGGATTGGAGTTGGAGTTGTTATAATTCTTAAGGGAAGGCCCTTAGATTTCAGTGAATTTGGGTTGGAATCCTCACTCAATCCTTATTGTACCACCTATTAGCTGTGTGGCTCTGGACAAGTGACTTAAGTTCTTCAGGCCTCAGTTTCTTCGCCTATAAAAAGGAGATAACTGGCCCGGCTGGTGTGGCTCAGTGGTTGAGCATTGTCCCATGGACTGAGAGGTCCCGGTTCAATTTCCGGTCAGGGCTCAAGCCCAGGTTGTGGGTTCCATCCCCAGTCGGGGGTGTGCAGGAGGCAGCCGATCAATGTTTCTCTCTCATTGATGTTTCTCTCTCTCTCTCCCTTCCTCTCTCTCTAAAAAATCCATAAAAACGTATTTTTTTTTAAAAGGGGGATAACTGTGTATAATATATAGGGTCATCATGAGGGTTAAATTATATACAAGCATAGCTCCCTAAGAAGCACTGGGGGAAGTCCCAGCGGCTTCCTTACAGCTTAGACAGAATCCTCAAACTACTTCCATGTCTCTCCCAGAAGCTCAAGTTTGGTGTGGTGTTTGTTTGTTTGTTTGTTTGTTTGTTTGTTTTCTGCGGGGGGTGACGGGGGACAGTACTATCAGATGAAAGTGGAACAGATAATAGTCAAGACAACAATTATTGATTGAATAATAGTCTGACTATTATAGAAGTAATAACTATAAATCATCTACAGTAAATGTTGTTACTCAACATAAACCTTTCACAATAAAAATACTATCAAGTTGTTCAAAGACATGGTTTAGGATCCAGTCAGCACTGGGTTTGAATATCAAATTCCATATTCACTAGATGTGAGACCGTAACAGGTTACTTAATCTCTCTGGAAGGCGGTGACTCCCTCCGTAAATGTAGATGCCATCTGCCTCATTGGCTGGTTTTCAGAATTGTTTGAGGAGAACTAATGTCTAGCTAGTTTCTCAAATGTTGATTTCCATCCCTACCCTTTGTCTTTCTATGGGAAGGAATTTCAGCCAGGGTGCTGAAGGTGATGGGTACCTAAATTACCCCCAAAAGTGCCAATTAATAAATTTTTCATTGAATTCAGAAACAGGATTCTGAATAAATAAGCATCTTATAGCTACAGTAATAGGACACTGAGTTTTGACTTCGCATTTCTTTACATATTTTTATTTATTTTGAGAGAGAGAGCAACAGAGAGGGGAAGAGAGAGAGAAACATTGATATGAGAGCAAAACGTCAATTGGCTGCCTCCTGCACGCCCCCCACCGGGGATCGAGCCCACAACCCAGGGTTCCGACTGGGAATTGAACAAGCAAACTTCAGGTGCACAGGGTGACGCCCAGCCAACTGAGCCACACCGGCCAGAGCATTGACTATTGACTTTGCATTTCAATTGTGTCACGATGAATTTTGCTAGAACATAAGCACCATGGAGCAGGGATTTGGGGTTTTGTTTGCCAGTCTATCTTCAATACCTAAAATTGTGCCTGGCACACAGAAGGTGCTGTCTACTAGAGATTTGGTAATGATGATAATTATTTCTCGTCTCTCATTCCAGGTCGCTATGCAGTGGTGGTCTGCGGAGACATCGCAGTGTATCCCAGTGGTAACGCTCGCCCCTCAGGAGGGGCCGGAGCCGTGGCAATGCTGGTTGGGCCCAAGGCCCCTCTGGTCCTTGAGAGAGGTTTGTAGTAACCTGTGGGTGCATGGTACCAAGAGATTGTACACGGCATGGCCAAAGGCATAGCCCCTAACCCCAAACTGGCATACCCACTATGCAGGGCCGAAGGGTGGATTTGAGAATATCACTTGCTGTCTAACGGTAGGACTGGGGAGCAGAAAGGGAAGAGAGGGATCAGGGGGGGTTTCCTCTTCTGCACCATCACACGTTGGGATAATGATGCGTGGAATAAATGGTGCTGATGCTCTAACAAGGATCTTTGGGAGCTAAACTGACAATTGAAAATGAAAGATGATAAGTGGGTATAAAATAAAAAATCTTTCCTTTGAGATTTGGCATCTATTACAGATTGTGTTAAGCCCGTACAGGGGTGGAAGGAGAAAAATACATCTCATTTATGTAAGAGCAACAATCTATTCCACTGCCTTTGAACATGTGAGGGGTGTGGAGTGGGCTCGGGCTTGGGCCTGAGACAGACGAAAACCAAGAGGCTGTAGTGATTTTCCCGTCCTCTGTGCTCGACGTGGGCTGCGCTGTGCAGTCCCTGAATCCCAATGTGTGTCTTGCCAGGGCTTCGGGGAACCCACATGGAGAACGTATATGATTTCTACAAACCAGATGGGTCTACGGAATACCCACTGGTGGATGGGAAGCTCTCCATCCAGTGCTACATACGGGCCTTGGACCAGTGTTACAAAGTATACCGTCAGAAAATTCAGAACCAGTGGAAACAAGGTATGGGGCTCAGAGGGCAGAAAGTGGGGGCTCAATGTACACGGGGCCAAGAGTTTGTCCTAGAGCTTAAGACAAGGTCTCTTCTGTCCTCTGAAAATGATCTCAAGAGAATTGTTTCATGTCCTCTTCTTCTTACACCCTTCCTTGGGTCTATGCTCAAGTCCATTTGGAAGTCATTCAAATTTAGTATAAGATTACCTCTATGCGCTGGCTGGTTTGGCTCAGTGGTTTGAGCATGGGCCCAAGGACCAAAGAGTCACGGGCTCAATTCTAGCCAAGGGCACGTACCTCAGTTTCGGTTAGTCCCTGGCCCTGGTCCGGGTCATGCGGAAGGCAACCAGTTAATGTGTCTCTCTCACATCGATGTTTCTCTCTCTCTCTCTCTCTCTCTCCCCCCCCTTCCTCCCTCCCACTCTATCTGAAGATAAATGGAAAAATATTCTGGGGTGAGAATTAAAAAAAATTTGCCTCTAACTTGAGCGAAATCAAGTAAACAATCTAGGCCAAAGCCACCCGTATGAAGCCAGCGGGTGTCAGCCACCTGGGGAGGTGCTGTGGTGAGTCAGAGTAACCACATCCTACCAGGCCTGGCGTTTGTTTCTGCTGAAGCCAGGAGCGATTTGATACTGAAAATACAGGTAAGATTTTTCAACACCAACCAGACTTTAAAAGGTGGCAAACTACACCTTTTAAACTACACCTTTGTAGTTTGCCACCTTTTAAAGTCTGGTTGATGTTGAAAAATCTTACCTGTATTTTCAGTACACTGTTATCAGTGATTTTCCTCTGGATGGTGGTCACAAGTTGATTTTATTTTTACCTTCTGTTTCTAAATTGTCCTCTAAAATATATGTACTGCTTTTATAATCAGAAAAGAAACAAATTTTATTTTAAAAATAAAGAGAGCCCTGGCTGGTTTGGCTCAGCGGTTAGAGCGTCGGCCTGCGGTCCAGAGAGACCCAGGTTCGGTTCCCGCTAAGGGCATGTACTTCGGTTGCAGTTTGTCCCCGGTCCTGGTTGGTCGTGCGGGAGGCGGCCACTCGATGTGTCCCTTTCACGTTGATGTTTCTCTCTCTCTTCCTCTCTCTCCTTCCCAGTCTATCTGAACAAAAAATGGAAAAATGTCCTCTGGAGAGGATAAATAAATAAATAAATAAATAAATAAATAAATAAATAATAAAGAGAAACCTACTTTTACAAAATACAAGCGGTCCTTACCTGCTCAGCCATGGCCAGAAGGGCACCAGCAGAAGGCAGGCCTCGGTGTGGGAAAGGCAAGTGCCGAAGCATGAGAGCCTGGGTGCTGGGCGGGGGGCGTAGGGAGCCACTCCTCTCGTCCCCCTGCACGGGTGAAATGCCAGCTGCCACCTGCTCCCGTGGCGAGGGGCCGCCTGGACCTCTCTGCCTCTGCCCCCCGCTGTGAAGCTGCTCTTGGCTAATTGCTGCCATCGCCTCCAAGTTCCTGTGGCATTCCATTTTACTCCATATTCTCACATGGATTTTTTAAAAATCCTCACCCAAGGATATTTTTCCATTGATTTTTTTTTAGATAGAGTGGGAGGGAGGAAGGGAGGGAGGGAGAGAGGGAGAGAAACATTAACATGAGAGAGACACATCGACTGGTTGCCTCCCACACGACCCTGACCGACTGGGCCTGGGATCGAACCTGCAATCAAGGTACGTGCCCTTGACCAGGAATCGAACCCATGACCCTTTGGTCCTTGGGCTGACACTCTAACCACTGAGCAACCCCGGCAAGGGTGGGGAGAATTCTTTCACAGAGGTTGGCAATGGTAGATAGGAAGAATATATTTGTCTCTCCCTTCTTTCTTTGTAAGGAGGGTGTGCAGTGAAATGTTGAAAGGTGAGTGAGCAAACCTTATGGGTGTTTGCTGGAGGCGGGGCCGGCGCCCCTCAGCACAGGTAGATATGAGAGCAGAGGTCTGAGTGGCTCATCGTGTCACTTCCTTGTTTTCACACTTTCTCTTCCAGCTGGCATCGACCGAACGTTTACTCTCGATGATTTACAGTTCATGCTCTTCCACACACCCTTCTGCAAGATGGCCCAGAAATCCCTGGCTCGCCTGATGTTCAATGACTTCCTGTCTGCCAGCAGCGACACACAGAGCAGCCGCTACAAGGAGCTGGAGGCCTTCAAGTGAGTCCTCTTTGGGGGAGCCTAGAGGCTCGTGAGGGGTGAGGAAGGGCGGGCTTCCTCGAGCCTTGAGTCTGGACCCCCAGCCATTCCTGTGGGGGAAAAGGACACTCCTCCAACACAGGAGGCGTGACACCCAGTCTTACATGGGTCATTGGGTTACTGTCCACATGGGTCTCCACCTTGCAGCTCAGGGGGCGCAGGGAATCTGCTAGCACCTGGATCAGGAGCCTGTAGGAAGCTTCAGAGAAGGAGAGGAAGGGCAAAGAGGCTGAGGCTATACCATTCAGTCCGTAAACATTCGAGGAAGTCAGCTGTGCGTCAGGCACCGTACTAAACTGCAGGGACACCGAAACAAGTGTGACTGTGATCTCTGCCTAGAGGCTCTGGCAGTCTATGGACAGAAACACCTAGCAGGACATAAACTCAGGACAGGACCGCAACTCCGCAAGTGTCCGGTCTCACTCTCTCTCACCATTGACTCCATGAATGTCTTGCTTGTCACCTCAATGTCCCCATCTATGAAATCGAGATCGTCCAGCTCACCCTCTTAGAGGTCAATAAAGCAGGAAGAATGCCATTTATTGATGCATTGCTCCAAGATATTTAGAAAAAAAGAATCTTCAGTACAGAGAGTTCCCACGAGGAAGAGAATGTTCCCTTTCTTCTTGGTAACTATGCATTTCAAGTTTTGTAATATGCACCAATATCTGCCCCATTACGAACTACTACTAGTAACTGAAACACCAGCCACTGACCAACACACCGAAATTAGCACAAACACCACTTACGAGACCTGCTCCATGAAAAAAAATTCTAGCAGAGGCCAAAGATAACCTAATATCTTTAATATATTAAAATCATGTCAATAATAAGATAAGCATTGTAGTAGAAAACGGAGCAAAGGATATGGATAAGACGCTTCCTCAAGGAAGAAATGTGTGTGCTTATTAGTAACAAAGTTAAACGATGACCATGTTCTCTACCCAGACTTTTAAAAGTTTGAGTGCCCAGAACTGACGAGGTTATGGGAGAATGGGCGATAGTAGGAACATACATTGACACGAGGGCTTTGGGGGAGCAGCAGCAAAACACGTAGCAAAGGGCTTAAAGACATGCATGCCTTGTGGCTCAGGATTTTCATGTTTAAAAGAACATGTAGAGCCCAGCCGGTTTGGCTCAGTGGTTGAGTGTTGACCCATGCACCAAGAGGTCGCCAGTTCAATTCCTGGTCAGGGCACATGCCCAGGTTGTGGGCCAAAATCCCCAGTGGGGGGCATGCAGGAGGCAGCCAATCAATGTTCTCTCTCATCAATGTTTCTATCTCTCTCTTCGTCTCCCTTCCTCTCTCTCTAAAAGCAATAAAGAAAATAAAAATAAAAATTAAAAAGAACGTAGATTTTTTGGTAGTATTTTAACTAGTGAGGACAGGAATGGGGAGATGGGCCAAAGTAGGGTCAATGCTATCATGGCCCATTCTTGCAGCCTTTAAAAATAATGTTATAGAAGGTGATTCAATGTCAGAGAGAAACATAGTTAAGGAAGCATGCAAACAGAATGTAAGCATGACTTCATTTCCCAATACACTATATGAAAGTCGGGATGGATTCCACACAAAAATTATGACCTGAGCGCTCTCTCTGAATGGTAAGAGTATTAGTGACATTTTCATCTCTGTGCTTTCCTGTGTTTCTAAATATTCTGTAAGAAAACCATGTGCCCAAAACTCTTCCCTCCAGAAGCGCTCCTTCCCCGTCGCTCCTCCCTCCCTCCCGGGCCACTCACCAGCCTGTCCCTCTGGCTGCCTCACAGGGACCTGAAGCTGGAAGACACCTACACGAACAAGGACATGGACAAGGCCCTTCTGAAGGCCTCTCTGGACATGTTCAACAAGAAGAGCAAGGCCTCCCTGTACCTGTCCACACACAACGGGAACATGTACACCTCGTCCCTCTACGGGTGCCTGGCCTCACTCCTGTCCCAGTGAGTACTGCGTCCGCCGCCTCCTGCCTCCCACCCTTGGTCTGAAGGTCCACCGAGTTTGTGTCCTCTTCTGGTTCAGAGGTTATTTTAAGAAGGAAGGAAGGAAGAGAGGAAGGGAGGGAGAGAGGGAGGTGAAAGAAACTTGTTTTAAAGGTATGTCTAGGGCCCTGGCTGGTTTGGCTCAGCAGTTAGAGCGTTGGCCCTCGGACCAATGAGTTGAGGGTTCAATTCCAGTCAAGGGCACGTATACCTCGGTTTCGGTTCGTCCCTGGCCCTGGTTAGGGTCGTGTGGGAGGCAACCAGTCGACGTGGCTCTATCACATCGATGTTTCTCTCTGTCTCTCTCTCTCTCTCCCTCCCTCCTACTCCATCTGAAGATAAATAGAAAAATATCCTCAGGTGAGGATAAAAAAAATAATAAAGGGCCCTGGCCGGTGTGACTCAGCGGTTAGAGCGTCGTCCCGTGGACCAGAGAGGCCTGGGTTCGGTTCCCACTAAGGGCACGTACCTCGGTTGCGGTTTGTGCCCGGCCCTGGTTGGGGTTGTGTGGGTGGCAGCCACTCGATGTGTCTCTTTCATGTCAATGTTTCTCTCTCTTCCTCCCTCTCTCCCTCCTGCTCTATCTGAAAATAAATGCAAAAATGTCCTCAGGTGAGGATAAAAAATAAATAAATAAAATTTAAAAAATAAATAAATAAAGGTATAGGAGGTTTACTATCAGTATTAAACAGTCACCTCCAAGGTGAAGTTTGCGTATCATGTCAGGGGATGTGCAAGACCCACTTGACGCAGCAAGAAAATAGAGGAACTTTTTTTTTTTTTTTTTTATCTTCACCTGAGGACATTTTTTCACTTTTTGTTCAGATAGAGTGGGAGGGAGAGAGAGGGAGAGAGATAGAGAGAAACATCTACGCGAAAGGGACACATCGAGTGGCTGCCACCCGCACGACCAACCAGGGCCGGGGACAAACTGGAACCGAGGTACATGCCCTTAGCAGGAAACGAACCCGGGTATCTCTGTACCGCAGGCCGACGCTCTAACCGCTGAGCCAAACCGGCCAGGGCTAGAGGAACTTTTATGCATATTTTTATCTCATCCATTTAAAATCTCTATACTTCATAAAACATAATGATTAACAGAGTCTAGTTTTGGAGCCCACACCTAGGTTCAAATCTCTTTACTACTTACTAACTCTGACCTTGGGAAAATCCTTGCCCTCTCTGTGCCTCACTTTTCCCATCTATAAAATATATGCAACAACAGGTACCCCCAGGGTCTGGATGAGAGTTACGTGTCTAAAGCACGAACTGTAATGCTCAGCAGATGCTCAAATGTCTATTGTTACTTCTACCAACACTATTTTATGGGATGTAGAAGGAAACACTTGTACTATAGTTAATGCATAGAATATACTATAGACTTGATGAAATGATTACTAACGAGGGGCCGTAGAAGAGTTACAAGTGCTGAAGAATTACCAGTCAATATGGAAGCCTGCAGGTGCGTCCAGTGGTCTGACCTCCACTCAGAGATGCCTTCAGAGTTCACTGAACTCACCTTGTCTTCATGGGTGGGGAGATGCTCCTTGTACACCCCGAAATTCTGTTATGCTCACTGTGCCTTCTGCATCTTGGATTTTAGCTGTTCCCTTCTTGGCACCTTTTTCTCCTACTGGACCTACCCCAGTGTCCAAAAGTCCCTCTTGTGTGAGTGCTGGGAACCCGTTTCTAGTTGCAGGAGGTGAACTAGACTGGGCTGATAGGTTGGTTGTTTGTTAGAAGCACAGAATGTAATGCTGATGCGTTTTCTAGGTGTTGGTTTCTTCCCCTGCAGGCACTCTGCCCAAGACCTGGCTGGCTCCAGGATTGGCGCCTTCTCCTACGGCTCTGGCTTGGCAGCAAGTTTTTTTTCATTTCGCGCGTCCCAGGACGCTTCTCCAGGTGAGTCCCGTCTTTCTATCAGGCACTTCGGGGAAGATTCATCTGGTACCACCCCTGAGGATCCCGCCTTGACAGAATCATGTGATTAGGAACAGTTAAATCCCTAAAGGATTTAAGCGATGGAGTGAGCTGGTCTACCTTGTGTATCTGAAGCCCTCCCCTGGAACAACGGTGGGTATGGGGAACCAGTCAAGCTGTTCCAGCAAACAGTCCAGGCGAGAGTGACGGTGACTTCGTGTAGCTGATCAAAGAGAAGCTGGTGGATTTGAGATATCCAGTAAAGAGTTGTTGATTATTATTTGTTGTTGTTGTTGGGGTGTTTTGGTTTTTTTTTGGTTAATCCTCACCCGAGGATATTTTTCCATTAATTTTTAGATAGAGTGAAAGGGAGGGAGGGAGGGAGGGGGAGAGAGAAACATCATGCGAGAGAGACACATCTATTGGTTGCCTCCCACATGACCCAGACCAGGGCCGGGGATTAAACCTGCAACCCAGGTACGTGCCCTTGACAGGGAATCGAACCCGCAACCCTTTGGTCCTCAGGCCAGTGCTCTAACCGCTGAGCCTAACTGGCCAGGGCAGTTGTTGATTATTTTGTGATGAATGTAATAAAAGCATTGAGCACTGCGTGAGGTGTACCTGGCCAGGCCGGTGTGGCCCAGTGGACTGAGCATCGACCCATGGACTGAGAGGTCCCTGCTCGACTCCTGGTCAGGGTACATGCCTGGGTTGTGGGCTCCATCCCTAATAGGGGGTGTGCAGGAAGCAGCCAATTGATATTTCTCTCTCACAGATATTTCTTTCTCTCTCTCCCTTCCTTTCTCTCTAAAAAAAAATCAATAAAACATATTTTTAAAAAAAGAGAGCCCTGGGTGGTTTGGCTCAGCGGTTGGAGCATCGGCCCACAGACCAATGAGTCGCAGGTTTGATTCCGGCCAAGGGCACGTACCTTGGTTGTGGTTCATCCCCAGCCCTGGTCAGGGTAGTGTGGGAGGCAACCAGTCGATGTGTCCCTCTCACATTGATGTTTCTCTCTCTCTATCCCTCTCTCTCCCTCCTTCCCACTCTCTCTGAAGAAAAATGGAAAAATATCCTTGGGTATGGATTCAAAAAAAAGAGAGAGAGCCCTGGCTGGTTTGGCTCAGCGGTTGGAGCATCGGCCCACGGACCAGAGAGTCCTGGGTTCGGTTCCCACTAAGGGCACATGCCTCGGTTGCAGTTTGTCCCGGGCCCCAGTAGGGGTCGTTGGGTGGCAGCCACTTGGTGTGTCTCTCTCACATCGATGTTTCTCTCTCTCTCTTCCTCCCGCTCTCCCTCCCACTCTATCTGAAGATAAATGCAAAAATGTCCTTGGGCGAGGATAAAAAAAAAAGAGAGAGAGCCCTGGCCAGTTTGGCTCAGCGGTTGGAGCGTTGGCCTGTGGACCAGAGTCCCGGGTTCGGTTCCCGCTAGGGGCACGTACCAAAAACAAAAACAAAAAAAAATTTAAAAAAAAAAGAGAGAGCGCGATGTCCCTGGACAGACGAGCGTGTCTGCTGGCCTCGATCACGTCCGGGCACTCTAAGCCACACTCGGAGCACCCCCACAGTTCGAGCTCACAAAGCCTGGCTGTCTGTGGGACTGCTGGTTGGCAGCAGTGACAGTGACAAGCAGGGTATTGATCTCCTGTCCTTCGCAGGCTCCCCGCTGGAGAAGCTGGTGTCTAGCATGTCAGACCTGCCCACGCGCCTCGCCTCCCGGCGGCGCGCGTCCCCGGAGGAGTTCACGGAAATCATGGAGCAGAGAGAACACTTCTACCACAAGGGTAAGAGCAGCCGAGACCCAGGGATTCATCAGAGGTCCAGAATATAGGGGGCCCAGGGAAGCTGTCTCAAAGGCATGACTGGGAGAGGATCTGTTAGGTGCCACAGGGCAGGAACTGGGTGGGGAAGCAAAAGACAGATTTGGAAAGAGGCAGCCGGCAGCCTGTGGCTTCTCGGTATAGACTGCAGCTCCCCACCCAGAACAGGGCGCTGGACAGTGCAGCCCCACGGAAGCCAGAGGCACGGTCTTTGAAACACCATCCACACAGCGGTCGAAGGAGCCCAGACTTGGGAGCCAGAAATCTAAATCTAACTGACCTGTGACATGCACTAGCTCCTTCTCTTTGGGAAAATGATTGAACTTTTCCCGGTTGACTCATTTCTAAAATCCTGCCAATTTTGCAGGATTGCCAAACAAATTAACTAAATGAGTGTATTAAAATAAGTTTTGAACAAACTTTACTGTCTCCACCCAACTGCCCTTTTCCCTTACCAAACATGACAATAAAATATTGCCCCAAAAAAAGCAACCAAAGAAAAGCAAAGCAAACCAAAGGTATGATTGGAGAGACCACATGGTGACTTTAAAACCTTGAGACATGTGTGTGCACTGAGGTCTGAAAGGGGACAGAACCTATGGAATTGGGAATGTCCCAGAAAACCTAGATGCGGTAATCATCTTAGCTGGAAGAGGGGGCATGTTAGAGCAAAGAAGAAAAACGAAGAAAATAAAAATAGAACCTCTGAGACAAACACTGACAGACAGGACACTGAAATACAATAAATCAGAGCCGGAGAACTTGGGACCCAGGAGGAGTGTCTGTGAGGGAACAGGAAGCTAAGAACCATCGACAAAAGGACACCAGGAAGATCTCAGTGGAGGGAGGGCCTGTTCCTATGACATAGGAAATGTCATACTCCTGTGATAAAATCTCTGATAGCTGAGCCTTCTGGCCTAGATCCTTCTGGCCTAGATCCTTCTGGACTAGATTTTCTCTGGTCCTTCTGCTGGCCCAGTGGCCCGCTGGGTGTCCAGGTGACCTCACAGCCCCTTGGAACACAGCGGGAAAGCGTCACCATGGAGCTATTGGCGTCCCTGATATTACTTTCTTTTCTCCAAGCACATATAGCTCTTTTTCAGTATCGCCTCTTCTCCTCGTTCCACAGTGAATTTCTCACCCCCTGGTGACACCAGAAGCCTTTTCCCCGGCACCTGGTACCTGGAGAGAGTGGATGAGCTGCATCGCCGAAAGTACGCCCGGTGTCCGGTCTGAAGGCGGTGAGTGACACTTCGCGGGGTTGGTGGCGTAGTAAAGGTTTTCCTCCGGGGAACTGAAGCAGTTCTGATCGTGTAACTAGGCCTGAGAGGGTCTGCCGCTCCCAAAATCATCAGAGGTGGGGAGTTTGTACCAAGAAAAACACTTAGGGCTCTTGGCCCTGGAAAGCCAAAAGCAGAGGGGAGGGGCACGTCCTTAAATCTTGCAGGTGAAAAAAGAGGCAGCTTGTTTATCTGATCTGCTCACGATAGGCAGCTCAATAGAACAAAAGCGGCACCTTAGGGGGGCAGGCTGTGACCTTGGACCTGTGGAGCCCCGTACTCCAAAGGGGGAGATCAGTAATGAAAACGAATCGCTTCAGAAAAGGTACATACACAAAGGGACAGATCCACAAAGAAACCAGATCTGAAGGAGAGAAGAGTTTCATGGGAGAGGACTGGGGCCAGAGGAGAAATGAGAGAATTCTTTAGGCTCCTTTTTAAAGAAAAATAAAGCATTCGGAATTAGAATCTTATAGCTCACGGACCCAGATATCTGCCTTCAGTTTATCCTCCGAGTTGGTAAAATAAACAGAAGAGTGAGAAGCAAGTTCTTTCACACCCACACATCTCAACAGACACAGCCCCGAGCCCAAACACTTCCTCGATGTTTTTCTGTTTTTCATTGTTTCCCTCCTTTAGTGGGTGAAGGGGGAAGAATGAAAGGCGTGCCGAGGGCAGGGTGTGGAGCAGGAGACCAGGAGGGAGAAGTCCACAGATAAAGGAAACACTGAGATAAAGCAGAGAGCTACAGGCTGAGGGGGCCTCACCGCCGCTGAAGACCTAGGGTGTCGGGGGCCAGGGACGGGCCAGGGACGGGCCAGGGACGTGGCGGGGCGCAGGCTGTGGATGAGACGGCAGGCTGGGTGAGCAGGCTCACCAGACGCCAACACTGCCAGGAGTTCATGTCTGCTTGTTTGTTGTTTGAAATGTGGTTCTTAAGGGAAAGTCAGTGGCGAAAGAAGAGGGGGCTATTAAACGTGTCAAGCTAGTTTAGTCATCAGGAGTGGGGGCAGGGGAAGGATGGAGGGAGAGAGAAATTTGGGGTTTTGAAGGGAGTGTTTCAGTGTCTGGCTCCCTCCCTCTGCGGGTGGACAAGCTTCTGGGTGCTTAGGCAGCACTGTGCCCACGAGAGGAAGCTGGGGCTCCTGGACTTGCCGCGTGCCCATCACCCACACCAACGAGATTCTGGCTGACATAGGACTTTGAGTCAGAGCAGGGCTCTCCAAGCTCTGTGGGTCTCTGCACTGCCCTCTGCCCAGCCTGGGCCCCTCTGGAACAGACCCCGCCCTGGGGACTGGGCCTCCCAGCCTTGGCTCCGCTGGCACTGGGCACAGGTCCCTCAAGCGGCAGGGCTTGGAGCTGGGGGGGGGAGCAGTGCCGCACCCCAGACCTGGGCATACAGTTAGGAGAGGCCCTGTGCACAGCCCTGCCTCAGGAAGGAAGCAGGTCCTGGGGGTGGGGGTGGGGGTGCCCAGGATGAGACTCCCGACTCAGTGTCCTGTTCTTGCTTCTTTAAATTCTACAGCTCCATGGAATGGTTCCTGGGAACAGAGACGCTAGCAGAGCTTTTGCCCACAAATCAAGTAAAAAAACAAACGACCCATTCTTCACTGGTAAATAGATTGGTTTGGACACACTAGCCCGCAAGCACTGGCCCCGTAGAGTGACAGCCACCCTCAGGGGGTCCTTCGTGCCTTTCCTGCTGCAGTCACTGTCCTGGGCTTGTGGCCGTGTGGGCCAGGGGCCCTTTGTGGAAAAGAGATGGAGAGAAGGCCTGGCCTTGACCTCCAGAAATGGGGCAGACCTGTTGCCTCCAAGATCCAGATTACTTGTCTATCATTTGTTAATAGCTTTGTTATTATTGTTGTTATTATTAAATTTCTGTGCTGTTATATCTTTAGTCTTGTATGTGAATTTCTAAATGTTATACCTGGCACTAAGCTAATATAACACCGTTAAAAAGACAGAGAAGTTGCGGGGTAAAGGGCGCAGAGGTCAGTGGTATGGTGCTGGATAATAACTACACTCTGGAGAGAGATGACTTTGTAGTGCATACAGATGTCAAATCATAATGCTGTACACATGAAACTTACATAATGAAATAATAAAAGTAAAAGGCAGGAGGGCAACCAAGCCCCAACTGTGCACAGAAACAAAAATCACAAGCAAGAAAATAAAATTAAATACTCAAGAAAGAAAAGGAGGAAACCATTCTTCTATTTCCTGCAGAGGAGCCTGCAGGCCTCCTGGCCCTTGGTTCTGAGAACCCCACTCCCCAAGCTGCTGGGCACCTACCCCCCACCCCGCACCCCCTTACCCCCACCCCCACCACCCCCACCTCTGGGGTACGGTGCTGAGCACTCACTTCACAATCTCCCCCTCGCCCCTCCCCTTCCACTCTCCCCTCTGAGGTTGGGGGAAGCCAGGTGGTGAGCCACACAGCTGGGGCCCCCAGCTTCCTTCTCTGATCTAAAGACGCCCCGCCCAAGAGAGCCAGCGCGGGGGCCAGCAGTGACTGGGAGCTTGTAGATCAAAGCCCCGTGGCCTCTGCCAGTGGGAGGAGCCAGTGTTATCTGAACGAATAAACACAGGGGTTAATAGGTTACACTTTGGGCTCCTCCAGCCAAAAAACCACTTTTGATGCCTAGCAGGAAATTTTTCCATTAGAGGATTGTTTGTCCCCTTGGGTTAGGGCCGCTTATAAAATAGCAGTGGTTCAGGGAGGTGGGGACTGGGGAGGAGGGGGAGGACACCAAGTTATTGTCATTCATTACCTTTTAGAAACTTTCTTCGGCCACCCCAATGAGAAAGGGCACTTTGGAGGAGAGAATGTTTTCACTGGTGGGGAGCAGGGCTGGCTGGGGGCCCTGGACACCCGGGAATGCGATGCTGGGCCAGCCCACTTTGCTCTTTCCCCAAGGCTGTTCATGTCCCAACAGGACCAGGAAATCCGAGATAAACCCCAGTGTGAGCGGCTAATCCAGCGTCAGCTGACGCCCTTCCCTGGCCCTCCCCAGGGGCTGGCTCCACGCCACAACACCAGCTGTGGCTGCCCCTTAGCAGCCCCTCTGCTAACCCCCTGCCGCCTGCGCCCCTCAGCAAGCTGTTTGGGGGCCCTCGGTCTAGTTAGCATCCCCGACAGGACAATATATGCCTTTCCTGGGATCTCCCAAGTGGTGTGTGCAGTCATGGGGGAAGAGCCCATATCACCTGAGTTCTTGAGATCAGAGACTCCGGGACGATAGTTCACGGGGCTCTCGATGCTCGAACTGCCTCCGTGGGCCTCAGCAGCCAGGACAGTCCGTGTGTGGTGCCCCATGCTGGCGCCAGCCCTACCTCTATTCACAATCTTTGGACAAAGCACAGGGTTGATGTGAAAAATATTTAACAATGAGGCTATCAGGATGCTGACCAGTTGAATGGGTGCGGCCCATACCCCTGCACACCGGCTCAAAGTCAGCCCTGGTTCAACTCAGGGCACTCGGGATGGCACTGGCCATCACCACCATCACCCAGAGAGAGGCTCCCACTCCCCTCTTCACTGACTTTGCTAGTGAGCCCTCGGCCTTCCTCAGGTAGCTCTGGGACCCACATTAAAACTGGCCCCTGCTGGCTCTGGACAAAGCCCTGTCCCCCAAATAAAGTCAACATAGGAGGAAATGAGTTTCCAATCGCCCTGTTACCATTTCGTCCTAAGGACTGCTAATATCATGCAGACAAAGAACTTCGCTGTGTGGGCAAAAATCACCCAGGGTGACCCAGAGCAGGGGAGAGGATGAGTGATTACTAGAACAGGACAGTGAGCCGTTACATTCATCTCAAACAAGAGTACTCCACATCAGTCAAACAGTGAAGAATGGTCCATCCAGCATGCACACACGCACACACACGTGCGTGCGCACACACGTGTGCACACACACACACGCACACACACGTGCACACACACGCACACACACCTTGCTAAATAGGAGTTCCAGAATTCTGAGGCCAGTTACCTCCTGTTCCAGTATCTGCCACCTCCATCACCAAACTTACGAGAAACTTCTCGCTGTGGCTCTTCCCAGCCAAGATCCCCAAGAATGAAATTCCACTCTAAAGTTAGGCAGTGCGAAGATGTCGCACCCCAGAGTAACACCAAGGACTAGACAGCACCCTCTGTGGGGCACCAGCTGGGTTTTTCATTGATCTTCCCTTCTTACATTTGGGAGTTGATGTGGACAGTCACGAAACAGAGCAATGCGGTGAAATGGCCCTATGCCGTGACATGCCACCCATGTCTACAAAGACACTGTGGGATGCTCAAGTAATTTGGGTTTCTAAAATTGTTCTGGCCACCTGAGAGCAGAATATGGTTTGTCTAGGGCAGTGGTTCTCAACCTTCCTAATGCCGTGACCCTTTAATACAGTTCCTCATGTTGTGGTGACCCCCAACCATAAATTTATTTTCGTTGATACTTCCTAACTGTAATTTTGCTACCGTTATGTCTTAGGCGACCCCTGTGAAAGGGTCGTTCGACCCCCAAAGGGGTCGCAACCCACAGGTTGAGAACCGCTGGTCTAGGGAGTTTTGAGGGAAGAGGCTGAAAATTGAGCTCAAATCTTAATTTCATCAATCTCTGCCTGTTTTTCTAGCTATCATGGGCTCAAGTGACCCCTTCACCAGATGCCCCGTGACGCACAGATCGCTTTCCAGTAGGAGGAGAGGAGTTATCTGGTAGTTAGGACACCCCGTCCAGATCTAGGTGAATATTATCGCAAGGTCCAGGGACAGGCTCTTTAGTGCAAGGGGTTCTGTGTAAGACCGAGACCAGTTGTCTACTTAAAGGCACAGGAATGAAAAAACAAGGTTCGCCAAGTGCCTCAGGTATGTCCTGTAAACAGTGGTGAAAGTTACAGCTGCTGTCAGCTGGCAGTCCTCAGCCAGCCCATCTCCTCGGTCTGCCACAGCCAGGAGACGGCACGCCAGTTCTGAGCTCTGCAGGTGCGCCGGCCTTTAGCTCAACCATAGCACCGAGGAGGCCCAAGTGGCGGGTTTGCTCCTGTCAGTGCCAATCAGACGCCCTGTGCCAGCTTTAACCCCGGGCAGCAGTCTCAAAAACAAGCTAGTGAGCACAAGGTAGAGATGCAGCATCCCCCTACTCACAGGGAAAAACCCTCGACAGGTGAAATCCGTAGGATCAGTAAGTGCCGTTCTGTCATGTTTCATCAAAATTATCTTTTAAAAAAAAAAATCAATTATACTATCCAACCCATACTGAGCTGGCTTTGCAAACTCACCTGCCATTCTCACGCCCCACGTCTCACTTTCTTCCCCTTAAGAAATCCTCCCAAACATCTTCAGCTGAACTGCTTCCTCCCCTGGACTCCACAGAATTCATCTGCACCTGCTGTGGCACCATCTTCACTGCTTGCAGTGGCCTGTGTGCCCTGTCCCTCCCACCAGGTGGACTTGTATAGGAGAAGTCTGGGTTTTAATGCCCCTCTTTGGCAAATCATCCAGCCATGTCTGGTCCAAGATGGAAGGGTTCTGAAATACCAAGCTTTGTTCCTGTGAAAGTGCCTCTGAATAACCGAGACAGGAGGGAGATCCCCTGCAGAGTACCCACGCCCAGGCGTGCAGTGCGCCCATCCAGATCCAGCAGCCTGAGCCAACCCCATGGCTGCCTGCAGTCGCCCTCTGGTGGCTCTTGTGGTTAATGACAACACAAAGTAAGGGGGGGTTGGGGTGGGCTCTTTATTAGGTGGTAATTGCTGAGCTACAGGGGTCAGACCACATAAGCAGTGTCAGCCCCACGAATATGACCTCTTAATGTTGACCACAAAGCCCCTGAGGCTGGGCCGGGTGAGCCCCAAGGTTAGAAGTGAAACTGGAAGGCCTCGGTCACGTGCTGCTTCCAGGCATCCAGGCTGGGCAGCAGGGAGGAGATGCCCATGACGTGCCACGTCTCCCCATCTGAGACCACCGAGGTCTGGTAGGACAGCAGCTGCACGCCTGCCTCTGCCAGGAGCCCTGGGAAGAAGAAAGCCTTGGTCGGCACAGGGCATGGGCAAGGAGAAGCGACAGGCTGAGAGTTTGGGCTGCTGTGATCAGCGCTGCAATGAGGGGCGACGGTCTCAGAACCCGAGCTGAGGGAACACTTGCCCATCACCCTCACTATCCGGAGACGTCAGGAACACCCTGACCGTCAGGTGAGGCTTCAGGAACCCCCTGACCATCAGGTGAGGCTGGCAAGGGGAGGGGAGCCACAAAGCTCGCCTGACTGGCTGGTTGGCTGCCAGGTTTATCCAGACCAACAGCGAGAGAATGAAAAGTCCCTTGGGCAGCTGGCAAGGATGGGGAGATTCAGCCCTTTGAGAACTCTGCCAGGAAAGTGCCAGGGCGCCAGGGGGCTGGGGCAGGTCAAAATGCCCACGGTGCCGGAGGGGATGCCCGCCAGGCCTGGCGCGGTCAGAAGGAAACCCGCACTCTGCTTCCCATGGTGAACAGCCCCGTTCATCGTGGCTCTGGGTCCAACCCCTGCACCACACTGCCCTGTGACCTCTGAAAAGGCACTTCCCTCTGAAGTCCTGATCTACTTCCATTGTTCTGGAAACTGGCATGACAGACCCTGTCTGCTGCAGACCCAGAGTGCCCTGAGGCTGGAGAAGAGCTGAAGGAAGCAAAGGTCTGTGGAACCCAATCCCAGGACAGGACGCCCCCTTCCCCAGCCACACACCCCTGCCTCAGGACACCAGCCAGCCCCAGGAGCCCCTCCTCACCAATCATGGTAGGCAGCATGGCGGGGTTGGAGGGCTGAGCCCGGAACAGGAGCAGGGGCAGGCCCCTGCGGAGAGGCACTTCTGGTCTGAAGACAGCTCCGTTGAGTGCCTGCAGCACAGGTGTGGTGCCCTGGACCAAGCCCACAGCCTGGTAAGGGGCACCTGCCAGGGCCACACTCAGGAAGCCTTCCCCGAATCCTTGCTCTCCTGGCGAGGCAGGGTTATGGGAGGTGGTTACCTGCAGAGAGGCAGGGGGCACAGTTACACCTCCTGGCTGCACCATGCCATCCTCGCCCTCAGCCCCATGGCCAATCTGTAGGGCCTGCAGCCTGGCCAACCAGGTTGGCAATTCAGGGCCGTTGGAATGGGCCAATGGGCTAAGCTTCCTGGGACAGTCCAGTCAATGACCCCACAGGGGAAGAACTGGTAACAGCCAGGTACTGGTAACAGCTTGGAGGGAGGGGTGGGAATGAGGGAGCAGGGCTGTGAGGACCTGGGTTGGCAGGTCTGCCGGGAGGCTGACCCCGTCTGGACCCCCCTGCTCACTGCTTTCTGCACAGAACCAGTGGCCTGACTGGGATGTAGGGGTGGAGGAGGGGGGTCGTGGGAGCCCTACTTCCCAACGCCTCTGCCAGCTCCCGCTGGCTGAGAAAGACTTTGATCTATGAAGGGGACCAGAGGGAAAGATGCCAAAGGAAAGCCGTGAGGGCAGCAGAGGCTGAGCGGATGTGTTGCTGGCCCCCGAGGAGTTTGCAAGCTAAGCAAGAAACTGCGTTTGATGACTCCCAGCCTCCAGCCCGACGCAGCCTGGCTCCTCAGTTTCCTCGGCTGTGAAGTGGGGTGCCGCCGCAGAGCATGTACACACACAGCACCTTCACGCAGAGCCACACTCAAAGGCAAGCGGCATCCCCCTCGCAGACGAAGTCATAACTTGCTGCCTCTCACAGGTAGAGTGTCAACGGCAGGCCCGCACCCAGGGCTCCCCCTCCCTGAGCAGGGCGGTGAGGGTGCTCTGAAAGTGTAGGGGGAGGGCAGTGTCGACGGGGTGGGGAGGGCAGGGCAGGTGGGCACCCACATTGAGGCCAGCCTCCTTCACCAGGAGCTTGGCGTTCACCAAGTTCACGTCCGCGTGATTGGAAGCGTCTTTCAGGAGGCCGACAATGACTGCAGGGCTGAGGCAGTTCCCGGCATTCTTCAGGGACGTGCCTGGGGACCGGAAAGAGGCCACCATAAGGTCACTGTTTACTGAGCAACACAGGAGGGGCAGGAGACCCCAGCACGCACTTTGGGGCCAGGGGCTCCTCACTGCACTGGGGCCTGATTCCAGCCTGCCTGGACAGTCCTGCTCCCCCTGGGCAGCAGAGACACAATGAGTCAGGACCCCGAGGACACTCCCTCCATCTAAGAAACCCCTCTCCATAACGCAGCCCAAATCCAGTGCCCCCACACACCCGCCACGGCTGGCCACCTGCACTACCTGCCATTCTCCAAGGGGACGCTTGAAACATACCTTGCTCCCATGCCCACCTGGCACTCACACCCCTGCTGGCCTCAGGAAGTGGAAGAAGGGCAATTGGAGCAATTGTGGCCCAGCTCCCTTGTGGCCTCTGGAGCCTGGGGACCCAAGCCAGTGGAGATCCCCCAGCTCCGGCCTTGCCCGGGCCGGCAATGCTCAGGGTCTGCCCGCTCACCCCAAATCTCTCCCCAAGAGAGTAAATGCCCAACAGTCAATGCGGAGGACAAGCCTCGGGTTTGATTCCAGTCAATGGCATGTACGTCGGTTGTGGTTCGGCCCCTGGCCTTGGTTGGGGTGGTGTGGGAGGCAACCAATTGATGTGTCTCTCACATGGATGTTTCTCTCTCCCTCTCTCCCTCCCACTCTATCTGAAGATAAATGGGAAAAAAATATCCTCGGGTGAGGATTTAAAAAAAAAAGTTAGGGGACTGGAGCCCTCCCTGGTCTCAAGCACACCTGCAGAGCACTGGACCTCGGCAACGGGGCCGGAGCTGCCCAGGCACCGCGGGGCAGACAGAGGGCGCTGTCCCCACGCCACAGCTGAGCAAACTTCCCCAAGGCTGTCCGCTTGTCCCAGGGCTCATCTTGGTCTGTCCCCCCCACCTCGTCTGGCACACCCCGACGCTCACTTCACACATGAAGAACCCACGGCTCAGAGACGGGAATGTCGCACACCAGGGAGTGACGGCGAAAACCAGTCAAATGTCCTGTCAGTTAACAGGGCTCCCGCCACCAAGCCCATGGCCTCTCACGTGAAACTCTCTCTTGTGGAGGTTTCCCTTGCACCCCAAACATGCACATCTTTAAAATACTGCACAAACACTGCCCTGGCCCGTTTGGCCAGGTTGGAGCATGGGCCCGTGGACCGGGGAGTCTCGGGTTCGATTCCGGTCAAGGGCACGTATTTCGGTTGTGGTTCATCCTCAGCCCTGGTCGGGGTTGTTCGGGAGGCAACCAGTCGATGTGTCTCTCTCACATCGATGTTTCTCTCTCTTTCTCTCTCCCTCTCACTCTGTCTGAAGATAAATGGAAAAATGTCCTCAGGTGAGGATTTAAAAAATAAATAAATGCATAAAATAAAACACTGCACAAACACAATGTGAAAATTAAATATTTCCCAACGACTTTCTGTCCCCTCCTCTTTTGTCTCCACTTAGCAAGTGAGCCATACTCAGAGCGTGGGACATGGAGTCCCAAGGCCAGGGTCACCTTGAGTCCCTCACTGTCTGACCTGCAGCAAACACACCCATTGGGGTGCACAGTCCACACCCTCCTTCCCCTTCCCACTCCAGTGTCCCCGGCTCACCCTGTGTTACCACCTGGATAGTCCCTTTGGGGGACCCAGCCCAGGCTCGCATCAGTGTCCCCAGAGCTTCTGCCAGACCAATCCAAGGTTTCGTGTGCGGAGAGAAGGCACTGGTAAGGGCCTGGGCATTCACCTGCAGAGAGGGAGCAGGGCCGAGGTTAGGAAGAGTGGGACGGGGCATATGATGGAACAAGGTCTTGTTGCTGAGACTCAGCTCCCCAGAGAGCAGAAGGCATGGGCCACCCCGGCTTTTGGTGCCTGGGGCTTGACAACTTCCATTAGCCCCCAGCAAGACCAGCACTTGTTCGCACAGCTGAGGAGCGCTGCAGAGCCAGGACAGGGCACAGAAGGCTAGGAGCCCTCCAAACTGCCAGGGCGGTAGGGATTAGGGAGGCACCCGCTTCCTGAACTGAGCCTGCCCTACCCCATCCAGGGGCACCGTTTCCTGTGCTGGGGATGAGTCTAGACATGGGGTGTCTGGGGAGTCACAGTTCACTTGGACATCGAGTGGTAGGTCTCTCTGGGTGGCATTCCTAGTATGCCTTCCTCTTTTTTTTTCTTTTTTTAAATTTTTTTCCTTTATTGATTTTAGAGAGATAGGGAGAGAGAGGGAGAGAGAGATAGAAACATCGATTGGAGAGAACATCGACTGGCAGCCTCCTGCATGCCCCCCACTGGGGATCAGGCCCACAACCTGGAAATGGGTCCTGACCAGGAATTGAACTGGCGACTTCGTGGTGCATGGGTCAGCGCTCAACCACTGAGCCGCACCGGCTGGACCCTTCCTCTTTTGTAGTTTGTATCTTGATTTTTTAAATTGTGTTTACATTGTCATTAAACAGTTTGACCAAATAACACAATTTATAAAGCTGGATAGATTCACATCCTTTTGACAATCCTATCACTCTTCAAACATTGACCCGGGAAGCCCACCAGACGTGTCGTGTCGGGCAGAAGGTGGTGGCCACATATCCCTCTAACGCTGTAGGTCTGGGGTCTGGCCAGCTGGATCCCACCAGGGCTTTGATAACAAAGCCAGCGTATCCAGGATCCACATTTCTACTCCACTCTGTGGTCTGAGAGGCTCTGGCTCTGAGTTCCTCATTGGCCACCTCTGTGAGGCAATTTGCAGAAAGAACCATCTAAGAAGGATTTAATTAGAAGCCTGGGTCTGACAGAAATCCAACAGGCTGCTCGCGATGTGAGAAACAGAAAACACGGATGCTTGTGTTCCCGTTTTCGTGGAGATGTAGCTGGCAGAGAACGAGAAGAGAGCATCACGCCCTGGCTGGTGTGGTTCAGCTGGCTGTGGTGTCGTCTGGTGCCCGAAAGGTTGTGGGTTCGACCCCCAGTGGGGGCATGTGCAGAGGCAACTGATGGATGTTTCTCTTATACATCAATGTCTCTCTCTCTCTAATAAGCCTGGTCGGTGTGGCTCAGTGGTTGAGCATTAACCCATGCACCAAGAGGTTGCCGGTTCGATTCCCGGTCAGGGCACATGCCCAGGTTGTGGGCCCGATCCCCAGTGGGGGGCATGCAGGAGGTGGTCAATCGATGTCCTCCCTCATCGATGTTTCTCTCTCTCCCTCTCTCTCTAAAAATCAATAAAGAAAAAATATTTAAAAATAAATAAATAAATAAAAATTTTAAAAAGCAGTAAAAAAAAAAAAAAAGGAGAGCATCAGGATGTTGGACGTGAGCAAGGAGGCAGGGCTGCCCACCAGACCCTGGCGCAGCAGGCTGGCGTGAAGGCCCCTGCGCAGGGCTCCCCTGCTCCTCCCAACAGCACACAGCCAAGAGCAGCAGCAGCCAGGAGGGGACACGAGCAGGCCAGCTGCTGGGAGCAGAGCCACAGTGTCAAGAAACAGCTGGGTGGGCTGGGGGCCGTGGCAGGTGGAGGAAAAGTATGCGACTGAGAAGCTTCCAGTCGACTTCCGGCCAAGACGGCGGGTAGGTAAACGCGGTATCCGTCCTCCCATAACCACATCAAAGTTACAACTAAACTACACAACAACCATCATCCAAAGGCCGCCTGAAATCAAGCTGAATGGAAGTCCTACAACTACGAAAGTAAGAAAGCCGCATGGACTGAATACTGCCCTCCAGGCCCCTGCACGTCGTCTCAAGGGCAGGAGATCGTACAGCGGTGGGCGCCGGGCGGAGCACCCCCTCCAGCAGCAGCCGTGGGCGCGGGGGCACGGGATGGGCTGATGAGCGGAATAGACCCAGAGACTGAGAAAGGAGTGTGGTTGGGACTGACAGACCTGGGGGGGGGGGGGATTGGGAGGAGGGTGTGTGTGGGGGGAAATAGGAGAAACATCTGTAACAGAAATAAATTAAATAATAAAAAAATAAAAATAAAATTTAATTTTTCAATTATAGTTTACATTAAAAAAAAAAAGAAGCTTCCAGAAGCAGGCACCCGAGCTGGTTTCTGCCCACAGTACAGACCCTGCAGAGCCCAGCCCCGGGGAGCTCATGGCAGGTCTGCCCAGTAAAGCAGCTCTCGTCTTCTCCGGAAGGCGAGCGGGAGGGCTCCAGGAAGATGGGTGCCTGTGGGCCCTAGCCTGATCCTAAGTCAGTGTTCAAGGTTGGCACAGAATGGAACTGAAGAGGACACAGTGAAGAATCAGGGAGGCATACTTCCCCGTGACAAAAATATCTTTATTTCCAAATGCCTCCTCTAAGACCACCAGCCACTTTGGGTGGAGAGTTCAACTTGCCCAATTTTAACTATTTGGACCAAGGGATTTTACCCCTTAAGTAAGGTGGGGACATTCCCTTTGATGGAGCTGGTGTTAAGGAGTCCCCTTCACAAAAAGGCCTGAAATGCCACCGATACCTAATGACCATGTGACTAACTCCCACGGGCCGCAACACCGAGAGCAGAAACCCACCTGTGAGAGGACTAAAGGGGAAAAGCCAAGTCCAGACTGGCTGGCAGTGGTCACAGCCCAAACCTCAGCCTGGGTCCGACTGCCTCACAGGGGAGGCGTACACCTGCTCAGAGGCTTTGTTTGTGCAAAAACAGTGAGAACGTGTGCCCCGTCCTGAGCGACAGACAGGACAAGTGTCCTTGCTGACCACCATCCTGTGGCCACCACCAGATGGCCCTGAGGGGTCCTTCTGCAGGGCAGCAGCTGGGTCCCTCACTTTCTCAGGATGTAGAGAGCAGGGTGGCCCTGAGAACCGGGCTATCAACGCAGGACTGGTGGGGCTTAACCAAGCAGCCTGCGTCTCTCCTGCCACTGGCGGTAGGAACAGTGAAAATCCCTGAGCTGAGGGTCAGCCAGAAGGTCAGCCCCGCCCCCCACCCTTATTCAATGCTCTGGGGCGGGGTGGGGAACAGCCGTATAAAGCCCTAAGGACCAAGAAATCAATACCAGCTGACATCATACACCTCACCAAATTAGCCTGACCACATTCTGTATGGCCTACGAATGATGTTATAAATATCCAAATGGCCCTTGGCGGAAAAAGGTTCCCGACCGCTGCGTCTGGGCAGAGCTGTGTCAGCTGCAGAGATGCTCACTTCCTCTTGTTTGTTTGTTTCTTTGTTGTTGTTTTTTTGGTCCTGAGAGAACTCAGAATTTAAAGAGAAAGATATAAATACACAAAACCTTAATGATTAAGACAGGATGTGGCTCGTTGCCAGAGGATTGAGCTGGAGCTGGAAAAGCCAAGCAATGGTCTGCGAAGGGGCCGTGAGCCCCCTGAAGGAGAGCTGGGCCCCCCTCACTCGTCTGTGTCCCCAGGGGCCAGGTGGGTGTCTGGTACCCCCTGGAGCTGAAGGAACATGCGAAGACTGAATGAGACAGGACAGGAGGTATGAGCCAGGTTAGGCTTAGAGGAGAAACATCCCAAGAAGGGCCCAATGTGAACAAAGTGAGGACATCAGGCATGATTTGGGGGCCAGCTGGCGTGGAGGGTTCCTTGTGGATCAGGCATGATTTGGGGGCCAGCTGGCGTGGAGGGTTCCCGGTAGTAGGAAGGGGGCAGGTGAGTCTCCGCCCAGGGTCCTCAGATGTACACAATGAAAGGAGTGCTCAGGGCTCCGAGGTAACAGCACCCCAGCCCTCACCCCAGCCACACTCCTTCCTTCCAAGGCGTGCGGAGAACAAAGGAGCCTTTCCCTGGACGCTGGGCCTGGGAAGAACTACAATCTCTGCACAAGGCTACAATATATCAGGGTGGAGCTGGGCTCCCTGGTGCCAGGCCTGGGCTATCAAGGAGAGGGACAGGCCAGCTCCAGCCACCCCACCCAGAGGCTGACTCAAGTGGATTCCCTTATCTTCGGCTCCCAGAGCTGAATCTGGTCACACCACGGCTCGTCCCCGCTGTCACCATTCCCCCCAAGACTCCTGCTCCTCCCTCTGACCTCCAGATCCCACTCCACATGGTTACTTACAACCCCGGCTAGGGCTCTGCCCTTCACCATGTCCACGAACTGGATAGCGATCTCCTCCCCGCAGCGGCTCTGGGCCTCCTTGGTGCTGGCGCCCAGGTGGGGGCAGCTGATGACGTTCTCATGGTCCACCAAGGCTCGGTCCCGTGGTGGCTCCTGCCCAGAAAGAGACACCTCTGCTTGGCCGCCATGGACTGCCCAGGGCATGGAGGGGAGGAAGGCAGGAGGGGGGCTGCCTTCTACTTTTATTTTGTCAGGTGGTCGCTGGACTCCATGCCCAGCTTCCTCATAGATACCCCACCACAGCAGAGTCGTGAACAGAGCTGTGGCCCACATTCCAAGGTGCCCTGGGGCAAATCTCCATCTCTCGGAGCCTCAGTTTCCCTCTCTAAATAAAATGGGTTAGTACTACTTACCTCATTACATAGTCATGGAGATTCCAGACCAGTCATGCAAGAGGTTCTCAGGCCTGGTAACTATTGCTGTTACTGGTTTCCCTGAAGCCCCTTCCCCAGGGCATCCTTACTGTCACGCTCCTCGCAGACGTTCCACACAGTGCTTCTCACTGGGACAGGTGACCCACCTGGGTACCTGTACCCCACACTTGTGTCCCTCCACCCCTTCTGCTCACTGAGCACAAAGTATTGCCCTTGGGAACGTTCCTTAGGGCTCTTCTCTTCTGGTCATTCCCCCCAGGGCTCTGTTGGGTCCCACATCACCCGGTGAGTCCCAGCGCCCTGGCAATAGGTGCTCTGAGGAGGCCGCCTTGGCAATAGGTGCTCTGAGGAGGCCGAGGAGGGCTGGGGAGGGCGCTGTGCTGGGGGATGGCAACCCGGAGGAGGGCCAGGCACGCCCACGCTCAGGGAGGGATCTTGCAAACTAGCTGAGAAAGGAACACAAGCCCCAGGCACTGTGCGCCCTGGGCACAGCAGTGCTACGGGGGCTCGGAGCGGGGGCTGGCCAAGGCCACACGGCGCACACATATCCAGCACACGCTCGGGTGTGTGCGGGACACAAAGTCCACGACCTTTCCCCTGGGCTTCTGATGTTTCGGAGGCATGCGATTCAAGTGGAACGCACCCTTCACCACTCGGTCTGGTGTGGGAGTGGGGGAGGGAGTCCTAGGGCGAGCCCTCACCCTGGGGACCCGAGGAGCTTCTGACCGCTGTCCCCGGCTTCCCTCCGCCGGAGAGGAAGGGAAGGGAAAGCCGGAGGTCACCGGGCGGACCTGGCTGGAGTTCACTCCGCAGAGACCCGTAGCAACAGCGAAACCCTCTCCCTGCCCCAGTCCTCGACCTCGGGACGATTTGCTTCTGTCCCCTCTGACGTTGTCAACAAGGCAGCCGCCGAGGAGCACAGCCCAGGACCTGGGTCCAATTTAAAACCCAAGTTTGGCAGAGGACAACGTGGCTGCCTCCCTACCACACCACGCGAGGGCTCCTCAAACCACAAAGGTGTTATTTTTCACACAGTTGACCATTTCTCCCATTAACCGTGGACCTAGAGCCCACGACCCGAGGGCCTCTAGTCACCCCAGCCCCGCCCCTCGCCCCTGGGCCCGCACCCAGTGCGGCACTTACCTCGGTGAACACGTCCAGCGCCGCCCCGGCACACTGGCCCGACTGCAGGGCCCGCAGCAGGGCGCCTTCGTCCACGATCCCCCCGCGGGCACAGTTCACCACGCGCACCCCCTTCTTGCACTGGGCGAAGGTGCTGTCGTTCAGCAGGCCTGGAGGGAGGGAAGGGCTTTCTTGCCGTGATGGTGCCAGGGTCCCACGTGCTTGGCTCCGGCCCGCCTTCCCGCTCACTTCTCCCCTAAGGCCTCCTTCCTTCCGGACAACAGACTCTCTGGTCCCACCTTTCCCTTCTCAGATGCTGGGCCAGACTCAGTTTAGAAACATCCTAGAAGTCCCTGAGATATTACTGCTGGGGGTGGGTCCAGACCAGAGAGGCCTGCATGTTGCCTCAGCTCACCCCACACCCCAGAATTCCCTGCGGGCTCACCCCTCTGGTCTGATGCAGGGCACCTCACAAAGCATCCCCACCCTGATGCTGGCAGACCTAGGGGTCCCTCCCCAGAGCTGGTCACACATGCAGTGTCTGTGGAAGCCCCCGACTGGGGACCCACTCTTTTCTGGTCTTATCTGGTCTGTGGCTTCTGTGTCCAAACCACAAGGTAGGGACACACCTACCTGTGGTGGAGGGCAGAAGAGGGGTGTGTACAGTGATGAAATCACAGAGAGGCCAGATCTCCTCCAGGAGCAGCTGCTGAACACCGAAGGAGGCCGAGACCTCTGGTGAAATGATGGGGTCGTACCCTACAGTCTTGTCATGAGAGAGAGAGAGTGTCGTTATTAATTATTAGCATTTGCACTATTAATAATGGCAACCACTGAGCATTTACCATACACCAAGCAGTGTGCTGAGCCTCTTGTGGACACCAGTGTCCTTCTTGGGACAATACAGAGGGGTTGGTACTATTTCTTTCTACTTTAGAGCTGGAGGCAGTGAGGTTTACACACTAGGAAGGGGCAGGGCCAGAGCTGAAATGGAGGTGTGTTTGCCTGCACGTTTTTATCACAATTGTAAGAGCAGCTCGTATGTGACCAAGGTGGAGCTTGGCAGCCCTAGGAAAGCAGGGAGCCCACATGAGGGAGGACTGTCACATGGGGATCAGTGTGGGGTACAACCAGGACAGGCAGGAGAGGCTGACTGCAGAGGACCTGACTCGCAGGGCCAGAAAACAGGCAGGGGCACTGGCTCCTTGAGCGGAGTGCTGAGGGAGAGAGGCAGGGAGGGAGGGAGGGAGGCAGGGAGGGAGGCAGGGAGGGAGGCAGGGAAGGAGGGAGGGAGGGAGGCAGGGAGGGAGGGAGGGAGGGAGCAGTGGTGGTGCAGAGGTCATCAGGGAAGGGGGTGAAGGACCCGGGCTCACACAGGGAGGGCATCATCCTCTCTCCTGAAATGACTTTTAGGCCTAAGATGCATCTAGCGTTGGAAGATGACATAACGTGGTGACTAACCACAGGGGGTCTAAGTGACTAACAACAGATGCTTTCAACAAGGCAGGGCTGATGGGGTGGGGAGCGAGGACATCAGAGGAGGGAAGTGAGACATCAAGGTACCATGGGTGGGGAAGGGCCCAGAAACAACCTTGGTCTGGGGAGGAGAAGAGCCCCCACAGCAGAGGGGCCCCGAGGCTGCTGAGGAGAAAGGAAGGCTGACTACTGGGAGATGGCGCAGCCCGCAAACTTGAGGTGTAAGCCTCACTGACCTCATGGAGCTGGCCAAAGGTCATCGCATTAGGGACGGGAATGACACAGGCCAGTAAGCCAGGGCAAGTGGAATGGGGAAACTGAGACAGATAGCCGAGCGATTTACAGCCAGATACAGAAGGTCACCTCCCTAGAGACAACATCTAGGCCTCAGTTGTATTTCAGCTCCAGGACCAGAAAAGCAGCAAAACCAGGTGGGTGACACCAAGACCAGCTGCAATGACTAACGACCCCTGCCCTGACACTGACCAATCAGTGAGGACCACGACCCTGAAGGAGCACACTAGAAGACTGATGATATTCTGTTGAAACCCTCCCTTGAGATGTCCCCTAAGATTCCCGCCTGCAAGGGAGAGATAAAAGCCTCAAGACAAAGGACCCTCCCCCCTCTTCCTCCCCCACAGACCGCAAGAGGCTGGCAACCAGGGAGCAATGGGCAGCAGCAGCTAACCCCCTGACCCTGTCCCCAAGGCCCCCCTTTCTCTGACTTCTTAGTGAGCCAAAGCAGCCAGCCAGACTCATTTCCCCACCTAGTCCCTCTCCTGTTGCTTCTTCTATCCTATGCCCTTCCTTGTTTCACTGGCCTCAGCTTTAATAAATGTCCTCTAAAAATCACCTGGACTTGTATTGTGAGATCTTTCCCGCATGAAGTCAAGAACCCACACACTACAGGCCGGCCCCAGGCAGACCCACTCAGGGCCCGGTTCCCTTTCCGGGAACAGGAAGAAAGAAAGTTGGGGAAGACAAAGCTCAGAGGAAGGAAGGAAGGACATGTAATCATAGCTAATAAAGGCAAACACTTAGGTAGCATTTACTATGTGTCAGGTGCTTTCATCTAATTCATACCTGACGGGTCAGGTACTGTTATTCCCCACTGGACGGATGAAGAAACTAAGGGAGAGAGGTTGAGCGCTTTAGCCAAAGCACATACTCAGTGGGTGGTCCAGCTGAGACAGAAACTAGCACTGACTCCACAGCCTGCACTCCCGGTGCCCACCCGCTCATCTGGAGTGAGGTGGAGAGGCCCACAGCCCCACCCGAGAAAACAGGGGCTAGTGGATGGAAACATCCCTTACATCAAAAACAGCTTGGCTGCCAGACACCCATCCCTGAGCAAGGGCCATGCTCTAAAGGTTACCACGCCAGCAAGAGCAGCGGGAAGCATCTGCAGCCAGGTGCAAAGCATCTACCTCCTGCAACAGCAAAGACCTACCCAGGTGGCCTCCCAGAACTCTCCATGGGCTCGGCGCATGTCAGCGACATCGACTCGGGGAAAGGGGTGTTGGAGCCCTGAGAATCGCAAAGGCAGCAATGTCCTCAAGAAGGCAGGATAGCTACTGAGCTGGACAGGTGGGCAAGACCCAAGACATGGACTCTGAACCAGGAGACCTGGACCTGGTCCTGCCTCAGTCGCTGTCAAGTACCCAGGCTCATGCCAGTGCCCTCTGGACCTGGGTCCTCAATCCGAAGTAAGGAAGCTGGGCGGATGATTTCAAAGCCACCTTCTGGTCTAACTTTTACTGGTTCAATATTCCTTGAAAAGAAGGGTCCCTTAACCCTGAGAGGAGAATGTTTAGAGCTGGCCAGGGATCAAACAACAAACAGGAAGTACAGAAAGCATCTTAAATACTTCAACAGTGTTATCACTGGGCAGTGAAATCCCTTTCCTCTCCTTTGTGCTTTCCTATGCTTTTTAACGCTTCCTCACTGATGATGGATTTCTTTTGAAATTACCCAAATATAGTGATTTTAGAAAAAATAATGGCCAAGAAGATGGCTGTATCAAAGCCAGCACCTCTGGAGAAGAAACTGGAATGGTCAGGGGTGAGGTGGAGCCTTTGGATCACACTTTCCATCACCACGTGGAAGGAGGAAGGCCATGTGGGCCCCACCCCGACCATGGGTGGAGGCTCTGGGGAAGGAAGCTGCCTCCCGGTGCCCTATAGGATCACCAGCTGGCGACCACAGGCCACATGGCCCTCCCCTCAGAGAACCTACTCGTTTCTCGGGGAGAATGAAATGTCCAGGGGAGGAGAGAGGACTCTGCCCTTGTTCTCACAAGCCTTCTTTGTCTGCGGCTCTGAGGCGGGAACAATGGCCCCTTCGTCTCCAGTCCAGATGTACTTTCTCATGAGAAGCAGGGAGAGGACGGGACACCAACAGAGGTCACGAAGCCAAGCCGGAGAGAGCGGGTTTGCACAACTCCATGGACCCTGGGCTCTCAGACGTCAGGAACGGGGGAGGCTGCCTGGAGGAAGGGTCTGCAGGCCGAGTCTGTGTCCAAGTGTCTGGACTAAAGGAAGCGGGTGGGGACAGCAGGAGATAAGCATCTCCCACACCGGTCACAGGCCTGGCAGTTTTCTTTCACAGAGACAGTACCTCATTCATCTGCAGACAACTGCAGGGAAAGACGCTGAAAGAAAACCCCTGTTGTTTTACACTGGAGACACCCAGGGCAGACAGGAACTGAGCTCAGCTAAGACCGGAGTCCTTCCACCAGGAGACCATGTTGTGGGGGGAGGTCTGAAGGGTGACACTGGGCCCAAGGACCCATGCCTCAGTGGGGTCCTGATGTTTCCTGAAAAGGGCCAGATGTCCGAATGCGCAAAAGTTGGGGCAATTTCAGGTGCACAGTCTGAAGACTATTCCTAGAGAGGAGTCTTGGGGAGATGCATAAAGGAACTCCCCATCTCAATCCCAGCCCCAAGACAGACTCCTGAGATCGAGGCAACAAAGGAACCTGGCTTTTCAAGGGGAACAGGCGCCCTCCCAGCGGGTGTCACAGAAGGCAGCCTTGGGAGGCCGGTCCCTCGTGCTCCCGGCCCCCCAGATGGAGGAGAGCGAGGCGCCTTCCAGAGACAGGGGATCCCGTGAAGAAGCCCAACAGCCACGCCCACTCTCTGCCCTGCAGCCACATTTTTTGGCTTAGCCTTGGAACTCTCCCTGCCCCAAAGAACTCTCAAACAGAAGCCCAATATAAAACCAGATCAACTCAAAGCTGCGGAGGTGACCCTTCCCCAGGGCCCTAAGGCACCTTTCTAGAACCTGAGGCCCTGGGACGAATTTGGAAATCACTGCTCTGGGGCAGTGAGAATTCCAGCTACCAGACTGAGATAAGAGAGCTCCGGAAGGGACTGTTTAACTCACACGGGCCAGGAATGAAGACGGTGGCACAGGGCAAAGAGCACCAGGTTAGAAGTCGGGAGACCCGGAGTCGGAGCTGGACTCCACCGCTCACTAGGTCTGTTTTCTTGAGTATATCATATAACCTTCCTGGGCCTCAGTTTCCTTACCTGCAACTGAGATAATAATATTGACTCCACAGGGTCACTGGAGCGCAGTATCTGACACAGCAGACCACAGGGCACATGCTGGACCCGAAAGAATCAGTGACAGCTGGTGCCTCAAGTTCAATGGCCATCCCTCTGGGATAATGTCAAATTCATTACAACACTGGCCACAAAGGAACTTAAGAAATGCTCCTCACAGAAAACCTTGATAAGAAAGTGCAAGGCTCAGCGCCTGGCTGACTTGGGTCTTTTAACACATTCCAGAGGACGTGCCAGCATGAATGCGTTAAGTCTCCGAAGTTATTACCTGTGACTTAGCAACACTACTGAGAAAAGGTTTCCAGCAGAAAATGTAGAGTAAGACCCAAATGATTCAGACCATCAGCAGCAGGCTGCTGGCTGCCAGGATTATCCTGAACCCACATCAGCGCCATGTGGCTCAGAGCTGGTCGGCAGCTGCTCCATGGCGGCTGCTCAAGGCTCCTTCTGGGCCCGTGCCTGCTGGGAGTCAGTATAGGTGGGCTCTCCCTCCCACCACCACACACACAACAGGTGGTCCTGAGAAGACACCTGGCCAAGCTCCCATCAGAGCTAAGGTCTAGGACCCCCCCTCCCCTGAGTGACCAGATAGTCCTAAAGAAAGGAGGGGAAAGGGGACAGGCCATTCTCTGAGCACAAAGCAGTCTCTCCTTATAACTCTTGTGATATGGAGGGGTCAACTCTTAAATCACGATTCCCTGGCAAAGATTAGCCCAGGTGCCAGGGAGAAGGGGATGATAAAAATAACCTTCACATGCTTTGCAGTTCTGACAGAGCCAGCCCAACCAGAATGACTCAAAGTGTCCCCTACGCCTCCTGGTCCACTGTCTTTAGTTATGGTGTTCTCACAAGTTACTGTAACAAACCAGTCCTTAGTTTTACATCACTTCCTAGGACCACAGTGAACTCATCGCCAAGGACCATTTCACAGGGTGATGGGTGCTCAGAGACGTCAGGGCTTTAAAGGGCATCTGCTTCTACCTCCCTCCAGCGCTCACATCCCCTCTTCACACGCCTGCCCAGTGGTTACCCAGTCTCGTGTGTGTATCTGCAGTGATGGGAGACTCACTCTCTTCTGAGACCAGTCACACCACTTGGCACCAGCTGTCTAGCTGTCCCTCTGGCTTATACCTGTTGGTCCTCCCAGGAGTCACTCAAGGAGCGTGACTCTTCCACAGGGTTGCCCTTTAGTTATTTGAAGGGTCTCCACTATGACTTGACTGGGCCTCCCAAGTCTTGACTGGGCTCAGTGACCTCAGTGCCTTCTACCCTTCTTTCGACTAAAATACAGACATGAACCCCTCACCATCTCCTCTATCTTCAGAGCTTCCGATCCGGCAGAGCATGGGGCCCTTGACTGCTCACAATACTCACAGAAGGTCTAACCAATACAGAGCATGAGGAATGTCACCTCCCTTGCTCTGGAAGCCATACTTCTTTTAATGTTGCCAAAAAACACACTACATTTTCTATCAGCCACGCCACTGTTAACCAAACTGCACTTTTGCCTTCTTCCCTAGAGAAGCTTTTTATAAACACCTCCACGTCCAACGCTCGTCTGGTTGCTTTGGAGCCCGTATGTAGGGCACTGATGTGAATTCGAGCTAAATTTCCTGCCAGGTGCCATTCTAGCTTTCCTATGTTTTCTACACTCTTTTTTTTTTTTTTTTAATATATATTTTTTTGTATTGATTTTAGAGAGAGAGGAGGGGAGAGGGAGAGAGATAGGAATATCGATGAGAGAGAAGATCGGCCTCCCAGAAACACAGATTAACGCTGATTAACAGGTTCTAGACATCTCTTTGAAGCAAACACGTGTCCGAGGGGTGTCAGTCACTTCCACCATTGATGCTCAAGGTCCTACATCCCCCTGGGCCTCCCAGAAGCAGTTCCCACAGAAGCTGAGCAGCCGAGTGTCACCAGATGAACAGACGAGGTTACTGATCATACCAACTATTCAGGAAACGAGGGGAGGCTTTTGTTTGGTTAAGTCACTGCCAAAGTCTCAAGTCCTTGACAGCAAACGTCCCTGAGGTGGAAGAATCTGATGAGCTATGGCGCCGCGGGCGGCAGTGAAAGTAACAATAGCTGAAGCCCGTTCCAAAGCCACTGTCCCTTCAATGAGACAGGCGCTGACCTAGTTGGCCATGTGTGCTCTGAGCTCACCTGACCCCTGCTTTTATTTATTTTTAAATGTTTTTTTTTTTCCCTTTATTGATTTTAGAGAGAGAGGAAGGGAGAGGTAGAGAGAGAAACATCAATGAGAGAGAACATCAATTGGCCGCCTCCTGCATGCCCCTCACTGGGGATCTGGCTCACAACCTGGGCATGTGCCCTGACCGGGAATCAAACCAGCGACCTCTTGGTGCATGGGTCGACCCTCAGCCACTGAGCCACACCAGCCGGGCGTGACCCCTGCTTTTAGAGGATCAGAATTCCCCGTGAGCTACACCTTTATCTTGATCCCTCACAAGAGGCAGGAGGAGAAAGTGCTTTTTGTGGCTGATGGCACCTCGCCTCCCCTGCACAGAAGGACGTGGGTTGGTTTGTTTTCGGGATCAGTGGATGCTGCTGGGCCACACTCACTGCTCTTGGAGATCTAGAAAAATGTACCTGCCCTTCCCGGTGCTAAGGCTCAGGAAAGGTGTCTGGGTGACTTCAAGGCAATGGGGAGTGAGGCGGGGAGTGAGGCAGGAGGTGGAGGAAGATGCTCACCGTGGTGTAATGGGATGCCCACCTGGGTTCTTGGCTATCATCCATTTGCTGTGAGCCCTTAGCAAAAATGTACAAACTCCGGAGGTCAATATAAAATTAAGGGTTCATCTATAAGGTCCCTCTAACTCTGTGAAGGTGGGAGGGACAGACAGAAAGGGAGGGAGCAAGGGAGAAATGGAAAATTCTGTAACCCTGCTATGTAAATTTTTCTAGACCTGAAATGATCTGATTTTCAGAGCTATTTTCCTTAATGTTTAACTAAAGCCTCCCTGGCTGCGATTTGAACCCACGATCCCCTCACAGCCACTGGAAACAGGGAGACATCCACCAGCCCTCCCAGATGCCTGTCACTCTGGCCTGTCTGGGCACCCCTGCGGATCCCCCTCTATGCCACGTCCCCGGGGTTGGCACTGCTATTGATGACCACCCTCCCTCAACTGGCAGCCTCCCAGAATAGGATAAGGCAGGGCCCGAGGGGGAGGCAGGGGGCAGGGTCACTTCTGAGAAACGTGTGGGGTCTTCCAGCCACCATCAACTCTACAATCATGTCAGCATACACACCTTTCAATCGAAGAGACTGAACTGCGGAGGGGAGCTGTTAGATGGACAGACAACTGCTATAAATTTGCTCGTTTTCTGAATTATTATAGGCGATAGACACAGCAAACAAGGAGGCCCTCGCAGCAGGGGAGGAAAGGATACGGGACCCCCTCTGCTCCGCTGGGACTCGGAGCTATCGCCCACCCCAGAGCTGAAGGACCCCCACCAGGTATTCCCAGGTTCTGAGTTCAAGTGTCCATATCAGCAGGCAACACTCCCTCCCTCCCGGGCTTTACCGCCTGTTTAAGTCAGGGGCTCTGAAAGGGGAATGGGGGTGTCAGAGCCTCCTAGGACCAGTCCTCCAGTTTCTCTCAAACACAACTGCCTCTTCCAAACGTTCTACAGGAAGCCAGCTGACCCTTACCTTCATCCCGAAGGACTGCATCCGGATGGCCACCTCTCTCCCGATTCTGCCCAGGCCAAGAATGCCCAGGGTCTTTCCATTCAACTCGGTGCCCATGAACTACAACCAAACAGGCAAAGAAGCAAAGTCAGCACCGGGAGTGAACCTCAGGCAGAGCCCGGTTGGGGGAGGCAAGGCCGGCTGCTCACCTTCTTCCGCTCCCATTTGCCATCCTTCATCGAAGCCGTCGCCTGGGGAATCTGCCTGCAAGGACACACACAGGTTCAGCCGGCCCACGCAGACCCCCGCCAGCTCAAGGAGGCGTGACATGACGTGTGCACGGCCACCGCCTCTGCGGGCCATGAACCACGCTCAGCCTGGGTCTGGGGCTCGGGCTCAGAATCAGAGGAGGGTCAAGGTGTGCAGCAGAGGGGAACCCTTGGCAAGACTTGACTTGGAGTCCTGGAACGTCTGTCTCCAGCTGGGAGTCTGGAAAGAGGTTCCACTTTAGCCTGTGGGGTATCAGAGTGACTCCAGGCACGGAAAACACAACAGCCAGTCCTCCAGGGTTTGCAGGAATAAGCAAGGTGGTGTTGGGAGACGCTGATGGCATCACGTGCTCCAGAAATTCAAGGATTGTCATTTTCCTATTCCATCCAGGGCCACAAACTACATCTACTGTATCAGCTGATTATTTCTTCTTCCTTGGGAGTTTCTCAAGTCCCAACGGTCTCAGGCTAGATTTGGGTATGTGGGTGCCACAGTCCACACACTCCTACCTTCTCCCCGTCCTGTCCCACCACGCACGCAGGCAGACACGCCACACCCCACACAGCCTCTCTCCTCCTATTGGTTAACATGGGAGTCTGAGTCTCCACGTGTTTTCCGGAGGAGACAAAGGAAGTCAGGGCAAAGTTAGAGGTCACTGGGTACAACATGTCACGTGGGACAAGGTCATCCAGGCTTCTCTGGAAGCAACAAAGTAAGACAAGAAACAACGTTTAGAATGTTTAAGGAGTATCTTCTCTATTTCAGACATTCTTATAGATGTTCAGACACGCCTTGGCTCCCTTCATGCGCACAGCTGCACAGTGGGGGCACTGCGGGTTGAACACCTCGCCCAGCACCGCCCGCTGGAGGCACTTGAACTGATCCAAGGCAGGGAAGACCTCCCACCAGGCAGCCTCCAAAGTATTCAAATGCAGGCTTTCCTGCTGGCTCAACATACAATGGTGTGTGTGGGTGTGCAAAAAGATTCCAATATATTGTTCCTGTGTTTCTACTTCGATGACTTCTCATTTTAAAAACAGTTCTTTCATGTCTGCACGTTACCAGGACCCCCACCTGAGGGTCAGGCTGTTTTCCTGTGAGGACAGCCCCACGGACTCGTGGGTGAACTCAGCCAAATCAGGAGCCAGCTTCGGGGAAGCGCCACCTCCCTGCTCGGGCCCATCACGCCTCATGTGAGGAAAGCAATAAGGGAAAGTGCTTGAGGAAGTGCCGTCTTCTCAGCGAAGCCAGCCTGACCAACGCCTCACCTAGGGAGAGGGGGCCCCCCACCCACACCCCCCCACCTCACCAGTTCCCTCACCTCCTGACTCTGCCCACCTAACGCCATGGTGCTAAGACGTCCTGTGGTACCACACAGCACGAGAAAGCCCCAGACCCTCCCTCCAGCTGCGTACCCAGCTGGTCATAGAGCCTCCCAGGTCAGGTCCTCACCACGCCAGGCTCGGGGGACCAAGATGTGGGCAAGGGGTCTCAATGGTGGCCTGACGGCCCTGGCCAGTTTGATTCAGTTGTTAGAGCATCGGCCCGTGGACCAAAGAGTCTTGGGTTCAATTCCAGTCAAGGGCACGTACCTCGGTTGTGGTTCGGTCCCCAGCCCTGGTCAGGGTCATGTGGGAGGCAACCAGTTGACATGTCTCTCTTACATCGATGTTTCTCTCTCTCTCTCTCTCTCTCTCTCTCTCACTCTCTCTCTCCCTCCCTTCCTCCCACTGTATCTGCAAATCAATGGGAAAATATCCTTGAGGATTAAAAGAAAAAAAAGTGGCCTGACTTACAAGAAAAGGAAAAGCAGGCAAAGTGGGGAAATCTGCATTTGTCTTTTTTCTGTGTCACTGTTTTTCTCTGGCACCTGAGGAACTCCCACCACCTGTTCAAAGCCTCCCATGCGAGGCCCACTCAGCTTTCCCGTCCACAGCTCCATTCCCACCGACTGCGGCCCTGCTGGGAGAGCAGTCTGATTAAAACACACAAGTGAGCCCTGGCCGGTTTGGCTCAGCGGTTAGAGCGTCGGCCTGCGGTCCAGAGAGACCCGGGTTCGGTTCCCGCTAAGGGCATGTACTTCGGTTGCAGTTTGTCCCTGGCCCTGGTTGGTCGTGCAGGTGGCAGCCACTCGATGTGTCACTTTCACATCGATGTTTCTCTCTCTCTCTCTCTTCCTCTCTCTCCCTCCCACTCTATCTGAACAAAAAATGAAAAAATGTCTCGGGTGAGGATTAAAAAACACACACACAAGAGAGACGGCCATTCCTTCTCCACGGGTACTTATTTCTTAGTGCTGACGCATCTCTGATGAGTGAGGCTGCGGATGAAAGACTGGGGATGCCTCCTTGAAGTCATTTCACTTTCCCGACTCTCTTAAATAAAGCTGGTCTTGAAATAGGGGAAACATTATTCCTGGCTCCCAAGCCTTTCTTTCCACCTCCAGAAAAAAGGAAGTGAGAGAATTATTTCGATAGAAAGCTGCACGGAGAACCCTCCGTCGCTCAAAACAAAAACCAAACAAAAAACACCAGGAATTTAATAGTTTCCAGGGAAAATGTGCAGCCCCGACGGTCTGGAGGTCCAGACAGACAGCCCAGGGACCCCTTCTGGAAGCTGTGCCTGTCCCCTTCCTCCAACCTCTTCTCCCCTTCACTGGCCCGTGACTGTCAGTGAACACCTAAGATCTCAGGGAGCAATCAGCGGAGAGTTAGAACCAAGGTGAGCCCCTCCCAATCCTCCCCAGCAGGAGGGAGAACAGGTCTTGAGAGAGGGACAGAGTCGTTTCTTGGCCCCGAAGATTTCAGGCCTGAGGAGAGAAATAAGGAATCCTGGCTGCCTGGCTGCTGGTCTAAGGATCCACGGTCCCAGTGTTGCAATCCCAATAGAGCCTTCTGGCCCACTGTGGACTCATACCAGGGAGAGGAAGAGAAAAGTGACTGAGAGATCGAGGAAAATGAAAAAAAAAAAGAGGATCCAAGGTTCGACAAGGGACCTAGAGCAGTGTCCTGGCTCCATGCCCTCCCCCGACCACAGACCTGTGCACATCATGTGTCACACCCATTGGTTCCTGGGCTGTCCCTTACAAGAGGCCCCACCCCAGAGTTCTGGCTAAAAGAGCAAGAGATTTGACCATTTGCATTCCCTTGTGTTATGAACCCACAGGTAGGCACAGGGATCTCAGGACAGCTTTTTGTTCTATTTCATTACAACACAGATCTGTGAGGACAGTAACAGAGAAGTAAGCCCTGTCACTGGGGCCAGGAGTATCGGCAAGGGACATAGCTCAGCTGAGGAATCCAGAGACAGCTTCCTGGATGAATGAACACTGGGGCTTAACCTTGAAGAATAAGAGCTGCCCAGATGAAGACCCGGGAAGGTGCTCCAGGCAGCGCAACAGCATCTGCAAGGCTTAGAGGTTAGCAGTTAGTGTGAGAAGACCGACTGCCAGGACTGGCCCAGAGGATAGATGTGGAGAGTGGAAGTGAGGAAGGAGAAATGAAAGATCACACACAATTCCTTTCCCCATGACCCCGCTCCCGGATAATGAGCATACCCCGGTAACCGCCCCTCCCCCTTTGCGAGCACTTGGAACCTGCCCTTGGTGGCCCCAGAGCCAGTGTACTGAATGTTCAGCACAGCACTGACCGCCCTGCAGGTTCTTAGCAGTCCGCAGGTCGCCAGGCTGAAGTGTTCCTGTTTCTGTGGGTCACTTTGCTTGGGGAATCACAATGACTGACATACCAGAGGGACTGGCTCTGCTGGAAAGGCAGCGACTTACCTGGCCAGACACATGATCATTCCACAGGTGAGCTCTGCAGCGCTGAGACTGTTCCCATTGGGGGTGCTAAAGAGCAAAGGAAAGAGGGGACATCAGTGGGCCCAGACCCCGTAATCGCACTCCTGTCCCAGTAGAAAGCCTTGAGGGCTGCTGTGCTCTCTCCCCCTGCTCCAACAAACCCCACGCCACCGTCCCGGTCTCTCTGATGCACTCCTGCCCACACCCCAGGGCTGGAAGGAGACGCTGGCTTTACGTTCTCATGCGGAGGGACCTCCAGTAGAGAAACACACCTGGTCTCTCTCCCCCAACTCACTCCTCTGGAGGAAGAGGAGGGTCTCCCTCGACTGGCGGAGATGCGTGTGAATCAGCCCTCACCTGTCTCCTCTCATTTCTGAATCTACCTGCCTGCAGGAAGCACAAACCCCGGTGGCTCCATGCCATCGGCCTGACCGAGGCTGTGCCCGTGGTGAGTGGTACATCGATCAGACGCAAAGGTCAGCCACTGCCCACTAACCTTCACCAAGGTGCCCAACCTGGTGCCCACTCTATCTGAACAAAAAAATGAAAAAAAAAAAAAGAGAGAGAGAGAGAAACATCGATGTGAGAGAGACACATCGACTGGCTGCCACCCACACGACCCCAACCAGGGCCGGGGACAATCTGCAACCAAGGTACGTGCCCTCAGCGGGAACCGAACCAGGGTCTCTCTGGACCACGGGCCAACGCTCTAACTGCTGAGCCAAACCGGCCAGGGCACAGAGGGAATAGTTTTATCTCCACCTGTGTGTCTGTCCCTCAACAAGTTCTGAACTGAGAAAGAGTCCTCACACTCGGAGCAATGCAGACTGTGTCCATTTCATAGAAAGGACAGATGGCAACCCATGAAACTATTTTTCTTCCTCAAAGGCTTTGTTTGTTTATTTTTGAAAGATTTATTAACATACATGTTCACCCTCCTTCTTCCCCTACTCAGTCTTTTCATCTCTGGAAATGGAGGTTTAAAAAAAGGTTAAAAGAGTCTATATTTTTTTAAACTAATTTTCTTTCATTTTTTGTTCTTTATTGATTTTAGAGAGAGAGGAAGGGAGAAGGAGAGAGAGACAGAAACATTGATGAGAGAGAACATTGATTGGCCACCTCCTGCATGCCCCCCCACTGGGGATTGGGCCCACAACCTGGGCATGTGCCTGACTGGGAATCGAACCCGCGACCTCTTGGTGCATGGGTTGACGCTCAACCACTGAGCCACACTGGCCGGGCCAGTCTATATTTTTTAAAAGGTTAAGATAAAAGGATTCTCAGATATCTTGGTGGCTGCTCTCGGTTGGGGGACATCCCTCACTGAAGGCAGAGAGATGGTGACCACAAAGAAGACGAAAAGGTCACTGGAGTCGTCGATCAACTCTAGGCTCCAACTTTTGTAATGAAAAATGGAAAGTATGTGCTGGGGTACAAGTACCGTCTGAAAATGGCCAGACAGGGCAAATCGACCTGGTCACCTTGCCAACTGTCCAGCCTTGAGGACATCTGAAACAGAGCACTAGGCCATGTCGGCCAAGACTGGGGTCCCTCACGACAGTGGATGACACTGAATTGGGCACAGCGTGTGGACACTGGCTATCATTGACCCAGGTGATCCTGGTATCATTGCCAGCATGCCAGAACAGACTGGTGAAAAGTAAATCATGCAAAATTGTTCTTTAATAAAACTGGCGAGAGCTTGTTTAAGAAAAATAAGTAAATAAAGAGAATTCTCAGAGCCTGTCTTTGCACCAGACCTGGCTCCCTGGCTCCCCTCGGAGAGGCTGGATGGGGGCGCTGGGAGAGGGGCAGGGCCCCGGGCTGCTGCCTCTGGGTCCAGGGCAGAAGGTCAGGTGGGTCATCATTTAACATCTCTACTGTTGGACACCGCCTTCAGTCAGATGACCGGTCATTTCACCCCTAGCCTACAGGGGGGGTGGAGGGAAAGGGCTTGAGGACAGTGAGGTTCCCAAGGGAAGGGAAAGGGACTACAAGGGGCAGAGCACTGGATGAGGACAGTCTTGCCTCACCGAGTGCCAGGCGGGAGCCAGAAATGAGTGTCCCCTTGCACTAGCCTGCTGACGTGACCTCACATGACCTTTCCCCTGGGTTTCTGCAAAAACAGCTCCAGTGGGGACCTTCTCCTATTGGCCATGGGGCGTGAAAGAGAAACTGAGGTCCTGGCTACAGAGGGGTACAGGGAAGTGAGGAAGACAAAGAATGTGGAGTCTCTAATCAGAAAGGCTGTGCATTCGTGTGTAGATAAGAGCGGAGCTCTGGGCAGAACAAGGCAGGGGGAAGGGCGGAGCTGGAGAAGATAACATTCACTAACTTTCTTCTGACTCCCCAACCAGGCTGCAGACACTGTGGGGCGGGTTCGTGACGCACTGAGTTTACAAAGACCTTCAATGTCAGACCCTCGGGCGCCACCCAACGGTGAGCACTGACCCCCCATCTGGGCTCAGCCTACACCAGGCCTCCTCCTGGAAGCCCTCTAACTCTGACCTGCATTCTCTAAAGTCCATTTTTCCCTCCCTCCTCGAGAGCCGTCTCCACACCCACCCCCAGCCTCCACGACTCACTTCATGACCAGGATGCCCTTTCTCGTGGCGGCCTCCAGGTCCACGTTGTCCACGCCCGTGCCGGCCCTGCCCACCACCTGGAGCTTCTCTGCTGCGTTGATGACATCAGCGGTCACCTTGGTGGCCGAGCGGACAATCAGGCCTTCACAGTCCTGAGGCAGAAGAAATATCTGGGTCCACAGGGAGGTCTGGAAGACCTCCTAGAGCTTCTTTGCCCAAAGCGGGAGCTCCCACATGCTGGCTGACTTTGGATGTACCCAGGAAAGAGAGGCAAGGGCATCGTGCACTGCTTCACGCCTGAGAGGCTCCACCAGTCAGGTCTGGGTTCAACCCAAGCTCCATCCCTCTGAGCTATGAATCTGAGTGTAACCTCCTCAACTGTGAGACGAGGCAGTGAGAGAGGACAGGCACGGCACCTGGCGTGGGAGCTGGCCCTGCGCAAGGCCAGCGCCAGGACAAGCGGAAGAGGGGAACTGAGACAGAGAGTTAACCAGCAGTTTGCAGCCATCTAGTAAACCCTATCTATCTTCCCTAAGCCAGGGACACTTAGAAAAGTACATGGTTTGCACTGCTCCCCAACCAGACTGTAAACAGCTTAAATCACCTACTCAGGGAGACAGATAACAGAAATCCAATTAGTGCCCTTTGCCAACCACACCCAAAAACAGATGAAGTTAAGAGAACAAACCTCATTTTAGTACCTAAAGCTGATGAATATTCTATTGAGATCCTCCCCTAAGACCTCCCCTAAACACGCAACCTATAAAACCTCTCAAGACAAAGGTCCAGGGTGGGCTCTCCCTCCCAGGAGGGCGCCTGTGCCTTTCCCACCACGCCTCTTCCTACCCCTTACTCCCCCCACAGGCATGCATCTCCTAAATCTAAGGGACCCCACAAGGCTTGCAACCAGGGCAGCAATGGGCAGTGGCAGTTCATCCCAGGCAAACTCCCTGAACCTGTCCCCAAGGCCCCCTTTTACGACATTTTTTCTTTTTAGAGAGAGAGAGGGGGTAAGGGAGAGGGGGAGAGAAAGAGAGAGAAACATTGATGTGAGAGTGTAACATCAATCGGCTGCCTTCTGGATGATCACAATCAAGCCCACAACCCAGACGTAAGCCCTGACCGGGAATCAAACCTGTGACCTTTCGGTGCACAGCATGATGCCCAACCCACTGAGCACACTGGCCAGGGCTCTCTGACTTCTCAGTGAGCCAAAGCAGCCCAGCCTAGGCTCATTTTCCCAGCCCTTCCTTGTTTCACTGTCCCCAGCTTTAATAAATGTCCCCTAAAATTCACCTGGACTCGTGCTGTGAAATTTTTCCTGCTCGAAGTCAAGAACCCACACACCACCGGCTGGCCCTAGGCAGACCCGCTCGGGCCAGGTCCCCTTTCCAGTAACAAAAGGATATCCCTGCCTCCACTGACCCTGAGAGGTGAGAAGCTGAGCCCCCCAAAATTAAGCTGCCCAGGTCCCCTTCTCCTCCTCCCCTCCTCATTTCTTCCTTCCATCTACGGGGCGCCTGGTATATATGTAGCTGGCATTGTGCTAGACCCTGTCAACACAAGATAAGTCACAGCCCCACCCCAGTGGCAGACACACCACAAGTCACCACTGCACGTGTGTGGTGTGACCTCGGCATGTACAAGGCATGGAAAAGTTAGAGGAAACAGACAGGAGCCACCCCGTCTGGGCTGCCGGCCAACACCTGGTACTCTGAATACCTCTCTAGTTGAACATCAGCCAATGTCTGGGCAGAAAGAGGACACTGCTGTCTGTCCCACATCCAAGTCCACCACACTTGGCTCCAAAGAACAGGGTCCCCCTGCCTGGCCACACTCTACCAACTTTTCCAGGCACAGTCAACTTCCTTTCCATGAAACCTTTGCAGACAGCCCTGGACTCTTCATATGTGCTCTCTCTCACCTGCAGCTTGCTTTTCTCACCTACAGTTTACATCCCTACAGCAAAGTTTGTTTTGATAGCTGATACTCAATAAAACACTCTGCTGAATAAATGAACCCGGTGACTTAGAGAGACCCATGGAAACCCTGTCACCATTCTCCCCACCCCCACCACCCTTCCCCAAATATTCCAGCAGGTCACATGACTGAAAATCCAGCATCAGAAATCCCCTCTCTTGACTGTGATAAAGAGGCTTAAGATCTGCATATGTGAGCACTGAAGAGTTCTCTGCAAGGGGAGAGCGAGTTGGGAGGGAGCCAGGAGGAAAACACTTCAGACGTGGCCAAACTGATCAACAGGACCAAACAGGCACTAGACAGACAGACACACGTGTGTGTGGGGATCTACAAAATAATAAAGGCAGAATTCCAGCTGACGGGGGAAGGAAGCTCGAGGCAATAAATGGCATTGAGGAAAATGTTAAGGAACAAAACATTTAATTTCTATCTCGCTACAGATTTTTAAAAATCCAGATGAGCCCTGGCCGGTTTGGCTCAGCGGTTAGAGCGTCGGCCTGCGGTACAGAGAGACCCGGGTTCGGTTCCCGCTAAGGGCATGTACCTCGGTTGCAGTTTGTCCCCGGCCCTGGTTGGTCATGCGGGTGGCAGCCACTCGATGTGTCCCTTTCACGTCAATGTTTCTCTCTCTCTCTCTCTCTCTCTCTCTTCCTCTCTCTCCCTCCCACTCTATCTGAACAAAAAATGAAAAAATGTCCTCGGGTGAGGATAAAAAAAAAAAAAAAATCCAGATGAATTAAAGCATTAGAAAAAAATGTAAGGGGATTTTTTATGTTCTCAGGATGGGAAAGTTTCACAAGCAAGGTGTAAGTTCCAGAAACCGTAGAAGAAAATACGAACAAATTTGATTACATTTGAAATTTAAAGTTCTGTATGAAATAGATCCCATAAACAGAATTAAAGGCAAGTAAGTGACGGCTTGACTGGAAAGAAACTCCTTGCAACATATATAACAGAACAGATTTATCACCAAAAATGATCAAGACTTCCTACAAATCAATTCTTTAAATGATGAACAACAAACAAACAAACAAACAAAAACCCAGTTTTTAAAAAAAGGCAAAGATATAGTAGGTAGGCAATTTATGGGAAAACTAACAAAGCAGCCAGTAATTTACAAAAACTCTTAAACACTAGATATCAAAGAAATGCGAGAGTGGTAAAATGTGGTATTTTCATAGTTATAAAATAGTCACCGGGTTTTAAAGTACAGCATAGGGAATATACAAGGTGGGGCAAAAGTAGGTTTAGTTTTGAGTATGAGAAACAGAGAGTTTATTCTTGCATCATTATTTTCCATACAAACAACTGTAAACCTACTTTTGCCCCACCCTATAGTCAATAATATTGTAACAACTATGTGTGGTGCTAGGTGGGTATTAGAATTACCGGCAGCATCACTTTGTAAATTATATAAATGTCTAATCCCTATACTGTACACCTAAAAGTAATATAAAATAATATGGAGCCCTGGACGGTTTGGCTCAGTAGTTAGTGTCGGCCCTTGGACCAATGACTCGCGGGTTCATTCCGGTCTGTCCCCGGCCCTGGTCCAGTCGTGTGGGAGGCAACCGATCTCCCGCAGAACCCTCAAAATAATGGGCACTCCTAGGCACCATCCCCTTCTCGGACCACATGTCATTCCTCCAAAATCTGGCTCCATGCTGCCCACTCCTCTCCCCTACTCATGTAGCGAAGTCCAGCCTTTTGCAAATCCTGTGTAATAATGTGATTCAGCCTCAGTTTGCTGTGATTCTAGCATCCCCGAGGTCCTTTTTGTCACTCCCAGGGTGGGAATGGGCCTCACTCACTTGCCACTGTCAACTCACTGTCAACAGCTGAGTGTGTATCAGTGTTATGAGTGCCAGCTGGAACAGGCGCACCCCCCGCCCCCCCAGTCCCCATCTTTCAGCTGCCTCAGAGCTGGAAGACAGCAGGCCACTGTTCTGGATTTGTGACTGTTCCCAAGAAACTGCTAACTCAGCAGTGGAAAACCCATTCACGTTCCTCAAGTTCACACATGCCTTCTCTCCCAAGGAGGGCAGGCTTGGCCTTGGGGGCCATTCTAGCATAGCTCATGCCTCTGCCTTACATTACAGAGGAAGAGGAAGGAACTTCCCAGGCCATGTCCCCCAGCTACAGAGGATGCAGGTAGGCAGTGAAGTGCACGATATGCGTGATCCTGATTAAGTAGGAGATTATTTAACTTTTGCAAACTAAATCCTGGTATACAGGCTGGAAGTTCTTATTTTAAATGAAACTTGCAAAAGGCTCTTGCATGGAAATTTATCTCCTTCTTTATCTTTCTTAAAATTCTGAGATAAAGGTGGAAATGCATTACCAGCTTGTGGTCTAATGGATTCTGACCAGCATTGCTATTTAATGGAACAGAAAAAATACGCAAATGCATCACAAATAGTAAGGATTCTAACTTTAATGTGTGTGTACACATATATATGTGTGTGCGTACTGAGTTGTGATGTAAAATGAATTTCTGTTTGTGGGTCATGGTCAAAGTTTAAAAGCCACTGATCCATAGTAAGATATAAATGTTCCTGCACAGTAGATTTAAAAAGTGGTACCCACTGTTAGAGGGGTACACAGTCTGAGTTTTGTGAGTTCCAAAGAAGATGCTTTATTATTCCAAGCCAGTGTTTTCTTAACATTTTTGACTAAGACCCCCATTTAAGGAACACATGATTAAGTTGTGATTTTAAACTCACATACCCTACACCCCCCCCCCCACAACTACACACATAACTAAAAACAAATTTCATGACATATTACTAGCCTTACTACCTGCGTTGCTCTCTGATAGGTCTTAGTGTGTGTGTGTGTATGTTTTAATGCTAATCATGACCCATTAAACCGACTTCATTACCCAGTAATGGACTAGCTGTGACTTGCTGCAAGTCTGAAAAGGACCATTCTGGGGGAGTGAAAGAGCAAACTGTGCCTGCCCAGAACACCAAGGAGTGGGAACAGAGGCCAGGCCTGGTTCAGGCGATGTGTTGGAGCTTCCTTCAATATTATAAAGATTTCAGTGGGGGGAGGGCACTAACCCAGATGCCTCTCCACGCAAAGTAAAAGGGCACAGAGTGGAGAGGAGGACCCAGCAGTCGGCTGCCAAGGAGACTAACCAGCACTCCCAACCGAATGTTTTACAAAAACAGCCCAAGGATGCCTGGCAGTCTAGCCAAGAAACACCCCTCTAGTCCTGCCAGTTCATAGAGCCTTTAAAACGGCCTCCAGATTTCAGCTCCAGATTCCCAGCACCCACCTGGCTGACTTCCCAACTTCTCCCAACCCTCCACTACTGGGGACACCTCCCCTTCTTCCCAATTCCACACTTACCTATCCCTGACCCACCTCTCCCCAACCTCCCTCTGCGGGCATAGGATCTCTAATTTCCATAAGAAAGCTACAAAGTCCCAAGAAAAGGCCACTCTTCCCATTCTAGTGATCTGGTGGAGGTGAGGGTCTGGAGCTGGGCTAGCGGCCACTCCTTTGCCTTCTGGCCACAGCCCAGAGCCAAGGTCATTGATACCATCATACAAAGAGGAGGTGAGGAGTGTGAGGCGCCTACCTCCCATGTCGACCTATCCTGCTCCTAGGATTAGGTCCTGAGCCCTGCCCCCCAACCCCATGCAGGCGGATCACCCCTTCTCTCCAATTCTGCAGCGGCAAGCAGGCAGAGGATGGGCTGCTAGGTGGTCTCATTGACCACTCATCTGGTCAATCGTCTCAATCGCCGTTTGGCCAGGTTCCCTAACTAGCTTACAAGCTTCCTGAAGGCAGGACCGGTCAGAAACATGCCCGCATACAGCACATGGGGGAGGGGTGGGGGAGGGTCCATGGAGAAACACAGCAGCAGACACAGCCGCAGAGAAGCGGGCACAGGCAGCTGTGAGGACCACGCGGTTGCGGCGTGGCGAAAATAACAGCAGCCGCCTTTGTGGTTTGATTTAAGGACCCCGGGAGGAGCTACGGGTGGAGGGGGTGGATCCACGCAGAGGCTGGTTGAGGTTGGTGGAAGGCTACACCGCGTGGGGTGGGGTGGGGTGGGGGTGGGGTAGGCAGCGGGGTGCTGGGTGCAGTATAGAAGTGCAGGAGCTGAAGTGAAGAGTTCACAAAATAAAATGACATTCACTGGACGAGGCCACCAAACCTCACAGGACCCTTACAACCAAGGCAGATTAACGTTTGAAGTAGATTGTGTTCATTCTATATCACAACAAACCGAGATACATTCCTGAGAAAGATTTGCTAAGAAATATCGATCTCCTCGGGACGCTTGGGATCGATTCTAGCCCAGTCTGGTCATTCCTAACCAGCGATGAGGCCAAGGGGAGGCCATCCGCCCCGGCCACGTGCGGAGACCCCGCGGCGGCGGCCGCATGGGCGGCCGAAGGATCTCCCGCGCCCCCCGCCGCCCCGTTTCCTCCGAGCTCCCAGGAGGCCGAGGGGCGGTGAAAACTCTCAGCAGTCTTGCGTCAGACGAAAGGCGGGTACGTTTGCTGCCTACCCTGCAGCTTCTCCAGCTGCCACGAGACAGGCTGGGGCTCGGCCGGCGCCCCCCAGGAAGGCAAAACTCGGCCGAGGGAGCCAGAGCTTAGTCGGGGGAGGATCGCCGGCTCCTGCGCAGGGAAGCCACTTTGTCGCGCCTCCCCCGGGTGCCCCTGCACAGCGCCCGGCCGCCAGGGCCACGGCGCGCCAAGGCGCTGGGGAGCCGCGCTGGCATCCCGCGGGCAGCCTGCACAGCGCACTGCTCGCGGGTAGCAAGCCGACGTGATACGCGCAGTTGCAAACTGAACGGAAAGTTTACATTCTGCAGCTCACCGCCTTTTGTTCCTTTCTCCTCCCCCCTCCCCCAACCCCTAAATCAGGAGGCCCTAGGACTCACTGATACCCCGGGCGGGGTGTGGGGGTGGGGGTGGGGCGCGCTGGCCCGGGCGCGGCCAGCCTGTTTCCGCCGAAGATGCCACCCAGCTCTTGTCTTTCTCCCGCTCGCATTACCTGCAGCTCGGCTATCAGCTCCTCCTTGCTCAGGTTCTGCTTCTCCACCACCTGCAGCCCTCCATTTTGCAGGATCTTCCGGCAGCAAGGGTCCAGACTATCACTAATGAGCACTTTCTGTAGACTTGCAAAGGCCATTGCAGGAGCCGGCCTCAGGATCGACCGCTCTCCCAGGGCAGAAACACCTAAGCCGAGAAGCTGCTGTTCGGGAGGCCGGGCTTGTGTAACTGGGCAGGATTCACGATCTCCCGCTCCCCCTTTATCTCCCCCTCCTGCTCCTACCGTCTCCTTTTGATTGGGCAGAAATGCTCCAACTCTCGATGACTCCGCCTCCTCCTCGAGGTTCAGAGCCTTCGGTTCCCCTCCCACTTTATTATTCTCGGGCATTGAATTTCTCAATCTCAGCCAAAACCCTTCCCTGCACCTGGTGAGCTTATAGAAGCACAATTTACGCCGAGCAGCTGATTTATATCTGAAATAAACAGAAAGATTCGTTCTCGCCGTGACTGCAATGTTTCATCTTCCCTTCTTTCCTCCTAAGGACTCATTCATAAATTCCTGAACAGCATTTATAGAACTCACACTTATTATGTGCAAAGCACTGTGCTGGATGCTGAAGGGGGTGGAACATCAAAAAGACGTAGCCTGTGTCCTCTGGTGGCCTCACATCTTGAGGGTACTAAAGACGCAGACAGGGGAAATTAAATAAGCAAAAGCAATAGAAAACTGTTTCTGAGAACTCACAAAGAAGTGATTACTACCAAATGAATGATACAATGAGAATCCTGAGTGTTTTTGTTTTTTTTCCTTTATTGATTTTTTTTTTTTTAGAGAGAGAGGAAGTGAGAGCGAGGGAGAGATAGAAACATCCAGAGAGAACATGGATTGGCCACCTCCTGCATGCCCTCCACTGGGGATCGGGCCCATAACCTGGGCGTGAGTCCTGACCGGGAATCTAATCTTGGTGCATGGGTCCACGCTCAACCACTGAACCACACCGCCGACAGAATCCTGAGTTTTAAAAAGAGCAAGGGAGCTCTGGTCGGTTTGGTTCAGCGGTTAGAGCGTTGGCCCGCAGACCAGAGAGTCAGGGGTTCGGTTCCCGCTAAGGGCACGTACCTGGGTTGCAGTTTGTCCCCAGCCTCGGTTGGGGCCCTGTGGGTGGCAACCACTCGATGTGTCTCTCTCATGTCGATGTTTCTCTCTCTCTTCCTCCCTCTCCCTCCCGCTCTGTCTGAAGATAAATGCAAAAAAATGTCCTCAGGTGAGGATAAAAAAAAAAAGAGCAAGCGACCTGGTGCATTTAGACAGAATGTTTGTTCAAGTTCAGTATTCTCCTCTTCATCTCTGACAATGAAAATGAAGAAAAGGAAAATGATATGTCAGTCACACTAATTTATATGCTGACTGAGGAGGCACTTGCCAGCTCTTAACTTTCTGTTTAAACCCCACAACAAGCATGCTCTCCCATGCCCCACATTATAGAAATATTGGAAAATTCCACTTTGGATTACTTCTCTCTCTCTCTCTCTCTTTTTTTTTTTATCCTCACTCGAGGACATTTTTTCCATTCATCCTCATTTAGAGCAGGAGGGAGAGAGGGAGGAAGAGAGAGAGAAACATCAATGTGAGAGACACATTGACTGGCCGCCACACGCACGACCCCAACCGGGGCTGGGGACTGCAACCGAGGTATGTGCCCTTAGCAGGAACTGAACCTGGGCCTCTCTGGTCCGCGGGCCAACGCTCTAACTGCTGAGCCAAACACGCCAGGGCAGATTACTTCTCTTTTTAATAAATTATTTTTAATTATAATTGACATACAGTATTATATCAACTTCAGGTGTACAACATAGTGATTCAACACATATATACTTTGCAAAGTGATCACCACAGTAAGTCTCTCACCATATTTTGTTATTGACTCTATTTCCTATGCTGTGCAGTACATCCCCATAACTTGTTTTATAACTTGAAGTTTGTACTTCTTAAGCCCCTTCCCCTTTTCTACTCCTTCCCTCTGGGGACCATCAGTTTGTTCAGTTTGGGATTATTTAAGGCCACCTAGAATGAGAAGCAGAAGCAGGGGTGCTCATAGATGGCTGGCTTGGTTAACCATTGTGGGCCATTGTTCTGCATCATTCAAAAGACTTAAGTGCTAGATCCTTACCCTATAGAACTACACAATAGCAATGCTATAAAAGAATGAAAATGTGGACCGATGGTTCCTAGGTACAAATCAGATTTGAGGCCAAATGCTTCCAATGAGAAAGAAGATTATTTGTCTTTCCTGTTTGGGTGATTTCTTGTTCCCACATTCCAGCTGTCATCATTTCTCTTCCTCTCAGGAGATGTAACCTTACCCCTTGACCCTAAGTCAAACTTCTTGGATACTGTCTGAAGTCACAACCCTCGCACACCTGCCACCTGGACATTATTTTCTTTCTTTTTTTTTTTTACATTTATCTGCAGACAGAGTGGGAGGGAAAGAGAGAGAGAGAGGGAGAGAAACACTGATGTGAGAGAGACATATCAACTGGTTGCCACCCGCACAACCCCAACCGGGGCTGGGGACGAACCGCAACTGAGGTACGTGCCCTTGGCTGGAACTGAACCCGGGTCTCTTTGGTCTGCGGGCCGATGCTCTAACCGCTGAGCCAAACCGGCCAGGGCTATTTTCTTTCTCTATTATTTATGCCCAAGTACTTTCAAAAGAGATCCAAGCCACACAATGACAGACACTTCTAAACCCATTAAGAAATAGTTAACAGATGAGAGTCAATTTCCAAGTGGAAAGGAGGGCATGTGGTCATTTTTACCATCAATAAGTCAGAAATGTTCTCCTTAAATTTCTATGGCATTATCTTCACGTTATCTCACAGTGCCTTGTATAACATATGCAAATGTTTTGTGTCTTATTCCCCCCACCCCCATTAAGATCAGAGATACAGCTTTGTAACCCTCTAATAGTGCCCAGCAGGGTGCTTTCCACGTTGTGGAGATTCAGAAGAGATTTCACTCAAAAATCCATTTATTGAGCATCTATTATGTGCCGGGTACTGTGGTTTAATACTGGGGGTGTGGTGATGCATGAGACACGTCTCTTTCCTCAGAAAGAAAGGAAACAACATTTAAAGTATAGCATTAGAACTATAAGGATGTGTTAAAGCGCTTTGGGAGGGAGAACGAGAACCCCCATCCCCACCCCAGCACAGCAGGGGCACCAGGCAGGCTTCCCTTTGAGCTGACACTTGTGTTCTCCTTGAAGACAACCACACTGAGAGTCTGGAGCATAGAGAGATAAGTAAAACTCAATCTGCAGCAAACTGCTCTTCAAATTGCCTGACCTTGAGAGCTGAAGAAGTAGCCAAGTAGAGAAAAAAAATGTCATTTATAAAAGCCTAGTGATGTGAAGAATTGCAAGACAGATGCCAGGGGAGCAGATGAGGCTGCAGAGCGGCCAGGGGCTGCTCAGGAAGGGCCTTGCCCCGAGAAGGAGATTCAGCTGGACCCTACAGCTAGTACACAGGTGCCGAGAGATGTTTTAGAAGAGATGTGACTACATGAGCTGAGCCTTGATACTGCTCATGTAGATAGTATCCCTCCCTACACCCCCAACCATCACGTCTATTTCTGACATCTATTGCAAGGTGAGATTTTACTTTTACAATGGAAAGGTTGGAGCAGGGGAAAGGTTCTCCCTCTCCCTGTGTTACTGTCTCCTTCCATAAAACAGAAACTCTGGCCCTCTTGGAATTATTAGGAACATAGTTCTGCTCTTCTCTCCAGACCCCTCACTCCCTCCCCTCCCCTGACCATAGCCCCTTGAGAACAAAGACTGTTCTGTGGGAGCCCAGGCTAATCCCTTCTCGGCTCTTCTTTTGGAGCTGGAAGCCCACAAATAATATGCCCTTTCTTACTTCCTGGTGTGTGACCCCATCAGGACAGGCCTGCCCTGGGCACCTGAGGGGGCAGGATCTCCAGCTGCCCAGCCGCTCTGCCTGTAGGAGAAGGTTGATGGGGGGAGGGGTGCAAGAGAAGCAGGAATCCCATTTTTCATGTTTTTTAATTGAATTTATTGGGATGACATTGGTTGGCAAAACCATATAATTTTCAAGTGTACAGCTCAATAAAACATTTGCACACTGCATCGTGTAACCATCAACCAAAGCAAAGTCTCTTTCCATCCACATTTATCCCCCTTTGCCCACCTCCACCTCCACCCCACACCCCTTTCCCTCTGGCTATCACCACACTGTTTGTTAATCCCTTCACCTTCTTTCATCCAGTCCCCCAAACCCCTCTGCTCTGACAGCTGTCAGTCTGCTCCATGTATCCATACCTCTGTTTCTACTTTGCTCGTCAGTTTATTTTGTTCATTAGATCCCACATGTAAGTGAGATCATATAGTATTTGTCTTTCTCTGACTGGCTTATTTTACTTAGCATAATACTCTCCAGGTCCATCCAGGCAGTCACAACAGGTAAGATTTCCTTCTTTTTTACGGCCGAGTAGTATTTTGTTGTGTAAATGTATCACAGCTTTTTTATCCACTCATCTGCTGATAGGCACATGGGCTGTTCCAGATCTTGGCTATTGTAAATAACGCTGCAATGAATATAGGGGTGCACATATTTTTTCTAATGAGCGTTTTGTGTTTCTTCGGATAAATTCTCAGAAGTGGGATCGCTGGGTCAAAAGGCAGTTTCATTTTTAATTTTTGGAGGAAACTCCATACTGCTTTCCACAGTGGCTGCACCAGTCTTCTGTCCCCCCAACAGTGCAGGAGGGTTCCCTTTACTCCACATACTCACCAGCACTTGTTTCTTGATGTATTGATGATAGCCATTCTCACAGGTGTGAGGTAATAGCTTAATGTGGTTTTAATTTGCATCTCTCTGATGATTAGTGACTGAGCGTTGAGTCTTTTTCCATGTTTATTGGCCATCTGTATATTCTCTTTGGAAAAGTATCTATTCAGGTCCTTTTCTCATTTTTTAATTGGGTTGTCTTCCTGATGTTGAGTTGTATAAGTTTTTTGTATATTTTGGAAATTAACCCCTTATCAGATATATCATTGGCAAATATGTTCTCCCATTCAGCGGGTTTCCTTTTCATTTTGTTGATGGTTTCTTTCTTTGTTTTGCAAAAGTTTTTTAGTTTGATGTAGTCCCATTTGTTTATTTTTTTCGTTTTTTCCCTTACCCCAGCAGATATATTGACAAAAATATTGCTACAAGAAATGTCTGAGATTTTACTGCCTATGTTTTCTTCTAGGATTTTTATGGTTTCGTGGCTTACATTTAAATATTTTATCCATTTTTTTAAATCCTCGCCCTAGGATATTTTTCTATTTATCTTCAGATAGAGTGGGAGGGAGAGAGGGAGAAAGAAAGAAAAAGAGAGAGAGGAGAGAGAAATATCGATGTGACATCGACTGGTTGCCTCCCACATGACCCCAAGCAGGGCCGGGGACGAATCACAACCCAGGTACATGCTCTTGACCAGAATTGAACCTGCGATTCGTTGGTCCGAGGGCTGACGCTCTAACTGCCGATCCAAACTGGCCAGGGCTCTTTTATCCATTTTGAATTTATTCTTGTGTATGGTGTAAGTTGGTGGTCTAGTTTTATTTTTTTGCATGTACCTGTTCAATTTTCCCAACACCATTTATTGAAGAGACTGTCTTTGCTTCACTGTATGCTCTTGCCACCTTTGTCAGATCTTAATTGACCATAAAGGCATGAGTTGATTTCTGGGCTCTGTTCTGTTCCATTGATCTATTTTCCTGCTCTTATGCCAGTACCAAGCTATTCTGATTACAATGGCCTTGGAGTATAATTTGATATCAGGTACTGTGATTCCTCTAACTTTGTTCTTCTTTCTCAAGATTGTTGAGGATATTTGGGGTCTCTTTTTGTTCCATATACATTTTTTGAATATTTTTTTCTAGATCTGTGAAGTATACCTGGTATTTTAATTGGAATGGTGTTGAATTGCTTTGGGTCGTATGGACATTTTAATGATGTTAATTATTTCAATCCATGAACACAATATATGCTTCCACTTATTTGTATCTTCATTATTTCTTTCTTCAATATCTTATAATTTTTCAAGTATAGGTCTTTAACCTCCTTGGTTAAAAAATGCTACCGATTTCTGAATATTAATTTTATATCCTGCTACTTTGCAAATTTTATTTATTAGATATAGTCATTTTTGGTGGAGTCTTTAGAGTTTTCTATGTACAATATTATGTCATCTGCGAATAATGACAGTTTTACTTCTTCCTTTCCAATTTGGATGCCTTTTATTTCTTCTTCTTGTCTGATTGCTGTGGCTAGGGCTTCCAGTACTATGTGAAGGAAGGTGGTGAAAGCTAACATCCCTGTCTTGCTCCTGATCTTAAGGGAAACACTTTTAGTTTTTGTCCATTGAGTATGATGTTGGCTGTGGGTTTGTGATACATGGCCTTTAATATTTTGAGGTATGATCTCTCTATTCCCACTTTGCTAAGAGCTTTTATCATAAATGGGTGCTGGATTTTATCAAATGTTTTTTCTGCATCTACTGATATGATCGTGTGATTTTTATTCTTTATTTGATGAGATGTATCACGTTTGTTGACTTTTGAATATTGTACTAACCTTGCATCCCCAGAATAAGTCCCACTTGATCATGGTGTATGATCTTTTTAATGTATTGCTGGATCCAGTTTGCTAATATTTTGTTGATGGTTTTAGTATCTATATTTGTGAGGGATATTGGTCTATAGTTTCCTTTCTTTGTAGTGTCTTTATCTGGTTTTGGAATTAAGATAATGCTGGCCTCATAAAAAGAGCTTGGAAGTCTTATAAATAAAATCAGAAATGAAAGAGAAGAAGTAACAATTGACACCACAGCAATACAAAGGATTGTATGAACAACTATATGCCAAAAAATTGGACAACCTGGCTGAAATGGATACATTCCTAGAAATATACAATCTTCCAAAACTGAATGAGGAAGAGCCAGAAAATCTGATTAGTCCAATTACAACTAATGAAATTGAAGCAGTAGTAAAAAACAAAATAAAAACTCCCAGTAAACAAAAGTCTTGGACTGGATGGCTTCACAAGCAAAATTTACCAAATATTCAAAAAACTAACACCTATCCTTCTCAAACTATTCCAAAATTTCAAGAGGAATTCCATTTTTCAACTTGGAGTCCACCTGTGATTTCCAAACTCACATTAAGAGGAACAAAACAGATTTTGAGAGATAAATTATGGATTGTCATCTGTAAAACAGGCACACCTGGTTTTTAATTCCAGTTTCTCAAATTACTAATAATGTGATCTTGGGCAAAGTACATTGCTTCTCTAAGATATAGTTTTCTTCTCAATAATGCGGGACTAATAGTAGGATAGTGCTTACTTCATAAGGTTGTTGTGAGGATTAAATAAGGCAAAGGAAACCAATGGGTGCCACCTGTAGTTGCTTGACATTCATTCATTCATTCATTCATTCATTCAGGCAGCACATATTTGTTGAGAGACTGTAATGTGCCAGGCACTGCTCAGGGTGTTGGGATCGAAGCTTTGAACAAGACAAGCACAATCTGTGCTCTCATGGAGCTTATATTCTGGTAGGTGACAGAAAACAACTAAATAAATGAAAGATGGAACAGGATCATCTCAAGGTGTGATAAGTATGATGAAGAATATGAAACGAAGTGACATGATGGAGAAGATGAGGCGCAGGGGAATGTATTTTAGACTTTATCATCAGGGAAAGCCTTTCCAAGAAGATGATTATTTGCATTGAGAGTGAAATAAGGAGCCAATTATGCAAAGAACTAAAGAAAGAGAATTCTAGGCAGAGAGAAAAGCAGAACAAGTCTGGCACATTCAAGGAGCTTGCCCACAAATGTTTCTGTAACACTTTCTGTGTGCCAGGCACAATTCTGGGCACTGGGATCATGATGCTGAACAAGCCACATGAGGTCCCTGGACTGGCAGCACCAACATCACTCCACCATGGCAAGGAGTTTAGATTTTATTCTAAGAAGGTTGGGAAACCATTGAAAGGTTAGTCATAAGGAGGGGCAAGTATTACCTAAGTTTGAAACGATCACTTTATATTAACACACCAAAAAGTTCCTTGTTTTCACTATCACTATGACAATGAGTACCGTAATGATCATGATTAGTAGAGTTAGGTGTCTCGTCACTTGAAGCAACTCAGTAAGGTACATTCTGAACTTGACAAGGCGAATCTCTGACTGCGCAACTAATAAAAAATCAATGAATAATGGATAAAATTAACCACCTGAGAAAGTAACCCATCCTGAGAGAAGGTAAATGCCTGACAAAGGAGTTTTGGGAACCGTCAGATCAAATTAAGGGAAGCAGAATACTGTTTCATCCAAGTACATTGAATGTTAAAAAGAAAAAAAAAATTCAGTATAATCAATTGTATTCTCATCTTTCTGCAGGAAGAATATATTAATAGAAAGGCTGGGCTGCATGTTCAAGGAGATGATCCAAGGTGAGTTCTGGCTGTCACCCAGCACTGTTCCAGCAGAAAGACAGGAAGGCAGAGCATGTGACCTTCAGGAGGGCGTGGTCATCAGCAAGGAATGCTTTGATGTGGAACAGGGAAAATTTATCAGATTTTATCATCTCTGTATAAAATTTCCCTTCTGATTATGCAATTGCCTTTCTTTACCACTCTCTGAGTAATTATTTTATTTCCCAGATACTCTGATGCCAGGTAAGGAATGCTGGGTAGATCTGTTCTCTCCAGATCGTATCATCTTTAAGTCCTGTGGCAAAGGAGAAACAAGCAGAAGTAAAAAGGCTGTTTTTTGAAAGGGACATGCTGTCAAGCGACAGGGGGCGAGGGAACTGTACACTAATGTCATAGTCTCTAGACACGCGATCCCCCTGTTCATGAACACGGGAGCATTCCGGTTTGTACTCTGGTCTGTGAGTTAGGCTAGTGGTAGTCTCTAAAACTCGGATCAACACTAGGGACTCTGATAAAAATCACATTTTAAACTTACTGACCTGGGAGTGGACCCTGAGTGACCACGCTGGATCCCTCTGTGATCTCCAGCTCTCCTCTCCTTCCATTCAATTACAGCGTCTCAAAACCTGTTCAAGTCCCGAACTCTGTAAGAACCTGATGAAACCTACAAACTCTCTCACCTACACTGCAGTTTTGGGGATTTATGTATCTCCTGAAGCCTATTCATGGGTCTCCTAGGACCCGTGAACCTCTTGTTAGAAACTCATATTTACATGGAATATGTATGGTAACAAAATGCATAAGAGTCATAATAATAATATAAATATTGTTGATCATTTAAAAAAAATTTTTCTTTATTGGCTTAGAGAGAGAAGAAGGGAGAGGGAGAGAGAGAGAAACATCGATGAGAGAGAACATCGATTGGTTGCCTCCTGCATGTCCCCCACTGGGGATTTGGCCCACAACCTGGGCATGTGCCCTGACTGGGAATCGAACCAGTGACCTCTTGGTGCATGGGTCGACACTCAACCACTGAGCCACACTGGCCAGGCTGTTGATCATTGTTAAGTGCTAGATAAATATAACTTAGTAAATCCTCACAACTCTATGGGGTAGTTACCACTATTATTCTCCTTTTACAAATGTTGGATTTGAGACACATTGTTATATTTACCCCAACTTTACAATTTAGAGAAGTAAAATGATTTACCAGAGGTTACATGACAATAGGTCATAAATTTAGGATTAAAGCATTTCTTTAAATTCCTAGTTAAACTTCTAATTGTGCTGCCCTGGAGACTTCCGGTCAAGATGGCGGTGTAGGTAAACGTGGTATCGCGTCCTCCCACAACCACATCAAAGTTACAACTAAACTACAGAACAACCATCATTCAAAACCGCCTGACAACAATGCAAGTCCTACAACTACGAAATTAAAGAAGAAGCTGCATCGAGACTGGTAGGAGGGCGGAGGTGCGACGGGCTGGTCCCACACCCACGTGTGGCGGATAAAAATCAGGAGGACACCTCGGCTGGGAAGGTCCTCCCTGAGGACTGAGGGGGTCCCTGTCCCACACCAGGCGCTCAGCTCAGGGTTCCAGAGCCAGGAAGAGAATCCCCATAACTTCTGGCTGGAAAAACCAGCGGGAACTGAGGCTGAGGCGGCTGGAGCCCCGGCAGCTCCTCTTAAAGGGCCCGCGCACGGACCTACTTGGACTCGCACCCTCCAGGCTCCAGCGTGGGGGAGGCAGCTTGAAAGGCACCAGAGTCATAAGGGGAAGAACTGAGCTGTTTGGCATTGGAGTGAGGGCTGGAGAGGTAGCTTTCTCCTGGACAGACGTGCTATCAGAGGCTTTTGTTCCTTTGGTGGGCCGGTAGACGCCGCCATATCTGGGATTCCAGCAACCTAGCTCACACTGATTGCCCTGCCCAGGTGATTCCCTGAGGCCCCGCCCCACCCAACTTCCAGGCCCACCCAAGCTGTTGCCAGTTGCCTGATCATAGGATTGGCCTGTCTTGGATCCTGCTTCAGCTTTTCCGAAATTCTTTCAAACAAGCAGCATCTGGTCTCAGCTAGTCCCATACCTCTAGCTAAGTAATACATAGAAGCAAACACAGGGAGGCAGCCAAAATGAGGAGACAAAGAAACAGGTCCCAAATGAAAGAACAGAACAAAACTCCAGCAAAAGAACTAAGTGAAATGGAGTTAAGCAACCTAACAGATGCTGAGTTCAAAATACTGCTTATAAGGATGCTCAATGGACTTAGTGAGAACCTCAGTGAACTTAGTGAGGGCCTCAAGAGCATAAAAAAGGACCAGTCAGAAATAAAGGATGCACTAACTGAAATAAAGAATAGTTTACACAGATTCAATAGTAGAGTAGGTAAAGCCAAGAAGCAAACCATCGATTTGGAATATAAGGAAGCAAAAAACACCCAATCAGAACAGCAAAAAGAAAAAGGAATCCAAAAAAATGAGGATAGTGTAAGGAGCCTCTGGGACAACTTCAAGCATGCCAACATTCGCATCTTGGGGGTGCCAGAAGGCAAAGAGAAAGAACAAGAAATCGAAAACCTATTTGAAACAACAATGGCAGAAAACTTCCCTAACTTGTTGAAGGAAACAGACATACAAGTCCAGGAAGCACAGAGACTGCCAAACAAGATGAACCCCAAGAGGCCCACACCAAGACACATCATCTTCAAAATGCAAAAGGTTCAAGACAAAGAGAGAATCTTAAAAGCAGCAAGAGAAAAGCAGTTAGTTACCTATAAAGGAGTTCCCATAAGACTGTCAGCTGATTTCTCAAAAGAAACTTTGCAGGCCAGAAGGGAGTGGCAAGAAATATTTGGAGTGATGAAAAGCAAGAACCTACAACCAAGATTACTCTATCCTGCAAAGCTGTCATTTAGAATCGATGGCCATATAAAGAGTTTCCCAGACAAGGAAAAGCTAAAGGAGTTCATCACCACCAAACCATTATTATATGAAATGTTGAAGGGTCTTCTTGAAGAAAAAGATAAAAAAATATGAACAAACAAATAGCAATAAATACATATCTATCAACAATTGAATCTACAAACAAAATGAACAAGCAGAACAGAAACATTCTCATAGATACAGAGAACTTTTGTTAGATACCAGATGGGTGGGGGCTGGGGGGCTGGGTGAAAAAGGTGAAGGGATTAAGAAGTACAAATTGGTTGTTAGACTGACAAACCTCAAAGGGAAGGGGGGTTGGAGGGTGGGAAGAAATAAACCAAAGAACTTATATATATATATAAATGCATAACCAACGGACACAGACAACAGTGTGGGGAAAGGCAGGAGGGGGGCGGGAATGGGGAGTAATGGGGGAAAATGAGGAACATCTGTAATACATTCAACAATAAAGATAAGTTAAAAAAATAATAATAATAATTGTGCTGCCCTGAATCTTTCAAAATGAACTTGAAGCCCGGCCAGTATGGCTCACTGGTTGAGTGTCAATCCATGCACCACGAGGTCACCAGTTCAATTCCCAGTCAGGGCACATGCCCAGGTTGTGGGCCAAATCCCCAGTGGGGGGCATGCAGGAGGCCGCCAATCGATGTTTCTATCTTTCTCTCCCTCTCTCTTCCTCTCTCTAAAATCAATAAAGAAAAAAAAATTTTTTTAATAAAAAAAATGAACTTGAATATCCTTCCATGGATAAAATAGCACATTTAGTTTAGAAACAATGCAAAAGGCTTAATGTCATAACTATTGATGACAGGCAGAAATCAGGGATTCTATTGCCCGAGAATTTTCCAATATTGACATTTACTGAGATGTGAGTCTTGGTGTGGTAGGCAGAATCATGTCTCCCACCCCAAAGATGTCCACCCCTTAATACCCTGAACCTGTGAATATGTTACTTTATGTGGCAAGCAAAAGGGACTTTGTAGATGTGGTTATGTTAAGAAGTTTGAGATGGAGATGTTGTAACGTGTCAGCGAGATAACCAGAGATGCACAGTCGAATTGTAAAGGAGCGCTTCATTACACCCGCGGGCTGGGTGGGGGGGGCGGGGACAGCTTCCCCAGATCCTCAGCCCCGATTCCTCTTGCGTCCACTTTTAAAGACAGGGCTCTTTATCCCCCTTTTGGCCACCCCCTCTCAGGGGACCGGTACAATAGTGGGTGTGACAGCGATTACAGAAGTCAAAATTAGCATTAATCACTGGGCTCATGATTTGCAGTTTCCGATCTGCAAATACCTCCCAACACATGGGGCAACTATAATCTTAGGCAAAATTCCTTTACTTCTAGGGGTAATTAACCTATTTATTTGAAAAATATCGAGGAAGGTCCATTGATGATAAAAATGGAGTCATTTATGCCCTGGCCAGTTTGGCTCAGCAGTTAGAGCGTCGGCCTGCGGTCCAGAGAGACCCGGGTCCGGTTCCCGCTAAGGGCATGTACCTCGGTTGCAGTTTGTCCCCGGCCCTGGTTGGTCGTGCGGGTGGCAGCCACTCGATGTGTCCCTTTCACGTCGATGTTTCTCTCTCTCTCTCTCTCTCTCTCTCTCTCTCTCTCTCTCTCTCTCTCTTTCTTCCTCTCTCCCTCCCACTCTATCTGGACAAAAAAATGAAAAAATGTCCTCAGGTGAGGATAAAAAAAAAAAAAAAAATGGAGTCATTTAGTCGTATTTGCCAAGGGGCCAACATAAAAATGGAATCTAGTCGCCTTAGCCTCAGGGCCAAGGTCAGAGAGATGACCCTAGATTATCTGGAGACCGGGGGAAGTCATCACAAGAGCCCTTATAAGAAGGATGCAGGAGTCGAAGAGAGAGAAGGTCATGTGATGATGGAAGTAGAGAGTGGAGTGATGTGCCTTTTTTTCTTCAATCCTCACCCGAGGATATTTTTCCATTTTTGTTCAGAGTGGGAGGGAGAGAGAGAAAGAGAGAGAGAGAGAGAGAGAGAGAGAGAAACATCGACATGAGAAGGACACCAAGTGGCTGCCTCCTGCACGACCCCAATGAGGGCCGGGGACGAATCGCAACCGAGGAATGTGCCCTTGATCAGAATCGAACCCGTGACTCATTGGTCCTCAGGCCGACACTCTAACTGCTGAGCCAAACCGGCCAGGCCTGGAGTGATGTGCCTTAAAAATGGAGGAAGGGTCCACAAGCCAGGAACACAGGTGGCCTCTAGAAACTGGAAAAGGCAAGAAAAAGGATTCTCCCCCAGAGCCTCCGGAAGGGCACCTTGACTTTCTAGCCCAGTGGAACTGATTTCAGGTTTCTGAACTCTAGAACTCAGAGAATAAATATGTGTTGTTTTAAACTGCCGTATTGTGATACTTTGTTATTGCAGCAACAGAAAACTAATATACTTGAAAACCACCCAAAATGAAAAGAACAAAGTTCCATCCAGGGCAGAGAGATTGAGTAGCAGTAAATCAGAAAATCGTAGGAAGCGGGAAGAGTAGAAGGAACATGAATGGACCCGATCCCCACCTTGCCTCCAATTAACCAGAGTTTACATTCAAACAAACAAACAGACAAACAAAATCCTGGGTGGTCTTGGTGAAGCCTTATTAAAGAACAAAATTTAACAGAGTTCATTTGAAGATCTAATTGGCTTTATTAAGTGATTCATGAATAGGGCTGCATCCCATTTAGCCATTAGAAGGGGGCTTGGGGAAGTTGTACCAATGGAAGGTTTTTACAGGAGGAAGGGTGGAGCAATGGAGATATTAACAAAAGAAAAGAAAGGATTATTTTTAGACCAGGATATCTTTGAGGGGGAGGAAGAGAATGGGACAGGTTTTCATTATGTAGCTTGCCTCTTCTCTGCATGGGGGATGAAGAGGGCCCATGTGACTTATTATCTCACTGGTGCTTGACCAGGAAATTTCAGACTGGTAGATTAAAATTTTGTTTCTGGAAGAGACTGAAATAGCAATTAGGTCAGGTATTAAATCCAGGTCTGGTATCATGGGCTTTAGCACAAGTGACGCCATTTGGGGCCGATGGTTTTCTCTTTAACAGTGTCAACTGAAAAAAATATCAACTAGGCATTTCATCACCAAAAAAGAATTTATTCAGGAAAAAGAGATGGTTGCAACCAGTGCCTGCAGATATGGCAAGCCAAGTGCTGCTCCGCCTGTGTGCCAAGACGGAGGCGTGTTTATAGGAGGGAAAAGGAAGTTAAGGAAAGGGAATTTGGAACCACAGACCTTTATTATAAACACAGGGTTCTTCCTGCAGGGTTCTCACCATTATGTGGAGTTCAAGAACTTCCATAAGCTGTTCCCATAGACCCTCCCGACTGATTGGTTGCTTGAAGTCCCAGCTATTCTTTATAAATAGCCTCAAGTGAGAGACAGGATGGATGGGACCAGAGAACTCTCCCCACCGTCCCCTCCCTAATTCTCAAGCATCTATCTCCTGGAGTGATTACTGATTAAGGATGCCTGAGACCAGAGATGAGAGACAGAAAATGAAGGACAATACGCTGCCTATCCCCCAACCAGTTCAACTGGCTGGATTTTGAGCGTGGCAGTATAGGCAAAATATAAAAGAGCTATTCAAGGGAGGTGACCTTGAGTCACAGGGAATGCTGCTGTAGCTCACCCAGGTGGCAGAGGGGGATGGGGGAAAGGGATGCACCGGTTCCACTCATTCATTCCTTCCACACACATTAGTTCATTGAGCAACTATGATATGCCAGGTGGTGCTGAGGGCCTTACTTTCGTAGCCTTTACTGCCAGTGGAGGTGTCAAGCCTTAACAAATAATCACACAAATGAGGGTATATTTGCACCCTAGGACAAATGTTATAGAGAATTGGTTCTTTGAGATTTTGAATGAAAACTTACTCAAGACTTGGGGAGGGAGGGAAGGGAACAGGAAGGATTCTTTGAGGGAGTGAAGTTCCAGATGGTATCTGAAGAAAGAGCAGATGTGAACTCAGCCCTGAGAGCCTTTCAGGGGGAGAGAGACTGCATGAGAAGGGGAGAGAATGCTCCCCACAGGAAAGAGTGTGTGCAGACCCTTCAGGGGAGTCAGGGGAATGGGGAGACAGCGTGGCGTGTTCATGAAGCTGAATGAAGAAGGCCACGTGTGAGCACCGTCCTCGTATCTCCAGGACCTTAGGCTACATCATTGCAGAGACTGTGGTGTCGTCGCCGTGAACACCTGCAGGTGGCAGAAGGGAGGCCCAGCGCACGCAGCCATGTAGGCAAGGGGGCAAGACCCTCGGAATTCAGCCTTTCGTTGTTAATGTTGGTGAGAACACGGAAGGCACATCCAAATAAAGGATCTTCTGGGGCTTGAGGTGCAGTCCTCTGACACACCTTTAAAGACTGAAGCACTAGCCCTGGCCGGTTTGGCTCAGCGGTTAGAGTGTCAGCCCCCGGACCAGAGAGTCCCGGGTTCGGTTCCCGCTAGGGGCACGTACCTCGGCTGTAGTTTGTCCCCAGCCCGGTTGGGGTCGTGTGGGTGGCAACCAGTTGATGTGTCTCTCTCACATCAATGTTTCTCTCTCTCTCTTTCTCCCTCTCTCCCTCCCGCTCTGTCTGAAGATAAATGCAAAAATGAGGATAAAAAAAAAAAAAAGACGGAAGCACTGTGATCCATGCCTAGAGAAGGTGCAGTGCGACCTCTCCATGCCACCAGGGTCTGAGGCAGGACTGAGATGGGAGAGGACCCTGGCACTGTCACTCCTTTAATGGTTGCCATGTACATAGGAAGTGGAATTCAAGAGAAAATGGGCATCTCTAAGTAGACACCAGACAGAAAGTTTCATCCCATTTCATCTCCTGTCATTACCAGAATGAATCAAGACACCTGTGGAAGACAGAGGGACTTTCTTGCAAAAGCCTTAGCTCAAGCTACTATAACAAAATCCCACAGACAGGGTGGCCTAAACAGCAAACATTTATTTGTCACAGTGCTGGAAGCTGGAAGTCCAAGATGAGGGTGCCAGCGTGGCCACGTTTCTGGTGAAGGCCTTCTTCCTGGTTTACAAAAGGTTTCTTGCTGGTCCTCCGGTGGCAGAGATGAGAAGGAGGGGAGGGAGGGGAGGGGAGGGAAGGCTTATAAAGGTACCAAACCTATTGTGGGAGCTGCATCCCCATAGCTTCATTAAAACCAGTCACCTCTCTCCTCCCCCCACCAAAGGCCCAATCACTTTGGGAATTAGGACTTCAACGTATGAACTTTGGGGAGACATAAACATTTGGTTCATAGCACTCTTCAAAAATTTAACCCCCCTAAAAATATGAGCTCCAAGATCAGTTTTTGTCAACATATACCAAGCCCAAGAGTCCATACTTTAATAGTTCAGGGCACAGGGTATTTCAATATACAAGTGTGTATTGGTGAGATGAGTTATCAACTCAAAGTCTCATTCATTCAGTTTGTGTTGGCTGTACTTTACTGCATTAATCTTTCTTTTTTCCAGGCTCTTCTAATTTGATTGCTTTCCCAGACAGCAAACTCCCCATGCTTAATCCTGACTCTAGAGTTACTGTTCTCTCTTCTTAGGTCACCTTCTCACACTTTCAGGTCAGGGTCACCCTCTCCAAGCCCTCAAGTCCCCAAAGAGGCCGTGTCCTTTTTTACCCGTGCTCCAGGGTAGAAACTTTGACTTCTGATAGAAACATTTAATGTTGTATTTTAGGGCAATCTGGAATAATTCCTTGAATAATTTACTCTTATCTAGGTTCACTCTCCTATATTGGACCCTTAATTTCTCTCTTGTATCACGGAGAGTAAGACGGCTTGGAGCAAAAATGGGTTGCTATCTGCAATTCCATTGTCAACTCCGGAGTTGTCTTAGTAAAAGTTCTGATCAATTCATCCTCACTCACTTGCAAATGACTGACACAATTTTAATATACCTTCTCTCACAGTTATCTGTAGGCACATTTCCTCTATTCAAATAAGGTCTTTTATTTACGTAGAAATTGTATAGTTCACGAAATAGTGATGACCCAGCCCTGGCTGATTTGGCTCAGCGATTTGGAGCGTCAGCCTGCGGACCAGAGAGTCCCGGGTTCGGTTCCCACTAGGGGCATGTACAAAAAAAAAAAAAAATAGAGATGACCCAGTAAAGTAGAATAGACTGATATTATCAATACCATTTCAAAGATGAAAAAAACTGAGGCTCACAAAAACTGCATAGGATTTCAGCTTTTGGCCAAGATAAAGTAACAGGGTCCAGGTTTATTCTTCTACCTAAAACAATGGACAAAATACATGAAATAATAGTTTTCAATATATGGATAGCAGGAAAAAAGACAGGGATCTCTGAGAGATAAGAAACAAACAAGTTCAGCCCTATGATTGTCCCAGCGTATGGTCTGGAGAGAGTTTACATGCCACAGGGAGAGATGGAGAAACAGATGGAGGAGCTCAGTGGTCTCCCTGCATTAAGGAGATGGAGGTAGTGTGTTATTATTAGTAGCATTATTAATTACAAAGAAATGGAATGGACCATATATTTGGTGGTTAGCTCAGAGGAATACTAGATCATTGGGGAATAGTATTGCTGGAAGACTTCAGAGAATAGCTAAGATCGGATAGGATCATCAGTGAACAAGGATGAGCCTTTACAGAGGGTTTTAAGTGCAAGTGTGGGTACTTGAAATATCAGGGGTAACACTTTATAAAGTATATCATTGTCTAACCACTATGCTGTACAGCTGAAACTCATACCAAATGAGACTGAGGCCCTGGGTGGTGTGACTCAATTGTTTGAGCATTGTCCCATGTACCAAAAGGTCACAGGTTCTATTCCTGGTCAGGGTACATGCCGGGTTGCAGACTTGATCCCCAATGGGGGACGTGCAGGAGGCAGCCAACCAATGTTTCTCTCTCACATCGATGTTTCTCTCCCTCTCTCTCTCCCACTCCCTTTCTCTCTCTCTAAAATCAATTTTTTTTTTAATCCTCACCTGAGGATATTTTTCAATATATCTTCAGACAGAGTGGGAGGGAGAGAAAGGAAGAGAAAAGGAGAGAGAGAGAAACATCGATGTGAGAGGGACACATGGATAGGTTGCTTCCCGCACGACCCTGACCAGGACCAGGGACGAACCGCAACCGAGGTACGTGCCCTTGGCCGGGATCGAACCCGAGACTCATTGGTCCGCGGGCCGATGCTCTACCGCTGAGCCAAACCGGCCAGGGCTGTCTAATATCAAATTTTAAAACATATTTAAAAAGTAATAATATTGAGTGTAAACTGTAATTGAAATATAAAATTTAAAAAAATAAAAGAGGGACTTCCGGTCAAGATGGCGGGTAGGTAGACGCAGTATCGTGTCCTCCCACAACCACATCAAAGTTACAACTAAACTACAGAACAACCATCCTTCAAAACCGCCTGAATTCAAGCTGAATGGAAGTCCTACAACTACGAAATTAAAGAAGAAGCCGCACCGAGACTGGTAGGAGGGGCGGAGGCCGACGGGCTGGTCCCACACCCACGTGTGGCGGATAACAATCAGGAGGACACCTCGGCTGGGAAGGTCCTCCCTGAGGACTGAGGGGTCCCCGTCCCACACCAGGCGCCCAGCTGAGGGCTCCAGTGCCAGGAAGAGAATCCCCATCACTTCTGGCTGGAAAACCAGCGGGAACTGAGGCTGAGGCGGCTGGAGCCCCCGGCAACTCCTCTTAAAGGGCCCGCGCACGGACTTACTCGGACTCGCTCCCTCCAGGCTCCAGCGTGGGGGAGGCGGCTTGAAAGGCACCAGAGTCATATGGGAAAGAACTGAGCTGTTAGGCATTGGCGCGAGGGCTGGAGAGGCAACTTTCTCCTGGACAGACCTGGACAGACGTGCTATCAGAGGCTTTTGTTCCTTTGGTGAGCCCTTCCCTGGGGCGGTAGACTCCGCCATATCTGGGACTCCAGCAACCTGGCTCACACTGTTGGCCCCGCCCTGGTGATTCCCTGAGGCCCCGCCCCACCCAACTTCCAGGCCCACCCAAGCTGTTGCCAGTTGCTTTACCATAGGATTGGCCTGTCTTGGATCCTGCTTCAGCTTTTCCTAAATTCTTTCAAACAAGCAGCATCTGGCCTCAGCTAGCCCCACACCTCTCGCTAAGTAATACGTACAAACACACACAGGGAGGCAGCCAAAATGAGGAGACAAAGAAACAGGTCCCAAATGAAAGAACAGACAAAACTCCAGGAAAAGAACTAAGTGAAATGGAGTTAAGCAACCTAACAGATGCAGAGTTCAAAATACTGCTTATAAGGATGCTCAATGGACTTAGTGAGAACCTCAGTGAACTTAGTGAGGGCCTCAAGAGCATAAAAAGGGACCAGTCAGAAATGATGGATACACAGTTAGAAATGAAGGAGGCACTAACTGAAATAAAGAATAGTTTAGGACTTCTGGTCAAGATGGCGGCCTAGGTGGACGCGGAACCGCGTCCTCCCACAACCACATGAAAATTACAACTAAATCACAGAATAACTATCACTTAAAGACCGCATGAAATCAAGCTGAATGGAAGCCCTGCAACTACGAAATTAAAGAAGCAGCAGAATGGAGACGGCATACTGCCCTCCAGGACCCTCCTTGTTGCCTGAAAGGAAACGAGATCCTGCAGCCAGGGGTGCCTGCGGAAGCTGAGCGACCCCCCCACCACGGAGGAACCCAGGAGCGAGGGAGCCGGGCGACGCCCCCCGCCACGGGGGAACCCAGGCGGAGCGGGGGAGCCGGGTGACCCCCCCCCCGCCACAGGGGAACCCAGGTGGAGCGGGGGAGCCGGGTGACCCTGCCCCCACCGTGGGGGAGCCCAGGCGGAGCGGGGGAGCCGGGAGACGCCCCCACCGCGGGGGAACCCAGGCGGAGCGGGGGAGCCGGGTGACCCCCCCACAAACGGAGGAAGCCGGCAACACACAGGAGAACTGAGCCAACTGAACAACGAAATTGACCCAGAGACATGGAGGGTGGAGTACGGGATGACGGGCCTCAGAGGAGGGGGGGAGGCGGGGGAAAGAGATAAATCACAGAGCCTATGTGCATGGGTGCATAACCAATGGACATGGACAACAGGGATGGGGAGGAGGAGAAGGGGAGGGGGAGGAGGGTGTCAATGGGGGAAAAAAAGGAAAACCATCTGTGACAAAAACAAATTAATAATAAAATAAATTATAAAAAAAAATAAAAAATAAAAAATAAATAAATAAATAAAAGAAAGAAATTGATTGGCAGATGGAGCTGCAAGGCCGGACTGAGGAAGCTCCTAACGCCAGGGACACTCACTGAGCTGAATGTTGAAAGGCCATTGGCGTGATCTAGGAAATAAATTACATTTTGTGCAGAGGGAATGGGATGCCTAAAAGTATCAATGCCTGAGAAACCATGACACAGTGAGGAAGCTTCTAGTAGATCAGTAAGATCAGAGTGCAGGATGTGAGGGAGGCATACGAGTAATGACGTAGGAGAGTGGACGCTGGCCAGGTCCGAAAGAGCCGTGCCATCAAAGGAGCGTGCACGTTATCAGCAAAGAGATAGGGAAACACTGCAGGGCTAGAGAGTTGGTCAGGTGGTAGGGCTTTATCTGGAACATGTAAGAGATTCAGGTGGATGTGTTGATAGCATTCACTTGTGAAATACTGTGAACACTTAGTTGTCTCCATATCTTGGCCGTTGTGACAATGCTGCAATGAACATAGAAGCGCCTAGATCTTTCTGAATTAGTGGTTTCCATTTCTCCAGATGGACACCCAAATGTGGAATTTCTAGGTCATATAGTAGCTCTGTTTTTAATTTTTTGAGGAACCTCCATGGTTACAATCCCGCCAACAGTGTGGTACATACATACAATGAAATATTATTAAGCCTTAAAAAAAAATTGCCATTTGTGACAGCGTGGATGGACCTAGGGGTATTATGCTCAGTGAAATAAGTCAGACAGAAAGAATACCATATAATTTCACTTATATGTGAAATCTAAAAAGCAGAATAAATGAACAAACTGAATAGAAACAAACTCATAGCTACAGAACAGATGGATGGTCACCAGATGGGAGGGGGTTGGAGGGATGGGGGAAAAAGGTGAAAAAGAGTAAGTATAAATGGGCACCTATAAATGGGGATGTAAAGTACAACAATATAGGGAATATAGTCAATAATATTACAATAACCATGTATGGTGCCAGATGGGTACTGGGCTAATTGGGGTGATCATTTTGTAAGGTATGTAAATGTCTAATCGCTATGTTGTACATCTGAAACTAATATAATATTGTATGTCAATTGTAATTGAAAAATAAATTTAAATAAATAAATAAATAAATCCGGCCGGTGTGGCTCAGTGGTTGAGCGTTGACCCATGCACCAAGAGGTCGCCGGTTCGATTCCCGGTCGGGCACATGCCCAGGTTGTGGGCCCAATCCCCAGTGGGGGACATGCAGGAGGCAGCCAATCGATGTTCTCTCTCATCAATGTCCCTATCTCTCTCTCCCTCTCACTTCCTCTCTCTCTAAAATCAATAAAGGAAAAAAAAATAATAAATCACCCCCCCCCCAATATTATGGAGCCTTTGATCCTGTTTATATTGTATGGTCCTTTTACTTCTCTTACAGGCCATTCCTGCTGAATGTCTTTAGACCATTTCAATGTTGATAACCTTTGTAACAAGAGAGTAGGGTGAGGAAAAAGGTAAATTAAAATTTGAACATTTCAGTCTGCTAAGCCTGTGAGCAAATGAGGTAGCCGTAGCTCTGCCTCTCCAATGACTCCTGTGGTGGGGGGGACCCCACAGAACAATGAATGTGGAAGTAGCTTGTGAGCAATAGTGCCCACCAAGTGCCAGCTCTTATTATTTTGTATATTTGTATCTAGATGCTTTGAACAGAGAGATGGTAACATAGGCAGCATTTCCAATCCATTTGGATAACCCAAGGGCCATTACAAGTGAATCCGGCAAAAGCATGCAGGGGAGGCAGGGAATTCATTGGAAAATCAGAAACACTGAGCTGTGAACTCTTCCAGAATGGAATGCTGTGCAGTCATGAGTTTGGTGTGGAGACATAGCAGACAGCAAAGGGACAGCTTCAGACTGGAATCTTACCCAAACCCCTGAGGGTCAACAGAAACCCACAAATAATTATCCAGAGAGTGGAAAAACTGGCTTGTTGAAGTTTGGGGGGTATTAATAATGCTCCATTTCTTCCGTGATCTTCTCCCTCAGGGGACTGATTGTGCTTAGCAAGCAGCCTCGTTACTCACACCCCTGCCCCCACTGGGGCTGGCAAGGCTGGGAGGCATCATTAAACATGCTCAGTACAGCAGGAGCCATGAGAGGTGTGGACAGTCTTCCTCAGGCCACGCTGGAAGTGAAGTCCATTCAACAATCGAGAGACATTTACAGAGAGTCAATAAATGCCTGGAACATAGCAAGTGCTCAGTAAACATTAGCTTCAGTTATAACCTAGTGTCTAGCATACAATAGATATTGCATGATTATTTATTTTGGAACAGATTGAAAAATATTTACTATGTTCCTCCTAAGTCCACCACAGCAGAGACTGCTAGTTGATCATCAATCCTGATCTTCTCCAGGGAACACTACCCTGTGGGCTCCCAGATTGACCACATTTCCCAACCTTCTCAGAGTTAGGTATTGTCACATGACTGAATTCTAGCAACAGAATGTAAGCAGAATTTATGAGAGCCCATTCCAGTCCTGGTCCTTAAAACCTTCTTCATAGCTCCCACTTCCTGTAATGAGAGAGAAAGAAGATGCAGTACTACTCCCCTCCCCCCACAGGACAACTATCAAGTCTGACGAAATCCAAAAATAGCTATCTGAAGGTATTGGATAGTATTAGGTAAGGAGGCATACACTCTTTGCTTGTATTCAGAATACATAAAGAACTCTTACAACTCAAGAAAACAACCCAATTTTTTAATGGGCAAAAGACTTGAAAAGGTCTTTACAAAATAAAATATACAAATAGCCAATAAACACATGAAAAGATGCTCAACATCACTAGTTGTTAGGACCATGCAAATGAAAACCAAGATTCTACTACACATCTACTAGAATGGCTAAAATTAAAAACAGACGATTCCTAGTGTTGGTGAGGATGTGGAACAACTCTCAGACATTACTGGTGAGAATGCGAGATGGTCCAGGCATTGTAGTAAACAGAATGGCAATATCTTATAAAGTTTAAGCATGGAAATGGCACACGATTGCTGGGAGGACTAGTTTTGGAGAACTCAAGAACTGGGTAGGAGGACTGGGATTAAAATTTGAGGATTAAAATCTCTTCAGAATGAGGTGGGAAGAATCAGAGAAATAGGATCTGAATATCGTTACTATGACTTGCTGCTCACCTCAGGCTGGTCTAACCTGTGAGCATGATTTTTCTCTGTGTATTTGCACCTGTGTGTATGTGTGTTTTTCAGTGTACCTCTTTAAAAAATAGACAAACCTTTGAATAAAGTATGAAACAGAACATACAAATTAAAACATAGTAAAATGGTAAGATTCTAGGTAATTTTTTCTTTTGTTTTGATTCAGTTCAGTTTATTATTGTTTCCTTAGAACCTAATATGTTACACAATTCAATCCTCCAATTATTTGTCCTATAATTTCTCAATAATTTATTCCTTCTTATTCTCATAGTATAGACATTACAAGAACAGAAAGAATAAGATATCAAGATCTTCCCTGACCAGGGTATATTCTTTTTTTTATTTAAAAAAAAAATTTTTTTTTCTTTATTGATTTGAGAGAGAGAGGAAAGGAGAGGGAGAGAGAGATAGAAACATCGAGAGAACATCGATTGACCGCCTCCTGCATGTCCCCCACAGGGTATATTCTAACACAAACATCTTAAAGGATATTTTGGAGTTAAAATTTTTTTCTTAATTTTAATTTTCTGCTTCCTGTCTATCAGCTCATAGCAAGTTTACCATTCTGCTGGATTTGATCAGGGCTCTTTTTATAGACAGAAATCTGAAGCAGCAAACAAAGAGAACTTGCCCTGGGCCAGCAGTGACAATGTGAGTCAGCAGAGCTTGTAATTTATTACCTGGCATATCCAGTCTGTCCTGAAGCCCTGGCTCACCAGTGACTTACCTTGATGAATGACAAATGTGAGTCTCATAGCTTAGAATGAATGAAAGGCTCTCCTAACACCGGATGCTCCATGTGTTTGCTAATCCTATCTAATCTCAGAAAATAATTCCTTCATTATTCATTCATTCATTCATTCATTCACTGAGCATTTACTTACTTATTCATCTAACCTATATTTCTGGGCCTGGCATTGGGTTAGATGCTGGCGATAAACTACTCCATTAAGCAAATACTCCTGAGAAAACAGATATATAGAAACAATTAGGGATCAAAGGTATTTCCTATTAATGATGTGTGTTGTGAAACATAGTCAAGAGAGATGTTAAGTTTTCTCCGGGAGAAGATAAGGAAAAATGGTCTGCCTTCCACAACGCTCACCAGCTTCCTGGGCCCCAATATCTGTGCTCGCTGCCCACCCCTAACGGCTAAGTTGATGCTACATATTCAAGATCTTTTTTTTTTTTAAGATTTTATTTTTTATAATTTTTTTCCTTTATTGATTTTTAGAGAGAGAGGAAGTGAGAGGGAGAGAGAGATAGAAACATCAGTGAGAGAGAACATCAATTGGCCTCCTCCTGCCTGCCCCACACTGGGGATCGGGCCCACAACCTGGCCATGTGCCCTGACCGGGAATTGAATCAGCGACCTCTTGGTGTCGACGCTCAACCACTGAGCCACACCAGCCGGACATTCAAGATCTTTTTATGACAGCATCCATTTCCAGGTTCCAATGTTTATATTTATTAGGAAAGGCTAAGCTGTTGTAACAAAGACTCCATTATAGAGTACTTAGAAACACTGAAGTTTGCACTTCTCACACATAATGATCCCAGGTGTGCAGGTCAAGGTGGTCAGCATCTCTCTACTACGAGGTTATTCAGGGACTCATGTTCCTTCTACCTTGTGGCTGTGCCGTCTCCTTTGGTACTTTTCTGTTTTCATGATCAAAGTTGCTTTTGTTGCAAGAACTTACCATTCTTTCCCAAACAATGTCCAAAAATTTCAATACAAGTACACTTGTCCAAGTACACTTATCAAGTATGCGCTAGAAAAGAACAGTAGAAACATATTAAGTGTTCATTCTTTTTCATAGGCTATTTTGGATTTTAAAAGGGGCTTAGAGACCATGATAGTTAATTTTATGTGTCAACTTAGAGGATGTTTTTGGATGAGATTAATATAAATTGGTGAACTTTGAGTAAGCAGATTGCCCTCCCTAATGTGGGTGGGCCTCACTCAATCAGTTGAAGGCCTGAATAGAACAAAAAGACCAACCTCCATGAGCAAAAGGGAATTCTCCAGCAGACAGCCTTCAGACTTCATCTGCACCATTGACTCTCTGGGTCTCCAGGCTGCTGGCCCATCCTGTAGATTTTGGATGAAACATAATTGCCCAAAACAATTCCTCATCATAAATGTCTTTCTGTATGAATGTATACACATCATATTAGCTCTGTTTCTCTGGAGAACCCTGTTTTATACAGAAATCAGTGCTACTACTCTATTTAACAACACATGCTTTAACACAGAATTATTGAATCAGGATCCTTTATTTCTTGACTTCCTTTTTAAATATGTTTTATTGATTTTTTAGAGAGAGAGGAAGGGAGAGAGAAATAGAAACATTGATGTGAGAAAGAAGCATCAATCGGCTGCCTCCTGCACGCCCCCTACTGGGGATTGAGCCCGCAACCCAGGCATGTGCCCTGACCAGGAATCGAACCAGGACCTGTCAGTCCATGGGACGACGCTCAATCCACTGAGCCACACGGGCGGGGCTCCTTTTTCTTTTTAAAATTCTTTCTTCCTTCCCCTCACTCTCCTCTTTTTCTCTGGCAATCCCTTCTCCACTTATGTTTGGTGCTCAGTCTTTCCAAACTTCTTAAAAACCTAGACACAAAGTGAGTGCTAAACACCTTTGTTTTGTGTTACATGCTTGATTCAGCAGACGCTTCTTGAACTCTTACATGGTACCAGACCTCTCCCATGAACAGGGGATACAAACAAGAACTGAACATGGTTCTTGACATTGAGAACCTCAAATCAACTGGCATTAAATACTATTTGAATAAACCTCACGCCACCCCAGTCTGTCATCATTGTGGAGCATTTCTTGAGCAACTCCTTGTCCAAGAGATTTCACTTGAGACTCAGGATTCTTACTGAGGTGCCTGGAGTCATAAAATGTTTTCAGTTCCTTTATTTCTATGCCAATACATATAGTGTTTATTATGCGCCAGGCATTGTTATAATCACTTTAATTTTTAAAAATTTTTTTCTTTATTGATTTTTAGAGAGAAAGGAGGGGAGAGGGAGACAGAGATAGAAACATCGATGAGACAGAACATCGATTGGCCACCTCCTGCGTGCCCCCCACTGGGGATTTGGCCCACAACCTGGTTATGTGCCCTGATCGGGAATCGAACCGGCGACCTCTTGGTGCATGGGTCGATGCTCAACCACTGAGCCACACTGGCCAGGCTATGATCACTTTTATATACATTCATTCATTAATTATTCATAACAATACCATGAAATGGGTTATAATATCATCTTCCATAATATGAGACTATATTCAACTCTATAAGAGGAATACAGAGATTTTAAAACATGCCAGTGTCATGCAGGTCACCTTATGACAGGAACCCAGGGAGTCTGGTTCCAAAGTTCACACTTATAACCACAACACTGCTGTCTTTCTCCTTGCTTTATAGAAAACAAATAAATGAATAAAACCAAGAAAATATCCCCAGATGACCAGCCTCTGGCCTAGGATACGTTCAGTGCTGACTTCGCACGCTGATGGTTCTGTAAAATACCAACAGGATGGACATGCAGTGACATTCCTGCTGGTTCCTGCCCGGCTCTCCTTCAGACCCCAAGAGCCCCTACAAGATCCGCTTGGTCCTCACCTGCAGGTTCAGTTCCGTCTCTGACTCAGAAATGGGTTGATATACAGGACGAATATAAGGAACTCCAGAGCCAAAGCTCTTTGACTTAGAATCAAATCAATCTTACTGCTAGTCCTGCTGGGACCTTAAACTTTTTTTAAAATTTATTTTTTTATTATTGATTTTAGAAAGAGAGGAAGGGAGAGGGAGAGAGAGATAGAAACATCAATGAGAGGGAATATCGATTGGCTGCCTCCTGCATGCCCCCACTGGGGATCGGGCCCACAACCTGGGCACGTGCCCTGACCAGCAATTAAACTGGCGACCTCCTGGTGCATGGGTTGACGCTCAACCACGGAGCCACACCGGCCGGGCTGGGACCTTAAACTTTTGTTGTGAAGTATGTCCTTATTTCAAAACACCAGTCTCCTGCAACATCAGTGACTGGATGGCTGTTTTGTTCCCCAGTGTCTAATTTCTTACCTTGACTCCTGGCTGAGACCTCTAGTTCTTGTCTTGCTTCTTCCAGTCCTAGAGATTAAAGTTCTGGCTCTGACCCTCAGTTCCCTGGCTCGGTTCCTAATGCTACCGATACCTTGCCAGGCTTTCTTGAGGCTCTGTACTACATACCTGCCTGATTATTTACATGCTACAACTCCCTGGACATCCTCATGTTACCACTACTGACACCTAGCCCAACCTGGGACAATGGTCAAGGTTGGGGTGCTTAGTCTTTTCCTGGTCAGCCTATCACCAGTGCTAACAGAACCTCAGTGCTGACCCTGAACTCAACCCTAACTGAGGTGAAGGGAGAGAGATAAGGATAAATGGAGGAGATAGGACCCAAGAAAAAGTTAGAGGTGGGAATGTTTAGTGGATGGATATGATCTTAATAGGCCTTAACGGCACAGGGAAGCTTTGCATGGTACAGGACCAAGTCCCTAAGGGAGCATAAAAAGGGGGGGTCTTGGAGCCCTTGCAGGTTTGGCTCAGTGGTTAGAGTGTGGGCCTGCGGACCAAGGGGTCCCGGGTTTGATTCTGGCCAAGGGCTTGTGCCTCGGTTACGGTTCGTCCCCGGCCCCGGTTGGGGTCATGCGGGTGGCAACCAATCAATGTGTCTCTCTCACATCGATGTTTCTCTCTCTCTCTCTCTCTCTCTCCCCCTCCCACTCTGTCTGAAGATAAATGTAAAAATATCCTTGGGTGAGGATTTAAAAAAAGGGGGGAGGGGTCTTGGAATCTTGGTTCAGTCCTGCTGGAAGGCGTGATGGACTGAAGGAGAGTTCACGGTCAAAAGGCCAAGTTCAAATCGAATTCGATCTGCAGGTGTGTGTGTTGCCCCTCATGTGTGCAGCAGGGGCCTGGAGTCCATGTGTCCCCCGGGGTCTATGTGCCGGCTTCGGGAAATAGCATGCCTATGAGTGCTTTTCTTGAGAGAAGGCTCAGCTGCTTAGATCAGATTTTCAGATGGGCTCGTGACTGACAGCTCTAGAAAACTTCCCACAACGATCAGCAAGGCTGAGTTAAGGGATCAGACGTTCTTCATCAACTCTTCCTGCATTGCGTTCTCTAGAACTTTCAAGTCGTGAATAAAGTGAAGACATGTATTTTGATTATCACCAGTAATTACAGACCATTGGCAACACGGCTTGTCCTTCGCAGCTCAGGGACAGGGGCTTCCCCTCAGCCTCAGCTGCGGCTGCCAGCAGGGTATGCTGCTTTTCCGTCGTCAGGAAGGCTTCGATGGAAGAAATGGTAGGTCCCGCTATGGGACAAAGAGAAGAAAAGGGTCACGAGAGAACTTGTTCAAACCATTTTAGCATGGGAACCTAAAACGTGCAGTTTTCTTTTTTTTTTTTATCCTCACCCGAGGACATTTTTCCATTTTTTGTTCAGATAGAGTGGGAGGGAGAGAGAGGAAGAGAGAGAGAGAGAAACATCGATGTGAAAGGGACACATCGAGTGGCTGCCTCCCGCACGACCAACCAGGGCCGGGGACACACTGCGACCGAGGTACGTGCCCTTAGCGGGAACCGAACCTGGGTCTCTCCGCACCGCAGGCCGACGCTCTAACCACTGAGCCAAACCAGCCAGGGCCGTGCACTTTCTTGAGTGGCGAGATTGTTCACAGGAGGAGCACTAGTCTGCACCGTTGCTGTCCTGTTGAGGATCAGGACAATGAACTAACTACCCTGGGATAATACCCTGGAATGATTCATCGTTATGTGGAATTATTTGACAAGTATTTCGGCAGCGTGGGTGAACTTGGTATCATCTTTAATTTTGAGAAGGCTTATTTTATTTTGGATGAGCCAAACCGGCCAGGGTGTTATTGTGTATACTTTTAATAAAACATGCAACATAGTTTATTATAAAAGGAAAGTACCAAATAATTCATTATTTATGCCTAGAGAGTTTAAAGCCTGAGTTAAGTAAGCTATCATTAAACAATAAATTCAAAAGATGCTCAGACTGGTCCACCACTGAAAGACCACAAAAACGTGTACCAGGCTGGCATGCAGCTCAGTTCTCACCATTCTTACCATGGCACCTGGATGGGCTATCAAATGAGAAATTTAGAATTCTACATTGAAAGCTTTGGGAAACACTGGTCTTTCATTTCCATTTTCCTTTCTATCCCTCCCCCAGCCCTGCAATATATTATTTATTTGGTTTTAATGCTGCATAAATATGCATTTTCTCATGTCTGTTTACTCTGGATGCTGTGCTGAGCTGTAACAAAATGTTGCTTCTTTTATCTCTATTCGGCTGCTTACTTTAAATTAGTAGATTCTGAAATAGCTTTCCTTGCATGTCTAAAATAAAAGTATTGCATGTAAAAACCAAATAATTACATATATACATGTACATATATATGCACATATATAATGCATTTTTATTATAGTGAATAATTACATGTATGTACTTACAAAATTATATGTGTGTATATATTAGTTTATATTCAACCCTGTTTTTTTTTTAAAGACCAACTGGCAAAATGATTCAAAACTTTAGCATGGTGGTGCTTGATTGAAATTAGTTTAGTTAGTTTGATAGCATCATAGACTTTCAAGTAAATGAAAAAAGAAAGTTTATAAAAGACCTCACCCTGGAGAAAAGAATGCAGAAGCTTGATCTAGTTCAGTGCACAACACACAACATGTTGCAGAGATCTATGGCAGAAAGAAGCCCAGGAGACAGCTGTATTTGGGTGCGGTGTTGGGGGGGGGGGGCCCTCTGGGCAATGGGGCTGCTTGCTCTGGAAGATATTTTACCTAAAGAGAAACACCTTGGTCTTTTTCCTAAAAAGAAACTGAGTGTCCTGAAACTTAAAAGAAAGAACACTCCTGACCTTCTGGTTCACACTGAGCTGGGATTATCACTTGACCTCATTTGAAAACTAGCCATGCATAGATGTGGGCAGAGGTCAGAAGGCAGGAAAGAAGCTTAGAGATCCTTTTATTTATGGGTCACTAACTGCTGGCCACAAACCCATGTGGTTTTGGGCCCACTGAGTGTTCCAGAAGCAATCTGAAACAATATTGGAAAATTCACATGATAATCAAGATTTCCATTTCTTTTGAGAAGTCTGAAGACACTGCAGCACTGGTCTCAAGTACCCACTGGGCCACCCGCTGGCCGAGGTCCCTGTTAGAAGGGGAAGTTGTTGTTATTCCCCTGGGCCCACTCTGGAGGCCAGGAATTGTGTTACTGGAGAATTGAGAGGGGCAGAGCTGAAATGACAAGGATGAGTTAAATTACGTGTTAGAGAGGCCTGAGTCTACTCTGTCAGAAGTTGCCCAAGCTCCAGGAGAATTTTATGGGCTTCCTGTGTTCTCCCCAGGGGCCTGTTTGGGATTTCAGAAGCTCTTCCGCCTGCAGTCGGTTTTGCTCCGTAGTTTCAGGTATTGCGATCGCCCTTCACTGCCACCACACATTATTCCTGGTTTCCAGCTCCTTCTCCAAACACCAGTTCAGATGTGACTCCAACATCCACTCCCAGTTTATAAAGGATCAGTATTTGCTCTTTCCACAATTTCTGGTTGTCTACAATCTGTCAACTGCACAAGGTGCCGAGGAATTGAAGACAAGACACAGTCCTGCCCGGAGAGGAACTTAGGTGTAGACGGTGGCTAACGTGACTAAAACGGTTGTGGGGAAGACGTGAGAGCAATCTTGGTAATAAAATCTGTCCACCAGATGGCGCTCAAGAGACACCAGTTTAACAAAAACAAATACAGAAAGAAAGAAAAAGGAAACAAATTTTACCCCATGGAAGAACAAATAGAACATGGCTTCTACTTTACATGTACTTTTATGTTCCATCAACCTTCTAACTGTTACATTCCCCAACCCCAGGACTCTGGGCGTGACGTTTGAACAGGGAGGAACACCCGTTCCCACACTATCCGTGCCCAGCCCACACTAACCTGTAGGTGGAGCCCTTCCCAGCGCAACTAGGAAAGAACTGGCCGTCGGGGAAGTGTGCTTCGGCAAGAATATCCTCCTTTTGGAGGGAGGGCTGATTCTTACCTGAGTTCAGTACCCAGCTCAGTGTCCTTTGGGAACAAGCCACGTTTCTCCTCTCTTAGCTGCTCTGACCTTGCCTTCTCCTCGTTTGCTCATCTGCTGCGTAATTTGATTAAATATGTTGATTTTTAATGTGCCATCTCTTACAACTGTTCACAGCTTTTCAAAACATTTTTTCTGATTATAATAAGCTCATTAAAAGAAATACAAACAGAGTGCGGCCGGTGTGGCTCAGTGGTTGAGCATCGACCCATGCACCAAGAGGTCGCCAGTTCGATTCCAGGTCAGGGCACATGCCCAGGTTGTGGGCCCCATCCCCAGTGGGGGGCATGCAGGAGGCGGCCAATCGATGTTCTCTCTCATGGATGTTTCTATCTCTTTCTCCCTCTCCCTTCCTCTCTCTCTAAAAATCAATAAAGAAAAAAGAAGAAATACAAACAGAAATTAATTACTTGGAAAGGATGTAATTTCTCCATAACTCTTGGGGATGCTGTTAAGAGTGTGGCATATAGCCCTGGCCGGTTTGGCTCAACGGTTAGAGCATCGGCCTGCGGTCCAGAGAGACCCGGGTTCAGTTCCCGCTAAGGGCACGTGCCTCGGTTGCAATTTGTCCCCAGCCCTGGTTGGTCGTGAGGGAGGCAGCCACTTGATGTGTCCCTTTCATGTCGATGTTTCTCTCTCTCCCTCCCACTCTATCTGAACAAAAAATGGATTTTCCTCGGGTGAGGATAAAAAAAAAAGAGTCTGGCATATATTCATCCAGAACAGGGGTCTCTTAACTTCCCCACTCTGGGTCGTTTGGGCCAGAAAATTCTTTGAAGGACTGCCCTAGGATGTTTGGCAGCATCCCTGGCCTTTAACCACTAGATGCCAGTAGTGAGCACCACCACCTCTCATCACCACCACCCAGTTGTGAGCACCAAAATATACATCTCCAGATGTTGCCAAACTGCTTCACACTGCACGCTTTCCTGCACTTTCTTCTTTTTCATTCTTATCTTAATAACACATCTTGGTCATCTTTCCATTTTAAAACTCTATTACATTCTTCATTATTTCATGATTTCTTTAACTTGGTATCTTCTATTGATGGTCATTTGGATAGTTTTAAAATTTTTCTGAGTAGGATTCAATGTAGCTGGGTGCAGAAAAATATTAAAACCCAAACTGTCTGTAGTCATTTCTACCTTTTAAGGGGAGAGGAAAGGCGTATTTCGTATCAAAGGGAAAACAGACATTTATATTGTTCCCCTTTTATTTATAAATCCTGACGGGTAAAAGGAAAAGTCTGAAATGTGAAAACCTCTACCCACTTTCTGTGTTGCCAGAGATTGAGGCCAAATTAACGCTCCTTTGAGTCGTCAAGCCTGCTATTGAAGCTATAGATATGCAAAGAGAGGCTCAGGACCGAAACAGCAGAGAACGCAAATTTGCTCTGCAGAACAAAGGCAGGCACTTTTCCTCTCCCTAACTAGCCCAAGGGGAAGCAAGCCCTGGAAACACAGAGCTGATGAGATGTGAGATACGTTCTGAGGTGAAGACAGCAGGCCAAGTGACAATCAGGAAGGGAGCCCAAGGAGAAATGTAGCCAGTGAGAAATTATTCTTAGGAGGACTTTTATGTATGAAAATGTCAGATATGAATTTTTTAAATTGAGGTATAATTAACATAATGTTATATTAGTTTCAGGTGTACAACATAATGATCCTATATTTGCATACCTTGCAAAATGATCACAGTAAGCCCAGTTAGCATTCATCACCATACGTAGTTACAAATTATTTTTCTCACAATGATTATTTTCAAGATCTATTCTCCTAGTTACTTTCAAATGTGCAGTACAGTATTATTAATTATAGTCATGACGCTAACCTTATATCCCCATGACTTATTAATTTTATAATCGGAAATCTGTCCCTTTGGACTCCCTTCACCCATTTCACCCACCCGCGTCCAGTTTACATTCTCACCAACACTGCTTTTCTTTTCTCCACATCCTCACCCAGGCTTATTTTTTGTCTTTTGATCATAGCCATTCTGACAGGAAGTGATATCTCACTGTGGTTTTGATCTGCATTTCCTTGCTGGTTAGTGATGTTGAGCATCTTTTCGTGTGCCTGTTGGCCATCTGAATGTCTTCTTTGGAGAGCTGTCTATTCAGATCTTCTGCCCATTTCTAAAGTGCATTATTTGGGTTTTTGCTATTGAGTTGTTTAAGTTTTTAATATGGATTTTTGAATGGGTCCCTTTGTGTGGCTATAAAAATACCGTTTAAAAAAAATCTCAAACCTGTAAATGTTACTACACATTCAGATGCTTGGGGAGGTGTTTTGTTGTTTTGCTTCGTCTTGTTTTGTTTCCAGAAGATGGAAAATCGAGGAAGGGGACTGAGTGCCACCAGTAGGTTGGTTCGGATCAAAAAGATGAGACCGCCTGTAAGAGGTGAGATGCCAGTGGGGTTGCAGATTCAGACAGAGCCAGAACTCTGAGCAAGATACAAGTAAACTATGAGAACACAAACACCGAAACTCTCAGAATCCATGGGGAGGGCAATGACCATCCTGCGGGGTTAGGATTCTCGAGCCAACTCCATTTAAATCTCACGGCACAGAGTCACTGCTGGCAACAGACTCACACACCGGGACTGCAATGACACCTTTGCACACACACCTTTAGGTTTTTGTGCATCGTTTATTTTGTTTATTCCATAGACACGTATTAAATTCCTACCATTCTACAGATGCAGCAATAAGCAAGACAGTCAATGATTTTAGATCCTTAAAGATGAAGTTTGCATTCTTTCAGTTAAATTGCTGGATCAAAGAAAATGATAATTTCGCCCAGCCTGTGTGGCTCAGTGGTTGAGCGTCGACCCATGCACCAAGAGGTCACCAGTTCAATTCCTGGTCAGGGCACATGCCCAGGTTGTGGGCCCGATCCCCAGTGGGGGGCATGCAGGAGGCAACCAATTGATGTTCTCTCTCATCGATGTTTCTATCTCTCTCTCCCTCTCCTTTCCTTTCTCTCTAAAATCAATAAAGAAAAAACTTTTTTTTAAAAAAAGGACATGATAATTTCAAAATTCTGATAGTTCAAAATCTTCTTTCCCATACAGAAATCAAACTTTCTTCCAGACTTTGTTTATATTTGCTAATAGTTTGATATGTTTTTCCATATTTAAATCTTATCCATCAAAAGGGTATATTGTGGCATCATGTGAATCTCTAAATTAATTTTCCCCAAAATGTCCAGTTAGTTTTTATTTGCCACAACTTATTCAGTAGCTCAATCTTCCAACATTGATTCGTGATGCTTCCCTCGTGCTATTTTAGCTTCTGTGCAATAGAATCTGTTCCTGTGTTTTTCCTTCTGTTTCATTGATTTGCTTATCTTTTTTTATGCCAGAACCACAATTATTTTTATTATTATAACTATGTGCATAATTTAATATCTGACTAGGAAAGCACTCCCTCTTTACTCCCAGTTTTAAACATTCTTAGTGATTCTTAGCTATTTATTCTTCCAGTTCAACCTAAGAATCATTTTTTTTTTTTTTATCCTCACCCGAGGACACTTTTTCATTTTTTGTTCAGATAGAGTAGGAGGGAGAGAGAGAGAGAGAAATGTCGATGTGAAAGGGCCACATCGAGTGGCTGCGACCCGCACAACCAACCAGGGCCGGGGACAAACCGCAACCGAAGTACATGCCCTTAGCGGGAACCAAACCCGGGTCTCTCTGGACCGCAGGCCGACGTTCTAACCGCTGAGCCAAACCGGCCAGGGCAAGAATAATTTTATTAAGTTCAAACATCACAAATTCCATCAGGATTATGTTAAAACTAGAATCCAATTTGGGAACTTTGGAATCCTTACAATATAATCAATCTTCCCATTTTGGTCTATATCTCTCTGGATGTAGGAAAGTCTCGAGATTTTACCTTCCTTGCAAACTAACAAGTTAACCTGTGACAGTTTTATAGATGTCCGAGGAACACATGAGATTCCAAGGTCAGGGACAAGGGACTCGATTTCACACAGCATTACAATAGTCAGAGTGTCAGCATTTGTATCAGTTCCTCTAGGTTGGTGGAAGAACAGTGTCTAAAGTACTGTTACTTGTCATGCCAGAGGAGAAAGGAAAACTTTGGAGTGTGTCACAGTGCCAATTAATTGCACTGGCTTCAAACTCTGTCCAGAGCTGGTTACGTGGCTTTACAAAGGGGCCATGAAACAGAGTTCTACCACATGCCTGGAAGACAGAAGACTGTAAACACCTGGCCAGCAGCATTAATGAGTAGCACACTGAGTACTCCAGAATTTCTTCAAAACTCCAGTATTCCCTTGGACACCAGGCTCAGACACCTGGCTTCTGTTGGCCCCTCCTGCCCACTGCTGCCCGAGGTCTACCCAGCGATGCAGCATGATCAGGTGGGAACGTCAAGAACTGCCATAGGAACAGAGGTCCGGTTAAAGCTTACTTATCAGTGTTTACTCCTGACCCCGTGGAAGGACTGATCAGCTACTCCTTGGTGCCCCACTGTATGCCCCACACACATGGACTGAGGCACCTGTAACATTCTCCTGTGTGGATTTGTCCACATACCTGTGTTTTCCTGAGCAATCTAATGATTGCAAACATGTCTGTATCCTTCATAGCACCTGGAACTAAGTAGAAGCTCAATAAACGTTTGTGGAATGAAAGCATTTATGAATGAAGGGACATAGTCCAGAAAAGAGCTGGATGTAGCAGCCTGAAAGGGTCTAGAGCCTTTAAGTAGATGCACCGATAGAGTGGGGCAGTTAGAAGCAGGGCTGGCAGAAGGGTCTGGGGGGGAGAATGACAGGTGCCAGGGCACATAAATGATGGGCATCATGAGGGCTCAGCAAAAAGCACAGGTGTCGCCAGAGCTCCCAGGAGTCTGAGAGCAGGCTCTAGTCAGGGACTCACATAGGTGGCTGACACCAGGGAGGTCCAGCAGCAGGAGCGTCCCCTCACCATCCCCAGCACCTGGCAGGTGCTTAATGAGTTTTTTGAGTGAATAAATAGTCCTTGCCCTCCAGAGGTTTATAGTCTGGTTGGGGAACAAGATGATCATACACAGTTTGTGAAATCAAGAGCTGTTAAGAGGTGGTCCCTCAGAGGAGGACACCTAACTGTGGCCTTAGGTCTCTCCTTGCAGCCAAACCCAAAGCTTCCCACAAGGCTTTGGGACACCTAAGTGGTTGTGAGGAAAATACGAATAATAACATGATTCTTAGAAGTTGACAGACTCTTAAAGCCTTTCCCCTGTTTCATTTCATGCACTTCCTCATTAACACGGTCATGTTTGTTTTGCTTGCGGTTTTTAAGTGTGATTGTTACCAGCACTGGGAGAAGGTGGCACATTTTGCACAAATGCATAAATCTGGTTTCAATATTTTTTTTAAAAAAAAGACAACACAGCCCTAGCCGGTTTGGCTCAGCGGTTAGAGCGTCGGCCTGCGGTCCAGAGAGACCCGGGTTCGGTTCCCACTAAGGGCATGTACTTCAGTTGCAGTTTGTCCCTGGCCCTGGTTGGTCGTGTGGGTGGCAGCCACTCGATGGGTCCCTTTCACGTCGATGTTTCTCTCTCTCTTCCTCTCTCTCCCTCCCACTCTATCTGGACAAAAAATGAAAAAGTGTCCTCAGGTGAGAATAAAAAAAAAAAAAAAAAAGAAGAGAACACATTATTTTTAGGTGACTTTCCCTCTCAATCTTTTCAGTGCTCAAATAAATACTCCAGCCCAAGTATGCTAATACTTAGAAGACAGCTAAGTCAATGATTGATGTAAAGGCAGACATTGTTCTGCAGAATTCAACTCCCTAGGCCAAAGTTGGGAACAAGCAGAGAAAGCCAATCATGCACGATTTACATATTGATCTCTACACATTGGTCACTTGGTCTCCAGGGGCCATTGAGAGCCCCTGCTGTCCTTCCTCCCCAGTGTTCTTCAGTTCATTAGATAGCCTGTATATTTCTGAGCCTCAGTTACAGACAAGGTTGTAGTGCTTTCCAAACAACGTGCTTGACCACGTCAGCCCAGCCTGCCCTGGATTTCCCCAGTGTTAGCATTGAAAGTCCCATTTCCCCAAATCCTCTTCAGTCCCAGTCAAATGGGGATGACTGGTCACCCAGCCACCAATCTGGCTTCTGAGCCTCAGAATGGGCCCCGTGAGAGACTGGTTAATCTGTTTAATTTCCTCCAAATCTTCCATGGCCGTTGGGAAGCTAATTGCCCAGAGTACACACAGGACCTTTAGGGGAGAGTGTTGCTTATGTACAAGCAAGACTATTAATAGGTTAGGCCTTGACAAGAAAATTGAGAATTAAATTTAAAAATCTTTGGTCCTTGCCCTGGCAGGTTTGGCTCAGCGGTTAGAGCGTTGGCTCGAGGACCAAAGAGTTGTGGGTTCGATTCTGCTCAAGGCACGTACCTCGGTTGCGGTTTGGTCCCCGGCCCTGGTTGGGGTCGTGTGGGAGGCAACCAATCGATGTCCCTGTCTCTCTCTTCCTCCCACTCTGTCTGAAAAATCAATGGAAAACTATCCACCGGTGAGGATTAAAAAAAATATATATATATATATATATATATATATATATATATATATATATATATATTTGATCCATAATCAGTCAAAGAGTGTGACATGAATCTGGCAGACCTGATTCTTCCTGGCCAAGATGTCTTGCCAATTCTTGGAGAGTCTGCTGGCTTCCAGACCAGGTCACTCGCATAAATGCAAGAGTCACGGGGAGGTGAGCCAGAAGTATCACAGATCACCACCAGAACAAGGTAAGTGGACATTGGCAATGTATCGTCCAAACATCCTGGTGATTCATCAGGAGAGATCTTGGGACCAGATGGAAGGCTCAATTCTTTGAGGTAAGTGTCAACCAAGGAAAGAAAATTTTCATTCTAATGTCCCGCAGAGTGACGTAAACAAGAGGTTGAGTTGGCTGAAGTGCGTTCAGTTGGGAGCCTCACTGTCATTAGACAAAGCTGAAGAATAAAACATTCACTGGCCCACTGTTCTCAGACAACACTGAGCAGTGTTGATTTTAGACAGTGGTCCTCAAGCACCTCCAGGGGAAGAACAGTGTGAAGTTAAAGTACCCTTCACCAAATAACAACAACAAAAGCCCTCCCTCCCCTCAAAATCACAGAATACTGCTACATTGAATGTTCACAAAAGGAATACTTTTGTGCTGAAACTAGACTTTAGGATAAGTGAGAGATAAACAGTTATAGATAAAATTGAGAACGTTTTCCCCATTAATTGAATTTGGGGGTGGGGCAGACATGCCACTGTGATTCAAAGCCAGTTCAGAAAACCTTCCTGGTTATGGACTAAGCAAGACCGAAGTGCAGAACCACTGCCTGGGGAATAGGGAGGACTGGGCTTGCTTCAGCCATCTGTTTCCAGAGTTAAACATGTCCTACCACAACCTTGGCTTTGCTCTTAATGTACGTGGCAAATCCTTTTATTCAAATAGTTCAATGAAGAATCGGATGTCCAATGTATTGAGATTTTACTGCATAGAAGAACTGGTTTCTCCTTCTTTAACACGGTCCTGTTTATTTCCCATCCTCCTACTTCTGCTTTGTTCCTAGGTTCCTACAGAGGGCTCCAGGGTGGCTGTGTGTACTCTCTGCAATGCAGGGACTTGATCCCACAGTCAACAAACCTCACACAGCAACTAAGGAAGTGACTTACTGGCAGAGAGGGGAAGGAGATGATGAGCTGGTTGCGATGAGTGTCTTGTGATGCCAGATGCTGGCTTTGGTAAGGAAGCATTAGGTCATCCCTGTTGGGCTGCTGGGCTTACCAGCTGGAAGACCGCTTTACCTAAAATATAGCAAGCTCAATTAAAACTCTTTTGGCCCTGGTTGGGTATCTCAGTTGGTTAGAGTGTTGTCCTGATATGCCAAGGTTGTGGGTTCAATCCCTGGTCAGGGCACATACAAGAATCAACCAATGAGTGCATAAATAAATGGAACAACAAATCTATGTGTCTCTCTCTCTCTCTCCCTTCCTCTCTCTCTAAAAATCAATAAATAATAATTTTGAAAAACTATGTTGCAACGGGAGAGGTTTCAGTGACATGGGCTGATAATTTTATACTGTTGTTCAATTTGTTACGGGGTTGGCAACAGATACAATTGTGGGGTTGGGCAAAGTCCCCACTATTGGTAAGCCTTTTCCACAGTGCCCCCCGCCAACACCTCACCTGTTCTCTCACTCTCGCTTCACCTTATGAAGTGTCACCTTGGCTCAAGCCTTAAATACTTCTTTTTCAATTTACTCAGGAGCTGAATTATTCCACAACACAGTTGTTGATCAAATGAGGTCACGTGTGAGGGGGCTTGTAAAGAGTAGACTGCTTTCAAGGTACCTTCATCTTGGTTAATCCTAGCTGGAGTAATGAGAGAATTCAACTGAGTTCTGTAAAGGCTCCATTAGGGGGTGCCCTTTCTTTCCAAATTCAGCAGGTGGACTCCCTGGGCTTTTTTCCTTTGCCTTAAATGGCAAGGAAAGGGAGGACCTTCTTTCCAAAGCCTGTGCCCTCTTAGTCTAGAAATCAGGCATGGCTCTTATTTATGATTATGCCCAAGAGGAGTCTCTTTTCTTTATGCCTTTAGCAAATAATATTCTAAGAAATCTATTGGTTTTGATGTGCATTTTTATGGGACAATAGTATGGCCAGCATTGCAGAAAAACACGTAATGAGGCATATATGCATAAGTATCAACTATATCAGAATCGGATATGGGGGTACAAGCCTCTTGGGGGGCAAAAGGAACTGGCAGAGGTGGGAATGATCAATGAAGGTCTTTTTTGTGCTGGATGTTTTACAAATATTACTTCTCTCTATAACGGGTTAGCAAACTGCGGCCCTTGGTCAAATTCAGTGGGCTGTTTTTGCAAGTGGAATGTTACTGGACGCCATGCCCATTTGTTTGTATCTCGTCTACGTGCCCTCGCTGTACAGAGGCGGAGGCCAGATGGCCCAGAGTCTAAAATATTTATACTCTGGCTAACAGCAGAAAAGGTTTGCTGACTCCTGCCCTGTCACCACGTGAGATGGGAATTACTCACATTTTACTGGTGAAGAAACTGAAACTCAGAAAAATTAAGTAACTAGCCAAAGTCACACTCCTAGTAAATTGCAGAGCTAGCCTTTGACTCAAAGTGGACCTTCTCTCCGAAGCCCTTGCCCTTCAGCTGTTCCTGCTGAACAGACTCCCCAGCTTACCAAGTGTCTGCGCGGACCTGGTGTTGGACATTGGGGCTCATTTATTACAATGAATCCAGACTGCTTCGCACTGTTTTCCAGGATCTGCACAAGCTAATCTTCGCTTGCCTTTCCTGCCTCACCCCTCCTCCTCCCCAGCGAGCCTAGCGAGAGTCAACCTGGCGCCTTCACTGTTCCCAAACACACCTTCCTCTGCCCTGCTCGTGCCTCCATTCCACGATCCCGCTACTTCCAGATGAACACCCTCCCGCACACTCCCGATCCGGCCTGGTCCTCCAGGGCGCTGCCTTGCCCCACCCCGGGACATGGTCCCTCCCTCCTGCAACACGGGAGCGGCTCTCCTGCTCAGTTAGCACTTGTCACGTGCTGCCTTGGATGATCTTCTTGATGCCCTGGTCTTACCTGCTAGAGGAGACTGAAACCTTCCTGGGAGCGAGGACTGCACGCCCTCCTCTCTCCACACCCCGGGAGACGGGATCATCGCACGGGGGCTAGATCGCGGCCTGCCGATGGGATCCATGAGCATTCTTCCATAGAAATAAACCTGTTCGCCCCTCCACACAGCTCAGCACAGAACTGAAAGCCCAGTGCTGGCATCTGGATAGGGAGGTAAAGGCGATAAAATGGAGAAAACTGGGAAAGCTTTTCTTTTAAATCTACGACTGCAGTATTAATTTTCCTTCAGGTGCCTTTCCTAAGACAGCCGTGATGAGCAGCATGAGATCTGGAGTCAGACCTGGCTTTGAACCCCGACTGTTACTCGCAGGCTCTGTGGCCTCGGGAGAGTTACTGAGCCGCTCAGCATCCTCACGTTCACGAGAGAGCAAGGAGCAGTGCCTAACTGGGTTGTCATGAGGAGTCCCGGGGAGATACATGTAAAGCTCTCAGCACAGCCTCTCGCATATAGGAAGTGCTTAATAATTACCAGCCACTATTTCCCCAAAACTTTGGCCCTTCATGGGTACCAAATCTAAGCACTGGAGACTCGCTGGATCCTCCCCACCTACGCCACGCATGAACCATCCTTCCTGACCATGTCATCAAACATCACTACCAAGCGGCCCACTGCCATCTGAGGGGCTACCAAGAAGTAAATGATGAAGACCTCCCCACAGCAATTATATTTTAATAGAGATACAGGAAGTAGAAAAACGTTTCATTTCTTCCCCTTCTTTCCAAATACCACTTACAGCAGACGCATGGTTCCAAAAGGGAGACAGTTGAGAACTAGTCGTGTGTCTGGTCTGCTAATGTAATACCTCAGTCTCTAGAGTAGATAACTCTCTTTCTCTTTCCTAAGAATAGGTTCCTCGCCTGGCCGGGGTGGCTCAGTGGTTGAACATCGACCCATGCACCAAGAGGTTGCCAGTTCGATTCCCGGTCAGGGCACATGCCCAGGTTGTGGGCCAAATCCCCAGTGGGGGGCTTGCAGGAGGCAGCCAATCGATGTTCTCTCTCATTGATGTTTCTATCTCTCTCCCCCTCTCCCTTCCTCTCTCTCTAAAATTAATAAAGAAAAAAAAAGTTTAAAAAAAAAAAAAGAATAGGTTCCTCTACCTGCCAGCTCACTGGATAGCCAGCATATTTCATGGAGAATCCAGCTCCTCTGTTTGCTTAATTGTTACCCCTCCAAGTGAGCCCCGCCCACCTATTCCTTGCCTCCCTACAGCCTCAGCTGTTATCAGTCCAGGACACACTTGAGTTTTCAGATTTAGAAACTGACTCTAGGAGGAGGACTTGAGGTTGATGTAAGCAATTTAGAGATAGAGAAGCTACTGGCATCAACCATAGGCATTTACTCCAGCCTGGTCCACTGACCTCTGGCTTTACAGCTCTGTCTTTTCCCTTTCTACTTGGTCAGCCCATTTTTCAGTATGGTCCTTGGAAACACCCGGTGTTTTCTGGTGACTGTGAGGTTATATCCCTGGCTTCTGGTTAAAACTGCATTTTGGGGGGGGGAGTGTATGGGATGACGCTTTAACCAACTGAGCCACCCGGCCAGGGCAAAACTGCAGTTTGTAGCCATCTGAACTCTTAAAATAGTTATTTCCCCTGGATTCTGTGCCTTCGAAACCCTTCATCTTTATTTCTAGAGACCTCAGCCTGGGGCAAATCCTACTTTTGATTTTGTAGCATCTTCATGTGGCATCAACCCAAATATCACAGTAGATGTCACCAAGGGCTTAATCTCAATTAACTTCACCCCCCAGCTGGCCCTGCATTCTACTCCCTCTCCCTCAACTCCCAAAATGTCTTGACATAAGATGTAACTCTTTCATTTATTTTTTATTTATTTTTATTTTTTGTTAATCCTCACCTGAGGATATTTTTCCATTGATTTTTTTTTTTTTTAAGATAGAGTGGAAGGGAGGGAGAGAGAGAGAGAGAAACATCGGGGCTGGGGGTCAAACCTGCAACCCAGGTATGTGCCTTTGACCGGGAATTGAACCCGAGACCCTTCGGTCCATGGGCCAACTGCTGAGCCAAACTGGCCAGGGTCCATTGATTTTTAATGAATGCACAGGTTGACCTTTTAAAGCTGTTAAACTGGTTTCTTTATATCAACAGCCAAAGCAAATGACCCTGAGTAAAATCTCACAGGAAAAAAAAGAAAAACTCTTCAGAGTCACAGGTGCACAGACCATGTTCTAGGCAGGAGAACAGTCTAAGCACCTAAGACACAGCCATACGGGACGGAATCTCCCTTTGCACGAGCTGATGGAGCAGGCGTGTCATGGGCTGGTGTGGGCAATCTCTATAAAGTATGTGCTAATGGTTCGAGTAACTCTTGAAGAGTCCATTGCTGATGGATGAAGTGTCTCTGGAAGCATCCAGAAGAAACAGACACTCATACAGTGAATTCTGGAGTAGGAGGGAAACAAAGTTGGTGACATAGAGAGTTACTGTCGCTGAAGTTCTGGACCAGAAGGGAGTTCTGCCTGAGAGTAGTCAGGAAGTTAAGCCAAGAACTACGTGCACCTGGAGGAGGAGAGGCCCAAAGAAAGTCTGCTTTGGGGAGCAGGGCCAGGAAGAGGCTTAGCCAGCTTCTGGGAGAGGGAAGCCCACAGAGCCCACGCTCGAAGGGCCAGCCGAGACTTATCCCTGCGCTGGGAAAACATGGATTCCACATCGGCTCTGGGTCCTGTGAGCGTGTGGCTGCTGGGCAGTTACTCTGGGTTCTGTGGGAGAAAGGACAGGGCAGCACTCCTCCAGGGTCTGTGAACCTCCCTGCGCACAGGGCAGCGAGGACACTCCGTGGGGGACATCGGGGAGAAGACACACGATGGGAGATTCCTGCCCCAAGAAGCTTCAAGTCTAGTTGGGGAGACAGAACCCACAATTTGCACCAAACATCTCATGAACCGATGAAGACAGTGTAAAATAACACGTGGGTGTTCTGTGGCACAGTCTATCAGAACGCCAGGCTCTCACAGAGGTGGGGAAATATGGTGGTGGAAGGAGCAAAGAGTTTAGAGTAAAAAAAAGAAAAAAACACCAACTGTAGAGTAAAAAAAACTGAGCCTCAGCCAATGAACCAGGGTCTCAAGGGGCAGATCCCACACCCTGGATAATATGGTGTCACTTTAAATGAATATTTTCTAATAGAGAGGGAAAATTGATGATTATTTCCATTAATAAAAATAAAATCTCTCTTTATGCTCAAATAAATGATTTATTATATGCACCAACTATAGCAGAATATTTTACTTATTTGGAATTGTCTTTAGTTTCAAAGTTTTTCCAGAACTCCTAACTAGGAAGCATTAGTCACTCACCAACGGCAGAGATAACTTACTTGGATAGAGTTACACAGTCTTATTCAAAATACGTTTTCTAAAAATATTTTTTTTCTTAAATCGCTGGAAGGGTAGGTAGCAAGACCACCTGTGGTATCTGTGGTATGCAAAGAGTGACTTTTACTTTTTTTTTTTCTAAATCCTCACCCAAGGATATTTTTCCATTGATTTTTACATAGTGGGAGGGAGGGAGGGAGAGAGAGAGGTAAACAGTTATGTGAGAGAGACACATCGATTGGTTGTCTCCCACAGGAACCTGCAACTGAGGTACGTGCCCTTGACCCAGAATCGAACCTGAGACCTCTCAGTCTATGAGCAGACACTCTAACCACTGAGCAGAACCGGCCAGGGCAGGAGTGAGTTTTTAACTTTAAAAAAAATTTTTTTTTTCTTTATTGATTTTAGAGAGAGAGGAAGGGAGGAGGAGAGAGAGATAGAAACATTGATGAGAGAGAACATTGATTGGCCGCCTCCTGCATGCCCCCCACTGGGGATTTGGCCCACAACCTGGGAATACGCCCGGACCGGGAACTGACAACCTTTTGGTGGATGGGTTGACGCTCAGCCACTGAGCCACACAGGCCGGGCTGACTTGTACTTTTTTTTTTTTTTTTTGCATTTATCTTCAGATAGAGCAGGAGGGAGAGAGGGAGGAAGAGAGAGAGAGAAACATCAATGTGAGAGAGACACATCGAGTGGTTGCCACCCACACAACCCCAACTGGGGCTGGGGACAAACTGCAACTGAAGTATGTGCCCTTAGCGGGAATCAAACCCGGGACTCTCTGGTCCTCAGGCCGACACTTTAACCACTGAGCAAAACTGGCCAGGGCGGCAACTTTTACTTTTTAATATAAGTATTTTATTGCTTCATTTCTTTTTCTTTTTTTTTTTTTTATCCTCACCCAAGGACATCTTTCCGTTTTTTTGTTCAGGTAGGGTGGGAGGGAGAGAGAGGAAGAGAGAGAGAGAGAGAGAGAAACATCGATGCGAAAGGGACACATCGAGTGGCTGCCACCCGCACGACCCAACCAGGGCCGGGGACAAACTGCAACCGAGGTACGTGCCCCTAGCAGGAACCGAACCTGGGTCTCTCTGGACCGCAGGCCGACGCTCTAACCACTGAGTCAAACCGGCCAGGGCACTTCATTTCTTAATAGCAAGAAATATAATCTATACTATGAATATATTTTTAAGTTTCCTTTCTACTATTTATTTATTGGCTCTCATACCAATAAAACATGTACTCCATTTCTAGTTTTTGTTCTTTCTTCAGTTTTCATTTCCAACCAGATGACTTTATGGGGGGTATATTAAAGAGACTAAAAGTTTTATTTTAAAAAACCTCTTATTCCCTCTACTATGTCACATACTGTTTGGTTTCAGAATTCAGCTTCCAGCTTCAGGTCTTCTTGGGATTGAGATAGGACTCTAATTACACCAAGAAACGTGCATGCATATATCACAGAACATCTCAACTAAGACAGATCTGCAGCCCTAGGTGTGTTTTTACATTTCTATCCAAGCCCACTTCCTTCTTGAGTGGGAATAGAACCAATTTACATTTCCTCACTTGTGTCGTGAGAGTGTTGGTAGAAACCTGGGTTAACGGCATGGAATCTCTGATGAAGTCCTGAGATGTTTCAGTGCTTCTAAGGGTGAAGCCTAGGGCAGCTGTCCTTGCCCTTCCGACTCTGACTTTGTAACCGTGCTCAGGTCATTGAAACTCTAAAACTCAGTTTCCTCATCTGCGTGGGGATATTACTACCTACAGAGTCTACTTCATAGGGCCGTTTGAAGCTCAGATGACATAATGAATATGAAAACACTTTTGTACATTGGACAAAGTTGGCCATACCTAGGCTGGAGAGGGGGAGAAGTCTGGATTGGTAAAGAAGTACCCCAGGGAGAATCCTGACTTACAGCACTGCTTGACCTCTTGTCAAACCCTTCTGTTGAACGCACAGTGCAGAGTATGTAAGGGAGCAGATGTTTACCAGAGAGGGCAAGCGCCTGGAAGTGTGTGACTCCAGGTCACGTTTCCAACACTACACTACACTGAGATGTATGAACTTAGGTAAATCACTTAACCACTTTAGTTTCTTCATCTGTAAAATGAGATGAATACTTATATATTATGTAAGTATTACGAAAACTGACAAAAGGAAACCTCACTAAAATGGAATTAGGAGGCCACAAGGGGGAGCTCTCACAGTCCCACTGGGTGTCAATTACAGGAAGAATTAGTTACAAACCCCAGCAGAAGAATGGTCAACAGGAAAGAGCCATCAATTACAGTCCTCAACAGGAAAAGATGTACATTGCATCTCCTACAAGAAATCCACTGCAACAACTCAGCCAATGAGAAACTCTCATCTGCCTGACCCCTCGCTTTTCTCCAATGGACTTTCAAAACAACCCCTCCCAACTTCCTCCTTTTTCTCCTTAAAATGACATCCTTCCATTTGTAGGACTTGCCTATGGCTTTTGCTATAGCTTGCTGTCCCAAATTATAATGCTTTGCTGCTCCCTAATTAGCCCACTTTGCTAATAAAATAACTGACATTTACTTTTCAGGTCCAGAGTATGAAAACCATGCTTTTCAGACTTCCTAAGATATTTAGGATTTATTTCAAGCTCAAGGACTTGAGGTGTCCTCTGGTGTCATACACGAAGCTTAACATATATAGTAGGTGCTCAGTAAATACATGTTGACTATAAGAATGACAGTTCAATCATAGTAGTAACTGACTTATGGGGTAATTGTATACTTTAATGCAGTTTTATTCCTTTCGACAGGGGTGGTTAAATATGTAACTCCATGTAAGTACTAAAAGGTCCTTTTCAAAAACTTACTATCTAAATGAATCCATGAATCCAAAAACATTCTGATTTTGGTTTGAAGGGTAAAGGTCAAACCTTTTAAAAGGTTTGAAAGGATGTAGTATTTATACTCAGGATTTTCTGGAACTTAGTCCCATTGCCTTGTCTATGTGATTTCTTCTAGCACTAAAAATACTAACATCTAAAACAATCAACTTCTACTCCTTCCCACCCCACTCAGTTTGGCCTCCTAGGGTCTCTGCAATGAGAACCAAGTTGTTTCTAGGCTCAAGGGCTTTCTTTGCACATGAGATCCCTTTAACCCAGAATCACCTCCCTCCTGTCCTCTGTTACTTATACCTGGCTAGCTCCTACTCCTCCTTCCAGGCTCAGCTTGAAGATGTTTAACAGAGCCTGGCCACGTAGCTCAGTTGGTTGGAGCACCGTCCTGATACACCAAGGTTGTGGGTTTGATCCACAGTCAAGGCACATACAGCAGTCAACCAATGACTACATACATAAGTGAAACAATAGATGGATGTTTCTCTGGTTCTCCCTCTCTCTCTAAAAATCAATAAATAAAAATTTAAAAAATGTTTTCTAAGACTGGGTTAGATGCCAATAACACCCTGAACATTTTTCTAATGTGACATGTCTGCACTGTGTCATTTATCACTTGGTTGTCGTTAGTAAAAGGTCTGAGCCGGTGGGAGATCACATCCTCAGCGTAAGGCCAGTGTAGAGAAAGGAGCATTTTATTACACCGGTGGGCTGTTACACCGGCGGGCTGGGGGGGTACAGCTTCCCCAAATCCTCAGCCCCGAGCTTCCTTTGTTCTTTGCTTATATAGGCACAAACTACAGAAAAAAAAACTACATTCTCTTGGTGCCGCTTTTGGCACCGTTAAGGGGGCTGATACAGAGAAGGGGGGGAGAGGAGCAGGGTAACTATTAATCTCTTTTTTCTCATGGTTCCTCTGAGTTTCTCAAGGCCATCCTCAACCCCTTATCTGTACAGTTTTCTTTGGGTGTCTCAAGGCCCTTATGTTTACAGAAAAGAAACTGCCAGGGTGCGTACGTGCAGTAACTGAGGGTCAGAATGGAGTTTAGTTTTGTTAAAACATTATTAACCCTTTCAGTTAGGCTGTTAAGGTGAGTGGGGCGAGAGCACAGACACTGGAGTTGACTGCTGAGGGTCCAACCCGACCAGCAGGGATGCCTCCTACAACCTGCCTCATAGGGTTGTTGAGAGTCTTAAATGATGAAGGGTCCATACATGGAAGCATACAGAACAAGGCTAGTCATATAGTTATTACATCATGTTTACTGATTCTGGTATTAAATATTATCTGTTTGGTCAACTGGTGCCCATCAACTCCTTGAAAGTAGAAACCACATTTAATTCACGGCTCTATCCTAGCACTGTAAATATTCTGTAAATATTTGTTGAATAAACAGATTTATTCTTTTTTACTTCATTGAAGCCATACTAGAGAACCCTCTCACTTGATTGGAGACGATAAACCTAGTGATGAAGCCACCATACTCAAAAAGAGGTGAGTAGTTGTGGGTATTAGTAACGTCTGCTGGATGCCAAAGCAGCTTATCCAGAATAGGATTACGTTTTGGTAACACCACTTAAAAAGCTGTGCATGGTGATAAATTACAGGAAAATGATTAGCAGGCCAATGGAAGGGATCATTGTGGCTGCTGAGTGTAGACACAGTAAAAGAAAACAAGGCTGTTTAACTCTCCTCCCTCATTCAATCTGTAAGGACTGAGCCATTTCTTTTCACTCTGTCTAGCTGCATAGATGCTTTCTTTTCCGGTCTACGTCTCACTACCCCAGGGCTTCGTCCACCGTGCACACTCCGTAGCATGGCTCACATCAGGACCTGGGCCGGTGCCTCCTTCTCCAGCCTCAATCACTGCCCTTCTGAGCAACCACCGGCCCCACCCCCGCGCCTACAGCATTAGGGTCTTTGCTCTCACCTGAAGTGCTCAGCCCCTATTCTCCAAGACTCAGCTCTGGTGTTGCCCTGGGAAAGCAATGTGTGACATTCCCAATTTTTTCTGTGCCCTGACGGGCTTGCTATGCAAACTCAGTCGCAGTGTTATCTCCACGTGTGGTTATCTTTCTTCTGCCAGATTGGGATCAGGACCTGCCTCTTCCATGTAGGTGTCCCTAGCACCGAGTGCTATGCACAGTACACAGCAGGCATACACGGGCATTGTAAGTGTCCACCTACGGAGTGAATGGATATGGATGAAGGGAAGGATTGGTGAGGGGATGAAGGGGTGAGGGGGTGGATGGATGGGACTTTCTGGCTCTCCCCTTCACACTCTCACTCTGAATGTTCTTATTTTTTCTTCTTGCCTCATGGGTTTATATTCAGCCTTTAAGGCTTACTTCTGAACAATCTGGGTAAATGTAGCCTCTGAGTCTCATTTTAGTTGTGAAATAGAGATTATTTGTGAATGTTAAATAGATGGTTCCTGGTTTACAATAAGGCCCATGTAGATGATCATCTGCAAGTAACAGTGTTGTTTCTTCATTTTTAATGTTTATACCTTTGATTTTCTTCCCTTGTGGGGTTGGCACAGATTTTCAAGTTGAAGAGGGGCAGGGATGGTGGGCATCCTTACCCTGTCTTTAATCTTAGAGAGAGGACATCTGAAGTTTCTCCACTAAAGCAGATACCGGTTTATTTTAAAAGCTTGTGTGTTCCGCCCTGGCCGGTTTGGGTCAGCGGTTAGAGCATCGGCCTGTGGTCCAGAGAGGCCCGGGTTCGGTTCCCACTAAGGGCACGTACCTCGGTTGCAGTTTGTCTCCAGCCCTGGTTGGTCGTGCGGTAGGCAGCCACTCGATGTGTCCCTTTCACGTCGATGTTTCTCTCTCTCTCTCTCTTCCTCTCTCTCCCTCCCACTCTATCTGAACAAAAATGGAAAAATGTCCTCGGGTGAGGATAAAAAAATAATAATAAAATAAAAATAAAAAAAATAAAAGCTTGTGTGTTCCATGCCGTTGGGTTGGCTCCAACTCCTGGCAACGCTATGAATGAGTGATGTCCACAATGTCCAGTAGATTCATGCCTATGGCTTCCTTTATGGAGTCATTCCATCTCATGTTTGGTTTTCCTCTTTTAGTGAACTAAGTATCTTTTTAGATTTTGGAGTACAGTGTTGAGTGAAACGTACACCTTGGCCTCCTCCCCGCATCCTTATGGGATAAGAGGTTCCAGGTTATATGGAATCCAGCAAGGGAACAAAGTCTTGTGCTCATGCTAGGGGTAAAGTTTGTAGGAAGAAAACCATCTTAGAGCCAGCCCTCAGCCAAGCGAATTTCAATGAAAACTCCTCTTTGCCTCCCTCCGCTGCCTTTGAGCAGATGAGAAATACTCTCACTTTCTCCTTCCCCAAATTCTCCTCTAGAGAACAAGACACTCTTCTATATCTGAATACATTATACTGGAATGAAATATTTATCTTTCCACTGCTAATGGAAGAAAATAAAGTGGAGTAAGCACTGCTAAGAGAGTCTCGGAAAACAGAGTGGGGAGGCTATTAGGGAAGTTTCTCCATTAAATCAGATACCGGTTTATTTTAAAAGTGTGTGTGTTCCGAATGCACATCTTGTACCTCACTTCTCAGAGCTGCTATTAAGTTGCTAATCTGTTGCGAAACTCAGAATGGTGAGCCATAAACATCCTGGGACAACTGCTGCGTGGACCCTATGCACACTTTACTTCTTTGCAGGTTTCACTTCCCTCAGTTGCCATCAGAACTAACCAATTTCTGTTAACCTGGCCAGCAAGCTTTCATTTGCAGGCAAGTATTACACTGTTGTGGTTTTTGCCTTTATGAACCCTGCGTGTTTTGTTTGTTGGTTGGTTTTCTCCAGAGCACCGTTTGGGATGTTACCTGAGTCTGTGTCTCTTCAGATGCAATCCTTTTGCTCAAATAAGTGCTTTTTTGAACCTTTTCTCTGGTTGACATTACATTATACTTTAACAAAAAGTTTACTTAAAAAGAAAAGTGTATCCGCCCGGCCTGTGTGGATCAGCTGGTTGAGCATCACCCCGTGCACTAAGAACACTGTGCTAGACTCTTGGGTCCAAACTATGAATAAGACAGACACAGACCCTACTCTGGGGACTCCATGCTAGTTGCAAGAGAGAAACAAAACACAGGAAAAGAAAATATAAAGTGTTTCAAAAATGAAGAAAACAGACTAATAGAGAAGGGGTGGCCTCTTGAGATAGAGCAGCCAGAGGCAGTCTCCATAAGGAGGTGGCAAAGGAACCCTCTAAAAGGTTGGGACTGGGGTTGGAGTGAGGACTGGAGGCAGAGAAGGAACAAAGTCTCTGGTGTGGGAATATAAGTTTTGGGACCTAAAAGGAAGAAGCCAAATGCCTCTGGAGAACAAAACAAAACATAAGACCAGGACTTCCGGTCAAGATGGCGGCCTAGGTGGACGCGGAATCGTGTCCTCCCACAACTACATCAAAGTTACAACTAAATCACAGAATAACTATCACTTAAAGACCACATGAAATCAAGCTGAATGGAAGCCCTGCAACTACGAAATTAAAGAAGCAGCAGAATGGAGACGGCATACTGCCCTCCAGGACCCTCCTTGTCGCCTGAAAGGAAACGAGATCCTGCAGCCAGGGGTGCCTGCGGAAGCTGATCGACCCCCCCACCACGGAGGAACCCAGGAGTGAGGGAGCTGAGCGACCCCCCCTCCATGGAGGAACCCAGGAGCGAGGGAGCTGAGCGACCCCCCCTCCATGGAGGAACCCAGGAGTGAGGGAGCCGAGCGACCCCCCACCGTGGAGGAACCCAGGAGCGAGGGAGCCGAGCGACCCCCCCACCGCGGAGGAACCCAGGAGCGAGGGAGCCGAGCGACCCCCCCACCACGGAGGAACCCAGGCGGAGCGAGGGAGCCAGGCGGCCCCCCCACCACGGAGGAACCCAGGCGGAGCGAGGGAGCCGGGCGACCCCCACACCACGGAGGAAGCCGGCAACACACAGGAGAACTGAGCAAACTGAACACGAAATTGACCCAGAGACATGGAGGGTGGAGTACGGGATGACGGGCCTCAGAGGAGGGGGGGAGGCGGGGGAAAGAGATAAATCACAGAGCCTATGTGCATGGGTGCATAACCAATGGACATGGACAACAGGGATGGGGAGGAGGAGAAGGGGAGGGGGAGGAGGGTGTCAATGGGGGAAAAAAAGGAAAAACATCTGTAACAAAAACAAATTAATAATAAAATAAATTATAAAAAAACAAAACATAAGACCAAAACAACTAAGCTTCACCTGACCTATTAATAAACGAAACAAGCTACATGGTAACTTTAAGGGCTGAAAAATATTTTTAAGCAAAAGAACCAATTGGAGGGTAAAAAATGTGGCTGAATTCTCTCCGAAGATCAGGTACTGTGACTGGTCAAGCTCTTCAGTGTTATTTCAACCCCAGAAGGTCTGTCACACAATCATACCAGCCTGGATGATGGAATTAGAGGGCGGGCACTGGAAACCACAGGGAGCCAATGGGGAGAAAGAACACTTCATTGATAGCTGCTGTCCAGGTGGGTCTCTCCCTGTCTTGTTCTTCCTGCCCCCTTTCCTGCGTATTTTCACCATGAGAAACACTGCAAAACATACAAAATCTCTGAGGTTAAGTTGGAACTGGTTTCTGTTGAAAAAGGCAAAAATCCAATTCAATCAGATAAATCAAAAAATAAAATTGTGGTGGTGGTGGTGAGATTTAATTGTTCACACAACTGAAAAGTATGGGGGGAGAGACCAGGCATGCTGAATTGCAGACCTCAAATAAACTCTTTTTCTCCCTTCTCTCTGCTCTTCTTTTCTCATTTTGACTCCACATTCAGGCTACACCACCAGCATCTTCAGATGTATGCTGTCTTTTCAAAGAACAATTCCAACAGAGAAAGCGGACTCCTCTGACCTTAGCTTCTGAGTCCTATGCCCACCCCTGTGGCAGCGCTGACTGGCTACAGACCAGCCCTGGAGCTGGAGGATGAAGAGGTGGGAGGAAGGGGGATGGCAACCTCTTCCAGACAAAAGTAAAGTTGGGGGGGTGGTCTGCAGAAAGGAGGTGAGATGTTCGGAGAAGGAGTGGGAATGCATGCTGAACACCATTAAATAAACAGTAGCCTGCACTGCATTTTATCCACTGGCTTCTCTTCCATACACATAGTTTTTAAAATGTCTCCACTTGCCCTGGCTGGGTGGCTCAGTTGCTTGGAGCATTGTCCCATACACCAAAAGGTTGCAGGTTCCATTTCCAGTCTGGGCACATACCTAGGTTGCAGGTTCTATCTCCGTCCAGCGTATAGGGGAGGCAACTGATCTGATGTTTCTCTCTTAAATTGATGTCTCTCTCTCTCTCTCTCCCTTCCTCTGTAAGATTAATTTAAAAAACACACATATCCTTGGTGGAGGATTTATCCTGGGTTGCAGGTTTGATCCCTCCCTCTCCCTCCCCTCCCCCCATTGAGGTTCATGCAGGAGGCAACCAATGGATGTGTCTCTCATATCTATGTTTCCCTCTCTCTCCCCCTCCCTCCCTCTCTCCCTTCCACTCTCTCTAAAAATCAATGGAAAATATATCCTCAGGTGAGGATTAAAAAATAAAAATTAAAAACAATGTCCTCACTTAAAAGCATGCAACTATTCTACACATATGTGAAAATGTATTCACCCACATTCCAAAGAGAGAGAATCTTACTTTGTGTCTAGTTCCTAGTCAAGGACTTGAAATGATTTTTATTCTTCCTTTCTGACAGCTAATGGCTAAAATACAGAGGGCTGTGTAAAAACAGTGGGGGAAAGAAGGGTAACTTCTACTTGGCAAAGCAAAGGAAAGGGTACATAATAAGCAAAGACACTGTCCCATACTGTCCCATGTATTCAATTCTAATTAGAAATAACAAGAATTACCTGCCCGTGGGGAATTGAGTTCTTTGGCCAATTTAGCTATTTCCACTTTAACTCACAAGAGGAAGATTCTTATTGACTATTTTTCCTCCATGATGGAAACTGCACCGGGAACTGGGGAGGGTTCGCCTCTGGGGACTGAACTGCAGCTACCCGCTTGCTATTGTAGCTCAGACGTGTGGAGTTCGTTTACACTCTAGAACCCTGGCCGGGGGCTTTGTGTCTTTTAAGGAAAGGCCTTAGGGTTGATCACTTTCTAGTTTTCAGTTTCATGGCTGCCATCTTGACCTCCGCCTGAGGACTATTTGAAACAATTATCTGGGGATGAGGAGGACTAATGGATTGGCCTCTTGATGCAAAGCTGTGTCCTGGTGAATAGCTCTTTTAATTAGGGTGACCTGCTTTAGAGCTGTCACTCAGGTGTAATTATTAATAACGCCCCTATTCACACTCAAAATTGTCCCATTTGGGATGATAAATTATATGGTTACCCTACTTAAAATGGGGTTAATCCTTCCCTTCCTCGGGCAGGGAAGGCACAGCAGGACGAGCTCGATGCGGACCCTGGAGACAGCTTTCCATTGTCAGTTTTTCACCCATGTGCCTTTGCTGTGACTCTGGAAAGGGCAGAGAACTTCATTTTTCCAATCTGGCATGGCTCAATACATCTGACTCGGCCGTTTGGGTTTGTCTGCTAGAGGCAGAAAGAATATGTTTGAGCTCGGCCGGTATGGCTCAGTGGCTGAGCAGCTGAGCATCGACCCATGCACCAAGAGGTTGCCAGTTCGATTCCCAGTCAGGGCACATGTCCAGGTTGTGGGCCAAATCCCCAGTGGGGGGCATGCAGGAGGTGGCCAATCAATGTTCTCTCTCATCGATGTTTCTATCTCTCCCTCTCCCTTTCTCTCTCTCTAAAAATCAATAAAAAAGAAAAAAGAAAAACAAACAAAGACATTATAAAAAAAAAAAAGAATATGTTTGAGCCAGGCTGTCACTTCTTCCTCCCTTCTACACAGTCCAGTTTCAGCATCAGCAGGTCTTTTATTGGGAACATTTATAAAAACCACAAGTAGCCCAAACCATCCTAAAATCCTTACATTCATCAATCAAGATTTCTAAAATGTGACCCAGCCGGTGTGACTCAGTGGTTGAGTGTCGACCCATGCACCAAGAGGTCGCCGGTTCGATTCCTGATCAGGGCACATGCCCAGGTTGTGGGTCCAATCCCCTGTGGGGGGCATGCAGGAGGTGGCCAATCGATGTTTCTATCTCTCTCTTTCCCTTTCTCTCTCCCTCTAAAATCAATAAAGAAAAAAAAAAAAGATTTCTAAAATGTCACCCTTGAAATGCTGTGGTCTGAGACTCCTTTCTCCTCTCACCCTTCCTCAAATTAGGAACTGCACAACGAGGGATCTGCACTGCAACACCCCACACCCAGCTGTGCATGTGTTCTCTCTCTCTCTCTCTCTCTCTCTCTCTCTCTCTCTCTCTCTCTCTCTCTCTCTCCCCTCTCTCTCTCTCTCTCTCTCAAACACACACACACTTCTTCCCAGCTCTGCTTCCTCTAGTAGCTTCTCCCTTGTACAGAAACAGAATAGCTTCATTGGCAGGTGTTGGCCATGTACCTGAAAGGGTTAATAATGTTTTAACAAAATTGAAACTCCATTTTGACCAGTTATTCCTGAACGTGAACACCTGAGCAGTTTTCTAAAAAAACCCTGGGACTGAAACCCAGAGGAGACTAAAGATAAGGGGTTAATGATGGCCTTGGAAAACTTGGAGGGACCATAAAAAAGAAAGAGATTAATGACTGCCCTGATCTCTGTAACAAGCTCATCTCGTCCCCTGCAACAGGTTCCTCCCTCGCCTCTGCAGCAGTTCATATCAGCCTCAGTACCAATTAAGCAGTGCCAAGAGAATGTGGGGTTTTTTTAATGTAGTTTTTTTTTTTTAGTTTCTGTAGTTTGTATCTATAAAAGCCAGAGAACGAAGAAATTTCGTGCTGAGCTCTTTAAAGGCTCAGCATGCCTGCACCCAGGCATATGTAATAAAGCCATTTTGCTCTACACTGGCCTTGCGTTGTGGATGTGATCTCCAGCCGGCTCACACCTTTTAGTACCCACCACCAAAGAAGAGGTACAGAAGGGCTCTGCTCCTCTCTAAACCACCAAGACCAAGGGTGGGAAGGGGGTTATATCCCCAAAGGTATTGTTATCACAAAAAAAGGGGCGATAGATGTTTGCTAGGGTAAGAAAAACAATATATCCACCCTATAGTTGCAAGCTTCAACAATGTAGGCAAATCTAGCCAGGTCAATTTCCCTCCTTTTTTTTTGTCCCTTCCAAGCATTTTATAGAGTTTTTTTTTTCTTTTATCCTCACCCGAGGACACTTTTCCATCTTTTGTTCAGATAGAGTGGGAGGGAGAGAGAGGAACAGAGAGATGAAGAGAGAGAAACATCGACGTGAAAGGGACACATTGAGTGGCTGCCTCCTGCATGACCCCAACCGGGGCTGGGGAGAACTGCAACCGAGGTACGTGCCTTTGACCAGAATCGAACCTGAGACTCATTGGTCCGCGGGCCGACGCTCTTAACCGCTGAGCCAAACCGGCCAGGGTGCATTTTATATAGTTCTATACTCATTTTTAGTAAAACACATTTTATATTAGAACAGTTTTTTAATGCAAATGTAAGGAAATAGATTAGAAAAAAAACCCAAAAGCTTAATTACAAGAAATTATTCTTCCAAATATTAAAATTATAATGCTATAGTAATTAAAGCAACACTCCATGAAATATAGGAACAATAATAGGACATGTTTTTAAATCCTGGAATATATCTACGTGTACATAAAATTGAATTTATTATTAATTTTTTCAATTACCATTTCCCCTTTTGAAAGGTGAGGAAAAGAATAGTTATTTTGCCCTAGCCAGTTTGGCTCAGTGGTTAGAGTGTCTGCCTGCGGTCCAGAGACACCCGGGTTCGGTTCCCGCTAAGGGCATATGCCTTGGTTGCAGTTTGTCCCTGGCCCTGGTTGGTCGTGCGGGAGGCAGCCACTCGATGTGTCCCTTTCACGTCAATGTTTCTCTCTCTCTCTCTCTCTCTCTCTCTCTCTCTCTCTCTCTTCTTCTCTCTCCCTTCCACTCTATCTGAACAAAAAATGGAAAAATGTCCTCAGGTGAGGATTAAAAAAAAGAATAGTTATTTTACTTCAAGTGAAGAAAACAAAGACAAGGATAAAATATTTGCTTGATTTAAAAAATATTAATAATAAAACCCAAACCCATAGGCTTGCAAGTTGAAACTATTTGAAGTTGCTGTGTGCCTTTGGAACCTGTTGGAAAAGGCTCCTTCATCTGAGTGCTGGAGGCCTCCATGCCTTCTCTTGCATGCTTTCCTATTACCTTCCCCTGAGGACATGAAGGGCGGGGAGGGTGCATGACGAGGAAGAAAGGAATGTCATTTCTGTCTGGTCTCAGGCTGCTATCACAGCCGGGAATGATTCCTAGCAGGAATTAGTTAATTCGGCAAGTATTTGTTGAATGCCTAATCTCATCCTTTCTCTCTCCTCTGTCTTCGCCCTCTGCCTCTTCTCCTACCTTTCCCATCAGCATTGAAACATCCCCAGGGAGCTCTCATTTTAAAAACCAAACAAACAAGGACCACGCAGAAAACCCTCGTCAGAGCTACCTTCCTTCCTTCCTAGTTACCACCCCTTCACAACCAAATGTCACACGAAGTTCCCTATGAAGATCGGCATTTTCTCACCTCCTGGTCCCTCCTCTGGCCACTCCTGCTGTCACTGGAACTAGAGAGTTTATGGAAAGAGTATCGCTTTCTGGGAACACATACCTCTGCGTATGGCTTTGTTACAGCACCTTAGTAATTGTCTGTGTGATGTCAAGTGGAGTGTGATCTTCCTGCGGTAAAGATATGACTCATGCCCTGGCCGGTTAGGCTCAGCGGTTAGAGCGTCGGCCTACGGACCAGAGAGTCCAGGGTTTGGTTCCCGCTAAGGGCACGTACCTCGGTTGCAGTTTGTCCCCGGTCCCTGTTGGGGCTGTGTGGGTGGCAACCACTTGATGTGTCTTTCTCTCTCTTCCTCCCCTTCTCCCTCCCACTCTATCTGAAGATAAATGTAAAAATGTCCTCGGGTGAGGATAAAAAAAACAAAAACAAACAAAAAAAGATATGACTCATAGTTACTCAATGAAATCTTACTGTTGAGTGTTAGTATAGGTCTACCGCAGGCGTGGTGACTAGTACAGGGTAAGTGGGAAATAAATCATTACTGAAGCAACTAATTGAGTTGGATTGACAACAAAAGAGAATGGACAGGTTTAGTATGGGATGGAGACAACTAGTGAAATTCTTGGTTAGAAATGGAGAGGGTACTGTATTAGAAGCAAGTCAGAAAATAGCGACAGTGAGGGCCCAGTAGACAATGTTAAATGCTACAGATAAGTGTATCATCTTTGCAAATTGAACACCAGAAGAGGTTGCTGGATTGGCCAATTATCAATTATACCCCTCCCCCTCTTTTCTGAGGGGTGGAGGGCAGTTTCACTAGAATGTTGCCAGGCTGTAAACATTTAAAGAGCAGTAGTTTGTAGGGAAAATGCAAGAATCACAGAACAATTAATCCGGTTGGACAGTCAACAGAGTGACATGCAACAGGAACTCTGAGGAGGTAGGTGCTCACATCTATATGCTTCTCATCAATTCTGCACATTAAATGAATCCAGCTCATCTTCTACCTGTTATTAAGGATCTCCTGAGGAACTACAGCAGAAAAGTGGATACACTTTTCTTAAATGTAAACTAAATCCCTTACTCCAATGTTCTAATTCAGGTGCACTTGAAATGGGAGAGGCCAAGTGGATATGACAGGTAATTATGACCTCCTATCTTTTGACATGTTTTAGAGCATCCTAAAATCTCCTTTCCTAGCTTCTTGTGAGAGCTTTTAGTCATTCAGTCTCTATTTAGCCCTTCTGGATTTTCCCACGAGGGGCCTGGGTATGTAGTTCCAGAATTAGACAGGAATTTGTGGAGGATGTTATAGACTCCAGATAGGCTGGAGGTGGAGTTCCTCTCTTGCAGCCAATGTCTTCCTTCCCTAACCCCACCCCCCTACCCCCTGCACACGCGCATACAGTAGCCATCGCGTCTGTTTTGTAGGATCCAGGAAACTGAATCCTGAAAGTGAATGAGGGAAAGGCAAGCAGAAAGTCCAGTACGTTCCTAATACAGCAGCACACGGGTTTGTATTTTTCCCAAGTGTCTTATTATTAATTTATGTAATTTGTTTTCAATCCTTTAATTTAATTACTTTTCTTGAAAAGATGCCTGGGACAGGGCCAACAGCGGAGGGAGGAATGTCACCGGGTCAGGATCTGGAAACAATCAGCCCTTATGGTTTTAAGGAAGGAGCGCCAAGATCTGAAGGAACCTGAATTCCTAGTGAGCAGTCAAGTTCTTTAATCCTCCCCGGCAGGATTCCGGCGGTTTAAAAACAGAAAAGGAACGAGAAAAATAAAATCTATTAAAAAAAACAAGTCAACCCAAAGCGAACCCACCCCCAAACTTCCTCCTTTCTAAAAAAAAAAAAAAAAAAAAAAAAAAAAAAGGCCTTTCCACCGCAGGGTCTTCCCGCAAACTGCGACAGCTCAGCGGCAGGGCCCCTAAGGAGGGGACCACCGGCTGTGCGCGGGGCGCGGACTCCGGGGTGGCAACCGGGTCCCCTGGAGCCGCGGGGCAGGGCCCGGGGTGCGACCCCGCTCCGTTCCCTTCCCTGGAGCGCTTGGGGATGCAGGAAGCGCCTTTCCTCCAGTCCCGGGGTCCCTGTCTGGTCGGAGCTGCTGTGGTGGCAGGAAGTCCCCGGGAACTACAAATCGAGGCATGCTGGGAACATTCCCCTGCTCCTCCCAGGAAATGTCCTTTGTCCAGCCCTACAGGAAGCCCCAGTGAGGAGTCAGCCGGGCAGCCAGCCAGTCTGCCAGCGAGCCAGCGGGCGCTGCAGCTGCCATCGCCGCAGCACAAGGGCAGCCGCGCCGCGGCGCGGGGCTCGGGCCGGGCGCTCGGTGCCCTCGCTCCTGGCCGCCCCCCGCCGCGCAGGTAGGAGCGTGCCTGCGGCTGGGCTGCCCCGCCACCTGGAGATGGGGCTGATCCAGACCCGATCCGACCGCTGCGGGATGGGTGTGCGCCCCAGAGTGGGTGGCGGACCGGCTGGGTGAAGTTGTGCCGCGGAGGCTGGACCGCTGTCCACTCTCCCGGGGCGCCAGGGTTACTCTCGTGGCTCCTAAACCCGGTCGGAGCTTCCGCAGGGGTCGGTGGCGAGGGGCGGGGAGGAGGAGGCTGAGATGCAAGGGAGGGGGCAGCGCTGCGAGTGGGAGTCGGACCGTCCCGCCGACCACCGAAGGGGGCATCCGAGACCCTCAGAACAACGAAGCCCAGGGAGGAGCTTGGAAGGAGAGGAGAAGATGAAGGGCTTTGTGTGCAGCTGCGGACTGGGATCGACTGCGCTCCCCACGCCTTGTGTATCCGCGCCCCCGGCCCCATTCGGGGCTGAAGGGGTGGGGGTGGGGGGCTCCGAGGAGGGACAGCGCGTCATCCTGGGTTCTTAGGAAATGTGCTCTCCTTTTCCCCTCCGTTCCATTCTAGCCCGACTCAGGTCAGCGGCTTGGGCTGCCATCAGACCGGGCAAAGGCACAGTAGGGATGGTGGGTGGAGAGATGGGCAACAGCTCGCCGCCCCTGAGGGGTGGCTGTTGAGCTCTGGTAGTCTCCCCAGAGCCAGAAGTCTCTGTCTGCCGGTGGGTGGGTGGTGGGCGAAGCTGATGCCTTTACCCAGGGAGAATGCCGAAGCTCAGGACTGAGCGTGGAGGCGTGGGGTGAAGCGCGTGTTGAGAAGAGAGGGCGATAAGAGGCTGAGCGAGGAGCAGCGGCCACAGGGGCGTTGAGTGTTCCTTGTGGTCAGTGGACATTATGGCCAGGCTTTGGAATTGGATTACCACTTCCTCTGGGACTCACCACGATTTTCCCTTTTCCTAACCGACCCCCCACCCCCACCCCCCGCCCGGCCAGCGGTAGTGAATCACCCACTCCTTGCTACATGAGTGCTAGGCTGGACTCAATTTAGCGCTGTCGCCTTGCCCTTGTAGTGGGCCTATTTGCCCTTTACCTGCAAGACGACGTGAATACTTTGCATTCCCTACGGCGGTCTCCTCCGGTGGGACTAAGGGTGTGGTAAAGGCGGTTGGCTAATGGCTAGAAAGTTAATAGTCTTTGAAGAGCTGTGATGGATGAGTGGGCAACTGTGAGCACGGTCCAAGTGTTCCTGCTGTAACTCAGCTCACTGGCCTGAGGGGCCTCCGTTTCTCCTTCTCCCCTCCCTGTGTGTGTGTTTTTTTTTTAATTTTTGTTTTTCTTTATTAATTTGAGAGAGAGCTATAAACATCAATGAGAGAGAACATCGATTGGCTGCCTCCTACATGCCCCCCACTGGGCATTGAGCCCACAACTTGGGCATGTGCCCTGGCCACGAATCCAACGGCAACCTCTTTGTGCATGGGTGGACGCTCAACCATTGCGCCGCACACGCGGGGCTCCCCTCCCTGCGTTTTTTATTGCTGTGCCCAGGTGTTTCTCTCAGTCTCTTTAACAAGCTAGCCTGTGGGTATTGTTTAGTGTGGAATACACTTTAGGAGCCAGATAAACTTTAACAATGACACGTAGATGGGGACGCAGCGGTACCCAAGGCTCATGGTAAGGGTGGTAGGGCACAGAGCCCTACACTCTGTAAATGGCTTGTAGGGGCTACGAACATTTTTCACGAGCTTCTCTAGAGAGATGAAGCATCTGAAGTGAGATAAGAAAGGAGTGGGGAAAACAGAGTGAGGGCATGAGGATTGTGAAATATAGAGGAAAGGCTCTGATTTCAGTACATGATTTCTAGTTGGAACATACTGGCTCTCTCTCTCTCTCTCTCTCTCTCTCTCTCTCTCTCTCTCTCTCTCTGTCCTTGGAGGAAGAATTGGTTATTGGAGGTAATTTGATATCAGAAGTTCATTTGGGCCCCAAAGAGAAGATGGCACCAGAGTGAACCAAGGTCATAAATGGGAAGTCATGCTGCCCTTTACTTTACAGAAAGGAAAACATAGATGGCCTTTAAAAACGACTGGGATTGGGGTGGGGGGGAGGTGAATGCAAACAAATCAGAAACACCAGTTGCTGCAGCGGAGTTGGAGTGGTCAGGTGACCTCACTGAAGATTGTGTGACTCAGGCTGATGGCCCTGCATCACATTCCCCCTCCTCCCCTCAGCTCTTTGGGTTTCCTCAGAATCTACATGTTTGCCTCATCTCTAGTGTCCAGTTAAAGGAAGGAGAAAGAGTAAATGTTGGTTAAAGATGATCAATTAAGGCAAGAAAGATATTGCCTGCTAATGTAGGGTGGGAAAAAAAAGCTGCAGTGTCATTAAGGGGTCTGGAGCCTGAACCCATGTTAATGCCATTTTCTTTGTATCTAAATAAGATCCTAACTCCCCGCACCCCTTCTACCCCCAATAGGTTTCTTAGTACATACACTATATTGTTAAATGTAATCAACAAAATTAACTCCTATGTTTGGCATACACAGCTCTTAAGAATTGAGTGCCCACCTACCTCTATCTTCCATTGGCCCCTGGCCACCCTATATTACCTGCCCATTCTTGCAGCAGGCAGCTCCCCATTCCCAGATGTGACAGACATTCTTCTACCTGTGTGTCTCCATCAGGTTTAATTCCATGCTTGTTGGGCATCCCTGCACTGGTTCTGATTGTTTTCTCCAAATCCTAGCCCAGCTGATAGAGCATCCTCGTAGAAGTCTTCCCAGACCTCCCAGTCAGAATCACTCTCATCTTCATGGTACTTGTATCTCTGGATTACACACACCTTTGGGTTGCCTTGTGATAGCTAGATGTTCATCTTTCTCCCCTTCAAACTAAACCCCTTGAGGGCAATGACTTCTTCTACTCTGAGCTTTATACCTAGCAGGTACCAAAGGATGTTTACTTGGAAAACATAAGTAAATGAAGGAAGGAGTGAAAGAATTGAAAGAATGCATACATCTTAACTGATCTCTTTCCTTGCTTGTAAAGTCTTCCTTGCAGACCTCTGAGGATTCATTGCAATTGTGCATCTAAAGCATCTAGTCCATGACAGACTGGGGGAAGAGATCGTAAAAGGATCTATCAAGGTGTGTGGTACCAAGACATTCATTAAGGTTCTTGGCCAGCCTAACATTTTAAACTTTATAGGCAGGGTATAGAATGGATTAATCCGAAGTGGATAACAATGACTTTTGTCATGCTTTTAGACCAAAGTGACACCTCTCAATTGTAAAGGTGCGATATGCTTTCTAGAAAGCAGCACTACAAAGGCCATCCTGCTGTTTGGAACTAAGCTACTGGCGTCCACCATGTCGCTTTGATTTTTATTGCCCAAACAATCAACCAGGATTAAAATGTAACATACAGCCCGGCCGATGTGGCTCAGTGGTTGAGCGTCGACCCATGGACCAAGAAGTTGCTGGTTCGATTTCCGGTCAGGGCACATGCCCAGGCTGTGGGCAAAATCTCCAGTGGGGGGGCATGCAGGAGGCGGCCAATCAGTGTTCTCTCTCATTGATGTTTCTCTCTCTCTCTCTCTTTCTCAAAATCAATAAAGAAAAAAAATTTTAAAGAAAATGTAGCATATAGAAGTGCAAGACAGATCAGACTAAACTTTCCCCAAAGGCATTGCAATTTTGTAGTCCCTCATTTATCTCTAACTGGACAATTTTTCATGTTTTTACATGATGACAACAGTTACTGTTTATTGAACATCTATATGTCAACTATTGAATTAGACAATTTGCATGCATTGCCTCACTCTGGTGATTTACATATTATCTCCATTCGGAAAATGAGAAAACGACTTAGAGGGAAGTTAAGAAACTTGCTTAGAGTCCCAGAGTCTGAACTGAAGACAGAGTGCAATTTAGGATGGTTGACTCCCACCTCTGATCAGAATGGGCGTATCTGTGCTTTCCTTGGGAGAGAACCGTCAAATCTCTTTTCCTTCTTCCTGAGGTCTCCACCTTCCAGATTTCCTTCCAGGAATGTTATTGGGCTTCTAAGTTCATCTTTGTGGATCTCATTCTGAGAGGCACTGGTTTTTCATAAATTCATTATTTTTATGCCTTTAAACTCCAATGACTATCAGGTGGGAAGACCAGGTTCAGAATCCCTAATAAGACCTTTAGACACAGAACTGTTTGCCTGGAATTCTTTGCCGTGTTCTCCCAGCCTATCTGAATTCTTCCTGTTCCTCCAGACCAAGCCTTGGCCCTTCTAGGTCGCCTTTTTTTTCCTCATCCTCACCCGAGGATATTTTTCCATTGACGTTTTTAGATAGAGTGGGAGGGAGGGAGGGGGAGAGAGAGAGAGAGAAACATCCACGTGAGAGGGAGACATCAACTTGAGAGAGACGCATGGATCGATTGTCCCCCACAATTCCAACTAAGGCTGGGGATCGAACCTGAAACTGAGGTACTTGCCCTTGACTGGGAATTGAACCCCTGACGCTGGTCCAAGGGCTGATGCTGTAACTGCTGAGCCCAACCAGCCAGGGCTAGGTTGCCTTTCTTGACACTTCATGCCACCCTCAGTCTCTCCCCTAATTTTCTGCATTATCTGAAATACCTGGGGCTGAATGTCTTCTAATGAAAGGATACTTGAATAAGCCCCCACCCAGTGCTGGAATATCTGCGTGTCCCCTGCACAGGGCAGGAACTCTGTGTCCAGAACACAGCTGAACATAAGGTGGGGTTTCAGGAACCATGAGCTGATGATGAATTGGTAATAACTAAAAATGCAGAAATGTAGGCATGAAACATTGCACGTTGACGGTTTGTAGGAGAGGGATCGGGGCGGGTAATTTTCTTAGTTAATTTTCATCCTTTTCCCGTGACTGCCAAAAGAATATTCCAGAAACGTGCCAGAGAAGATCTGTGTACTGTTGAGTTTCACGAGCTTGACTCACATCAGCATGAAGTGATGACCGTGTTTTATTGATGTTGGGGAGCAGGGGTGGGTCCGTTGCTTCAGTCTGTTCCCCCTTGCTGGCATGCCCACCTTCTACCATACCTTCTAGAAAGGGCTTCTGAGTTTCACATCTGAGAAACTCAGAGGGGGTTCCCTGCCTCTGCAGACAGGGAAGAAGAAAGAAGGCTGGAGTGAGAAGGAAGATAATTCATTCCTTTTTTTTTAACCTCTGAGAGGAGCATGATTTGCCTGGGGTGTGGATTTGGACTTCATTGCATCATCTTAGAGGGGATGGTGAAAAGATCAGCTGCCTCCCCTCTTCGGTACAGAGGCTCTTTTACTCATCACAAGATTGAACCCACCTCCTGAGGATGACTAAGCCTTTTCCGCTGACCTCAAGGCCTCACTTTGGAAGCCTCTGTGTATACGCACAGTTTGCCATGGGTTGTCATCAGCACATTAGCCATTTTAAAGGAGTGTCGGACAGTTCCTGGGATCCCTACATTTGCTCAGCGAGGCTTGTGTGATGCTTCCACAGGCCAGCAAGCTGCCCCAACCAGGCGTGTGGGAGGGCCACGTGCAAGTCAGTTAGTTCCCTTCCCGCAGAGGGTCAAGTCTGAGTCCTGTGCTGGTGGCTCTCATTTGCTAAAATGTGTGCAGTGAAGGGAAAGGGGCCCACTTCTGTGCAGAGAACTGTATCAGGATCTTACCATAAGCTAGAAAACAGGAGCCGTTCCATTCTGGGTTTTATTAAGAAATGAGTGCTTTGGTCCTGGGGCCTCAGTGCTGTGCATCTTTGCACGGTTAACTCCTCTTTCATGCTTGGTGACACTTAGGGCACTTTAGAAAAAAGTGCCAGAGTTCCCATTGTTGACTACCCCCCTCCCCAACACACATTGAGGAACCTTTGTGAATTCCAAAGAATCACTTTTATTCCCCTAGGTGGTGGTGGTGGTTTTTTTTTTAATAATCCCTCATTGACAGTGATTTCTGGTAGCAGTAGGTAGCTTTGAAAGCAATGAATTTTTGAGATTAGATCATTAGAATGGAATCTTCACAAGGTAGAACCTGGAATAACGGGTAGGGTAGCACAAAAGTTTTCCATAAATGTTTGTGGAGTGAATGAATGGTATATATATATAATTTTCTTCTTTATTGATTTTAGAGATAGAGGAAGGGGGAGAGAGAGATAGAAACATCAATGAGAGAGAACATCAATTGGCCGCCTCCTGCATGCCCCCCACTGGGGATCGGCCCATAACCTGGGCATGTGCCCTGACTGGGAATCGAACCGGTGACCTCTTGGTGCATGGGACGACGCTCAACCACTGAGCCACACTGGCCGGGCTCATAGTGTACTTCAGCATTCACTGTTGGTGGTGTGTATTCTGAGTTTTGACAGATGTATAATGACACGTGTCCACCATTGTGGCGTCATACAGAACAGTTTCAATGCCTTAAACATCCTCTGTGCTCTGCCTATTCACACCTCTCCCCTCTGACCCCTGCAACCACTGATTTATTTTTTTTTTTACCATTTCTAGAATGTCATATAGTTGGAATCATACAGTATGTAGCCTTTTCAGATCGGCTTCTTTCACTTAGTAAAATACATTTAAGTTTCCAGCATGTTTTTTCACGGCTGAATAGTTCATTTCTTATTAGCTCTGAATAATGTTCCATTGTTTGAATGTACCATGGTTTGTCCCTTCCTCTACGAAAGGACATCTTGGTTGCTTCCAAGTTTCGATGATTATGAATAAAGCTGTTAAACACTTCCATGTGCAGGTTTTCGTGTGGTGGACATAAGTTTTCAGCTTATTTGCATAAATACCAAGGAGTGAGATGGCTGGATTGCATGGTGAGGGTATGCTCACTTTTGTGAGAAACTGCCAAACTGCAGAGGGGCTGTGTCATTTTGCATTCCCATCAGCAGTGAATACGAGTTCCTGTTGCTCCACGTCCTCACCAGCATTTGGTGGTGTCAGTGTTGTGACTTCTTCCCATTCCAACAGGTGTGTGCTATCTCATTGTTGGTTTAATTTGCAGTTCCCTAATGATCTATGATGCTGAGCATCTTCTCGTATGCTTATTTGCCATCTATATATCTTCGGTGAGGTGTCTGTTTCACTCTTTTGCCCATTTTTAAATTAGGTTGTTCATTTTTTAAATCCTCACCTGAGTATATTTTTTCCATTGATTTTAGAGCGAGTGGAAAGGGGAAGGGGAAGAAACATTGATGTGAGAGAGACACATCAATTGATTGCCTCCCACACGCTTCCCAACCAGGGCCAGGGATCAAACCTGTAACCCAGGTACAAATTCCTGACTGGGAATTGAACCCGAGACCCTTCAGTGCTTGGGCCGACGCTCTAACCACTGAGCCGAGCAACACTGGCTAGGGCTCATTTTCTTGATTTAAAGTTTTAAGAGTTCTTCGTATATTTTGGATAACATCCTTTATCAGTTAGGTCTTTTGTAAATATTTTTTCCCAGTCTGTGGCTTGTCTTCTCACCCTCTTGATACATTTTTATATATATGAATTTTTCATATATTTTTCTTTGGGAAGTATACGTGTGCCAGACTTATTTTAATATAAAACTAGTTTACTCCCAAAATGAGAAAACCACAGTGTGACATAAACTTGAAGAAATGTTCCCCAACCTTTTATTTTTTATTTTTTTATAAGTTAAATGTCAAGTGAATTTAACCAGGTTGTGACCACAGCCTGAGCTAGCTCGGTGCAGTTGCTGTAGACACTGTTTGTTCCCTCTCTCCCTAACAGGTGCTCTTATGTGTACTGATACAATTGGTAGTTTGGGGAACATTTTGGTCACCTACTTCCATATAGATGTGTCCTTTGTACAGACTTCTTTAAGAGTCTGCATTTGTCTCATAGCTTAATTCTGGTCTCTTAGGAAAAGGGGTCTCTAGGCTGATAATTGTATCAGGTGGGAAGAGAAATTAAGAAATGCCTGCCTTTCCTGTCACAGTAAGAAAAACAAAACAAAACCTCGAACCCTTGAAAACTGAGAATAAACGTTGGTCTGAATAGACACTTCTATTGTTAAATAAAAAATTCTCTTCTTTTTGATTGTGTTCCCTATGGTACCTCCCTCCTCCCTGGGCCCCTCAAGCATCCTCTTATTTAGTCTCATGACTTTGTAAAGGTGGAATGCTGGTCTTTTTTCATTCAGTATTTAATTTCTGTTAGTTCTGGTCCTGTCTTTCCTGCAGGGGTGGGAGACAAGCCGTTGTCCTGTTCAGACTAGGAGGATCCAGTAGCGTATCCCATCATGAACGCGAGCACCACTCTGTGGCCTCTGTCCTCTGCACAGCTGACCTGAGTGTTCAAGCATGGGGGGGGGGGGGGGCGGGCTTGCACAGGACTCTTTCATGCAAACAAGGGCTGTTTACATCAGATGTCCCTTGGCTGACATTTGGCCAAGGGACACAGGATTCTTTCTCGAGAAGGTTCTGTCTAACTTTTGAAGCTAATCACCACTTCCTATCCTGCCTTGGCTCCTGGTGCTGACAGGTTATTGGATCTGGTTGGGAGAGCTAGGTTGTTTCCATGGCTCTGCCTTACCTGATGTGATCTTGGCCAGATCACTAGGTTTCCTGGTCTGGTTCTTCTTTTTGAGACTGATGGAGAGAAATAATTACACCTAATTTTATCCATTTCTAGAAATATTTGAGGGCTCATTGTGTGGGGGAGCTACCAAAGGAAAGAAAACAATATGTTCCCAGTGAGAGCTTACATTTGGGAGGGTTTAGGGAGGGAGAAGGAGCAAATGATAAGATGCAAATTCTTATAACCATAGTTGTATTTTATTTATTTTTTACTTATTTTTTAATTCTCACCTGAGGATATTTTTCCATTTATCTTCGGATAGAGTGGGAAGGAGAGAGAGAGAGAAAGAATCATTGATGTGAGAGAGACACATCGATTGGTTGCCTCCCGCACGACCCCAACCAGGGTCGGGGGCCGAACTGCAACCGAGGTACATGCCTTGACCGGAGTCGAACCCGCGACTCTTTCGTCTGCAGGCCAACGCTCTAACTGCTGAGCCAAACCAGCCAGGGCAACCATGGTTATATTTAAAAAAACTAATATTAGGCAGAATAAGATAAAAAAAAAAGTACCCGAAAGTCATACAAAGTGACATAATTCTTTCTGAGCACTTAATAATCTTACAAAGTAGACACAGTTGTTTCCCCCATTTTACAGATGGAAAAAACCAAGGCTCAAAGAGGTTGAGCAACTTTCTTGAGGTTACAGAGCTAGACCCTGAATCCACGTGGGTGGTCTGGGTCTGACTGCTACAGGTTAGGGAGAGACTGCTTCCTGCTGTTGCTTGAGGAGGAACAGAATGGCAAGAGAGTAACAACATGGGGTGCTGCTTTCTGTGGGGGGTGCAGAGCAACCCTTTTTGGCTGGAGTTAGCAGACAGGTCAGGGACAAGAAGTAAGAGAGCCTCGGGCTACACTGTGAGGACTCAGAGTGTGTGCTTCTCTGGAGACTGTGACCAAGCCACGCAGGGGTGTCTGAGCAGGAGACGACAAGGAGTGGCAACTATGTTCTAAGTCTGATCCTGCAGCGAGTGGGCCGGGTAACTGGTAAGAGTGCCTCCTGCAGGAATCCTGGCAAAGGCAAAAAGAGGAAAGTAGCAGCTGGTCTGATTGGAAGGGGTGAGGACGAGTCACATTTGACTCCAGAGATCTGAGCCTGATGAGTAAGAACAGAGGCCCTTTACCGAAATGGGCACTGACTGGAGGAGCTGATTTGTAACAGAAATTTGGGGACAGAACGAATGGTTTCCGATATGACCGGGGCCAGATACATGGCAAAAGGAAATTCATTTGGTTTTTACAACAATCTTTCAAGGTAACTTGTTTTTCCCGTTGTATGGTTGAGGAAACTTTAAGTCTCAGAGAGGAGGAAGAACTGTCTTGGGGGCAGATAGTGGGTAAATGGCCAACTTCTATTTGCAACCAGGTATGTTGATGACATGTGAGGTGTCGAACCTTCAGCTGCCCCCTGTCCTGTGCCTCATGTGAGGTGCAGGGCAGCACTTCCTCAGTCGCAGTGATGGGTGGTGCATCGTTAGGTGTGTTAGGTGTGGACTTGGAGGGCAGGCGAGGAGTTGGGGTGAGACGTTCAAGGCTATGATGTCTCTGGACAGAGGAGGGTTTTATTAAAACTAGGGAAAGGGGCCAAATGATTGAAGGGGAGAGAGAGGGAGAAGAAAAGATAAACAAGAACCTTGAAGGCTGACCTGTTTTAGGCGTTAAGAAGAGGAGACAGGGTGGTGAGTAAAAAACGAGAATTACTAAGAGCAGTACCCTGGATGCAAAGGAAGAGAAAGTTTCCAAGAGGAGGTCCCAGCAGGATTTCTGCTGTCATTTACTGACTCCCTTATGTATGCCAAGCACCTTACAGTGCTGTTGGTGAGATCAAAGAAGAGACCACCAGATTGGGAAGATTGAAATTATAGCTGATATTGATGGGAGCCTGACTCACTAAATGTTAACAATTAATGCTGTCCGCTGAGATGACCCACGCCTGGGAAGCCCATGGTTCACTGGGACACTGATGTGTGTGGTGACAATGTTAGAATTTAGCAGGTCTCACTGACACCTGTCCCTCTTTTCCTCAATAGCCTATAAGACTTGTTTGGCCAAAAAAAAAAAAAAAAAAGGCACTTCAGAAGGAAATGTAATATAGTTTGATCATTGATTTTAGGCATTTAAAAAATGATGCAGAAGAAAGGGTCTCCACTTTTAATGACAGCTTCAGTCTGATTAAAAAGTCTTTAAAGATTCTTTTTAGCCCTGGCCGGTTTGGCTCAGCAGTTAGAGCGTCGGCCTGCGGTCCAGAGAGACCCGGGTTCGGTTCCCGCTAAGGGCACGTACCTCGGTTGCAGTTTGTCCCTGGCCCTGGTTGGGTCGTGCGGGAGGCAGCCACTCGATGTGTCCCTTTCATGTCGATGTTTCTCTCTCTCTCTCTCTCTTCCTCTCTCTCCCTCCCACTCTATCTGAACAAAAAATGGAAAAATGTCCTCGGGTGAGGATTAAAAAAAAAAGATTGTTTAAAAAAATTTTTTTTTTCTTTATTGATTTTAGAGAGAGAGGAAGGGAAAGGGAGAGAGAGATAGAAACATCAATAAGAGAGAACATCTACTGGCCACCTCCTGCATGCCCCCCACTGGGGATTGGGCCCACAACCTGGGCATGTGCCCTGACGGGGAACCAAACCGGTTGACCTGTTGGTGCATGGGTTGATGCTCAACCACTGAGCCACACTGGCTGGGCTAAAGATTCTTTTTAAATGGCATAACCAGAACTAATTCTTCAGGTTGACGTTTCATAGACTTCTCTCTCTCTCTCTCTCTCTCTCTCTCTCTCTCTTCCACCTTCCCTCCCTCCCTCTCTCTTGATGACTTTTCTTTCAAATGCTGTACCAAGGATTTGGAATTATTAAATATTTACCATAACACTCCATTAAGTCGATGCTAGTTCAAATGACTTTTTTTTTCCCTAGCCAACAAAATGTCTGTTTTCTCTAAGACAAACAGTAGAGAATCTAAAACCTCTTAAATCAGGACTGTTTCAGGGGACAGGAAGTTGAGTTTGAAGGACATTTGCTACATTTTTTAGAGGAAAAATATTAAAATAAAATAGGAAAAAGAAATGAGCAGGAGTCTGGGAGAGAACAAGAAAAATAGGAAGAAAGAAGGTAGCATCTGTGAAATGCTATCAGTAAAGCCAGAACAGTCAACTCATAAATCTTGACAGCTGGTTGGGAGTCTGGTGCAGGAGACAGTGGACTTGAAGGGAGTCAGGCGACCTGCACCCTAGTCCCAATCTGGCCACTGACTCCCTACCTTTGTGAGTTCACATAAGGCACTTCTCTAGTCCTCATTTTCCTTATCTGTAAAATGAGGGATCCTTTCAAGAAATGTTGAACAACAACAAACAATGTGAAACTCTCTCCTTATCTGTGCACACAGCCTCTTCAGCAAAATGTAGCTTGTAGTTGGTCTGCCGCCTGGCCCATTTCTGCTCCACCTCCCACACAGGGAATGCACATCGAGGAAGGCAGGAGTGAAAGGGATCTGTGAGCAGGGCGAATCTGAGCAGCTGTCTGTAGTGAGGCCGTGCCGGAGGGCAGGGGTGCTGCCCCCCGCGCCCCCTGCAGTGGGAGCCCCGCTCCCTACCTTGCTGTTTTGTGTCACTCCCCGAACCCCCTTTTTCATCGTGGTATTTCCATGTTATTATGTGCAGGCTGGATGACTTTGCTAACACTTTGAGGATTTGTTAGGAATGAGTTGGTGACTTTGGCCAGATTTTTATTTTTTTCTTTGAGAAGGGAAGGATTAACTCACAAAGCGTTTTGTGTCCTGGGTAGGTTAGGGCTTGATGAATGTGCTTTGAATCACTGCCCAAGTAAGCAGCTGATGGGAGCTACAGACCCGGGGTCAAACTAGTATAAATTAGCTACATCCCCAAGAGGCAGTATGTTAGAGGCTTGAAGAACAACTTAACTCGCTCTCAGAGCACCTGGCACGTAACACAAGTGATTCGGAAGTGACAGGCAGGTGAACTAATGATGCTGGGAGGGCCCGATCACCAGTGTGCATGTTTTAGCCCAGCACAGCAGGCTCTGTTGGGTTGAGGAGAAGGGATTGGAACAAAGGTGAGATGGTGATTTAGGCTCATGTCTGCCCTGAACCTGTCTGGGTCTCTGTTGCCTGACTCATCTGTAAAATGGTGCTCGCTGAGATCAGCAGACTGGATCAGGCTGGTTGCGTTTGCAAGGTCCTACTCCATCACCCCCTCTTTGAAATGCACTGATGTTTTTGTGCTGCTGCCTGATTTGGGGTTTACAGTCAGCATCTCACTTCTCCACCAGCCCACCGAAAGAGTCACGCATATAGTGGTGAAATTGTGCTTATCCCCCTCCCCCACTCTGGATGGTTTCTGAAATGCTACGATCTGGAATGTATCATGAGTCCTCTGTGGTAGTGGTTTATAACAGGGGTTTTGTCTTGTTCTTGTGCCACAAATCCTTTCAGAGGCCAAGGGGAAGCTATAGGCCTTCTCATCAGGAAAACGTCTCTGCAGACACATTCACGTAAGGTTTCAGGGAGTCCATGGACTCTGAAGTCTCTTAGGCTAACAACCCAAGCCTAAGGAAAAGACCACTGTTCTATTTATAAGCTGGTATATGATTGTTGCTCTCTCCAGGAAATGCTAGGAACTGGAGGGAAAAGGGACGTAAGAAACTCAAACAGCCTGAGCCTGACTTGGGAATGATGGTGTTCGAGCTGTCAGTGAGCCCTGGATGCTGCTACCTCCTTCTGCAGACAGATGTGCCCCTCCTGAAAGGAAGCTGTGCCCCGTGGCTGGTTCTGTGCATCACAGATTAATCATACACCCTTGGCTAACGCGGAAAAGATCTGTGAGCTTTTGGTTTGCAGTATAAAATGGGAATGTGATATCTTCAGGCTGATCTCTTTATAATGTGGTGTGAGTCCATTTGGATGGCATCCTCGGAGTTTCTCTGAGAAGGACACTGGCTAAATTTAAAAGTTCTCAGTTTAGGCTAGTCAAGTAACTGTTCCTGCCAGGGTTCATCTCATAGAGATCACATGTTCATAAACCATTAGTATATTATCTTCCTTTTTATTTACACACACCCTTACATTTTTTATCCCCTTAGAACAGTGGTTCTCAACCTTCCTAATGCTGCGACCCTTTAATACAGTTCCTCATGTTGTGGGGACCCCCAACCATAAAATTATTTTCGTTGCTACTTCATAACTGTAATTTTGCTACTGTTATGAATCGCCATTGGAAATATGTGTTTCCGATGGTCTTAGGCGACCCCTGTGAAAGGGTCGTTCAACCCCCAAAGGGGTCGTGACCCACAGACTGAGAACCGCTGCCTTAGAAGATCATTCTGGGGATGACCAGTGAGCAATGTACTCCATCTGTTGGGTACTCACATCATTTTGTCAGTTTGACTTTCCTGGGGATAAAACATCCCTCTCCCAGAGCTGCCAGGACCAGAACCTCCATCCAGGTTTATTTCTCCTTGGTCTTGAGTGTAGAGTTGTGAATGAATGGTGGAAGTAAACAAGACTGGCGGTGGCAGCATCCTTCTCTGAGTTCTTTGGAAATACAAAAGGAGATAAAAGTGGAAACAGGATTCTGATTCTATTTTGGATGTAACAGCTATTCCGCTGTCTCATAAATATAAGTTAAAAAAAGACTCAAAAGCCTCAAACTAAGTTTCTTTAGTCCTTTTACCCTGCTGCCTCTCCCCCAGTTCCCATGGCTCTAGATTCAGTGTTAAGCATTAAAATTACTTCTGATTTGGCATAATTAGTAAAAGCAGGCCGACCCTTTTGTGGAAGTCACTGACATTTTATTATGGTCTGCTCAGAATTTAAATGAATGTAATGAACCTGAAATTTCAGAAAGCATAATTTATGTTTTCCATTAAAAATTTTTTATTAGTAAGTTTTCTAGCAAATATAAAAGTAGATAACATAGCCCAGGCTGGTTTGGCTCAGCGGTTAGAGCGTCGGCCCTCGGACCAATGAGTCGCAGGTTCAATTCCAGTCAAGGGCATGTACCTCGGTTGTGGTTTGTCCCGGCCCTGGTCGGGTCATGTGGGAGCCAACAAGTGGTGTGTCTCTCTCACATCGATGTTTCTCTCCCTCTCCCTCCCTCCCTCCCTCTCTATCTGAAGATAATTAGAAAAATATTCTCGGATGAGGATTTAAAAAAAAAAAAAGAACAATTCCGTGATATCAAATGTTAAAATTCACAATTCCCCAATCACCTTATAATTTATTTTTGTAGTTCATTTGAACTGGGATTCAAATAAGGTCTGTGCACTGAGATTAGTTGATGCATCTCAAGTTTTTTGACTTACAGGTTTTCCTTCTATTTTTTTCTTGCCATTTTTGTCATTGTCACTGAAGAAACTGGATCATGTGTCTCTTACAGTTTCCTGTGATCTGGGTTTTGCTGATAATGCTATTTTTAAGGAAATAAGCGTAGCACAAGTATTTTTTTCAAGGTGTTTTTCAGTGTCTGTAAATGTTTTACTTTATGCTGAGAACAGTCTAGCTGTGGAGTTTTAAGTTTTAATCAGGCAGAACAATGTATCAGGTGATGTGTCTACATTTTTATTTCTGCTTTCTCTTTGTTGGAAGACACCTTGGCAGACCGTCCGCAGAGGTGTCACTTACCCACTGTTGAAATGAACCGGGCAGGGACATGCCAGCCATTCTTCATCTACAACGCCAAACAGTTATTTTGGGCAGAGAATTAGAAGAGCAGATTTTCCTGTCGAATCTGCAGTGGGAAACTGGGGCGACTGAATGTATGCCTCAAACCCTTTGGTCCCAACACTCCTCTGTCCCTATTTGCGGTGATGAACAATCTCTTGAGGACTGTTCATTCCAGTGGAAATATGATCACAGAATCATCTGGGCTGTAAAAGACTTTCTGAGGTCACCTGGCCCATCTGGTAACCTTAACGGTGATCAACTCTCCCAGAACGAATCTGCTCGTTAACAGCTCCCATATCCCACACGCACTCACTGTGCATTCTAAGTCTGTTTTCTCTTTTGTCCTTCAGTGAAATAGATTACTAAATCGCGTTACTTTCTGCGGGAGGAGCGTGCCTGTACGCACACGTGTCTCTGTAGATCTTTAATTAAGATTAATTTGGATTCTTCCCTGCTTGCCCTCTACAGAGACAATCTGATAGAGTAAAGGCTTTTACGAAAAATAAGATGTTTTATGAGTACATTTTGACACATGATGGGATTATCACAGACTATATATTTTAGTGACAGTGTGTGATGGTTAATTTTATGCATCAGTTTGGCTGGGCCAGTAGGTACACAGATATTTGGTCTGTGTGTTTCTGTGGCAGAGTTTTTAAATAAGATAAATGTGTAAATTGGTGGACTTTGAGTAAAGCAAGTTGCCCTCTATCATTGTGGGTGGGCCTCACCCAATCAGTTGAGGCCTGCATAGACCAAAAAGACTGATTCTCCTGAGCAAGGAGAAATTCTCCAGCAGGCCTTCAGACTGAAACCGTAGCATGTACTCTGAGTCTCTAGTCTGCCGGGCCACCCACAGGTTTTGGACTCGCCAGTGTCTATAATCACATGAGCCAGTTTTTTACAACTTTCTATATACACACCCTATTGGTTCCATTTCTCTGGAGAACCCTGAACAAACAGTGGGAAAAAACCCAGACAAGTATATGCCCCAGATTTATCTGGCTGCCTGTTTTTGAAGTGGTGTTTTATATTAAAGAAATTGAAAGATCATTGGAGAGGCCATCAGGAAAATGAGATTCTGGCCATAACTTTTCTAGCAAACTACCTTTCAGTCTCTAACCTCGTTGCTTTCCCTTATTTGAGATAAGGGATATCCAAGTCTACGATTCCATGAAATACAAACGTTGACCATTTGAACATGCTGAGACCTGCCCAGGTGCTAGATAAGGAAAGAAGCTGAGAGTGTATGCAGGTAGTGGGGGTGCCGTGATGCCAAAGGGGTGGGTGAGGTGGGTCATGAACAGAAGGGTTCTCTGTGCATCAGGTAGAACAATCTAATCAGTTAAGTGTAAAATACGGGCGGGTAAATGCCTGCATGAAAACCTGTAGCTTCGTGCCTTCTCATCTGAGGGCAGATGGTCTGACTTTCCTGGTTCTTAGACTCTGTCTCTGCATTGTGATAATTCTTAACTTTGTGCAGCAGGAGTGGGGTGGTGGTGAAGGTTTGGCAGCTGTGACAAGCTGAGGCCCTCTGGCCAAACTGAGGGGGCCCCAGCCCAACCAACAGACAGGAAATGCCTGACCCCAAAGGACACTGTGCTATTCTTGACCATGGAGATTGGAAGGAGTCTCAGCCTAGCTCTGGCCATGGGGTTGTAGGTTGACTTCTCAGTTGCCTTGGTTTTGAGCCTTTCTCTTTTTACAACTTGGGCTTTCCTCTCCAGGTGAAAAAGCAGTAACCACAAGGAGGAAAGCACATTATGGTTCCTCCTGTCTGGAGAGTGGTTAATACTTAGCTGCAGTAATCTTGTAGCTCTCTGTGTCAGAAATTAATGTTCACTCATGCCGCAGTGTGAGGTGAGGGACTGGGTTGGACAGTCTGGGTGTGAGACTGGGGAAGTCAGCTGCCCTCCTGGGTGCAGATACCTCCTTGCTCCTGGAGGCATCCCCTGCAAGTAAGTGAGGTGGACATCTTTGCCCTTAGGGTTCTTAGTGACCAGAGTGAGGAGGCAGGACCCTGATGGCCATATCCCCTGAGAGGCTAGTTGACTGTTTACCCATGTGGTGCTGAAGACTGACAAATGATTAACCCCCTGGAATCCCTGGTTAGTCCCTGGTTATGGTCATGAGTTCAGCCTTTGGAACCACAGACTGAAATTGTTTTCCAGCCTTCTACCCAGTGGGGCAGCCCGCCTGCCTCTGTTACAGAACCGTCCCCTGGGAGAGTGCAGTGCGTAGGGGGCGTGGGAAGTGAGCAGGGCAGCCTTGGCCAGTGGCTGGGAGGCGGGAGACAGGCAGGGACCGGCAAGAGGACAGGGGACAGGAAAGGAACTGCAGGCTGAGGAGGCGGAGAGGGGCCGCTCCTGGCCAGCCGCCTGACCGCTTCCTTCCCTTGACATGACAGCCCCGCCGCAGGCTTGGCTGGAGGCCACCTGGCAAGGACCTTGGCATATGACTCCCCCGCATCACCGGTGGGAGGTGGGGGTGGGAGAGGTCTCAGGTCCGGGCACTGGCTCCCTCTCACTGCTGTTCGGGCAGGGGCTGCCAGATGGGTGGCTCCTGATCTCCCTCTTGTGACATGCCCTCACTTGCTGCCTCTCGTGTCCCGAGGAGCCAGGGATGGGCAAGGCGATGGAACGGAGCCCGGAAATGCTGGTTTGAGCCCTGACCACCTGGGAGCTGTGTCACCTGGAGCTCAGCTTGCTTGGTTTTCTTCGCATGTCAAACAGGGTGGGTGACCCTCCCGGACTTAATGGAGGCAGATGAGAGGGCAGCTCAAATGCTGTGTCAGCTACCTTGGTTGTCTGAGTCAGTGACCAGCTCGGGGCAGAGGCCCCGAGGGCAGCACCTCACTCGCCACAGCCATCCCGGGCGGAAGGGGGCATGACAGTGTGGGGTCCTGTGCCCAAGAAAGCCAGCCAGGGGTTGATCTTTTAGGAAGGTGCAGGAGAGGTGTGTGCTTGTCTGCCCCAGCCCCTTCGCAGGAAATAAGGTTGAATCCACAGTGATGGGGGCCCTTGCTGTTGGAGAGGCCCAGGTTCTTCAGGGAACCTCTGGGGGCCACTGGGAGCATGTGCCGAAAAACTCCGGTTAAATTCCAGTCCGGCTCTGCTGCTGGCTCCGTTTACTCTTCCCCTACCACATTCCCTTCTTTTCTCCTCCCTACTTCCTTCTTTCCATCACACCTGATCACATTTACTTCCACTCGAGCAGTATCTTCAAACTGATCTGATTAGTCTTTCAAATTGGGTTGAGTTTGTCTAGAAGGTACTTGAGCATTTTCCTAGAGGCTTTACAGGGTAGTAAACGTTACTTGTGTTTTAGTTGGGGGGTGGGCGCAAGGGGCGGGAGGACAGGACATGAAAATAACGCAAGTTCTGCCCTGGCCGGTTTGGCTCAGCGGTTAGAGCCTCGGCCCGTGGACCAAAGAGTTGTGGGTTCGATTCTGGTCAAGGGCACATACCTCGGTTGCATTTCCTCCCGGCCCTGGTTGGGTCATGCGGGAGGCAACCAGTCGATGTATCTCTCTCATGTCGATGTTTCTCTCTCTTCGTCTCTTCCTATTGCCCCCCCCCCCCTCAGTTGGCCAAGTTGGCCGATCCCACCCTGAAATGATCTGCAGCCAAGGGAGAAGTTTGATGGTGGTGGTGGTGGGTGTTTGGGGAGCAAGCAGCTTGCTGTGCCCGCTGAGTAAGCAAGCTGCCACTGAAAATGCCCAGTGAGACTGACAATGGTGCCTCCCTGGATTAACTAACCTGCGTGCCATGTGACAAACTAGAAGAGGATTCAGGTACATGCAAACCCAACCTCGTAGTTGAACAGGCAAATACTCAAACCCACACAGCACAGTGGCTGTGCTGGCCAAACACCAGGGCTTGTCCATTGCTGCTAATTCAGGGATTACAACTAGATGCAGAATTAACCTTGTCTGCCTCACTGCTCCCACCGTTACCTCTGTTATTTGTTTCCCTCTCACTCTTCTATCCCTTCTTACTGGAGGGAGAGGCGTTCCCGTACAGATGGTGTAAGTCAGGGTTTGTTGAATCATCTACTGCATTCAGCTGTAGACTTATGTATACAGGATGGGTTATCAACATCTCTAAACCATGTGGAACTCAACCTTTTCTCCTTTGCCCCAGTTCTCCAAGAAGCTCTCCATTCCCTGGCTCTTGTCTTCACAAGGTGGGCTATTCATTAACAGAGCCTTTAGCAGCCAGGCCAGAGGAGGGTCTGCTTGTATTGGCCAAAGGCTTTTCTTGGCGAATATAGCTGACCCTCAATTTAGGAGAGGTGTGTGTGCGTGTGTGTGTGTGTAATTTTTAAAATCAAGAAGTCGGCTTCAGTTTCATTAACTACCAGTTCTTGTGTCTCTGCTATGTGCCAGCTGCTTTTTCCTCACCCGAGGACATTTTTTTTTTTCCACTTTTTGTTCAGATAGAGTGGGAGGGAGAGAGAGGAAGAGAGAGAGAGAGAAAGAAACATCGACGTGAAAGGGACACATCGAGTGGCTGCCTCCCACACGACCCACCAGGGGCCGGGGACAAACTGCAACCGAGGTACGCGCCCTTAGCGGGAACTGAACCTGGGTCTCTCTGGACCACAGGCTGATGCTCTAACCGCTGAGCCAAACCGGCCAGGGCTTTTGTTTGTTTGTTTGTTTGTTTTTTTGTTTTTTAATCCTCACCTGAGGACATTTTTTCATTTTTTGTTCAGATAGAGTGGAAAGGAGAGAGAGGAAGAGAGAGAGAGAAACATCAACGTGAAAGGGACACATCGAGTGGCTGCCACCCGCACAACCAACCAGGGCCGGGGACAAACTGCAACCGAAGTACATGCCCTTAGCGGGAACCGAACCCGGGTCTCTCTGGACCACAGGCCGACGCTCTAACCGCTGAGCCAAACCGGCCAGGGCTCCAGCTGCTTTTTCAACTGTCTTATATGGTAGGTGGCAGCCTACCCGTCTTTATGGATGCAGAATCTGAGGTTCAGCAAGGCTGAGTCACTTGCACGAGGTAAAGGAGCTGACAGAGCAGAGGATTTGAACCGAGGTCAGTCTAGCCACAAAGCTGTCACAGTGCCCTGCCACCCACTCGTTATCCAACCCTGGCCTTGCTTAAGAAAACATGTTGTGCCCTGGTTGGTTTGGCTCAGTGGTTAGAGCATCGGCCCTCGGACCAGAGAGACCCGGGTTCGGTTCCCGCTAAGGGCATGTACCTCGGTTGCAGTTTGTCCCCGGCTCCGGTTGGGGTTGTGTGGGTATCAACCAGTCGATGTATCTCTCTCACATCGATGTTTCTCTCTCTCTCTTCCTCCCTTTCTCCCTCCCGCTCTATCTGAAGATAAATGCAAAAAAAAAAAAAAAAATGTCCTCGGTGAGGATAAACAGAAAACATGTTGCTGGTTTTTATTTTGAGAATGATTGGGGAAGGAGTTGGAACAAAATATGCTTAGCTATCTGTTGACTCAGTGTCTAGATAGGTTTCTGAAAATTGTCTTCTAGACTAAGGTAATCACCACTCGTCCTTGTCTTCCTTTGTTGCTTCTAGAATAATCATAGGTTTTCCTTTCATGTGTTTTGTCAGGTTAAAAACAAAGTTGGCATTTCCACTGAGAAAAATATATCTTTAGTGTAGAATATACAGATGTTCACAGAAAGGAGAAGTTGTCCCGAATAACACACCAGCTTCTGGGTAAGAATGTGGGCCAGGAGCTGGACCACATGGGTTTGAATCCCTGCTCTACCACTTAAAATTGTATGACCTTAGCCCTGGCCGGTGTGGCTCAGTGGTTAGAGCGTCGGCCTGCGGACCAGAGTTGCAGGTTCAATTTCCCAGGTTCAATTCCGGCCAAGGGCACGTGCCTCGGTTGTGGTTCGTTCCCTGGTTTAGGTCGTGCAGGAGGCGACCAGTTGATGTCTCTCTCTCATGTCGATGTCGTGTGTTTCTCTCTCTCTCTCTCTCCCCCCTTCCCTCCCCTCTATCTAAAGATAAATGGAAAAAATGTGCTCGGGTGAGGATTAAAAAACAAAAAAAATTGTATGACCTTGAGCTAGCCACTTAACTTATGTGCCTATTGCCTCATCTCTGAAATGGAAAACAATACCCTGCTTCTTTGGGGTGTCAATAAGATTAAATGGTACAGAGCTCCTAGAGGTGACCAAGAGATATTTGATTAACATTTTAATAATCTCTGGTTTTCCTCTTTGAACCTGTGTGTACATGTGTACGTACATATGCTAATGTGCATATCCTAATAGACACAATGAGACTATTTTTAAGCCAACCGGTTTTCATAATAATATGTCGTGAGTGCCTTTCCTTACCTTGAAGGAACCTTTTCCCTACCTGACACCTGCCTAGAACCCGATGAGGTGATGGCACGACCGGAACTGAGTCCGCATGGTGGGGCGTGCAGCTTTTCCATTTTGCATGAATATAATGCACTTTAAAATAAATATGAGTAGATGCTGTACAATGAAGGGTCTCTCTCTGGTGACAGGACTTCCCCCTCTTTTCAGAGCATACCTGATCCTCCTCTCCTGGCGTGAATGAGGCCATGGACCTTCGGGAGCTCAGATTCTCCTTAATTCTGAGAGTGGCCGGACTGTGAACTTGAACATGCCAGCCCTGAGTGGGGGATTCAGACGCTCCCCCCTACCCCCGTCTAAATTCAGAAAAAATCATGTTGCTGTTTTTTATTTCGTATCCCTGGTATGAATTATCTCTTAGTTCCCAAGAAATCATAAATCAGCAAGTTCTCTTGTTCTGTGTTTGCTGTATCTGAGGTACTTTCTAAGAAGCTGCTCTGTCCTTCTCAAAGGGACTTAGAGGTGGGACCTGAAGCTTCCCTGTTCCCTAGGGTGGACCCCTAAGCCCCACCTTTCAGGACAGAGAGCTGCGGTCACTTCTGTGCCATTCTGGGAGCCATACCCTGCCATTTTATTGTATGAGTTCTGGTGACATGCTCATTTGATTCCTTTACTGATGAAAATTCTTCTTGCTGATCTTAGATGGGCAGAAACCATTCATTAGGTTCCTCTTACATCCCCCCACGTCTTTGCCGCTTTCAGCCACAAGCAAGCCAGTAGGTCTTAAAACACGTTTGAAAACCCCACTCTTAACTCCCCACCCCTCACTTCGGGGTGTGTTACAAATGCATACTCAAGGGATGTACTTGTGGATTGCCCAGGAGGCAAGAGCAGGGTGGGTAGAAGTGGTTCGGGGTTAATAATCCTTTGTGGGATAGACTTCTTAAAAGGTTTATGACTTGAATGGGATTTTTCTACAGCCTCGTCCTGAGTGTTTGAAACCTGGCATTTTAAACAGATGCATTCTGAAGGAACTCAGCTGCATTCCAGGACACTGTTCACTGACCAATCACAGGCACAGCCATTTTCCTGTGACCTTTGAGAGAAGGGCTTGATTTTCCCTCTGATCCAGGGAATAGGGCATCTCCGAGAAAGGTTATAATAATGCTCTTTAGGGCGATAAGTCGGCCAAGATCATGGTGGTGCCAGTGTGTCTTTGAGGTGCGCTGGAATGGTATCAGGACTTAAAAAGAGGATGTGTGTATTCCCCATTAAAAAGAGAAATCACATGTTTATTCCACATTTGTGAAACTCAGAGTTCCTCTCCACAGTATTTCCCAAGTGCTTTGTAACGTTTCCTTCTGACACGCTGCCTGTGAGAAAGGTTAGGGAGCGTCACCCACCTTGCTCTGCTGACGACTGGAACAGTGAGAGGCTGACTGTCCTTGGGCTCTGGAGTGCCGCTCGCCGTGCCAGGGTGGCTCCAGCTTTCCACTTTGAGTCTCGGTACAGCCAGGGCTGCCTTGGGGAAGTCCTCAGGAGGCAGGAAAGCTCCCAGCCAAGGAAGGGGCATCTTGCTTAGCCATGTTCTTAAAAGTTCTGTTTGGGGACTGCCGAGGGAGCGAGAACTGGACTCTTTATGGTCCAAGATCCTTGACCTATGAATTGCTTTGCTGCCATGAGCTAAGCTGTAGGAGTGATGGATGGCAGAAGTGAATTATTTTTGGCTCCATGGCTCAGTCTTGGCAGGGAGCCCTTTACATTTGAAATGTAAACCTGACATCTACTGAAAGTTCAGGAATCTGAGGTCATTTTCTCCCTGCAGTTCCCATGTTGGCCTGCTCTGTAGAGGGTTACCGATCACGCCAGGGGCATGCTCTGTTAAGGGCTCTCTACAGTTAAAGTATACATATAATAAGGCACACTATGTAATAAGGCTATAGGGATGGCTTCTCATATAGAGGGTCCCTGTATCTCTTCCATCCACCCCCAACAGATCCATGAAAGTTTGGTCCTCACCACAAAGCCAGGTTTGTATTGCTGCTGGTGACATGGTCTTAGATCAGAAGTTAGTTTACCAATGCTTCTCTTATTCTTGTGTCTTGAATGTACTTTTCCTCTGGCTCCTTAGAGGCCCACTCATCATGAGCTAAAATCCTCACAAGATTGCTGTGGGCTTGAGGAGGGCGCGTTGCCCACTCCCTGGCCCCCCAGCTTTATTGAGGTATAATTGATAAATACAAATTGTATTTATTTATTTATTACTGTTAATCCTCACTCAAGGATATTTTTTCCATTGATTTTTAGAGAGACTGGAAGCGAGGGAGGGGAGGGGGGAGAGAGAGAGAGCGCACATGAGCGAGAGAGAAACATTGATTGGTTGTCTCCAGCACGTGCCCTGACCGGGGGGCCAGGAATCGAACCTGCAACCCTTTGGTGCTCAGGCCGACACTCTAATCACCGAACCACACTGGCCAGGGCCAAAATTGTATATATTCAGAGGAAGGCAAGCTTTAATAAGAGTAAGGGGTGCATGGAACTTTGAGGCAGCAAAATTGATGTGAACCCCACTTTACTACTTACATGTTAGCCTTAGACTAGTGGGTCTTCTTTCTGAGCACCATTTTCTTAGACCAATAATAAATAAATAAATCTAAGACCAATAATAAATACATTTCCTCAGCTGTGAAATGGGAATACCACTGTCACCCCATGGTTAAAGCTACAAAGCCATGTTAATGGAATCACTCACTCCACAGGTGGAAACAGATCAAATTGTGGTCAGCGAGGGTTGGCCTATGGCCTTAGGGTGTGCTGCCACTTTCCTCTGGCACCCAGACCAGCCTCCTTTATGCTCGCGTCTGTTTACCTTGACAAGTGAGCTGGAGCAGAGGTTTGCCCTCTGAGGTTTGGAACTCTGTACATTTCATTGGACTGTGCCACTGGAATTCAAAGGCAGACAAGGTGAGGGAATAAAGCCAGACTGACATGACCTTTATCTGTGTGTTTTGTCTGGAGCAGGGATTCCTGGTCACCTCCCTTGTCCTGTTCCTCCCGGATGGAACAAGAAGACAATCACGCTGTGTGTGAAGCCCGGGACTCAGAAGACACCGAGATGGGTTCCGATTCTGAGAACTCGGAGGACAGGGAAGGGGACCCAGAAGAGAGAGAAATGGGTTCTAATGCACGGGACGCAGACAAGAGAGGCGGCCACCGGGAGCAGGGGAACCCACAGGACGAAGCTCCACAAGGGGACTCCAAGGAGCGGGAACTAGTGTCTGACGTCCGCACCGGTGAGGAGAAAGGGGGTTTCCATGAAGCTGCCCTGCTCACATGTATTTCTAGCTCCTTCAGAATTAAAACCAGAGGCAGCATTCTTGCGAGGGAGCTCTCCTGAAGAGCCCACTGAGCTGAACTTGTATTAATTTAAGCCTGAGGAACATCCTTTTCTGCAGTCCAGTGTGAGGTGGGCTGTGCTGGTGAACGGCTGGAGAGCACAGTCACTGGCACGGCACTTCACAGTATACACAATGCACAGTATACAGAGTTTCAACACTTGGAACAACACAAGAGGGAGCACGGGTAATGTTAGAACCTACCTCACCGGGTTGTTGGGCGAATTAGATGAGTCGAGTTAGATGAGTCGCCACATATCAAGCTCACTGAGCAAAGTGCTGTGCAAAGTATTCAGATGTTTACAATTATTGTCATCATTTTGCTTGCAGATAACGAAACTCAGTGGTGAGTGACATGCCCAGGTTCCTGTAGCTAATTCTCAGAGTGCCCAAGGCCTCTGCTCAAGCCTTTGTTATGCTTGACAGACTCCATCCATATTCAGTTCTGGTTTCGGGCATTCCTTACTTTATCCTGTTCTTTGCGTGCCTTGGGGACAAAAATGACTTGAAACACCTTGCCAGGACTGTGAGATTACATTCTTTCTCCAGGCCCCAGCATTGCACACAAGCACGTGCTCTTTCACATCCGGTGACTTGCTGGAGGGCCCTCTGCTTGGGCATAAGCAGCCAGTGACAGACAGCTGTGTGTGCTGGGTCAGCCTCTGAGCTGGGCTCACCAGCTCTGGGCCCTGTGCCCACTTCCCCTTTCCCCCTACATCGTCCTCACCCCCTTACGTAGTAAAGCCCGTAAGCTGGGTCGTGTTTGGTGTATTGTTCCACCATAAGCTGTTCCAGAACGACCAATCACATTTTAAAAATCAGTCCAGGGCCTGGTTAGGCCTGATTAAGCCAGGTTAGGCCAGGTGGCCTTTTCTTGTAGTTGGCTGGAATGATCTTAATTTTTTTTTTTTTAATATTTTTGTCTTTATTGATTTTAGAGAGAGGAAAGGAGAGAGATAGAGATAGAAACATTGATGAGAGAGAACATGGACTGGCTGCCTCCTGTATGCCCCCCATTGGGGATTGGGCCCACAACTGGGCGTGTGCCCTGCCCAGGAATTGAACCGGTGACCAGGAATTGCCTGGGTTGATGCTCAACCAGTGAGCCACACCGGCTGATCTGGAGTGGTCTTATCTTTTGAGGCTAGGGCCTTGAAAGGCATGGGTCGCTCTTACAGGGAGCAAATCTCTTCCGAGATCCCATGGCGTCCCGCCTGGCGCAGACTTGACTACCTCAGACTGTCAGGCCTTCAGATGGCCCTAGTGAGTGGAGGCTCGGGCACAGTGGGTGGGACCTGGGCCCAGACACAGCTGCCAGGAACTGGTGAGCCAAGGGGACAGGTGAGCGAACTTTCCCCAAGTTTCAGAGCATACTCTCCTAGGCCTTCCTTCCGAGGAGGCACCAGGTGGACTCGCTGGGATCTTGAAGAGTGAGTTTGAGAGTATCCAGGGGATTAATTACTCCCACACTCTTCTTGACACTGGCCTCCTCTGGGTTTACTTTTTAAGCTCCCGGTATAATCGCCCCCATTGTCACCTTTTCTGTTGCAGAGGGGCTGCTGAGTGAGGAAGAAGAGGTTCTCCGCGAGGAAGAGGATGAGCACTCTGGTGTAGCTGAGGTGGCAATGTTCCCAGGACTGTCTGAGTGCGACAGCATATCCCGGAGCCCCCGGGAAGAGGAGGAGGAGAGCGCCGGCGAGAACCGGCTTAAGGAGGAAGAGGAGCAGCTGTCCCCGCCCGTGCTTCCTTGGAGGCGTCACCTCTCCCTGGGGAGTCGGCACCGGGGCGACAAGCCGGCCCATCGCCGCTTCCGCCGGCTCCACCACCCCATGGCCGTGGACCTCGGGGAGCTGGACAGCCTGATGGCCAGCATCATGGATGCGCCCACCATCTGCCCCGACTGCGGAGAGAGCTTCAGCCCGGGCGCCGCCTTCCTGCAGCACCAGCGCATCCACCGCCTGGCGGAGGCGGCGGCCGCGGCCAGCCTGGAGCCCTTCGGCCTGGCGGGGGAGTGCGGCGCGGTGGTGGGCGTGGCGGGGAGCTTCGGGGCGGGGCCTGCATTGGCCCGGCCCCCGCGCGAGAAGCCCTTCCGCTGCGGAGAGTGCGGCAAGGGCTTCAGCCGCAACACCTACCTGACCAACCACCTGCGCCTGCACACGGGCGAGCGGCCCAACCTGTGCGCCGACTGCGGCAAGAGCTTCAGTTGGCGCGCGGACCTGCTCAAGCACCGGCGGCTGCACACGGGCGAGAAGCCCTACCCGTGCCCCGAGTGCGGCGAGGCCTTCAGCCTCAGCTCGCACTTGCTGAGCCACCGGCGCGCGCACGCGGCGGCCAGCGGCGCGGGCTCGGCGGCGCTGCGGCCCTTCGCCTGCGGGGAGTGCGGCAAGGGCTTCGTGCGCCGCTCGCACCTGGCCAACCACCAGCGCATCCACACCGGCGAGAAGCCGCACGGCTGCGGCGAGTGCGGCAAGCGCTTCAGCTGGCGCTCGGACCTGGTGAAGCACCAGCGCGTGCACACGGGCGAGAAGCCCTACATGTGCTCCGAGTGCGGTGAGACCTTCAGCGTCAGCTCGCACCTCTTCACGCACAAGCGCACGCACTCGGGCGAGCGGCCCTACGTGTGCCGCGAGTGTGGCAAGGGCTTCGGCCGCAACTCGCACCTGGTCAACCACCTGCGCGTGCACACGGGCGAGAAGCCCTTCCGCTGCGGCCAGTGCGAGAAGCGCTTCAGCGACTTCTCCACGCTCACGCAGCACCAGCGCACGCACACGGGTGAGAAGCCCTACACGTGCATTGAGTGCGGCAAGAGCTTCATCCAGAGTTCGCACCTGATCCGCCACCGCCGCATCCACACCGGCAACAAGCCGCACAAGTGCGCGGGCTGCGGCAAGGGCTTCCGCTACAAAACGCACCTCGCGCAGCACCAGAAGCTGCACTTGTGCTAGGGCAGGGCCGGGGAGGCCGCCCACGCGGGCGCGTGTGGGAGCGGAGATAACTGAGGACAGACCCTACAGAAAGAAATGGGAGGGGCGGGAGGGACAATCTGAGAGTGACTGGGGAGCCTTTTGGTGTTAGGGGGCCCTGAAGGGGAGGGCTGAGTAAGAGGTGTTTGTTAAGGGTGCTATAATTTGCCCGCCTCCTCCCCAACGATGAAATGTTTGGGAGATGTGCTTGAGCGTCCTGACTTCCTCCTACACACTCTAGGGGCTAAGCGGGCACTTTGAGGACCTCGAGGAAAAGAAGTTAGGGGGTGGGAGAGGGAACAGGATGGCCTGTGGGAATGGGGGAGGTGTGTGTGGTTGGAGTGAAGGTTGGGGGGGGGGTAAAATAAAAAGCAAAAGGCGGGTGTGAATACTATCCTGGTCCCACCAGGTGTTAAGCCACCTTTTGTCCTGTCCCCCCACATCAGTGAAAGTCCCACACGAAGAGTAGAGGACCTTGTCAATCCTGTAGGAGAGGATATATTGTATACTCTTCCTTTCTCTGAGCCACAGTTAGCTGCTATTTTGAGGCATCCAGGGGAAACTGGGCAGAAAAGCTACACACCCTCATTTCAAAGGTGAAACTCAGAAACTTATTCATAACTGGTTTTTTCAGGTCTAGGAAATCCTGGTCCCGCCCCTGGTTCTTTGCTACTTCCTTTGAAATGTTCTAGCTTCAGGCTGGGTCAAGGTGGTCTGTGTGGGTGAGCAGACCCTGGCCTCCAGTGTCAGGTGTGTGCCTGGCCCCGTGATTCTTTCAGGTCTCACTTGTGATCTTTTATGTGCAGGGAAATGGAACAATCCCAGCTCCGTGTGACTCCCTTTCCCAGGTCAGCTGGATGCTTATTTCAATTGAACCTCAGACCATCAGCAGTTGCCCCAGTGACCTACAAATGTCAACCAGCTCAAGAGTTTTGCTGGCCTTATGTGAGAAACAGGAAAGCAAAAGTTTACATGTTGGGGTGCAAGGCTCCTTTGTCTGGTTTGCCTTTGCTTTGTATCTGTGTACCCCTCTGCCACCGTAGCAATGGGTGAGATCATGGAACCCCCACCTCCACTCCGATTGATTTGGGTTCTGGCCTGAGTAGAAACTTTTTTATTTTTTTACACAGGGAGGCACAGTAGAAAGCTTCAGGCTTTGTACAAGGAGGGCACAAGCAGGGAGAGGTGTAAATGCAAAATTGCCAAATAGCACAAGCAATGAATGTTTTCTGGTTGTTCTATAAATGCCAAACTAGCACTTTGATATTTGTAAAGTGCTTTATGCTTTTTAATGATTGTCAGTTGTTTCTCACGTCTTCGTGAGGCGGATCAGTATTATGACCCTGTCTTAGGGAAGCCTGGGGACAGGAGTGCCGAAGGCTGTTCTGAGCAGAGGTGGTGACAGTGTGGATAGGTGTGGTCTGACCTTTTGTGCTCTCCAGCTCAGCTGCTAGGAAGACTTACCTGTTGTGATTTATAGAATGAAACAAGGACACTGAAAATTCCTATGCTTGATGGAAAACTTAAGGCTAGCCTAGAAGGGCCAAAGATGTCCTCATTGACAAAGCTGGTCTTTGTCACATAAGTAGGGTGTCCTAGGTGTGTTACATTTCTAGTAGAGGCTGTAGTTAGATGACTCTTGTACAGATTTCAGTTACCAGGGCTGAAAATCCCTCCCCTAGGTTAGCCTTTAGAAGTTAGAGTTGTGGAAAGCAGTCTGTTTTCTTTACTAGTGATTGTTACCCTGTACTTTCCATGGAAGCATCTTCACAAACTGTTGGATACACATGAAGGGGGAAAAAACAACTACAAGATTGTTTTTACAATTTAGCAATTTTCTGAGGATGCCAGTAATTCATACTTGATCAGTTGTATTCTAGCAAAGAACCTCTTTGGGGGGAACTATAGGAAAGCATGTTTTTGTCATTATAAAAACACTTAAAAAGAAATCCTGAGAATTCTGGGCTTGTATAATGCTTGTTGATCGTGCCCTCTTAATCAGGTTATTGTTCACAAAGGCAAATAGATTTTCAAAATATAGATAGTTTTGGAAGACACTAATTGTTTTTTATTTTCTTTTAGTTGAAAGTAATATGAGCAAAGCAAGTGTCCATTATTTATTCTGAATTTTATAATCTGAATACGAAGTGTATAAGATTCACCTGAAAATAATATAGCCCATTTGTAGCTAATCTTGTTCCTTTGGGGTTTTTGTTTTTTGTTTTTTGTTTTTTCTTCCATGCACATCTACCTCTTCCAGCTGTTTTAAGTTCTCTCAAGTCTGTGCCTATGAAATCTCATCGAACTTTTGATTCTTCATGGGTTGACTGTCCACTTTATGGGTTATTTGGCCTTTTGCTGCCATGGTTATATTATTGCACAGTCTCATCTGCATCAGTTGTGTTACATATTAGCAACTTTCGAGAAAGGGTTCAACTAGGAGAGGAGATTGAAGCTAACGTAAAATAATTTAGAGGCAGTGGAAATCCTTGGATTTCATTGACCTCTCTTGTTCTTTCTGTTACCATGGATAAGAGAGGATAAGAGAGGCAGCTACTACTTCAGTATCCCCTCTGTGAGCAAACCCCTTAGCAGAAGGAAACAGACCAACCATCAACACCCATTCTCATGGTGCATCTAAAATGTGATTCCATTTTTCTTACAATTCTTCAGGGAACAGATCTGTGTTAAGTGAGGTTAAATGCATTCAGGGGGTGGTTTCTTGTATTTAGTTTTAGAATAATAGTACTTCTCAAGCAAACCCTGTTAACTGTGGTTCACCCTGACAACTGTTAATCTGAAGACTCCTTCCACCAGCTCATTAACGAAGGTGGAGGCAAGTGTATCATTTGTTTCCTGGGAGTATGGTCAAGTGCAGGCTGCCCTTGACTGAGCCAGGTCTGGAGCAGATTAAATATGTTAAGTGGCTTGAATCCTGAGCTCCGTGCTGTAAGGAGAAGATGACAAGTGAACCCCTTGAGCCATGTGGTCTCTTCAAGATCAAGAGGCTGTGCCTGTATGAAAAGTGCAAAGTGAGAACCTGTGTTCATAGACAATCTGAACTGTGTTTCTGAAGTTGGTGTACACTGTCCTTCACTGTAACGTTGTTTTACAGCTGTTTGTTCAAATAGCGAATAATTTAATGATCCTAAAAGTAACAGGTTTTGTGTGAGTGTGTGCTTATGTATGTGAGAATTGCCTTACTTTCAGGTTGTTTTATTTAATGATGGTTCCCTGGACAGCATTCTGGTGTTCAAGCAACCAGTATGGAATATTTGTCATTAAATCCATGTCAGTCTTTTACCATGTCATTCTTCTTTATTTGTCACCCATTAAATGTCAGTTCACTCAGTGGAAGCTGTGTTTGCAAATGCAAATAGATTTTCAAAATATAAATAGGTTCTGGTAGAACAGGGGTCAGCAAAACACCCAATCCAGCCTGTCTCTTTTTGTAAGTAAAATTGTATTGGGATACAGTCAGATCCATACAGCCTTGCTTACATATTGTCTGTGGCTGCTTTTGGACGACAATGGCAAGGTTGAGTAGTTGGGACAGAGGCTCTGTGGCCCACAATGCTAAGATATTTCCTATCTGGTTCTTGAAGAAAAAGTTTGCTGACTCCTATGTTAAATGTTCAGGTGGGTCAGATCATCCTGGGATTGGCTGATGTCTACCCAGCCTTCCCTTTCTAACCAGTAATTCAGTGCAACACGTCTGCACTGATGTGGCTTGGAGATGTTGGGAATGTGTTCATGTTAAACCATTGGTATCGATTTCCAAAGATCTGTGTTTCAATCCTTGTAAGAACCAATCTGGGGGAAATTTTGGCTATGGGCACAGGAAGGTAGTTATGAAGAAAGGGAGGCAGGCTTAGGTCTCATCTCTAATCCATTTTTTAAAAATGTATTCCTGAATCACATAACACTGTATTTTCTTCCCCCCAGTTCTCAGAAATGTAACTTAATGGCTACTTATAATACTGAATGCAACTTATCAGCTACACTGGACTTTTGCTTGAAATATTTTTTAGCTAGTTTCTTCCCAACCTCACAGAAACAATGAGACAGCAGTTCGTAATGTAAGGAAGGGAGTCAAAAGAAAAAAAAAAGGAATCTCGAAAAACGCCTTATTTTCTTTGAATGATCACAACGACCTCCTCGTGTGAACGTCCCGAAGCCCTTTCCCGGCTGAGTGGAGCCAGCAGGGCTGAGTCCTGGTTCTACAGGGACTCTTGTAGCCTGAAGCAACCACCAGCCCAGCTCCTGGTCCCTGGGAAAACGACAGGTGTCTCCTGGGAAAACGACATGAAACCAAGTATTTGAAGTACTTGTTCATGCCCTGGGGGGCCAGCAGTGCACCTGGTCTGGGCTGTACCCTGAAGGGATGCTCAGCCTGTGTGCTGTGAGAACAGGCTTCTGTCCACGTCCTGTTCAAGAGGCTGCATCTAGTCAGCTGGAATTCTTGGGGCTTGATTGGTTCAATACAGAGGTTTCCTTAACCTCAAAGGCACATACCTGGAGTGCTTTGAAAACAAACTGTTCAGAGACTGATTCATTGGTATGGGATGAAGTCCAATTACTTGTAATTTTATAAATGCTTCCCGAGCAATCTTAATGGGCAGTCGGGTTGAGGAGTCTGTAGGACCAGTTAGGTACCTGCTTTCATCTCAGGAATGATGATAAGTAAAACTCACAAGCCTCAGATCCTCTCCTCTGCTGAGCGCAATGCCAGAGGCAGCGGGCTCAGGTGCCTGTCTGCTCTTGGTAGGCCTGCCTTCCCCACACGCCTTCCCCAAAGAGTTCAAGACAATAAGTAAGGGCAAGGGAAATACCTGTCTTTGAAGTTTGTCAGGTAAGGCCAGATGGCCATCGCAGGCTGCCGCTGGACAATCACACACTTTACCTAGTGTTCCCCTTGGTATCTCCAGCGCCCCAGCTGGCACCACAGGTGGCCATCACAGTATTACTGACTGTATTCCCTGTGCTTTACTTACTTCCCCACGACTGTTTTGTAACTACCAGTCTGTGCTTAGTCCCTTCACCTCTTTCACCCAGTGGCCCAGCACCCCTCCCCCTGGAGACCACCAGTTCTCTGTGTATCCAGGAGTCTGTTCTTCATTTGCTGCCTGGGTTCATGTAAGTCAAAGTCCCATGCCTTGCTGCTTTTCTAAGCTGCTCTTGGCAATGGCGTTTTCTAAATTTTGCCCCTGGAGGGAAAGGAGAGGAACACACCCATCAGGCCTCCAGTTGAAGGGACTCTCAGGCTCTTGTTTCCTGGGCAGAGCCCCAGGTGTCTGCAGATCACACTTCCCTGCTGCCCGCCTGTGTCTCCAAGGTCACTTCTGCTAACCCAAAGCACATTCCAATGGCTTTTCACTTTCTACTGCCCCAGTGAGATCCAGGCCCCTGTTCACAGCCCTCTGTGTCCATCCGGTGACCTGCCTCGTCACAGCAGCTGGGAGGCTCAGGTTCGGAAACCAGAGGTGGGTGGCAGGTGCTTCATGTACCAAGATGCCTTGTGCTTTGGAAGGCTGACAAAAGGCATCAGTGTATGAGTAGTATCAAGCTGGCATTCCCACACGCGTGTAGAGGGGTTTCATCCTAAATGAAAGGATTGGTGGCCCCAGGCCTCACCGGTTTACTAGAGAGCCGGGATTCCGTGGAAGCAGTTCATTTGTTCATAGGATATCCCCTGAGATCCCTTCCCTTCCCTGGAGTGATTCTTCTGTACAGCAGCCTACCCTCTGAAGAGCTGTGGCTCTTTTTTTTTTTTTTTTTTATCCTCACCCGAGGACATTTTTCCATTTTTTGTTCAGATAGAATGGGAGGGAGAGAGAGGAAGAGAGAGAGAGAGAGAGAGAGAAACATCGACGTGAAAGAGACACATCGAGTGGCTGCCTCCCACACGACCAACCAGGGCCGGGGACAAATCGCAACCGAGGTATGTGCCCCTAGCGGGAACCGAACCTGGGTCTCTCTGGACCGCAGGCTGACGCTCCAACCTCTGAGCCAAACCGGCCAGGGCTTGCTTTTTTTTTTTTTTTTTTTAAGAGCTGTGGCTCTTAAGAGTAGAGACCCCGCCCTGGCCGGTTTGGCTCAGCGGTTGGAGCATCGGCCTGCGGTCCAGAGAGACCCGGGTTCTGTTCCCGCTAAGGGCACATACCTCGGTTGCAGTTTGTCCCCGGCCCTGGTTGGTCGTGCGGGAGGCGGCCACTTGATGTGTCCCTTTCACGTCGATGTTTCTCTCTCTCTCCCTCCCACTCTATCTGAACAAAAAAATGGATGTCCTCAGGTGAGGATAAAAAAAAAAAAAAAGAGTAGAGACCCCAAGAAGTTCATTCATAAGCATGCTGAGTGCGCATGTGCTGGGGGACAGGTGTGAGGTGTGAGGAGCAGGGGGTGGCGGGGGGACTCGCGTGTTTTGCACTCCAGCAGGGTGAAGGGGAAGGCTGATTTGGTTACCTGGCTAAAATCAAACCCAGCTTCCTGGGCTGTAGTGAATTATTTTGCAAACTGTAAGAATGACTTTGGGGCTGTGGCCCTGGTAGGGTGAAGGGCAGGGAGAGGAGGAATTTCTTAAGGCTTCAGGTATCCCTGGGCAAGGTGGTTCCTTCACAAAGTCTCGGGGTGAAGAAGACTTGAGAAGTGTAAGCTGGGGTCACGCCGCTGCATTGCAGTCCGCATCCACTTGACCTGGCTTTCCTGGATGAGGGAAAGGTGGGTGACCTCGCAAAGGCTCAGGAAGCAGGGGCTGCTGAGAGGTCTGGCTAGGTATTTTTTTTTGGTTAGGTCTACTGTTAGGAAGTGTCACGTTCTGAGTCAAACCAGAACTTTGGAAGGCAAGGACCATCTCCAGGCTTCAGTGGAAGCAGCTGTACTGCTCCGGGGTGAAGTTAATGGCCATCGGAGGAGTCACAGACATGACTTCAGCGAGAGTCTGTGGACCGAGGGAGGCACTGCCCACTGTTGCTGTGGCGGCAGGCCACACACTGTGGGACCGAGGGAGGCACTGCCCACTGTTGCTGAGGCGGTAGGCTGCACACTGGGGACCGAGGGAGGCACTGTCCACTGTTGCTGCGGCAGCAGGCTGCACACTGTGGGGAGACTTGATCTTGGCCACCTCTGTGCAGTGGAAAGATGCGGGTGTGAGGTCAGGGGAGAAGATCAAACAAAATAACACGTGTGAAGGTTTCTGGAAGGTTTAGGGCAGTGCAAGTGTTAGGAAACAAGGTGGTCACAGGGTGACGTGTGTTGTATTAGCTCCCAGGAGCCTAGGAGGGGAGAGGCAGCTGCTCACATGCAGACTGTCCTCTGGGACTCCAGCTCCTGGGGGAGGGGGAAGGGGAGATGCTAGGCATGGCCTTCACTTTCCTGGGAACAGAAGATGGAAGGAGGAACAAGCCCGGTTGTCCCTTCGAGGGCATGCTGTGCTGGGGAGAGTGCAGGGAAGAGCCTGTGGTCTTGAGCAAGGCTCAGATTTTCCTGGGACTCTGTGTATCTCCTCAGGAGGGACTATCTCTGTGGGCCGTCCGTCCTCTAATACCCAGTGGTTGTCTAAGAGCTTAAAACCCACTTGGTAAACATCCATAGCCTAATGAAACAATGACTAAATCTGATAGGTTTGTAGATCTCATGGGATGTCAGAGGCAGGAGGGAACTGCTATCTGGTGGGGTCCTGTTTGGTCCCTGGCCAACTAGAGGGGCATTATGCCCTCTTACAGATGAGGTGCAGGTGCCAAGGGTACTGGGAAGGGTTAGGAAACCACATTCTCAGCTTTGGCTTCACACCAACAAACCAACTCTCCAGGGGAGGACGGTTATTGACAGGGCTAGCTGCGGAAGTATGGAGGTGCGGGGAGATACTCAGCTGACTTACAGCCGCCCAGTGCCACTGGGAACAGAGCTTAGAAATAGGCCTTCATTCTGCAGATAAGGAAACAGACCCAGGTAAGTGAAGGGATTTGCCTAACTTGGACAGCGACATTGAAAGAGAACCCATTTTGCCTGACCGGTGTGGCTCAGTGGTTGAGCGTCGACCCATGCACCAAGAGGTCACCGGTTTGATTCCTGGTCAGGGCACATGCCCAGGTTATGGGCCTGATCCCCAGTGAGGGGCATGCAGGAGGCGGCCAATCAATGTTCTCTCTCATTGATGTTGCTCTCTCTCCCTCTTCCTTCCTCTCTCTCTAAAAATCAATAAAGAAAAAAAATTAAAAAAAAAGAAAGAAAGAAAGAAAGAAAGAGAACCCATTTTCACTCTTCGTGCAGGATCCACATTCCACAGACAGGTCGGCGGGTTGGAGCTCCGTGGGCGCCACAGAAGGCTCAGGCAGCTGGAGTGCTGGTTAAGCCTGCCCTCCGCCCTCTGCCCTCTGCCCTCTGCCCTCTGCCCTCTGCCCTCCTCCACTGTTCTCTCTCATCCCTTTCCCCCCTTAACAAAGGTGTTGGTAGCCTTCCTGGCCTCTAGGGGGTGGTGCCTCCCCTCTGGCCAAGCTCAGGTGGGTGTGGAGTCCAACTTTTGTCTTTCTTAGGAGACACTCATACTTGGATAACCTTCGCTCCCTAAAATCCTACTTTTTTTCTGTCCAGAGTCCCTTTCTTTAAGAACATTGTCTTCTTTCCTTCATTCCATGTGTTGACTGAGTGTTTACTTTGAGCCAGACGTGGGGATACAGCTGTGCACAGGTGGCCAGCACAGGGTACCCGTGGTGCCCTCCCAAAGTCCACGGTCTAGTCCGGGGGACAGGTTAATAAGCAACCACCCTGGACTGTGACAGGTGCCTAGCGGAGAGGACACTTCACCCCTCCCTGTAAAACTGGAGACTTCCTGCAAGCATGAAGAGCGAAGGGTGCCCAGGGAACGGACGGTGTTGCAGACAGAAGGCCATGGTGGAAGCTGGTAACTACTCCACCGCAAGTTCAACTAACAGAAAGTTCATGATCTCTTTGAGCCCCATTTCTCATTTTTGAATATTAATGTAATAATAGTTGTGTCTTATTAAATTTTCATTTAAGTATATATTAGAAATGAAAGATGAGCCCTGGCCAGTTTGGCTCAGCGGTTAGAGCATTGGCCTGCGGTCCAGAGAGATGCGGGTTCGGTTCCCGCTAAGGGCACGTACCTCGGTTGCAGTTTGTCCCCGGCCCTGGTTGGTTGTGCGGGTGGCAGCCACTCGATGTGTCCCTTTCACGTCGATGTTTCTCTCTCTCTCTTCCTCTCTCTCCCTCCCACTCTATCTGAACAAAAAATGGAAAAGTGCCCTCGGGTGAGGATAAAAAAATAAATAAATAAAAATGAAAGTTGGACAGTTTTATATGGTACAACCCACCACTAATCTTTCTGAGAATGATTGTTGTTATGGTCATTAAGGAATCTTATACTAAGCATTTGGCCATAATTGAAACCCATTAAATTTGCTAGACTCCAAAATAGCTAAAAGGGATTTTAGGTTTCTCAATCCACCTGATGTTGGCTACTGTCTTCTACAAGACAGAAACAATTGCTTTCTCGTGGAGAAGTAATTTTATCAACGTGAATGAAAGCACCAAGATATCATGCTGCTTTAATATCAACTGAAAAATAAATGACTAAGATTTAAATAGAAGATAAATGAAAACCTTGTACTCATTAATATTTCAAAGAACCATCAAAATGTCAGAACAGAAAAGAACTTAGAATTTTATACTTGGAATAGAGTCAATAGGTCACTCTGGCCAATCATACTTTATTTAAAAAAATTTTTTTTCTTGCCCTGGCCGGTTTGGCTCAGCGGTTAGAGCGTCAGCCTGCGGTACAGAGAGACCCGGGTTCGGTTCCGCTAAGGGCATGTACCTCGGTTGCAGTTTGTCCCCGGCCCTGGTTGGTCGTGTGGGTGGCAGCCACTCGATGTGTCCCTTTCACATCGATGTTTCTCTCTCTCTCTCTCTTCCTCTCTCTATCTGAACAAAAAATGAAAAAAAAAATTTTTTTTTCTTTATTGATTTTAGAGAGAGAGATAGAAACATTGATGAGAGAGAACATCGATTGGCCGCCTTCTGCATGCCCGCACTGGGGATTTGGCCCACAACAATCATACTTTAAATGTTTGCTCTAACTAATCTCCTTTAATTTGCCGATGTTTACAGAATAAACAAATTAACAACAACAATGATAATAATAAAATTCTTGTAAGGAAAAGAGTATCAGAAATCCTGAACCTGACAACACAGATTCCTTATAATCTATTACGCTGTATCATTCAGAAAGTCTTCAGTTTTTCACCTAAATCTATTATTTTTAAATATGGTTAAGCAGATCTTTGAAGTTTAAGTCATTGAAGACAATTAATGTAACTAGTACACAGATGCCCATATAATTTAACAAATTGATCTTTTTTTTTTTTTAATCCTCACCTGAGGATACTCTTTCCATTGATTTTCTTTTTTCTTTTTCAGGTAGAGTGGGAGGGAGAGAGAGAGAGAGAGGGAGAAACATGGATGTGAGAGTGACACATCAATTGGTTGCCTCCCACATGACGCTGACCTGGCAGGGGATCAAACCTGCAACCCAGGGATGTGCCCTCAACCAGAAATTGAACCCGAGAGTCTTCCGACTGAGGGCCGACACTCTAACCGCTGAGCCAAACCGGCCAGGGCCAAATTGATCTTTTTTGATAATTCTCTCTTACAAAGATACAGTCACTTCATAGAGTTCTTTGTATCTACAAGCTAGGTATAATCAGGAAGTTGAAATCACTCATTTGAGATTTCATTTAAAATTACACATGCTGCCCTGGCTGGTTTGGCTCAGCGATTGGAGCGTCGGCCTGCAGTCCAGAGAGACCCGGGTTCGGTTCCCGCTAAGGGCACGTACCTCGGTTGCAATTTGTCCCTGGCCCTGGTTGGTTGTGCGGGAGGTGGCCACTTGATGTGTCCCTTTCGTGTCGATGTTTCTCCCTCTCTCTCTCTCTCTCTCTCTCTCTCTCTCTCTCTCTCTCTCTCCCTCTCTCTCCCTCCCTCTCTCCCTCTCTCTCCCTCCCACTCTATCTGAACAAAAAATGGAAAGGTGTCCTCGGGTGAGGATTAAAAAAAAAAATTACACATGCTACTGATATAACAGGTAAAATAGAAATGTTTTTCTTAACATCTTAACATTCTTAACAAAACAGTCCTAATCCTGCCAGTTATCATTATAGATTTTTTTTTAAATCCTCACCTGAGGATATTTTTCCATTTATCTTCAGATAGAATGGGAGAGGAGGGGTGGAGAAACATGGATGTGAGAGAGACACATGGACTGGCTGCCTCCCATACGGCCCCAACCAGGGCCGGGGACTGAACACAACTGAGGTATGTGCCCTTGACCGAAATCGAACCCGCGACTCTTTGGTCTGTGGGCCAAGGCCCTAAACGCTGAGCCAAACCAGCCTGGGCATCATTATAGATTTTATAGTTGCCTTTCTAACTCCTCCCTAGCACAGTTTGAGAACACATGTTGATTGCTGTTTACTATTTAAAAAAGGTTTACTGAAATCAGTTTATAAGACCTAGAAAAGCCCTAATCTGTACTCTTTTCCTCAAAATGGATGTGAGAAATGTAAATTTTATAACAGCATTATTTATCCTGGTTCAGTTCCAATGGGTTGTCTTGTTAATTTATTTCTTTAAAAAATAACACAATCACAATGCTACACAGATTTTATTAATCCGTTCACCCAGTATTAAATAAATACTGTTTGTAAGCCAGGAACTTGTTTAGATGTTGGTGATGTGGTGGTGAACAACGCAGACAAGGGCCCTTTTATAGACATTTCATTCTAAGAGGGTAGGTCAGGATGGACAAATAATAAGTATAGTAGTAATACTAATAACTAAAATTTGTTGACTATCTGCATTGTGGGCACTGAGCTAAATAAACACTGCACTGTATTATCTCATTTAAATCTAAAAGACGCACGTTACTTACTTAGGAAGGGAAGGAAAGGGAAAGAGGGAAGGGGAGGAGAAGAGAGGGAAGGGAAAGGGAGGGGAGGGGAGGGAAACATAAAAAAAGATAACTAAGTTAACTCTGGCTGGTTTGGCTCAGCGGTTAGAGCGTCAGCCCTAGGACCGAAGAGTGGAAGGTTGCGGTTCAGTCCCTGGCTCTGGTCCGGGTTGTATGGGAGGCAACCAATCAGTGTGTCTCTCTCACATGGATGTTTTTCTCTCTCCCACTCTATCTGAAGATAAATGGAAAAAAGTATCCTCGGGTGAGGATTAAAAACAAAAGTGCTCTGGCTGGTTTGGCTCAGCTGGCAACGGTTCTCAACCTGTGAGTGGCAACCCCTTTGGGGGTCGAACGACCCTTTCACAGGGGTCGCCTAAGACATAACAGTGACAAAATTACAGTTATGAAGTAGCAACAAAAATAATTTTATGGTTGGGGGTCACCACAACATGAGGAACTGTATGAAATGGTCGCGGCCTTAGGAAGGTTGAGAACCTCTGTGTTAGAGGGTCCCGGCCCATGGACCAATGAGTCCCAGGTTTGATTCCGGTCAAGGGCATGTACCTCAGTTGCCGTTCATTCCAGGCCCTGGTTGGGTCGTGCGAGGCAACCAATCGATGTGTCTCTCTCACATCGATGTTTCTCTCTCTCTCTCCCTCCCTCCCACTCTGTCTGAAGATAAATGGAAAAATGTTCTCCGGTGAGGATTTAAAAAAAAAATGCAAAAAAAAAAAAGTTAACTAAATTACATTATGTCTCTCAGTAAGGAAATAATAAGTGAATATGAAGTAGAATTTGTTTTGTTATTAAAGTATTAACAAAGGCATTTAGAACACTACTACAATATTGCATACGCATATTTTAATTTATACACATACTTATGCATCACTATAAATTAAAAATTAAGGATGTTATAGGGGAATAGTTAAAGGCAATGAAGAAATGTTGATTAAAAAGGAAGGGTCTGGGGAGGACAATTATATGCAAATATCTGAAGGTTAGAAATGTTGAAAATGCAATTGTCTTGCTCTAGGTTGTCACAGAGAAGAGAAACGTGCTAATTGATAGAAAACAAATTACGCGTAAATGAATTTTGAACCAATATTTTCATTAGAAAGTAGAGGCCATTCCTTTTCTTATATTATTTACCTCCTTTTTATAATAGCTGTGGATTATTATTTAATTTCTGTTGTCAAAACAATATCAGTAAAACATAAAAATTGTAACAGTAGCTACATAGGAGTAGCTCATTTCCCTCATATCCCTGTAATCACATTACTTGTATTAATAAAGGACTTTCAGTTTCCTAAAATTTATACGCAAACATTTTTTTCTCACTATATCTATGCCAAATTAGCATTGGATGGTAGTGAATTCCAATTTTTAAATTAATCATTAAATTCTGTTCACAGCACCATTTCCAACATGACACCTAGAGAAAGCTGTCGCAAGAATTGTGTGGTAAATATGCTAAACAAAATTTGAAAAGTTCCCACCAGTTTAGACATACATAGTATTCCAATCCCATGACTCTTTGTATCTTTGCTGATAATCAAATTCTCCATTTGTGAATGAAACAAAGGCAACAGAATTGGGTATACAAAAATGCAAAACAAAGGAAAAATAAAGCTACTTTAAAGTACTGTAAAAAAGGATATGTGCACAATACCAAAAAATAATAACCAAAAAAGAAATATTCCACATGTAACTTTGAATATCTAAAAAATGTTAAAAAAAAAAGAAAGAAAGAAAGAAAATAAACCATGATAGAACACAATGACAGAAGGTAGTTCCAAATTTATCTAGTCTATACAAATTTCTATCTTTGGATCTCATCAGTGTATAGAATAATCAACATATAGGGGGAAAATGTAAAACTAACTTAATTCCAGGACAAATATATATATTATAGGGAAAAGTAATACATGTTTAAATATAGTAAAATATTACTGGGATTTATTTTTATTCCTTTACTTATCAATATTATTTGTTTTACAAGTCTAGGAATGTTATAGTTTGTGATACAGAATACTGGCACAAACAAAACTGTTGTAAATGAAGGTATTTCAGGGAGTAACACATTTTATAAAATGCTCTGGGAACGCTCGATATCCAACACACCTTCCACTCCAGTGATGTACGTGAAATCGAGTACATCGATACATAACTTTATTTATTTATTTATTTTTAATCCTCACCCGAGGACACTTTTCCATTTTTTGTTCAGACAGAGTGGGAGGGAGAGAGAGGAAGAGAGAGAGAGAGAGAGAAACATCGATGTGAAAGGGACACATCGAGTGGCTGCCTCCCGCAGGACCCAACCAGGGGCCGGGGACAAACTGCAACCGAGGTACATGCCCTTAGCGGGAACTGAACCCGGGTCTCTCTGGACCGCAGGCTGACACTCCAACCGCTGAGCCAAACCGGCCAGGGCACGATACATAACTTTAGAATGCGGGTGCATGAGCATGCATATGAGAAACATGGGGAGTCTGGAGGAAAATAAAGCACGAGGTGCTGCAATAAAAAAATAAACCAGCAGCAAAAATTATTAATCTAATGGATAACAAGGGAGGTGACCAAAAAATGCAGAGGCTGCATGAAAAGACAAAAGAGAGTAAGTTGAAAGGGACAACAGGGATGATTACCAAGGCTAAACTGTGAAAGCAATTGTCGGTTGCACCAGGCAAGATTAGTGAGTGAACTAAACTTGAGTATGAGGAAAAGAGATAATGGGGTGAGGGGGAAATGTAAAAATGACGTTAAATAGTAAAAATAAAATGTTCTTTAACAGAATAAAAGTAAAAATATGACCTAAGTAAAATAATGTTAAATTTACTTCATTCTTCAGCTTACTTGGTGAAAGATACCATGTCTGATCACACATTGACCTCTATTGGACAGACAGGCAAATGGACCTGTTTCTAAGGCACAAGACGGTTCTCAAATCAGTGCACAGCATTTCTTATTTTAAAGCCCTTCTTATGTAACAAAACTTCTTATGTAAAAATAAAAAACAAAAAGCATAAATAAAGCCTGACCAATGCTTATCAGTAATATAGTTGTATGAACACAGCAAGAGACAAAGATTTCGAAGTATTAATTTTAATGAAATTCTATCACAACGCTTGGAGTAGTTGACCATAAATGCAAATCAATTTCACATAATCTTGCATATGTATGTATTCTTATATTTTAATAAAGAAACATTAAAAACAATACTTCTTAATGAGGATTAAGCCTAGGAGAACTTGTACTAATCCAGCCAAAGAAAAGTGTTGGAAATAGATTATTTACAATTAAAAATCAACATCTTTTTGCTTTTTAAAAATCAGATTTTCAAATTAAATCTATTTATACATGAAAGATTTTCATGTTTGTATGTTTTAATATTGTGCATATTTACTTTATTTCACTTAGTTATTAGGTTTATACATATGACTTCAAATTTAATTTGATCAATTCTGTTCCAAGTATTTAAGATAAAATGGGTATGTACTTTACAATGCTCTGTAGCTACCTATATCATGAAAGATTTTCGCTTCATTTAGTAATATATTAAAGTATAAGGTTGCCTCTTCCAAAGCCAGGCATATTATATTGGAATTAGTAACGTAAGAGAATATCATTAGCATGTTAAAAAGTCGTATTGGTAGTGGGTTTTTTTTTTTTTTTTTTAAGGCTTAATTTGGTTTAGTTGCGTTTAAGGAGGGAGGTTGTGGTGTCCAGCCCCAGGTGGGCTGCGGGGGAGGGGCCCCGGCAGCAGTCAGGGGTGGGCGGCGAGGGGTTTGTGGTCTGGCCGTCGGATGCTCAGTTGTTGAACCGGCGCTGGCAGGGTTGGTAGAAGAAGCCTCCCTGGTGCCTGGGCCGGCGCAGGCGGCTCTCGCGGGCAGTTGTGCGGTTGAACCAACTTGGTGCTCAGCGCGCCGCCGGCCGCTGCAGCCGCCGCACCTGGCCCACCTTCTCCAGCATCGCAGCCCGCGCGCAGCCCGCATGCTCCAGCAGCACAGCCCGCGTCCGCCGCGGGTGCAGCCCGCCTCCTCCAGCAGCGCAGCCCGCGTCCTCCAGTAGCTCAGCCCGCCTCCTCCAGCAGCGCAGCCCGCTCCGGCAGAGGGTGCAGCCCGCGTCCTCCAGCAGCGCAGCCCGCGTCCTCCAGCAGCGCAGCCCGCGTCCGCCGCGGGTGCAGCCCGCGTCCTCCAGCAGCGCAGCCCGCGTCCTCCAGCAGCGCAGCCCGCTCCGGCAGAGGGTGCAGCCCGCGTCCTCCAGCAGCGCAGCCCGCTCCGGCAGAGGGTGCAGCCCGCGTCCTCCAGCAGCGCAGACCGAGTCCACAGAGGGTGCAGCCCGCGTCCTCCAGCAGCGCAGCCCGACTCCACAGAGGGTGCAGCCCGCGTCCTCCAGCAGCGCAGCCCGACTCCACAGAGGGTGCAGCCCGCGTCCTCCAGCAGCGCAGCCCGCGTCCACAGAGGGTGCAGCCCGCCTCCTCCAGCAGCGCAGCCCGAGTCCACAGAGGGTGCAGCCCGCGTCCTCCAGCAGCGCAGCCCGAGTCCACAGAGGGTGCAGCCCGCGTCCTCCAGCAGCGCAGCCCGACTCCACAGAGGGTGCAGCCCGCGTCCTCCAGCAGCGCAGCCCGAGTCCACAGAGGGTGCAGCTGCGTGGCGGAGGATGCGGGGCTCGCGGCACACCGGCGCCAGCTCCCCCTCGCTAAGGTCGCGGTCAGGCAGGTCCGCGTCGCGTGGGGTGCGTAGGAGCGTGTCCGGGCTCCAGCATTGCGGAGCTCGGTGCCCCTCCGACAGGTCGGTGGTGAGTCGGCCGTCCACCTCTTCCCCTTCGGGACCAGGCTCGGGGGCAGTCGGGCAGGGCGGGTGGGTCGAGGAGGCTCTGGAGAAGAGGCTGGCGGGGCGCGGGAACGTGTTGGGGGGAGTGTGCGGTCAGGGACGCCCTGTGGCGGAGTGGAACCGTGGGTGCGGGCGGAGCAGGGCGGGTCGGGGGTGCCGAGGGCCTGTGCGGCCCAGGATCCGGCCGCCGCTGCTGCTCACCCGCCGGGCTGCACCGTGGGGCGGGACAGGGAGGCGGCGGGCGCGGCTCGGACGGACCCTCCTGGCTGTGCCTTTCCGGAGCCCCCGGCTTTAAGTATGTGCCCTGGGTTGGTTTTACTTATTTTTTTGACATAACCCTTTTTTGTTCATGGACCGCTGATCACAGACAGAAAGAATGTGCCAGAAAGACTTAGTTCTGCATTTTAGATTAATGACAATATCGGAGAATCAGGCCTGATACAGAGCAGTAACAAGTACTAGAAACGGGGGAAAAAAAGAGAGACTAAGCAGAAGTATCCTTGTCCAAATTTCCAGGGGCTGATTTAAATTAGATGATCTCAGTTAAGGGTTATAGGTCTTTTATGGCATTACAGATTTGAAATTGAAATTTGTACTAGAGTGTAAGGAACTTGATAAGAAAACAGCATTTTATTTAGAAAATTAAGGGTAAAACGGCTGTTTAATTCCTTCATACAAATTGGGCTTTTAACCCGTAGTACATTTGACTAGCATACTTAAATATTTTATCTTCCAAACGTTAAACAAATATAAAATATGTTTTTATTGATTTTAGAGAGAGAGGAAGGGAGAGGGGAAGAGAAAGATAACCCATGTGGGAGAAACATCTGGATGTTGCCTCCCATATGCACCCCGACCAGAGATCCACCCCAAAACCTGGACATGTGCCCTGACGGGAACCAGACCCAGGACCCTGTGGTGCATGGGGATGAGCTCAATCAACTGAGCCGCGTGGGCCAGGGCCCTCCAAACATTTTGACACTGAATAAAAACTAGAGCAAAGGAATTTGAACAATTGATCTGGTAATTAAGCAGCAAATTATAAAATGGTTAAATCTTTAAACTAGGGAAATGACTGAAATAAATTAGAATATTCATATAAAAACAATGTCAAGACAGGACATTTATAAAATGAACTTTGAAAAGTTAAATTCAATTCGATTGACATTAGGCAAGTAAGTTTAATAACAAACTTTAGACAATGCAACTCAGGGTGAGTCATCATTAAAATAGCTGCTTTTTAGGTAAAAAAATGTTTTGAAAAAAAATCAACAAGCTTTTTTTTTTTGTCATTAGCTAGAAGCTAAATTGGGTCATGGAGCTGATTACCTGTTAAAACAATCATAAAATCTGTCAATAAACAGGGAGGAACGAGGAATTCCTGGGAAACTTTTAGTATGATTATACATACTGTATTTCTGTGAGACTGAACGTCTACAATCTTGTCTGTTTTACTGTCAGTGAATAAAGGAAACAAATCAGTGGAAAAGAAGGTGCTTTCTAGGGATCTGGGTCTTGCCTTACTCTAAACTGTTGTCCACTGAGGACAAAGAATAAAGAACTGATAATGTCCCTAAGAGAAATGCTAGATTTCCACCTGAAATGGAGATAAGAATGTCCACAGTCACGGATTTTGCAGCTCAGTTCGGTAGTCAGCTTTATCTACCTTGATTAGCAGAGATAGATTCCTATAAAAACTCATGGTTTTTTAAAGGGGGAAGAATACCTGCTATTTTATATCCTGCTTTATATATAAAAAAAAGTTCAGGTAGAAATCAAACAGATAAAGCAGTCCTTCATTTGTTTACAGATAACACTCCTTTGTTATCTGTAAATGTGTGAATTTGAAAATATAATCTCTCGTCTGAGAAATGTGCAGATTATCTTGAGGAACAGGAACATATTCAGGCTGTTGATTATGATTGGGATCATGAGGGCATAGCTCTCAGAGGGTGTGAACTTTGGCATCTGTCATTGACATTAATTGAATTAATTGACTGATAAGGTGTTGAGGTTTGGAGAATTTATTTATTTACTTAATATGTTTTTATTGATTTCAGAGAGAAAGGAAGGGAGAGGGAAAGAGAAAGAGAAACTAGGATCCACTGTCTCCTGCACGCCCCCTACTGGGGATGGAGCCCGCAACCTGGGCATATGCCCTGACCAGGAATTGAACTGGCAACCTTTTGGTGCATGGGATGACACTCAACTAACTGAGCCACACCTGCCAGGGCAAGAATTTATTTTTTAATGAGTGAATTTTGTTGCACGAGTGGAAGCTGAAGCTCCTTCTATCCAGCGTGTTCCAGACACCTTAGCGTCACTGTCGGCCCCTGCCAGCCTTTCTCAGCTTCTCACCAAACCTCTGGGGGTTATCCTTTCAGGCCCACTTCATATCCCTTTATTTAATATCTTCTTGTCTTTGCTCATGCAGATCTTGTTCTTTCCCACCGTTGTACACTTGGAAGGTTTCTATTGAAATTTCAGAGACCCAGTTCAGGTGTCACCTTTTCTATCACATCTTCAAATTCCTCCTGGCGCATTGCCATGATTGTTCAGCCATGAGCCTGTAGCATTTCATACATGCTTTTCCTAAAGTACATGTTACATTGAGTTATACATAAGTACTTTCCACGTGGTTTTCTCCCTACCCCTTAACCAGGTGCTCTTTGGAACCAGAGATTGAATCTAATTCATGTCTACATGCCCAGCTCCTGACCCAGCATCCAGTACAGTGTATGTGGTGGGTGCTCAAAAAATTTAATTTAATGAATGAAAAAATGAATAATGCTTATTATTGAGTCTCTCACGGCTCTGTATTTAGTGTGGGAGATGGTCATGGGGCAGGAGTCAGAAAACTTGTCTTGTGTGCCTGTCTCCCTTATATATTAACTTCATGACCTTAAATAGTTGTAACAATTCTCTGGATCTCCATTTCTTTTCTCTCTTTCTTTTTTTTACAGGTTTAATTTTTTTCTTTAAACAGTTTTTATTTTTCAATTACAGTTGACATACAATATTATATTAGTTTCAGGTGTATAACCCAGTGATTAAACTTTGTATAACTTGCTAAGTGATCACCCCAATAAATCTAGTACCCATCTGACACCATACATAGTTATTACACTATTATTAACTATATTCTCTAAGATGTACGATATATCCCGGTCACTATTCTGTAACTACCAATTTGTACTTCTCAGTTCCTTCACCTTTTTCATCCTATCCCTCCAACTCCCCTCCCATCTTAAAAAAGACCCTTTAACATTTCTTATAATACTGGTTTGGTAGTGATGAACTTCTTTAGCTTTCTCTTCTCTGGGAAACTCTTTTATCTGTCCTTCTAATCATCATCATCATCTTCTTTTTTTAATCCTCACTGGAGGATATGTTTTTATTGATTTTAGAAAGAGAGAAGGAAGGTGGGGGAGAGAGAAACATGCATCAGTTGCCTCCCATATGTGCCCCAACCAGGGATCGCACCTGCAACCTAGGTATGTGCCTGACCAGGAACTGAACCTGCAACCTATTGGTCACAGGTACAATGCTCCAACCAATGGAGCCAGCCGGCCAGGGTTGTCCTATTCTAAATGATAGCTTTGCTAGTTAGAGTAATCTTAATTGTAGGTCCTTGATTTTCATGACTTTGAATATTTCTTGTCAATCCCTTCTGGCCTGCAAAGTTTCTGTTGAGAAATCAGCTGAAAGTCTTATGGGAGCTCCCTTGTAGGTAACTAACTACTTTTGTCTTGCTGCTTTTAAGATTCTCTCTTTGTCTTTAACCTTTTGCTTTTTAATTATGATATGTCTTGGTGTGGACCTGTTTGGGTTTATCTTGTCTGGGACTCTGAGCTTTCTGGACTTGTATGTCTGTTTCCATCACCAGGTTAGGGAAGTTTTCCATGATTATTTTTTCACATAGGTTCTCAATTCCTTGTTCTCTTGCTTCTTCCAGCATCGCCATGATGTGAATGTTGGTACACTTATAGTTGTCCCAGAAGCTCCTTACACTATCCTCATCCTTTTGGATTCTTTTTTCTTTTTGCTGTTCTCATTGGGTGTTTTTTGCTTCTTCATATTTGGTTCTTGGCATCCTCTACTGTTGATTCCCTGTGAATTATTCTTTATTTCAGTTAGTGTATCCTTTATTTCTGACTGGTTCTTTTTTATGTTGTTGATGTTCTCACTAAGTTCCTTGAGCATCCTTATAACCATTGTTTTGAATTCTGTATCTGGTAGTTTGCTTGCTTCCATTTCATTTAGTTCTTTTTCTGGAGATTTCTCCTGTTCTTTCATTTGTGACATGTTTCTTCGTCTCCGCATTTTGGCTGCTTCCCTGTGTTTGTTTCTCTGTTTTCGGTAGAGTTGCTATGTCTCCCAGACTTGGTAGAGTGGCTTTGTGTAGTAGGTTTCTTGTAGGACCCAGTGGCTTAGCCTCCCCAGTCACCTAAGCTGGGCACTCCAGGTGTGCCCCTGCGTGAGCTGGGTGCACTGTCCTATTGTAGTAGAGCCTTGATTGTTATTGGCGTCACTGGGAGGGATTGACCTCCAGGCCAGTTGGCTGTGAGGACCAGCTGTGACTACAGCCAAAGAGCTGCTGTGTAGGAGCCGACCCTATGGAGCAGGACTTGCTTTAGTTGGGCTTTGGTGCTCACCGAGTGCACCCCTTAAGTGTGTTGTTTGTGAAGGTGGTGGGGTTGTAATCTGGCATAGTCTGAAGCTGACCACTGGGTGTACTGGCTCTGGGACCTTCTGGGAGGCGCAAAGTCAGCCACTGCCTGTACCCTGCCTGAGGCCATCCAGCACAAGCTACAGAGCCATCTGCAGATGGCTGCTACTTGTGTTGGGCTTGGAGGTACCCAGGAGAGGTTAAGCTGTGAACCAAGGCAGGCTGCTGCTAGTGCCAGGTCTTGGGTTGCTTAGTAAGGGGTAGGGGCATGCTGAGGCCAGATGCTGCTTGTTTGAGAGACTTTAGGACAAGTCTGAAGCATGAGCCAGGAGAGGGTATTCATATGGAAAAGCCACTGGAAACAGCTTGGATGAGCCTGCATATTGGGTGGGGAAGGGTCTCAGGGAATAACCAGGGTGGGGTGAACTGTGTGAGCCAGGTTGATAGAGACTCAGATATGGTGCCTGCCTGTCAGCTTTGTGGCCGGGAGGGCTCAGCAAAGGAACAATGGCCTCTGCCAGCACTTCTGTCTGGGAGAAATCTGTCCCCCCAGCTGTCACCTGACGCCAGACAATTCATTTCCTTCCCATATGTCCCTGGTAACTATCAAGCTGCTGCCCCAGCACTGGAGCTCAGAGGGAGTGAGTTCAAGTAAGTCCTTTAAGAGGAACTGTCTGACTCCAGCAGCCACAATCCCCAGATATGGGGACTTCTCTTCCTGGCACTGGAGCCCTGGGCTGAAGGGTGTGTGGTGTGGGGCTGGGACCCCTCACTCCTCAGGGGGAACCTCCATAGTCAGGATGTTCCTCCAGATTAAAAACCACCACATGTGGGTGTGGGACCTGTCCCCTGCCCGTTCCTCACCACAGCCCCTCCTACTAGTCTCGATGTGGCTGCTTCTTTAATTTTGTAGTTGTAGGACTTCCATTCAGCCAGATTTCAGCTGGTTCTGAATGATGGTTGTTTTGTAGTTTAGCTGTCATTTTATGTGGTTGTAGGAGGAGGCAAATACTGCTTTAATCTACGCCACCATCTTGACCCCTATGACAACAAAATATTTTAAAATCTATTCTAATAATTCTTCCCAATATGTTTCTGCTTAGCAAGTTTAAAATTCTTTAATTTTCAAGGTCATGCAGTATCTGTGTGTGTGTGTGTGTCTGTTTTTAAATGCAGGCACTATTTTGTAACTTAATCTTAGGAATTGTCTTAGGTCTACAACAGTCATGCAAAATGATGTCTAATGACATTCCTAAGACTTCAGACAATATTATTATTGTCGTGGAATGCAGTTACTAGGTCCTAAGGATTTGGCTAGATGCTTTTTACGGAAACTGAACTTCATCAAGTCTTTTCCCATTCCATGGTGGCTTCTCACATTACAATATATTGCCATTCTTGTTTCCAAACCTTACTTATATCTTATCCACTATTAAATTAAATATTAATCATCCCTGCATTTCTAATTTTTGAGGTGACCATTCCCTCCTGCTACCTTTTTAATAGAGGAGGACATTCCCTTCGGCACCTATGTGGTTAAAGGGTTTGTAAATGTTCACACCTTGAACAATTGCATCTCATTTTCTTCACATATATTTTTTTATTTATCTCCAAACATTGCTGCTATTTCTTTTAATTATTTGGAGGAAATAAGTAGCTTTATCTTCTACTTTTGTGACATGCCTATTTATACTAGAGCTTTTTGGTTTGGGCACACTTTATTATTATTTTTTTTTTTCCCAATTTGCCCACCTTTGAGAGAAGGTACTGTTTGGTTTTTGTTAGAGACATTGAATTCTCTGAAGTGTATACTTCTCTGCATATTATCCTCTCTTTCCCAGAGTAGCTTTGCAAATGGAAGCCTATTAAAATAGAGGAAAACAGAGGTCATCAGATGATTTCTTCCTTAGTCTCTCTTCTACCAGAAATGTCTCCATGGCCACACAGGCCCTTTCTCCCTCCTTGCTCTTCTATTGCCCCAGAGCTAATCTCTCCTGCTCTCGAGCGCATCCACTTTCTGCCTTCTTGGGGACCTTGCTTCGTTCATTCTCCCTTCTCCTCTATCTTCAAACTTTTTTTCTCTTAAAAAAATTTTTTTTTTCTTTATTGATTTTTAGAGAGAGAGGAAAGAAGAAGGAGAGACGGTTAGAAACATGGATGAGAGAGAACATCGATTGGCTGCCTCCTGCATGCCCCCCACTGGGGATCAGGCCCACAACCTGGGCATGTGCCCTGACCAGGAATTGAACTGGTGACCTCTTGGTGCATGGGTCGACGCTCAACCACTGAGCTGCACCGGCTGGGCCAAACTTTTTTTTTCTTTATTGGTTCTTACCCTTTAACTTGTAAATATACTCACTTTTTTCATCTTAAAATAAAAAACCCTAACAGTGTATCTATCTCCATGTAACTACTACCAAATATCTCTTCTCAGTCAGATGTTTGGGAAGAGGAGCCCCCAGCCCCTGTCTCACACTCTCACCTCCTGTTCACTTTTTCACTCCCGGCCTGCCGTCTTGCTGGCACACACTCCCAATCACTCAGGTGTCATAGCCAGTGGCACTTGTAACTTGCCTGCCCTCTGGACATGTGACTCTGTTTAGGGAATTATGTCTGGAGTGCCCACTGGCCAGGCACTGGGGTTGGCGCGGCTGTAACAAGTGAAAGGTAGGTGTGTGTGCCACCCTCTTGGGGCTGATCAGTCATTCCTGGTAATACCGAGTCCCTTGACTTCACTGCTCTCTTCTGCAGGCTTCAGTTAAATGCAGCTAAATCTCCTTACTCTCCAAGTCTCCTTTTCTTTTTTTTTCTTTCTTCTTTTTTTTAAATCCTCACGTGAGGATACTTTTCCATTTATCTTCATATAGAGTGGGAGGGAGGGAGAGAGAGAGAAACATTTACTTGAGAGGGACACATCGACTGGTTGCCTCCCGCACGACGCCAAGCAGGGCAGTGGACGAATTGCAACCGAGGTACGTGCCCTTGACCAGAATCAAACCCGAGATTCATTGGTCCGTGGGCTGACGCTCTAACCGCTGAGCCAAACTGGCCAGGGCAACTCTCCTTTCCTTCTTAATTTTTTTTCTTATTATACATATCTTCTCAAAGCAAACACTTCTATACCATGGCTTCAGTTACTTTCTATATACTTTAATGATGATACAATTTGAAATATTTTCATTTAACAGTTTTATTTTACATAGGACGCCTCATTTACTAAAACCATAGATTCCAAGTTGCTCCATGAAAGCAATCACACACACACACACACACAAAAGTAATTATTCTTAGCATGTCAACTTTAAGAAATTTTCTTAGTTACTTTTTTTGGTTTGATTTAATGTGTGCTATTTTTGAAATATAATTTGGGGTGTCACACACTTAGCACAAAGAGGTTTATATTGCAACTTTCAACCAGAGAGCTCCATTTCGATGTTGAACTTAACAGAGCCAAGAATTATCTTCCCCTGCAGACCTATTCCTGTTCCTGCATTCTCTGTCTAGGAGAAAGTCCCCCAAGCCAGAACCCCAGCAGCCATTTCAGCCTCCCCTCCTCACTTCTGTCTATATGTAGTCACCAGGAACTTCTATTCTACGTCCCAGATGATGTCACATCCTTTCCATTCATTCCAGTTACTGGCACTGCCTTTAGTTAAACCCTCATTTCTCCCCTAGATGAATACAAAGTGTCTTCATGGGTCTGGCGCTGCCCTCATTCTGCCATATTGTCCAGAGTGACCTCAGTGCAAACCATCTGATAGTGACTCCTCAAGTTCACATCACCCAGTTGGTCTGTGTTTCCAGGTAAAAATTCAGACTTTGACCTCAGCATCTACTTTGGGGTCAGATCGATCTAGGTTTGCGTCCCGGGTTTAAGCACTTTCCAACAGTGTGACCTCAGACAACGGGACTCCCTCAGCCTCTGTTTTCTCATCTGCCTGAGCTGATTGAAGGCAGGAGTGTTTCACACATACAAAGCCTGAAACGTAGGAGACCTAATGTTGAATGACAGAAAATGTATTTAAAATTCACTTCAAAAATGATCTTTCTTAAAAATCCTGCTATAATGTCCTCACCTCACACATTTTACTTCTACCTTCATTCTCTGATAATCAGGATGAAGTGCCTGCGAGGATCCACACTGTCTGGAACCGAATCCTCGGCCACGCCCCCACCCCCGAACAATCGTAGGACCTTGGAAGCCTTACTTTACTTCTGCATCTCAATCTCTTCTTCAAGTCCATAAAATGAGATGGCTTTGTCTGGTTAAGTAAATACCGCACTTGAAACGAGATTGGAGGGCATAGTAAGTGCTTGCCGAATGTTAAGTATCATCTTCATCAAATCAGGATAGTGGTACCCTTCTCTGTGGTTCTCAATTTTGTATGCTTTAAGCGTAGTTGTTGGGGGGAAAAGGAAAAACCAGGAGCCACCTGCCATGGCAGGGAGAAACATAGGCGAGAAATGCAAATTGGTAAATCCCTGCATTTCGGAGCTAGGAGGGAAGAGTTTGGTCCCACTGTTACCAGTGAGGGAGTCGAGGGGGTGATGATGTGTCCTTGAGTCTCATTTCAGATACACTGTGAAAGCTCTTTATTGAGAGTGTGATCAGGGCCCCAGGGGTTGCCCTGGTCAAGCTGCAGGTGAAAACTAACGCTTTTTGGAAGGCAGTGTCTAGGAGCATTAATTACAAAAACAGTCAACAATAAGTGTGTCAATAAATTCGGTGAGCAGTACATCAAAGGAGTCATCTGTCAGACCTCACGAAACTGAGTTGCTAAGGAAACTGGCTTCCTTGCCTTAACAAACACCCTCTGGGCTTCCCACACAACCAGAAATCTCCCTGCAGCCCTTGATGAATGGAAACCGAGTCTAGGGCACTTGGCACCGAGCAGGGAGGAGAGCGGTGGGGTGGGTGGAGGGGGCGGGGCACTGTAAGTCACACGCCTTCTCTGTGAGGCGGGCTCCTAAAGAGCTGGGGGCATGATTGGTCCCTGGTAACCAGGTGACCACGTAGTGTGTTCTGGTTGGCGGGCACCAGCCAGGAGACCCGCCTTCAGGTGAGAGGTGGCTACGGAAGGAGGAGGAGCTTTGGCTGCTCGCTCTCCCCAGGAGGTTGTGGTTCCCAGCGCTTGTCTGCGCCCCACCTTTTTAAAACAGGTCGTTGTCCTCGCAGGCTGTAGCTGCACCACAGAGGGTGCTGCTGGGCACTGAGCCCAGCTGGGGCCCTGGGGCCCTGCGGCTAGGCAATTGGGGCGAGTTTGCACCTTCTTGACCAGCGCAGCCCCCCTGGGCTACCTGTGCCACTGTTGGGCGGAGGACTGCCTAGCGCAGCCAAGGCGGGGACAAGTGAAGGTGACAGACAAGAGGAGTGGAGGCGCCCTGTGGGGAATAGCTGCTCCGTTGCCTGAAGCGCAGTGCCAGCCCCAAGCTGGGCCCGCCCTCGGGCCAGTGGAGTCTGACCAGCAATCTAATGCTTGTGAAGCGGTGGCCGGAGACACGGTGGCCGCAGCACCTCGCTCGCTGCCCGGAGCCCGCCTGCTATGCCTTTGCAGCCACCAAGTGCCAACACTTGCGGCACGTCAGCGACCGGAGATGCCGGAAGAGGAGGAGGTGGCGGGCCGTCCTCTCTCAGGCGTGCTGCTGGACTTCTTGCTCCCTGGATCCCCGGGAGGAGCTCGGGCTCCATCCTGCCTGGAGGCGGCTCTCCGGGGCTGGGCACCAGGGACGAGGATGGCTGTGCCTGGGGTTGCCACCCCTGATTCTTTCCCTGCCGTGTTTAGCCAGTTTCCTTCCCTCTTCACTCCCAGAAGGTCCAGTTCTTCCTCCTATTTTCATTTCCCAGCCCTGCCTGAAACCGTCCAGTCCTCAGCCCTTCCTGTTATGGCTTTATTGAATGTTTTGTGAGACTTTATGAAGGCTTTTGGGTATATTTTCTTACTTTCTCCATACAAACTTTAATACTCCGACATTCACAAGCATTTTGGGGTTGGTTATTTAAATTCAAATAGAGACGGACACCGGAGAGTCCACGCGGTGTTAAGTGGGCTGCTGTCAGTTGGGGGATAGAAGCTGCCTCACTCCTCCTGTGTAGGCAGTTCCGTGTGAGCTGAGCAAGGACCATGGGCCAGGTACAGATCACCAGGGCTGAAAGTCCTGGGTGCCTCGCCAAGGACAATTGTGGGGTGGGACATCGTCCCCAGTGACCTTTCCTCCCCTAGAATATTGCTGGTCATGCAGTTTGGACCCCCTGACCTTTCCTCCCCAGAGATAACGTCTAGGCCTCAGTTGTATTTCAGCTCCAGGCCCAGGAATGCAGCAAAACCAGACAAGCAACACCGTGCCACAGCTGACCTCAGGACCCGCTGCGCTGAATACTGACCCCTGCCCTGGTGCCAGCTAATCAGTCAGTGGAGACCCCGACCCTGAAAGGACACCAGGAAAGCTCATGAATATTCTATTAGATCTTCCCCTGGGACCTCCCCAAACCCTCCACCCTTCAAACCCTTAGGACAGAGGACCTAGAGAGTTCTCCCTCCAGGAGCACCCCCCCCCCATCACCTTGACCTTAGCTCCAAGGGCTCTTTCTTTGCCTCTATAACTTGTTTCCTAAGCCCATTTCTTCTATGAATTACTTCTTCTACCTTGTGATTTTATAAATAAATGTTCTCTTATAGTTTGAGTCTTGACTCTGAATTCTTTCCTAGCCAGAATTCAAGTACCGAGGTTGCTGAACCTGGTCCGGTCTGACCCCATGAGTCTAACACCTGGTGCCGTTCTTGCGGCCCCCAACCCTTTCAACTATGATTTGAACACAGGAGGAAAGGTAACCGGGGGAGAGAAAGCATAAAATAACTGAACGATGAAGCCCAGCTCTGCAGAGAATAGTTTGTTGTTCTGTTTTGTTCTGGTTTTTTTGTAACCCAAAGGAGAAGCCAGAGAGTTCTGGATACTTTAAAATCTCCACTTTTACACAAATATATTTTTAGTCTTACTTCAGTGACTCAACAGACTTTCCTTTTACATTGCTTGTTCTAAAGCAGAGGTGGTGTGGTTCATGAGACTGTTGGTCAAAAGTTTTAAAAGAGAAAAAAAAAATCAAATTTTGACTTTAATTTGTAACAAAGTTTGGGAGTTAATATCCCAGGTCCTGCACAAGCATGCTCGTCTCCATGGCTCCCTCTCCCTCCTCTCCCCTCCTGCCAACAGAATCCAGTTCAACTTTAAGAATGTTGAGGGAAAAGTTCTAAGTAGTAAATGGCTTGGATTTTGTCATTTCTCCGTAGAGTGGGCCTATCTTTACTCCAGTTTTGATTATTTCCATTCATAACAACTGTACACAACTCAGAAGCAACACTTACCTCCCAAGCTTATGTTTGTAAATTCATGAAATAGCATGAATTTACCAGGTGAACATGTTGATATATTTTAGAGTTTGTTCTGGTGACTTTGAATTGAAGCCAAGAATGCCCTGGACAGAGGGACTTCGGGAGAAGCTGGTAAGAAGGCAGGTAAGGTAAGAAGGCAGGTAAGGTAACAAGGAGTGAGCGTGGTACTATGGTAAGGAGTGTTAAACCAGAGTTTGTGAGTACAGAATTTACCTTTTTAGGTTCAACATGATAGTTGAAATTTTATTTAAATTTGTTTTTTGGGGGAGGCATTCACTAAAGTGATTCAAGAAATCTCAGTTCCAGCATTTGCTTATTATCAAGTTTCCATAGACACAAGGTCATAACACTAAAATATAAAGTACAAGCACATTGAAAGTTTGTTTTTAATGTCTTTATTTCAGACAATTTTATATCAGTTTCCCTGGAAACTAAGAAACACCTACCTAGATATAAAACATTTCAGCTTTTCTACAATGGAGAATCGAATTATTTGGTTACTTACACAAAATAATATATGAACGATGCCCTGCCTTGTTCTTCTAAAAGAGTACAAAATGATTTCTTTAAGCCATTTCAAAGAGATTCATTCCTAAGACCCTAGTATAGATTTCAGATAGACTTAGTTTTTCTACTGCCTTGCCTTTATCAGTATACCTGATATAACTGATGGTAGTATCAGTAACACCATAAAGACAGTAAGGTCCTATTATCCAATTTTATTATCACTCATCAACTTTTCATACAGCCTTTATGTTCTGACCTTTTGAGCTTTCCTAATTTTCTGGCCAAAGGTGCTCTCTCAAGTTACTCCTTTCTCCTCCCACTGAAGAATGAGTAGGGAAGAAATTGGCAATATTATGTGGAAAAATCTCTGAGCAACAGATCCTCTTTCCAGTAGCTATTTTAAACCCTCTTTGTGTGTGTGTGTGTGTGTGTGTGTGTGTGTGTGTGTGAGACAATATTAATAATCATTTGATGTAAAAGATTTACAAAATACAGAAAAGTCATTCACTTATGCTCAATGTAGTTTTGTGTTTATTCTTCCTGAATTTTTTGTATGCATATAAACATAACACTGTTTGTTTTACAAAAATGAGGTCACTCTGTGTGTGCTGCGTTGTAACACTTTGTTAGGAGAAGAAATGACATGAAACTTCTGGAGCTGTGCTTGACATCTAGAGAGCATTCCAGGGTGTTTCTGTGCACCTGCATGGACGCTACTGTGTGACTTAACTGTTCAGTGTATCATGGGTTGGGGCATCATTCATTTCCCCACCCTTATGGTCGCCCTTCTTTTAAAGTGAAACCATTCACAGCCCCATTGTAATGCTTTACTCTAAGGACACGTAAAAACGGATGCACAGTACCTCCCTGTAGAATTCAGATGGTATACTTTCTTACAATGTAATTAGGATGTCATGTTGCAATTAAGGTACTTTAACATGAAATGTTCTTATCCCAAATTGAAGTTACCATCACCTTTTTTTTTTACTGGACATTAGAACTCTTTTTGGTTTTTGTGGTTCTCCCGTATTTAATTCAGAATTACTACTCTAAGATCTGAAAGTAATGCTGATCTTAGATGACAAATCAAAACATATCATTAGATAAAATCTTAGAAGATACAGGAAAATTGCGAGAAACTTGACTGGTTTGGGGTACATTAAAACAGTTCAGTGTGTATTGGGCACCATTCCAGACGCAGGACAAACAGTGGCAGACAAGACACAGCCCCTGCCTTAACTCAGGTCCTGACTTTCTAGAGAAGCCGAGGGCCAGACAACACGTAAACGATCAAGAAAGTCGGGTAGTTAAAGACAGCTTCTCTCCTGCAGTGACCGTGAGCAGTCCTCAGATGGAGAGGCAGCCATGTGAGGGAGTGGGAGGGGCTTTTGTACAGAGTCCCTCGCGTGGGAATGTGCTGAGTGTCAGCAAAACCCAGAGAGACATGGGGATGGATGCTGCAGCCGAGCGAAAGGGGTGCCTGGAGGAATACGGTGGATTAAGACCATGTCGGCCTGGTCGGCCTTGACAAAGGATCGGAATTTCAGTCCAGTTGTAAAGAGAAATCATGAGAGAATTATATGCCAGGAAAGGATGTTAATTAGAGAAAGAGAAAGACAGAAAGAGAAGCTGCTGTGTGAGAACAGGGTGGAAGCAGGGAGACCAGCGAGGAGGCTGGTGCCGTGGTTCAGAGAGAGCCCACGGAGGCTTGGACAAACACCACTAAGGGCCTAATAGGCTGATGGAAGAAATTAAGTCAATCGGAAAGTAGCAACAGAGATATGAATGGACAAGTTACAGACAAAGAAATGCAGGTTACCTTTAAACATGTCTTTACTCATAAGAGAAAAGCAAATAAAACTGCACTGTAGTTTCTCTTCTGCTGGGAGAAGATCCATAAGCTTGACCCTGCCTTCTTCGGTGAGGCTGTGAGGAAACAGTTACCTTCACATATTGCGGATGGAAACGCAAGATGGTTTGACCCTGTGAAAGGGATGTTGGCTTAACTTCGCAACAATGCAGATGCATTAATCAAGAAACCCTCCTTTGAGGAATTTATCCCAAAGACATACCCAACAAATATGAAACCGCATATTCACAAAGTTTTTTTTGCATCATTTTCAAAAGAAAAATAACAGAAATAACACATTACCAATAAGGGATTGGTAAAATAAGCTGGTACATTCACACAATAGAGAACCATGGAACTACAAAAATGAATTAAGATATCTCTTTATGGCCCAACTGGTATGGCTCAGTGGTTGAGCATCGACCCGTGCACCAAGAGATCGCCGGTTCGATTCCCGGTCAGGGCACGTGCCCAGGTTGTGGGCCCAATCCCCAGTGGGGGGCATGCAGGGGCGGCCAATCGATGTTCTCTCTCATCAATGTTTCTCTCTCTCTCTCTCTCTCCCTTCCTCTCTCTCTAAAATCAATAAAGAAAACAAAAATAAAAATAAAAAGATATCTCTTTATGACTATGTGGTGATCTCCAGGATAAGTTACATAAAATGAAAAAAGGAGAGGACATACAGTAATCCACATGACAGAAGCAGGGAAATATGTATTTGCATATTTATTTATTTATTTTTATCCTCACCCCAGGAGAGGAAGAGAGAGAGAGAAACATGGATGTGAAAGAGTCACATTGACTGGCTGCCACCCACACAACCCCAACCGGGGCTGGGGACAAACTGCAACTGAGGTATGTGCCCTTAGCGGGAACCGAACCCAGGACTCTCTGGTTTGCAGGCCGGTGCTCTAACCACGGAGCCAAACCAGCCAGGGCATTATCCCATATTTTTTAAAATCCTCACCTGAGTACATGTTTTATATATTTTAGAGAGAGAGGAAGGGAGGGAGAGAGAGAGAGAGAGAGAGAGAGAAAGAGAGAGAATCATCGATCAGTTGCCTCCCTTACATGCCCTGACTAGGGATCAAACCCACAACCTAGGTTTGTATCTTGATGGAGAATCGAACCCACAACCTTTTAGTATACAGGATGACACTTCAAATGACTGAGCCGCCCATCCAGGGCTCTTATCCCCCTTTTTAAATATCTTAAAATAATTAAACTTTAAGTTTAAAACAGTAACATTACATAATGTGAAATGAAATTAAAGTAAATTGCAACTCAGAAATGTTCTTAAAAGTCCAAGACACTGAGCAAAGTACTTTTTAGAAATGCATAAAGAAAAGTGTACTTCACTCCGTGAAAGGCCACATCTCAGTCACAGTCACTAGAATGTGGCCTGAGGATTAAAACAAGGCAAGACTGAGAAACAGGCAGAGGCAGCTACAGAGGGATCTGGAAGCCAGTTAGGCTCGTCAGAGGCTGGGCGAGCAGAAGCAAGGCTCAAGGAGCAGCGGTCGGGGAAAGGCAGGAGGGTGCTCTGTGCCCTCCGCTGAGGTGGGCCAGCTCCAGGCCATTGGGTAGGAATTGCCTGACTGGGGTGGGACGTGCAGACTCAGAGAGATGAAATCATTAGCATATACAGTCATTCAGACTCTAAATTTCGTGTTATGGGCCATGAAACTAATACAATGTATATAGTAAGCACAGTGTATAGTATAGGAATGCTAGAGCAGGTCAGTAAACACAGGAAGCCGTAAATTAACAGGTGCCAGGCCCGGCCGGTGTTGCTCAGTGGCTGAGCATCGACCCATGCACCAAGAGGTTGCCGGTTTGATTCCCGGTCAGGGCACATGCCCAGGTTGTGGGCCCAATCCCCAGTGGGGGGCATGCAGGAAGCGGCCAATCAATGTTCTCTCTCATCGATGTTTCTATCTCTTCTACTCCCTTCCTCTCTCTCTAAAATCAATAAAAAAGAAAAAAAATTAAAAATTAAAAAAAAAATTAACAGGTGCAGCAGTTAACCCAGGAACTGCTGACATTTCTATTTAATTATAATATATTGACATCAATATATCGACATCAATGTCCTTCTGAAATATGGTGTTTAAATTCATTCTATAAAAGAGTGATGCAGTATTTGTCATTAACAAAGAAATGCAAGTTATAGATCAAACTATTGTAGGCTAGAAACAGAAAATAGTTTATGAAAGCCTTGTGCAAATGGACAACATTGGGGCCCTAGTGGATGCGATGCATACATTTACACAAATAACAGGCAACTCACCAAAGTGGAAATAGCACTGTGAACTGTGGTCAAACGGTGTAATCAAAGAAATGCAAATTACAGGCACTGTGAGGTTCCTGATTCACATCACCAGGAATGTTTTTCAACTATCCAAAGCTGGGGTCAGAGCTAAAACTGGTATGATTATTAGTATTCTGCACTAATATGTCCTCACCTTTTATTTGTTTATTAAACAACTTTTTTTTTCTTTATTGATGTTAGAGAGAGAGGAAGGGAGAGAGAGAGAGAGAGAGAGAGAGAGAGAGAAACATTGATGAGAGAGAACATCGATTGGCTGTTTCCTGCATGCCCACCCCACCCCACCCCACCCCACCCCCCGGGATCGGGCCCACAACCCGGGCATGCGCCCTGACTGGGAATCGAACCAGTGACTTCTTGGTGCATGGGTCAGTGCTGAACCAGTGAGCCACACCAGCCGGGCATGCCCCCACCTTTTAAAGAAAGCAACTTAGTGTTATATATTGAGCCACAAATGATTTAACCTTTTGGTTTAGTCATCTTATTTTGAAGATCTTTCCTAAGGAGATTTATTTTTTTTGAAAACACACCATATACACACAGATTTTCCTTACAGTATTATAAGAATAGAACTTTGTAAGTACCTAAACTCCAATAGAGGATTGGCGAAGTGATTATAAAAATTACACTCAAGGTTGGATTAATAAAATGACTCGAAAATCCAGAAAAAAATAAAATGAATAAATAAAAATAACACTCAAGGTGCCCTTATGTATCCATTAAACAGTAGATATGTTGCAATGGGGTAGAGATCACTCATCAATAACAAAATAGGACATACATTGTACACTGATTAGAGCTTTCTTTTAAAAAAGTATAAGAAAAACAGCTAATGGCTGTAAGTTTATGGGTAATATGTAAGCAAAGCATTATTTTGGCTCATACAGATTTTTGTTCATGATATTTGTTCAAGGAAGGAGCAAATGACTTTTACCTGCTCCCGCCTTTAGTGTGATCACCGATACTGCTGAATAATAGGATTTAGGTCACAGATATATTTTCGTTTGAACAAATAAAAAATAGCTGTTTATATATAAGAATTGAATTTGTAATTTTGGTCCCATTTTATAGAGTGCTAAAAAATGATCTCAACTCACAGTCAGATTTATGTTACTCAGAACTTTTAAATGATTCAAAACGTTCTCACTCTAATGTGATGCTGTGCCAACGTCCATCAGAGCAAACCTACCCTGGGGGGTTGTCCAGGTTAGCCTCAGCGTGTGAGCCAATGTCAAGTCCTGTGTCCTGATTGTGTTAGGAAAAGAACCTCAACTGTGGGGTTTTTCTTTAGCTGCTGAAATTATTTTAATATTTTATTGAATTTATTGGGGTGGCATTGGTTCACAAAACCATACAGGTTTCAAGTGTGCAGCTCAACGAAACCTTTGCACACTGCATTGTGCACCCGTTGTCTACAGCAAAGTTTCTTTCTGTCCCCATTTATCCCCGCTTTGCCCACCTCCACCTATGCCCACCACGCTTTCCCTCTGGTATTACCACACTGCTGTCTGTGTCTACAGGTCATACCTTTCTTTCTTTCTTTCTTTCTTTCTTTCTTTCTTTCTTTCTTTCTTTCTTTCTTTCTTTCTTTCTTTCTTTCTTTCTTTCTTTCTTTCTTTCTTTCTCTTTCTTTCTTTCTTTCTTTCTTTCTTTCTTTCTTTCTTTCTTTCTTTCTTTCTTTCTTTCTTTCTTTCTCCCTTCCTTCCTTCCTTCCTTCCTTCCTTCCTTCCTTCCTTCCTTCCTTCCCTCCCTCCCTCCCTCCCTCCCTCCCTCCCTCCCTCCTTCCTCCCTCCCTCCCTCCCTCCCTCCCTCCCTCCCTCCCTCCCTTTCTTCCTTTCTTCCTTTCTTCCTTTCTTCCTTTCTTCCTTTCTTCCTTTCTTCCTTTCTTCCTTTCTTCCTTTCTTCCTTTCTTTCTTTCTTTCTTTCTTTCTTTCTTTCTTTCTTTCTTTATTTCTTTATTTCTTTATTTCTTTATTTCTTTCTTAATCCCTTCACCCTTCTTTCATCCAGCCCCCAGCTCCCCTCTCCTCTGAAAGCTGTCACTTTGGCTCTGGCCGGTTTGGCTTAGCAGTTAGAGCGTCAGCCCTTGGACCAAAGAGTTGCGGGTTCGATTCTGGTCAAGGGCACATACCTTGGTTGCAGTTTGGTCCCCGGCCCTGGTCAGGGTCGTGCAAGAGGCGACCAATTGATGTGTCTCTCTCACATCGATGTTTCTCTCTCTCCCTCCCTCCCACTCTGTTGGAAAATAAATGGAAAAGTATCCTTGGGTGAGGATTTTAAAAGAAAAGAAAAGAAAAGAAAAGAAAAGAAAGCTGTCACTTTGTTTCACAAATCCATGCCTCTGTTTCTATTTTGTTCATCAGTTTATTTTGTTCATTAGATTTTACATATAAGTGAGATCATATGGTATTTGTCTTTCTCTAACAGGCTTGTTTCACTTAGCATAATAATCTCCAGGTCCATCCATGCTGTTGAAAATGGTCAGCTTTCCTTCTCTTTTATGGCTGAGTAGTACTCCATTGTGTAAACGTACCACAGCTTTTTTATCCACTCATCTACTGATGGGTACTTGGACTGTTTCCAGCTCTTGGCTGCTGTGAACATAGGGTTGCATATATTCTTTTGAATTAGCGTTTCGGTTTCTTAGGATTTATTCCAGAAGTGGGATCACTGGGTCAAAACATTCCATTTTTAATTTTTTGAGGAAACTCCAAACTGTTTTCCACAGTGGCTGCAGCAACCTGCATTCCCACCAGCAGTGTGCTAGGGGTCCCTTTTCTCCACGCCCTCGCCAGCACTTGTTTATTGATTTATTGATGGCAGCCATTCTGGCAGGTGTGAGGAGATATGTCATTGTTGTTTTAATTTGCATCTCTCTGATGACTAGTGACCTTGAGCATTTTTTCATATGTCTATTGGCCGTCTGTATGTCCTCTGTGGAGAACTCCTGCTTGCCTGCTTATTGTCCTTAATATTAAGTTAAATCGAGTTTACTTGCTTAAAAAGCCACCCATGATGAGGTTTTTCGGTTGATTACGACAGCAGCAGGACAAGAAGCGAGGGTTCCACAGCGCTCGCAGGCGAGCAGCACAGTGCACAATGGCGTTTCTCACCTGCGTGTTCAGGGTGTGTGTGTCTTGACCTTCTTGAGCCGATCGTTTTTGGGTTGCTGTATTTTTCAGTTTCTTCCAGAGCTGTAGGCTGCTCACAGGTAGAGAGAGCGTGGAGACAGTTAGGGAAAAGCCGTCCCATGTCCCTCTCTCTGTAGTCCTGAGGAACACGTCCTGGTGCCCGGCCCACACCGAAGGAGGCAGTGTGGGAAGCCAAGGTCAGTCCAGGGCCTTCTTCGAAGCTCTTACTCTTTTTCTGGCCTTTGTTAGAGCAAAGTGGCTTTGTGTGCTATCGACATGTTCAATTAGGGTAGCACACTCATTTTAAAATTTAAATTTAGACGGGTTATTTTCCAGTTGAGTAAAGACTCATTTATTTTTTTAGGCAGGTATTTTAGTTGATTACCAGTAGGTCCCCCAGGATGCTTGTGGGGATGTTGCTGCACCCAGGGATTCGTGCCGGCCACACACTGGGTCTCAGAGCTGTGAGGGCCTGGTGATTCCAGTGAGGGGTATAAACGCAGAATTAGAAACTGTTGCTGGGTGTTGGTTCAGATAGGCAACAGGTAACATTTATCAGCCAAGTTTCTCACCAGGTATAATTTGCTTTGCCATTTTCTTCTGTACGTGGAGAGTCTTTCATCTGTACCTACTATAGAGTATCTATTGGGTCAAACAATAAATCTAAGTTTTAGATGTTACTTCACAGGATTCACCTTGAAAGGTGATTTAAATGATAAGTTGTTTTTTTTATCCTCACCCGAGGACACTTTTGCATTTATCTTCAGATAGAGCGGGAGGGAGAGAGGGAGGAAGAGAGAGAGAGAAACATCGATGTGAGAGAGACACATGGACTGGTTGCCACCCACACGGCCCCAACCGGGGCCAGGGACAAACTGCGACGGAGGTACGTGCCCTTAGTGGGAACCGAACCCAGGACTCTCTGGTCCACAGGCCGACACTCTAATTGCTGAGCCAAACCGCCCAGGGCTTAAATGATAAGTTTTGTTGAAAATTGTAAAAAATGGAATGGAAGTTTGTCTCATTTTGTATGTTGGTAATTTGTCAGATAATCAGCAACTTTTATTTCTCTAGAACATTTGTATCAGAATTGATCAGGTAATTTTTTAATTCTTAGAACGAGAAAAGAGGAACTACGAAACCATGTAAGCAAAATGTTGAAAAGTTAAGGAAAAAATTTAATAGTTTGAATTAAAAATGTATCTGCCGTGATTCCTAAAATAAACTGTGGACCCAATACCATTAGCATGCACCTCTTTTTGTAGATTTTCGAAATCTCTTCTGTTTTCCTAATTATCAAATGTACATATTCAGGAGTGTCTTTGGCATAGTTATGCCCATTTATTAAAATGTTTTTTGGCATTTGCATTCAACTTAAATAACATGGTTGTGATATAAATATCTGCCTTAATTGTTGTTGCCTTAATTTTTTAATCTTATTTTTTAACAAAAGTATAATAGCTAACTTAATTTTAATATTTTAAATTGATTTTTAGAGAGAGAGGAAGGGAGAGGGAGAGAGATAAAGACATTGATGAGAAAGAACATGGATTGGCCACCTCCTGCACGCCCCCCACTGGGGTTCGGGCCCACAACCTGGGCATGTGCCTTGACCAGGAATCGAACCAGAGACCTCTTGGTGCATGGGACGACGCTCAACCACTGAGCCACACCGGGCTAACTTAATTTTAGCACTATCTATTGACTTCCTGCCCTAGCAGGTGACAGCTTAGCTGTCTCCCTCCACCGGGGTCTGCTTTCCCTCCCTCTGTTCCCTCAACATGTACCATAGTGTTTATTACATCAGAATCAATGTTTACATAATTATGACTCTGCACAGATTTCTCACTGCTCAGCCATACAGTTTTCTGGCTGTGCCTCTTCCTTGTATAGCTTTCATTCTTTCTTTCTTTCTTTTTTCTTTTTTTTTCAAATGTGACTGAAATCTAGCACTTCTGTATTTCTCTAGGAAATCCAATCCCCCTCTTCAAAGCCAGATACAGTAAGTAGGCTGGTCTCTCTGCTTTCAAAAACAACTTTTTTGGTACCTAATAATCTAGTACTTAGGCGGAGAAAGATGACTATCAGACAGAAATACCACATTTATGCTACATTAACTTAATATCCAGCAATTCTTCATTTATGTGTGTATGGCCTTACTTCTCTGACAATATTCTCTTGCCTGTCTTCTCCCAGATGTTGTGACATTTGTCACATGCCTATCAAATTTTTTCCCATCTACTAAATACATTTGTTTCATTTTTTTCTTGGAAATAACCTCCCCCAGCCTTTTGTTATCTTACTCCAGTACGGACTGTTCATCCCTAGGCCTGTTCTGGGCTGTTTTCCTGGCATATCTCTTGGAAGTCATCTGGGATCTCACATAGCTGCTCTCCTGTGTCACATTCCGATGTCCTGATTCCGCGCTTCCCTCTGTGCTATCCTCCCGTGTTTTCCCGGAGCACAGTTCCCCGGGGAAGGCTAGATGGGCAGAAGTTTTCAGAGATCTAGGCTCTCTGAAATGGCTATTTGATCAAGTACAGAATTCTAGGTCAAAGCTAATTTTTGCAGTTCTAAAGACATTTCTACGGTTTTCTCATGTACAGTGTTACTCTTAAATCTGTTGACATTGTACATGACCAGTTTTAGCCTCATTTTTCCCCCAACCCTGTCTTCTCTGGATGCTTTTAGTACTTCTGGGCTTCTGAAATTTTATAATACAGTTTAGCATGTACCTTTTCATTTTATTGTGGTTCATTAAGTCTGCAGATCTTCTCTTTTTTCAGTGAATTTTTTTTTGTTTCTTTGATATTTTCTCTTTTCCTTCTTTTGCCTATTTGCCTAATATTCTTTTTTTTTTTTTTAAATCCTCACCTGAGGATATTTTTCCATTTATCTTCAGATAGAGTGGGAGGGAGAGAGGGGGAGAGAGAGAGAGAGAGAGAGAGAAAAGCATCGACGTGAGAGAGACATATCGACTGGCTGCCTCCTGCATAACCGGGACCAGGGCCAGAGACAAACTGCCACCGAGGTACATGCCCTTGACCGGAGCGAACCTGCGACTCATTGGTCCGCGGGCCGCTGCTCTAACTGCTGAGCCAAACCGGCCAGGGCCCTAGTATTCTTTTTTTAATCTTTATTGTTGTATTACAGGTGTCCCCCTTCTTTCTGCCATTGACCCCCTCCTCCTTGCTCTCACACTCCACACCCCCTGCATTCACCCCACTATTGTCTGTGTCCATTCGTTATGCATATATGTATATAAGTTATTTGGTTTATCTCTTCCCTCTCCCATCCCCTCTGAGGTTCATCTGTTCCCTGCTTCCAAGTGCCTGGATCTATTTTTTTTTTAAACTTTTTAAATAAGTTTTTATTGATTTTTTAGAGAGAGAGGAAGGGAGAGAGAGACAGAAACATCCATGTGAGAGAGAACTATTGATCTGCTGCCTCCTGCACGCCCCCTACTGGGGATGAGCCTGCAACCTGGGCATGTGCCCTGAGGGGGAATCCAAGGGGACCCCTTAGTCCATGGGAGGATGCTGAACCCACTGAGCCACACTGGTTGGGCTCTGGCTCTATTTTGTTCGTCAGTTTATTTTGTTCATTAGATTCCACATGTAAGTGAGATCACGTAAAGCTTGTCTTTCTCTGACTGGCTATTTCACTTAGCCTAGTATTCTTTCTACTCAGAAGTGGGAACTCTTAGGCCAGTATTCCTGCAGGATCTCTAAGTGTTTTCCCCTCTTATTTTTCATTTTGTCTTTTTCTACTTCCTGGAGAGTTCCTTGATTTATGGTCCAACGCTTCTGTTGAATTCTTTGTCTTGTCTATCTTATTTTTGATTTATAGAATTATTTTATGTTGTAATTCTTTTTAAAATATCATTTGGTTCTTTCACAAATGCAATTTTTTGCCTTTCAAAAGTTAAGAATTATTTCTTTGAGTTTTCATTGGCTTCTGAATTTTATCACTCTCACTAATTTTCTTCCTTTTGTTTTGATCTCTTTTACTAATTGGCTCTCCTTAGATGTGTAGTGGTCCCTGGCTGTCCCTTAAGATCCGACTGGAAGCACCAGGAGTGAGCAGGACTGTGTTCGCCAACAGGCCCCACCGCAAGGGTTTGGGGCCAAGCCTCTGGATTCTGAGCCTGCCTGGAGTTCTGTCAGATCCCCTGGCTTCTCGTTCCTGTCCCAGCCACCCTTTGTGGGCCCCACGGTTGTGCTTCCTCTGTTCTGCCGTGTCTGTTACCACTCCTCTATGTAGTCTTCAGCTTTCAAAGATCAAAAATCATCTGCTGTTTACCCTATACTGTGAAAGATCTTTTTTACGTCTTTGATGCTAATCAGCTATCTCTAAAAGGAAGGGGATACAGTTAGATTTGTGGTCAGTCCTCGCTGTTTAACTCAAACTTAGAACCTCTATTTAAAGTGTATCAGCCCTGGCCGGTTTGGCTCAGTGGTTAGAGCATCAGTCCGCGGACCAATGAGTTGCGGGTTCGATTCTAGCCAAGGGCATGTACTTTGGTTGTGGTTCATCCCTGGCCCTGGTCAGGTGGTGTGGGAGGCAACCAGTCAATGTGTCCCTCTCACGTCAATGTTTCTCTCTCTCTCTCTCCCTTTCACTCCCCCTCTCTCCCTCCCACTCTGTCTGAAGATAAACAGAAAAATATCCTCGGGTGAGGATTAAAATAAATAAATAAATAAATAAATAAATAAATAAATAAAGTGTAAATCAAAGTTTTAAAGTTTTAATCCATATAATTAATGATACTGTCATAGAATATTTTTGGTTACACCTATAATAGCATATTACACTTTTTTTTCTTTATTGATTTTATTTTATTTTTATTTTTATTTTTATCCTCACCCAAGGACATTTTCCCATCTTTTGTTCAGATAGAGTAGGAGGGAGAGAGAGGAAGAGAGAGAGAGATAGAAACATCGACGTGAAAGGGACACATCGAGTGGCTGCCACCTGCACGACCCAACCAGGGCCGGGGACAAACTGCAACCGAGGTACGTGCCCTTAGCGGGAACCGAACCCGGGTCTCCCTGGACTGCAGGCCGATGCTCTAACCGCTGAGCCAAACAGGCCAGGGCTAGAGGTCATTAATTTTTAATATCCAAAACTGGTTAAAACAAAATAGAGAGGAAAAGTAATCTTCAGCTTTATTTCTTAGTGGGTTAAGATGGGGCAGCTGGCAGGATTTCAACAGGTGCTTGGCCTTTGATAGCAAGGCTGGTGTTGTGATGATTTTTCTAATCTTTGCCACGGAACCTTGAGTCTATAAGTACCCCCTTCCCTTTCTTGTGAAGACGGTAAAAGTCCAGCTATTGTCGTTAGTGCTGAATGAATGAAGAACAGAGCCTTGTCTATACGGTGCATGGACTGAAGGATCAAGTCCAAGAATTAAGACAGGATAACAAGACGATGAAGTCTCTGGAGGAGGAACAGAGAGCCCAAAAAGAGCTGGAAAAGCTGGTGAGGAAAGTTGTAAAGGACATGGATGACCCTGCCTGGGATGAGACCAACCTCTAAGGAACATCCTTGGTTCTTTCACAAGGACCAGTTCCGAGTTCATGCTGGAAGCCCCGTGAGCCCAACTTGCTCGTGAATCGGCAGCCTCTGAACACACACCTGGGACTCGAATACATTTGTCACACTGTCTCCTGAGTCAATGGTTATTATTGGCTTTCACTTACTGCAATGAAATGCTTTCTTCAGTATTCTACAAGGCAGCCGCCAGACCGTAGGCTGACGCTGGTGATCCCAGTGTCACTAAGAAGCTCAGGGCTTTGAGCCAGGAGCTCTGGGTTCGGCCGTTACTAGCATTAAATGTCTTTTAATTATTCTGAAAAAAACAGAAACAAAAACAAAAACTGGCCCTTTGTATCTTTTCCTTATTGATCAGATGGGAATTCCTACCCCATAAGTTTCTGGTGAGGATTAAATGAGGTGAGATCTGTCAGTCATATGTTTCAGGCACGAAAATAGTAGGTGCTTCATCGATCTAAGTCCCCCCTTCCAGAACCTTCTACCCAGGTCCATGCAGCTTTTCTTATAGGAGAACATAGAGGCTGGAAATAGAGGCAAAAGGAGGAAGATATGTATTCACATAAACCACAACTTCCTTCAGATTAGGCATTACAATATTTATTATTATTTTCATCAAGTTGTGTGAAGGAATAGGAATTTAAACAAGATTTGCACTTAGCAAAGGAAATGAAACTAATAGGCAAAAACCTAAGCAAAAATAGCCCAGAATTAGCAACTCAGACTTTGGGAAAACCAGCAGCTGCAGCAAAGCCCCTTGTCTGTCCTCTGGAGTGTGGGTAGGACAGAAGGCGTCTGGCTGGGCCAGTAACTGGTGGCAGGAGGAAGACAGTAAGATGGCCATTTTATAAAAAGTTGCAGTAGGACGGGGACTCATACTACTTTCTGTATAAAACCAGAAGGGGAGAGCTTGACAGCCAGCCCTCATAATACCCACGCCCACACCTAGTGTGCGTCAGGGAGCCTTTGCTTTCAGGGCTGCCTTGTGCCGCTCCACCAGGGTGCCAATCCACTCCACGGTGGCCTGCTTGGCTTTCTCCCAGCTGAAGAGGGGCTCATAGCCCAGGTCGCGCTGAGCTTTCTTATAGGAGAAGGTGAACACACTGTTTAACAACGTCACTATGTGGCGGTTGAAGGGGGGTTGATACTTATAAATCGGACTGAGCAGGAAGCTCACTATCTCCAGCAGGAAGCCCAGCCAGTACTTCAGCGATACGGGAAGGCTCATTCTGGAATCGAGGCAGAAGCCCCATTCTTTGCCCAGAGTGTAATTGAGGTCATCATAGCTTTGGTGAGGTGTGTCATCGGAGATGTAGTAGAACTGTCCTTGGATGTTTGGGGCTTTCTCGGGGTCCCGCAGGGCCCTCAAAGCCAGAATGTGGGCCCAGGCCACATTGCCAACATAGACTGGGTTGACAATGGAGAACTTGCTGTTATGTGGCAGGACGCCATTGTTCTTCAGGGCCTGGTCAATAAAGCCATAAAGGAATGGGCTTCCTTCCCCATAGATATACATAGGCCTTAAGGCACAAGTGTACAAGGTGCCACCGTTTTTAAGAGCCCACCCATTCGCTGCCAGCACAGCCTTCTCGGCAAGCTTTTTGCTGCAGGGGTATACATCTGACCACGTGGTTTCGAGATGTTCGTCTTCACAGGCGTTCTGGACGATCTGCCTGTAGGAGTTGGGCCCGGCCACCTCTACGGTGCTGGTGTAAACGAAGGTCGGCACACTAGCCTGGGCACAGGCCTCCAGCAGGATCTGGGTACCTGTCCACAGGAGCACACTGTCAGTGTCAGGGAGTAACCCCAAGGCCCCATGCCCACGACCATGTCCACCCCCACCCTAAGGGAGGGGTTCTTGTAGATCAGGAGTGGATTTTTCCACGTCTCCGGCTGAGAGCTGACCGTGCTAATGCAAAGATAAAAAGAGACTGACATTGAATTCTGAAGAGCGAACATTTCCAGGCTTGTGGATTTCACGGGCCTGCGTGGGTATGTCTAATTCTGGAAAAGGACATAGGGTTGCCACTTTATATTTTCCTGACTACGGACATTAAAAAATGATCATTTTTTCATCCCTACTACCTCATTAATGACAGGCAATATTTCTTAAAGAAAATAAATGAGGCCATACTCTTGGAATATGGACAAATCAGTCCTCAGGTAAAAGAGGACAGTTGAAGGGTGTCATCCCCAACACACACACACACAATTGTTTATTGGTACTATACACTCTTAAATATATATTGAATCGTTCGTATTGTTCTCTCTCTTTTTTTATTCCTCACCCAAGGATATTTTTCTATTTATCTTCAGATGGAGTAGGAGGGAGGGAGAGAGAGAAAACACAGTGTGTCTGCTCTGCCCTTGACTGGAATCAAACCTGCGACTCATTGGTCCGCAGGCCGACGCTCTAACCACTGAACCAAACCGGCCAGGGCTGTATTGTTTTCTCTTTAAGGACCAATAAAAACATAGTCACAAGGACCTTTCTTTGAGAGTCACTCAGCAAATTAGTGGGTTCTGGGGAGAGGCTGGAGATCCAGGTCCTGCTCCCGATTGTGTAATCCCTACAAAGGTTACTCCTAATTCTGTCTGTGACTCCATTTAGCCAGGTATGAAAAGTGAGGATGATAAACCCTCCTACTACGCATTGCGGAATTCTGCACTGGCCTTGCAGGTTGAGCCTGGTGGAGAATCGGAAAGAGTGCGCCCTCTGGCGGTAATACCTATAATGGGAGGATCTGGTAGAATCCCTTTAGCTGGGATGGAAGTAATCCAGAGCACCTTCCCTGCAAGGAATCTGTGGGGCAAAGCATCATTTTTATTTTTTTGCATTTTCAAAATCCCTTTTAAGGTCGTTGTGAAATTTGATTAAAAAAATTAAATCTAGAGGCAGAGAATATTTGGAGCTAATTTACCTGCAGGGGGAAAATACAATCATCGTGAAGTATTTTCTAAACCTGGAAGTGATAGTGGTTTTAGTCAACTGATGTCTCTTAACACTTCTCAGGGATTACAAGTCTCCTGCTGGGAGCTGTGAAGAGTAGGAATTGTGAGAGAGGGGCTGAACCTAGAAACTGCTTACTCTTAGCACCCTTCTTGCAGTGTGGGGGTGGTTAGGGGTGTGGCTAAGTAGGAACTCAAAGGGGTCTTTTTTGAGATTGTGCTGTGTTGGCTGGAGACCCAAAACAATGCTTTAGAAAAGGAGTCTCTGAATAGACTAACTTTGGAGTGCAGGGCACGGAAGACAGATGGGCTAGGGAGACGGGGTGCTGTGGCCCCAGAGAGACTGGTCTCTAGGGATCAGACGGATGCTATAACATGGCAAGCTAATAAGGGATTTAAGGTAAACCCTGGAGCAAATGCATCCAGATTTAAAGGAGATTGGAAAGTCACAGTGCTGAAAGAGCTGCCAAGCCTTCAAGGTTTGAGGATGTAAGGTACATTTTGACACCTGGTTAGAAACTAGTCTTTGAGTAGACCTGGTAGTGAGATGGTATTGTGGATAATGGGATACTGTTATTGTTAAGAACATATTACAGGAAGCCAAGCACTAGATGACTCTATAGTACCAGACCACTGTGAACCAGCCTCATTCTGCACAGGACGTCCTGCCTGAGGGAACCAGCCCAGACCTGTGGCCCATCCTTGTGCCTGGCTTGGGGCCACCTCTCACGGGGCTCTTAGTTCTTGGGCTTACTGTGCGATCACCACCTTAGAGGCACACAGAAGGGCTAAAATGATGACTAAGGAAGCACCTGTAAGGCCTGGTTCCAGCCCAGGGGAGGTGGCTGGTTATCAAGAGTTTGAGGTTGTGCTCTGGCTGGTGCGGCTCAGTGGTTAGAGCGTCAGCCTGCTCATCGAAGGATCCATGGGTTCAGTTCCCGGTCAAGGGCATGTACTTGGGTTGCAGGTTTGATCCCTGGGCCCGGTTAGGGCGAGTGCAGAAGGCAACCAATTGATGTGGCTCTCTCACATCGATGTTTCTCTCTCTCTCTCTCTCTCTCTCTCCCCTCCCTTCCTCCTTTCCACTCTCTCTAAAAAAAAAAAAAAAAAAAAAAAAAATCAGTGGAAAAAAATATCCTTGGGTGAGGATTAACAACAACAACAAAAGAGTTTAAGGTTGGAGTTTAGTTCACATTTGATAGGAGCAGCAGCAGAAAGAGCTTTTGTGGCCTTTGGAGTCACACAGCTGTGGGTTTAAATTCTAGCTCTCCCTCTCCAACCCGCGGGGCCTTGGAAGTTGCTTAGCCATTCTCAGCCCTAGTTTTCTCATCTAAAAACCTGAGGATAAGAGTCTTGACTCTCTCTGTTGGGAGTGCTAAGTAAAAGCACAGAGCTCATCAGGGGATCAACGCTGGGTGCTTCTCCTCGCTTCCTCCTCCTGTTTTCCCAGCTCCCTTGCCCATCCCACTCCGTCTCCTCCCCAGGATATTGTACCTTTCAGGTTGACATTCATGATGGTCTCTCGAGGAATGAGATTAAAGACATCAATGACAGAGGCGGCGTGGATGACAGCTGAGGCGCCCTGGCAGGCTCTCTTCACGAACTGCTCGTCCAGAATATCTCCTTCCAGCAAGGTCAGCTTGACCTTGCTCTGGAGCTCTGTGTGAACACCATCAGGTCATTGGAAGGCTTTCTGGATCTGGGTTCCTGATAAAGGTGGCATTTTACCCAGGTTTTCAAGGGCAGGCAGATTGAGGGGAGGGTGGAGGGAGGCACATTTCATGGAAGGACAGGCAAGCCAAGGCACAGAAATCACACACATCAGAATGTGTGCTCTGTCTTGGAAATAGCAAACCTGTTTCCACCCATCTCATTCCAAAAAGGAGCTTGAGCAGTGACGAGTCGAGAACACTACATTTAAAAAAAAATATTTAATTATTTTTGTTAACCCTCACCTGAGGTGATTTTTCCATTGATTTTTAGATAGAATGGAAGGGAGGGAAAGGGGGGTGGGGAGGGACAGAGAGAGAAACGTGAGAAAGACCCATGGACTGGTTGCCTCCTGCACAACCCCAACCAGAGCGGAGGTTCGAACCTGCAACCCAGGTACCTGCCCTGGACGGGGAATTGAACCCATGACCCTTTGATGAGCGGGCTGACGCTCTAACCGCTGAGCCAAACGGGCCAGGGCCCAAACGCTACATTGTTAAAGGGACTTGTGGGAAGTTCATAAAATTCATGCAGCAGAGTACCGTGATGGCGAGCGTGGATGTAAGAGGACAGACTCCGGATTTAGTTCTGCGGGGATGAGGGATCTCGTGTGGACTTGGAATGAGTGGAGAACGGGGACGGAGCTGTGCCGTGGGAAGCCCGCACTGGCCGCAGTGGGTCGGCGTGGGGGGCATAGAGCAAGCAAAGGAGTGGAGGGATCCAGCCGAATCCTGCACCGCGGTTCGGCCCGGGAGCACCGAGCCCGCGTCCCAGAGGCTGCACTGCCGGAGAAGGGAGAGCGAGGTTCGCCTTTCAGACCGACCAGGAAGATTCAAAGTCTCAGGAGAGTGGGACCACTGACAGGGAATTTAGGGTGAGCCCAAGCTCGGATTAGATGTCGTCAAAGGCAGATGTCAGCGCTGAAACGAAGTCAGCCTTGCAGCCATCGGGCCGAGCGCAGCGGGTACGTTAGGGCCCTCGGCTCCTCCGAGTCCACGGGAGTGAGCTAACGCTGCCTACGGTTCTGATCCACACCCTACACTGATCCTGTCCTTCCCACTTCACACTCAGCTGTCAGCGTTTTCTCACTTGCTTTCCAGCTGTCCCATGAGATAGGTCTTCTGATACCCAGTTGGCAGGCGAGGAAACTGCTCAGAGAGTAAAGGCGCCCGTGCAAGTCACACCTGCGGTGCCAGCTCAGCCTCCCCCTGCCTCTAGCCTTGCCCACCTGCCCTTGCCACCCCGGTGCAGGGCTGGCACAGTTCTGGGGCACAGTGAGAAGTCTAGGAACTAAAATTGGCAATGGGGGCCAGAGAACAATAAGAGAGAAATTCAGAGGGGAAAATTCAGGGCTGGAGAATGTCTTTCCTAGGTTACGACTGGGAACAATCGCTCTCCTGAGGTGCCTGGCAAGTCGACTCTGCCCCCAAGAAGACCCCAGGGCGGCGGAAAGGCAGGGGAGAAGCTCTAGAAGTCAGCCTGAGAGTTCAGTTTTCTCTGCATATGTCTCCACCTCTGCTCTCTGCTCTCCCTTCCTCTGCCTCTCCTTGCGCTGCCTTCAGCCCGCTGGATCAAAGGACAAATAGGTCCGGGGTGCGGCGGGGAGAAATCCAAAGCCCAGAGAGGGAAGAACTCCCACCTACCCCATTAGCCTGCAAGGATGCGGAGAAACCAGCAGAGGGCGCTGTGGCAACCGCAGTGGTGGAGCCGTGGCGTGGACTCTGGGAGCCTGACCGTGCAGCTGCTTATGCGGTGTGCGTTGGGTGGGAGGGAGGCCCAGAACAAAGCTTCTAGGCGAACTAGTGGTTCAGAGCACAGCCACTGAGGCCAGACTGCTCGGGTTCAAGTTTAGCTTTGCCATTGTCCAGCTGTGGGACCCTGAACAGTTAATGAACCCCTGCTAGGCTCTGAATGTTTGTGTCCCCCAAATCCCTGTGTAGAAATCCTAAGGCCCACCCTGATGGTGTTAGGAGATGGGGCCTTCGGGAGGTGGTTAGGTCATAACCGAGGAACCCTCGTGAATAGGATTCGTGTTTTTATAAAAGAGACCCCAGAATGATCCCTCCCCCTTCCAGCATGTGAGGACAGTAAAGAAGGGGAGCTCAGGACCTGAAGGGGAGCTCTCACCAGAACCCCACGCTGGCCCCCTCAACTCGGACCTCCAGCCTCCAGAGCCACGGGAAGTAAATTCTGATGTTTCCCAGCCCCCAGCCTGTGGTGTTCTGTTACAGCAGCCTGAAGCCACTTGGCCTCTCTGTGCCTGTCTGTCCTCAGTTTACAAAGTGAGGGTGCTATCATCCATCCCATAGGGCCAAGAGGAGCAAATGAGTTCACGTGTGCCGAATACTTAGCACAGTGCCTGGCCCTGCAAGAACGACTTCATCTTGCAAGGGGCCCTGGCCCATCCACGACACCACCCGACATGACACCACTTGACAGTTACATGGGGGAACTATTCTTTTAGGTTGAACATGGTCCTTTTGGGAATCAGCTGCCAGCTTGCAAATACTGCTGAGCTGCAAGGGTTACAAACACCTAGTGTTGATTATTTGTGAATTGGAGACACTGTTGCAGCAGAAGGTGGAGGAAGCAGGACGTTGGGAGAGGTCAGAGAAGAGGACAGAGCAGAGTGCTGGGTGCAGTCCTGGAGGGCAGGTGGGGGCCTCGAGGGGGGGCGGGATTTCCTGGGTAGCATGTAGACACCCAGTCTGCAGGAGCTGGGGAGGGGGACAGGGAACTGGTTTGGGGACACACAGGGGACACTTACTTTGCCAAGAGTCACCCTAGAGCCACATGATTGGGGCCCTGTAATAAGGCCCAAGTCTGAGCTCCGGTGCTCATTAACCAGGGGGCCTCCAGCAACACTTTATCCTTGTGCACCTCGACTTTTCATTGTCCAAGTGGGGTGACCCCCTCCTTTCCTACTCTCCTCACAGGATTATTTGGAGGATCTAGGGAGTGAGACAGGTTGAAACATGCACACTACATCTAGCTTTTGCCTTTGCACCAGAAGTAACAATCTGGGGAACAGCAGTGAGCTATGCCGCGAAGCCTGCAGTCACTGCCCTTGTGTCGACGAGGAACAGAGATAAATGGTAACGAACGACGCAGGGAGTCCACAAGGCGTGTCCTCACTCACGCCACCTTGCACTGTGTCCCGGCTCCGCGCGGTGTGCTTGGGCACGCTCTCGGCTCCCACCCCCTTTCTTATTGTCATTCCGTCTCGCATTCTCTCTCTTCTCTCTCTCTATGTCTCTCTGTTTCTGCCACACACACACACACACACACACACACACGCACACACACTCAGATTTACCTTCATTTCCATTTATTTCACCTTCACTGGAGGTGTTAGGTGAAGCCACAAAATGACCAGGGCGATCAAGACGGGCAGGGACCCCTGGTGGGGTCTCCAGGTCACTGGTGCTTGCCTGCCCTTATTGATGTTGCATACTAACTGACAAGTCAAAAATTCCGGAGCATTGAAGAGTTGTTAACAAGGGAGAGAACCGACATGTGATTCCGTAGATGAGAAAAGGGCTCAGAGGCAGGAGCGGCTGGCCGGCAGTCCCCTCTCTAGTTCTGGCCAGGGCCAGAGCTCAGCCTCCTGACACCCAGCCCAGTACCTCCAACGACACCACCTGCCATCTCCTTTCCATCGACTGGACATGGGGTTAGCCTCGGTTGGCTCTCACGCCCCTTGATTTGCTACATGAGAACCCCTTCCCCACCCCTGCACAGGGTTTAGGATGGAGCCACACACCCACGACTCGAGTTCACTTACTAGAAAATTCCTCCCGCAGTTCTGGTCTGAAGACTTTGTCCAGCGCCCGGATCTCCTGCAGCTCTTCTTCCTCCACCAACAAGCGGACGATCCTCTGCCCCAGAAAGCCTCCTGCGCCGGTCACCAGGCAGCTCCACCCAGCCATGGCCACACCTGGGAACCAAGAAGCCCTCTCCAGAAACCAGAGAGCACGGGGGAGGGGGCGCAGGTTGGAGGAGGGGGCCACCCTGAACGGGGCCCCAAGCGGAGGCCAAGTGGTTACAGGCTCACACAAATCCATTCTGTTCCCTCAACTCCATGTTTGCAAAAATCTCCCATACTCACCTCTCTTCTTGCCCAGGATACTTCAAAAAAGCTCTACCCTGCCCTGACCTGTTTGGCTCAGTGCTTAGAGCGTTCGCTGCGGTCCTAAAGGTCTCGTGTTTGATTCTGGTCAAGGGCACGTACATGGGTTGCAGGTTCATCCCTGGCCCCAGCCAGGGTCATGCGGGAGGTAACCAATCCATGTGTCTCTCATGTGGGAGGCAACCAATTGATGTCTGATATCAATGTTTCTCTCTCTCTCTCCCCCTCCCTCCCTCCCTTCCACAAAAAGCAATGGAAAAAATATCCTTGGGTGAGAACTAACGATGACAACAACAACAACAACAACAACGACAACAACAAAGCTCTGACCTGTTAAATTGCTAAAAGCCAGATGGGAGAGCTGGGTTCTGGTGTCCTTACCGCCCAAGGCCAGGACTGCAGCGAAGGAGCTGTGCCCTCTGCCTCAGCCTCCTTATCTGGGACTCTGCTGCATATTCATTGCTCAGTCCTGTCCCGGGATCCCTCCTCCCACAAAGTGGGGGAACTTCAGCTTCTATCTCTTCTCCCTCCAAAGCGCAGGAAGAGAAGGCTAGCTTCAAGGTCACTCCCTGATAAAGACCCTTTGTTCCACCCACAGCAGGACACCCGGTAGGTGGCTCCAGCTGTTTGGGGTCCGCAATCTATGCATTTAAACTAGACTAGGAGAGGTCTCCCAGCACAATGGGGACTTTTGCCTCGTGAAGTAAATACACCTGGGGAGGGGCCGGGGGCGGGGGGGGGGGCGCTTGAGTCCACTGCCTCCTCCCTCGGAGCGTGGTTTGAAATGTTGCCGTCTTGCAAAGTTGAGAAATTTGCGATGGTGGCAGCTCCAATCGTCGTGTTCTCCAGGAGGTGACTTTGTTTCCCATCCAAAACATCCAGACATCAATTCTGCTTCTCTCCCGGAGAGCCGTGGGGGCAGCTATCTAGTGACAAACGCCCACTTCCATGCCTGTGTCAGGAGATTAGGGGGTCTAATTGTGGGTCACAGTGGCACTTTAATTACAGATGTTTGTACTCCCCTCACACTTTGGTTGCAAATCCACTCTCAGCAGATTCTTGAACTGGAAATGCAGTGGATGCTTCTGAAGCCCATGGCCTAGAGGTCTCAAACCATGCCCCAGGCTCTCCAGGACACTGTCTTTCCTCCCCTCGAAAAACAGATGTCATTTACATGCATTGACAGGTCCAGACGTTAGTTCAATGCACCTGGACAATCATGCACACCCGTGTAACCACCACACAGAACAAGGTAGAGAACATCTCCTGCACCTTAGAAGGTTCTTTCCTGTCCCTTTCCAGTCACATCCCTCCCCCCATGCTGCCCCAGAAGCAACTGTGTTCTGATTTTTGGTCCTCTAATTTTTTCTTCCCAAGTCATTTTATGGCTCTGGGTTCTATATTTAAATACAGCATCCATCTGAAATTAGGTTTTGTGTGTGAAGTACAGAAAATTTACTGTCATATTTATTTCTCTACGGTCTGTTCATTTTCTATCCCACCAGTTTCTTTTAATTATTTGCTTCCTTTTGCTTACTTTGGGTTCAATTTACGCTTTATTTTTCAGGGTTCCTGTGGTCAAACGTTCGATAATGAATTTAAACCCTTCCCTCTTTTTCGACTGTCAGCATTAAAGCTATAAACCTCTCTCTAAGCACTGTGTTAGCTGCATCCAACAATTTGGATGTATTGGATTTTTAACATCATTCAGGTAAAAATATTTTCTAATTTTCCTGTGATTTCCTCTTTAACACGAACTATTCAGAAGTGTGTTGTTTAATTTTTTAAATTGGAGATGTTTCTAGATATCTTATTGTTATTGATTTCTAATTGAATACTCCTGTGGTCAGAGTGTATACTCTGTGTGATTTTGATTCTTAGATATTCGAGGCTTGCTTGGCGGTCCAGCACACAGTCTACCTTGATGAACATGCCACACGCACTTGGAGAGAATGTTTTCTTCCGTTGTCGAGAGCAATGCCCTGTAGAGACTGTCTGACACCCTCCTCTGGGTCTCTCCCCTCCCTGTACCCTGGACATTCTCTTCTTCCACCGTGGGACCCCGCTCTCACTGTCTCAAACACACTTGCTTAGGAAACGCTGGCTGTAGTCACTGAACGTACCAGCTTTTCTCTGAAGCAGTCGTCACTTGCCAAAGGCGCTTGGTCTGGCTGAGACACGTGGAGCCACCTGAGGCCACCAAGAAGCATCACATACCTCTGTCCCGCTGGAGGAGACCAGATGTCAGCTAGAGTCTCTCTGGGCATTATCTGCAGCCAAAGAGTCAATAAACAGACTCACAGATACAGAGAACAGCCTGATGGGCGCCAGAGGGAAGGGGGCTGGGAACTGGGTGGAAAGGTGAGGGGGTTGAGAAGTACAATTGGAAGTTACAGAATAGTCACAGGGATGTGAAGTACAGCACAGGGAATAGAGTCAATAGTATTATAATAAGTATGTACAGTGCCAGGCGGGTACTGGAAATATGGGGGAGCACTTTGTAAACTATATGTCTGTCTAACCACTATGCTGTACACCAGAAACTAATACAAAATAATATTGAATGTAAACTGTAATTGAAAAATAAAATTAAAAAAAATAAACTCTATAGAAAGCGAGAAATAAAATAAAGGGCATGGCAAATGGGGGCCACAATATCACCTTAAAATTTTTTTTATTGCAAATAGCTTTACTGAGACATAATTTACATGCTCATTTTTCAAACTGGGTGATTTATCATTTTACTGTTAAATTGTAGGAGTACTTCATATTCTTGATACAAGTTATTTAAAAGATATATAATTAGAAAATATTTTCCCCAATTTGTGGCTTATGTTTTTATTTTCTTTTAAAAATATATATTTATTTATTTGTTAGAGAGAGAGGAAGGGAGAGGGATAGAGAGGTAGAAACATTGATGAGAGAACATGGATCGGCTGCCTCCTGCAAGCCCCCTACTGGGGATCGAAACCTGGGCATGTGCCCCGACTGGGAATCGAACCAGTGACCTCTTGGTGCATGGGACGATGCTCAATCCACTGAGCCACATTGGCCAGGCTCTTTTCATTTTCTTAATAATGTCTTTAGAAGCACAAATATTTTCCTTCTGATGAAGTCCCATTTAAAATTATTTTTCTTTAACTACTCATGTTTTTGTCATGAAGATTTTCACCTGTGTTCTATGATCCATTTTGAAGGAAATTTTGCATGTGGTGTGAGTTAATGGTGTAAATTCATATGGTCAGTTGATTTCGACAAAGGTGCCAAGTAAATCCAATGGGGGTAAAGGACCGTCTTTCAAACAAATGGTGCTGGACATCTGGATTGTCCTTGTGTTCAGGGAAGGTCAGGCCATGTTATGTAGGGTGGGGCCCGTCTGAGTCACCACCAGCTGGCGTCAGAGTTTGGGAAGAATTCCTCAACGTGACACAGCCTGGATTAAATGATATGCGGTATCAGGAAAACGCGCAAAGGCTGTGGAATAGAAGGCACGATTCCCTTCCTTCTGTCCTTCACTGATGCAGAAGTGGGCAGGACATCGCTGGGCCCACCACGGAGGTGTGCATTCCAGTGTGGGGACACTCGCCTCTGTTTTTGCATCATATAAGCGCAAGGAAGCAGCTTTCTCAACAGAGGAACACACATGCTGTCGGTGTGTTCTGAGAGTTGCCAGCTGTTCCTAAGAGTTGCATGGGCAAGTCGATGCCCAGCACCTGGAGTCCGTGGGGCGCATGGGAAGTGTTTCCCTCTCCTGCGGGGAGAAAGCACGGGTTCCACAGGGAGCTATTCACGGCACAGTCCCTCATGCTGGGAACAGGGGAGCCCTCTCCTTGGCTACCTTGTTTAACTCCTGAGTCATTTTAGGACAATTATGATCCTGTGCCACAGTCCTAGAGAGATACATTTGGGAAATGGAAGCGTATGAGAATTTTAGGTAAAATACTCCAGGGAGAAAGTATTCATGGATAAAGGGAAACATCTCAGGACTACATTCAGGGACAAAAACAACATTTAGAGGTTGAACAGAGGCAGGGGTGAAGCGGGAGGAAAAGCAGGAGAGTCAAGTGAAAAAGCCTTCCAAGAAGGAAAGTGTGGTCAGCTGGGTTGTTGCTGAGGCATCAACGGCAGCGCAGAAAGGAGTTGACCGTGGGTTTTGGCAACATGGAATGCATAAAGAGCTTGGCAAGGGCCGTTTCCATGCAGGGCTGGGTTAACAATACAGCTGCAGTGCGTTGAGGGACAGGTGACAAGTAAGAGAGTGACCACAAAACACCTGTTCAGGAAGTTGTGCCATGAAGAGCTCAGTGAAAAGATGTTAAAGCCAGTGGGGTCAAGAGTTTGTTCTTGTGGTTGTTATTTTTTTTAACCTTTTTTATTTTTTAATCCTCACCCGAGGATATTTTTCCATTTATCTTCAGATAGAGTGGGAGGGAGAGAGAGAGAAAGAGAGAGAGAGAGAAATATTGACGTGAGAGAGACACATTGATTGGTTGCCTCGTGCACAACCCTGACCAGGGCTGGGGACTGGACTGCAACCAAGATACATACCCTTGACCGGAATCGAACTCGCGACTCATTGGTCCGAGGGCCAACGCTGTAACTGCTGAGCCAAACTGGCCAGGGCTGTTATATTGTTTTTATTTTTATTTTTTGTTATATTGCGATTAAAGTGGGCTACTCCCTTTATTGTTGAATTCTTAACATCTAGCACAGTGCATGACACGTAGAAAGTGCTCAAAAACTTGAATGTTTGCCTAAGTGTTTGTCTTATACATCCTATATCCCCATAAAAATTAGCACAGTATCTGACACATAATGGGAACTTAATTAATGTTTGCTAAATGACTGAATGAATGGAAGGATACACAAGCTATCTAGGACTCCGAATGTCTTAGTGTTTTTAGATTAACACAGAGGAGGAAATAAAAGAGAGCAGTGACCATAAAAATCAGGAAATAAAAGAGAGCAGTGACCATAAAAATCACGGCAGGAGAAGGCTTCCCACACTAATGGGACTCCCTGCAGTTGCCTGTCTGTCTGTCCAGTCTTGGGGCGAAAATTTTCCGTGTGTCCTCCCCTCTCTCATGGAGCCAAGAAGAGTTGATTTTTCAGTTTGTTCAGCTTTTCTACCTGTTGTTAGGATGGAGTGGCGACTTCCAAGCTCCTTACATCGGTAACCTACATGTATTACCTCATTTAATTTTAAAAACGAACCTATTTTTAGATCAGTTTTGGGTTCACAGGACAGTGGGGCAGCAAGTGCAGAGGTCGGAGCCTCCGCCTTATCAACATCCCACACCAGAGAGGTACCTTTGTCACATCGGTGCTATCACCCCGAGCTCGCAGTTTACATCGGAATTCACTCAGCATTGTACATCCCTGAAGTACGACAGGTGCATAATGACACGCACCTACTAGTACAGTATGGTGTGGAGTGGTTTTACTTCTCCCAAAGTCCTTCGCATTCCACCTAGTGGTCCCTTCCTCCCCCAAGCCCAGCAACGCTGATCTTTTCTTTTTTTTTAATCCTCACCCAAGGATATTTTTCTATTTATCTGCAGATAGAGTGGGAAGGAGGGGGAGAGAGAAAGAGAGAGGGAGAGAGAGAGAAACATTGACGTGAGAGGGACACATGGACTGTTTGCCTCTCACAAGACCCTGACCAGGGGACCGCAACCGAGGTTCGTGCCCTTGACCGGAATCCAACCCGAGACTAATTGGTCTGCGGCCCATGCTTTAACCACTGAGCCAAACTGGCCAGGGCAACACCGATCTTTTTACTGTGTCCATAGTTTTGCTTTTCCCGTAATGTTATATAGTCGGACTCATGCAGTATATACCTTTTCAGACTGCCTTCTCTCACTGAGTAATACACATTCAAGGTTGTCTTTTCCTGGTTTGATAGCTCATTTCTTCTGTTGTGGTATGGCTCCATTTATACGTAATACAATGGGCAAATCATTTCCAGGGGATGGGGTGGGGTGGGGAGAGACTGCTAGTGGATACTGGGTTCCTTCCTTCCTTCCGTTTAAATGCATTTTATTTTTAGACAACCTACATATTATGTTTTTTTTTCTTAAAAACAATGCCTCCACTCCAAATAAATCAAGGTCAAAGTAAATGAAAAGCTCAAGATACCATCAGTCCTGTGTGTCCCGGTCCTGGTGTGTGGATGAAAAGCAGCAGCCAGTTCTGATGACAGGTGATAGATCCCAACTGCCAGACTCGTTAACATTTCCCACTTCTGAGCCATCCTTAGAGAGATACATGGGGTGGCACCATCCTCACGTGGTCCAGCGGTGCGACCACGCCGTCTGGACCCCTGTTCCTCTCACCAACAAAGGATGGGTAGTTTTTGAAATGAGCACGAATGGGCTTGATTTGTTGGGCGGCCACTGTCGTAAAAGGCTTTACTCTTTCTGGTCTCTGTGCTTCACGTTTGCCTTTGATCGCTTTCATGTGGTCTTTGATGTACTTCCTGTAGGCTCTTTGTGAAGCTGGTTTCCTGCAAACGATGGGTCATGACAACATCCACGCTGGTGATGACTGTGCCTTCAGCGGAAGCATTTCCACAGGTAAGCGGGTCTTCAGTGTTACCCCCTGTCCTACTGACCACCTTCCTCTCCACCTCCAGCACAGCCCGCCCGCGATCTTCCAGGTCTTGTAGATACTGGAGGACATCTCATCGTCTGCTCAGAGACAGACCCCGCAGGATGGGCCAGGAGGTCCAAGCCGCGCCAGCATTTCCTGCGCTGGCCGGCGCTTGCAGTCCCGCTGCTCCCAAGGTGTCCCCCGGTTTATTTATTTTTTAAAAAATTATTAAATTTATTGGGGTGACACTGGTTAATAACTTTCAAGTGTACAATTCTACAATATGTCATCTATATATTGCCTTGTGTGTTCACCACCCAAAGTCAAGTCTCCTTCCCTCACCATATTTGACCCCCTTTACCCTCCTCTACCTCCCCTTCCCCTTTGGTAACCAGCATATTGTTGTCTTAAAAAAATTTTTTTTCTTTATTGATTTTAGAGAGAGAGGAAGGGAAAGGGAGAGAGAGATAGAAACGTCGATGTCATCGATTGGCTGCCTCTTGCACGCCCCCCACTGGGGATTTGGTCCACACCTGGGCATGTGCCCTGACTGGGAATCGAACAGGCAACCTCTTGGTGCATGGGTCCACGCTCAACCACTGAGCCACACTGGCCGAGCGTTTTCTGTTTTTTTTTTAAATTTATTTGTTTTGTTTGTGTCTGTTATATCCCACATATGAGTTAAATCATATGGTTCTCGTTTTTTTTTTTTTTCCATCTGATTTATTTTGTTTAGCATGATATTCTCACGATCCACCCATGTTGTTGCAAATGGCATTATTTCATGCTTTCTTATGGCTGAGTAGTTCTCCATTGTATATATGCACCACATCCTCTTTATCCAGGCATCCATCGAAGGACGCTTAGGTTTTTCCATGTTTTGACCACTGTGAATAATGCTGCAATGCACACAGCGGTACATACATCTTCATGGGGAAATGTTTTCAAAAAATTTGGGTGGCTATCCAGAAGAGATATTGCTAGGTCAATCATATGGTATCTCTATTCTTAATTTTTTTGCGGAAGCTCCATACTGTTTTTCAAAGTGGCTGTACCAATTTACATTTAGCTCATTTCTTTTTAGTGCTGTATAATATTCCACAGTGTGGCCCTGGCCGGTCTGGCTCAGCGGTTAGAGCATCGGCTGGCGGACCAGAGAGTTCGGGGTTTGGTTCCCACTAAGGGCACATACCTCGGTTGCAGTGTGTCTCTGGCCCTGGTTAGGGTTGTGTGGGTGGCAGCCACTCGGTATGTCTCTCTTACGTCGATGTTTCTCTCTCTCTCTTTCTCCCTCTCTCCCTCCTGCTCTATCCGAAGATAACAGCCAAAAAAAATTTAAAAAATTAAAAATTTTTTTTATAATATTCCACAGTGTGGATATATCACACTTTATCCACTCACCTACTAGAGGGCATCTTGGTTGCTCCCAAATATTGGCCTTTGTGAGTAAAGCTCTTATAAACATTCATGTGCAGGTTTTTGTGTGGACATACATTTTCCACTTTTGGGGGTAAATACCAAGAAGCACAATTGCTGGATATTATGGTACAAATAGGTTTCTGTCAAACTTTCTTCCAAAGTGTCTGTACCATTTTCACTCCCATCAGTAAGGAATGGGCATTCCTGTTGCTCCACAGCCTCACCAGCACCTGGTGTTGTCAGTGTTTCGAATCTTTTGCCATTCTAGTAAGTATGGAGTGGTCTCTCGTTGTTGTTTTAACTTGCAGTTTCCAATGACATGTGATTTGAGCATCTTTTGGTGTGCCTATTTGCTATCTGTATAGCTTCTTTGGTGAAGTGTCTGTTCAGATCTTTTACTCATTTTTAAATTAGGTTGTTTATTTTCTTATTGTTGAGTTTTAAGTGTCCTTTGTAAATTTTGGATACCGATCTTTATCAAATATATATTTTGTATATACATTCTCCCAGTGTGTGACTTCTTTCTCATTCTCTTGACAGTATCTTTCTCAGAGCAGAAGTTTTTAATTTTAATAAAGTCCACCTTATCAATTCTTTCTTTCATAGATGGTACCTTTGGTGACATATCTAAAAATCACTGCCATGCCCGAGGTCACCAGGATTTTCTCCTATGTTATGTGCTAGGAGTTTTTTAGTTTTGCAATTTACATTTAGGTCTATGATCCACTTTGAGTTAGTTTTCATGAAGGATGTAAGGTAGTGTTGAGATTCTTCTTTGTTACTTTTTTGCATGTGGATGTCCATCTGTTTCAGAATTATTTGTTGAAAAGACTATCTTTTTTCCATTGCATTGCTTTTGCCTCTTTGTCAAAGATCAGTTGGCTATACGTGTGTCTATATCTAGGCTTTCTGTTCTGTTCCATGGATCTGTGTATCTGTTCTTGCATCAATGCCGCACTGTCTTGATTATTATAGCTTTATAGTCAGTCTTGAAGTTGGGTAGGGTCAGTGCTAAGACTCTGTTCTCCTTCAATATTGGGTTGGCTCTTCTGGATCTTGTGCCTCTCCACAGAAATTTCAGAATTAGTTTGTCAATATCCACAGACTAACTTGCTGGGATTTTGATTGGGATGCATTGAATCTATACATCAAGCTGGGAAGAACTGACATCTGGACATAGTGAATCAATCTCCCTACCCATAACATGAACTATCTCGCATTTACTTAGTTCCTCTTTGATTTCTTCTTCTTCTTTTTTTAATCCTCATTCGAGGATATTTTTCCATTTTTCTTTAGAGAGAGTAGGAGGGAGGGAGGGAGAGAGAGAGAGAGAGAAACATCGATGTGAGAGAGACACATTGACTGGTTGCCTCACACACGACCCCGACCAGGGCCGGGGACAAACTGCAACCGAGGTACGTGCCTTGGCCGGAATCGAACCCACAACTCATTGGTCTGCGGGCCAACACTCTAATCGCTGAGCCAAACCGGCCAGGGCCCTCTTTGATTTCTTCAGTCAGAGTTTTGTAGTTTTTTTTCATATAGGTTATGAATATGGTTTGTTAGATTTATACCTAAGTATTTCCTTTTCTTGGGTAATAAGGTAACTGGTATTATGTGTTTATTTTTGTTGTTAATTCTCACCTGAGAATATTTTTTCCATTGATTTTATAGAGAGTGGAAGGCAGGGAGGGAGAGAGAGAGAAACATTGATGTGAGAGAGAAACATCGATTGGTTGCCTCAACCAGGGCTGGGGAGCAAACCTGCAATCCAGGTATGTGCTCTTGACAAGGAAATGAGCCCGGGGCCCCTACGGTGTGTGGACCAATGCTCTAACCACTGAGCCAAACCAGCCAGGGCTGTGTTTTTCCCCAGGGGAGAGCGTGAATGCAGTCTCCCACTACCACAAATGATGCAGTCGAGTTTCCCACATTTGGGGAAATCGAAGGGGTCAGCACATCCGGAGTGCAATGGATAAGCCCCACCCTGGGAAAACCACCTTCCTGATCATGGTATCTTCCCTGCCAGGTAAGTATGGGGGCGTGTTTTTCATTCCAAATCCCACTTGTTCATTACTGGTATGTTGGAAAGCAATTGACTTTTGTAGTTTAACCCTCTATCTGGCAGTTTGTATTTCTTAATCACCTTCACCTTTTTCACTCGCCACCTTTCACCTGGCAGCCATCAGTTAGCTCTCTGTGTCTACGAGTTTGTTTCTGTTATACAGAGGAATATTACTCAGTCATAAAAAAGGAAATCTTACCATTTGCAACAACATAGATGGACCTAGAAGGTATTATACTAAGTGAAATAAGTCAGACAAAGAAAGGCAAGTATCATATGTTTTCACTTATATGAGGAATGTAAAAAAACAAAATAAATTCCTTCAACTCTTATTTATCTGAGAAAGTTTTTATTTCTTCTTCACTTTAAAAAACAATTGTAGCCCTGGCCGGTTTGGCTCAGCGGTTAGAGCATCGGCCTGCGGTCCAGAGAGACCCGGGTTCGGTTCCCGCTAAGGGCATGTACTTCGGTTGCAGTTTGTCCCCGGCCCTGGTTGGTCGTGTGGGTGGCAGCCACTCGATGTGTCACTTTCACATCGATGTTTCTCTCTCTCTCTCTCTCTTCCTCTCTCTCCCTCCCACTCTATCTGAACAAAAAATGAAAAACAACAACAACAACAACAAAAAACAATTGTACAGGACACACAATTCTATGTAGTTGTTTTCTCTCTCTCAATACTTGAAATATTTCACTCCACTCTCTTCTCGCTAGCATGGTTTCTGAGAAGTTGGATGTCATTCTTATCTTTGCTTTCCTATGGGTGATGTGTTCTTCCCCCTCTGGCTTCTTTCAAGGTTTTTTCTTTTAACCTTTGACTTTTCTGTAGTTTGAACATAAAATGCCTTGGTGTTTGCTTATCTTCCTGGGTATGTGTTTGGTGTCTGACATTAATTTGGAGAAAATTTTTAGTCATTATTGCTTTAAATATTTCTACTTTTACTTCTCCTCCTCCTCTTCCTTCTTCTTTTTATTCTCATCACTCATATAATATAGTTGTCCCACAGTGTTTGACTAATCTGCTCTGTTTTCTTTTCAATATTTTTTCTGTTATTATTATTTTTTCCAGTTTTGGAAGTTACTATTGACCTATCTTCAAGCTTGGAGATTCTTCCCTTAGCCGATTCTAGTCTACGAATGAGCCCACCCAAGGCATCTTTATTTGTTACAGTGATTTTGATCTCTAGCATTTCCTTTTTCTTCTTTCTTAGAACTTCCATCTCTCTGCTTACAGAGACCCACCTCTTCTTGCGCGTTGTCTGCTTTGTCCATTAGGGCCCCTACTGTATTAATCATAGTGGTTTTAAATTCCTGGTCTAAAAATTCCAACATCCCTGCCGTATCTGAGTCTGGTTCTGATACTAGTTCTGTCTCTTCAAATCGTATTTTTTTTTTGCCTTTCAGTATATGCCTTGTAATTTTTTGTTTAAGACCAGACATGATTTACTTGATAAAAAATAATAATCCTGGTGAATAGGTCAGTAGTGGTGGTAAGGTGTGGGGAGGGGAAGTGCTCTGTGGTCCTACAATTAGGTCTGTCTTCTGGTGAACTGTGCTGCTGGACCGTGAACTTGGATGCTTCTCCATCCCCTCCTGCCCCCGTAGGTGGGACCGGGTGGCTGCAGGGGCTGGAGGTGAGTGTTTCCCGTCTCCCAGCTACGTTAGGCGCTGATAGAAACCTCAGTAGGTTAGGGTCTGCTGAGACAGTTTCCCTTGAGGGCAGCCTTGGTGAGAGCCCAGTGCTCTGTCGGGAGTATTTCAGAATGGTTCCTCCCCTCCCCCCGCTGGAAGCGCTCAGGGATTTTCTGTGATATGAACCGTGAGAACCTTGGTAGCTTTCCGGGAGGTAAAACAAAAGTACGGGGTCCTCCTGTGATTGGGTGCCCCTTGGGGTTTTTAACTGTCAGACGGTCCCCACTGAGCCGCAGCACTTGGTCAGTTACAGCGCAGGATTCCACCGGGGATGTGGGTTCCTCACGGAGGTTTCTGTTCACAGGCTTCTGCTCAGACAAGCTGCGACTCTCCATCTGCCTGTCTCTGCAATCGGGGGCAGCGGTTTGCCCTGTGACCTCACCTCTCTGAGGGATAAAGAGGAGTTGTTCGTGTTTCATTTGTTCAGCTTTATACTTATGGTTAGGGTGGGGTGGAAACCTCGAAGCTCCTTGCGTCCTGGCCTGGGGAACAGAAGTCCCTCAGGTCGTTCAGTTTTCACAATGGCAGTCCAACAAGATGGGTATTATTGTTTAACAGGGGAAGACGATGTTTTTAGCCTTGCCAAACATCTTGAGGACAGTGACGCCAGAATCGGAGATCGGAGTCCAGGCAGCTTGACCCTGGAGTGACTTCAAGGCTGATTCTCTTTATCAGAAAAAAAAAAAAATCTTATCTTTTAGATACTCAGTATTCTGTTCTGTTGCTGAAAACTTTCCAGTGGAGAAGATTTCTCTGCCTTCTTTACCATGAATTCTAATGTAGGACATTTTTAGGGGCCAAGAAGTCCCTTCTGAGAACTGCCTGTTGGCACCGTCTTGATGATATCTTTGCTCATTTTCCTTGTAATCTTGGATCTAGCCATCTGAGTCCAAAGTGACTTCAGAAATAACACACACACACACACACACACTAACACACACGTGTGTCCACGACCAAAAGAGTACTGTTAACACCAAGGTAAAAGTGTACAGGGAGATGTATGCTAGATTCTCTGGTAATGTCAGCAACCCCATTGTCTGCATACCAAACTGCCTTAATGCCCACGCTATCACGATGCTCACTCTTACTCCAAACCCATCTCCAGTGACTCAGTCAAGCCAGCAGCTGGTGATTTCAGGGCTGAAGAGACGGCCTGGCCATCCTGCTTGCTTAGAAGTCCCTATAAGTATAGTTATTACGGAGAAAACTGGGGACTTTTACAAGTTCACCAGCCAGCAAGGTAATCAGAGCATGAAAAAAAAATCGGATTTATGATGTGAAAGGGAAAAAGGGTGGATGTTATTCTGCCAATGATTTTTCTGGTTTCAAACCTTATTTTCAAGGCTGCTTTTTTATTCTTTTGTACCACAAAGGACAATTTGGTACTGAGATGTTCTCTTATTTCTGATGTGAAGAAAATAATGAGACCAAAGCCTCGGACTTAACACAAACCAAAAGCGACTTTGACAAGTGGTGTCCGAGGCATAGTTCTGAGATCTAGAAGTGAAATTCCAGAGAGTGAGGTTCTAGAAAGTGCACCCACCCCACTCTATGTGATGCTGCGTCCTAATGGGTGACGGATTCGAGGGCTGGGGAACAGGCCAGAGAAGAGTGAGAGCTGTCTGGGTGCCGTCACATGCTAGTGAAATGCCTGGGGGCTCAGTTCCCCACGAGTCTGCCCACTGCCTGCCCGCAGTCAGAGTCCATGTTCTTGGGACCCCTGGGTAACAATATTTCTCAGACTTCGATTGGTTTAACTCTTTCGTTGTTTATTGAGAAGGCCTACCATCTATCTAGTAAACCGATCCATTATGACTGAATAAATATCTCTCATTTCTCATTTATTGGTGAAGGACTATTTTAATTTGTTTCCAGAGTCCCTGAATCTCCTGCCTCAAAACTCTCTTTTTGCTGCTTCTCCTGGAAGTCAGTGCAGTACGCAGAATGGACATTATTTACCGGGCCTGGAGCATCCTAGGTCATGAACACAAATATGTTAGGCTTTCATTTGCTGCTTTCCCCCCCACGTCTCTGGCCTTGGCTCTGTGAGCTGAAGTAAAAAAAAGTTTCCCAAGATCCCCTTCAGCAGTGCGTGACGTAGGCTACCCCAGGACCACCCCTGCCCCATGTCCTTCAGCTCATTTAGGCTACTGTCCCACAATGCAACTGTGGCTGCTATACTAGCCAGACAGTTGCCCCTAGACAAGACACTTCTTAGTATGTTCCTAAACTTTCAGCACAAGCACCTCAGCTTTGTTGCCAAATTAAGACCCCTCCTGGACCTCAAACAGACCATCAGCCCAACAATGAAGAGCCAATTTGAACTTTAAACTGAATAAAAAGTCAGGGTGTAACACAGGGATTATGGTCAATCACCCTTTTCCTGTTAATCAACCCATTAACAATGACATCTAACAGCCTCCTGAGCCTCTTTTCAAAGACCACGAGTCTATAAAGTACCCACTATTCTTCTAAGTATTCTAACTACACTAGGTTTACCTTCTTCTTTCATCTGGTTGGTCTGTCCTGCCCTGTTAGATAGATAGGGAGTATGATTTTCCTGGGGAATAATTTATCTGGATAGCTCCTCTGTCTGGAGTAAAAACTCCATAGTTATTTCACAGAGATGTAGAGGATGTTTCAGTCATTACTGACCTGTCCTTTTAAGACTTTTACTCTGAGAAGAATCAAGGCACTGATGATTTGAAAGTCTGGCTGTTCACTTCTCCTGAATTCTGGGTTCTGAGAGCACCCCAGTACAAGCAAGCAGGACAGTCTAATACCACCATAGCTTATTTTCTGTTTCTAAATAAGTAGGTGGCATATGCCCCATACATTTGGGTTAGGCAAGTTGCTATGGCATTAAGAGTCATGACCAGGGAGATTGCTTTCTCTTTCAGTGTCTGTCATGCTGTCTGATGTCCCCTTGACCGGGCCCTTGGTTATGAAGGACAAGCTGGGCAACCGTGGAACCGTAGTATTGCGTGGGTTCATGAAGAAAAGTGTGTAGCTAGGAATGACAGGAGATTTTCCATGTCTGTTGGCTTAGGTAGTGACCCACTCAGCTTGGTTCTGTCCGAACTCTGTTTACGTTCTTCAGATGTGATGATGCTGTTTCATCCAGCTTTGCCTTTTTGGATTAGTTTATTTAACAAATATATACTCACAACCTTCTATAGTGTTGTGTTCTCTCCAGGCTCTGGGAATGTAGTGGTGAGCAAGACTGACTGAGGTCCCTGTGCTGGTGCAGATGAATAATTCACACACACACACACACGCACACACACACGCACACGCACACGCACACGCAGACAAGTTAATTACGGATTGTAGGAGGGGAAGAAACAGAGGGATGTGATGAGTACAGTGGAGCCTATTCTAAGTACGATGGTCAGGGAAGTCTCACCTCTTTGGGGAGGTGACATTTAAGCTGAGAGCTAAATGTCAAGAAAGAGCCAACCAAGGGAAGAGGATGGGGAAGGACATTGTATGTAGAGGGAGCAGTAAGTGTGAAAGTCCAGAGACAAGCAAAAGTTTTGTTGAGGAATAGAAAGCAGGCAGAAAGGCTGGGGCCTTGAGAGCCAAGGGGACAGTGACAATGCAGTGAGTTGGAAGGGTCACAAGAAACAGACAGGCATTGCCCAGGAGAGCTGGTGATCGGGTTGAGAATTTGTACTACATAAAATGTGAAGCCAAAGATAAGCTTTAAACAGGTGAGACCTAAGATTTGCTTGTACTTAAAACACAGAACAAAAACCTCTCTGGTTGTTGTATAGCAAACAGACTGTAACAAGGAGCAAGAGAGAGCATGGGAAAACAGTTCTGAGGTTGCCTATTTAGGACGTTGATTTCCATCTCTGACTTCCTTGCTGTCTTCAAGTGTCAGATATTATTCAGCCGGGCACCCTTCTCTGGAAGTCTATTTTAGCTGACTACTGGTCTGGGAGCTTTTACTCTGGTAGGGCCTCTATTCATTTTTCCATCTCTCTTTTCATCTATTTATCATTCAGTCCATCCACCCACCCACCCATCGATCCATCCAGTCATCCATCCATCCATACATCCATCCATCCATCCATCCATCCATCCATCCATCCATCCCACAAATAATGTACAGTCCATTTGTGGATAGAGACATGAAAATAAATAAATACAACTCATTGCAATAAGGGCTGTAATAGTAGAATATGCACAGTTCAATAGGAAGCACCTAGCAAGTAGCCAGGGTAGGACTAGGTAATCTTTGAACGAGGTCTTCAAACATGAATAGGAATTTGCGTAACAACAGTAATAAAAGCTACTCTTTCTCAAGCTTCTAGGTGCTAAACATTGTACTCTGAACTTTACAAACATGATCTCATTTAATCTTTGTCCCAACCTAGTGAGTTTGGTAATGTAATCCCTAGTTGATAAACGAGGACAAGAAAACACAGAGATATTGAAAAACTTTCCCAAGTCACCCAGCTTGTCAGTAGCAGTCCTGACTGTTAATCCTTTGTCTGTATAGCTCCAAAGCCTCTATTTCAAACTATATTATTTCCCTATTATGTACAGACAGAAGTATGATTTTTGATGGGGGATATTTTATACGTATCGCTCTTCTGTCCAGAATTCAAATGTCCATAGATGTTTCCTAGAGATACAAAGGATATGCAAAGATGTCATCCACTAGGTATTCAGTCATCACTGATCTCCCTTTTCTGTCAGAGGGGGATTTTAGGCGAGAGAACAGCATATCACCAGCAGTGAGGCAGACAACAGCATGGCACATTCGAGGAAGATGAGGGTTTGACATGCAGGGGTGAAGTGGTTGGGCTGTGGACAGAATGGGGCCCGGGCAGGATGGCATCACACACGTGCTCTGCCTTTGCCTTCCTCCTGTGGGCCACCTCAGCAGTCCCATCACCAGCTCCTTCCTTACAGCCTGGAGAACTGGATCAGGTCCTGATTGATCTCAGCCACCGACCGGCAGCCTAAAAGAACAATGCAGTTAAACAACTCCTGTCTCTGAAGCACCAGGAACCCACCCCGCCATGGCTATGTGGGGATCCACTGGGAACAAGCCCCGCCTTGACCCTGGTGCTCACCCTGAGGAAACGTTATGGATCCAGAATGAATAATGTCATTCTGGTTGTGTTGGGGATTATCTGGGGGGCCTGTGCTCGGGTCCTCTTTTGACAGCTCCGTCAAAATGGTATGGTAAAAATGTAAAAACATTTTAGTATTTCAAAAAAATCCGCACCCGAGGATATTTTTCCATTGATTTGCAGATAAAGTAGGAAGGAGGGAAGGAGAGAAAGAGAGAGAGAGAGAGAGAGAGAGAGAGAGAGAGAGAGAGAAAGAGAGAGAGACATCGATGTGAGAGAGACATCAATGTGAGAGAGACATATCGATTGGCTGCCTCCCGCACAACCCCAATCGGGGCTGGGGATCGATTGCAACTGAGGCATGTGCTCTTGACAGGAATCGAACCTTTGGTCCGAGGACCGTCACTCTAACTGCTGAGCCAAACCAACCAGGACCATTTTAGCATTTTGTAAGCAATTCATGTGTGCAGTAGATATCCTTGACTTTTATCTCGGTCCTGATAAGGCTCGGGGATGTAGGACATGTCTGTCAGGGAGGAAATGACTCAGGGTTGGCACACGAGATGGGGTATTTCATACAGCACTGCCTTCTAAGGAGAAGTCCTGAAAAACGAAACCCCCTTCTGTAGCAAAGGGTTTAATTAAAATGCAAATGTAGGAATGTAGCTGAGATTAGGCACAAGGACTGAGGAGAGTAACTGCAGATAAGAAGTAAAAAGCGGAGGAAGACTGGCTCTGCATGGCGTCTGGGCTGGAGACCTGGGGGCTGAAGGCAACCGTGAAATCTCCCGCCGATGGGAAGGCTGCAGAGTTTAGTAACAGGGTGTGTGATGTTTCCCTGGGAGTTCCTTCCACATCTCCGATGTGTGCACCTTCAGCCTCCCAAAACATAACTTCAGCAAAATGTGTTACTCACAAAAATATAATTCAAAAGGGGTCTTTTCCTGAAAATGGAAACAGGAGAGAGTTGAGTTTCCTGCCTGAGATGGTTGCCCTGGACAGAGACAGCAGGCAGAAACAGCCCGGACACGGAACTGATGCAGCCGAAGCAAGTCTTCGCAGCCACGGCAATGACCTCAGAGCTGGCAGTGACCTTGAGAGCCTTGGGTCTCCGCAGGGCACAGAATAGTGGGGCCTCAAAGCAGGCAGACCTACTCAAGCAGCATGGAGATGCCAAAATGGGACCTTGGGTTATGTATTGTAGGAAGAATACTATTTAAAGTGTGGACCAAAAAAGAGAGGGCAGTATGGAAAGTAACCTCACAGGGTGATGTGATTATAAATTCCTAATTGGGCAGGTCATGGTGGGTAATCATACCCGAGGAACAGAACTCCTTTAGTAAAGGTCGACCTTGGCCTTAAGCGAGCCCTGCCCATTGCTTCTGTGCATCTGGGTCAGCCCCTCGGCAGTGCCTCAGCCCACGGTGTGCGAACCGTCCTGTCACCCAGCCTGGCCTTGCTTTCTCCCCTCTCGTGAAATCATCCCTCCTTAATCACAAATGCGTAAAAAGAAGCTGCCAACCCGTCCTTTCTTGGAAACATTTATCGCTGTTGAAAATGTATCTCTCTTAAAACATTTATCACCCAGGCATGCCCTCTGGCTCAAATAAAATTTTATAAAAATTCTCAGCAGCTTTGGGTGTTCTCATGGAGATTTGGGATGAAAACTTAGTGAGGTCTGTGCAGCCTTGGGTCGATGGGACTTATATGTGGACATTTTGGTTTTCCAAGACAAATCATCATTTTACCCTTTTTATAAATATAGAAATTTCAGAAATGGGTCTCACAGTTGGGAAAACAATACTTTTACACTTATTTTGTTTCCAGCAGCAGGGCTCTCCCCCAGGGCTGTGATGTCACATGGATATCAGGGGAATATATCACTCATTTCCAGGGAATGAGGAGACAGAAGTCACACTGACTGATCGCCACCGATTTTGGTCAGGTTACAGAGTGACACCATCTCTGGGGTTTTACGCCATGATTTTGTATTTGCCGAGTTCCATCAAAAGCACAGGCCCCCAACCTGAGATCCCCTCTCTCCAAGGACAAATCTGGGGGTACTACCAGGGGCAGCGTCTCTTTTTAAAAAATATGTTTTTATTGATTTTTTAGAGAGAAAGGAAGGGAGAGAGAGACAGAGAGAGAGAGAGATAGAAACATCCATGTGAAAGGGAAACATCAATGGATCGGCTGCCTCCTGCACGCCCCCTACTGGGGATGGAGCCCACAACCCAGGCATGTGCCCTGACTGGGAATGAACTGGGGCCTCTCAGTCCTTGGGACTACGCTCAATCCACGGCCACACCGGCTGGGCAAGGGGCAGCATCTCTTAAACAGAGGATTCCCAGGGGTGCCCTTTCTCCTGGGTTTCCTATTCTTTCTCTTCCTCCCTGAACCCTCTTCTCTGTACCTCGTTTGGCTGTGATTGCTACTTTTTCTTTACATGTAAAACAATATATCCTCATTGTAGAACAATGAGAAGGGAGAGGAGTACAAAAAGTTAGGCATAAAAGTGCTCATAATCCTGTTTTTTCTTTCTTTTTTTTCCTGCCCCTTTGAAAAAGGGTGCTCCGCCCTGGCCGGTTTGGCTCAGCGGTTAGAGCGTCGGCCTGCGGTCCAGAGAGACCTGGGTTCGGTTCCCGCTAGGGGCATGTACTTCGGTTGCAGTTTGTCCCCGGCCCTGGTTGGTCGTGCGGGTGGCAGCCACTCGATGTGTCCCTTTCACGTCGATGTTTCTCTCTCTCTCTCTTCCTCTCTCTCCCTCCCACTCTATCTGAACAACAAAAAAAAAAAAAAAAAGAAAAAATGTCCTCGGGTGAGGATAAAAAAAAAAAAAAGAAAAAGGGTGCTCCACTCTGTCTCAGAAATAGTTTCCGGCTGCCATTTACACACCAGTGGTCATTAAGTGTTTACTTTGGGTGGGATAATGAAACTTTGTTATTGTGAATTTCCCAATTAGGCTATTGTTAAAAGAAGTTTAGACATCATTTTACAAGAACAGAGAACATATTTGGGGAGCAGGGCAAATCATCTCAACCTCCTGGAATCCACAGACACCCACAGATCTTCCCATCCCTCTGCCCACTGCCCCCCAGTATACTAGCTGTTCACACTTGTACCCTGTCCTCCCTCATGGGAGGAACTTGGTGACATTGGGTCATTTAGAATGGAGTCATTTAGAATTAGAAAAATACAAACGAAGAACCCCAAACCAAATGCCCTTGAAGAGGAAAGTTACATCCTCAGTTGAGAACCACTGTTTTACGGATATCTGGGATTCCAGGCTTTGCTAAAAACTTAGAAGTTTTTATGAGTGCCACTTTACAATAAATTCATTTTTCACTGAAATCCGTGTAATTTTGAGACACTCAAGTCTGTCTTGCTGTCTGTGGTTATGCGGACGATGCTTCTCCTTCTCCCCCTTCTCTCCTGTTTGTATCTCCCCCAGTCCCTCCAGGCTTCCTCTTTGGCATACTCTCTCGGCTATTCATAGCCCGTGGATATTCCTCTACAATGACACTCAGAGCCACATGCAACGAGCCTGATGTGATCCGAGCAGTCTGGGGCAACATGGAACCCTCTTTCCCATGATGGGAACGTGCATTTGTTTTTGTGTATCTTCATCACGGGACAGTGGTGGTCCCAACGTGGGCGAGGACCAGGGAGTCCTGGAATGTCTGACGGAAGTAAGTCACTGATGCATTGCTTAAAATAGCAAAAGCTTAGAAGCAATCGAGATGTTTAATAACAGGAAGTTTGTCATAGAAATGTTCCTCTCATGATTAAGATGCATCAGAGATGAATCTCTGTCTGGGACATTTCTTCCCTGCTGTCTTTGCTGTCACCCCTGGGCTGGGGAGAGGTGGCAGAAGGAGGGGCCACCACTCCAGTTCCTTAGACTTCCTGCTTTTAGTTTCAAATCAGGAAAAAATGACACACTCACCTGTAAGGGCCATGGAAGTGTGGAACTCATCTTTTAAAATGTTCAAAACTTCCCCAATACCATGTTCACCCTGAGAGAGAGAGAGAGAGAGAGAGGGAGAGAGAGAGAGAGATGAAGGAACATTTCGACCATGAGCTGAGTATACATTCTAGGTGTGAAACAAAGAAACACCAAGAGGAGAAGCGGGGCTGAGAGCTCTTGAGCATTTGCAATAGCTGCCAGGAAGCGCGGAGAGGCGGGCCAGGTGTGACTGTCCTTCAGGGACCTGCGCCTGGGAAAAGGGCCAAGCTTGGGGCTAACCACAGAAAAGCGTGCAGAGGGATGAGAAACACGGTATCTCCCGGCTGTTTTCACGACGGTCTCACCTTGCAGGCGAGACCCCACAGGATTGGTCTCCCCAGGAAAACGCACTTCGCCCCGAGGGCCAGAGCCTTTAGCACATCGTTGCCCGTGCGGACCCCTCCGTCCAGGTACACCTCCAGCCTCCCCTTCACGGCGGCCACCACTTCCGGCAGGGCATCGACCTGCAAGGGGAGCAGGTGCGCCTGAGGATTTCCGTCTGGACTCTCGGGGCATCAGGAAGGCGGTGCCTCTCATCGTGGGCCAGGAAGTCTAAGCTTTTGTATTTCCTGCAATTTGTCTTACAGAAGTAATTGAGAATGTGCTAAAGCTTTAAGCATGGGCACCGATGCAGTGTTTAAAATAGTGGAAGCTTGGCCCGGCTGGTGTGGCTCAGTGGTTGAGCGTCGACCCATGCACCAGGAGGTCACCGGTTCGATTCCCGGTCAGGGCAAATGCCCAGGTTGTGGGCCTGATCCTCAGTGGGGGGCATGCAGGAGGCAGCCAATTGATGTTCCTTCTCATTGATGTTTCTATCTCTCTCTAAAATCAATAAAGAAAAACATTTTAAATAGTGGAAGCTTGGAAGCTTCCAGATGTTCCATAATAGGAAGTTTGTTATATAAATTGTCCTCTCATGGTTAAGAAGTACAAATTGCCAGTTATAAAAATAGTCACAGGGATGTAGAGTACAGCACAGGGAATGTAGTCAATAGTGTTGTAATAACTATGTATGGTGCCAGGTGGGGACTAGGTTTATCAGGTGATCACTTCATAAGGTACACAAATGTCTTATACTATGGTGTACACTTGAAACCAATATAATATTGTATGTTAACTGTAATTGAAAAGTAAATTTAAGAAAATAATAAATTGTCCATTCATACTACACACCATTAAAAATAAGAGGAGCATATATATTGAAATAATATGATGCTCTTAATATATTTTTAAGTGAAAAGAAGAAAATTACAAAATATTATGTATCATTTTTTAAACCTAAAATGTTATATTTGCATTATAAAGTTGATAAAAACAATTCCCCAAATATTGACATTAATGATAATGATAACATATCATTTCACCTTTTTTTTGCTTTTGTAAATATTTTATAATTTATCTGCAGTGCACGTTTTACCTATATAATAAAAAGACCAAAAAAGGGTGAAAATCAACTTTTCTTTCTTAAAACAAGTCAAGCAGCAGTAGAAGAATCTTGAAAATAAGCTTCATGAAAATATGTATCTTGAAAATACATATCTTCATGAAAATAAATCAACAATTAATTCCCAGTTAAAGGTTCTTTCCCTGCCTCTCTCTCTTCATTTTCTCTCCCCAAACTCCATCTCTAATAGACGTAAATTCACATTATGGGAAAAATTACAAAGTGTCATAAATTTTTAGCAAAAGAGTCATAGGGCATTTTAAAGCTGTCCTGTGAAAAGCAGTTCTTTATCAGCTTAAGTGATACACTGTTCCTTCCTGGGTTGCGTCAGATGAGAAACTAGGAGGCTACAATCCATGCAGTCAGGCGACCTTCCAGCTGAACGCTTCTTCCAGGAGGCAGGAGGCTTCAGTACTTTTGAAACATCTCCAATATCAAACCCACCTTAATTACTTCCTAACTGCGTGAACGGGAGAAGTTGCTTAGCATCTGTTAACTCCAGGATCCCCATCTGGAGCATGGGTATAATAATACCCATCTTGTAGGACTGCTGTACGATTTATGTATTTATTTATTTTTTCTTTATTGATTTGAGAGGAAGGGAGAAGGAGAGAGAGAGACAGAAACATTGATGAGAGAGAACATCAATTGGCCACTTCCTACATGCCCCCCACCGGGGATCGGACCCACAACCTGGGCATGTGCCCTGACCGGGAATCGAACCAGCGACCTCTTGGTGCATGGGTCGATGCTCAACCACTGAGCCACACCGGCCAGGCAGGACTGTTGTAAGATTTAGAGATGATATGTAAAATGTGTAAAACTAGCCTGGCACAAACGAGGCCATTGTTAATGATTAAAAGTCCTTAAAATGTTCACTCATATGCCAATACACCAACATATGTGGTAAGGGAGAGGGCAGTGTGTACCACACTGTACAGAGTACCTTGCTCCAGACACACACACACACACACACACACACACACACACACACACACCACTCACCAAAGCACCCCTCTGAGGTCACCCTACTCACAGAAGCAGGAGCATCATCAAGCTGCCTCCCTCCATGGTTGGAAACAATGATGCCGTGGACTTTGTGCTTCACAGCTAACTCTGCATCCTCTTTTGTCAAGATCCCTTTGAGGATGATGGGCAGCTGAGTTAAGCTCTGAAGCCAGGAGAGATCTTCCCAGCAGAAGGACGAGTCAATGGGAGACATCTGCAGATGAGGCAATGCATTTCTCTGGGGGAAGGAAAGAGAACCTTAGTCCTGAACTCCGTCAAGATCGCTTGATCCATGTCAAGGATGAGGAACTGAGAAAGCCAATGAGTGAGTGATAAGTGAAAAGAAGCATTTATGAGCTTGAAAAGAAAAGCAACAAAAATCAACCCCACTTCTAGCTTCTTTTCTTTACAAAAATAATTTTAAACTTTAATAGCTTATTCATTAACCATTACTTGTTTCCCTGTTCAACCCTTATGCCAGGTTCTGTGGACACAAACACAGCTAACACACAGTCCCTACATGAGAAGAACTCAGAGTTCAGTGAGTGAGATGGATGAGCAAAAGCATTTATAGGCCAATGTAATGTGTTATGGTTGAGATCTGCACAGGAAAATAAGAACTAAGCAATACTTCAATAATCGTAAATCAGATATTATGTATTGACCCTTGACTCACTACGGGCATGAAATATCCGTATATTTCTGGAATCGGAGATAAGGATTCCTGAAAACCTCAAGGCCAAATCGTGTGTGACTTAGTGAGTAGAACTGTCAAGTGTCTCTTGGCTGGATATCGCAGCTGCCCATTGACTGAAACAAGTGGTATCTTCACTGTAGCCAAGGGATTCCAACCTTACCATGTCTTTCTCTGTCTGGGGCACTCCATCCCATCTGACCATAGGATTAAAAACCAATTTTTTTTCTTTATTGATTTTTAGAGAGAGAGGAAGGGAGAGGGAGAGAGAGATAGAAACATCGATGAGAGAGAACATCGATTGGCCGCCTCCTGCATGCCCCCCACTGGGGATTAGGCCCACAACATGGACATGTGCCCTGGCAGGGAATCGAACCGGCGACCTCTTGATGCATGGGTCAACGCTCAACCACGGAGCCACACCGGCCGGGCTGACCATAGGATTTTAATGGGTGAAGTGCCCTTTGCAGTCATCTGGTTCAGAGATTCCAAACAAACATGTTGGAGCATCTCAGTGCTTCATGGATGAGTTCCAGATGTGCAGAGATATTGACCCTTTATTTCTCAGGGCAGTAGGGTGGGGCCTGGGCTGGTTGCACTCCATGGCTGGTCACCTTGACTGTGAGCATGCCCGTCAGAGGGTCAGTTTATCTAAGTGTGCCATCCAAAATTATTATTTTCTAAGTGTGCCATAAAGTAGGAAATGTTGGAAGAACTTGTTTAGTTTACTCTCTCATCCATGCAAAATCCTTTCTCTAGCTTTCTCAGCACTCAGCCCTGGCCAGAACACGTCTGGTGACTGATTGGGCAGCCCCAGGAGTGAGAACATTCTGTTTGCCTGGAAGCTCTGGGAAGCAGGAACCAGATCTGGTTTTGAACGCCTGCATCGCCAGTGACTGGCACGGTGCAGGCACTCATTGAATTCTTGTGCAAAAAAAAAAAAAAAAAAGGTGGGGGGGAGAACCCAGGAAGGAAATTTGCCTTCTGTAATGCCTGCCCATTGGACTTGCTATTTTTCTTACCTCCTTAGGTGATCGAAGATCCTTTAGCAGTAAATTCGTCTTCAAGTTCAATTGGTTTCGAATGTCATGTCGCCTGTTGCCAACTTTGGGCACATCCACGGTGATGACCAGAGCTCTGAAGCCCAAGGACTCTGCCCTCTGGATCAGCTGTTTGTTTAGCTGCCGATCTGGCTGCACATAGAGCTGGAACCACCGGAAGCCTCTGGGGGCAGCAGTAACAATGTCTTCCAGGGTACAGCTGGCATAGGTGCTGGTGACATAGCAGATGCCGGCTGCTTGGGCAGCTGCAAAGCAAATGATGCAGCTCAGGTGGGGAGCCAGAGGCATTCCGGACTGGGGGGAGAAGCCCTAGGGCTCTGCACTGCCTCTGGCCCACTTGCCTGGCGAGTGAAGATAAGGCGTGACTTCCCTCTGCTTCGCAGAAGCAACTTAAGGGGGACAAAGGATGAGGACATGTCATTCCAGTGGAGAAGGCTGAGGTTTCTAGTGGAAAAAAGCATGACGTCTGAACTGAGAAGAATCTTATTTCTACCACATTGTAGCCGTGTGGTCTTGAATCTCATTTTCCTTACCTGTCAAGTGGGGAAAATAATAATACCTCTCTTACAGAGTTGTTGGGAGAGTAAATAAGATACTAGATGTGGAAACATTTTTTAAAATTATGAAGTGATATCCTGTACACGTGCTAGTGAGTGATGTTGGAGATGACGATGACCATGATGTTGACCTGGCTGCTGTGTTGCATTTCTCATCTCCTCCTTCGTGCATTTTCAGTGGGATTCACCAACAGGCTAATGCAATTACCATTCTACAACCCACTGGCAGAGTATTTGGCCTAATCAAAAATGAATGTTTTAAATTCCTAATGTCAACAGGAGATACCCCCATTCTTTAGCCCCACGTCCAATACAACACAACACACACAACCACCGAGACCTAGTGAAGTAGTCACATTCATAACGGACGTTCATATTTCAGCCTTGCCAGACTTGGCTTCTAAACCAAATGTTGTCACTTTCAGCTCTAGAATCCCCAGGTGCGTTACTTTCTATAGCACGGAGTCAAAGGAAAAGACCCCAAGGAAACTTGCAGAAAACAGATCGAGCATAGGGTGAAGATTACAAAGGAGTCACAGGAATATCTCCTACCCGGCTTCACCTCTTCCCTTTCCTTCTCCTTATTATTTTTGGTGGGGTGGGGGTGGGGGTAGAGAAAGAAGGCAACTAGGGAGGAGGCATAACCCAGTAAGAAACTGTCAAATAGGATGATAAAGTCAATTGGGCAAAAACGAGATGGAACATTTGGAAAAACACCTGCCAGGGTTGTGTGAGGACCTAATGTCACGACTCTCTTCTCATCCTAAACTCAGACACTCACCATTCAGCCTCAGGAGGGGTCAGAGAGAGCCCTACCCCCGGGGCCACATGGACCATCCTTTCCCCACAGACTGTGTGAATTAGAGGGGCAGTGCCCTCTTCTGGGGGTGTCTTGGTGGGTTTTGCACCCTCCCATTCATCAGCAGCCTCTCTCCCACCCTAACCACTCTTTCTTATGGGAAGTGGGCATTTTCTCCCTCTTAGGTGAGGTGTTATGCAAACATAGTGTTAAACATCCTTTTCCCACCCTCCTGAATTCCAACCAGGTGCTGTCCCTAAACCTCTTCTCTGGAGAAGCCCTGGAGCTGCCTGCCCCTGCTTGAAGGACACCCCCCCACGCAGGGCCCTGGGAAGGGGCCTCAGGTGGGGCTGGTTCGCACCTCTGGCTGTGCTCATCTCTCCATCGGGCCAGGCCAGGCAGTGGAAACCCGTAGGTGAGATGCCAATGGGGGCACTGATCTCCTCCCCTTGGACTGTGGTCCGGGTGTCCACCTGCGACACATCCTTCAGGTACCGGGGACGGAGGCGGATTCTGTGCTAGACAACAAAGAGATTTCCTATTGGTGGGATTACTCTCCAGCACCGAGGTGCTGCCTGGTGCTGGGGCCTCCTGATTCCTGGTGCTGGTTGAGACCAGACTAGATCCCCAGAAACCTGTGGTGGGGGCCCGTTGGCTGGTAGCTGAATAGGCAGCATAGACCAGCTGGAGGCTCCTCTCCTCCAGGAAGCCTCTCCCAACCCCTGCTCCACACGGACCCGCCTTCTGTGCACTCCCAGCGCATGTGGTCCCCCCAGCCCCTGCCTCGCTCCCTCGCTCCCTCAGTGGGCTGTGTCTCTGAGCCTTGCCGCTCTGACCAGACTCTCAGCTCTTAGATGCTCTGGCTGATTCATCAGAGCAAGGACTAGAAAGGGAAGGAGTAAGAAGCACAGAGCTCCAGGCTCTTCCCTCTCAGGTTGGATCAAGTCTCTAAGGCAAGAAAAGGTCCCTGAAAGGGGACAAAGCCCAGGGGATGATCATGGTGCTCTTTTTGCTAGAAGCTAATTCATTGAAGATTTGACTTAAATACCGCTTTAGGAGAAGGTAGGGAAATTTACCAATGACAAATATATAAAACTATTTTTATTTTTATTTGTTTAATCCTTACCTGAGGACATGCTTAGAGAAAGGAAGGGAGAGAGAAAGAGGAGAGAGAAATACTGATGTGAGAGAAAAACATCGATCGGTTGCCTTCCGTACGTGCTCCAACAGGGGATCAAACCTGCAATCCAAGTAAGTGCCCTGACCTGCAACCTTTCAGTGCACAGGACTACGCTCAACCAACAGGGCCACTTCGGCTGGGGCTATAAAACATTTTAAAGTCAATAGATACTTAGCCTCAGGGTCCAAAATTGCTGGTCTTTCACAAAATACTATTATTCCTGTATACACATTTAGAAAGATTTTTCTGGAAATACTGCTTGTGCAAACTTGGTCAGAGAGGCTTCATCCCTGAAATGAAGGAATAATCCAAGTTTCCTAACAGTCTGGTGAAGACGAAATGAAATAGAGCAATTAAAGTGCCGAGTATAGAGCTAAACAATTAGGAAAACACAGAACGCAGTGTTCGCCTTGTATCTATTTCCCAGTTTGTTCCTGACCTCTCTGTCCCAGGGGTCAGCAAACTTTCTGCAAAGGGCCAGAGAGTCAACCGTTTAGGCTCTGTGGACCTAACCGTCTAGGTCACAATGACTCAGTTCGCTGTTGTAATGTAAAAGCAGCCATAGATAGTATGTATTTTTTTTTTTAAATTTTTTTCCTTTATTGATTTTAGAGAGAGAGGAAGGGAGAGGGAGAGAGAGATAGAAACATTGATGAGAGAGAACATCGATTGGCCGCCGCCTGCATGCCTCCCACTGGGGATTTGGCCCACAACCCGGGCATGTGTCCTGACCAGGGAATCGAACCAGTGACCTCTTGGTGCATGGGTCGATGCTCAACCACTGAGCCACAAAGGCCGGACGATAGTATGTAAATGACTGCGCAGAGCTGTGTTCTAACAAAGCTTTACTCATAGACACCGACATTTAAATTTCATGTAATTTTTGCATGTTACACATTCTTCTTTGTCATTTGATCCTTTTCATCTGCTTTATGAGAAAAAAAACACAAAACCATCCTTGGCTTGTTCACCATCCAAAAAATAGTGGTGGGCCCGACCTGACCTGTGGGCTGCTGTTTGCTGACCTGTGCTCCGCCCCCGGCTTCTCTAGTCCCACCCTCTGCCTTGCATGGATCTTCCTTCATCACCAAGGCTCCTTATTTCCTCCCACCCTGACTCCTCTCTCCTTTCTACATTCTCTCTTTTAAGCCAGGCTTCTCCCTGCCCAGGTGACAGGAGACCTCTGGGCTCTTATCCTATCTTCTCAGGTGGCCAAGTTACTGAAGCGCAGAGGGAGGGTGACTTATCTGTGCTAGTTCTGCAGAGACACTAAGATAAATTCTCTCTCCAACCATCTGTCCCTGACCCCCCCCCCCCAAAAAAACCCAAACTCCAAATAACAGCACAAAACCATTATTATGTCTGAGTTCCCCATGTTCTTTGCAGGCGGAAACCAGGACTGCTCCCGTCTGAGGACCTCTGACCAGCGCACCTGAGGTTGACATAGAAAGGATACAGAAGACCAGACCTTTTAAATGCTGCGATGTTGTCGTCTCGGGTGAAGCCTTCGCCAGCTCCTCCTTCGATATATTCCCACGTGGACTTGGACAGTCGTTCCCGCGCTTTGGCCTCGAAGTCTGTCAGACACACCATGGACATTGCTGGACCTGCAGAGGAAAAAGCAAACCCAACAACCAAACCCAGTAGGAATATTTCAGAGGGAGAGGGGAGGGTGGAGGGACCACAGTATGAACCTGTTTGGAGTCATCATTATCCCCGTATGTTCTTTTATTATTATTATTATTTGAAAGATATATATAGAGAAACATCTACCCGCTGCTTCCCCCAAGCGCCCTGACAGTGGATCGAACAGCAACCTGGGCATATGCGCTGACAGGGAATCAAACGCACCACTTTCTGGTGTACGGGACGACACTCCAGCCAACTGAGCCGCACTGGCCTGGGCAGCCCCCTGAGCTCTTTATCTCGGCAGAGGTACTGTCCTAGGTGCTGACCCCAGCCAGCACACAGAGTCAGGCACACCGCACCCCTCCCTTCTCCAGCCCTGTCCCCAGCTCCTGATTATTTGGTTTTCTAAATATCCCTCATGTCTGTCCCTTCATCTCTAAGCTCACTGCCTCTGATCGAGTTTGAAGTTTGGTCACATCTTATAAGATTATTTAAAAAAATTTCTTATCTTTGTCTCTTGGCCTCCAGATTCACTCTACATCTTGTCTCCTTCCAGCTACCCAGGACTTCTCTAAAATGCAAGTCTCATCATCCTCTTGTCTTTCAGGTGCCCACATCATGGCCTTCATAACTTTCTAGGACCTGGCCCCTGTCGCACCGGCTCCATTGCTTCTTGGCTTTTCCTGGTTTTTTTTGAGTCACTCTGAGCATTTTCTGAACAGGTTGGAGGGCTATTTCATACCTCTGTGGCCTTTTTGGAGGAGACCCACCAGGGTGGGGAAACTGAGGATAAACTGATACTAATATCTGGGAGTTTCCAGGAACTGATGTCTGAATTTTTTGGAGCTGTGGTCCATAGCAGGGAGGAAGCTGATTTTTTCCTGATTCCTTGCCTGGGTCATTGAACACGTTGCTAATCTTGAGACCAAGAAGACAACAGGTTACCTCCATTTGTTCCCATCCCCACTCTGAACCCTGTAAACCCGGAGCCTGGTCCTCTGAAAGAGGAAAGAGGGCAGGGTTTGGGGGTGAACCCCTCCTGAAAGGGCGAGGGCAGTGGGGACAGAGCCACAGTGATGCTGAAGGCCCGGGCTGCAGCGAGTCACAGCATGGAGAGCTCCTGCATGAGAGGGGTCCACTCGGGAGGGGCGATGAGCCTCTAGGTCACAGCTCTGGGCATCTCCCCAGCAGCCGGCAGCGGTGTCAAAATGAACCGAAGGCTGTGAGTAGGAACGGAATGGCTTGGACATCATTGAGGGATGGGGATAAGCCCCAGGAACTAGGGCTCCAAACACAAATGGGGCAGCTCCTGTAGTGGATGAGGGGGCCAACGAGGCCAGCTGAAATGTGGGGTGCTGGGAGTCTTGGTGGGGGTAGGGTGGGGCAGAACTGGCCTGAGGGCATCTGGGGCTGTGTCAGAAACTAGTCAAATCAAAGTGAGAGGTAGCCCCAAACACCTACCTCAGGGCCAAGCAGAAGGAAGTTATGTGACAGAAAACAGAGGCCCTGGGATGTGCAGTGGGCTCTGGAGGGAGATGAGGAGGACGGATCTGAAGCAGCCACAGAGCTGTTCATAGGCAGTGGGTGGGCAGGGAGTACGGAGGCTCGGAGTTGAGTTTGGCAAAGTTCAACAACCATGTCTAATTACTTCCTTCCTGCCCAATCCTTCTAGGGCTCGGTAACTTTAGTTGAATGACTTCATCATCGAGTTTATCCAACTGCACTGCAACAGCTTATTTCCAACTCTGTGTGCAGAGAAGGGTTAACACAGCAGCCCGAGAATGCTACCCAGAAAAAAGCCTGCTTGCAAGGTCGGCCCTTGGCTGGAGGATGGGAGCTCGGATTTCGGGAAGGTTCCTACCATTCCCTGATAAGACAGGCTCACTGTATATCCACTGTTTGTACAAACAATGTGGTTTATGCTGAACATCTGCTTCCTCTCAGAGACTAGAATTTTGGTACAGGTTAGACAGAGGGTCTACATGACCAGCCCCAACACTGACAACGTCTTGGGCACTGAGTCTCTGAAATGGGCTTCCCTGGCAGACACCACTCATTGCTGCAGGAATTACGTGCGCCTGCGTAATTCCCCCAGGAGAGTGCTCGAGGGAGCACTGTCTTCCCCAGACTGGGCCCCAGGAGCCTTTTCTCTTTGCTAATTTTGCTGTGCACCCTTTCACTGCAATAAATCATAGCCTCAGCTACATGCTGCCTTCCTAGTGAATCGCTGAAGCTGGGACCCCCCAACACACATTGTATCCCAGGCGTTAGGACAGTGTGCAGCACTGAGTGGCTGGCCATCAATGTTCATTGCTTGAATTGAACACTCCCATGCCTGTCATCTCTCTCCGCCTTGTTGATGAGAATTCCCTACCAGGTTTCAACTGTGGATGAAAAAAGGGTTTCTATGGAAAGTCACCTCACAGGATGCTCTGATAATAAATTCCTGACCCGGCAGGTCATGTTGGGTAACTTCTTTAGTAAAAGGTTTGTCTTTGCTTTAAGCTAGCCCTGCCCCTTGTTAACTATCCTGTTATCCAATCCCTGCCTTGCTTTCTCCCACCTCCATGTAATCTTCCCTACTTTCCCTCCTTAATTTCAAATGCATAAAAGAAACTGCAAAACTGTTATTCTCTGGAGCATTGGGAATCTTGCTCCCTGGCCTATGTAGTCAGTTTGGCTCAGATAAATGCTTATAAAATTCTCTACAGGTTTGGGCATTTCTCAACTCCCAATGTCTCAACGAATCCCCACATTACATCGCATGGAAATGCTCTTCTGCAGATTTCTAGCATAGAAACTCAACACCGCTTGTGTCTAATCCAGAAAAATGGCTCAGCCTCACTCAGAATTACTTGCCTGGAGTAGAGTGAATTACATTGTCTGAAAGCTGCTTGGAAATAAATAATCCAGCAGCTTTATATATATCAAACACCATTTTATCACACTTCTATCTACTATTTCCATTCTATCTACTTCCCCGTGAAGTAGACAGAAAGCATTCATTTCTCTCTCTCTCTTTGCATTTGAAGAGAACGAGGCAGTACATTATTACAGAGGAAGGCCCAGAATCGTGCCTTCTGGTAGCCTTTAAAGATAGACGTTCTCCAATGTCAATTTCACAGTGCACAGCCAAATAGTTGGTTCACATAAAGTACTTGTTATATTGAATTTAAGAGAACTTCCTAGGGTGAAAAATACAATTATGATGTATTCTTTTCTTTTCATAGCATGTGTAAAGCTTAGTAGAGTACTGAGCCTGTCATTTTCATTGGAGGTTCACTGGAAGGCATATAGTGAAGTGAATGACAACTTTGTTGTTCAAAGCTTTCCCTCAGTTTGGGAGGGAGACTTAGCTCTCTATTTTTTTTTTAATGTACTTCAGTTTGATCCCTACAAGACTTAAACGCACCAGATATTACAGGGCAGATCATGTTATCCAATGGTTTGCTTGTATGCCCATTTTCTTTGATCCCCACTCTTCTTTTCTCCTCCAGCCCTACTGCCCAAGAAGAGGAGAAAGGAAAGGAAATAATAAAAGCTTCTTGTGAACTAAGAACTTGAGCTCATTTAAGCTCATTCCATCTGTTTAGGCTTTTTGCCTCATGGTAAACAGTGATGAGATACAACTAGCATACCAGTGATAAGAAAGCTAAAAGCTGAGAGCAAGGACATCCAGTAGTATCTGGTGCTTACAATCTGAGGTTCAAACAGTTTCTTCTGACCAAGGAAAGGGGCAAGGACGTGGACTGAGGCTGGAAGGACTTTCAAGGCAGACCTTGTTTACGATATATTGCCATTTAATGTAATGCACTTAGATAAGTTATTTTCCTTTGAAGATTTCATATGACTCGTATGATTCATGTTGGTGTCTTTTTAGGAGTTCTGGGTATTTTCAGCCACGTGGGAATCCAATTATTATTTTAAAAGCATTCTTCCTATGGGAAAATGTGTGCTGAGTTCTAAGCACAAGACTTCCAAGTAGAGTTTTGGGACACAGTGATGTGAATTACGAGCTGTCTATGGGGTGTGGAGACTGTGCAGGGCATGCTGGGAGACGTGGACCTGAGTGGTCACATGGTGTCCTGAAAGGTTGGGGATTTTCTCATTCTGCTGAGCAGTGGAATGATCGGATTACACAAAGACCCCTGGAGACAGCACGATGACTCCTTAATAACAATAATGACAACAGAATCGCAACTATCCATCAAGTGCTGTGTAAATTGTTTTATGTGCATTCATGTTTCAGTCCTGATGATAATTCCCAAACACAAATATTGTGCTCTGTACTGGGTGGATGAGAAACCTGCAGGTCAGAGAGATCAAAGTACTCTGCCCACCGTCACACACTGAGTAACGTGTTCTGACTCCCATGGCCTGGCTCTTACGCAGCATGAAAAGAAGCAAGTGTTTGCAAGCAAGTGTGGTTGATAGAGAGAGTTGGCATTTAAACTGTGCAGCTTTGCTCCCTTCCCTCAACAAAACCACAACTCAATCAGAAAGTTTACAGGTTTCATTATTTAGCTGCTCATAAACAATGAGACATTTAAACCAGTCTACAAAGCACGGTTCCATATAGTGTTCCTTCCAGTGATCACAATAACCCAGTGAGATAAAGGGAGATCAGAGAGCAGATGTACCTGAGACTCATTTTATAGATGAAAAAAATTAAAGCCCAGAGAATCCAAGTGAATAATCCAAATTCACATGATGAGAATGGCAAAGCCTGGCCAGGAACCCTTCTGACTGGTTTTGGATATATTTGAGCCAGTGTGGAGTATTAGTGGTACCTTAGGAGACACTTAGGTCTCTGTTCTGTAGGGTTGGAAGAGCTGCATAAAGTGAGCTTGGTCAATCCCCACAAAATCTAGGCCATTGGGAAAGGTGTCCTGTGTGGAGGTCACTGTTCCAGCCTCTTCGTTGGCTCAGAAAGGCTGGAGGGTGCAAATCAGATGTCAGAAACAACACAGCTATTCAGAACAAGCTCTGGACTCGTTTTCCACTACGGACTTGGGTCTTGCAGGTGTAGCTATCGCTCATGGTGGCAGTCACAGGGTAGCAGGAGAGATGAGGAAGGGCAGAGCAGTCGGGGTGGAGAAAGGCAGCCATGGAATGGAGCTCTGTCTGCCTGCTTTGTCCTGACACCTCTCACTGTGGCAACTACTCCAGATTGTATTTCTGAGTCCATAAGGCATTAGTAGCCAAGGGAGTCCATGGAGTCAAGAAGACAGACTCCTGTAAGCTTTGGAACTTGGCAGACAGGGGCTCAAGCCGCAGCTCTGCTCCTTGCTCCCCATGGTTCCATGAAAAGTGATTTATGAAAGAGGAATATTAACGCCTATCCCATGGGGCCCTCATGAGGACCAACCACTACAGCCTATAGAGAGTTTCTAGAACAAATCATCAATAAATGGTAGATCCATTGAATTTTTCCTCTTGCTTTCTTGACACAGGCCTTCTCATCTGAGGCCCCGGGGGTTGAAAGTTGCTTCAAGGGATAGTATGACTTGAACCCCGCGTCAGATTTCCTCACGAGTTGCCCCGACCAGGTTTACGGAGCACACACAATCGGCCAGGAAGGCAGAGGCACTTAGAGCTCATGTGCTTCCTGATATTTCCCAACTGCTTGAAGATGAGCGGGATTATATGGTTAGCTCTGGTCACGGGCTCGGAGTGGAAGTGACATATTAACTCCGGGCCAGGAATTTGGAGCTGATATGTGACCCTTCATCTTTCTCTTCTCCCGCGGCAGCGATCTGGAGGCCTTGTCCGCGAGGAGGCATAGCTCCCGATGAAGGCAGTGTGGGTCCCTGAACCACTATTTGGAAAGGAGTATCCCTGGAGTCCAGCTGATTTTGTATGAGCAAGAAATAAAGATTTGTGTGTTAACTCACTAAGATTTTGTGGTTTAATCTTTACTAAGGTATAGCGGAACCTACCCTGTCTAATATATCTAGGCACTGGATAAAAAAACCCAAAGCGTATGATATCAATATCTGCTCTCCAGAAACTTGGAGTCAAAGGAGACGACAGATCTCAATAACGCATTCTCTGTTCGTTGCTATGAGGTAGAGTGTAACAGGAATCCTTTTCTGGGGAGTTATGTGGGAATTTGCGGATATGTCCGTCATCTCTTACGTGTTATCCCACAGATGATGTTCTGCAACACATAGTCTAGACAAGCTCCAACTCTCAGCTATCCATAAAACGAGGACATGACCGTCTACCTTATGAATTCACAGGATCTTGGAAAATGCAGAATAGCCTAGTGATTAAGAGTAAAGACTTTGCCCTGGCCAGTTTGGCTCAGCGGTTAGAGCGTCGGCCTGTGGTCCGGAGAGACCCGGGTTTGGTTCCCGCTAAGGGCACGTACCTCGGTTGCAGTTCGTCCCCGGCCCTGGTTGGTCGTGCGTGAGGCAGCCACTCGATGTGCCCCTTTCACGTTGATGTTTCTCTCTCTCTCTCTTCCTCTCTCTCCCTCCCACTCTAAACAAAAAATGGAAAAATGTACCTCGGGTGAGGATTGAAAAAAAAAAAGAGTAAAGACTTTGGCCCTGGCCAGTGCGACTCAGTTGGTTGAGTGTCACCCCATGTACCAAGAGGTTGCTGGTTCAATTCTCAGTCAGGGCACACGACCAAGTTGCAGGCTTTATCTCCAGTACGGGGTGTGCAGGAGGCAGCCGATTGATGTTCTCTCTCTCTCTCCCTTCCTCTCTCTCTCAAATCAATAAAAACATATTTTAAAAAACAAGAGTAAAGACTTTGGGAGTTTTGCTTCCTGCTAGGAGGTAGATCACAAAAAGCCATTTCTTTGATCCAATTTCTAGAGTCTATGTTATGTTTTATTGATCCATTTTCTATCTTCATAGTGTGGATGAAAAAGGGGTTCTATAGAAATTAACCTCACAGGGTGACCTGATCATAAATTCCTAACTGGACAGATCATGGTGGGTAGTCATGCCCGAGGCATATAACTTCTTTAGTATAAAGTTTATCTTTGCCTTAAGCTAACCTTGTCCCTCGTTTCTGTGTGCCCAGGTTAACACCTTGGAAACGCCTCCTTTCAGAAGTAAGCAGATAGAGACTTCCGGTCAAGATGGCGGGTAGGTAAGCGCGGTATCCGTCCTCCCACAACCACATCAAGGTTACAACTAAACTACAGAACCACCATCATTCAGAACCGCCTGACATCAAGCTGAATGGAAGTCCTACAACTACGGAATTAAAGAAGAAGCCGCATGGAGACTGGTAGGAGGGCGGAGGCATGACGGGCTGGTCCCACACCCACGTGTGGCGGATAAAAATCAGGAGGACACCTCGGCTGGGAAGGTCCTCCCTGAGGACTGAGGGGTCCCCGTCCCACACCAGGCGCCCAGCTCAGGGTTCCAGTGCCAGGAAGAGAATCCCCATCACTTCTGGCTGTAAAACCAGCGGGAACTGAGGCTGAGGCGGCTGGAGCCCCCGCAGCTCCTCTTAAAGGGCCCGCGCACAGACTTACTCGGACTCGCACCCTCCAGGCTCCAGTGTGGGGAAGGCAGCTTGAAAGGCGCCAGAGTCATATGGGGAAGAACTGAGCTGTTTGGCATTGGGGCGAAGGCTGGAGAGGTAGCTTTCTCCTGGACAGACGTGCTATCAGAGGCTTTTGTTTCTTTGGTGAGCCCTTCCCTGGGCCTGCGGACACGGCCATATCTGGGTCTCCAGCAACCTGGCTCACACTGTGTGCCCCGCCCTGGGGATTCCCTGAGGCACCGCCCCACTCAACTTTCAGGCCCACCCAAGCTGTTGTCAGTTGCTTTACCATAGGATTGGCCTGTCTTGGATCCTGCTTCAGCTTTTCCTAAATTATTTCAAACAAGCAGCATCTGGTCTCAGCTAGCTCCATAACTCTCACTAAGTAATACACAGAAACAAACACAGGGAGGCAGCCAAAATGAGGAGACAAAGGAACAGGTCCCAAATGAAAGAACAGAACAAAACTCCAGGAAAAGAACTAAGCGAAATGGAGATAAGCAACCTAACAGATGCTGAGTTCAAAACACTGCTTATAAGGATGCTCAATGGACTTAGTGAGAACCTCAGTGAACTTAGTGAGGGCCTTAAGAGCATAAAAAAGGACCAGTCAGAAATGAAGGAGGCACTAACTGAAATAAAGAATAATCTACACAGATTCAATAGTAGAGTAGGCAAAACCAAGAAGCAAACCATCGATTTGGAATATAAGGAAGCAAAAAACACCCAATCAGAACAGCAAAAAGAAAAAAGAATCCAAAAAAATGAGGATAGTGTAAGGAGCCTCTGGGACAACTTCAAGCATGCCAACATTCGCATCTTGGGGGTGCCAGAAGGAGAAGAGAGAGAACAAGAAATCAAAAATCTATTCGAAACAATAATGGCAGAATACTTCCCCAACTTGGTGAAGGAAACAGACATACAAGTCCAGGAAGCACAGAGAGTCCCAAACAAGATGAACCCCAAGAGGCCCACACCTAGACACATCATCATCAAAATGCAAAAGGTTCAAGACAAAGAGAGAATCTTAAAAGCAGCAAGAGAAAAGCAGTTCATTACCTACAAGGGAGTTCCCATAAGACTGTCAGCTGATTTCTCAAAAGAAACTTTGCAGGCCAGGAGGGAGTGGCAAGAAATATTCAAAGTGATGAAAAGCAAGAACTTACAACCAAGATTACTCTATCCTGCAAAGCTGTCATTTAGAATCGATGGCCATATAAAGAGTTTCCCAGACAAGGAAAAGCTAAAAAAGTTCATCACCACCAAACCATTATTATATGAAATGCTGAAGGGTCTTCTTGAAGAAAAAGATAAAAAAATATGAACAAACAAAATGGCAATGAATACATATCTATCGACAATTGAATCTACAAACAAAATGAACAAGCAGAACAGAAACATTCTCATAGATACAGAAAAATATTGTTGGTTGCCAGATGGTAGAGGGGTTGGGGGGATGGGTGAAAAAGGTGAAGGGATTAAGAAGTACAAATTGGTTGTTAGACTGACAAACCTCAAAGGGAAGGGGGGTTGGGGGGTGGGAAGAAATAAACCAAAGAACTTATATGTATATGTGCATAACCAATGGACACGGACAACAGTGTGGGGAAAGGCAGGAGGGGGGCGGGAATGGGGAGGAGGGGATCAATGGGGGAAAAACGAGGAACATCTGTAATACATTCAACAATAAAGATAAGTTAAAAAAAAAAAAGCCAGCAGATAGTATTGTTAACTGTTCTATAATCTGATCCCCACATTGCTTTCTCCTGCCTTCATGTAATCTTCCGCACATTTTCCTCCTTAACTCCAAGTGCACAGAATAAGCTGCCAACTGCCATTCCGAGTAGCAGTTTTCTCAGTCTACTGAGATCTTGTTTCCAAGCATATCCTCTGTTTGGCTCAAATACATTTTTATAAAAATTCTCTAAAAGGATGGACATTCTTCTTTCGACAGGACCACCACCACCCTGGTTCTCCAGAGCTTGACCTGTAGATTCAATGTGACCTGAAACGCTCTGCAGCGGAAGGAATTGCACCTAGTTCCAAACAAGCTTATTTCCCAAAGAAACTACCCCTGTTCAAGTGTTTGCGAAACATTAACTTCTCTGCCATTTATTATTTATTTATTTATTTATTTATTTATGAGATCTATTTGTTGCTCCACTGATGTATGCATTCATTGGTTGATTCTCGTATGTGCCCTGATTGGGGATCAAACCCTCAACCTTGGCGTATTGGGACGCCGGCTCTAACCAACAGCCACCCGGCCAGGGCTCTCCACCTTTCAGAAGCAGCCATCATGCCACTGTTTTCCTCTGCCCACGGCCAGGGAGCAGTGGTCAAGGTATAAAGTACATCCCTGCGGACAGGGGCTGTACTATTCAGATTTTCCAGAACCTTCAAGTGAGCAGATTTTGACCCTCCTAAGGGTCAGTATTCTACCAGGGGGTTCTACTACTTGACTTAACTAAAGGTAACCTCCTCTGTCTGGAGCGTCTTCGAAGTGATGCTTCCTTTGTCCCCTCCGTGTCCTGTCAACATGACCCCTTTTGCCGCCTTGTAAGTTCCCAGCTGGCTGCCACAATGCCTCAGCAGTCTTGGCCCGTTCTCACCCCACCGGCCCTGCGTCCCCTCCCTGGTTCTCAGCCCACAGCAGACACCCAGCCACGAACCTTACTTCAGTGTCCTCAGGACTCACGACAGTGGCGTCTGGAGGCAGCCACCCGAAGCCTGGCTCACGGCTGAATGTGGCAGGAAACAGAAGTCGCTACCCACAGCCCACGGGGACAGGGGAGGTTCAAGGCTAAAAGTTAATCTTTTAATGGGAACAATATTCCGCTTTGGAAGTAAATGAGCAACTAACTAGCCCAGAGCAAGGTTAATTTGGAAATGAACTTTTCTGTGCTTTGCAAAGTTACTTCAAATTTAACCGAAGTTCATTATAAAATGAAACTTCAAAATAAAAGAGTGGCTTATTTGCTTCCAAACCTGTGTTTTCCCAGTCCATCCAAGAGGGTTAGACAGAGAGAGTGGTGATTTCCTGTGGAGAATTAAAAAGCCCCTGTGTGTCGAGGAAAGACGGTCTGGGAGGGGGGGTGGGGGCGAGGACCAGCCCCTCCTGGGAGCTGGCTGGCTGGCAGCAGAGGGGACCCAGCCCGGACGGCTGAGGGGTGTGCTGTGTAGGGCCTCCTGGCCTGACAGAGATTAATATGGGAGGCAGAAAGAACCACTCATATTTTTTAAATATTCAAATTATTTTTCTTCACTTCAAGTGTTAGAAAACAAAGGCCCACTGAGGACGCTTGGGGGTGGGTAGTGAGGACGACTGGACTCCTCGCAGGGAGTGCGCGACAAGATGTCTAGTGTCTCCACTGAGCAATCTTCAAAATAAATTTTTTAAATTCATTTTTTATTTATTTTTCAATTACAGTTGACATACATATTAGTTTCAGGCATACAACATAGTGATTAAACATTTATATAACTTACAAAATGATCACCCCGATGAATCTAGTACCCATCTGACACATTACAATAATTTACATCCCCGTGACTATTTTTATAACTGGCAATTTGTACGACTTAATCCCTTCACCTTTTCACCCCTCCCCCCAGTGCCCTTCCCGTCTGGCAACTATCAATTTTTCCCTGTGTCTATGACTTTTTTCTGTTTGTTCGTTTATTTATGTATTTAGTTAGTTAATCCTCACCTGAAGATATTTTCCCATCGATTTTTTAGACAGTGGAAGGGATGGAGGGAGAGAGAGAAACATCTATGTGAGAGAGACACATCAATTGGCTGCCACCCACTGGACCCCAGTTGGGGCCAGGGTTAAACCTGCAACCCAGGTATGTGCCCTTGATCAGGAATCGAACCCACAACCCCTTGGTCCTCGGGCTGATGCTCTAACCACTGAGCAAAACTGGCCAGGGCTATTTTGTTTTCTAGATTCCACCTATGCATGAAATCACATGGTATTTATCTTTCTCCGTCTGACTTATTTCACTTAGCATAATACCTCTATGTCCATCCATGTTGTTGCAAATGGCAAGATTTCATTCTTTTTATGACTGAATAGTATTCTGTTGTATATAGGTACCACTTCCTTATCCACTCATCTATTGATGGACCCTTAGGTTGCTTCCATATTTTGCCTATTGTAAATAATTTGCAATGAACATAGGGGTGCATGTGTCTTTTCAAATTAGTGTTTTGGGTTTCTTCAGATGTATACCCAGAAGTGAAATTGCTGGGTCATACAGCAGTTCTTTTAAAAAATGTTTGAAGTAACTCCATACTGCTTTCCGTGGTAGCTCTACCACCAATGTGCATTCCCACCGACAGTGCACCATTGTTGATTTGTTGATGGCAGCCATTCTGACAGGTGTGAAGTGATATGTCATTGTGATTTTAATTTGCATCTCTCTGATGATTAGTGATGTTGACCATCTTCTCATAGGTCTATTGGCCATCTGTATGTCCTCTTTGGAGAAGGGCTTATTCAGATCTTCTGCTTAATTTTTAATAAGATTGTATGTATGTGTGTTATTTATTTTTAATCCTCACCTGAGGACATTTTTCCATTTATTTTCAGGCAGAGTGGGAGGAAGAGACAGAGAGAGAGAGAGAGAGAGAGAGAGAGAGAGAGAGAGAGAGAGAGAGAGAGAGAGAAACATTGATGTGAGAGAGACACATTGATTAGTTGCCTCCCACATGACCCTGACCAGGGCTGGGCACCAAACCGAAACCGAGGTATGTGCCCTTGACCAGAATCGAACCCACGACTCTTTGGTCCGTGGGCTGAAGCTCTATGTAAGGAATCCATGCAACTTAACACCAAATAAAATAAAATAAAATAATAAAATAAAATAAAATAAAATTTAAAAAGTCCTGCCCTGGCCGGTTTGGCTCAGAGGGCAGGATTGTTTTTATTTTATTTGGTGTTAAGTTGTATGGATTCCTTACACATTGTGGATATTAACCCCTTATCATATGTATTATTGGTAAATATCTTCTCCCATTCAGTAGGTTGTCTTTTGGTTGTGTTGATGGTTTCCTTTGTTGTGCAAAACTTTCTTCTTTTTTTTTTCAGAGGAGAGCAGCTAACTGAACTCAGTCCCCCACTACCGCAGATCATGCAGCCGAATTCCCCACATTTGGGGATGTCACAGGGGTCAGCACATCTGAGTGCAATGGGTAAGCCTCCCCCTGGGAAAACCACCTCCGTGATCATGGTGTCTCCCCTGCCAGGTGAGTGTGTTGTGCAAAACTTTTTAATTTGATGTAGTTCAATTCATTTATTTTATCTTTTATTTCCCTTGCCTGGGGAGACATATCCAGATAAATATTGCTAAGAGTGATGTCATCGGGTTTACCGCCTATGTTTTCTTCTAGGGGCTTTGGCTTCAGGTTTCAATGTAAGTCTGTAATCCATTTTGAGTTTATTCTTGTATATTATGGTGTAAGAAAGTGGTCCAGTCTCATTGTTTTGCATGTGACTGTCCAGTTTTCCCCAATATCAGTTATAGATTAGACCGTCTTTACCCCATTGTACATTCTTGCCTCCGTTGTCATGGATCAAGTGACCATATAGGCATGGCTTTATTTCTGGGCTCTCTGTTCTAGTCCATTGATCTGTGTGTCTGCTTTTATGCCAGGACCATGCTGTTTTGATTAACATCGCCTTGTAGCATACTTTGATATCAGGTAGCACGATACCTCCAACTTTGTTCTCTCTAGAGATTGCTTTGGATATTCAGGGTCTTTTGGAACCACTAATATTTTTGAGTGGAAATGACTCAGTAATGTAGGCAGAAGACTGGGAAAAGCAAACATAAGACTGCATGTGAAAAAAAAATATTCCCCAAGAACGATCCTGTGGGGTTCACCAAAGGTCACTAGTTAATGTCTAATGTGTTCAGGTCCTTCCCTCTGTGCTTCTGTTCCAGCTCCTGCCACACCTCTTTACTATTGCAACAACTCACATTTGTTAAGTGTTTACGATATACCTGGACTTTGCATGCATTATTTCACTTGATCCTCACAACACCCATATGGGTAGATATTATCTTCCCCAGTTTTCAGAAGAGAAAATGAAGTTAACGAACTTGCCCAAGCCTTTTGTCAGTAAGGAGCAGAGCTGGGATTAGATCCTGGCCTGTAGCCACCATTCCCTGGCATGTGGGAATTGAAGGCTGCTCCAAGGCCATGCATGGGATACGCCTGTATTTTAGAATCTGTACTTGGAGGGAAAATTAACAACTTTCCTGCTGATTTGTTGTACCTTCCCTTCTCAAGGCTCATTCCATCTTTGCTTAGAGGGTAATTGCTACCTGCACTTTGGCCACTAGATGGCAGTATTACCTCAGACATCTTTTCAAATTGACCATACTCTCTGATCTGGAAATGCCTTTCCCACAGCAATTTTCACCCCTCCACAGTCAGCCTCGAGGGCCTGCTCTCATGTCACCTGGCTGCTGTGCCCTGATCCAGACTTTCCACAGCCATTGTCCAATCCTCGACCACACCCCTCCCCTCCAGGAGATATTACGCGAAGAACACAGACGTGGGAACGTGAACGCCTGAGCTCAGACCTGCAGCCACTTACTAACCTCCACGTGCTCCTCAGTCTCTCTGTGCCTGTTTCCTGACAACATCTCCTGCACGTTAATGAGAAGCAAACCAGGTAATACTTATAGGTGCTGGTGGTAGAACCGAGCAAGTTCTCGTATTAGATTCTCAAGTTTGAACTAAGGCCCATCCTGGGGACCTTTTGAATCTGATCCCTGCACTGAGCTAAGGAACATCCTGTCTTCCAAGGTGACACACTTTAATGTCAGTCTTCACTGCTGTAGCCTGAAAGAATGACTCTCAGCGAGGCACAGTGGGCCACGGGCAGAGGGGTCCTGCAGCCTCGGGGTTCATGACGGCCCAGCCTCGGAGCTGACACTGGGCCCCACTGGGGAGCCCCGGCGGGCTCGGTGGATGCAGTAGGATGAGGCTGTAAAGAGATGCTGGTCTTACTCCGGTGGCCACGGGATACCTGTTGAACAACGTGCCTCCTGAGTTTGGGTGAAGAGAAATGATGGGTCAGTCGGGAGCAGTCATGGCCCAGCTTCGTAGGGAGCAAATGTCGCTCCCCGGGCAGGAAGGAACGCCCCAATCCTCCACGATGAGGGCACTCTAGACCAGCGGCTCTCAACCTGTGGGTCGCGACCCCTTTGGGGGTCGAACGACCCTTTCACAGGGGTCGCCTAAGACATAACAGTAACAAAATTACAGTTATGAAGTAGCAACAAAAATAATTGTATGGTTGGGGGTCACCAAAACTGAGGAACTGTATTAAAGGGTCGCAGCATCAGGAAGGTTGAGAACCACTGTCCTAGACCCTCCTGGTCCCTGCTGTGCGGCCCGGTCATCCGTCTTGCTTGGGCTAATTCCTGAAGTCGAGTGAGCTTTGGACTTTGAGGTGTGTGTCCAAGCCTACCAGGTTAAACACCTACCTGACCCTTTGGAGCAGGTTAATATTAACTTGGGGTGCTGAAATTGGAAGCCAACCCAGTCGTGGATGGGCTAAGTCAACCGAGGGGAAGTGTGCATCTTTCTGCAGCCACCGAGCTCCTTCCGGGCGAGGAGCCGCTGTGGCCGAGCCGTGGGTGGGGGTGGCCGTCACAGGGCTGGATGGGGAGACACCGAAGAAGAAGAAGATGCCTCATTTTTCCTTCCTGTCAGTACCCTCCCCTCACCACAGAGGCGTGCTGTCTGTTCTAGGGCTTCACACTATTGGGATCAGTTAAATGATTACTGAGCACAGCTTCTTTCACTCAGCAAAATGCTCTTGAGATTCATCTATATTGTTGCTTATTTGAGTAGTTTTCTCTTTTCATTGCTTAGTGTTGTTTTGTTGTACTCACATAACACACATTGGTTTATCCATGTCCCCACCGGTGGGCGTTCGGCTTGTCCAGTTCGGGAGGGATTATGAATAGAACTGCTATGAACATTCTTCTACGGTTCTTTTGTGAACATTTTCATTTCCCTTGGTAGGTACCCAAGAGTAAAATAGTTAAGTGACAGAGTCGGTTTTTTTTCCCCCATCAACATTTATCCCCCTTATACCCTCTTCCACCCCCACCCCCCATCACCACCACACTGTTGTCTGTGTCCACGACAGTTGGTGTTTTGTGTGTATGTGTGTGTGTGTGTGCGTGTGTGTGTTTTGTTAATCCTCACCCGAGGATATTATTTCCATTGATTTTTAGATAGAATAGACAGGAGGGAGGGGGAGAGAGAGAAAAAACGTCCATGTGAGAGAGACACATTGATTAATTGCCTCTCGTATGCGCCCCAACCAGGGCCAGGGATCGAACCTGCAATCCAGGTACGTGCCCTTGACCAGGAATTGAACCTGCCACCCTTCAACCCTCCACTCTAACCACTGAGCCACACCAGCCAGGGCAAGTCAGTGTGTTTTTAACTTGGAAAGAAAAAGTTCTCCAAAGTGATTGTACCATTTTATTTATTTTTAAGAATTGATTTTTAGAGAGAAAGGGGCAGGGACAGAGAGAGAGAAGGGGAAACATCAAGTTGTTGTTCCAATTGTTTATGCATTCATTGGTTGATTCTTGCATGTGCCCTGACCTGGGATCGAAAATGCAACCTTGTCGTATCGGGACGAAGCTCTAACCAGCTGAGCTACCCGGCCAGAGCGTAGTTGTACCGTTTCAAATTCCCACCCCCAGAATCTGAAAGTTTCAGCCACTTCAATTCACCTACGTTTCATTCTCTTAGCTCACGGTCACTATTGAGAACATTTCAAAGAACCATAATATTGGTTCTTACAAACAGATTTCTGAGGGCTCTGTCCCCAAGAGATGCTTCCTACTTGATAGTTAAAGAGTTTTCCACTCGTTGGGTCCTCAGGCCTGGCGTGCGGAATTCGGAAGGTGCTCAGGGGCAGGAGGGAGGAAGAAGGCACAGCTCAGCCCACCTGCGGGACCCAACCCAGCAACCAATAGGATGACAGATGTTCACGCCAGATCGCCCTCATATCTGAGAGGGGCTCTGTCACCAGTCGCTATCCCATTCCCGAGCAATCAGAGAATTTATTTTCAGCCCGTTAGCTAATTGTTCCCACACTGAGCACAGATCTTCACTAAATTCTCTAAGTGACATTTAAATTTCTGGTTTCCATGATGAAACAGTTGATGAATTACCATGCTCATATCCTGCCAGGAGAGTGTAAATTCATTTGCTTACGATTGCAGCCGATTTCTGAGATCCGTCACACAAGAGATGAAGTCAGTCTCACAGGATTTGGGGCAAATGCTGTAGAAGATGTGGACTTTGGGGGCGGGGTAATGACAGTGCATGCCGGTTGCAGAGAGGTTAGCAAGTCACATCACTGCTCTGGGCTTCGGGTCACTCAGAACCACAGAGGGAACAATCACTCCTGTTTCTGCGCACCTGTCTGCTGGAGGGGGTGTGACTCAGACGAGACAGCTGCCCTGGAACCGTGGCCCTCCACACCCTGCCAGGAGCTCGATAGTGTTACTCATTTCAAATCTGAGTGTTCACCCCTGTGTAAAGTGAGGGTAACAGAGGAATACTTTGCAAGGCAGTTTTAAGAATCAGGTAAGATATCACGGTGGGTGTGCAGTAAGCGAGAGCCTCAATACTAAGCAGGCGGCTTGTTTGAACTATTCAAGTATCTGTACCATCAGCTGCATGAACGTTTTCTCAACAAATGGATGATCCATTCCGTTGACAACCAACCCTTGTTGGATTAGGCACCTGTCCTGCTGATTAAAGCTTACACAACGACAGCGACAGCACCTGGGTTGTGATTTGTAACCCAAATTTCAGCCTCCCAGGTGTCCCTGGTCCTCCGGTCACATGGATTCACCCCTCTCTTCAATATTAAGTGGCAAATAAACCGGCTCTAGCCCCCATCTCGGGCACAGTGGGACACTGTCATCCCTCGGCTCCCTGTTTCCGTGGATCCTCAGAGGACCTACATTTCCTTTCGCTGCTTCTAGAGTTCCCGCTTCTGCTGAGTTCTCGATGCCCGTGGTGTCTGTCTCCTGCAGTTTTCCTTTTTCCATCCTTCACTGACCCAAATGTAGAGCACATCCCTTCTCCTCCACCAAGGCTATTTCCTTCGACCCCTTAGCCAAACTATCGGGCTGTTCTGCTATTTCTTTCTTATCCGAATACAAGGTTTTATTCTGGTGTCCACCTGTATTTCTGCTCTTTTATTTTCCTGCATTTGTATAGAGTGGCTTCTGATATTCTTATCCTCTGAAATGTGCACTTCATTATCTTGTGTGGGTGCAAGCTGTGACCCTATTACGTGCTCTAGCTTGTTCATGTGTGAACATATACATATTAAAACACATTTTTAAAATCATACCATGTTTTCACCTTTATATTACAGGTAGGACATTATATTGATTTTTATATTAATGGGCATAGGTATTATCTATGAATTTTATTTTAGGAAGGGGAAGGGGGCAAACACTAGGTAAATATTAAAAAAGGGGCGTTGGGTGTGACGGCGTGAGAACCAGGGTGTGGGTGCTGATGGGGGAGTCAGAACATACCTTTCCATCCCCACGGCTTCTGTTTTTGCTGCAACCACTCTCGTTAGAGCAGGAGGTGTCGAATCGAACCTTGCAGTACAGAGTGAGTTCTGGTTGGGACCCCCCCTTTGTGAGAGCGAAGGGTTTGCACACCAGCCACTTCGCCGTCTTTCCACGAGATGCCAGCAGCATCCCAGGAGACCCGATGGCTGTGCTGTGCGTCTCTGGGGTGTTCAAAAGCAGCACATGGAAAGTTGCTCCAGCTCCGAACACACTGCAGTCCTTCTGGAGTTCGGGGGCTGCTGATCGCATCCTGGCCGCTTGGTTCCCTACCTGTGTGGTTTCAGAACAACGGGGTCAAATCTGGGCACACTGCAATGTATCCAGTGGGATTCAGAGCTTACCATGGAGGGGATCCCAGCTGCTGTGCTGAGGGCCTCACTGACCCACCCACACACCCACCCACGCACAGACTCCATCTGCTGGAGACTGACCATCAATATCTACCTTTCATTAAACATGTCATCACTGCCGTCACTCAGTCTCAAGGGCACCGACACAAGAACCAGGGCTGGCGCTTGGCGACTGGAAACAGTGAACCTGTGATTTCTTCTAACTCCGGGTAAACAGTCCTCTCCATTCCGCCCCTGTCCAGAGCCCAGGACAAGGCTCTGTCTGTGCTCAGACCCATCTTGGTCTCGAATTTTGCTGAATAGAACTGAAAAGGATGAGCCCTTTCTAGAAGTAAAAATGTTTCCTCTGTGTTTCCAAGGATCTGCTGGTAGCATGGAGAGACACAGAAAGACGCCACCAAGTGAGGCTGAGGCCATCCAACAGAGCCCGAGTGACGTTCCTGCAGAATACAGTGGCCTCTAGCCACACGTAGCTACTGCACACTTGAGATGTGGCTAGTGTGTCTGAAGAACTGATATTTTACTTGATATTAATGAATTAAACTTTACATTTAAATAGCCACATGTGACTAGTGACTCCTGTATTGAACAGGTAGCTATAGAATATGAGACAAAGGCATTCACAGAAGACCTCTAAAATGTCAAGCCCTGAGCTAGATGTGTATATGTTTACGTGTATGTATCATACACAATACATATGTAACTCGCATACATGGTAATATGTGTGATTTGCATATAATTTAAATACATGCAAATGCACCACAGGATCGCAGAGAGACCGTGAAGTGGATGTGGAACTAGCAGCTGTCCTTATGGGGACCGTTCCAGTGGGGAACAACGTGGGCAGGGGAATTCCCGAGAGAATGCGACGAGCCAGTTGACTGGGGCCAAGGATTTTCTAAGACACAGATCAAAAGAAGTTTCTTTCCCATCCAAAAGATAGAAGTCAAGATATAAACACCAAAGTAGGAACAAAAGGAGGGTGGGCAACGGAAGATGACTGAGGTTATCACGGCCCTTCCTCTTTATAAGGACCACGGATTTCAGGATGGGGGGAGGGGGTGGCAGTCAGCCCAGGAAAGGCAGAGGGAGGGGGCCCGCTGCCTGGTGGGAAGGGGGGTGCAGCAGGGACCGGTGAGAGCCGGGACTGCTGGGCAGACGTCAGCGGAAGCTGCGGCTCCCGTGAAGGTGTCCACCCCTTCCGCCCACGCGTGAGGGGGGGACATGGGGAAGGCCAATAATCGGGCACGAAAGGGATTTTCAAGGAACACTGAAATTTGCTGGTTAAATACTTCTCCCGTGTAATTTCCTTTTAATTATACTTATTTTAATACGTTTGTTAAAGAAAAGAAGCCAGGCAGTTGAACCATACCTATTCCAAGTAATATACAAGGTACCCCGGGAGGGAATCCATCAGCGTGCTCCCACAGGAGCACCCCATCCAAACGCCACGTGATGGGGACACCTCAACTCCAGAACAGCAGGTTGCGGGGGGTGGTGTGGGTTTCAGAGCTGCGGAAACCGAGGCTCAGGAAGGATAGGACGCTCGCTGGAGGTCAGGCAGCGAGGAAGAGGCAGACCTCAGTTTTACACCAAGATCTTAGCACTGCGTGTCCGGTGTTCAGATTCAGAGCAAACACCTTCCGAACATTCTCACACCCCTGCTTACAGCAACCCGGGAGACAAATGATTGGGAAAGAAGAAAATGATAGACATTTCTTTCTACAACTCATTAAATACCCTAACTTTTAATGCTAAGTAGTTGTCTCCTCTAGGTTTTATTTATTTTTTAATTATTTTTTCCTTTATTGATTTTAGAGAGAGAGGAAGGGAGAGGGAGAGAGAGAGAGATAGAAACATCGATGAGAGAGAACATCGGCTGGCTGCCTCCTGCATGCCCCTCACGGGGAATCAGGCCCACAACCTGGGCATGTGCCCTGACCGGGAATCCAACTGGCGACCTCTTGGTGCATGGGTCGATGCTCAACTACTGAGCCACACTGGCCAGGCTCCCCTAGGTTTTAAATGTTCGTAGGAGAGAACAGTTTTGAGCTGTCAACCTCTGAGTTATGGGCCCAGCACCTTCCATGCTCCACTCTGCAGGATGGCCATTTATCGAATGATAATGATAATGATAATTAAATAATAATAATATAACAACCTTTGATAGTTCCATACCCTAAGAAAGATGCAGCTATGGCCCTTATGCAACCAAAGCAGACCCATTATCAGCATAATTGCTTTTGTTTTCAGGCTGGCTGGTGTGGCTCAGTGGATTGAGCATCATCTCATGAACTGAGAGGTCCTGGTTCAATCCCTGGTCAGGGCACTTGCCCGGGTTGTGGGCTCGATCCCCAGTAGGGGGTGTGCAGGAGGCAGCTGATGTTTCTCTCTCACATCGATGTTTCTCTCTCTCTCTAAAAAATCAATAAAAACATATATATATATATATATATATTTTTTTTTTTTTTTTTAAAGGAGGTTGCTTACAGCCTTGTCTCTCAAGTTGTAGCAAAGGAACATGGAACCCAAGGTGGGCTCTACATTCAACAGGTGTGCTGGCCACGTACTGTCACAGGTGTCACCTGTCTCTCTTCACTCTAGAGCTCAGTGCTTCTCAGTGCCTCCTGGGAATTTCAAACTCACTAACTTGACATTGAGGACTCTTTCCCAGCTAGCCCGTAACTGACTGGCCTGTGACGGCTGCCTCCTCCATCCCTGCACGCACGACGCTAGCTGGCCAAGGTCACCCGCATCGCTTCCTCATAGGCATCCCTCCGGAAGCTATGCTCTCAAACACCCAGAAGGTGGGGACCACCCTTCATCAGGTTGCACAGGCGGAGGGTTCTTCCACGGTACCTCGTGGCTCTGGCTGTGGCAAAGCCTCTGGGAAACCAAACTCAGGAAAATCCCATCAATTCTGTTGAAACGACTGCCAGCAACGTGAAATTGCTACAAACGCCATGAGTAGCTAACAGGAACAAGAATTTGGTAATTGCTAGTTGGACAAATTGATCTTTTAACAAATTAATTATTTTACAAAACTTATTTTTGGTGCCCTGGCCGGTTTGGCTCAGCGGTTAGAGCGTCGGCCTGCAGACCAGAGAGTCCCGGGTTCGGTTCCTGCCAAGGGCACGTCCCCGGCCTCAGTTGGGGTCATGTGGGTGGCAACCAGTCGATGTGTCTCTCTCACATCGATGTTTCTCTCTCTCTCTTCCTCCCTGTCTCCCTCCCGCTCTATTTGAAGATAAATGCAAAAATGTCCTCAGGTGAGGATAAAAAAATAAAAATTAAAAAACTTAGTTTTGGCTAATTTGTTTTCAGTCAATTGGTTTTTATGAATTTCCTTTTTGTAAGCTGGGTGGCTTCCCCGTTCCTAAGTCTTCCTAAACTTTTAATATCTCCCTGATCTTCCTCAACCTAACTGTCACACCCCAGCCCGTGCCACCACCATACACGGCTGCGTGTAGGAGACTGCTCCCCAGGGGAAGCCCCTCGGGCCTACGGAGGAAGCACTGCATTGCTGGCTGGCTGAGACAGTGACAGTGATGGGCTGACACTGAGCCTGGAAACACCCAAAGACTTGGCTTCAGTTCCGGTTGTTGGGGTTCGTACCATGCTGGTCATCAAATATTTTGAATATCATCTCTGGCAACCACTCTGTTGATAGCACATCCTGTTTTTAAAGAGATAATCCCTGATGTTGGTAAAGGGATCCTATTTGCAAAAGCTTCCTACATTCTGCCCCCACTTGACTGCGAGTGCCTTAGGGCAAACCCTATGTCTACAGTTTTCATCGTTGCGTCTCTAGTGACTGGTCCGGTGTCTGGCACGCAGTGGCCTAGGGTTAAAGTGAAGTAGCACAGGCCTGGATTCAAAGCAGACTGGATCTGTGACAGTGGGTGAGTCCTTCCACCTCCCTGCAGTGTCTGTCAGCTGGGGGAAGAGGCAGCAGCACCTCATCGACTGCTGGGGAAAGGCACACAATGTGAGCGTCGGTACCTGCAAACTGTTATAGTGGAATGAATGAATGAATGAATGAATGAATGAGCTGGGTTGATCCTCACAACAATCCTGTCAGGTATCTGTAACCATACTTCACTTGGGCCTCCGTGCCCTTTGGAGATCTACGTAAACTTGACTCACACCTCAATTCCAGGGCTGAGGAGGCTTGATCTCTCCACAGAATTTCCTTGCTTCTTGTCCTTATGTTCTTATTGTTTTTCTTTTCTTGACCCTCTTGATTCCCCTGCAAGAACTCCATATGAGATCTATATTTCCATAAGAAATCCAACCATACTCAGCATTCTGAGGAGTGGGTAAGTTTGCCGTCAATTTTACATTGGGTCAATAGCACCCACTGACCTCAGTCCTGCCCCCCAAGTCTTCATCATGCTCCCTGGACTTTTTGGACGATATGTGTTTCCCCGTTGACCTTCCTCCTAACAACACAACCCTGCCAAGTGCTGTTCATCGCCCCTCTCTGGCTGAACCATTTCTCACGGGAGTTCTGCCAGACCGAACTGCTGGCCCTCCGCCTCCCTCCCCCGTCCCAGCCTCCACTCAGACTTCTGTCCTCAGTCTCAAGTACATCATGCTTTCAGGAAAAGATTTCTAGCTTGTTCCAAATTGTCCAGAGTTAATGAGGAGAAGACAGAATTTGTTCCTTGTGGCATCTAATTGACAGACACTCCTTCCCAGAGGTTGGCCTGGTGGCCGATATGAAGAGGGTCCCTTTCACTGCCCTCTGAGGCCCTCGTTCCCCACACTGGCTGCATGCACCCCAGTCAGACAGCAATCCTGGGGCAATCCTGGATGGCCAAGGAATTGGCCCCAACGTGGTGGCATCGAGGGCTCAAGTGACCTGGGATAGGTAGGCTTCTAGCTGGGTCTGCTGCTGCTCTTCCTATACCCCACCAGGGGGAGCAATTCGGTGGGCTGCGAGGTTCTCTCTCTCCCACTCCTGGAGGTACCAGGAGAGGAATGATGCGTTTATCAAGCTTTTTTTGCTCTCTAGGCTGGGATAACTCCTTACTCTGACTTCCTTACTTTCCAACTATAACTTCTGGAGGGCTCATGGATGCAGGTTGTCACAAGAAGCCCATTTTCACTGTAACAAAAATTAATGGGTAGGCATTTCCATCTCTGAGTTTTGAGCAGTTGTTTGTATTTCTGGATGCCACCTGCCTGTACTGGGGCCTGTTGGGTAGTGAGGCTGGGTGGCAGGTGGTCAACCTGAGTGTTTATATGCAGTCTGTGGATCTCCTGCCCAGGGCCAGGCAACCTCGGTGGGCACCGGAACTCCAGTCTCAGGAGGCTGAGTTACACACGCCACCGGCCTCGTCTGCATCGGAACCTCCGGTCTCCCCTTGGTGACAGGCCTTGTCCCCATGTCTACTCTCTCCTTGGTCTCAGCCCATGGTCCACAACACCTGCTTAAGTAAGCCTGATTTTCCAAGGTGACCTCTTGCACCATGTCTTCTGCCTTGTTCTCTTAACTTGTTCACGAAGTCTTTCCTTTTTCCCAGTGTTGCCTCTGGTCTGTGTTTTCTTCTCTCCACGTCTGGGTCTGGCTGTGGGACCTTCTCTCACTTTCGCTCCATGAAGTCTTCGCGCCAGGCAGCAGTGAGGTGGAGGAGAGCTCCCAGGACCCTTCTCAGTCTAGCTGACTTGCTAAAGCATGCTCCGTGCGGACAAAGATCACTTCATTCCCCAGGTCTCTCAGGATGACAATCCTCACTTGAGTTTCCTCCTCTTCTGCCTTTGGACAGAGCTTCGGCAGAAACCTTTGAGAGCAGTGGCCCAGCAGAGAGGGGTTGCCTGGCCTGCGTCTCTCCCCGAGCCCTGGGCCAGAAGCACAGAGGAGCATTTGGTGCTCACAAATGGTTTGCCGCACCAGAGACTTCACGAGACGCGGGGCTCAAAGCGTCAGATCATAACGCCGTATTGCTGGGCGGAGGCTCTGTTCCTGTGAAGTCCACAGAGACTTGGACCACGTGGGGAGGCTAAGCCATTGTCGGCAGCCAGCAGAATTCTCTCCCTGCTGCTCCCTAGCCTTGGCAAGTTACCCGGCTTCTTTGAGCCTTGATTTCTGCATCTGTAATAGAAGAATACTTGTTTGTATTTTGGAAGGACTTTTATGAGGGTTAAATAGGATACAGTGTGCAGATAATCTCATACAGCACCTGGTATATGGAAGGTCTTCACTGGTGGCCGCCTGTTCTTCCCCAGTGAGACGTCACACTGCACTGGCTGTTTTTTGTTTAAAAAAAAAAAAAAATATATATATATATATATATATATATATATATATATATATATTTAAATCTTTATCGTTGAGAGTATTACAGATGTCTCCCATTGCCCCCTCCTCCCAGTTCCTGTCCCGCCCCAGGCCTTCACCACCCTATTGCCGTGTCCATGGGCAATGCATAGATGCATGTAAGGTCTTTGGTTAATCTCTCCCTGCCCACTCCACCCCCTTCCCTCTAGGTTCCTCAATCTGTTCCATGTTTCCATGCCTCTGGTTCTATTTTATTCATCAGTTTATTTTGTTCATTAGATTCCACTTTGAAGTGAGATCATGTGATATTTGTCTTTCTCTGACTGGCTTATTTCACTTAGCATGATACTCCCCAGGTCCTTCCATGCTGTCTCAAAGAGTAATAGAGCCTTCTTTTTTACAGCTGCATAATATTCCATTGTGTAAATGTACCACAGCTTTTTTATCCACTCATCTGCTAATGGGAACTTTGCTATTCACAATTGCATTGGCTCTTCAGCAGGACACTGCCTCAAGCTCCCAACCTTTCCTAAATGTTTTCTTCTCTCTTCTCATCAAAGCCTATCAAAACAGGGTTCTGTTCGCTCACTGCTCTGTTCCTAGAACTGATGAAATCATTCAAGCTAAGGTAACTTGAAATTCAGTAAGCGTTACTATCATGTTATTTTATCAGACACTGTAGGCTGCAGCCACCAAGGTCATCCTCCCACCCCCTCTCCAATTTCTTCCTTGCTAGTAAAGCCCTGATTTTTTCAGGTGTCCACTCCCTTCCATGTAGCCATGTGTTTGTGCCCAACTCGGACACTGCAGGAAAGAGCCCCATTGTTTGAAAAGCTGGTGCTGCCAAAGAACCGAGACACACAAACGGTGACATGCAGGTGAGAGCGTGGCCCCGGAGCCAGGCCGGCTGCCTGTGCACCCTCCCTCCCATCTTCCTGGACGGGCTGTCTTGGTCGGATTACTCAACCTCTCTGGGCTTCAGTTTCCTCATCTGCCGAACGGCGTTCGTAAGAGCAGTTACTTGAAAGGGTCGTAAAGATTAAATAAATGAAAACATGTGGGTATGAGAACAGGCGTGCCTGGCACTGAGTTGAAGGGCAATGAATGTTAGCTGTTGTCGTTCCGGAAAACTGCAAGTCGATAGGCCCAGGGGAGGCAATCATTCTGCAGCATCCAAATATCAGATTAGTGAGAATTTAACCTTTAAACACTGCCAGTCTTCCTTAACTTTGTTTACAAACATTTCTCCAAAAGAGAGGTCTATAGTCATTGTTTTTACTTCCTCTTCTACTTCCCCAGGCTTTCCCTTCTGGGCTGTTCACCCCAACCGTGCTTCCTCCGGCTGCAGTGCCAAGAAGGGAATTGTGTTGATATGAGAAGAAAGAGTCAACTAAACCGAGGACAGTGAGATCAACATCACAAGGGGGCGTGTTTACCCCTCCGCCCCCCCATCCCTTTCTGCTTCTGATTTTCTGTTGCACATCTGTGCTGCTCTGTCCTGTGTGTATATGCTCCTTGCACGTCTGTGCTGCTCTGTCCTGTGTATATATACTCCTTACACGTCTGTGCTGCTCTGTCCTGTGTATATGTTCCTTGCACGTCTGTGCTGCTCTGTCCTGTGTATATGTTCCTTGCACGTCTGTGCTGCTCTGTCCTGTGTATGTATACTCCTTACATGTCTGTGCTGCTCTGTCCTGTGTATATACTCCTTGCACGTCTGTGCTGCTCTGTCCTGTGTATGTATACTCCTTACACGTCTGTGCTGCTCTGTCCTGTGTATATACTCCTTGCACGTCTGTGCTGCTCTGTCCTGTGTATGTATACTCCTTACACATCTGTGCTGCTCTGTCCTGCGTATATGCTCCTTGCACGGTCTGTGCTACTCTGTCCTGTGTGTATGCTCCTTGCACGGTCTATGCTGCTCTGTCCTGTGTATATGCTCCTTGCACGTCTGTGCTGCTCTGTCCTGTGTGTATGCTCCTTGCACGGTCTGTGCTGCTCTGTCCTGTGTATATGCTCCTTGCATGTGTGTGCTGCTCTGTCCTGTGTATATGCTCCTTGCACGTCTGTGCCGCTCTGTCCTGTGTGTATGCTCCTTGCACGGTCTGTGCTGCTCTGTCCTGTGTATATGCTCCTTGCACGGTCTGTGCTGCTCTGTCCTGTGTGTATGCTCCTTGCACGGTCTGTGCTGCTCTGTCCTGTGTGTATGCTCCTCACAGACGCACCGCGAGCTCTCTCTGAATCCCTGCAGCACTCATACCACTGCCAGAGCTGAGGAGCATCTGCTGAACAAACAGATGGACAGCTGTTCTCGAAGGGTCCATTATTGCCCCTGGAAGCCAGCCTGCAAGGTTTATTTTGGTGGCGATGTCACAAGACGCTCAGCTAGCATGACTGACGCTCAGCCATGTTCTTTCCAGAGGCACAAAGGTGACGAGGAAAGGAGACTTGAGAAGGCAGACATCTGGCTTTTCTTCCTGACTCTCCATTCCACGTTCTGGGAAATCACCCCCCGTTCCCTGCCTTTATTTTTGTTTATCATAAAATACGAGACTGAGCTTAAGGTGGGTCAGGACCTCACATACCAAGTAAACAGGGAATCCGAACTAGAATGCTTGGTATTTGGCTGGGGGTGAGGGGAGAGACTGAGAGACCCTGTGCTTACCTTTTCTCTTTTTCTTAATTATGAAAATCACAGTCAGATAAAAATCCTTGCTTCTGTCCTTTTCCCAATGAAGATTTATGAGATTATCCTAGGGGTTGCGTGCTGGAGCTCTGCAGAGAGAAAAATTAGTTTTATAAACTGATACAATGTCCACAATACCATAAGAAAATGAATTTAAGGACCACCGCACGGGGACAGGCCCCAAAGCCAGAGCCCTGATGAATGAATGGAACCACATGATAAGTTCTCCAGAGAGAGGGGTAAAAGGAACCAATTGTCTTCCTGAAATACACCAGCAAGAATGCGGGCCTTAATTAACGAAGCCCAAGGTTGATTTTTCTTGCTGCCTTTTTCTCCGAGAGACAAAAATAATAAGAAATGAATGAGGTTGAAAGCAAATGAGAACCACATTGGGAAAGCAAAGCATAGTCAAACTTATGGCCGAGCTGGTTGCAAAGAGCTCAAGTTCTTTAATCATCTCACGGGAGATGTAGCCAAAAAATGCAATTTGAAACACACACACACACACACACACACACACACACACACATTTCCACACCATACCCTCCTCCTTTTTCAATGTAGATGAATCAAGATGGTGGAGACAGGATATGATGAGAACCATCCCTGCTCTCCATCGACTTTATAAACGCTTTGGCAATCGGTAATCTTTGCTGCCATGGTGCGGGGAATCCAACTTTCAATTCTTATTCTTTAAACGTTCGTTGTGCGTTTTGCCACGAGGAGCCAAGAAGCAGCTGAAATGGGTAGTATGTTGGCACCACGCTAAGATGGCAACCAACTTAAAATCCAGATTCTTCGAAGAAGATGAACCAGTTTGGGCCTGAAAGAACATCACTACATCTGAAGGTGGGGATAGGATGGGGAATGACTTGATTAGAATTAAGATAGACTTAGCAGCTGACGAGTTGATGGAAGACACAGAGGTCTTCCTCGTGTGGGGTTAGCCAGGACGACTGAGTCGGAGGTGGTGCTGGGTTTCAGAACGGCCGTGTCCACTCCACCTCACTCCACAGTATCTCAGAGTTTGTTGAGGCTTAAAAATTACTGTCGTGTGGGTTAACATAGAGACAGAAGACATGTCTATCTGGCTTTATGGAAGTGGGCTGGCTGCGATACGAGCTTTTAATTAAGCCTAACTTAGATTGATATTAAATAAATCTGTTGTATTGTAGGACTATTTTTACCCAACTCACGAGGTTTCCCTTTGTTAAAGGGAGCTCATTTAGTGCAACTCCTGGCCTCTGCCGGAGGGATCTTTTTCCTCATTGGGGTCCAGCGTTGGCAAGTCTGCTTGGCTAACAGCCAGCCACACCGCCAATCTGGCCTCTGTTGGAAGCAAAGGATATTTTTGTCTCCAGTTGCCAGTCCTTTGTTTACAGAACATGGGCAGGAAAGAGGGGTGTATATACATTGTGTTCCCTCAGACACCCCAACATGGTTTAAGTGTCAAGAAACCTGAATAGAGGATTCGAAAGTTTTAGTTCTAATGTTGGCTCTGTCTTTCCTTGGGTGTTTGAACTTGAGGAGATACACAATTTCTCATTGCTTCGGTTTCCTCGAGTGTAAAACTAGGAATCATGACCTAGGAATCACAAAATAATTACCCTATAATTATGTGTGTGACTCCAAGACTTATGTTTCTATAATACAGTGTATGTCAGAGACTTTTCCCAGCCAGACCAGCTTTCAGAGCTCTGTAAAGGCAGAGTCTGAGGAATCTGTTAGTTACATGAGTTGGCCAACCTGAGAGAGGATATAATGAACCTTCTGGTTTTTGAGCCTTCGTAAAACTGTCCATCTCCTTGGGAAGGGCAGCTCTGGCAAGGTGTTATAAGTTATTTGCAAAAGGGTCCCAGGGACTTCTGGGAAAATAAGGCCTGAGGTCTCAACCCAGTGTCCCAAGGAGCAAAGTTGTGGCGGTCCACTGGAGGTGGACCAGGCGAGCCCTAACCAAGGCCAGGGACAGGGAAGATCTATGAAGTCCCTGAAAATGAAATGATCTTGAGGAAAGGGGGAATCAAGATTGGCCTGAGTGCAACATGGAGCCATGGGTCAGTTAACAATGACCACACGAATGCTGCGTAACAACACAGAATACCTGCGGCAAAACCAATCAGCACTCTTCAGCTCAGGAGTCTGCTGGTCGACCAGGGGTTAGTGATCTACGCCGGGCTCAGCTGCATGGCTCTGCGGATCTCCAGCAGGCTTGTTCAAGTATATATGGGTCTGTTGCAGCTAATCTAGGCTGGCCCTGGCTGGGGTGGCTCAACGCAGTTCCACAAGTGAAAATGCATGAGTTTTTTTTTATTCTCACCCGAGGACATTTTTGCATTTATCTTCAGATAGAGCGGGAGGGACGGGAGGGACGGGAGGGACGGGGGGGGGGGGAGAGGGAAACATCGATGTGAGAGAGACACATCAACTGGTTGCCACCTACATGACCCCAACCGGGGCCGGGGACAAACTGCAACTGAGGTATGTGCCCTTAGCGGGAACCGAACCCGGGACTCTCTGGTCCGCAGGCCGATGCTCTAACCGCTGAGCCAAACTGGCCAGGGCTGCATGAGTTTTCTTTAAAAATTTTTTTAAAAATAGGTTTTTATTGATTTCAGAGAGAGGAAGGGAGAAGAAGAGAGAGACAGAAACATTGATGAGAGAGAAACATCAATTGGCTGCCTCCTGCATGTCCCCTACGGGGGATCAAACCCAAAACCCGGGCATGTGCCCTGACTGGGAATCAAACCAGCGACTTCCTGGAGCATGGGATGACACTCAACCAACTGAGCCACACCGGCCGGGCATGTGAGGTTTCTTAAGGCCTCATCTTAGAATTGACACACCATCACTTCCTCCTTCTTCTATTGGCCAAAGCAAGTCACATGGACAACTCCAAATTTAAGGGGCAGGGAAATATACTATGCCTCTTTGATGGGGAAACAAAAAACACACATAGCAAAAGACATGGAAGCAGGGAGGGATGAAGAATTAGGACCAATGATGTGATCTATCAGAGTGAGGAGGCCTAGGGTGGTGAGGTTTATGCGGGAGTTCCTCCAGACACAAGCACCCAGGCACCGATGTTTGTGCTTTGGAGAATGATGGCTGGACAAGAAAATGTGAGCTCAAAAGTTTTAATTTTTGCATGGAGAGCCACAGTGACCTGGGTAAAGCCATCACAACAGCAGACATCAAGAGTAGCTGTCATGTCATGAAGGGCCAACGGTGATTGCGGCGGGGGCTCAGATCTCTCTCTAGAAGATCGTTGTAACCTTCCTTGCAACTGCGGAAGCTCTTGGACAATCTGAGAGTATGGGTGAGCTGTTTGGGGGGAGGATTAAAAAATGAGATTCTGGATTCCCTGATAGTACAACATGCATGAGCTTTTGGAAAATTAATAGAGACATAGTCATACATGTAGCCTGAATTGGTAACACAGATAATTTCATGTACAAATGAAAATCACTCACAAATGGGTCCACCTCATCTATCTCTGCCATTCTTTTCTTCCCTTCATTCTCCTTTTTATTTTCTTTCTAATTTTCCAAAGCTTATAGTTGCAAATCTTATTTAATTAATTATTTTTCTATCACCATTTATCCCCCCTATACCCTCTTGTACCTCCCCCACCCCCCTTTCCCGCTGGTAATCACCATACTGTTGTCTGTGTCTATGAGTTGTTTTTTTTTTTGCTTAATCTCTTCACCTTTTTCACTCAGCCCCCCAAACCTGATTCCCTCTGACAGCTGTCAGTCTGTTCTCTGTATCTATGAGTCTGTGTCTATTTTGTTTGTTAGTTTATTTTTTTCATTAGACTCCACATATAAGTGAAATTATATGGTACTTGTCTTTCTCTGACTGGCTTATCTCACTTAGCATACTACTCTCCAGGTCCATCCATGCTGTCGCAAAATGTAAGCTTTCTTCTTTTTTTTATGGCCAAGTAATATTCCATTGTGTAAATGTACCACAGCTCTTTTATCCACTCGTCCACTGATGGGCACTTGGGCTGCTTCCAAATCTTGGCTATTGTAAATAGTGCTGCTATGAACATAGGGGTGCATATATTCTTTCTGATTGGTGTTTCAGGCTTCCTCAGATATGTTCCTAGCAGTGGGATCGCTAGGTCAAAAGGCAGTTCCATTTTTAATTTTTTGAGGTGACCCTTGCCACAGTGGCTGCAGCAGTCTGCATTCCCACTAACAGTGCATGAGGTTCCCTTTTCTCCACATTTATAGTTACAAATTTTGAGGAAAGGGTCATGATTCTTATTTGGAAAATGGCCCGTGTTGTGGATCAGAGGGATTAGAAGTACCATTCTGTTTCTTCCCCTTTCTAAAGTCAGTTTTGAAATAATCCTTTCTCCCCCACTTCCGACCATACAGTAGATGATGAAGATCTAACCCCCGAGGCTTCAGGGCAATGATTTTCTGTTTCCTGTCCCTTGTTCAGATGGAGAATCCTTTCTTCCCGCAAGGCCACGAGCAATCTGGAAACCAGTGGTGCTGGCTGGCCATGTGTTTAGGGGAGAGCAGAGATTTAAGAGCAAAGGATATTTTTCTTCCTGCACTGCCTACCCTCCCCCAGTACACGGGGTCCTCCAGCACATGTCTGGAGTCACATAGGTTAATGAGCAAACATTTTTAATGAGCCCAGAAAAAACAGCACCTCTCTCAGACCTTTGGAATGGCCTACATCTTGAAAGTTTAATACTCCTGCTTGCTTCCCAGGGCAGCTCAGCCCACACTGCTCATCCCTGGTGAAGGAAAGGACAGCTCTGTCGCCCACCTGAAGTCTGGGTCTTCTGTAAACTTGTAAAGAAGTGGTGGGAAAGAAATTCAATGGTTTGTGAATATCAGTGTGCTTTTGTGTGGGAGGATATGGAGACTGGGATAATGTGTTATAAAAAAACGTGATTTTTAGTTTTATTATTTTAATTACATTTATTATTACACAGGTAACAATATAGTCACATTGTTTATTATTCAAAGGTACAGATGTCATCTTGGACAAATTCTTCTCTTCAATCCCAAAATGTGTGTTTTAGAGTCATATAGATACAGATACAAATCCTGGCTTGATAGCAGGTGGACCTTAGGTGGGTAACTGAATCTCTCTGGTCTTATGTAGTGGGGGCGGTAATACATATATCATGAAGTTGTTGTCATGAAATGAGATGCTATGTATAAGGTACTTGGCATAATGTTGACATTCGATGACCATGAGTGACAACTATTCATTTCGCAAAACAGACTCAGGTGGGTAAAAAAAGTACCTTTCTTTATTTTCCTGTTTCTAGCCTTACTTCCTATCTTCAGTCCTCATTCAAACGGATACAGAAAAGTGTGTGTCATTATTTTTGGGTAAACCCAGTTAAATTCGGCGATTTTAGCCAGCATGAGTTATAACCCCATCACAGTCAAGATTTCCTTCTCCCTCTTTCTCCTTCTCCCCGGTCTTTGTTCCAGTAGGGACAGGGCTGTCCAGCCACCATGGTGCCACAGGCTGGGCTGGAGATGGGGCTAAGCACCTACTTCTCAGGCCCGGTTTGCCTCGGTGCCCTGCTGACCTGCTTCTGCAGATGCTCCCTGTCCTGTTTCCACCCACGGGGCTCTCCCAGGCACCAGCAGCCCCCTGGGACGCTGCGCCACCCTCCCAGAACCTCGGGAGCCCTGTTCACGGGCCGCAGCTTCTAATGTGGTGTTTCCTTGTGCTGGCCCAAGCCCCACGGGCTTGCTCTCTCTCAGATTTCTTCTGTGTCTCACTCAGGAGCCTTGGGTATTCAGATGGTCATCTACACGCCTCTGGGATGCAGAAAACTCAGGGTGACCTCTGGCTCCATTATGTTATGCCATCATTTCTACCCCACTGTTGGCACGTAATGGGTCATGCTTGCAGTCTCTTGGGACTTCACGCAGGCAGCAAGACACGGGTCCTCTCCCTCCATTTAAAAGGGTTCCTTCTGTGCTCCTACCAGCCACACCCACATCTGAGATTTGGCCATGGGGAGGGGACAGTTTGGAAGAACATACAACTGCTGCACAGCATCTAACTCTCTAATGTCTTCTTCAGCTCTCCTGTCTGCACAGCTTAGATGGCCTCATCTCTGGGCTTGGGAGTGGAGGAGGGCGTAGAAGTAGGGGAGGCAGGAAAAAGTGGGTGCTGCCTGTTCACAGCTTCTTTCACGTTTTCTGTCTTATGTCTAGATAATTCCTTCCGAAGCCAAGGACTTTGGTGTTTTTGCTCCCTGTTTCTGCAGTGTTCGGCTTATAGGAAGCTACTGGGGGCACACGTGAATGATGATGTGAGGATATGTGTGGAGGAATGTGCCCATTGCTACCACATGTTCCTCCACACTCGGCTGGCCGTCACTGCCGAGGCTCCAGGCTGGTCTTTGTTCCGGGGGGAACACGCCACCCAGTAATCCTGAAGAGGAGTTTTGTCTGTTCTAAAAGGTATCCGTGGATTAAGAGCACTGGCCTCGACATGAGAAGACCTGGGTCGAGTCCAGACACTGCCTCTCCATTGCTAGGTGATCTTGAGCACGTGATCCCTTTGAGCCAAGGTTTTCTCATTTCAGATTTGCAACAGGGATCATCATAGTACCTTTCTCTCAGAGTGGCTACAAAAATTGTCAGGTAGTGTTTCAAAAGGTGGTTTAGCGTCTATAAAGCCCATTATATTCTCAATTATAGTTTCCCCAAATCCTCTACCCAACTAAATTACCTTACTGTTGACAGTCATGCAAATAAAGAGAGAAGAGAGTAGACAGCTGTCCTCCAGACACCAATGAGATTACTCGAGTGATTATAGACACTGAAACAAAAGCTGATGATGATGGCAACGTGCACAGGTAATGTGCAAGGACAGGAGTCCTGTGAATTCCTGGTGCTTACACTTTATCCAATAGAGCTCCCATGAGAATAGCAGACTCTTAGAGAAACTTAGCTGTAATCTGATATTTGACAAAATAACTTTATATACCTGTTATGGACTCAACTGCGTCCTTCCAAAATTCATACTTTGACTCCTAATACTCAATGTGACGATATTTGGAGATGGGGCCTTTAGGAGCTAACAGGTTAGATGAGGTCCTGAGGGTAGGAATTGGTGCCCTATAAGAAGAGACATCAGAGAGCATGCGGTGCCCCTCCCCCTCCCTTCCTCCTGGCCACGTGAGGACCCACGAGAGGCCAGCCCTCCGCAATCCAGGAAGAGAGGTCTCCCCAGGAACTGACCACGCTGGCACCTTGACCTCGGATTCCAGCCTCCAGACCTGTGAGGAAATAAACTTCTGTTGTTTAAGCCACCAGTCTAGGGTATTTTGTTATAGTTGAATTGACTATACCCTTATAAACTCTCTACTGCTCCCTGGTTGGTTCCTTCTGATCTGCCCGAGGCAAAATCTGCTTATAGAGCTTTCTGTCTCCTACATTGGAACGGCAAATAACTTCACTCCATCCGTCAGTTACTTACCACACCTCTATACTTAATTAATTAATTTATTTTTTAGAGAAAGAGGAAGGGAGAGGGAGCGAGAGATAGAAACATCGGTGAGAGATAACATCAATCAGCTGCCTCCTGCACGCCCCTCACTGGGGATCGGGCCCACAACCTGGGCATGTGCCCTGACCGGGAATCGAACCGTCGACCTCCCAGTGCATGGGTCAACGCTCAACCACTGAGCCACACCGGCCAGGCCACACCTCTATACTCTTAAAAATCCACCTTCAACCAATACAGAGCTATTTCTAGAAAGAATGTAGACAAGCTTCTGCCAGTTTTCAAAAATTCCTCTGGTAAAAAGGTATTTTTCGTCTATTTTTGTGAGAAACCCAACCAGTTCCTCTCTCATCACCTCTAGCAAATCGATTCTTGGAAAACAGTAGCACTACAGTGTTACTACAGTGTTACTACAGTGTTACTACAGTGTTTCTTGCACACTGTATGTGGTGTGCAAGGAGGATGTGCAAGTCCTAGATCAGACCTATCTGGGGTTTCGTCCTAATGGTTCAGTTGTCATTCTGTCACTTAGAGATGTGTGACTTGCGTTTTTACATAACCTCACCCAATTTTCTTGTCCATAAAGTAGGGAATGTGCTTACCACACAGGGTCGCTGTGAGCATTAAAGAGAGTGTGGGGAAACATTTAGCACATTGCTTGATTCCTGGTACACCCACATATGAAAGAGATCTTGAATTTACCCCAAAGAAAGTGGAACCCAGCCCCGGCCAGGTTGGCTCAGCAGTTACAGCGTTGGCCCGCACACTGAAGGGTCATGGGTTTGATTCCCAGTCAAGGGAATATACCTGGGTTGCAGGTTCGATCCCTGGCCTCAGTTGGGGTTGTGTGGGAGGAAACCAATCAATGTGTCTCTCTCACATCAGTGTTTCTCTCTCTCTCTTTCCCTTCCTTCCTCCCTCCCTCCCTCCCTCCCTCCCTTCTACTCTATCTAATGGAAAAATATCCTTGGGCGAGAATTAACCAAAAAAGAAAAAAAAAAAAGGAATGGAACCCCAGAGAAGTTAAGCTTCAGAATGGAGCCCCAGAGAAGTGAGCGTCCGGACCTCAGACGATCAGATGATGCAGTCGGTGAGAGGGAGCTGGCTCTCCCTGGCGTGGGGGCTCAGAGCCTGTGTGGACACAGACCTGGGCATGATGGGAACAGCTGCTCCCCGGGGAGCACAGGGGAGCTCAAGGGTGCTCAGGGACAGTGGACCTTGAGTCAGGGAGAGAAACAAGATCTTGGCTTGAGGTCTGGAACCAGCTCTTACGAAAGGTCACTCAGGTTGAAGAGGGAGGTGCCCTCATATCAGGACTCTGCATTCCAGAGCTTGGGGTCCCTCTCCTGTCCCATACATGCCCCAGGGCTCAGTTCTGGGCACCCAGATAAGTGGCTCAGAACTGGGGCTTGGTCATGCAGAAGGGAAATGAAGACACAGCTTCCTGGAAGTGTGTGTGTGTGTACGTGTGTGCCACCAGGCCAGTGAGTCCAAACCCAAGGCCTTGAGAACAAAAAGCTGGGGCAACCGTGGCACAAACACCAACCAAGTCCTAGGGCAGGAGAAGCAGCCTGAGATGAGGAGGGAGTGGAGCAGCTCTGAGGCAGGACGACAGCCCTAGGCTCCGGAAAGGTCAGCTGGAGCACGGATCACGCATATGCAGGGCTGGTTCATGCACAGGTCGGCGGCCGACATGTCATTTCTGTAGCCATCCTCATGCTGTTCCTCCAAGGAAAACTCCTTCTCATCTTGGTTCCTTTCTAAAACACCCTGTGCCCTGCACATTGTAGGGATTAAAGCTTGTGGACATAAATTGAAAGTCATTGTCCATGGGGGTGGGGTGGGAAGGGATTCGCCTGGGGCCTCCATGGAAGATCTGTTTCACCTTAAATTACATTCAGAACAGTGAATAATTCTTAGAATGCATTTCATGGGAGCAGGACGCTCATTTTAGTGTCCTGGACATGGTCCAGAGCACTGCAGTCTAACTTCTCCATTTCATATGTTCATGTTTCTAGCATGGCCCGGAAAGGTCATTCCCGGGTTGCAATGAATCGCGAGGCAGGAAATAACTCATTCGCAGCCCCACCAGCTCCTTCTGTGGCTCTGGGGCCCTGAGCAGGCTATCACCTGACTCTGCTCTCCGTTGCTCCATCTAGGAAATGGGAATAATAAACTCCCTCTCGAAAACGTGAAGATGGATTAGAGATGCTACTTTCAAATGATTTGCCAGCTAGGTAAGAGAATGTCGTGCATTTCATGGATGTTCGCAGGGATGACACTGCACACATGGAAAAGCCATCTTTCCTCTGTAACGGAGAAGAATTATAGAACTTAAACTGGGCAATTCATTGTTCTCATGTTTGAGAGGATGTGGCCAGTAATCTTATTATTTATTATTATCATTTTTGTTAAATCTCACCTGAGGATATTTTTCCATTGGTATTTAGATAAAGTGGAAGGGAGGGAGGGGGAGAGAGAGAGAGAGAAACATCGATGTGAGAGAGACACATCCACTGGTTGCCTCCTGCATGACCCAAGAGGGCTGGATATCAAACCTGCAGCCCAGGTACGGGCCCTTGACTGGGAATCAAACCCGCGACCCTTTGGTCCACAGGCTGATGCTCCAACCACTGAGCCAAACAGGCCAGGGCCGTGTCCAGTAATCTTAAAAAGTGGTCATTTCCAGCTCACGTCAAGAGGGGGTAAATATGCCCTGGCTGGTGAGGTTAAGTGGTTAGAGCATTGGCCCATGCACTGAAGGGTTGGGGGTTCGATTCCCAGTCAAGGGCCTGTATCTGGGTTGCAGATTCAATCCCTGGCCCTGGTCAGGGTGCATGTGGGAGGCAACCAATCGATGTGTTTCTCTCATATCGATGTTTCTCCCCCCACCACCACTCTCTCCAAAAAATCAGTGGAAAAATATCCTTGGGTGAGGATTAACAACAACAAAAAAAGAGGGCGTAAATAAGTGGAATCAGTTGGTTTTAGAAGGGGGCCGTAAAACCTGCAATAAAATGGCTCACTAAACCTTAGTCTCGGCCCTGCTCAAATCTCTACACCAGGTCTGTGTGCTGGGAAGTTTTGGTGTTATGCCTGGCACCAGCACCACCCTGGGCCCAGCAGGCCTTCCAAAGCTCTCTCGCTTGTGTTCACACTTGCTCCCGCTCATCATGCAGGAAGAGCGCCCACCGCGTGCTCTTCTGTGGAGTCCAGGCTCCACGCTGCAGGCTGCAGGGAGCATGGTCTCTGGAAAACCTCCCTACAGGCCTGGTGCATTGTGGGTACTCAGTGGTATCTGTCAAAGGACTGAACGAATGAATGAAGAAAGTGCCTGCTCTGTGCAGCGGGAGGTTGGGGCAGCCCCACTTACTCTCCCTGGAGGAAAGACACCGCTGAGAGCATACTCAGGGGACATTTGGTGGGTGCCCAAAGCCGGAGAGACCCTCAAATATTATACTAACACTTCTTTAGCACTTACCAAATGCGCTGGGTATGATTAGAAGCATTTTTATGTATTTTAACTCAATATTCACAACAATCCTCTGAGGTATGTTCTCTGATTATTAGTTCCACTTTATAGATGAGGTCAATGAGGCCCAAAGGAGATTTGTAACTTGCCTAATGGCTGGGATGCTGCGGGATGATCTGAACACAGACAGCCTCATTCTGGATCCTGCCCCTTTAACCACTCAGTTACAGTGCACTTTGACCTAGAGCGCCTACGGGACTAGACCCTGGAGAAAGCATGACTCTGCACCATGTCCCCATCCTCTTTGACCAGCTGCCACCACTCTGCTTCAGGACACCCCAGGGTAAGGGGGGCCTGGCATTTCTGTTTTCTAACAGGGTCACTGTGATTCAGAGCAATCAGGTGTCTCATTCGATGTCACCAAGCTCGGTGTGGCAGAGCAGTGGTCAGAAAGCAAGTCTGCTGGCCTTTGTCATGCAGCCAGGACACTTCTCAGCCCCACCCTCAGCAGGCTGCTTTGCCACACTTGTTGATCAATTGATAAGCACCTGCTGTGAGTGAGGGACCTCAGAATCAAAAGTCAGAAATGGAAGATTTAAAAAACATTTAATCCACCCCTTCATTTTACAAATGCAGAAACTGACACTGGCTGCTCAAGATCCCAGACCACTTGGCGGTGGTGGGGGAAGGGCAGCCAGGTCCCCAGACAAGACATCTCATGCACTTTTGCTGCTCTGCCCTCCTGGGCTGGGCAGTGGCAATGGGCCACACCAAGAGACTCTCCTTACTGCCTGCAGAGCCTTTCTGGCTGCAAGGAGACCCTGCAGGTCTGCGTGCAACCCACTCACTGCACCCTTGTGGCCGTCAGTGCGCGGAAGGCAAGCCCTCCACGTGGGGTCAGGCACCCAGCCTTAGCAATTCTCCCCAGGCCTGCGTATAAAAATGATCCTCGGTAAGCCATCCATTCTGACCATCCCCCTCCCACTCCTCGCCCAAAACTTAATTAATCATGTTTGCATCTGGATCCAGACAAGACAATAGCAGGGATGTGTTTTTGGTTAGGAACTGAAGCTGCATTCGCAAAGGAATGTTGATTAGTTAGTGGTCGGTATCATTTTTCATGCCTTTTTAAGTTACAAAAAATTTTAATATCAAAGCATTTCTCCCTGCACCGCACAGATCTATTTCTCATAAGTGCATTCTGCTGGCATAATTTTCTTTTCCTTCCTGCGGGCTCTGTTTATGAGATGATCCATCAGGTTGTCTCAGAGCCTCCGTGCAGGCCTTCCGCACCGGAGGCGCGCTCCAGGTGAGCCGCGAGCTGCAGCCCACAGCCTCTCCCCACGTGCAGGAGAAAGGCAGGCTTAGGTCAGGGTTGATCAGGGAGACAGCAGTCATCCACTGCAGGGACAGCAAGCTCTCCTTGGGGCATGTCCTGGGCCAGGTTGAGCCCTCATCATGAATGCTGCAGCTCTTAGAAGAAGGACACCCCTCGGAGGGGAGAAATGTTCCAAACCTACTCTAGACCTACGGATCTGGAGGTCAGGGACTGAATATTTCAGTTCAGGCTTCAGTTTTGCAGCAGGAAAATATCTTCAATCTGGGAAAGACTCTTCACGCAGGAAGCACGTCTTAATGTGTACAACATGCCCCGTGTGCAGAACTGTCGAGCTGCAGATGATAAGTCAAGGCAGAAAGTGATGTTGGAAATCCGTGGCAGGGCCGGAAATCTGTCTGCCCCACCAGCCCTCGAGCTAGACTTCCTTTTCGGACAGAGGTGAGGGAGGAGTCAGGGGAGGCAGTGAGGTGCCTCTTCCTTTGGTCCAGTGGCCTTTTCTGCTCAGTTCCAAGCCTGGACTGACTGGTGCTGGCAACAAGAACGAGATATTCTAAGATGCTCCGTCCACCCACGGCAGACCCTCCATCCATCCCAGAAACCGTCAGCATCATAGGGTCACTGATCCCGCAAACACCGTTGGCCCCAGGGGATGGAAGAGGGCTGGTTATAGGAAAGGATCACTGCAGGGACATCAGGGAATTCAGTATGTGTTTGGGGCACTTTGGTCCCCAAAGCAGTTTGTATTTGCTGCTTGAATTGATCAGATAAGTGGCCCAGATAATTGCTCTTACTACTGACTTTGGCCAAGAAGGTCAATTGTGAGTTAGGATGTTGAAGCTGGTGACTGACCCAGAGACAAAGAGTACTCTGGGACACCAAAAGAGCAAACTCACATTCCTAGAAATCAACCGATTAATTAAATCATTATTTATTTGGAAACTGAATAAAGTGCCAATCGTGTGCCAGTATGCTAGGTACTGTGCTAGCTGGAGACAGGCTGTGTGGGTCCCATCTATCCCCAGGCCTTACAATGAGGGTTTGGCCTGACTTGGTCTCATTCTTTAGCCCTCTACCCCCAGGCCTCTTCCTAAGACACGACCTTGGGGTTGGACAGACAGGGACTAGGGTGGACGTTTAGTTGTAGCTGGCCTCAGCTCTAAGAAAAAAATTTACTATGTCCATTTTTATACTCAGAGGCACAGATGCAGGGGTCTGCAAACTACAGCCCTTGGGCCAAATCTGGCCTGTTGCCTCTTTTGGTAATTAAAAGTTTTATTGCAACAAACCACACCCACTCATTGTCTATACTGCTTTCATGTCGAGTAGTTGAGACAGAGACTGTATGGGCCTCAAACCCCCAAATATTTACAGTCTGGCCCTTTACTGCCCTCGTATAAAAGATTTGCCTTCTCCATGTAGAAAATCAATGGTTAAATAGGAAGTCTACTCGGATTTCCTGATTTCTTCTCCAAGACCCAAACCACAGACTGGCCTCCTCATTAGAAAGTTCTTTGGTCTCTAACATTTTTAATCTTTGTGATTTCTGCCCCCTGGTGGAAAGTGTCTAAAATATCAAACGGCCATCACAGAAAGCAAAGAATGATGCAGCCTTGAAACCCGTGGCCGGACAGTGGAGTTTAGCAACCAGGGGAAGACTGCAGGCCCAGACTGCACGGAGCCGACCTGAGCCCAGAAGGGGCCCTCCTCCGTGTTGACTCAAGGCAAAGGGCAGACCTGGGGGTACGTTTGCAATGACTCTAGGCGGCCAACTGTGACACACAAAAATCAGGTAACTCCCAGGCATTTACTTTAGTATTTAAAAGTCCCCCTCTCTCCTACAGATAGAGGTCTGCAAAGCACACAAACAAAACACTTCGGATATTGTGATCAGCTAAAAGTGTCCTTGGGGAGGAAATGAAGCTTTATGTAAATATTCACTTTTATCATCATCTGGGTAAAAACTTAGGTGTTTTTGTGGTACTTTCTGGACTTTTGGGCAGGTGGACAGAGGAAGAATGACGCGCGGAGGTGTCCAGTTTCTTGCACAGGGTACATCATCCCCAGTCTGGCTAACCCAAGCCACTGGAAAGTTCCAGTCTTAAACATTCTACTCTACAACTTTACGTTTTTGGGGGAAGTTTGGTGCCTTGGAAAGTCAGGCTCACGACGAAGTGCTGGGTCCCTGCTCACAAATGGGCTCCTGAAGATTCTCCCAGGCCCCTTCCCAGACCCCGCCCCCCACCCCCACGCCCACCCCCGCGGGGCCGAAAATCACACATGAAGACTCTCCCCGGGCCCCAGGTGTTTTTTCTATTCTTGTTGGGATGCTAAGTGAGAGTTTCAGGGAAGAGAATTTGCCAAAACTGAGTGTACCTTGGCACCTTCTCCTGGGTCACTGTCTTCTTGGACTGGACATGGCAACCTTCAGAAAGGGTGAGCTGGGAGGTTGCTGTGTTTATATAACTCATGGTAGTCAAAGAAGAGGCACCACTTAAATCTTCTGGAAAAATTTGCAAAACGACAGCAGGAACTGCAAAGGGGTGAAGAGGCACGGACAACTGCACGGCTCAGCCCAGCCCAGCCCGGCTCGCAGGCTTCACCGGGGCTGCTGCTGACAGCCCGTGTGCGGGGCGGGGCGTGGGATCGGGAGGAGCGAGCCTCTGGCCCTGCTCTGGAGCCCTCAGTGAGAGCCGTTAGCCTGGCCCTGCTGGCTGACGGAGGACGCAGTGATGAAGCCTGTAACAGGGGGTTCTGGGGTGACCCCAGGGCTCTGTGGGAAAGTCCAGGTCTCGGCAAGGCCTCTCTGTTGTCCCTTACTCACTCTTAAAGCTCCCTCCAGCTCAAAGGGTTAGAATGAGCTCTTCTGCCTGGATCTTGTAAAACGGTGCTGTTGCTGGAAACCCAAGGAGGGGGGCCAACCCCACCCCATTTTACAAAAGGGGACAGTCACTCACAAAGGTGAACTGATGAGCCTGAATCACAGAGGTTAGAAATGACAACGGAACCGTAAGCTCCATGGCTCTGGACCTAGGGATGCCCCACCGGCCCCCAGGCAGGCCTGGAAGGGGAAGGCAGAACACAGAAGAGCAGCTGGGCTGGCTCTCCCTTACAGCTGTGCAGGTGGACCCTGTAGAAAGACCCCAGCAGAGGGGAACTGTGGGGGCTGGAATTCAGCCTGTGTTCTGATTCCTGAGCCACGTGCCCCAGCGAGGTACTGGGTCCTCTGGAAGGGGTCCCCTTTTTCTGATATGCACCAGAGGGGCACTGGGGGCTGGTGCCGGCCCTGCGTGTAGGTGGACATTTAGTGAGGGCCGGTGTGGGCTGGGACAGCAGATCCGAACCTGGGCGATGTAGGGAGACCTATGGTCTCATCTTGTGAGTGCCCACCTTGTATTATAGCCGGACTGTGGCTGGGCCTGTATCAGCCACTCCTTTCTTCACTGAACACCTGTATGGAGTCATTTAGTGGGACATCTACTTGTAACATGTTTTTCCAAGACCAAGGCAAGAGATGAAAAAGAAAGATGAGTGACCAGAGTAAGGTAGATGGTCAATTTAGATATTTTAAAAAAGGGTTGTAAACAAAATTTAAAGTGATTTCCAAACATCATGGCAGAACAGAGAATAACCAACAAATATTTCCTGAGTATTGTGGGCCCAGTATTATGCCTGTACCTTAACCGAAGACAGAACAATTAGTGATGGAAGCCCTGGAATTCATCAACATCATAAAAACTTTTCCACTAATGTGGGGTCCAAATGCAGTTTAATCTCTAATTGTCCAGGCCCCGCCCCACCTACCCTGTGAACAGGAAATCCAATGTTCTCATCTTTGCCCCATCCTCACCTGGATTGTCTGAGAATGCTGAGGACTTACAGGTTAAAGATTTCAGATCAAGACTGATTGCTTGACTACTGCTGTCCATCACGCTGTCCTCGATGGGGCTTTTGAGCGTGGATTCTGCCCGGCTTAGAAGCTAACTTGGGTTAGGCTGGTGGACTGTCCTTGACGATGTTGCCCCACATGCCTGTCCTGGTTATAGAGGTTTTGGGTCAAGCAGGTGGTTCCGGAGAAGCTTCCAGCATCAGCCACACCTGCCATGCCAACACCAGACCTCTCTGCCATTGTCTTGGCTATTGTATTAAGATGGGGTTATGAGGCAGGCTCCCCCCCACCCCCCCAAGTTAATTCTGTTTCTGTGGCCTAATTGTCCCTGGGCCGTGGTTGGAAGCATCCCAGCCCACCCTCTCTGGTTTTCCTGCTTTCCCATCTTGGGAAGCAGGAGTCGGCAGCCTCAGCATCCCTCCACCCCCGAAGGTTCTCGCGCTTCTTGCACAAACTGATACAGCTTCTCTTCAGGGACTGGCTTTGCATGCCAGAGAGCTTGAGGACTTTCAGCCTCACGGGGTAGAAGAAGGTTCTCTTATCTCCCAAGGTCAGAACACAGCAGCCCTCCACGCTTACATAACCAAAACCTTAGGATTACTTTTTTCCCCCACCAGAAAATCTAAATCCTTGGATGACCTGGAGTCTGTGTTTCCATACATAAGAGAAGGCAGATTTTTCACCTCTGCCTTAACTGAAGCCTGTCACACATGCTAATATAATACTGTGGCAAATCGGGTGCTGGGCAATTAGAGAACAGCCACACTGTCCTCCTGTCCCTTTTCTAGTCACTTCCTAGTAATGTCATCATTCAGAACTGGGTTTACTTCCTAAGTAAATCATTGGCCCACCGTATTCAGCGTGTGTTACTATCATTCCCGTTCTGCAGAGGACGCAGCTGTGCAGGAGAGCTAAGCAACTCGATTAAAACGCCCCCCTACTGCCCAGCTCTGAGCTCTAAGTCCAGCCCTGCACTGTCCCCAGGGCCAGATGTGACTGTGAGAGACTCCAGACTGGTGCAAGGACCGAGTGTCCGTCGCTGCCGCCACCCCCCATCCCCGCCTCGTGCTGGGGGACAGTGCGGAGGGACTGTGACCGGTGAGGGCTGGCGGCTGGGGGCACCCGCACCGGCTCGGGCTGCCAGCCGCGGGAGAGAAGGCGCTGGCCAGAGCCCAGAGAGGATCCCCCGCAAGAAATATATCGCGTGCTGACACTTTTATGACCTGGGCCCGCTTACAAAACACAGGCCGGTGCACGGCTCCGCTTTCCCTGCCCAGCTTGAGCTCACATGCTCGCCCGGCGGCTGCCACTTGGAGTCAGGAAAGCCCATATATTTCCCTCCCCAGATAGGCCTAGTGGTTCTCGGCAGGTGCAGAAAGCCAATAAATCACCAGCGAAGTCTCCGTGTATCTATCAGTCAGGAGGCTTGTCATCTTCCCGCCTTGATCCACATGAAAGCCGCCAGCGCGAGCAGGGCGGGGCGCGGCGCGGAGCCGGGATCTGGCCGCGGCGGACACCTGGCGGGCGGGCGGGGCGCCGCGTGTTCGCAGCTCCGAGCCCGCAGATTTACACTCCCCGCCCTTCCGCGCGCGCTTCCTCCCGCTTTGAAGTCCCGCGGCTCCGGATGGGGGCGGGGAGGCGAGGCCTCCAGCCTGGGGGTTTTAATATTCACATCACGGCCCCGCTGCAGCTCCTTTGGGGGGAATGAAAGCTATAAAGGAAGTTCTGGGCGACCTCCCCGCAACACACGGGCAGGCGGGCGCTTTGACACCGCACTGCCCTGTCTTGACATCCACGCCTGGCCGCCTGGCCGAGTGCGGCTTGGCAGAAAACACGTTGAAACAGGAGTGGGGACTTGGGTGCCAGTCCCTCTGGGCAGAGGGCCCTCTAGGGTAAGTCCCTTTCCCGTGCTCAGCCTCTCCCAGAAAGCAGAGTTCCAATCGTGGAATCTGATGGACCTTGATTCCAGTCCCATCCCTGCCATTTCCACCCTTGGGCTTTAGTAAATTACTGACGCTCTATGCTATTTCTTCATGTGTGAATGGGCCTACGAGCCCCTTCCCCACAGGGTTAAATGTGGCAATCCGTGTAAAATCATGAAAAGCTGATCGTTGCATTTTTATTATTGTCCTCATCTGTAAAACGTTGGTTTTGATGCACTTTAAGGCCACTGTAAGCTGTGCAGCGGGGCCAATGGTGCGGCTCCAGCAATGGGCCCTGCACAGCTGACCACTCCCACCCAGCCAGGTGACCTGCTCAGGCATCTGGGACCCCCAGTTCTCATGCTGGCATTTACCATGGGGATCCCAGTGCCAGAGGCGTGGGAAGTCTGAGTTCCTCTGCCGAGTGCCTTCCTTCAGAGGCACGGGGAGGGCTCCTACCACATCTGGGTGAGGGGCACCGCAGGGTACTTGATGGGACATCGTAGGCCTCCTACGGAGAACCTGAGACTTCCAGGGTCACAGGAACTTCTCTGGGTCCCACTGTCAGCCTTTTCCCTCCCACGGCCATGCTAACCCGTTCAGGTACCACACTGACAATACAGAGGAGTGAAAGCAGGAAGTACCCTTGATGACTCCACATCCCTTTTTAATATTGCACTCAACAGTTTTTGATCATCTGCTACGTGGAAGTCATCAAGAGCCTGTCATGTAACCTCTCTGGGCCTCAGGTTATTAATTGCAAAATGAGGGTACAGGAATGCCAGTGTTTTCAATAGGCAGCTGTTGGCATCTGGGGCCAGGACTGTCCTGTGTGTTGAATGTTGAGCACCTGGGTCCCTGGACATTAGGGGCCAGCAGAACCCGCAGGCGTTGGAACAATAAAAAATGTCCTTATATTTCCAAATGCCCTGAGTTGAGAACCACTGGGTAATCCAATTTCCCTTCTTGTCTCAACATTGTATACATTCAGGAGTCTGGTTTAGGTACTAAGCAATCACCCGTTGTGACTTTGGCCAAGCTGGTTAATGGTTTTTAAAAGAAATCTGTACTATGGGTACAATCAAACTTGACTTGTACTGTCTATGTCACAAGGCTATTGTGAAGATATGATTTTTTTTTTTTTTTATCCTCACCCGAGGACATTTTTTGTTCAGATAGAGTGGGAGGGAGAGAGAGGAAGAGAGAGAGAGAGAGAGAGAGAAACATCGATGTGAAAGGGACACATCGAGTGGCTGCCACCCGCACGACCAACCAGGGCCGGGGACAAACTACAACCGAAGTACATGCCCCTAGCGGGAACCGAACCCAGGTCTCTCTGGACTGCAGGCCGATGCTCTAACCGCTGAGCCAAACCGGCCAGGGCAAGATATGATTTTTAAAAGTGGATGTGGAAACACTAAAGTAGTCTCTAAAGGTAAGGTACCATTATCATTTCCTCATAAATAATAATAGTACCTTATTAATAGGCTCTAGGCGTTGCATGTACATCCATTTAATTCTAAAAGGATTCTCTGACACAGGTTTCATTATTTTCATTTTACATATGAAGAAAATAGATGAAAAGAGTAAAAGATATGACCGAGGCCATGCAGCTAAAATTTGAACCCCGACTGTCTGAACACAAAACCCATGTGTAAACAATGTCCTCTACTTCCTGTTCATGTGGGTCAGAAAGGGCTTGTCCCCATCAGCATATTCTCTATCCTTGAGCAAGTTACATAGGAAGCTGATCATTAATTAGATTGTTGCTTCAAGTGGTGGAATGAGAACAAGAGGAGCTAGTGATCTTAAGAACATCTGTCTCCTGTCTCCATTATTGTGACTCTCCATTTTTGGTCTCTGTGCCTTCCCTACCTTCTCTATGAGAATGAAGACTCCTTAAGGTCACTTTAATCTTTTGCATGTCCCAATGCTTTCCTCCAGCTCTCTGTTCCTGCTATCTGCTGCACATGGGTGCACACACGCACACATGCACCCCGGAACTAGGGTGGCCAAACTTACCAAATGAAAATACAGAATGCCCTGTTACATTTGCAGGTCCTATAAACAATGATTTTTAAAAGGAAATACATGTCCCAAATATTGCATAGGACCATACTTATACTAAAACAATTATTCATTGTTTACAGGAAATTGGGTGTCCTGTAATTTACCTGACAACTCTACGCAGAACCCATCATACCCATCGTATTCCAGTGTCCCCGCCCGCCCAGCCTTCAAGTCCATCAGCACTGACAGCCAGAGAGGGGCAGGGCTCCTCTGCAAGAGACATGGGAGGAGACCCCAGAACACAAAAAGCCTTTGTCCTGAGGGCATTCTCAGCCTAGCTGACAAGATAGAAACCACAACAGGCAGCTTATCTGGAGTCTCAAACCAGCATCCTCTGGAAGTCACGCTGGACCTCTTCCTCTCCGCCATGTGACATCACTCATCTAACTCCCCTCCAGTCTCTCCCTTTCACATTCTCTCAGAAACCTCCACTTCCCTCCATCTCCAATTTTGGTCCATTTTCTCAACAATTTCATCTGAGGGACTGTGGCAACCTCCTAACTTGGCTTCCTGATTTTGAGTGCCCACCATCTGCACTGAAACCAGGGTGTTCCTGCTTTCTTTTGAAATAACAGGTTTCCTCTGATGATCATAGTAATCTACATTGATTGTAGAAATATTAGAAAATTCCACAGGAATAAAGAAAATAAGTGCCAATCTTCCCTGGTTATTTCTTCACTCAAAGTGTGTGCCAGGTTCTCATTTTCTACACATTAAGATCCAGACTCCAAGACTGAGTAGTCAAGACCCCTGTGACCTGCCCCACCTGCCTCTCCTGTCTCTGCCGGCAACAATCGAGCTCGAACCCCAAACTCCAGCTATACAGCCGTCTTCCAGTTCCCTACATAACGAACCATGCCCTTTGTCTAGGCCTTTGCAAAGACTTCTTTTTCTTCCTGGAAGTGGCTTCTTCTACTACATACTAGCAAACTCCTATTTGTACTTCAGAACCCAGTTTCAATGTTACTGGACATTAGCTTCCCAAGGCAGACTTAGACATAGTCTCCTTAGTGCTCCTAGAGTCATCTATGCTTTCACAGTTCTTATAAATACCTTTCTTGTGGATCTTTAAAAAATAGTGTGTTGAAATGATTTATTTACACATATATCATCCCATCTAAACTGTGAGGTCCTTAAGGGTAGAGACCATGTATTTCTGAAGCCTAGTAAAATGCCTGACACAATTAGGAGCTCAATAAAATGTGTGTCGATCATTAAGTTACTTAATTAATGGAGTCCTTTCCTTCCCCACATGCTTCATGCATTCCACTGATGGCCTCATACACATTGTTCTACCAATTAAATGCTTATTTAAATGCTGTTATTACTTAACACTTGCCAATCAAAATAGATTATACATATTTGTAATCTTCCACAGGCTATTTTAGTGCTAGGCATAACTATTTGTTGAATGACTGAATAGTCTTCCTAAAGACCTAGTAGCAGTTGCAACTCACAGCAAATGGTTAAAGGTCCAAGTTAGGGATTCAGAGGTCCAGGTTCCAATCTCTGCTTTTCCAAGCAATACAAGTTACCATGGCTCACTGGGTCTTAGTGTCCTTGCTTATAAAACGTGGGGGTGGGTCCAGGTGATCCCCTAGTCCTCTACATCTTCAAAAGGCAATCAACTTATAAGTGATCTTACCAGCTATGACTTGAACACACTATTGATGATGGTAGCATTCATTCACTAAGTGCCATAGATGAATGCTCTCATTTCATCCCCTCAAGACCCTGTTGAATAACTACTATTGGCCCTGTTTTAAAAGTGATGTAATTAAAGCGCATAGAAATTAAATGCCTTCCTCAAGATTAATCAGTAAGGGACAGAGCTGGGTATGAACTCAGTAGATCTGATTCCGATCCTGGGATCTTGAACAGATCATCTCTAAAGTCTCATTTCACCCCAACATTCCGCAGCCTCCATGACTCAGTCTTAGGTGCCTAGGGTGTCAGTCCTGTACTGCTGTTAGAGGGTTCCAGACGTTACATAAGCATGTAGAATGGATGCTAGGAGCTTGGACCTAGGAGACACAAAACTTGAAAATGAACCCCAGCTCCATGGTGTGCCAGCTGTGGGAACCTGGACCCCCAAACTCAGTGAGTCTCAGTGTTCTCCTCTCTAAAATGGTAACGACCCTAATCATGCCTTCTCCTCCTACCCTACAGCACTGTTCTGAGGATCAAAAGAACAAGAGTATGTGAGAGTGCTTTGTAAATTTAAAGTGCCATACAAATATGAGTTATTATTATTTCCAGCTGGCGTTGTCTGGGACTACTTCAATGAGGGCATTATAAATGATTGATCAGACTTTATGTGGTATTTGTGCTTTAAGGGGGAACAAGTCTTAAGTCAAATGACTGACTCTCTGGTATGGAATGTTGGTTGCAGCATCCGAGACAGAGGGATTTGGGCAAGTGAATGGGGGTTGGGCCCAAATCCAAAATACCGGTCGGCTTAACTTAGACTCCAGGGTTAGGAATTTCTATTAAATATTGATTATTATTTAGTTATTCATTGAACAAGTCAAAGAAAGTCAGTACTAATAGCACCAGATTTTTATTTGAATGCTTGGCTTGTATCAGGCATTGTTCTAAGTATTTTGTATGCACATAAACGTAATCCTTAAAACAATCTAGTGAAAGGATTATCTTTATGGGGAATCTGACTGTCCCCATTTCCCAAATGAGAAAAACAGGCTCAGAGAAGTTAAGAAGCTTTTCTAGGGTCACACAGCTAATAAGTGGTGGAGTTTGGATTTGAACTCAGTCATTCTGATCCCAGAGCCAAAAGGAACAAGGAAGGGGTAGAAGGAGGGAAGGAAAAGAAAAGAAAAGAAGGAAGAAGAGAAGAACTCTATATACCGAGTATTCCTCAGGTATATCATTCTGAGACTTGAGGAAGGCAACTAGACAGAAATCCAGAACCAAATAATTTTCAAATGAAACACATCCTGAGGGAGTCAAAGAAAGACTCTGGGGCCTCTCCTCGCCAGAAGGGAGAGTGTGTTCACCTTCACATCTATGGACTACCACAGAGCCACTACCTCTGTGATGAAAACAGGAACCAGTGCTGTGGACGAGGGTGCGGTGAGGGCTGGGAAGACCATCCGGCAGAAGTGATATCTGGGTGCATCTTCGAGAATTCCTAGGATCCAGCAGAGTTGGGGAAGGAAGCATGAAACCACATAATGTGGGTGGAGTTACAAGAATTAGGTGGTATCACAATGCCAAAGGCCATGGGGGCGAGGTAAGAGGAGGCCAGAGGTGCAAGGAGGGGCCAGGTCATGTGTGCCAATGAGCCTCCATGAAAAGCCGAGAAGCACAGGCTTCATTTTGTAGGTGACAGAGAGCCCGAAATGGCTTAAAGCAGAGTTAGATTTATGATTTCGATATTCACTCTGACTAGAGTAGAGCAGGTGAATTTGATGGGTAGAGGGCAGGGCAGGTGACAGGAAGAATGGTCACTACTCCTAACAAGAGATTATGAACACTGTAATTGGGGAAGTCATAAGAGAGCTGATGAAGAGACTGAAGAGGTAGGTAGGGGGTATTTTAAGAAGCATTTAGTGATTGGACTGAGGTGGAGTGAGCAGCACTGGGAGGTGTCTCAGGTGACACCTACGTTTCTTGATTCAGTGACTGGAGAGACTGGAGTGCTACTAAGAAAGGTTTGGAATGCCGGATAGGAGCAACTCTGAGAAATGCATTTGTCCAGCAGCAGGTTGGGGTGGGGGTGGGGGGGAATGTGAAACTCTGGGGAGCAGCCAGGGCCACAGATACTGATTTGATTCATTAAAAAATAATTTATTAGCTACTGTATGTCGACATTAGGCTAGGTGCTGCACTTGGAAGTCAGGATAGGACAGGTTATGTTGCAGTAACAAACAACCTCCACATCTCAGAGGCTAAAGACAAAAACAAAAATGTATCTCTCACTCATACTGTACGTTAAATATGTTTCGTTCAGGGGCTCTGTTCCACTTCGTCATCTAGGGACCTAGGTTGACAAGGTCGTCTCATCTTGTAACTATAGCATCTAGGACATGAGTCCCTCTCGTCCCCTGGAAGAGAAGAGAGAGACCAAAGACTCACCCTTGGGCCTTCCACCCCTTCCGCTGGAAGGGACACACATCATATCTGCTCATGTGTCATTGTCAGAGTTGCCACCTAACTGCAGGGGCTGGGAAATGCCAAGGAGCAAATGGCCTTTGTGGTGAGTGTCATTGTCTCTGCCGAATAAAGCATGAGAACACAGGAGGTGGGTAAATCCAGGAGGAGAAGGATGGGATCCATTAAGGTAGAACCCACAGAGTGAGAAGGATCAAACCTTCTAGGAGTGCAGGTGAAGAAGACGAGTCCAAGGAGACTGAGGTGTGAAATGAAGAGACGAAGAGCAGGAGCCGACCGCAGCCCTCGACCAAGGAAGCACGTGGGTGTGTAAGGAGGTCCAGGTGCAGATGTGGCCAGAGGAGCAGTGGGATAAAGACTGACGTTTCTCCCACATTTGGTGATCAGGAGGGTTCTGGAGAACGTTTCAGCAGACGTGTTTCTGTGGAGTGAATATTTAACCAGATTTCTTGTAGGAAACACGGCGGCTCTATTGCCGAGTGGGAAGGCTGTGTTCCTGAGGCCACAGCCCCCAGACCTGCTCTAAAAGCAATGGTGGCAATTCAGTTAGGGAGCCCATCTTTATCTCGTTATAGTATTTAAAATGCTTAATATGCCCTGGCTGGTTTGGCTCAGCAGTTAAAGAGCGTCGGCCTGTGGACCAGAGGGTCCCGGGTTCGGTTCCCGCCAAGGGCACGTACCTCCGTCGCAGTTTGTCCCTGGCCCCGGTTGGGGCCGTGTGGGTGGCAACCAGTCCATGTGTCTCTCTCATATCGATGTTTCTCTTTCTCTCTTCCTCCCTCTCTCCCCCCCGCTCTATCTAAAGATAAATGCAAAAATGTCCTCAGGTAAGGATAAGAAAAAATATTAAAAAATAAATAAATAAAATGCTTAATACATTTTCAATCGATGAGTCTCTAATTGGGTAAGATAAGACCTGGGACAGCACGGACCGTGATCATTGAAATGGACCTTATGCTGTGTCAACTGTCAAACAAAGAGGTTTTCTTATCATCACTGATGTCCTTGGGTAGTGGCAGCATCAGAACGCGAGAAGTTTATCCAACGTGCAGGTTTGCTAACTAATACTATTCCTTGCACGGAACCGGGAGCTCACATTTGTGGTTTCCTATTGCTCCGGGAGAAAAGGTGTCATTTTTTCCTTTTGGTTTTTCTCACTTGAGAAAACTGACCTAAAAATGAACAGCTGATGATTTTTTGACCAGGCAGCTGTCGAGCGCTTGGCACTTCTGGGAAAGAGGAGCATGGGAGAGACATTTGCTGAGTACCTGCTACATGCCAGGCAATCCTCGCACATAATTTCCCTTCATCTTTATAACCACTAAGCAGAAGAGAACTCTTTCGTTCTCACTTTACAGAGGTGGCAAAACTGAACAGAGGGCCCGGGTCTGCAGGCTCCGGGCTCCATCCCCTTTGCTATCAGCTAAGTAGACCCTGAACGTGGGCCCCATTTCTGCTTCGCACGGTTGCCGCGCGTGTCTCAGTTCCCATCAGTCCCAGGCCGAGTGAAAGCAGATGAAAGGTGTCACGGACCTGTAGATGCCGCGATGCCTTCAGAGGGACCGGCTTCCAGCTTTTAGCCACGTGGACGAGAGGGGCTGTTTCCATCTGCTGACCTGTCAGACTGCCCCTCTCTCGGCTCCGTTCCTCCCTCCTTGGAGTTTCTTCAATAAAACATTTCACTCCCTTGAAAAGCCTCTCCCCTGAGTGGCATGGGGAGGGCCCAATCTGGTTCCATTTAGCTCTCTGGGGACGAGGAGGAGGCATCCTCCCTCCACATAACTTTCCCAGCAAGTGGTATCTGTTTCCTCTCCCTCAAAAACTATGAAAAAAGAAATTCTGCTTCGCCTAGTCCTCCAACTCACCGATCTCCTGAACCCCACTCCCCACAGCCAGCTTCACCCTGTGCCTCCCGGATCCCCACTCCCAGGAAGACCTCAGGGAGACCGCGGCCACCTTCTGGCCATGGCTTGAACTTCACCTTTCTTAGTAGCTGCTCCAGGGAAGAGAGAGGCTCTGGCTTTTCTCTCCAGCTGGCTGCTGTCGCCTCCTTACAAGGCTTCTGGAAAAAGCAGCAATCAACTCCCTCCAAGGCCCCAGACCAATTAGCGCGTTGGCAATTTTTACCCCCTGCCCTATCCCCCCCCCCCCCCAATTAATTCTAAAGTGCAATCAGGCTGAGAACCTCTGTAAATTCAGACCAGGTCTTCAACTCCCCGTGGTTTTTAGACCTGAATAGTGGGATTCGAGAAACTTTCCCTCCTAAACCATCCAGATCCTAAGAAACACATTTCTAAAGTTAAAATTTCAGACATATGTGCAGACTGGGGGAAGGGATGGATATTTTACGGAAAGAAGTCAACCTCCCGGTGCCCCTCATATGACACCGCCTACGTAAGCTGTCGGAATGATGGAGTGGGAGCAGCAGGAACTCCCAGGACAGTTCCGTTCTGGCTCCACCCCTTGCTACGACATGACCTGGCCAGCTATTTCACATCTCTAAAACCTCAGTTTTCACATCTGTGAAAGGGGGACAGTAAGCACACCTGCCATGTAAGGTTATTATGAGGAATAAAGGAAATAATCCAGGCCCTCACACATAGTTGGAATTACATTAAAGACGATGATTGTATTACTGCTATGATTATTATCACTGGTGTTCTTTTTGTAGCTCTTTGGATCAGCCGTGGGACAGCTAGTGCACTCGTATCCTGGCTCCAAGCTGAGGCCCCTTCCCTGCGAGTTGTAGGAAATATGGACTTGGTGCCTGTGAACCTTTCCAATTCCAGTTTCAACCCTATAATTTGTTACTGGCCTGTGATCATCCCAACCACCACCCTTGCCAGGATGTCTGTCATAATCCTCAAACTCTACCTGTCCAGACCTAACACATGACCCTACTCCTTCACCTGCCCTCACGTCCTGCTGGACTCTCTCCGGGAATGGCCACTCCATCTCCCATGTACTCTACCCCACTGCCTAAGCTAAAAACCTAGGCGTCACTCTGGACTCCTCCCTCTTGTTCTCTGCCCACCACCATGACCAAAAAACCCAACTAACAAACAAACAAAGGAAAAACCCATAGACAATTGCTTACCAGGTCCTGCCAATTCTTCTCATTCTTTTTTTTTCTTTAATCCTCACCTGAGGATATGCCTTCATTGATTTGAGAGAGAGAGGAAGGAAAAGAGAGAGAAACATTGATAATCAGCTGCCTCCTGAACGTGTCCCAGCTGAACCCGAAACCTGGGCATGTGGCCTGACAGGAAGTTGAACCTGACGCCCTTTGGTGCACGAGATGACGCTCTGACCAACTGAGCCACCCAGCCAGGGCGGCTCTTCTCACTCTTAAATCAATCTCATGTGCACCCCTCTGTCGCTACCCCCATTTAGGCTCTCACATCTGGACTATTTTAACAGTCTCTTGCTGGTCTGTATCACTAATTCTTACTTCTCCAATCTCACGTACCATGTTACCACCAGGAGACACAAATATAATCGTGCTCTTCCCCTGCTCAAAACTCTCCAGTGGGTTTCTATCATCCATCAGGTTGAACTGGGCTTACAACACAACACTTACAGGCAACACACACCCATGGCTCTTGGTGAAACAATATGCACTCAGCTATTTGCACTGTGACCTGTCCAGGGATGTGGCTTTTTAAAACTCTGTGAACCAAACAAAACACCTCTCACCCATGAAGCCCTCAGGCCACCAGTCAGAATCACTCCTGGTCTACTATATAAACTCTCATTTCTTTGGTATGTCCTGCAAGGCTTTTCCTGATACGGATCTCATTACCTATCTAATCTGGTCCCAACCTCTTTCTCCTTGAACTTTGCACGTGAGTAATCCTGATCTTCTTACAGTCTCCTGAATAGGTCATGTGCTCTTACACCTCGTGTTTTTGCTCACGCTGTGTCCTCTACATAGAATGCTCTTTTACTTCTTGATACTCTGGCCAAATCAGTTTACACTGGACATTTCAGTTCAAAGGCTAGCTGTATATAGGTCCCCAGATTAACATCGTTCTTCCTCTCCTACTCGTAATCTGCTAATCTAATAATGACCAGAGTGCACTGAAATTATTTATTTGCCTATCTATTTTCTCCATTGCTCTCATAAACTCCTTCTAGTCAGGGGCTGTCTTTTCATTTTAGTATCTCCAGCTCTTAGCATGGTGCCTGGCATGAAGTCTATTGAGTACCCAAGTGGAGAGATGGCATTACTTAATATTTTAAAGTGCTTCCCGAATTCCAAGCATTGACCTAAACAATCTGTAGACGTTATTTGTTTTAATCCCTATACTGAATGACCCATAAATGAGAGGAAAGAGGAAAGTCTTGGATGGGTCCCTGTGTAACATTTGCATGGACTATTCCTAAGAGCTCCATGCTCCGCTAAAAGTGGTTAACAATGTCTGCAAGAGTAAGGTTGGAGCATCTGGGATGCTCCAGAGTGACCCATAATTACCTCTATCCTACTGTACTGAAATTATCATTATTTTATTCCCTATAAGACTGAGAAGTTCTCAAGGACAGGTTTCTGTGTCAGAATTCTCAGCACCTGATATCACGCCTGGCACACAGCGGGGCCTTTGTAAATGTTAGGTAAATGAATGAATGGAAGTTCTCATGGATCATTTGTTTGTTTTTTTAATCTTCACCCGAGGATATTTTTCCATTTATTTTCAGACAGAGTGGGAGGGGGAGAGAGAGAGAGACATTGATGTGACAGAGACACATCAATTGGTTGCCCCCCACATGACCCCGACCAGGGCTGAGGACTGAACCACAACCGAGGTACGTGCCCTTGACCGGAATCGAACCCGAGACTCTTTGGTCCTCGGGCCAGCACTCTAACTGCTGAGCCAAATTGGCCAGGGCATGGATCTTTTTTACGACACGAGTTTGGGAAGTTCTGAAGTCCTAGTTACAGGTCTCTGGCAGGCTCAGTGGTTTCTCACTTTTTCCTTCAGGAACGTGCTGGGTATTTTGGAGGTACAGGTTATATCTTATTGACCGTAACCATATGCTGTACTGGGGATAAAGGAAGGAAGAGAAAGAAAGATGGAGTAGAAAAAAGAACATAAGAGATGGAAAATAAAGTAATAAATAGAGGAATAAAGAAATTTAAAAACACTTGCAACTATTACTATGGCTTTAAATACAGATCTTCAACACAATTCCTCTTCCTCACTAAAAAATATTCCTGCAATTAAACTAGATGGCCACCAGATGTCAGTAAAGTAATAACATGTCTCATCAAGATTGACCAAGGTCCGGAATTGCACACTACACACAGCTTTAAGCTCAATCTCCTTCAAAGATTTACAGTTATTTTACATAGACAGAAAACAAACTTTATTCAAACAAATAACATTAAGAAAACAAAGAATCAAAACTTTTCAAGGAAAATATAAAAGTATCAAAATTCTTCAAATATCTAAATGTATTTCTTTACTATTGTATAATGGCTAAAATTCCTATCCCAAATTTAAACTCTATAGTTCCTTTAACAAGTTCTGTCTAAGATTAAATAGAGATATTGAGTAGTTCATTCACCCATTCAAACTTTTATCCATTCCTTTCTTCCCACTTCTCATCCCTGCTCTCCCAATCCTACCCCTCGCTCCACAGCCTTTCTCATGCTCATCTTTTCAGGGGAGAATTGAGAAGCCATTGACTTTGCAACCCCACTCGTCCCTGAATTTTTGAATCATCTCTGTTCTCTTTCATTCCTGCTTGCAAACAAACCAATTCTCTTCTTTCTTTCTTGTCAATTATAGTTGACATCTAATATTATTTTATATTCGTTTCAGGTGTCCAGCAGAGTGGTTAGACATTTATACACCTTACAAAGTGATGATGTCCCCTGATCAGTCTAGTACCCACCTGGCACCACACAGAGTTATTGCAGTATTACTGACTGTATTCCCTGTGCTGTACTTTACATCCTCGTGACTATTTTGTATCTACCAATTTGTACTTCCTCGTCCTCCACCTTCACAGACTCTTGGATGCCGAGAACACACTGATGGTTGCCAGATGGGAGGGGGGCTGGGAGGCTGGGTGGAAAAGGTGAAGGGGTTAAGAAGCCAATTCTTTTCTGAGCACATCCCTTTCTTTTCATACTTTGCCAAATACAGCCAACTGAAATGAGTGTACACTCTTCTGTTTTCCAACCTCTTCTTGTAGGTCTATAAATTAATTAAGTGCGTGATATGCCTCCAAAGTGACTGATGGTGACAGTTTTACCAAATGCTTTCCCAGTAAATAGCATGGATTGTCGACTTTCCAGCCTCCGATATCAGTTTTCTCACTGCCTACCACCAGGCCTGTAAGCCAATGTCACATATTTTTGGGGTCACATTGGGGTGGGTTTCTTTGGCTGTTGTTACAATAGCACCCTCCTTCCAGTTCCAGTATCTGTATCAGTCAGATTGGTCTAGGCTAGGCTCGGGTAAACAGCAGCCCTAGCATTTTAGTGGTTCCAAACAACAAAGGCTTGTCGGTTACTCCCACTGCGTGTTCAATGCAGGTCGGCTGTGAGGCTCTGCTCGTGGTAATTCCACTGGAACCCAGTCCAATGGCGTCTCTGCCACACACTTCCAGCACAGAAGGGTCTCACGTTGGCAATTAAACGCTCCAGCCTAGAAATAATTCACATCACTCCCTCCACAACTCATCGGACAGAACTAGGCATATGGCCAAACTACATAGAAAGAGTTATATTCTTTCTGTTGTTGTTAATCCTCACCCGAGGATATTTTTTCCATTAATTTTTAGAGAGAGTGGAAGGGAGGGAGGGGTCAGGGAGAAAGAGAGAGAGAGAAGAACATCACTGTGAGAGAGACACATCAGTTGATTGCCTCCTGCATGCGCCCTGATCCGGACTGCGGCTTGAACCTGCAGCCCAGGTATGTGCCTTTGATCGGGAATCAAACCCACCACACTTTGTTGTGGGGCCGAAGCTCTAACCACTGAGCACACTGGCCAGGGCAAAAGAGTTATAGTCCATCAATGGTCTTGTTTTTGCCTCCTTACCTCCATCTATACATAAAGCAGGACACTGGTGATGATGTCTGCCTTGCTACATAGCTTCCCTGTGCACTTCAGTCCCTTCGTTTGCGAAGAAAGCAAGGTGATAGGATCTCGTTAGGGAAATTCCCTCTGGCTTCAGGAAGGAGGAAGGGCTTAGTGAGGAGGAGGGGCATAATGGACGTGGGTCACCAGGCGGGAGGTGAGGAGGCCAGCTAGGAAGCTGCCAGTCTGCAGGTGAGAGATGAAAAAGGGCCTGCATTGCTGGACTTGAAGATTATGAAGAACAGTCAAAACCAAGACAGTGAACAGAATAGGAAAAGCTCCAAGTCATAAAACAAATATAACTGGGGGGTGACAGTGAAGATTATACTTTTCAGAAATGATAAGGATGTCACGCTCTGAGTGACTCAGGCTGAAGCAGTGTGAGGCACCTCGAGGACCACGAGTGTTCCAGAACGCAAAGGGGAGCTGCCAACACAATACATGAATACAATGTATTTATTGAATACTCTACTTCAATAAAAAATAAATAAAACAGTAGCTTCTCATGGCTGTGAAGTCTACCCTAAATTTACAGAAACAGATGCTGGGGCATCGTTCTCTCTCTCGGCCAGGACACTGCGGTTCCTTCGTTCTCCTCCCCAGGTCTCCCTTTGATGAAAACTCTGTGTTAGAAAAGGAGGCCATTTCTGTTTTTCTACCCAAATCCCTCCTCTGTCAAGTTCCTTAGTTTCCTTGGGAAGAGTTATTGCCACAGAACCTTCAGACGTCATTATTAGGTTTGGTTTTGGTTAATGTCTGTTAATGATCTGGAGAGAGGTGATAACTGCATATTAATGAGATTCACAAAGGAGCCAAATTGAAAGCTGTTGCCGACTGCAGTGTGACGGCCATAAACTTGGACTCTGCGGAGCTGACAATCGGGACAACACGACGTGGCGAAACCCGCATGTGCGATGCTGACATTCGGCGGAAAGAAGCAGCTTAGACTTTTTTTTAAAATAAAAGGAAAAAAACAGAGAGCAGAAGTCAACAGAAGAGCCTTGAAGATGAAATGGGGGTTGGGGGGAGGGGAATGCTGAGGCTGCAAAACTAGTCCCTGAGGGAGCTGAGCAGTGGACAGGGTGCTCTGACCTCACTCGCCCCCAGCGGCGTGGCCCGGGCCGGCCCAGGAGGCCAGCGATCCCAGAGCAGGTTCTGCTGCAGACACGTAACTGGGCTTAGTCTAACGAGACCCATTTCTGGGATTTTGACATTTTATGTTACTGGAACTAGTGTGGAAATAAGAAGCGTTCTTTCTACAACGACTGCAAGTTCTACAGCTGCAAGTTATAGCGGTAATTTAAGCCCGGAGCTGTCAGAGAACAGAGGAGCCCGGCTGTGATTGAAACCGCGGAGACAAAGGCTGAGCTGCCAGTGGGGGCGGGGCGGGGGGACTGAGCGTGGGCTCACAGGACGGTGGCGGCCGCGAGTGTGAAATTTATAGGGCAGGCTGGCAACTCAGGCAGGAGTTAACGCTGCAGTCTTGAGGCAGAATTTCTTCTCCAGAAAACCTCAGCTTTTGCTTTTCAAATGACTGGAGGAGACCTACCCACATTATTGAGGGTAATCTCCATTCCTTAAAGTCAACTGATTATAGATGCTAACCACATCTACAGAATACCTTCACACACAAAAATCTACAGAATACTGCACAGCAACACCTGGATTGTGGTTCGGTTACATGACGGCACTCTAGCCTAGCCAAACTGACACATGAGACTAACCCTCACAGTAGTCAAGACAGTGTGGTATTGGCATAAAGACAAACAAAAGTACTGATGGAGTAGAACAGTCTGCACAAAGAAGTACACACACACATGGGCAGCTGATTTCAACAAAGACGTGATGGCAGACAGTGGTAGAAAGTGATCTCTGACACAGTAGATCAATTGGATATCTGTATGCCAAAAAAGGAACTTTGATTCATACCTTTCGCCATATAAAAAAATTAAATCAAAGTGGATCACAGATCTAAATGTAAATTCTAATACTATAAAATTTCTAGGAGAAAACCTTTGTTAACTTGGGTTAGGTAAAGATTTCTTAGATACAATACCAAAAGAATAAATTAATAAATTACTAAAAACAATTTTAAATGCTGTTGGGAGAATGAAAAGATAAGCCACAGACTGTGAGTATTTGCAAAGCATATAGCTGATAAATGAATTGTATCCAGTTTTTAGAAAGAACTCTCAAAACTCAGCAATAAAAAAAATACGCAAGACAATTGAAAAATGGGCAAAAGATGTTAACACTTTGCCAAAAAAGATATACAGATGGTAAAAAAGCATGTTAAAAGACATTCAACACTGTCAGTCATTAAGGAAATGCAAATTAGAACTACAAGAAGATATTACTACCTTATCAAATTGGCTGAGATAAAAAGACAGATCATACCTAGTATTGGTAAGGATGGGAAGGAAGAACTGGTGGGTGTAATATGGTCCAAACTCTTTGAAAAAAACTTTGGGAGCTTTATAAAATGTTAAACATACATCTAGTGTATGATGCAAACATTATACTCCTACATATTGACCCAGGAGAAATGCAGACATTTGTCTAAAGAAAGAGTTGTACATGGATATTCATAGGAATTTTATTTGTAACAGCCCCAAACTAAAAACAACTCAAATATTCATCAACAGATGGAATTATATACAAATTCTGGTATATCCATAGAATGGAATACTATTCAGCAAAACAACAACAAAAAGAAATGAATTATTGATATATACGAGACCATGAATGAATATTATGCTGAATGAAAGAAGCCAATACATACTGTATGATTCCATTTATATAGCAGTCTAAGGCATGGAGACTAATATATTGTGACGGAAAGCAGATCCGTGTTTGCCTGGGGATGGTAGGAGGAGTGAGAAGGAGGGGTTATAAAGAAGCCCAAGGAAACTTTTGGAGGGGGGTGATGAGTATGTTCATTATCTTAATTACAGTGTTGATTTTGTGGGTATATGCACATGTCAAAACTTATCAAGCTGTACACTTGAATCTGTGCAGTTTGTTGTATGTCAATTATACCTCAATAAAGATGTTAAGTAAAAGTCAGTGTAAGCGAATGACAGAGAATTTCAAACCAAGGAACTAAAGAACCCCAGGAGCTGAAGTCGCATATTTTTCAGCTTACGAATTCTTAAGTGGAGTCTGGAATCTCAAGTTCTGACTGTGCCACTTTCAACTTCTCTGAGCCTCATATTTATCGTTTGTAAAATGGGAGTAATATATATATATTTTTACTCTGCTACCTACCTCAAGGGGATTATTGTGAGGACCAACGGCAACAATCCATGTGAAAATGCTTTGCAAACTACTTAAATGTTAGCTATTGGTGTAGTTGTGACATGCCATCTGCGTATTATTCTGCCCAATATATACGCTTCATGCCAGCTCAACCCCTAATAGCCTGAATATAAAGGATAATTAATTGTACAAGTTACTCAAATAGCAGTGAAACCCGGTATTCAGGGCATGACATAGCTTAAATACATAACAGATTTTGGAATAAATTACTTTCAGCCCAAACTAGAATGGGGGAAACAGACAGATGCCTTCACACATATGCCAAGCAAGTCAGACCCACGCAAACAGGATGGAGTTCAGGGCAAGACAAAACAGCCAGTATGAAGGCTTTTTGTGTTTCCTGCCAGAGGCTGTTACGGGGAGCAGTGACCCCATAACATGGCTGGCCCTGATGCTGAGAGGCTCTCTGCATTGAAAGCCAAGCTTACTTGGAAATTTGCTGTTTTATTATTGGCCTCTCACATTCGCCAAGGAGACTAATGGGGCCACAAATCACACTCATTTAGCTAAAGTGAAAAATGACAAAAATAGAAATAGGTGAATATGCTTAGTGTCACCCTCCTGCTCTCCTCCCCCTTGGCATTGTTATTTATCTGATCTTAAATCACAGCTGGCACTTTAACCCCATAATTTGTATTCATTTGAAATTATTGGAATTTCTCCCCCAATCCTCTCTGGGGACCTTGGACTTGTAGGACCCACTGCTTGAGGTGGCTTTCCACTGCTGACCTAGTTAGGGGGAACCCTGTGGGATTGGACCACTCCTGGACAGCATAGGATGCCACACAAAAGTAGGGTTGGTGTTCCCTGGTTGAGCTGTGCCTGACGGAAGCATCTGGGAAACAAAGCAGAAAGTCTGAGATATGACTCAGATGAGAGGAAGGACAGGATGGTGGAAGTATGTGTGCATATAGAGGGGACAAGAGCAGAGTTAGAGAAAAAGTAGGAAGAAGTCAGAGAACAATGTGGTCTCAAAAGCTGGATGGCCAGTAATAAGCCAGGAAACAGACATAAGAGGTGTCTCAGAGGAGGCCAGGCCCTTTTTCATGGGACACCATGTACCTCACTGGCTGGTGCTAGTTTTCTAAGAGACCGAGTGTACGGGTCACCAAGGACCCCAGAGGCCTGTCTGGCTGGGGATCTCCTCATCCAGCACTTATGTTACAGTGGGGAATTGTAACATTGGGGAACTGTAACCCACCCCACCATTCTTTTCACATTGTTTCTGTAAATGCTGACTCTAATATGTAGCTTGTAGATAGACAACATGTTTGTATAAGAATCCTACGAACTAACTTCAGAAGCTACAGACTCTGATCTATGTAGAGCTTGTGAAGATACCCATGAAATTCCACAAGCTGCCTGCCCATTCCTCTCAGCCTAAGTGCAGGAGATTTGCTGACCTTCACCTGTAGAACTGGGATGACACAGAACAAAGATGATGTAGAACCAGGATGACGAAGACCAGGATGATGCACACCAGATCATCACTTGACCAGTTTTGAGATCCTTATCAGAATAGACTGTGCTGGCATGCACATAGAGAACTTTTCAAACCTCTCCCCTTGATTTCTTTGTTCTGCTTTCCTTCTCTCTCCTTATAAAAACCTCTGCTGGCACTGAGGTGAAGAGATGGGCTTTGAACAAGAGTCCCCCATCTTCTTAGGTTACCAGCACTTGAATAAACCTCTTTTCTTCCAGCAAAGCACCAGCACTTGTCTCATGAGTTTGGCTTTTGTGGTGGCAGGCAGCTGAACCTTGGTTTTAGTTGCATTCAGGCTGAGAGGAATGGGCAGGCAGCTTGTGGAGATTCATGGGTATCTTCACAAGCTCTACAGAGACATTGCAGCAATTACTGCATCTGGAAGGAGTATGGTTTGGCCCAAAGGATTTCTGTCATGACTGGGAAATATGTACATATCTCCATCACCCAAAATATCAATCCTGGCTCAACCGAGCAACACTGAGAGCTTGGGATCCCTGAACATTACCCCAGGCAGATTGTACTCTCAGGTAATCCTGAAGCCCAGTGAAGGGGGTCCTGGTATGACTTGACTTTTTCATAAGGAGAATGATGCTTTGAGGGGTGCTGGGAAGGCCCACTCCAAAACAAAACAAAACAAAATTCCTCTGTAGATGCTGCAGAATTTATCATAGAAGATTAACTTATTAGTGTTAAGTCTGCATCTTTCTGAAAATTTCTTTTGGGATATTGCTGAGACGAATGAGCCACCAAGTCTCAGGCCCCCCATTGTACATTCACCATGGTTAGAGGGGTTGATTGTAAGTCTGAATCACCAGAGCCCTGTGTCCTGCAGGAGAGGGAACTTCCATGGGGGACAAAGGACAGAAAAAGTGGAGGGGACATGGAAGTAGGCAAGAAAGGGTCCAAGACCAGTCCCATTCCTGTCACCTTCTTGCTCAGTGTCAGGAGTCCAGTGTCTGCCTTCATTAATTGGAAGTTACTGTTTGGTAAATGTGGTATCATTAAACTTCAGATAAAGATGCACAGAGAAGAAGGATACTCATAGCCAGATGGGAGACCCATTTTGTGATCACTGTGAAAGGGACCGATTCCAGGCTTTGGCAATGAGGAGTGCTTCCCTGGCAAAGGCACCACTTACGGGACTCCGACAGAGCGAGTCCAAGCTCCGCCAAGCCAGGCGCATCTCCACTGCCAACAAACACCATTCCCCGTGTTTCCACGGCGCCTCAAGCAAAGCCAGCCTGTCCGTGCTGGGGTGCTGGTTCTGCCAAATGTCTGTTAGGGGACTGGCTAGGAAGCCCAGCTCTGAAGGACTGCAATTTGAAATAAAAAGCATGAAACCTTTCCAGATCCTGGAGATTCCTTCTTGTCCCATGCTGTGAGAAGGCTTTCTTTAGAGCCAAGGCTGCTCCTGCAAGCTCAGTGCTGAATGAGTGAAAGTGTGCTTCTCCAGCTCCGGGTACACGTACCCATGGGCATGGGACAGACGGCAAGGTGGGACAGGGGACTGCAGGCTAAGTACCTGCATCCTCCTATGGGGCAGTTTTTCTCAATAGGAAATAATTGACAACCTTTTTCCATGTGGAGTATAATCACAACTATATGTGAAATTTCAAAAAAGTCATTCCAAGCTTTATTCCTGGGAGTGTGGGAGGTGGTGTCTCCCAGATTCCCAGGAGTCACCCCTCACAGAGGGACAGCTTAACCCTCAAGCCCACCATGGTTTTGAGGTGCTTCTCAGAGATCCTATGGGTCTGTACTAGCCATTTCCAAAACTACTCTTAATAGTAGAATATAATTCTTTAAGGCTGTGAAGCCCAGTGACATGAAGACAGCCTCCATGGCCTAAGGTAACTTTGGTCAACTCTCGGCCATCTCTGCTGCAGTGGGAGCAGTCATGGGCTCCTCCACCAGAGGCAAGACTTGGTGAAAGGGGGAGAGGAACACTACCCAAGAGGCTCAGCGTCAGAAAAGAGGGTGGAGTTAGAACAATTTTTTAGTTAATCCTCACTCGAGGATATTTTTTTCATTGATCTTCAGAGAGAGTGGAAGGAAGGGAGGGAGGGGATAGAGAGAGAGAGAGAGAAAGGAACATTGATGTGAGAGAGACACATCAACTGGTTGCCTCCCACACGACCCCAGACCAGGGCTGGGGACCGAACCTACAACCTAGGTATGTGCCCTTGATGGGGAATCAAACCTGCAACCCTTTGGTGTATGGGCCGACGCTCTAACCACTGGGAAACACCAGCTAGGACCAGATTTCCTAAATTTCACGACTTTGCTGAAGACGAGTCTTAGAGTCACACGATGCAGTAACTCTGCCTGTACACACCCGACCCAGTGTTTGCCCACAGCCTCACCCAGAGGTGTGCCCTGGCAGGGTTTGAGCCTAACTTCATTCCACACGTATTGTGACAGAGTCGTATGAGCTAGCAAGAGAGGTCCTTATATAGCAGACTGACCACCAACACTGTCACCAAACATTTCAGTCTGCTCAGGGACAGATCCAGGTTTTGTGTAGCATGAAGATTATACAATTTGGGAGATCTTAATTAAGAAAAAAATGCAGAAAATAGTTTACCTTTGCAACTTTGCAAAAACATATGAAAAACACATTGCTAGGCTCTCCCAAGGACTTGGAACAGGTCTGCACAATTGAGGGACTGAAGCTTAAACCTCTTTGGCTTGGCGGCGATCTGCCTCTGCTCCATGCTCGAACGTGTGTTTGCGGGGGGAGGGGCGGTCCAGTGATTGCAAGTGATATATTATTTTCTCTCCCAGATGTAACAATCTGTACTTTTCCAAGCTGCATCTTATTTTATAGCTTCCTGCCCAAATTTTCCAGTCTCTTTGGGTCCGTATCTATTTCTTCTTTCTGGCTGGGTTTTTAGAGCAGCTCCTTGGGAGATGTTCAGGGGCATTCAAACAATGGGCTTGGCCCAGGAGCATGGAATTTCCTGAAAGACAGCAGGCGTCTCTGGTGGGTTGTTGGGATAGACTGATCAACAATTTTTAACGCTGGAGATGGAGTTGTACCAGTCCATGCTGAAAGCCTTTCAGAGGCAGCTCATATGGAAACCATCAGTCCCTGACCCACCCATCAGCTAACTTGAAGGCAGCCAAGCCTGGGGACCAGAGCTGCCATGGCAAAGAACAGAGGTACCATGTGCCCCAAACAAGCCCAGAGTGCAATGGGAGTTTCCCACACCAAAGGATTCTCTATTCTCCTATCGAGTCACCCCAAAACATGGATGTGATAAAAATTGGCTGTATTTGTTAGTACTCACACACATTACATTGTGATCAAGGTGAAACCTATCACAAATCAGCTTACATCGCTGTCAGCCGTACTGTCCTTCCAAAGGCCTCCGGGGCATTGCATTTCTAATAATTTCCAAGTTCTAAATACGACTGCCCTCCTCTCGACTTACTGCTTCTCACACGCCAAGATCAGGTTGCACTAAAATTGTGTTTCTTAGACTTGCCCTGCGTTCGCTCATTCTTGGCTTCACACTTGCCTTCACCTCTGTCACTCATATCACCTTTTCAACTGGCTGACTCTTACTCATTCTAAGCTCTCAATGTGGGGCACACCCTGTGCTCCTATCGTACCCTGCCCACTCATCTCATTTGACTATTATCTCCTATTTATTGCCGACTTTCTCCACCGAACTAGAAGCATTGTGTTTCAGCTACCCACTCCAATGTAACAAATTATCCAAAACTTGGTGGCTTAAAACAAGGATTTTATTAACTCACGATTCTGCAGGATGACTGGCCTCAGCTGAGTGGCTCTCCCGCTCGGAACAGTGCTGACTGTTGTTTTAGTCCTTGGGGGCTGGTCTAGGTTGGCGTGTCTGCGAGCTTACTCAGAGCTGTAGTTGGGTCAGGCTCTCAGCTGGGAGCTCAGCTGGGGGTTGACTGGAGCGCCTCCATATGGCCTCTCCGTGTGACTTGACTTCTCAGAGCATAGTTGCTGGATTCTAAGAGGAAGAAAGTAGAAATGGCAAGTCTTCTTAAAGTCTAAGCTCTAACACCCCAGGATATCACTTGGTCGAAGCAGTCATGAATCCAAGGGGAGGAGAAGTACTCATCCATCAGTAAAGGAGTGTCATGCACACAGAGGAAGGGAAACAGGGGTGGCAGCCACCTTCGGGAATTATCTAGCACTCCGACGGCGGTGACGAGGTCTGTCTTGTTCCCCAGCTCCTGGCCCAGTGCCTAACCACTAAGACTCGGCATTTTGTCCATTTGGTCAAAGCCTGTCTCTGACTGTGTGCTAATGCCTAGGTTTGGTCTTTGTGTTTGATGTATGCCCTACTCTCCAGCCCATGTGGGTTGACTTTTCCTCTTTATGGTTTGCCAAGAGTAGAAGTAACAACCTCAGCGATCTATTACTTCAGTGAAGAGATTTACTACTCATAACCAAAAAGTACTTGATGCAACAGGAACACTGTATGCATTAGCTGAAAGCAAGCCGACTAACGGGCCTCCAGGAACGACTCCCTCTCTAGCGCCAGCCTCATTTCTGTTTCTATTACATCTCACCACAGAGTCTGGCAAAGAATGAGGAATCAGAAATTGAAGTTCTGTAGTCAGGTGACACACACCTGGAACCTGGCCACTCCAGATTTCTCTGGGCCCACTTTATGGTTTCTACAGAACTTGGTGTGACTAGAAATGTTTCCTGGCCACTCTCTCATTGGTTAACAGGATGTGGGATGTCATTGCTCCTCCAATCACCTGGAAGGAAGGATGGAGTGGGGAAGTCAGTTGTTGCCGGGACTACAGGCAGCACACTAAGTATGGGGTGGGCTGCCACCACCACAACCCTAGTTGGTACCACAGCTGGCTCAGGAGGGACAGAGAATTGACAGCACATACATCATCCCAGGAACAGAGTGTCTGGGGGACAAGACTTCTCTCTTCCTCGTATCTTCTGCTGCAACCAACTCAGGCCTGCACTTTTCAGGCTCTCTCTCACCAACCTGGAGATGCAGAAAAGAGGTGATCAGACTTTTCAGTTCATGACGCCCTCCTCAGGTCACGGCGGACGATAAGGTCTCAGGTTCAAAGTTCTTTCCTTCCTGCCACATTGAGAAGATGTTGCTGACCCCTTTGGCTTCTTGTTTTCAGTGTTGAGAAGTCTGATATCAATTAGATTCTTGTTCTTCTGTAGTCAGTCTTCCTGTCTCCCTAGAAATGGTTACCGATGCTCTTAATTTTCATTATACTGCATTTTAGGGAAAATTTGTTTTCTTATCGATCCTGTGTAGCATTGAAGGCTGAGAATCAAGGCATTTGCCAATCTATGAAGGCTCACTAACTAGTACACAGGGCGGATGGGCATGAACCTCCTCTGTATTCAAAACTGTAAATATTAAACTTTTCAGAATGTATGGATACATACATATGGTAAACATTGTAAACAGGCTTTACGGACTACTATAGGTACTCAATAAACATTTGTGAGTGAGCAAACGAATGAGTGAATGAGTAGCACGTTGCCTAGCACATAGTAAATTCAAGGAAGCGATTATTATTAACAGAAGTGCGATATAAGGGAAGAAAGACACAAAAGACTTGATTCCTGCCTTGAGGAGTTCTTCATCTAGTACTTATCACATCATAATGTATTTTCGAAATACTAGAGAATCACAGAGGAGGGAGTTACCGACTTTCAGAGAAGCCCTCCCAGAGAAAAACAGAGCTGAGTTTTAAGGTTAGGACAGGACTGGGTAGGACAGGAAAACAGGACAGGACAGGAACACAAGGCCGAATATCAAGGAAGTAGGGAACGGGCCTTCTAGCCGAGGAGAAGAGGTCATGCCAAAGCCCAAATGGGGTCGGCCATCCAGTTTGTTGCAGCGGGAGTGGAGACGAGAGGGAGAAGGAGGAAGAGGAGCCAGAGAGGATCTTCAGGGGAAGTGAAGGCTGCCTTGGTTCACTTAACCCCTCCCGGTGCTCTGAGTGGGTTTTATAGATGAGGAGACTGGGCCGAGAATGGTTAAGGGTCGCCAAAGTCACCGGACGTGAGTCAGAGCCAGGTGTTAGGCCCAGCTGTCTGTCTCCCAGTCACGTCCTCAGATATCGAAGAGCATCAGGTACCAGGATGCAGTGAATCCTCCACATTTGGTTTCCCCGACGACTCTCTCTCCAAAAGACCAGCAGGGAGAAATCTCCATGCGGGAAAGGGCTCTTGGGCCAATGCCGATGCGGGGGCCTCTGCTTTGCTCTCCACGAACAGGAACAAGACTTGCGAGGAGCCTGGAGAGGCCTGGAGAGGCTTAGCGAGACTCCCAGACAGCAAGGGGGCCTTGGGAACACGACCACGAGTCCCACTCCCACTCCGGGCTAGAGGAAGACTTAGAAGCCCTAAGCACCCAAAAGAGGACAATTCTCTTCTCAAGTATGGAAAATAAAAAGAATTATGAAAATGTAAAGTAACTATAAGGAAATCCAACAGAGTTCTCACTCTTTTTTCCCTTCTGAAGGACAACTCTCATTTTTAAAAAATGTCCTAAGAAAGTATTTGGAAGTCACAGTTAAGGACTCCTTCCCCATTTCACAGACAAGATGAGTTCAGGCATGAGGTGGGGTGGGGGATGGGCATGGGGTGGAGGGAGAGAGGAAGAGGGTGTTGGGGATGATAAATCCAGGGAGTTTCCAGAGCCCTGGATCTGGCCTGGGAACCCAGCAGGCCTGACTCATGGAAGTCTCGGTCTTTCCATTAAAAGAGCTTTCCCGTGGCAAATTCCGAAAGCAGCCTGAAATCAAGAACTGCTAAGAAACACGTTCCTCTGGGGTGTAAGTGCCACGTGTGCAGCTTAAACCATTTGTCTTATAAACAGGAGAGAATTTATGGTTGAATATTTTCTCTGGACAGAGGCTCATGGGAGTTTGTACTGTGGTTCTTCCAATACCACGAGCAAATGTAGGGCCACGGCCCGGAGCGCCTCTGCCTCGGCCAGAGGAAAGCCGGGGGCTTGCAGTGGATGCTTCAGAGGGAGGGAGCCCTCAGCTAAAAATGACGCGTTTCCTACCGAACCGTGCCCCTCTTCATACCTGCTTGAGGCTCCGCAATGTGACACGAGGAAGGCATGTGAATTCAGCACGCAGACTCAGGGCTGCTGGGGCAGAAAAGCCAGCTTGAAGAGAGGCCCCATAATGCAAAGCAGTATAGAGCAGGAAAGAAACGTACACTCCGGTTTCTTTACCTGTACACTTTCCCAGTGGGTCTGAAGGTAGCTGGCGATCGCCGGTGTTTCCAGCGAAGGGAGCCTGGTTCAAGCCAGGTTAAAGCTGCGTGGTCGCCCTGACCTCTAGGAAGCTCAATATCAGGTCTAATGAAATGCAACGGGCCTCTGACATCAGAGCCTGTCTTTGACCACACATCAAAGGGAAGGAAGTAGATGCTTTGATCCTCTCAGTCATTGCTTTCTACAGAGAGCTTTAACAAAAGGAGGAGGGAGCTGGGAGTGGGGCTCAGAGACTTTGGTTTTTCTTTCTGGGGTTAATGTTCTTCCAGTTATGGGAAAGGGGCAGGCAGGACAGACAGGGTGTAGGGAACATGGAAGTCCAGCTTTGAGTGATTCTCCTAGTGTGACTTCCATGGACAGAGGTCTTAATCTGTCTTCCCCAAATCCCTCCCCTGCCTGTACTGTGATTCCTGAATTCTAATATTAGAGTTTCATTTATTTAGCTGGAGTCTTGACTCTTATTAGAATATAAACCTCTCCTGGGAAAGTCAGTAACCTAAGCCATATTTTCCCAGCCCAAAGTGCCACTTTTAGAATGTGTTTCAGAACTTGTCACTATACTGGTTAAAAGTATTTTGGCTCTTGGTCACCAGAGGGTGAAGTCTGAATGCCTTATTGTAGGGTGTACGTTCTCTCCATGACATGGCCCTTGTCTAGCCCCTGTGGTCTGTGTGTCTGTCCCTCCCTGCCAGACACATTAATCTCCAAGCAGTCCCAAACTGCCTTGTGGCTTTTCACCCACATCTGTGGAGTCACCTCTGCCTTAGGACATGGTGTTCGCTGGGATAGAAGGCCAGCCCAAGGTCAAGGGTGAAATCACACTCACCTGTTGTCCTCGTGTCTGACAAAGAGTCGGCCATGAAATTGTTGATCATACACATGGATGAATAAATGAATATACATCCTTGTGCATCTGCTTTCTGCTCTGCAGGATCTTAGTGAGGGGGGCAGAGTGAGGGGAGAGAAGCAGGGGCTAGGGCCTCCCAGGAGAGCAGGGCCCTAGAGAGGCACGTCATCCTCTGTGGGTCACAGTGACCAGTGATGGCTAACTCAGGGTTGCCCGCACTGTGGAGCGGCAGCCATTGAGGAGGTCTTGACGTTCTGAAGACACAGAACCAGGCCTGGCACACTTCGCTGGGACTGGAAGGGGAGAAAGAGGCGGCAGGAGCGGGAGGGGTCAGGGCTGAGGCGGCAGAGCCAAGCTAGGGAGCCCTGGTTGCTCAAAGGGGTGGAGCACTGAGGCTGCAGGGGTGTGGGGGTGGAGGGCCTGGGAGGGAGGGGGTGGAGGGCCTGGGAGGGAGGGGGTGGAGGGCCTGGGAGGGAGGGGGTGGGAGGTTGCGGCCCCAACTGTGAGTCAGAGGCAGAAACACAGTCCCCGTGCACTGTTTTAGAGTCCAAAATGCTGAATAAGTTTCCCCTCAATAATGGAAAAGAGTCTAAATAAAATGTGAGGAAGTAATTTTCTAAAATCCTGATGAGACACGTGGAGGTGTGAGCTTAAATTCTGGTTGAAGGCTGTGGGACAGAGGACCAGGCCTGAGACAGGGAGGGCTGCACGGAAAAGTGTCCAAGCAGCCCAGCTGCCCCCCGCCCCCACCCTGGGGTTTCAAGGACCCACTGAAGGATAATGGGAACGCTCAGTGCCCCTCCCTTCCCCTAGTTTATGAGGGAGCATGTTAGAGGCCAAGGTTTTCTCCAGGAGCAAGACTTGGGACACCTGCCACAGGCGGAGAAAGGCGGGGCCCCGACAGGAGTGGGAAAACTGAGAGTAGGGACCTGGGGACGGGTGGGGTTTCCTCTGCTGCTTTCCTGCGGCCCGTGTCCTGGCTCACCACTCTTTTCGGCCTGGCTGCACCATGTTCCCTCCCCACCATCCCCGCCTGGCGGCACCATGTTCCCTCCCCACGATCTCGGCCTGGCGGCACCATGTTCCCTCCCCACGATCTCGGCCTGGCGGCACCATGTTCCCTCCCCACCATCCCGGCCTGGCGGCACCATGTTCCCTCCCCACGATCTCGGCCTGGCGGCATCCTGTTCCCTCCCCACGATCTCGGCCTGGCGGCACCATGTCCCCTCCCCACGATCTCGGCCTGGTGGCATCCTGTTCCCTCCCCACCATCCCGGCCTGGCGGCACCATGTTCCCTCCCCACGATCTCGGCCTGGCGGCCCCATGTCCCCTCCCCACCATCCTGGCCTGGCGGCAGCATGTTCCCTCCCCACCATCCCGGCCTGGCGGCACCATGTCCCCTCCCCACCATCCCGGCCTGGCGGCACCATGTCCTCTCCCCATGATCTCGGTCTGGCGGCACCATGTCCTCTCCTCACCATCCCGGCCTGGTGGCACCATGTCCCCTCCCCACGGTCTGAGAGCGCAGCCATCATCACCCTGGGGGGCGCAGCTGGGCAGGGAGCTGGTTCCGTGCAGCAGGCAGAGAGAGAGCAAGCACTTTGTGATCAGGTGAACTTGGTTTTGCTCCTTCCATCTGCCTTGTGACTGTGGATGTTGCCTCAGCAACCTGAGCATCAGTTTCCCATATGGAAAATAGAAGTAACAATAACATCTACCTCCCCAATTAGGTGAAGGCATTGAAAGCACGCGGAATAGTGACTGGCACATGTATGTGCTTAACATACGTACAGGACGGAGCTGGACCTTCTTCCAAGGCACTGAGGGGCTTTGTGTGGACCCTGAGATTTGGCTTCTCTGTGTTTCCCATGGTAGTGAAAACCGAATGCACGTTCTCACCATTAAAAAGTGTACAGAGAAATATTTCAAAACTACCCAGACCTTGTCTCAGAAGAAATACAGGCATCTCGTTTTTCTGTCTTCTCTGTGTTTTTCTTAGTTCAGCATGGCAGCGTCCATCAAAAAGAGGATCAGAACTATGGTTTGCCTCATTGAAGCCTGGATCATGCTACTGAAATTTATATATCTGAGAATCCCTCAGAGATAATAGTGCCATAAAAGCAATTCACGTACAGCAGAAATAGCATCCACACCTCTGCGGACACTGGCAGCTGGTCTCCGAAGGGTGTGCACTTCCTTGGTGAGCTGTGACACACGGCTGAAAGATACCAGACTAAATGTTGGACCAAATCCCTTCTGGACCTAGCATCTATTTTTATAATCACAGCAGGGGAGAGAGAAGGATAAAGCAAGTGAACAGACAGCGACTCAAAGTTCAATATGGTGGGAACCCCGGCTCCTATTGAAGAAGCAAGTGCTTCAGTGAGCACGTGGGGTTTCGGCCCCTACATTTCCTTGTCCGAGAAGCACATCAGTAGTTAGCATCTATTCCAGGGAAAAAGTGGGGTGACTAATAGACTGTTGTTTAGTTTGGATCCAGCTTCCCATCCTCCTTCTGCTACCAACTAGCCACGTGACCTTGCACAAGTCATTGAAATCCCTTTCCTGAGAACTTTGGTCATACAGTGAGACAGAGGAGCTGCTCTAGTTTCCTCTCTGGTACTTTCTGAAGCTGTGACGTTATCACTGTCATGGTCCTGGTTCAGCCTTCATCATCTCACAATTAGTTATTTCCACTCTCCCACTGCAGGCTCTCTCTATGCCAATTGCGTTTGCATCCAACCTCCCACACCTGCTGCCACAGTATCTTTCTAAACATAGATCTGGTCCAGTCTCTTACTGCAAAAACCTTGTGATAATACTCCTTCAGTGGCTTCTAGTTGATTGTAGGACAAAGATTAAATTGCTAGATTGGTCTTTAAGGTCCCCTAAGTTTGCCCTTGCCCAGCTTTATGTCTCATCACTTTACCTTCACCTCTGTCCTCCAGGAGCCTCAGCATTCTTTCAGTTTCTATGCCACAGGACCTTTGTACATGCTGTTCCCTCTGTCTGCAATGCTCTTCTCCACTTAACCCCACCCACTTTCTCTTTGCCTAGTCATCAACTTCTTTACCTTTAGATATCAACTGAAATGGACCCCCATCCAGGGAAGACTTCCCTGACCATTCCTTCTCCAACCTGGTCAGGCCCCTTGTTACATTACATGCTTACACTCACTGCCACTTGTAATTATGTGATTTTATTGATTAATGCCTGTCTTTTCCCCACTAGAATGCATATTGCTTAATAGCAAGGACTATGTCTGTTTTGCTCATTATATTCTTCCCAAGGCTTAGTACTGTGCCAGTCACTCAGTAGATATTTGTTGGTAGAATAAATCAAAGGTGGATGGGTGACATATGGGTGACAAGAAGGAATGTGTGACCTTTCCCAACCTGGCCTGCTCCATTTCCCACACTGCCTGTCTTTACCTTTCATGATGCCTCCATGCGTCTTGAATTCTGGTCACCTCAACCTAGTCATTATTATAAGACGATGCTGTGTTTACTACCTCTACAGCTGTTTGTCAAAAATCAAAATCCCTTGCTATGTTACAGCAATCAGTTGCTGGAAAGAGGACTCTAGTGTTCTAATGGAAAGATTATAGTCTGTTTCACGGGAGAAGCGATAAGGAAGAAGTTCGAGTTCAGAAAATCAAAGATGCTCAGGAAACACGGAAGCTCTTTTCAAATACTTGAAGGACTATCATAAAGGTAACTTGGCTCATCCCCTGCAACATTAGAGACCAGAATCAGAAAGCGGAAGCTGAAGGGGAGCAAATTTTGGCTCAATACAAAGGAAGAATTTTATGATAAATCTATGTGGTAGAAAGGAAATAGGTTAGTTAGCTCAAGTGTTCTTGAGGCCCCTGTCACTCAGTGTACAAACCAAGGTTAGAAGGCCACTTTGGGATGGTTGGATGTGATGACCTCCAAGGTTGCTACATCCTCATATATTCTTCCTGTGGAGTAATGTTCCTATTAAAGCAGTGTCAGAAGGGAACCTCCAAAGCTCTATAGGTGGCCATGGAGACCAATCCGTAGCTTCAATCCTTAAGCCTTTGCTTTTAAATTTCACAAAGGGCTTAGGTGGGATGGAGATGTGATCTCTCAATTCAATTCAAGTGATTTCTGCAGGAAGAGACCAATACAGACGCATCATGTCCCACAATGCCACTCCTTTTTCCCTTTTTAACCTCACAAAGAATTCAGTTCTCCTGCAATGTGTGCACAGGCTTCCAGAGACCTCAGCATGCTTCCTTCTGCTAAGATCTTGGCTCCACCTAGTGGTCTGACTTGATGTTTTGCACATAATGGGTGCAAGGTTGGGGCTAGAGTGAGTAGCTGCAGGGGAGGCTCCTGTCACTTGACTTCACACCTTTCTCCAGTCTTGCCCTGTTGACTGGTGGTACCATTTCACTTTGCACCTTTAGGAGGTGTGGCCTCATGGTGCCTGTATTAACCCACATAATATTAGCAAGGAAGGGACTTAATGGCTTCTCAAATGGTGCATCAAAGAGCCCAAGAGGTTGCAAAGAGGTGTCTTGGGAGTCACTACAGGGAGTGAAGTAAGACAGGCTGAGCTGACATGAATCCACGTCCTTCTACTCACCCTCGTATCCCCACCTTTCTATAAACTCTTTAACACCGTGTCTCTGCTACGTTTTCTCTTTTATAGGTTTTGTGTAAGGTTACAGAAGAAAAGTTTATGTTGCAAATATTAACATGAAAGACTCTAATATCTTCCATTTCCCCTCATTTTAGAGTAAATCAAGACCAATAGTTCGTGGACTTGCCCAAGTTTGCGAAGCTGGCTCCATTAGGACCATTAATTCACACCTCCTGATGGTCACACTGGGGCTCTGTCAGGAGAGTAGTCTTCACCCGTGGGCACCTAGTGGTCAGGTCAGGGGTTCCAGCCTCATTCCTTCTTTACACGTGGAGAAATAGGATTATAGTGATCCCAGACATCATATTGTATATTGTTGTCTCACTCTTATAAAGGAGTTAGTTTTATAAACAGGACAACTGAATCTTGGAGAAAGCAAGTGATTTGTTAAAAATACATGATTTGTCCATCAGTGACCAACAAAAAGAAACGCTAACCGCTCTCTTCCCTCTTACCCTTCATGCTCAGTTTAGGGCTCTGTGCTTAAGACACTATTACTGGAATGAATGAACAAATACATGGTGAACACTTGAAGAGAACTGAACATTTGGCCATTGTCTGGTTGATGTCTACAGCATAATGCTCAGAGATGAGAGTCTTTTTGGAATTCTGATAGCACAGACAGCTATTCATCCAACCATCTTAATTAAATAATTATGTTATTTATTGTCTTTATACTAGAATGTAAGTACCTTGAAGGCAGGGATTATGTCTGTTCTGTTTATTACTGCATCCAGCTCATGCTGGGCACAAAACACACACTCAGTGAATAATTGTTATATGACTAAAATATATTTCTCTACCAGCAGCCTTGTTACTTATAATCAACATTACCTTCAGCAGCCAGCTAGACCAAATATAGCACAGGCTTCAAAAGCTTAAAGATGAGCTATTTATTTATTTATTTATTTATTTATTTAAATCCTTACCTGAGGATATTTTTCCATTTATCTTCAGATAAAGTATGAGGGAGAAAGAGAGAGAGAAACATCAATGTGAGAGAGATATATCAGTTGTCTCCTACACAATCCTGACTAGGGCCCAGGACCGAACCGCAACCGAGGTACGTTCCCTTGACTGGAATTGAACCCGCGACTCTTTGGTTCACAGGCCAACACTCTAACTGCTGAGCCAAACCATCCAGGGCTGAAAGACGAACTTTTTGGAGGACAGTGGTGGCAATGATGACAAGGAAGTAACTTCCATATAGATGGTTTTCTGTGCTGCTACAAAATAAATGAAACGAAAACATCATCCATTTAATTTGAAAACTAGCATTAGAGTAAAGAATTTAGGACATTTCAAGGCAGGTGTATCAAATATACGGTGTGGGGTTTTGCTTCTCAACAACAGAGGGCGTTTCTGTTTTGGTTAGAACATAACCATATAAGGTATAAATTGATAACAGGAAAAAGGAAGTCATCGTTCTAGGCCAGTACTCTACAATTGCTTTATTGATTGATGATTGCTAACTCCAATAATGGGATGTTTTTCTATTTAATAATAAACTGCTAACAATCCTCTTTGGGTTTGGGTCCTGTTACCCAGCAGGCTCCCACTCTAAGTGCACTGAGCCAAATGTAACCCAGATTTTTGGAACTAGTGTCCAAATCTGCAGCTCACTTGTCATTAGTCACAGAAAAACAGGTCTCTAGAAGGTGATAACAGTTATTAAAATGAATAATGTAGTGTAAATGTGTATTTGATTTATTCATTTATTGAAAATTAATAGTGAATTGGTAACTGAAAGAAGGTATGGAACACAAAGTCCCTGCCTAGTGAGTGATAATTCCCTGATTATATAAGAAATACGCAGATCTCATGGTTCTCCGGGGGGACTGGGATCACATCGTTTGAGAAGACCACACAGAAACATCTTCTAGCAATCAATGTAACTCCTTAAAAGGAGATAACTCTTCTTTCTGCACCATGATCACAAGAGGTTGGGAATTAGATACACCTCAGAAAGCCATTCCTAGAATTTGCAGAAGGATTTCAGATAAGTACATTCTCAAGTCCAATATCTACCAGTACTAGATAAATGCAGCCCCCAAGCTATCTACAAAAAATTGATAAACCTTTAATTATATACATTACACACAGGTCAAATACCATGTAGATCTAGCCTACTTCACAATTTAAGCTCTTGATTAAAAAGTCATTATGTACCTTTAATATATGTTTTTATTAGAATTATGATGTCTTGACAGCTGTATTCACCTGGATTTTTATTTGGTCTGGTCGTTAAATACCACTGAAACCACAGTAAACCTGTACTGATAAGCTGGGGAGGTACCTTATTTCACAGACCAGGGCAAAAACTGGATGGTCTCTTTAAGCATCAATGCCTTTCAAATTAGTTATGCTGGAGAGAGAAAAAGACAGAAGGAGGGAAGGTGTGAGGGATGGAGGAAGGGGGAGGGAGAGAGAAAGAGGGAAAGAGATCCTCTAACGCTCATGCCAATTCTTAGAGTGATGTTTTCAAAGTAACATACATGCCAATTTTGTCCTCTTCTTAGCAACACGTCTTAGGCACGGTCTCACGGATACTATTGACTCTGGAGTTCCTTAAATCCTATCTTATTCTGCAGTACACATAGAAGAAGTGTCATATGTGGCTGGGAAATACCGAACTGCCCAGTTGCTCCTACAATTGGAGATGAGCCTTCTGGCTAATTTCAAGCTGGTCATTCTACCCGATTCCTCTTTGGAAACCAGAAGACAAATCAGCCCAGTTGCTTACATTGTATCTGGATCCTTCTCACTAAAAGTTCCAAGGGTGCAGATCTCCACTGGATATGGACTGTTGGCTCGAGCAGTTTTGATCAGGGTGAGGACTGAACTGCCCTCCTCAAAGTGTGTGGAATGCTGGTGCTTTGGGCTGGGCAAGGGCTCTACTTCTGCATCGGTGTGGGAAAGCCTTGTCTTATGCTATAGTCTGTAGAGATAGACAGCTTTATGGGATGATGAGAAAGAAAAAGAGAGGCATAATGCTTAAGTGAAAAAATGAGAAAGAGAGAGAGGGGAGAGAGAGAGAGCGAGCAAAAATCAGAATGAGAGATTGAGGAGCGTAAAGGGTCATATTTATCTAATAATTTCTGCTGTGTAAATCCTAATATAGCCTAGCAATTTGGAGTTCTCACTATATAATCAGGTCTCTATTGGCTCTAAGACCACAGAACTAACTAGCAGTGAAATATCCATCTTTCTTTAATAATATCATCATTCAGAGTAGCCAAATCTCAATGTCCTTATCTGTGAAATAAGAGTTATATTGTCTTTCTTAATGGGATGTTGGAAGGATTAAACTGTATAATGTATGTGAATTGTGAAGTACTATATACACACCCTACAAGTTTTATGTGATCTAAAACACATCTTCAAAAATATTCTGTTTTTGTGAAGAACTAGATTATGATGGCAAATAAGTTGAAACTTAAATGTAAACTTCAGGAGACTGAAAGTGGCTAGCTGCACATAGTGCCGGGAAGTCTTTTGGTGACAAATCTTAGAGCAATAGGAACACACTCTGTGATCAATTAGCAATGTCTGTAATGGGCGTGGGACGGCTGAGCTACAACAGGCATATTTCCTATAGATGACAAAATGTGCAATGTGAAAATTCAAACCCCTCTGGAACTGAAATTTTCATTTTATAGTGAGCAAGTCTATAATGTTATGATATATTTGTATATATATTCAGAATTACTTTTGTAATAGGTCCAAAATCTTAAAGATTATGACAATTGCAGATATTTTTCTAACAGGCTCCTAGAATGAGTATTGCTGTCAGCTCATGAAGACAGGATCATCTTCTACTTTGCATTTCACCTTTTGTACATGTAATGTTTAGCCTTCTGCCCATGCTATTTCATTACCATAATTATTAATACTTTGGATAATCCTCCTCCCATTATCACCGGGAGTATTTACTATGCATCTATTTTTCTTCTGCTTGGCTTATCACAGAGCTCGTAATTTTCCATGCTGACTGACCTCCCCCCACATCGCAACAAAGTCATTAAGCAACTATCAGAAATTAGTTCAGTCACTGGCAGACTTAGAAAGATAAAAATTGAAAGCCAGAGGATTTCATGCAAATAATGTGGTTAAAAAAAAAAAAAGAGTAATGTGCCAAAATCCTACCCAACTTTTGAGCCTTAAACTTTGAGAAGCTCACCCTTAGACCTTGCTTCACCAAACCCACATTTTAAAAAACCTCTTGAATTCTTTACCTGTCGTGCAGATCCTATTTCCTACTTCCACATTGTCCACTCTCTCAGCTCATTAAGGGACATGTCCCATGACCTTTGAATCATACTTAACACTGGCACAATTCATAGATGATTCGATAAGCATCTGCTGAACGAGAAAGCAAATCATTAACATCTGCCCAGAAATATGCACGGAGCATCTGGGCACTGTGCAAATCGTTGGGATAGAACGATGGACAAGACTTCTGAGATTCCTGCCCTCAGTGAGCACACAGTCTACTGGGGAAGGAGCCCAAGAACTCAGCAGCAATTGCTGAGACATGGTGTGTACTTTGATGTGTTGAAATGACTGTGGAAAGAATAAAAGTCATGCAGAAAGCAATCCTACCAAGTCTTTTAGGATTCAACATTAAATTTCCCTTTCTGTATTTGGAGCAAGAATGGCAAATTCAAATGTTTGCAGGAGCCAGGTGGGTAACACGAACAAGACAACAGAGAGTAGAGGGGACTGTAGTGTGACCTGGAGCGTCCACGCTACCTCGGGGTGCAGGAGCTGCTCGGCTCCAGCCAATGGTAGTCACGCAGGCCTGAATGCTGGCCCAGTGTTCCCACATCTAATTTTTTCCCTAAGAAGCAAGCATTTTGGATTTTACCTTCTGATTTTTTTTTATTTAATCCTCACCCGAGGACATTTTTCCATTTTTTGTTCAGATAGAGTGGGAGGGAGAGAGAGAGAAACATCGACGTGAAAGGTACACATCGAGTGGCTGCCTCCCGCACGACCCAACCAGGGCCGGGGACAAACTGCAACCGAGATAACGTGCTCTTAGTGGGAACCAAACCCGGGCCTCTCTGGACTGCAGGCTGATGCTCTAACCGCTGAGCCAAACCGGCCAGGGCTAATCTTCTGATTTTTAAATGTTGACAACCAATTTTCTGTTTTGGTGGCTCAGATCTGGCCTGAGAACTACCAGCTTGTCTCCTCTGCCTCTAGGCTTCCACTGAAGGGTGGTCCTCAGAGGGAGCCCGTGCACAGGCCTCCCCTGGCTGAATCCAGGGCCCAGGCTATCATCTGTCCACCTCTCACCCACTCTCCCTTCTCCATCTCCTCTTCACACCCTATTCCAGCAAGCGCCAAGGGTTCTTAATCAAAACTGGTTAGGGAAGACTTGACCCCTACAGCTCGTGGGAAAATGGGTTAACCCTTGAGAAAAGTCAGAGGTACCTGGGAGGTGCAGATGTGAGTGGGTGGAAGAGACCCGTGGGGAACTCTCTTGGGTTTTGCATGATGGGCAATGCTGTCCTTTAAAAGGCATTAACCAAGGTCAGATTAACAAGTCAACACTGAAACTGTATCCAAACAAGACTCCCTAATTGTGGGGAGAGAGCAGAACAGGGGCCGGAGGAAAGAGTCCAGAGACAAGACTGACTCCAAAGCCTTCCCCCTCCGCCCGCTGGCAGGCTTGGGGCATATTTGATAAGGTGAAGGGAAATTGCAAAATTAGAACTGGCAACTTATACAGAGAGGCCCAGTGCAAGGCCGTGGGCCCGAGGCGGGCTGAGAACGTTGAGGAATTGTGGGGGAAAGAGGATTTGGCAGCCTGACTTCCTGTGGCTGTATCCAAGGCTAATTAGTTTGCAGTGTTCTGTGTGTGCCTGAATGGAAATGATCCCAGCACTGAGAGGCACGGGGGTGAGGAAATCAAAAACACATGCACCAAGAAAGAAAGGGGAAGGGATTGGTGGGGGAGGAAGGTGAGGGGGAGACCTGTCCTTTCGGCTACGTTTTCGTTTTTTCAGGAGAGGGCTCTCATCATTCTGTTTCATGACCAGTAAATCACCACCACAGCCCTGTCTGTCACAGCTCCCATCTGCGGCAGAACTCATTAAACATCAAAAGACGGCCCATCAGTTCTGCTTAGTTAGAAGTCTGACTTACTAGCGGTCTAACCAGGGAGGAGTTTGCATGTTTTTAATAATAGCTTAAGGAACTTCTTAACACCCCATAAATTACTTAATGCAACAAACTCTTCCTGTAGCCCAGCCGGCATCTGAAAGTTGCTGAACCAACCCAGACCTACCCCATGGCAATGACTTTTGGCGGCCACATTCCAGAAGACAGCAGAGTGTTCGCGCATGCTCGGATCCATGATGCTGAGGCCATCGTGGAAAACGAGTTACCTGGCTGGGTATGTCCTCCCCGAAACGTGCAGCTCGGGATTCCTTTGTCTCTGTATTTCTGACTCACTGTCTAGAAAGGGAACCTGGTTGTGGAGTCGCGTTGCCAGGCACCGCATACCAACAGGAAACGGTTGAGCTGAGAGATGGATTAATAACCAGGGGCAATAAAACCAGACTCTGCCCCAACCTGGAGGGTACATGCTCGACAGATATTTAAATCAATAAATATTTATTGAGTGCCTACTCTGGGTTAGAGCTGAGACAGACAAAAATAAATTCAGCAACGTTGACTCCCCTAAAAGAGTCCACAGTGTTACAGACACGCATAGCCATTTCGAGGCTTTAGAAAAACAAAACACGGAGGGATGAAATTTCCTCCACCAGCACCTTTTAGAAGTTCCTTGGGTGTTGGGTGCATTTTGCTGTCACTGTTTCTTGTCACCTAAGCTCCTAGTGCCCAGCCCTGTGAGGGACACAGCCTGAGTAAAGCCACAGCATCTGCTCAAGAGAAACTTCAAAGAAACATAAACATGGGCATCATGTCTTCTGTAAGAAAGTACAGGATCAAGAACTCAGCCCACGCCTCCTGACTCCTATGTACTTTCTCCCTACTTGACAAGGACACAGAGGAATTTCTAAGCACATATCTAAGCATTATTTCCTCTAAAGAACAGTGTATCTGGCATGAGGCTAATGTTGGGACAAAAATCAATAGGGATGAAGGTCATGCTATTAATTCATCGTTTGTGGCATGCTCGCATTGTGTCAGGAACTGAGCCATGCTGGGAAAATTTATTAGAACACAGTGCTTCACCCCAGAGAACTCTCCTGCTGCTTGTTGAGAGACAGAGCCATCCACAGAAAGAGAAATGACCGAAGTGTGGAGAGGATTCAGTGGTAACAGGAGAAGGCACTCGACTCAGACATGAAGGTGAGCAGGAAAGGCTCTCTTAGCGAAGATGATGCAAACGCGCATCCTCAACAACTCATTAGCCAGAAGTCGGGAATGGGAACATTGTAGCACCCACAGAGTGGCTGTTTGCGATTTTCTGTCTCCCAAGGTCTCAGATGATTTCATTACCATTGTTTTTGCCAGACAATTAATGAGCAGTTACTATGTGCAGAAAACTGTGCTAGGTACCATAGATTCAAAGAAGATCTCTACCCTTAAGGGATATACAATTTAGGAGGGATTAATGGGGAACGTCACAGGTGTACAGCTAGAGAATTACAGAACTTGGTGCATGCTTTATCATTACCACCAACCACCCAAGTACTTTATCTTTCTCCTCCTTCTTCTGATACAGCCTACCAAGTATCTTTTCCTAACATGGGCCTGTTTGATCTATGTTAAGCCATTGATCTAACCCATCTCCTCAATCATTTCTGCAGGTGTGATGAGAACAGAACTCCTTAGCAGTTAAGATTAGCTCAGACTGGGCTGCCTCATGCAGATTTGAACTGGCTGTAACATTATAAAACTGTCCATGACTTACTCCAGAAGTTTAAGATTAATGGATGGAGATAGATAGATAGATGATTGATAGATAGAGATGATGGCAATACCAGGACTTGTGATAGTACCAGTTTTAAGGGGCTTCACAGAGTGCCTCATTTTACCCTCACTTTCCTGAGAGGGAGGTAGGAAAGACATTACTCAATCCATTTTTAAAATGAGGAGACTCACATGCTAATGAATGGTGCAGAGGACCAGTGCACAAAATTGGTTACTTGGAGGAAGAGAGAAAGGGAGGATGAACGTGGGCAAAGGGATGGAGAGACAGGCCAGGAGAGTGACGCTGCCAAGGGAAGCAGATGAACTGGCCAAGCCCAGATGGGAAGAGGCAGCCATTGCTCTGAGCACCTGGACCAAGTACAGCCGTCGGTCTTGGAGCAAACTCACACGTCTGGCTCAGGCAGTGCCTCCGTGAGAGCTTGGAGCCTTGGGTGAGGAGTCAGGGACACACCATTAACCGCCACCTTGAGAGACACAGAGGTGGAAACACTGTAAAACAGAAATGATCTGTGAGAGTCTGCCCCGGGCTTGTCCTTTACAATGTGTTTGACAATGTCAGCACTGGCTCTGGGTGGGGTCAGATGGGCTCGGCGCCGGGACCATCCTTTCTGCCATCCCTCGATGCTGTGTCTCATAAGGTTTAATTCTAGACCCTGCTTAAGTACCTCCTCCTCCAGCAAGACTTCCTTGACTTCACAAACTAGGTTAGAGGCCCGTCTGAGCTACCACTGCACAGTTGCCACAGGGTATTGATGCTCTTAATGTCTCTGTCTCTCCCACTAGACTGAGGACAAGGACCACGTTCTCACAGTCCCAGCACTTTCTTCAGTGATGAAGATATAGTCGGTACTCACAGTTTGTTGAATAACTAAATGAATGAACTAGTACCTAAGAAGAATATCACCAGATCCTCCAGATAATGACATCTGTGCCTTAAAGCGTCTAGTTCCTGGAGTCTACGGACACCTTTTCTTTCTTTCTTTCCCTTCCTTCCTTCCTTCCTTCCTTCCTTCCTTCCTTCCTTCCTTCCTTCCTTCCTTCCTCCCTCCCTCCCTCTCTCTTCTTTCTTTCTTTCTTTCTTTCTTTCTTTCTTTCTTTCTTTCTTTCTTTCTTTCTTTCTTTCTTTCTTTCTTTCTTTCTTTCTTTTTCTCTTTCTTTCTTTCTCTCTCTTTCTCTCTTCCTTCCTTCCTTCCTCCCTCCCTCCCCCCCTCTTTCTTTCTTTCTTTCTTTCTTTCTTTCTTTCTTTCTTTCTTTCTTTCTTTCTTTCTTTCTTTCTTTCTGTTTTTAAATCTAAAAGCTCTTCAGAAACAGGTTAGGTTCCAAAACACTATTTGTAAGGGTCTTTTTGATATGTGAACTTGGCTAGACTACAGTGCCCAGTTATACAAACACTAATCTAGGTGTTGCTGTGAAGATATTTTATAAATGCAATTAAAATTCATAATCGCTGGACTTTAAATAATGGACAGTAGTTTATCTAATCTGGGTTGGCCTGATTCAATCAGGTGAAAGGCATTAAAAGCAGAGCTGAGTTAGACCGGTGTGGCTCAGCGGTTGAGCATCGATTGACCCATGTACCAAGAGGTCACTGGTTCCATTCCTGGTGAGGGCGCATACCTGGGTTGTGGGCTCGACCTCTCAGTAGGGGGCATGCAGGAGGCAGCTGATTGATGGTTCTCTCTCACATTGATGTTTCTATCTCTCTTCCCTTCCCCTCTCTCTAAAAATTAATAAAAATATGTTGTTGATTTTTTTAAAAAAAAGCAGAGCTGAGGCTTCTCTGAAGAAGCAGTTCCGCCTGTGGGTCGCGCTTCAGCCTCACAGCCTGCCCCTCCCGACGGCCCGCTCTGTGGATTTTGGAGTTGCCTAGCCAGAGCCCACAATCACGTAAGCCAATTTCTTGCAATAAATCTCTTAATACATATGTGTCACTTGTTATGTTTCTCTGATTTAATTCTGACTGGTACACTATAAATTCAGAATATCTGAAAGGGTTGGAGCTCACAGTTCCCCCATGCATTTTCATGAGAAGATGCCAAAGTCTCCAGCTTTAATCATCCTTGCTGATATAAGAATGTATCAGCATTCTGCTTCTCCTTCTTCTGATACAGCCTACCAAGTATCTTTTCCTAACATGGCCTGTTTGATCTATGTTAAGCCATTGATCTAACCCATCCTCAATCATTTCTGCAGGTGTGATGAGAACGGAACTCCGTAGCAGTTACCGTCAGCTCAGACTGGGCTGCAGATCTGAACTGGCTGTAACATTAGAGAACTGTCCATGACTTGCCCCAGAAGTTTAAGTAGCAGAACTTTTACCGTGCTCAGTTCCAAGTTCTAGAAAAACACCCCCAGCCTTCTCCACAATTAAAAACAGCCTAATCGACAGTTTGGTTTAAGCTGGCTGGATGGTAATGGAAGAAAAGAAAGTGCTTGGGTGGTTGTGGCAATGATAAAACAGGTACCAAGTGCTGTGATTCTGTAGCTGCTCCCCTGAAGTCCTCCATTTCCTCCGTGTCTGCGTCCTTTGCTCATGATCGTCAGCTGGGGAGGCACAAGTTTCCTCAAGCCTCCTGATTCGCTCTGCCTTCAGATTGTTTCTACCATCTAAAAATTAACTCCATATGTATGTGCAACCTTCCATTTATTTTCTCACCACCTTCCAGTTTAAAAAATTATCTCTGCTTTCATTTTGTCATGTTTATGTTCTTTCTCCCAGCAGCACTCTTCATACTCTCACTGCTTTTGCGCTCTGTGGAGTCAAAAATATTTTTACAAGCATCTCAAAATCATGCACGAATGCAGCAAAAATACCAAGTATTAAAGAATAAATGGTGGGGGGTGGTGGTGGAGGAGGGTCTTAGGGGGATAAATGATGATGGAGGGAGACTTGACAGGGGGTGGTGGACACACACTACAGTGTACAGATGTGTTGTAGAATTTTGCACCTGAAACCCGTATAATTCTGTTAACCAGTGTCACCCCAATACATTCAATTAAAAAAATAAAGAAAAATAAAGAATAGTTGGCAGGGGCCTAGGCGGCAGCATAGTTGCCAATAGCGCCATCTGTTGGTTGTGGGTAGAGCCGGATTCTTGGCAGCTCTGTGATCTATAAAGCATTATTCCTGGGACAACTCCGGAGGGGAGTCTTCAGTCACAATAGAACATACCCTGGAAGTACCTTCTTTCAGTGGCTGTTGAAGCCTACTGACTTTGGCAAGGGCAGCTTCAGTCACCAAGTGATGGGAGCTGGGCCTTCGGGAGGCCAGGGGAGCCCACTTAGGGAGATGGACATGAGCCTCTCACTGCCTGCATCCAGGGATGAGGCTGCTTTCCAGTGACCTCATGGCCACTGGGGTGAGGACCACGATGTCCTCTCTACTCTGGCTGAGCATCAGAACCTCTGTGATGAGGCAGGGGCATTGGTATTTTTCAAAAGTTCCCCCAGCTGATGTCAGTGTATAGTCAGGGCTGAAAACCACTTACCGAAAGGAGTAAGCAGAAGACAGGAAGAGTTGGTGTTCCACACATTGGTCAAGGTCTCCACCTTCCTCGCCCAGCATCCACTCTTTTCAGCCACAGTCCTGTCCATTGACCAAATCTACTCCCGGGAGATATTAAAGACAAAGAGGATTCATGATTTTCCCCAAATCAACAAGCTCATCTGTGGCAGTTTGGGGTCTAGAACTCGGCACTTGGGGTCCTAAGCCAAAGGAGCTGCGAGTTGGAAGCCACCAAGTCCCTGTGCCTCCCATGCCTTCTGAGACTTCAATGTAAGTCACTGATGGCTCCTTGCCCTGCAGGGCCCTTTGGCCGCGACCTTGGCCACGGCAGACAGCAGCTATTCCTCTAGGCTAGAGGCGAGAAGAAGCCCTCTGTGGAAAGCCCAAACCCAGGGCTTTGCTATGATGAGAATGTTTGTGCACCCCCCAATTTATATGTTGAAATCCTAACCCCCAAAGACGATGGTATTAGGAGGTGGGGCTTCTGGGAGGCGCTTAAGTCATGAGGCGGAGCCTTCCTGAATGAGATTAGTGTCCTTATTAAAGAGATCCCAAAGCAACCCTAGCCCCTTCCCCCATTGAGGACACCGCAATAAGGCGCCGGCCATGAACCGGGAAGAGGGTTCTCATTAGAACCCAACCATGCTGGTGGCCTGATCTTGGCCTTCCAGCCTCCAGAACTGCGAGAAATAACCCTCCGCCGTTTCTGAGCTCCCCAGCCTCCGGTGGTTCGTACAGCAGCCTGAAGGGTCTGAGCCGGGCTCACAGAGGTGCTGAGCTGGGCTCTGACTCAGACTCTCGTCGCCCTCCACGATTCCCTGGGGAAGTTAGTGGGTGGTTTGGCCCCCCGGACACAACAGCAGCACAGCCGCCTGAGTTTAGGGGTGCTGAGCTGCCCCCACACTCCCTCTCTTCTAGTAGCTAAAAAAAGGAATCTTACAAATTTCAACTCAGGAGGAATGAGACGGTTTAACCTAATCAATAATGTGAATGTTAGAATATTTAAATGAAGGTTTATTTTACCAAACACCAAGGTACTTACAAAAAAATTGAACACAGTGCTATACATGAATGGAGAAAGAAAAGTGCTTAAAATGAGCGCACCACTACGTGAGTACTGATGGAGCTGCCAAAGTGCTGAGAAAACAGTAGACAACCATTCCCCTTACAGACCTAGGAACATCTTACATTTCATGAACAGTATGTGCTAGGGCTCTCTGGTACCTGGTTGCCACCTGCACGGGCAGCCTTGCCACATCCCACGACTCCCCTTCTGCCATCCTCAGTACCTTCTACTTAGGGACTTGTACTTTATGTGCCAAACAACCGATTGGTCCCCACAATATACCTCCCTGTTCACACCTTTGCATTCGCATATACTGTTATCTCGAAGAATTCTAGTTATTCTTTCAAAACTCACTATGCTGCAAAGTCATCCCTAAATAGGCAGCGGAAATCAAGCAAACCTTCAGCAAATGGAAAATGCAGGTTGCTAATAAAGATACATGTTTATTTTCATTTGTAATTTAAGAAAATCAAACAATGAAGTATGACTCATCCTAAAATAGCAAAGATGAAAAATAATAAAGATATGGCAAAACAGACATCCTCATTAATTTTTGGTGACATTTAAAAATGCAAACTGAAAATATATGTTAAAAGCCTTAAGAATATTATCTACTCAGTAATTTACTTCTGGGGATCAACTCTAAGCAAGTAATTGAAAATTCAGAAAAAAAAATATTTTTAATTATCAGGCTTATTGTAATTGCTCAAAATGAAATGATCTAAATTCTAAATATTAGGAGAATGATTAAGTAAAACATATTATTAAGATAAATTCCTATGCAGCCATTACAGTGAAAGTTTATGAAGATTATAGCAACATATATTAGTTGGGGTGATTTTGGTTGTAATTCAGAAAGCCAAGTTCAAGTTGCCTCAAGCAATTGTGGATTTATGGGCTCATGAATGCAAAAGTCCAGAAGTAATACGGGACTTCAGGCATAGTTTAATCCAACATCCTTCTAAAACATAGGCCTTCTTGTCCCTAATTATTTGTAGGGACACTATCATCTGGGCTCTGACTACTTTACTCTTTATTTCTCTCTCTCTTCTCCAAGTGTAGCCAAACTGGCTGCAGCATGGCAAAGCCTCAAATCTGCAAACCACTATCCTTCAGAGGAAGACAAACCTTCTTTCATCAGTATTCTAAGCAGAATTTCTGAGATTCACTCTGAGTAGACCAGCTAAAGCCACATACCCCTGAGCCAATCCTTGGGCAGGGGAGATAATATACTAATTGGCTTAGTGTAGCACAGAGGTTAGATTTTTTTTTTTTCTGTAAAGACCCAGATAGTAAATGCTTGAGTCATCGTGGGCCATATGTTCTCTGTCATACTAGTCAATTCTGTGACGGTGGCACAAACGCAGACGCAGAGAATGGCAAGTGGAAGGGGAGGGCTGTGTTCCAACAAGACGGCACTCACAACAGGGCGAGGACCGCGTTTGGACCGTGGATTGTCGTTTGCTGAACCCTGGTCTAAAATATGTAAATTTCACCCCAGAAGTGAGAGTAAAGTCAGTTTCCTGAAACTATCTAATTCTCAAATGAAATCAGAGACCACTGGAAAAGGCATGTGAAAAACTGCGCCAGGGGGCAACCAATAAATATAAAGTATACAGGGGTAAATGTTTGTCAAGTTTTCCCAAATTGTGTTTCAAATTCTTCAGGTTTTTTGGCAATTTCTTTTATTGTGACAAAATATACATAAGACAGAATTTACCATTTTTAAGTGTTCAATTCAGTGGCTTTGAGCACTTTTACAATGTTGTACAATCATCATCACTGTCTATTTCTAGGGCTTTTTTGTTCCAAACGAAAACTTTAACCCCCCATTCCCAATCCTCACCCCCCCAGCCCCTGGTAACCTCTTTTTAAATTATGTCTCTTTGAATTTACCTATTGTAGGTACCTTAGAAAAGTGAATCATAGCCCAGCCAGTGTGGCTCACTGGTTGAGCATCGACCCATGCACCAAGAGGTCGCCAGTTTGATTCCTGGTCAGGGCACATGCCCAGGTTGTGGGCCAGATCCCCAGTGGGGGGCATGCAGGAGGCAGCCAATCGATGTTTTCTCTCATCGATGTTTCTGTCTCTCTCTCCCTCTCCTTTCCTCTCTCTCTAAAATCAATAAAGAAAAAAACTAAAAAAAAAAAAAAAGTGAATCATAGAATATTTGTCCTTTTGTGACGTCTTATCTCACTTAACATAATGTCCTCAAGGTTCATCCATGTCGTACCATGTGTCAGTATTCAAATGGCTGGATGATATCCATTGTTTATACACCGTTTTGTGTACTCACTCATCTGTTGATGTGTATTTGGTTGTTTCTAACTTTTGGCTACTGTGATTAATGCCTGCCATGAGCACTGGTGTAAAATCCTTCAAGTTATGAATCCACAAAAATGGATTTGTTCCAGAATCAAATAAGGCATAATCAAATATCACATAAGGCATAATCAAATATTGTACTATATATCACCTCTCTTTATACATTATGATGCATGCTAGTGTATTAAATATCTCATAAAACCTGTAGTTTAAAAAAAAGCACCAACAACACGAACTGTATTAAACTAAGAGGCTTCTTAACTGAGTTGAACATGGACTCATTTAAAAACAAAATAGAACATCTCTATACCAAGTATACTACTAAACATAATCAGGGACAAGAGACTTATGTTTTAGAAGAATGTTGGATACAAACAAAATTGTAAACATACTGTAGATTTAGCTATGCAAAAAAAGTTAGGCCCTGGCAGGGTAGCTCAGCTGGTTAGAGCATTGTCCCAATACGCCAAGGTTGTGGGTTTGATCCTGGTCAGGGCACATACAGGAATCAAGCAATGAATGCACTAATAAGTGGAACAACAAATTGATGTTTCTCTCTCTCTCAAAAAGTTATATAAAGATGTATAAAAAAGACAAAGGCAGTTTTCCAAAGGCTTTACAATGTTTGTCTTTGTAGTTGGATTGTGAAACATTTCTGGTTTTGTGTATTTGTCTATATTACTTTTTTCTAAAAGGATCATGTGTTTACCTTGATAATCAGGGGGGAAAATCATAATAAAAAATCCACATTCTGTTACTAAAATGTAGGCAAAATGAAGAAGATGGACTAGGTCAGGGAGAAAGGGGCGAATGAAGCCGACTGGCTCCCTGGAACACATTCACTTTCTTCCATCGCTGGCTTTATCTCCGCACCACACACGAGTGTGTTTTCTTTTGGTTATTATTTATTTATCCTACTCAAGCCAGGCCCCTCCATTACTGCACCTGAGATGAAAGCTACTCCCTAGAATAACAAATCAGAGCTGAAACTTGGTGAGTAGACCTGAAAGGACACATTGGTCCACACAGGGAAGGGGGCCGGGGAATTGTCACATTGTTTGATGGTAAAGATGGTCACTTTTCTGCTGCAGATTTCATGAGTCTAAAAATGAGGCCTAGTGATGACGGCCTCATCTGCACATGGATTTCTTTTGATCTGCATCGTCTTTTCCTTGAAAGATAAAGCCAGCAGAGGGAACTTCATTAGATGATGAAGGAACCACGGATAGCTTTGCAGCCTGGTGTGACAAGGTAACTTTCCACAGTCTCAGGAAGGACTATGGCTCTAGGTCACAGCAGCCTGCAAACTCAAGAGTGAGTCTGGCCGGTGTGGCTCAGTGGTTGAGCGTCCACCCATGCACCAAGAGGTCGTCAGTTCAATTCCTGGTCAGGGCGCATGCCCAGATTGTGGGCCAAATCCCCAGTGTGGGGCATGCAGGAGGTGTTCAATTGATGTTCTCTCTCATTGATGTTTCCAGCTCTCTCCCTCTCCCTCTCCCTTCCTCTCGCTCTAAAATCAATAAAGAAAAAAAAAAAAAAAAAAAGAATGAGACAGGAGGCTGAATGCAAATTATTCTGTTTTTAGAAGCTGCCTAAGAATTTCATTAAGGGCTTTTATCATATGTTTAAGATTTAGGGGTGTTTTAGTACGTGGTCCAACATGGGAAACACAGTTTCACTCAATGGAAGAAAATACTGCATTGACAAATCTATCTACCGAACATTTCTGGGCCAGTAGGTTTATTGATACACCATCTCCTGACATATTCCTTCAGATTTTTGTTGACCATTAGATCTTGGGTCGGATTTGATCTAGCTCAGCAGTTCTTTAACTCAGGAAAATAACCCCAGCTGTTAGACGGCTTTGGGCAAGTGACTTAATCTTCCTGAATCGGGGTCTTTTTCTGCATAAAATGGAGTTGTTGTGATAATCAAATGGACAGAGTATGAGAAAGAGCTTTGTAAACTATGTGTTGTATAAAGGTGAGGCAATATTATGAGAATTTTTGTCATCCTCCAAAGAAGAACTTATCCCCCAAGTAGGACCCCGCTTTGTCAACAGAGTAGGTTTGTCCCACCCTTACTCAGATTGCCCCCTGCCTGGATGTCTTGCCCCTCTCTCTTCAGATCTAAATTCTATCATTATTCAACACTCAAATCGATTTCTACCTAGTCCAAAAAAACACTTTCTGACCAATCTAGTTGTCCAGATTTCTCTCCTTAAATCTCTCCAGCACTTGCAATGGATGCCAAGAACGTATCAATTCAGATAGTTTGCCGAGCCTCCTATTCTTTCATGTCTTTTCATCCTGTCTCCATAACCCAGTTTTTAAAGTATACTTTTCATAAACATAAAACATACATGTGAAGTGCCCATGTAGCACAAAGTAACCCATGCAACCACCACCTGAATTATTTATGGAGCCATCACAGAGATTAATAAGCAGAACCTCACCAGACTCCTGCCTTGGGCACCCTTCCAGACACGGCCCCCACTCTCCAACCGAAAGGTAAGCACTCTCCTGACATCCAGTGCTATAGATGAGTTTCACCTGTCTTTGAATTTTTCATAAAGTATGTATTCCTTGGTGTCTGGCTTCTTTTGCTCAACATTATGCTTTGATAATCATCCGTGTTATTGTATGTGACAGTAGTTTCTTCATTTTCATTGTTCTATGTTTTCCATTGCATGGATGTACCACAGTTTATTTCTCTGTTCTATAGTTTAAGGACATTTGGGTTGTTTCCCAATTTGGCTATTTTAAATAAGGCTGCTATGGACATTCTCCTATTTGGCTTTCAGCAAACACTTGCATGCATTTCTCATCCAGGAATGGGACTGCTGGGTCACAGGATAGACACGCGTTCACCTTTAGTAAAAACTAACAGTTTCTCGATGTGGTTGCGCCAATTTACGCTCTCAAAAGCAACATATGTGTGTTCCTTTACAGTCTCACCAAATATCATCAGCCTTTTAAATGTTAGCCATGTTATTTGTGTATCATATATTTCCCTGTGATTTTAACTTTCATGTTCCTTACAATGAGGTTGAGTACTTTCCCATATGTTTACTTGCCATGTGGACATCCTCGTCTGTGAAGAAAGTAATGTCCAGTTTTTACTAGGATTTCTGACTTTTTCTTATTAAAGTGTAGGGAATTCTCATAATATATGTATTGCCAATATTTTCCCCCACTCCATGGCTTTCCTTTTTATTCAAATAATGGTGTCTTTTGATAAAAAAAAACCACAATATTTTAATACTTTCACTTTTTGCATCTTATTTAAGAAATCCTTGCCTACTTCATGAAACTATTCTTCTACATTATTTTTTAGAAGCTTTATTGTTTTATATGTTACATTTAGATTTAAATTTACCTGGAAATGATTTTTTAATAATGTGTGAGGTAGGGGTCAAGAGTCCGTTTTTCTCATGTGCATATCTGGCTGACTGCATCACTGAAGTGGGCATCGTTTTCCTGCTGCTCTGCCAGGGGTACCCACATACGTGTGGGTCTGACTCCAGATTCCGTCTGTGCCGTAGGTCTATTTGTCCTACCTTGTGCCACCACACACACTGAATTAATTACTGTAGCTGTATAATAATTTCTATGAGTGGTAGAGTAAGTGTTCCAACTCTAATCTTTTTAAAGATTCTCAGCTATTCCTGTCCCTCTGTATTTCCATGTAAAATTCCCCAAAAGTTCTATCTGTTCCTAAAAAGAAAATCTATTGGAATTACTAGTGAGATTGCATTAAATTTATAGATGCGTTTGGGGAGAATTGATATATTTAAAATATTGAGTCTTTCAATCCATGAATTTTTGTTTTATCTCTCCTTTTTCTCAATACTGTTTCCTAGTTTTCTGTGTAAGGTAATACACATTTTATTTATTCCTATGTAGTTGATGTTCTTTTTATTCTATTGTATTTTCTTTAAATTTCATTTTCTATTTGTTCATTACTATTATACATATACTTAATTTTTGTTTATTGTCCTTGAATTCAGTAAGTTAGCTAAATTATTAGCTCTAAACATTTATCTGTAAATTCCTTTGGGTTTTCTAGGTACACGATTATGTTCCTTGCCAACAATAAATTTTATTTCTTTCCTCCCAATTCTTATATATTTTTTCTTTTCCTTTCCTTATTACTGCATTGCAACATTGGACCTCTAGTACCGTGTTAATTAGAAGCGATAGGAGCAGGGATCCTTGTATCATTTCCAATCTTGGGGAAAAAAATAATATTTCACCATTTAGTTTGATATTTATTGTAGGTTTTTGACAGATGCTCCTTATCAGGTTAAAGACATTCCTGGTTCCTTTCTGTTCCTGGTTTCCACGGAGATATGTGTGTTTTCTTTTTGCTTTTTAAAAATCATGAATGGGTTCTAAATTTTACCAAACGGTGTGGTCCTGACACCTCTATTGGTACAGTTTCTTCCTTAAATGTTTGATAGAATTGACCAGTAAAATCATCTGTGCCTGCAGTTTTCTTTGTGGGAAGATTTTTTTTTTTTCAATCCTCACTTGAAGATATTCCTCCACTTATCTTCAGATGGAGTGGGAGGGAGGAAGAGAGAGGGAGAGAGAGAGAAACATTGATGTGAGAGGGACACATTGACTGGTTGCCTCCCGCACAACCCCAACCAGGGCCAGGACGAACCACAACCCAGGTACATGCTCTTGACCGGAATTGAACCCGAGACTCATTGGTCCACAGGCTGACGCTCTAACTGCTGAGCCAAACTGGCCAGGGCTGTGGGAAGATTTTTAAACTAACAAATTCAATTTCTTTAATAGATGTAGAATTTTGCATTTTCTATTTTATCTAGTGCAGGGATTAGTAAAGTGTGCTTTTAAAGAAAATTATCCATTTTATTTAACTTGTCAAATTTATCTGCATACAATTTTCATAATATTCCCTTATTATATTTGAATGACTATAGGATCTGTACTGATCCTCTCTTTCATTTCTGATATTGATTAGTTTGTGTTTATTTCCTTTCCCCACTGGTGTTGTCCAGGGGCTTATAATTTTTAAATTTCTTTTCTAAGGACCGAATTAGATTTTGTTAAATTTTTTTATTATTTGTTTTGTATTTTATGATTTCACCTCATTTTATTTTCTTCCTTATTTCTACTTACTTTGGGTTCAATTTACTTTTTTCCTAGCTTCTTGGGGTAGACACATAGATCATTGAATTTGAATTTTTCTTCTTTTCTCTACATGCTTTTAAATTCAGCTATAGCTCTCCAATTTTGATGTTATATTTTCACTATGATTCAAATAAAAATAAATTTTAGTTCCTCTTGTGATTATTTTTTATTTAATTTCAGAATATTTGAACTTTCCTAGAAATTTTTTTGTTGATTTCTGATTTAATATTCTTTTATTAGAGAACATATTCTATAAGATAGCAATTTAAAAAAATCTATTGAGGCTTATTTAACAGTCTCTTTTTTGGTAAACAATCCATTTGGCTTAAATATGTATTATGTAGCTGAACATAGTGTTTTATAAATATCAGTTAGGTCAAGGTGGTTGGTAATGTTTTTTAAACCTTCATACCTACTGATCTTTTTGTCTAGTTTTTCCATCAATTACTGAGAGAGGAATGTTAAAATCTTGAGCTACGGTTGTGGACTTCTCTAGTTCTTTCTTTTGTTCTGCCTGTTTTTGCTTCCTGAACTTTGAAGCTCCCTGGTTGAGTGCATACACATTTATGATTGTAATGTCTTCCTCAATAATTGACGCTTTTATCATTATGAAATAAATGGTCCTCTTTATCTCTGGTAACATTCCTGGTCTTGTTGGAATACATACCTTTTTTCTTTTTACTTTGAATCTATGTATGTTTTCATGTTTAAAGTGCATCCCTTGCAGACAGCATGATGTTGAATCAAAGTGGTGAGAGTGGACACATTTACCTTGTATCTGATCTTAGGATTGGTATTGAGTCTCTCACCATTAAGTAATATTTGCTGTATTTTGTATTTGGTTATTCATAGATGCCCTTTATCAACTTGAGGACGGTACCTGCAATTCCTGGTTTGCTTAGAGTTTTCATCATGAATGTTTTTGTGTTGAATTTTGTCAAATGATCTTTCTGCATCTAGTGAGATGATCATATGGGATTTTTTCCCCTTTAATCTGCTGATAGGGTAAATTATAGTGAGTGATTTTATTTATTTTTTTTTTAATTTTTTTAATTTTATTTTTTTATTTTTATTATTTTTATTTTTTAATTTAATTTTATTTTTTTTAACTTATCTTTATTGTTGAATGTATTACAGATGTTCCTCATTTTTCCCCCATTGACCCCCTCCTCCCCATTCCTGCCCCCTTCCTGCTTTTCCCCACACTGTTGTCAGTGTCCATTGGTTATGCATATATACATATAAGTTCTTTGGTTTATTTCTTCCCACCCCCGAACCCCCCTTCCCTTTGAGATTTGTCATTCTAACAACCAATTTGTACTTCTTAATCCCTTCACCTTTTTCACCCCTCCCCCCAGCCCCCAGCCCCCACCCATCTGGTACCCAACAAAAGTTCTCTGTATCTATGAGAATGTTTCTGTTCTGCTTGTTCATTTTGTTTGTAGATTCAATTGTTGATAGATATGTACTTATTGCCATGTTGTTTGTTCATATTTTTTTTATCTTTTTCTTCAAGAAGACCCTTCAACATTTCATATAATAATAATGGTTTGGTGGTGATGAACTCCTTTAGCTTTTCCTTGTCAGGGAAACTCTTTATATGGCCCTCGATTCTAAATGACAGCTTTGCAGGATAGAGTAATCTTGGTTGTAGGTTCTTGCTTTTCATCACTCTGAATATTTCTTGCCACTCCCTTCTGGCCTGCAAAGTTTCTTTTGAGAAATCAGCTGACAGTCTGATGGGAACTCCCTTGTAGGTAACTAACTTCTTTTCTCTTGCTGCTTTTAAGATTCTCTCTTTGTCTTGAACCTTTTGCATTTTGATGATGATGTGTCTTGGTGTGGGCCTCTTGGGGTTCATCTTGTTTGGCACTCTCTGTGCTTCCTGGACTTGTATGTGTGTTTCCTTCACCGAGTTAGGGAAGTTTTCTGCCATTATTGTTTCAAATAGGTTTTCGATTTCTTGTTCTCTCTCTTCTCCTTCTGGCACCCCCAAGATGCGAATGTTGGCACGCTTGAAGTTGTCCCAGAGGCTCCTTACACTATCCTCATTTTTTTGGATTCTTTTTTCGTTTTGCTGTTCTGATTGGGTATTTTTTGCTTCCTTATATTCCAAATTGATGGTTTGCTTCTTGGTTTTGCCTACTCTACTATTGAATCTGTGTAAACTAGTCTTTATTTCAGTTAGTGCCTCCTTCATTTCTGACTGTGATTCCCTCATTTCTGACTGGTCCTTTTTTATGCCCTTGATGCCCTCTCTAAGTTCACTGAGGTTCTCACTAAGTCCACTGAGCAACCTTATAAGCAGTGTTTTGAACTCAGCATCTGTTAGGTTGCTTAACTCCATTTCACTTAGTTCTTTTCCTGGAGTTTTGTTCTATTCTTTCATTTGGGACCTGTTTCTTTGTCTCCTCATTTTGGCTGCCTCCCTGTGTTTGTTTCTATGTATTACTTAGCGAGAGGTTTGGGGCTAGCTGAGACCAGATGCTGCTTGTTTGAAAGAATTTAGGAAAAGCTGAAGCAGGATCCAAGGCAGGCCAATCCTATGGTAAAGCAACTGGCCACAGCTTGGGTGGGCCTGGAAGTGGCGTGGGGCGGGGCCTCAGGGAATCACCAGGGCAGGGCAAACAGGTTGCTGGAGTCCCAGATATGGTGGCGTCCGCAGGCCCAGGGAAGGGCTCACCAAAGGAACAATGGCCTCTGATAGCACGTCTGTCCAGGAGAAAGCTGCCTCTCCAGCCCTCGCTCCAATGCCAAACAGCTCAGTTCTTCCCCATATGACTCTGGTGCCTTTCAAGCTGCCCCACGCGGGAGCCTGGAGGGTGCGAGTCCGTGTAAGTCTGTGCGCGGGCCCTTTAAGAGGAGCTGCCGGGGGCTCCAGCCGCCTCAGCCTCAGTTCCCGCTGGTTTTCCAGCCAGAAGTTATGGGGATTCTCTTCCTGGCACTGGAACCCTGAGCTGGGCGCCTGGTGTGGGACGGGGACCCCTCAGTCCTCAGGAAGGACCTTCCCAGCCGAGGTATCCTCCTAATTTTTATCCGCCACACGCGGTGTGGGACCAGCCCGTTGCGCCTCCGCCCCTCCTACCAGTCTCGAGGTGGCTTCTTCTTTAATTTCGTAGTTGTAGGACTTCCATTCAGCTTGATTTCAGGTGGTTTTGAATGATGGTTGTTCTGTAGTTTAGCTGTAATTTTGATGTGGTTGTGGGAGGACGCGATACCGCTTTACCTACGCCGCCATCTTGACCGGAAGTCTCTATAGTGAGTGATTTTAAAATAGTAAATAATGTTGCATTCCAAGGATAAACTCCACTTGGTCATGATGGATTATCATTTTAAAATATTGCTGGATTTGATTTGCTAACACAATTTTATAGGAGTTTTTTTATATCTGTATTCATGAGGAATATTAGTTTGTAGTTTTATTTCCTTATAATGTCTTTGTCTGGGTTTGGTATCAGGGTGATGAAGTAGAAGTTTTTCTTCCCATTATGGGTTGTTGTCTTTTTAATAGAATTGTTATGATATCTTTCTCAAATCCAGAATTCACAGTGAAGCATCTGGGATGGACAGGAGTTTCCTTTCAGGAAGGTTTTAAACTATGAATTCCAAATTTTAAGTTACCACAGGACTGTGCCATTTATCTTGAGTAAGCTTTGCTGCTTTGCATCTTTCAAGGATTTGTTTACTTTATCTAAGTTGTCAAATTTATTGGTGTAAAGGTGTTCATCATATTTCCTTATTATTCTTTTAATAGTTCCCCGTTGAGGTAACAGCTCAAATCTCAGGTCAACTCTTTTAGCTTCACTAGGCGGCCTGGCGTCTGTGGTTCAAGGGCAAGTCAGAGATGTGGGCAGTGGGTTTCCCTCTTCCTCTCTCTCCTTTTTGGGGTGGCTCCTTTGTTTTCTGCTGATGGTTGTTCCATATTCTGGTTCTTCTAGCCAGTAATACTGGGGAGTTTTTTATTTTTATTTTTTTCTTTAATGAATTTAGAGAGAGAGGAAGGGAGAGAGAGATAGAAACATTGATTGGCCGCCTCCTGCATGCCTCCCACTGGGGACTGGGCCCACAACCTGGGCATGTGCCCTGACCGGGAATCGAACCGGCGGCCTCTTGGTGCATGGGTCGATGATCAACCACTGAGCCACACTGGCCGGGCAAGACTGTGGGTTTTATATTGGAGTTTTAGCCACTCTGCCTGGTGCCAACTAGAGCCTGCCTTGGTCTTAAAACTATAAAATCTGGAAACGTAACAGTGCGATTTCCCGCTCTATATATCGACTCTCTCCAGTATCTTCTGCTTTCGTTGCTCTGCAGTATCTTTAGATAGTATCTTGAAGACCAAATGCTGTCCAGTGAGTGGGCACGTGCATGTGTGTGCATGAGTGTGTGCATGAGTGTGTGCACGCACGTGCCCGTAAGTTGTTCTGCTAAGAAATCCTCAGACATTATTGAAGGTGGAGCCACTACATAACACTAAGGCCCCCCAGTTATTAAGTCCATAGGAAGCATTATCCTTTTCTAAAAGACCAAGGCTGTGAGAGAAGTCTTCCTTAGATTCTTTAAGTCAGAGATAAATCATCCCAATAATTTCAGACCCTGCAGCACTTTCTCAAGTCGTTTTAAAATTGGCAAGTAGTGATCCAGAAACCTCCCTTCCTGGTTTCAAAGGGGAAAAGTTTGAGTCCTCACTTTATACATCATTCTTTCCTAAGATACAGGAAGAGCTCCAGTCAAATGGACATTTATTTCAGACAGGCTCTGAGCCTGCCTCCTTTCCTGTCCTTCCCCGCTGAGCTGGGCTGGGAAACCTAAAAGGATGCCCAAGGATCCCTTTGCTCATTTTCCTTAAGCCCAGAGCAAATGCGACACAGTCAGCAACTTGCTTCTCTCCTCCACGTCCACCTGGTTTGCTCTACCTTCCAGGCCACCAAAAAGTCCCAGAACCTTCCTCAGGCCTATTTCTAAATACCTCCGAAATAAGAGAAGGAGGAGCTAAGTGAAGGGCAAGTCGATCAAACCCTTTCCCTAGAGTGGGGCATCACTCTCCCTCTGTAATAACTGTCTGCCTCCTTCCTTCATAAATACATACAGTGCTTATTCATGCACCAGACATCTTGACAAGCAAAGGAGGGTCAGTGATAACCAAGACAAAGTCCTTGCCCCCAGGCGCCTTTGTTTAGCCATGCAAACAGGAAGTACAGCAGCATATTATGTGTTGTGCTGGAGGGGTGGACAGTGTTGGGAGTCACAAAGAAAAAGGGCTCGATTCTATGGGGGGAGGGGGGAGTGCTCGAGTGAGTGTTGGCCAGGCGCACAGAGTGCGGTTGAAAGACCTGGCCATTCAGGTTCAGAGATCACAGGGCTGACCCCACCTGGTATTTCTAGGAAAGCTGCAGCGATGTTGGTGCCACTGAGGCAGGGTATGAGGTGTGAGAGAGGAGGCCGGGAGGTAGGAAGGAGTCCTACCATGGAGGGCTTTGTTGCATGACCAGAGAGTTTGGACTTCATCTCTCCGAGTGTACTAAGGCACTGACGTGTTTTAATCAGGAGGATAGCAGATTCACATATGTGTTTCAGGAAGGTCTGTGTGCTCATTCCTGCGTGTTCTTGATGCCTGTCAGGGTCCCTCCCGAAGGAGCTGGTCTGATGGGGGTAAGAAGTGGGGTCAACAGAGAAGAGACATGGTCCTCAGAACCATCTGGTCTAAAATTGGACTACAGTCATCTATTGTGTGCTACACTGAGCCTCTTTTCATGCCAGATACGGTCTGGGGACCAGACCTGTTTAGACGTGATTTGGGTGAAAAACTGGTAGTCTTTTCCAAAGGTGATTTCATCTCTCTCTTTTCCTCCTCCCTGTTTTTTTTTCTCTTTTTTTATTTTCTTTTTTTTTTGTCTTTTTGTTTTTTTGTGTTTTTTTTTTTATTTTTGTGTTTATGCTATTTTGTTATTTGTTCTGGAAAGAATTTGAGGGCATAGGCTGCTGGGAATAAAATCGGGAGGTGTTATCAAATACTATTACTGTTTGGAAACCAGAAAGAAAAGAATGGAGATGAATTCAATTTTCTTTCTGAAAGCAGGACTCAAAGGTTCAGGCAAGTTCCTTGGAGCTCTGAAATGAATAAAATAATGGAAAGTAGGGAACTGAGTGTAAGGGCGCAGGAGAAATATGTCTGTCTGTCCACAAGCCTTGCTTTTCTTCTCAGAATCCAAAGGTGCCCAGCAGAGTCGGGACAGCCGCTCAAACAATGGACTTAGGAAAGAGTCAAGCCTGTGACTCACTGAACCCTGGGACAGTCTTAAATGCCATTACCACGTGACATTTATGATGTGGTCGTGTCCGCCTAAACTGTTTGACCTAAATTAACTATCACATGATAGTTCGTTAAAACTAAGAGTCACACCCTGGCCAGTGTGGCTCAGTGGATAGAGCATCAGCCCGCACACCGAAGGGTCTCGGGTTTGATTCCTTGTCCCAGTTGGGGCGCATGCGGGAGGCAACTAATCCGTGCGTCTCTCACATCACTGTTTCTCTCTCTCTCCCCCTCCCTCCCTTCCACTCTCTCTAAAAATCAATAGAAACACATCCTTGGGTGAGGATTAACAGCAACAAACAAACAAAAACCTAAGAGTCATTTCACTTTTCAGAAGCAAACCCATCTGTTTTACACTCTGGGGGGTCCCCTCGAGGAATGACAGTATGTGGTGTGTTGGGAAACATGGGACTTAGAACACCTGGTTTCAAGTCCCAGCTCTCCCACTTACTCCTTTGAAATTACGTCTGTTTCTTCAAGTATAAAGTGGAAATAATGTCACTTATCAGCATGCTCATTACTAATGAGTTAGTAAAAGTAGGGATTCTTTACTAAGGGTTATTCACATGTTAATTCATAATAACACTGACCAATGAGAGTGGACGGTATCTAGAGCTAGGCTGTTGAGTGCAGTAGCCACAAGCCACATGTGGCCACTTGAAACATGGCTAGTCTGAACTGAGTGAGATGTGCTGCTACAGTTAACACCAAAAAAGAATGGAATATATCTCATTAATAGTTTTACATAAATCATAATAAAGTTATAATTTTATTATTATAAAAATTATATTTAAAATAATATTTCTATTATATTTATAATAAACTTATAGTAAATTTATAATATTTTAGATATATAGGGTTAATAGAATATAATATTATTAAAATTAATTTTTCTTTTTACTTATTTTTTAAAATATGTTTTAATTGATTTTTTTTTTTTTTATTCTCACCTGAGGACATTTTTCCATTTTTTGTTCAGATAGAGTGGGAGGGAGAGAGAGGAAGAGAGAGAGAGAGAGAAACATCGACGTGAAAGGTACACATCGAGTGGCTGCCTCCTGCACGACCCAACCAGGGCTGGGGACAAACTGCAACCGAGTTACGTGCCCTTAGCGGGAACCGAACCCGGGCCTCTCTGGACCGCAGGCCGACGTTCTAACCACTGAGCAAACTGGCCAGGGCTGTTTTAATTGATTTTTTAGAGATAGAGGGAGGGAGAGAGAAATAGAAACATCGATGTGAGAGAGATACATTGATCAGCTGCCTCCTGCACGCCCCCTACTGGGGATCAAGCCTGCAACCCAGGTGTGTGCCCTGAGTGGGAATCGAACCGGGACCTCTCATTACATGGGACAGCGCTCAATCTACTGAGCCACATGGGCCAGGCTCCTTTTACTTATTTTAATGTAGCTGCTAGAAAATATAGAAGCATTGTATGGCTTGCATTTGGGGCTTATATTATATTTCTTATAGATAGTACTGGTCTAGGGTATTTCCCATCCATGAAACAAATGATAAGAAATGTGAGGATTTTGAGAACCACCTTTCAAAGTCAGGATACATGTGACAAATTTATTATTTCACTAGTTCATTCCTTTAAAAAATTCATTTCATGGACATTCTTTGAGCATCTACTCTGTGGGGAGGCCTGGGTACCGCATCGTCCATGTGCTCCAGGAGCTCACTGTGAATGAGGACGGAGAGTTTCTGCACAGGCACAGCACGCCGTGGTCATCGAGAATTTGCTGAGCGCTGACTCAGTGTCACCACACTAGGGGTCCCCAAATGAATCCTCAAGGTAAGGAAACAACACGATACTAGGAAATCGCGCTGGTCTGAATATTCTCGCTGCAGCCAGGCAGCCTTTGAGAGTTTCAGTGTTGCATATGGACCTGAATGAAGGGTGGGCTTTCAGGGTGCTCTGTTAGCTGAGTCTGTAAGAATATAGAGCTTAGGAGGCCAAGGTCATAGGTTTGTTCCCTGTATGGGTCACTTCACTTTGCTCTGATCCATGCCTCAGACTTGCCCTCACAAACTCCAGCCAGCTGCCTTGTCAATATCTTTGATTCACTTGAGGGACAGGGTGAGAGCATGTGAAGGGAGCAGGGCAAATCTCTCACCACTGTGGTAGCAACAATTGAAAACATTCTGGACCAACAGTGAGGAAGGACCCTTGGAAGGAGAGCCCATGTAATTTAGTGTATAACTTGGTACAGTGGACCCAACTAAAACCATCTTTTCCTTGCACATCTCTGAAGTCACTCACCAGGGTATAGCTTGTAGGACAAGGCTCCCAGACACCACAGCTCCTGGGCAGAGCAGAACACATGCAGCATTCACTGGGAATTCAGACTTTTTCCAAAGACGACGTTGCCAGCAAGCACTTGGGACCTCCCCATCTGACCGACAGAGATTGTTTAGACTTGGAAATATGGACACCTATCTCTTGAGTGACCTGTCCGCTGGTAATATTTACACCCACATGCACACAGAAAGGTGGTATGTTTTAATTCCAGGCTGAGATTCAGCCCCATGCACCTCACTGAAGCATCGCTGACAGAAAGGCTGGTCTGCAATCTCCAGCTACACAAATAAATACTGGAGCAGGGTCTAACAGGAAGACCCTCACTACCCAATTTTTTCCAGATGGCAGTGATGGATGACTGTATGTTTATGTTTACTTGGTTTCCCAGGTGACTGGTGTCCTGGTTTCCACTGGTCATGGCTTGATGAGCTTTTCTTCGAAGATGTGGGCCACCTACCCCAACAGCCCAGCTCGTGGCCCACAGGTCTACACCACACTCAACATTGTCAAGAGGTCATTGTGTTTCTTGGATGGCTAGTTAACTCTTTCCTACCCACAGCTTCCCTGCGTCTCTCCTTATAAATTTCCAGAACTAGCACTAGAGTGGTAGCAGAATTATGGTCCCTCAAAGATTTCCATATTCCAATCCTCAGAACCTGTGATTATGTTCTGTTTTATGGCAATGGAGAATTAAGGTTGCAGATGGAATTAAGGTTGCTAATCACTTGTCCTTAAAATGGGGAGACCAGCCTGGAATATCCAGGCAAGCCCAAAGTAATCCGAAGCGTCCATAAAAATGGCCAAGAGAGGCAGAAGAGAACATCAGAGTGCGGCAAGGAAGGAATTCACCACTGAAGCCTCCAGAAGGGAACACAGCCCTGGACACCTGAATCTTAGCTTTGTGAGACCCTTCGTTAGAACTTCTAACTCACAGAACTGTAAGATAATAAGTTTGCATTGTTTCAGGCCACTGAGTTTATGACAATTTGTAACAGCTGCAGTAATAGAAAATTAATACAGAACTAGATAGGGAGAGCACTGGCTTGATCTCAAACTCTGCTTGATATAAGAAGTACTCCTTCCCTAAGCACAATGTAACCTAACAGAATACATTCTTCCCCAGGGCTGCTGAAGGCTGGTGTCCACAGTGATTCTCACAAAGTTTCGGAAAGTAAGGGATGATGGAAACCTTTTTACCAAGCCCTTTTGATTCCATGTGAGTAAAGAGAAAGCGTATGGGCTTGGGGATCCAGCAGACCTTGGTTCATATCCTGGCCTTTACCCCCTCATAGAGTTGCTGTAGAGTAATATAATAGGGTGTTTGAGTATCTATCTCATGGCCTGGGAGCAAGGTAGAAATTCAATAAATCCTATCCTCCTCTACCCTCTCTGTAATTATTCTCAGATCTCTCCTGTTGTCTCCAATCCTGTGGTCCTGGACTGAGTTTAGTTTCTTTTCTTCCTCCTTCCCTCCCTCCCTCCTTCCTTTGTTCCTTCCTTCCTTTCTTCTTCACCCAAGGACCTTTTTGCATTTATCTTCAGATAGAGCGGGAGGGAGGGAGGAAGAGAGAGAGAGAAACATTGATGTGAGAGAGACACATCAACTGGTTGCCACCCACACGGCCCCAACCAGGGTGGGGACGAACCGCAACCGAAGTATGTGCCCTTAGCGGGAACCGAACCCAGGACTCTCTGGTCCGTGGGCTGATGCTCTAACCGCTGATCCAACCTGGCCAGGGCTCTTTTTTTAAAAATTTTTTTTTTCTTTATTGATTTTAGAGAGAGAGGAAGGGAGAGGGAGAGAGCTGGAAACATTGATGAGAGAGAACATCGATTGGCCACCTCCTGCATGCCCCACACTGGGGATTTGGCCCACAATCTGGGCATGTGCCCTGACCAGGAATTGAACTGGCGACCTCTTGGTGCATGGGTCAATGCTCAACCACTCAGCCACACTGGCTGGGCCTGAGTTTAGTTTCTTAATAGCTCTTGCCAGGACTGTTTCATCAGCTCCTAAAGGGTCAACTGCAGACCTCTCCTCGACAGCCTCTAGAATTCTTAAGACACAATTCTCTGTTCTGTTCCATTGATTTATATGCCTGTTCTTGTGCCTGTACCAGGCTGTTTTGATTACACTAGCTTTGTAGTATAGTTTGATATCTGGTATTGTGATCCATCCAACTTTGTTCTTCTTTCTCAAGATTGCTGAGGCTATTCAGGGTCTTTTTTTGTTCCATATAAATTTTTGGAATATTTGTCTAGATCTGTGAAATGCACCATTGATATTTTAATAGGAATTGCACTGAATGAAACAGAACAGAGAGCCCAGAAATCAACCCATTCCTTTACGGTCAATTAATATTTGACAAAGGAGGCAAGAGCATACAATGGAGTTAAAACAGTCTCTTCAATAAATGGCGTTGGGAAAATTGGACAGGTACATGCAAAAAAAAAGAAAAAGAAAAAAGAAACTAGACCATCAACTTATACCACACACAATAATAAATTTAAAATGGATAAAAGACTAAGTCTGGAAATCATAAAAATCCTACAAGAAAATATAGGCAGTAAAATCTCAGACATCTCTTGTAGCAATATTTTTGCCAATATATCTCTTAGGGCAAGGAAAACAAAGGAAAAAATAAACAAATGGGATTGCATCAAACTAAAAAGCTTCTGCACAGCAAAAGAAACCATCAACAAAATGAAAAGGGAACCCACTGTTTAGGAGAACATATTTGCCAATGATACATCTGATAAGGGGTTAATTTCCAAAATATATAAAGACAATCTAATTAAAAAATTGGCAAAGAAGCTGACCCCTCCTGTACCTAGAGTGTTCCTTTTGTCTTTTAAGGCCTATTTCAAATGTCCCCACTTTTGCAAAGCCTTGTCTGATTCCTCCAAGAGTTAAGCACAGCCTCCACTGTTTCCATCACACTATGCACACTAGACAGAACTTACCAGAGTGCATTTTGATTATTTGTTTAATATGCCTGCCTCCCCCTCCATCTTTGGGTTCTTTGATGACAGAGACAGTGCATTTGCACCATTGTTCTCAGAGCTTAGAACATTTGCTTTGCATATAATTTATACTCAATATAAAATATGTTCAATATGTCTTTATGGGCATAAATTAATGAGTGAATGAACAAATGATATATGAACAACCCATACAGTATCTTTAAAATTGTCGCTGAAGAATTTTGTTGCATTTTAAAGCACTTTCTGTGAGATCGGCATCTTTTCATATATTTCAGGTCATTTGTATTTTATCTTCTGAGAACTCCCTGTTTGTTTGTTTATTTGCTCTCTCTCCCTCTTTTTTTAATTTGGAAAAATTCTTTAAAGTAAGAAAATCAACCCTTTATCTGTCATGTTTGTTTTGAATATTTTTACCAATGTGTTGTCTTTGGACTTTGGCTATGAATTTTTTTTTTCCATATAAATGTTTTAAAGTTCTCAAATGTAGTATACTAGTTTTCTTTACGGATTCTGGGTGCACTGTGTGTTGAATGGCTGTTTTCTTGGCAGGAAATCCAGACCTGGGATTTAAAAGAGAAAATCACCCTTCATACTAAAGGGTTATTTTAAGAGCCATGGAGACATGAAAATGTATAAGGAATTTTATTACAAAATGCTCCTGTTCTGGGTCCTAAGGAGATCCTGTCTCAGCTCCTAAAAGCTGGCTGGGGAAAGAGAGCCAGACAGTCTTAATTGAGAATTTCTTAACTTAATTGAGGTTGGGTTTCAAGCCCAGCCTTGGGAGAAGCTGTATCTCTCTAACCATCTGCCTCTAACCAGCTCGCCCAGCCCATTTCCCGAGAAGTCTGGGAAGAAAGGTCCCTAACTGTGTGGAGCCACAGTTCTGATTCACACTCTGTGGCTTAAGAGAAAGTGAATTCACTCCCGGATTCTACCCATATGTTCTTTCTGTGTCACAAAATAGAAAAGAAATAAAGATCGTCATTTGGAGAGGTCAGTGTCCAGGCAAGCTGAGAAGGAGAGATTGGCTCAAGCTGGTGGCCTTCCATTTCCTTCCGTAAAGTCATAACTTACAAAACACACACCACCTTAAGCAAGCTGCTCCCAAAGTGTTGGGGGTTGTTAGAAACAACAGCACTGTCACTCTGGCATGACCATTCTTGTTGACTTCTCAGTCATCTCATTAGGAACCGCATTCGAAGTTAAGGACAACTTCCCAGATAGCCAGTGTCCCAGGTGACTCGTGTATGTAGTTACTGAGAGTTATATCTTGTAGTTGTCATGTTGGTAGTTAGTTTGGGCCCCTACTGGCCTCTTTGCTGGCTATGTCATTGCTGAGACAGGATGACAAATTACGATTAGGACTGAGAGAGGGTTAGGTCCTGGAAGCCAGTGTGAAGAAAATGCCCAAACCCAGCCCCTGAAGAAAACCTGAGTCACGGAATTAAGTCACCACAAGAGATGATACAAGATTGGAGCAGAGGCAGAGTCAGAATCTGTGGTCAAGTCCAAGGTCAAAGCCACGAAGGGTTAATACAGAAGCAAAGATCGGAAGTCAAGGTGCAGGGACAGTCAGTCCAGTTAAATTCGCACGGACAGCACGATGGCCTCTCTTTGAAGCCCCAATGCCTTGCCCCACGGGCACAACTCTTAATTTTGAAGGCAGGGTTCAAGCCTCAATTTCAGAAATAGAACAGCAGCTAGAGTACTGAGGCAGGAGCAACAGCTATGCTGACTCTGACTGGTTCCTCTCCAGAGCACAAGTCCAGGAGGACAGGCGTGGTCCTGAAATGTCAGTGCCCGAGTGTGTGGGAACAACTGCTGGGGAGCCCTAGGCACGTGGTCCTCTGGGCTGTGTGCCCCCCACTTCTATTCCTTAGCCCTACTCCTACCCTTGGCTTTAGCTCTTGAATTATATTTTATTTGTCCTCACTTAAATATTGGTTTAACTTTTCCTTTTTGATTTTTAATTGTGTCAAAAAATTATAAAAGCAATGCATGATCATTATAAAATAGTCACGTAACATAAAAGTATGTAAAGTAAAAAGTGCAGTCCTTTTCGCACACTCTACTCCCGTTCCCCAGTGGACATCAATGTTAAAAATGAGATCTGAGCCCTGGCCAGTTTGGCTCAGTGGTTAGAGCATTGGCCCGAGGACCAGAGAGTCCTGGGTTCAGTTTCTGCTATGGGCACATACCTTGGTTGCAGTTTGTCCCCGGCCCTGGTTGGGGTCGTGTGGGTGGTAACCACTCAGTGTGTCTCTCTCACATTGATGTTTCTCTCTCTCTCTTCCTCCCTCTCTCCCTCCCACTCTATCTCAGGGTAAATGCAAAAATGTCCTCGGGTGAGGATTAAAAAAAAAAAATGAGATCTGTGTATGTTTAGGACTTTTATAGGAGTAGACATATACTTATTTTTTAAACATATGGTCACACTATTCATATTGAACTGCAGCTTGCTTTTCCTCAATCAATCACACTAGACATCCATTCCATTTCAACATACAGTTGACCCTTGAACAACACAGGTTTGAATTGGGTGGGTCTCTTATACATGGATTTTTTTCAGTAAATACTATAAATGTATTTTCTCTTCCTTATAATTTTCTTAATAACATTTTTTTACTCTAACTTACTTTACTGTAAGAATACAGTATATAACATACAAAATATGTGTTATTGACTATTATTTTGTTATCAGTAAGGCTTCTGGTCAACAGTAGGTAATTAGTAGTTAAGTTTTGGGAATCAAAAGCTATATGCGGATTTCTAACTGCACAGAGGATCGGTGCCCCTACCCTCATGTTGTTCAAAGGTCAACTGTATGTATCTACTTCATTTTTGTTAATGGCTACACAGTAGTCATACTAAGAACATGCAAATGCATTAACCATCTACCTTTTAATTTTCTATTACAAATAATGTTGTCTTGAACATTCTTGTACCGGTATTCTTGTCAACTGTACAGTGTTTCTTTAGGGTAATTCCTAGAAGGGAACTGCTGAGTCCATAAGCATGCACATTTAAAATTTCGATAGCTACCACCAAATTGCCCTCTTTGTCCCAGTTTACACTTTCATCCACAGTGTTTGTGAGACCCTTTCCCACCCCCATCATCACTGGATATTACTGTTGTTGTTTTCCACAAACCAGAGTCTGACTGAGGTACATGCCAGGCTCTGGTAGTTGTGGGTGCTCTGAGCCTAGCACGGACCTTGTGGTTGTGAACACAAGGCTGCCAGAAACTCCTGGTAAGGACTTCTTGGGTTCTTCTGCTTCTACTTCCGTATCTTGTATTCACTGGGGCTAATAAAATTTTGACATTAAAAATTCCACTGTACAATTTACCTACTGTCCCCCCTCCTTGTTTCATTTAACCCTCACAAAATTTCTATTAGGTATATAGGGAGTTAATGACTTTCTAAAGTTCACATGGTTGATAAAAGAACGAATAAGAACGAACTAGGACTTGAATACAAGTCTCCTAAGCTCAAACCCCATGTTCCAGCCCCCGCTCCCTCCTCTCTGCCTCTGTAGAACAGAGATTCATCACAGAGCAGTGCCTTTGACCAATACCTCTGGAGAAACACGTTTGTTGGCTAGGTGGATTGGGGCTGCTGTAATTTGTGATTTAGGGGTATCAATTTTGCTCATAAAAATGTTTTTGCAATTTGAATATTCTGGTATGTGGCCCAAGGTGACCCAGGGCAACATCTCCAGGAGAAGATAACTGGCAGGGTGCCAAAAGGCCTCATGGTGACCTTATCTAGTAAGTGATAGTGCCGGAATTGGAACCAGATTCGCCTGACTCCAAAGCTGAAGCCTTTTTACATTTACTCTATGCGCCTCCTCATACAGAGCAAGATGCTCAGGGCAGAAGATCAATGCATTCTTTCGTTATAGGCAAATTACATGGAAACTGAATTCTCAGAAGGTTGCATGCTGAGTGTGGAATCAGACAGAACAAGGAGAGTTCAGGGTCTTAAGAAGCTAATTTCAGCTCAAGTAGCTGAAGGCAAGCTTACCCAGTAGGGGGTCAGATACACGCAAACACCAACAGAGGCTTAGAAAAGCTTAACACAGATAAGTAAAGCAGGGCAGGGAGTAGGTGATGATAGGGAGTAGTGGGGATTGTGGCAACTGGAGAGAGCACCGTTCTGAAGGGAGCAGCTGCTACTTTGTAGCTCTCCAGCGCATTGTTGCTGGGATGGTTAATTCAGGTCTTCCCAATTTTTCAATGAAAGCTAGACACCTGTATTTTTCTATGTGAATTTAGTTGACAACTTTTTAAAATACTATGAGTCAATATAGTGTGGAACAAGCAAAATTTGTGCGTGGGCCTGGTGTGGCCTGTCAGGTGTCAGCACTGACCTTCTACTGTGGAAAATTTTACCCAATGCTCAAAGCCATTTAGAAATGGCTTCTTCAGCTCTAAAAGATGAAGATCAGTGCTCTTCAGATTTCCTTTTCATCTTCAGGACCAACCTCCATTTACAGTCACTTTCCAGATACAACTGAATATATTTCCTCTTACTAAATTATACTTACATTTCAGCCATGTCTCCTTGGAAGCGTTCCTGGCTCAACTTTTGTTTGGATTGTCATTTACATGGTCAATCCTTTGCATTATGATTACTGCTATTATTATTTTGGGAGTTACCATTATTCTTACACTAGATGGCTAATCACTGCCAGTGAGTGAATTTTACTAATTCAGTTCTCAGAGGACAACCCAATTTTCAAGTCCTCCAGGGGGGTCCTTTACCGCTGCCATATTGTAGGGACTAAAACAACAACAACAAACTGTTTTCACCTTTTTTAAGATATTAAAGAATTGTTTTTAAATACATAAATATAACTTCGTTGGCTTGTTAATTCTTTTTCTTTTTTTTAGTGAGTGATTATTTTCTCAAGAAAATTTGGGTGAGTTACAGCTTGTAGGAGAGGAAGGAAGGAATAGGGACGCTCGTCTAGATACTGAAATGAGCAAGGGGAGTTGGACTTTAATTCAAAGTGAACACTGCACTTTCCTTCCAGATCTCAGTAGTGCTGGAGCTGATCCTCCTCCCCTCCTTGGCACGCAGCAGCCCTGGGACCTGATAAAACACCACTGGAAAGGGGAGGAGGAGAGAGAGCTCCCAGAAACGGAAGGCAGCTCTGCCCTTCAGGCACATGGTGCCAACCCGAATCCAGCACCCATGCATTAAGCACATTTCCAGAAGAAATGAACTTGTGGATTTAATAACTTTAGGGCATGGGGACTCCATCTGCATCTTGAAATAGCCATGCCCATAATCAACTCACAGTGAACAAGTGTTAGTCTTTCATGAAAGAACTATTAACAAGACACTAATTCAAGATGTACTCATCAGACTTCCCTACTAGATATTATCTTGCCTTTGGTGTGGAGATATGACATGTGGTGACAGATTACAAAACAAATGACATTTATTTAGCCAGACTCTAAATAGCTAAGAATCTAAAATAACCAGATCTTATCTCCCATCCCCACAGCCTCGCACAATGATAATGATGCCAGTCTCAAAAAATCTGACATCTTATACGTTTCTGAATTTCTCTGAATCACCATAAAGATTTATTTATGCGCTTGTGAAATGTGTATCCATTGTTTTTATGGTAAGCCAATTTTTTGAAAATTGGTCATCTGAAATACGAGGCAGCCTTAGCAAGAAAATCCCCTGTATTTGCTTCTTGACATTCCCACCAAATTCTCCAAAATTGATATAGGATTTTTAGTCCTTAATCTCGGATGGCAAAGAGCATAGGTTTTTGTTGTTGTTGTTTAATACTCAACCAAGGATATGTTTATTGATTTGAGAGAGAGAGAGACAGAGACAGAGACAGAGACAGAGAGACTGATTTGAGAGAGAGAGAAACATCAATCGGTTTTACGTGCCTGAAGGGGGGATCAAACCCACAACCTTTCGGAGCACCGACGATGCTCCAACTAACAGCCACACCAGCCAGGGCTGTGAAGAGCATCCTTTCACAGACACGGGCTCAGATTCTGTCCCTGAAACCTATGATCTTGGGCTAGCTCATTAACTCTGAACTCAGTTTCCCCAACTGAAGCTTGAGAATAACAATGCCTACACCCTGAGGGTATCTGTGTGGGTATTGAATGAGATAATGATGACATGCCATACAGTAATCCTCTCATAAATGGTGACTGCTAATGCTTTCCTTAACCCAATCACCTGTTCAGAGGGCAATCAATGACAATGAGCCATAAAAATGCATACTGCTGGGAAGGAAACTGCAACCACCTCTGAAACACTGAGACCCATCTAAGGCCGTTTCTAGGAAAAGGCTAAGTGACCAGCACACAATATCATTTTAGAAATTCGGAGACTAGCGACCGCCAGTGACAGCGTTCTTACTCCTGCATTCGCACTCGCTCCCACAGCGAGGAGCGGAGCTGGGGCGGCGGAGCCCACGCGTGTGCACGCCTTCCCGCCCACCTGGGAGCGGCAGGCCGAGGATCACAGCCAGGCCTGGCCGGTGGGTGCAGTGATCTCCCTGCCCCTTGCAACTTCGGCCAGGAATATTTGCTGTCACTGTCACATGCGATTAGGTCATCAACATCCTCCTGCAGACAAACCCTTTGTCCAAAGCCTCCCTCTGCCTCTGGCAGCGAGCAGGAAGAGGGGAGAGGAGCGCCCCTCTCCTCTTGGTCCAATTTCACACGTTGGTTTTTCAGCATTCATAAATTGGTTACGTTTGCCCTGCGAGGTTTCTAATAACGCTCTGATCCCTTCAGAGGACATGAGTGACCCGCATGGGGCTCTGGTTACCTCCCCCCTCTCTGCTGCTCAAGGCCCCACACATTAGCAGGGGTCAGGCGCTGCCTGGGCCGGGGCAGAGTCAGGACAGGGGCCGTGGCTTCCAGGCACTGTCACGGAGCTCAAAGCTTTTCCCTCGGAGGGAGAACAGATAACTCTGGGCCCGTGCAATGTGCAGCTTTCTTCAGCTGTCAATCCTACCTGGTTTGCATATAGATTGAGAAAATGTGTGAGATTTTACCACAAGAATCGGTCCAGAGAATCCAAGGGGGGCGGGGGTGGGTGGAGAGGGGAGAGGAGAGAAAAAAATGTGTGAGGCAGATGTCTGCGAGTCCATGCTGCCCCACACGGCTTCCTTTGTGGAGCCGGGAGCTCTGGGACCGACCGCCTGGCTCAGGACAGTGTGCAACGGTCTCCTTTTCTCTGGGACAGCTTGTCTTCCTGCCGTGGAACTAGGTGTCCGGAAGCTCCACAGGCAAGGGGCAGCTCTGGGCTGGGAAAAGGCCCAGAATCCGGCCCAGCCACACCTTCAGCCTTGGAGAGCCAAGTAGAGGGAGAGAGAAATTAGCCCACGAGAGCCAGGGCAGGGCCTGGGCCAACCGGAATCACAGGGAGGCAGAGAGGGGAGAACAATGAAAAAGGAAAAAAGAGAATTGAGAAGAGACCGAGAGGAAAGAAATTCAATCGGATCCAATAGATATTTTATGCTAACCTCTGCTTGTGATAAAAGGGTGTTTTTGCGTAGCGAGTACATGTAGAATCCAGTTCCTGCCCGCTGGGAGCTTATACATCCGTTTAACAAGTCAGCCACGGAACTCGATCCTGGCACAGATGGCGACAGGATGTGATACCGACAGCGGTGCCATGGGGCATGGCGAACAGGGCAGAGGTTGTTGTGGGGAGGTTTTGAGAGGAGGTGGGTCTTGAGAGTGTTCTAGAAGAGTGGAAGGACTGAGCAGAGGTGTGGGGAGGGCACTCCTGAACACGAGTGGTAGTGCAGAGAGCAGAGGAGGAGCAGAGGGAAGGGAAGAAGGGATGGGATGACAACTGAGAAGAAAAGGAAAGCCAAGAGAGGCCCAGACAGCTGCTCACAGTCGCCTTGGTCCCCGCACAAGCCACAGGCTACCTTGGACCTTTTCCTCCAAAGGAATTACAACTGGAAGCTTCCTTTAGGATCCTGTGAACCTAGGTCAACTACCGACACAGCAGCCCAGCTCCAATCCCAAAGGGAAGGGAGGGGAGAGTGGCTTGTGCACACTGAGGAAAAGCAGGACACGCGTCCCTTTCCTGGGGACAGCAGGTCGGCCTCATGCTGTGGTTCTCCACTCAGGATGCCTGGAGCCACTGACACATCTCAGAGTCTCACCTGGTAGATTCCCAAGTGCCCTATATCTCTGCCATATCCGTTTCTCCGTGGCTCTCAGGAGTCCCAGGAAAGAAGGACTTTTTCTTTTCTGTTTTTCCCAACTTTTTCTTTGGAAAAAAAATGAAAATCCTCACAAAGGCTGAAAGAATGCCATACTGAACACAAGGCACACTTGAATTGTTTCACCAATTATTGGCATGTGATTCCATATACAGTGATGTGCTGACAAGCCAGGCATCTGGGGGAGAGGAGTAGCTCTCATTTGGAGTATTTTCCAATTCCTGTGGTGTAAAAACTCCCACTATGGCTGATCTCAAGCTATTGAAATTACACCAGTAATTTAACAAATGGCTTGTGAATTCCCTGAATACTTCTCTGCTCTCCGGAGCTGGTAAGAGCCAGTTCCAGTGCACCATATTTTTCCTGAACTATTTGCAATAACTTGCAGATATCATGGCACTGAACCAAATAACTTCAGCATCTGTCTCCTAAGAATAAAGACATCCTCAAACATAATTACAACATTATTATCACACTTGAGAAAAATTAGCAACACATTTCATAATTATTATCCAATATGCATTTCCCACTAAAAAAATTCCCAATTGTTCCCCAAATGTCATTTATAACATTTTTCAAAAATGAAGAATCCAGTGAAGTTTGCATATTGCATATGGTGTTTGCGTTTGATCTAGATTGGTCGCCCGACTTCTCTTTTAGTTGTAGGTTGGTCGGTTGGTTGGTTGTCTTTTTTATGACATCTACTTTTATGAACGATTCAGGCCATTGGCTTAGAATGGGTTACATTCTGGATTTATATGGTTGTTTCTCAGGGTTAAATTCAAGTTAACTGTTTTTTGGCAAAAATAATCTACAGGTGTATCTCAGATCAGGTGGGATTCATATCAAAAGGCTTAAATAATGTCAGATTGTTCCATTATTGGTGAAGCCACCAAGTCTGTCCATTTTTAAAAAAGGTAGCTTCCCATCTCTGTAATTAATAAATAATTTGTGAGGACATTTACTTACGCTGTGTGAACATCTTGTTACTCAGAAACCTTCGCTCAGTGCTTAGCATCTGTTGCTGATCCTTGTCTGAATCAATTATTACATTCGGAGCTGAAACGTTGTGATTTTCTAATTCTATCTCTTCTTCTACATTTATTAGATGGAATTCTTTTCTTTAAAAGTCTCTTTTTTGAGTATAATTATGGACTCATGGATTTTTTTCAAAAACCTTCAATGGATTATAATCCATTACTGTCATTTTCTTTTTGATGTTTAAATTATCCCAAACGTGGCCAGTGGGAACCCCTTCAAGCAGGATCCTGTGTCCTTCTGACATGACCTCATTAATCTTTAAGTATTTCCTTTCTTTCTGGCACACCAAGATTCCCCAGGCTCACTCGTGTTGGCCCTGCCCAGAGACAGAGCAGTTATTTCTTCAAAGAGCCCTGATTTCTTCAGTGGGAAATGATATTTAGAAATCAAGATCTGGGTGCTAGGTGTGCTCATTGCTGCAGTGATGTTACTGTTCGTAGGTCCTTCCCGCTGACATGGTGAGAGAAAAAATTATAAGTAAAATATAAAGTGTGTGTGTGTGTGTGTGTGTGTGTAGTAATTTCTTAACCCCTGAATCCCAGAATGTTATCTTATTCAGAGATAGGGTCTTTTCAGAGATAATAAAGTAAACATGAAGTCATGAAGGTGGACTCTAATCCAATGTGACTGGTATCCTTATAAAAAGGGGAAATTTGGACATAGAGGCACATACAGAGGGAAGATGATATAAAGTATAGAGAGAAGACGGTCATCTACTGGCCAAGGAGAGAACTTGGAACAGATCGTCTCTCATAGCCCTCAGAAGGCACCGTGCATTTGGACTGAGCTGGGAGATAACACATTTCTGTGGTTTAAGCAACCCGGTGTGGTACTTTGTGATGGCAGTCCTAGCAAACTAATACATTACTATAACAAATTACCACACATTTAGCATCTCAGAACAACACATATCTGTCTTACATTTCTGTAGAAGCCTGGTATAGATCTCAATCAAGGTATTGGGCTCGGTCAAGGTGTCAGCCAGCGGCATTGCTTTCTGGAGTCTCTAGGGGAGAATCTGTGTTCTTACTCATTCAGGTTGTTGGCGGTAATCAGTTCTTTCTAACTGTAGGACTAAGGTCACCTTTCTTTACTGACTGTCAGCTGAGGGATAATCCCAGCTTCTGGAGGCCACCTGCGTGCTTTGGCTCCTGGCCCCCTTAGTGCATCTTCAAAACCAGCAATGGCAGGTTGACTCCTTGTCATGACTTGACTCTCTCCTACCTCTCCTTCCCTTGTTGCATGTCTCTTCCTTACTCTTTCCCTTCCTGCCTTTCTCTTTCACTTTTAAGGGCCCGTGTGATTTCATTGGGCCTACTCAGATAATCCGGAATAATCTCCCTAAATTAAGGTAACCTTACTTCTATCTGCAAATTTCCCTTTGCCATATAATATAACACATTCACTGGTTCCAGGTGTGGGTGTCTTGAGAAGAGGGGCATTATTCTGCCTACCACATGATGACATACATATATTTATTTTATTTGCTTTGCCCAACAACAGACACAGAATAGTTTCAGAATTCCAATAGCATTACAATAATTAAGAAATAACCAACTAGCCCTGGACAGTTTGGCTCAGCAGTTGGAGCGTCAGCCCACAGACCAAAGAGTCTCGGGTTTGATTTTGGTCAAGGGCACGTATCTTGGTTGCGGTTCAGCCCCCTGCCCTGGTCAGGGTTATGCGGAGGCAACAAGTCGTTGTGCCTCTCTTGCATCGATGTTTCTTTCTCTCTCTCTCTCTCTCTCTCTCTCTCTCTCCTTCCCTTCCTCCTTCCCTCCCTCCCTCCCTCCCTCCCTCCCTTCCTTCTTCCCTCCCTCCCTCCCTCCCTCCCTTCCTTCTTCCCTCCCTCCCTCCCACTCTATCTGAAGATAAATGGAAAAATATCCTCAGGTGAGGATTAAAAAGAAAGAAAGAAAGAGAGAACTAAGTTAAAATTTGTTTGAAGTTCTTTTTGTTCCTAGAATATTCCCACTGAGAAAGTACACATAGAATTTTCCTTTTTTACTTCGTGTGGTTAGGTTATTAAATTTATATATAGCTTGATTCATTTGTTTCTGTTCGTATTCAGTTTTAAGGTTTGTTTTGTTTTTCACCTTTTCATAATTAGTTTTATTTTGTAAATAAGAAAAATATTTATATAACTCAGAAGTCAAAACTGTATGAAAAGATATACCTAGAGAGGTCTCGTTTGCATCCCTAATCCAACTCCTAGATTCCTGGGATTGGTAAACTGGGGGCCTGTTCGTCTGGTTGCTGTCACTGCTGCTATATAAATCAAATCTTTGAATTACAAATCTATCAACATTTTCATCAACGAAAGCCATTTATTGCAGATAAAATACTGAGAACAAAAAGAACAGAGTAGTCACTGCCCCAAGGAATGAAAGTCTCCAAGGGGAAACAGACCTGAAATGCTGCAGCAGACCAGCCAGGGAGGCCAGCATTGATGAAAGGTTTCACTCCGGTGTAGGGCCTCAGGGAGACCCCACGATTACGGCTCCGGAGAAAGGCTTCGTGGAGGACATAAGACTTGATTGAGAAAGGAAAATGGCATTAGCAAAGGCCAAGAGGTGTATTCCAGACTGTCTGGGGAACAACCAGCCAATCAGCATGGAGGAGTGGGACAAGCACTTAAGTTGGAATGTGGGAAACTGGACCCAGGTTCAAATGCTGCTGTGTGACCATGGACAAGTCATCGCTCAACTTTTACACATCTCAGCTTCCTCAACTACAAAATGGAAATAAGACAAAGTATTAAGCCATTCTCAGAACAGTCTGATAGAAACAGTTTCTTTATGGTAACACTGGGGGTCAGGGGCTCAGAGTTGGAGAATGAGATCTGAAGCAGATCACGAAGGACCTTCATTACCAGGTTAAGAAATCTGAATTCTATCTTATAGGAGCCAATAGGAGGATTTTTTTTAACATAAGTAATACATGAATTTATTGTCTGAAAAATTATAACATGAGTACATAAAGTATGTTTTGACTGTGATTAATAATATTACAGATATTTATTTCTGCAAATTGCTTTTTTTTACTAAGTCATTTGTACTGATGAACTTTTCACGATAATACTTTTATTTTTTTATTAATTTACTTTTGTTACAGATGTTTCTCCTTTTCCCCCCATTGACACCCTCCTCCCCCTCCCTCCCTGCCCCGTCCCCAGTTTTGTTGTCCATGTCCATTGGTTGTGAGTACATGCATACAAATTCTGTAGTTCATCGCTCCCCTCCCCCACCCCCTCTTCTGGCAATTGTCAATCTGTACCCTACTTCCACGTCTCTGGGACTGCCCTGTTCCTCAGACTGTTATGTTCATTATATTCCAGAAATAAGTGAGATCATATGATATTTGTCTTTCTCTGCTTGGCTTGTTTCGCTTAGGATAATAGTTTCCAGGTCCTCCCATGTCGTCTCAAAGGATAAGAGATCTTTCTTTCTTACAGCTGCATAGTACTCCATTGTGTGTATGTACCACAGCTTTTTTATCCATTCGTCTACTGATGGACACTTAGGCTGTTTCCAGATCTTAGCTATTGTAAATAGCGCTGCTATGAACATGGGGGTACATATATTCTTTCTGATTGGTGTTTCAGGCTTCTTAGGGTATATTCCTAGGAGTGGGATCACTGGGTCAAATGGTAATTCAATTTTTAATTTTTTGAGGTAACACCATAGTGTTTTCCACAGTGGCTGCACCAGTCTGCATTCCCACCTGCAGTGTACTAGAGTCCCCTTTTCTCCACACCCTCGCCAACACTTGTTGTTTGATGATTTGTTGATGGCAGGTATGAGGTGATACCTCATGGTTGTTTTAATTTGCATCTCTCTGATGATTAGTGATGTTGAGCATTTCTTCATATGTCTCTTGGCCATTTGTATGTCCTGTTTGGAGAGGTGTCTATTTAGTTCCTCTGCCCATTTTTTAATTGGGTTCTTTGTCTTCCTTTTGTTGAGATGTATGTGCACTCTATATATTTTGGAAATTAATCCCTTATCTGATATATCTTTGGCAATTATGCTCTCCCATACAGTGGGTTGCCTTTCCACTTTGATGGTTGTTTCTTTTGCTGTGTAGAAGCTTTTGAGTTTGATGTAGTCCCATGTGTTCATTTTTTCCTTTGTTTCTGTTGCCTTAGGTGATATATCAGTGAAAATTCTGCTGCGTATGATGTCCGAAATTTTGTTGCCTACATTTTCTTCTAGGATTTTTATGGATTCATGAGTCACATTTAAGTCTTTTATCCATTTTGAGTTTATTCTTGTGTATGGTGTAAGATGATGGTCTAGTTTCATTTTTTTTTTGCATGTAGCTGTCCAATTTTCCCAACACCATTTATTAAAGAGGCTGTCTTTACTCCATTGTATGCTCTTGCCAACTTTGTCGAATATTAATTGAGCATACTGTTTTGGGGCAATTTCTGGGTTCTCTGTTCTATTCCATTGATCTATGTGCCTGTTCTTGTGCCAGTACCAGGCTGTTTTGATTATAGTAGCTTTGTAGTATAACTTGATGTCCAGTATTGTGATCCCGCCTACTTTGTCCTTCTTTTTCAAGATTGCTGAGGCTATTCGGGGTCTTTTTTGGTTCCATATGAACTTCTAAAGCATTTGTTCTAGTTCTGTGAAATATGTTGTTGGTATTTTGATGGGGATTGCATTAAATCTATAGATTGCTTTGGGTAGTATGGACATTTTAATGATGTTCATTCTTCCAATCCATGAACAAGGTATGTGCTTCCACTTTTTTATATCTTCCTCTATTTCTTTTTTCAATGTCCTGTAGTTTTCTGCAAATAGGTCCTTTACTTCTTTGGTTAAGTTTATTCCTAGCTATCTTAATTTTTTTGCTGCGATGGTAAATGGGATTGTTTTTTTAGTTTCTCTTTCTGTGAGTTCATCATTGGTGTATAAGAATGCCGTTGATTTCTTGACGTTAATTTTGTATCCTGCTACTTTGCCAAGTTCATTTATTAAGTCTAGTAGATTTTTGATGGAGTCTTTAGGGTTTTCTATGTATAATATCATGTCATCTGCGAATAATGACAGTTTCACTTCCTCCTTTCCAATTTGGATCCCTTTTATTTTTTCTTCATGTCTGATTGCTGTGGCTAAGACTTCCAGTACTATGTTAAATAAGAGTGGTGAAAGTGGGCATCCTTGTCTTGTTCCTGTTCTTAAGGGAAATGCTTTTAGTTTTTGTCCATTGAGTATGATGTTGGCTGTAGGTCTTTCATATATGGCCTTTATTATGTTGAGATATGATCCCTCTATTCCCAAATTGCTGAGCATTTTTATCAGAAATGGGTGCTGGATTTTGTCAAATGCTTTTTTTCAGCGTCTATTGATATGATCATATGGTTTTTATCTTTCATTTTGTTTATGTGATGTATCACATTTATTGATTTGTGAATATTGTACCAGCCTTGCATCCCTGGGATAAATCCCATTTGGTCATGGTGAATAATTTTTTTGATGCATTGCTGGATCCGATTTGCTAGTATTTTGTTCAGGATTTTGGCATCTATGTTCATCAGGGATATTGGCCTGTAGTTTTCTTTCTTTGTAGTGTCTTTTTCTGGTTTTGGAATTAGAATTATGCTGGCTTCATAAAAGGAGTTTGGAAGTCTTCCTTCTTCTTGAATTTTTTGGAATAGTTTGAGGAGAGTGGGTGTTAGTTCTTCTTTGAATGTTCGGTAAAACTCCCCCGTGAAGCCGTCAGGGCCTGGGCTTTTGTTTGCTGGGAGGGTCTTGATTACATCTTCAATTTCCTTCGTTGTTATTGGCCTGTTCAAGTTTTCTATCTCTTCCTGGTTCAGTTTTGGGAGACTATGTGTTTCTAGAAATGTGTCCATTTCGCTTATATTGTCGAATTTGTTGCCATATAAATGTTCATAGTATTTGTTAACGATCCTTTGTATTTCTGTGGTGTCAGTTGTTACTTCTCTTTCATTTCTGATTTTGTGTATTTGGGTTTTCTCTCTTTGTTTCTTGGTGAGTCTAGCTAAGGGTCCATCAATCTTGTTTATCTTTTCAAAAAACCAGCTCTTTGTTTCATTGATCCTTTGAATTTTTTTTTTGGTCTCCATGTCATTTATTTCTGCTCTGATCTTTACTATTTCCTTCCTTCTACTTGATCTAGGGTTTTCTTTTTGTTTGCTTTCTAGTTCTGTAAGTTGTGAGGTTAGGTAGTCAATTAGAAATTTTTCTTCTTTCTTGAGGTGGGTCTGTAGTGCTATGAACTTCCCTCTCAGAACTGCTTTTGCTGCATACCATAGATTTTGTGTTGTTGTGTGTTCATTTTCATTGGTTTCCAGGAAGTTTTTAAATTCTTCCTTGATCTCCATGGTAACCCATTTATTGTTCAGTAACATGCTATTTAGCCTCCATGTGTTCAAATGTCTTTGCATGTTCTTGTTGCAATTGATTTCAAGTTTCATGCCACTGTGATCTGAAAAGATGCTTGATATGATTTCAGTCTTCTTGAACTTGTAGAGACTTAGTTTGTGCCCTAACATATGGTCTGTCTTTGAGAATGTCCCATGTGCACTTGAGAAGAATGTGAATTCTGCAGTTTTGGGGTGTAATTCTTTGTATATATCTATTAAATCCATTTGATCTAGTGCTTCACTTAGAATTTCTGATTCCTTGTTAATTTTTTGTCTAGATGATCTATCCAGTGATGTCAGTGGGGTGTTGAAGTCTTCTGCTATGATTGTATTGCGGTCAATTTCTCCTTTGAAGTCCTCCAGAAGATTTTTAATATATTTTGGTGCTCCTATATTGGGTGCATATATGTTTACCAAGGTTATATCTTCCTGTTGGATAGACCCTTTCAGTATTATGTAGTGGCCTTCTTTGTCTCTCGTTATGGTCTTCAATTTGAACTCTAATTTATCAGATATGAGTATTGCTACCCCAGTTTTTTTTTCCTTTCCGTTTGCTTGGAAGATTTTTTTCCATCCCTTTACTTTCAACCTATGTGAGTCTTTTGTTGTGAGGTGGGTCTCTTGTAAACAGCATATATGTGAATCATGCTTTCTTATCCAGTCAGCTACTCTGTGTCTTTTTATCAGAGCATTCAATCCATTTACATTTAAGGTGATTATTGATATGTACTTATTTATTGCCATTTTTGTTCAGTGTGGTTATATTTTTCTTCCTATTTCTTCTACTAATTACAGCAGTCCTTTGAACATTTCTTGCAGTGCTGGTTTGGTGCTAATGTATTCCCTTAGCCTTTTTTAGTCTGGGAAGCTCTTTATTTGACCTTCTATTTTGAATGATAGCCTTGCTGGATAGAGTAGTCTTGGATTCAGATCCTTGTTTTTCATGACCTTGATTACTTCATGCCATTCCCTTCTGGCCTGTAGTGTTTCTGTTGAGAAGTCAGCTGATAGCCTTGTGGGGGTTCCTTTGTAGGTAACCTGTTACTTATCTCTTGTTGCCTTTAGGATTCTCTCTTTGTCTTTAATTTTTGGCATTTTAATTAGTATGTGTCTTGGTGTGGGCCTGTTTGGGTTCTTCTTACTTGGGGCTCTCTGTGCTTCTTGAACTTGAATGCCTTCTTCCTTCACCAGGTTAGGAAAGTTTTCTGTCACTATTTCTTCAAATATATTCTCTAACCCGTGCTCAGTTTCTTCTTCTTCGGGGACTCCTATGATGCGAATGTTATTACATTTCCAGTTGTCCCACAGTTCTCTTAAGCTATCTTCCTGTTTTTTGATTATTTTTTCCTTTTGGTTTTCTGATTGATTGATTTTTTTCTACTCTGTCTTCTAATTCACTGATTCGGTCCTCTGCTTCCTCTACTCTGCTGGTCAGTCCTTCCAATGTGTTCTTTATTTCTGCTATTTCATTCTTTATTTCCACTTGGTTGGTTTTCATGGTGTTGATGTCCTTACTCATGCTGTTTAGTTTCCTCAAGATCATGGCTCTGAACTCTACGTCTGATAATTTGCTTAACTGCATTTCATTTATCTCATCTTCGGTAGAGTTGTCTTGTTCTTTCATTTGGGATCTGTTTCTTTGTTTCACCATTTTTGCTATCTCAGTGGGTTTTGGAGCCTGCCAAATTTTCGCTGTGGCTGTTGGTGTTCTGCTATTTGTGGCTTCCTCTACTGGGTTTGGATGAGCGTGGAGGGCCCTCCTTAAACACCACTGTCAAGTCTCACTTTCCTGGGTAGATTTGCAAGCCCAGGAAAGGTTCAGTTATGCTGTAGCTTTTTGCCTGGAGGCTACTAGCCTCAGTTACTTGAAAAGCCTTAGGATCTCAGTTGAATGAGAAACTCCCTCAGGTGTTTATAGTGTGAGAGTATTTCCTGAAGGTGGGGCCGATGCTGGTTGTTAATGAGCCTCAACTTGCATTTCTTTGCCTCACCTGGGAATCTCTGAGGGAGGGGCTGCCACAGCTCTTGGAAGGAGCAAACTTGGCTGCTGTTCTGTGTAAATGGGAAGGAGCAGACTGGCCACCACCGTCCTTTATGGCCGAGGCTCAGCACAGACTCTGTGCGCCCTCCAAATCCCAGGTGTCCCCACAGAGTTCCAGTCCATTCCACCCTCCCTCTGCCAGAGCCCCAGGTGAGTGGCTGTAGCTATTTAGCGCTCTGTCCCGGCCCTCTGCGCTGTGGAGCAGCTTGGGCTCTTAACCCCGAGGGCGGGCGCCGCCGCTGCTCACAGCTAAGGCCGCTGCTCACAGCTAAGGCCGCTGCTCACAGCTAAGGCCGCTGCTGTCCGTGGGCTCCCAGCCCGTCACCCTCACGTACCTCCGCAGATCCTACCAGGCTCATTCAGTGTCCCTGGTTGTATGGTTCTCTCCCGCTGCTTTTCTGTTGCTTTTTCCTGATGACTTGTCTTTATTTTAGTTGTAATTCCCGTTTGGTCCTGGGAGATCGTCTGTGTAGCTTCTGTTCACTCCACCGCCATTTTCTGACCCCATGATAATACTTTTAAACCAATGCATAATATTTCACAGGATAAATTAGTATTATCTAATTTTATAAATTAGTATTATCTATTTAGCAATTTCCCTATTGAATACACAGATTATTTTTATTTTTATAACATTACAAAGAAGGTGGTAATGGATATCATTGTCCAAATAACCTTGTACCTTTGTTCCCACAAAGGTACTTCCTTAACAAACAAGAAAAACAAACACAAACTCATAGACACAGACAACAGTATGGTGGTTACCAGAGGGAAGGGGGTGGGGGTGGTAAAGGGTAAAGGAGGTGACAGAAGAAGATTTGACTTTGGGTGGTGGGCACATAATGCAATATACAGATGATGTCTCATAGAATTGTATACTTGAAACCTATATAATTTTATTAACCCATGTCACCCCAATAAATTTAATTTTTTTTAACAGGGTATTTCTGTAGCTGTGGCTTTCAAATTTAGTGTGCATCCGAATGACTTAGAGGTCTTGTTGAAACACAGATTCCTGGGTGCCACTCCCAGGGTTTCTGATTTAGTAGGTCAGGAGTGGGGCCTGAGATTTTGCATTTTTAACAAGTTCTCAGGCGATGCTGATGCTGTTGGTTGAGATCAAACTCTGAGAACCATCTTTCTATATGATAGATTCCTCAAATTAGAAAGTTGGGTTAAAGTTTTTGCAAATGTTTCACTTTGGTGAATCCTGCATGTTATCTTGCACAAAGATTGCATCAGTTTTTGTCCCCACCTACGGTGCTCGAGCATAACCTTTCCCTCACCCTTGCCAACACTGGCTATTCTAACTCCTTCACTCTTTTTGCCAATTCAATGGTAAAAAATGGAATCTCATTATTGTTCTATTTTACACTGCCCTGAGTGTCTTTTAATTATTTTTTACAGTAACTTCTACTTTTTAAAAATCTTATTGCAAGCATAATGTTTATTGCAAAAAGTTAAAGAACTCTAGATAAGCAAAAAGAAGATAAAGTCGCCCATAATCCCACCGCACACAGATCACCATATTAACATTTGGTGTATTTTGTAACTTTCTTTTCTCCTTTAATAACATACTGTGAACATTTTTTCCATATCATGTCATTCATTAACTCTTCTTTTCCAACATTAGCCTAAATGGCTGCATCATATCAATGGAATGTTTCTGAATGAGAATTGACATTTACAAAATGTTTGGGGGAGACTGATCTAGCAGCAGGATTTAGAATGGGGAAAACCTGGAGACAAGGAGAAGCTAGGAAACTATTGAAATAATACAGGAGAGTGGTGACAAAGGGATTAGATGACGAGGAGTGAATACAGGAAACATTGGGAAGAAAGACTCAACACCGTGATGGAGGGTGAGAAATGATTCAAAGCTAACTCTAGTGGGAGTGCCCTGGGTGTCGGGATCATAAACTTGGGAGATGTCTAGGAAGAGACAGATCATCTTTCTTATCTTTGATCCATAAATTTATCTTGGTGTAAAGGTTTAGGGATAGAAGTTAACATTCTAGAGGAAGAGCTTCATTTAGGAGAGTGGCAGATTTTAAATCTCAGAACCCAGGCTTGATGCCCATTTCACTGTAGGGATTAATTATTTGAGAGAATGTGGTGAGGCAGAAAGACCACATGCTTGAGTATTAAAAAGACGGCATTATATGTCACTGCTTTGCCACTTACTGTGAAAAGTCTCCTTGAGCCTTTTGGTCCATAAAATGAGAGCGATAATATATACTTCATAGAGTTGTGAGAATGAAAGGAAATGATGTACAGAAGATGCTGGTCCATAGGCAGGTATTTAAGAGATAGTAGCTTCTTTTATCATTGTGAGAAGCGCAATATAGGATAACAGCATGCCTATAAGTCACCCCACAACTTGGCCCCTCCCTAGAGAGGCATTCATGGCCAACCTAGGCATGTTTGTTTAGCAATTAAATGAAACTCATCAATGAAAAGTTAATTTCTGAAACAGTCCCTTTTGTGGGTAGCTGTCTGCACAGGGGCTTTCCCCTGAGCAGACACTCTGGGATGTGCTGTGGAGTGGCTGGAGAGAGTCCATATATGCTGGATACCTTCAGAGGTTGCCCAAGTTCATTGCAGAGATGTACACCCCAGAAGCAATGAGGACCTTAATACTGACAGACTTGGTTCTTACTCTTCTTTCCTTCCCTTTCCACTGGCTCAATATTTATCTATAGTCTCAGAAAAAAAGACACTTATTATAAGTCTATAGGCAAATCAGTTTCTCCCAGTTGTAGTCTTTCCTTACTTAGAGTGGAGATGACTTTCTAGGTTAAGTCTTAGGAGCAAATGGGATACTGCATTTGAAAGTGCCTACTCTGATATCCAAAAGGAGTAGATACCTATTGTTGAGTTTCTTTTGGGAACCTCTCTGAGGCTATTTCTTTATAGGCCAGCAGGAAGTAAACAATGCCAGAAAATGGAGTTGTTTCAGCTGCCTGCAAACCATCTAGTGTATGTTTAACAGAGATGTTAAAAAGCCCATCACTCCCGCCCCCCAACTTTCCACACCAACAACTCTCTGACACAACAAGCAACACAAAATATCCATCCTCCTAACCTAACTCTTGAACCTTGAGGCTGGAGGAAGAGCAAACTTAGACCCAATCACCAACTCCTCATTTGCCTTAGACGACACAAAGCACATTTCTCCACGGCAGTCAACAAATGCTTCTCCAGAGAACATGGCGGGATCCATGGGTCTGCCAGAGAAAGTGACCAACATTTATTTGCTTGGTGACTAGTACCATAGGTCAAGCCCTGTTATATACCCTTGTTTAATCTTATTTTCACAATAAGCCCACGAGATGGGTGTTATCCTCATTTATCAGATGAGGAAACAAAGACTCAAAGATTAAGGTGATGCACAGCACAGTAGGTGGTAGCTACCTCCCCCTTTTCCACTTTTCTTTTCATTCAGTTTCCCAACATATGTTCCTATTATCTTGGTTGCTTTACAGACCAACAAACCTCCAGCCCACCCAAAAGAAGAGGCAGTACATCGACTATATTTCCATTTTTGGATCCATCTACTCAGTTTCACTGGATCCTAGACAAGTTAAATTCAGTGACAATAGCATTACATAAACCCTATTGTCAATCTACTGTGTACTGTCAAGCCCACACGGATGATACAGTAAACAGTAAAGGTGGAGAATTATATTTTTAACTTAAAGCCTAACTTGTTTACTCATTTGTTAAGAACAAATTTTCATATAGTATGAACCAATTCCTGATTTTTTTTTTTTTTAAACAAGACTGTGACGTTTTCTAAGTGAAATGAGTGGAAATGTGCTGTTTCCTGCTGCCCGCCTCCTACTCCTTCTCTCTCACCCTGTGTGTGTACTGTGGGTTCTTCCTCTCAGAGATGCTCACAGCTGTTTCCCTTCCTCTCCCTCCAGCTCTCCAGGGCAGCCTTCATTCCTCCACCTCAGCACGCCTCGAGCCCCATGGAAACCCCCCCACGGCATGATTGCTTCCACACTTTTATATGCGTTAAAGAATACCAGCTGAGGACTGCCTATTGATCCCGAGTGGGGAATCCTCCCTTACAAAGCAATTTGTAGTTGATGGGGAATGTGGAGGCATCCTTCTCTACTTCCTGCTCCCCACCTCCATGCCCACCCGCATGTTGACCTTCCCCAGGGCCACCCTCCCTAGCGCCTCCTTTTCTAAGTATTTCTGATGAAGCCTACTTTTCTGTTTCTCAGACACTGATCACTTGAAACACTTGCTCACTCTAGTTTTAATTAGATCTCTATCTAGTTTAGAGATTTTATTTGGAAACCCACATATAGAAAAGAGTCCATTTCTCCCCAAATGCTTGAAATTCCGAGACATGGATTCCACCTGTTCATCAAAGGCTCATACCTTCTTCGACCCACCAAGCCCCAGAAAAATGGTGGCTGGGCTAGGATATTGACATCCACAGGAAGAGCAATGGATGTTGCTGATCCTGCTGTTCTTGGTTGTCAGTGCTCAGCACTGAGCAACGGAACGAAGAAAAGAGACTGTAATTTTGGAGTGCATACCTTGCTAAAGGATCTACGCTAGTCAAATATAGGATTTTACTAATCCTATCCACAACCTCTCTAGAAGATCCAACCCCACATGCCTAGAAAATGAATACTTTCTAAGGATCTCTCTCCTATTATCACTATTCTACCGATGAAAAAACTGAGCTCAGAGAAGTTATTGGTTTGCTCAAGAACACACAGCAAATAAGTGGCACAAACAACCCAGTCCTCTGCCTTCAATCAAGTTCAAAGCACTTCCCATTTCTCTACAGCTGGCAAGGGTTCCATGTACTCAAAATTCACACTGGAAGTGAAGTCAGTGTGTTGAAAAATGGAACTGTGATGTTTGTCATTTTATTGGTATGTGTCAACATCCCAAATGGTGATAATCCTGTCCTGCCCAGGACTGACCAAGAACTCTGATGCCTGGGTTGCAGCCACAATATCTGAACCCTCTAGATCCCCATAGGCCTAGGCAACGGAGTCAGAGGGAACACAGCACACTTTCCTTATGCTAGGCCTTGCCTTTCACAAAAATAGGACTTTTGCTAAGCAACAAAACTCAAAATTTATTTACATTAGCACAGGTTTACATTTAAAAGTCTAATAAATAAAGTGTAGAGCAAGATTATTTTTAATAGTTAAAGATTGAGATGAGTAACCTCTTCAACCGAAGGCTTTCCCTCGTTTCCATGTACTGCTTTGGAAAGGAATGCTTGTCTGTTCTTTCAGTATTCGGTCACAAAGCGCTCCTGTCACTGACACTGGATGTCTGCGGCAGGGTTTTCCTCGAATATTTAATCCGTCACTGCTTCTTAGCTAATTCCAACAGAGATGGTTCTTTGCTCTTCGGTGCATGCACTTTCTACTTCATGTTAAAAAACAACACACACACACACGCAAAACTACTTGTGTTATTATTAAAAGTGGAACCCCAAATCCTACCCTATAACAAAAGTTAACTTTTAAAATACACTAAAATGCAGCACGATATGAATTTTAGAGACATTGTATGATTTATTTAAGGGTATTCAGACCATCTAAAATAGCCTAAAACTCCCATGAATGTTTTTCAAATATATCTATTCTAGTGTCTTTCCATCTTTTTTGGGTGAGTGATTTCTAAGACATTGTTTATTCATCCTTCCAGAAAAAAAATGGCACCAGAACCAAATGGAAAGAATGACCAGCAGACCAAAGAATCACCCTGACATCAGTACAGTGTAGTAGGTGGCTGCCCAGACGAAGGCATCAAGAAAAGCGACACACACACCAATCAGCCAGTCATCTTGCAGGTATTTGCTGTGCGCTGTGTTTGAATGAAGTCGTTTGAGTAGGACCAGCTAGTTTAAATAAAGGAGATTGTCGTAAGGACGTGAGGATCTCATGAATTAGAACTGGAAACTACAAGGCCACCAGGGGCTGAGGCAGCCCTCCTCCTACCATGCCCTGCGTGGACACAGGGACCCTGGTCTCTGATCCTGCTGTGCAGCTCACACTCCTCCCAGGACATCATATTCTCTGACTCCCCCATTCTTGACCTTGAATGTGAGTCTGGCTTGCCATGCTATGGGTTGAGGCCCCGATTCTGCTTGTCTTTTCTGCCTAATCCCCACAGATGATCAGTCCAGGTGCTGAGTGTCCCCATTACAAATTGCAGAAAGAGGAATGTGATTGGTCTAGTGTGGATTAAGAGTGATCCAATCAGCCCTGGCCGGTTTGGCTCAGCAGTTGGAGCGTCGGCCCACGGTCCAGAACATCCTGAGTTCGGTTCCCACTAAGGGCACGTACCCCGGCCCTGGTTGGGGTCGTGTGGGTGGCGAACAGTCGATGTGTCTCTCTCACATCGATGTTTCTCTCTCTCTCTTCCTCCCTCTCTCCCTCCCACTCTATCTGAAGATAAATGCAAAAATGTCCTCGGGTGAGGATAAAAGAAAAAGAGTGATCCAATCGGCTGTGGGCATAGAGTCATGTGTCATAAGCACGGCCATCTTAGCAGGCTCATCATGGGAGTTACCGGAGAAAAAAGATGAGGATGATCTAGTGTGAGCACCAACGATGTACCCCCTGCAGCACAGTGCATGGGACAAAGCACAGGGATTCGAGTCAGCATAGATAAGACTTTCAAACCCAAGTTCTGCCACTTCCTGCTCTGGATAAGTTACACAGCTCTCAACTTTGATCCCCTATCTGCAGAATGGGAACTATGACTATTTCTTAGAGTGTTATAGTGAAGATTAAATGAGATGATGGTGCCAAATGTTTGGCATAGGAAGGTACTTAAAAAAACGCTCGTTTCCTTTTGCTCTTGTACATGCTAAGCTGGACAGCAAGTTTGGAAGCATCACACCTAATAAGGGTTTTCATGACATGTGAACAGCAAACCATTAGTATTCACACTGCTGAAAACCAAGAATTCTCTGCAACACAAAGAGAGGGTATTAAACAGATGGGCACTATCCCAGAATCTCTCTTTTTGGCCCCAAATAACAATATTAGTCATTAACATTCACACAGTGCTTTAGAGCACAGAAACTTTTCCACTAATATTGTCTCTTTCTGTTCTCATAATGACCTGATAAGATTGTTATACTTGTGAGCCTCCTTTCATAGCTGATGTCAAATAAACTAGTGAAGGTCACATGGCTTGTAATGGACAGATGTGGGGTTCAAACCCAGGCCCTTTGACTCTGAACTCTGTTACAGTTTTCAATGCACTTACCAGAAGAAAGGTTTTGTATCGGCCATTTCAGGAACGAATTGCCCATTTTATTATCTGATTCCCTTCCCTCTTCCCACCACTGTGTAAGATACAGTTCAAACACTGTACCGTGGCCGTTAAAATCCCTTCACAGTTGGGTTCCAGACTCCCTTTCCAGCCTCATGTAGCCTATTGCCCAAACACACCATACTTTCTGTGAGTCTTCTTATCTTTTCTTATCCTGACTGTCCTCCTCCCTCTGCTAGTCCAGTGAAATCCTACGAAACTTTCAAGGTCTAATTCCTCCTTGCTCCTCTTACCCCACACCAGCAGAATTATTCCTTCCCTCCTCTGGGCCTCCTTAGAGTATGTTCACAGGCTTCAAATTAGTGCGACTGCAATGGTGGCAGGCATGGACGCATTTTCCCCTCACAATCTGTCATAGCACCTGGCCCGTAGCAGGTGCTCAATGAATGTTTATTGAGTTGAATATGTTGAAATTTCCAAAAATGTATAGCCACAACAGAATTGGTTCTTGGACAATGTTTTTGGTTAATTTTTTTTCAACAGTTCCAAATTCTAACCAGTCTCACTAACCTGAATGATCACTCTCTAAATATACTAAATATTCCACTTAATGTTTGTACTAACTTTTCATGTTATACTAACCATATCCTCCCTGAAACAAGATTCAGGATCCTTTTCATTTTATTGTGTGTGAAGTAGAATCCCATAGAAATCTGGATAACCGAATGAAGCAAAGAATTGGGACCATTTTAAAACTTAAACAAAAACTCAACTTTTGGTTGCAAGCTGTGTTTTTATTTCCTTAGATTATCTAACTTCACATGTTGTTACCCCACGGGACCATTCCAAATGGCCATTTTGGAAATGCCACTCTGTGGGCAGGCTCCACCACCTACGAAAATGGAGATGATAATAAAAGCTGTCTGTGGGGTTATTGTGAGGAATAAATGAAATAAACATCTAAATGGCCTGATCAACATTAGGCATTATAATAGCAAACCTTCTGCTTGGCCTGGACACATCAAAAGAAATTTTCACTAGGTCAGTGATATTCCACTCACTGATAAATATGAAATTACGGTGTTTCGTTTCTAAAATTGTTCTTTCAAAATGAGCTGACACATCAGTTGGCTTTAAATAGCCCTGAATGGTGCAAAGTCTGCAAGACCATCCACGGGTAGGCAGGTTTCTGTATGAGCAGGCTCACCTGTAACCAGTGCACCTGTATCTGCCACTTCTGAGAGGCTTTCTTTCCTTGTCCCCAGGCTGTGTGGGGCACTCTGTATAAAGCTAGGCTCCGGAGCTCCCTCGTGTTCCCTTTGGAAGCACCAACCATAACACATCGTTTTGAAATGGTCCATTTGCATCTTCCATGAGACTATAAATGCTGTAAGATCAGGGATGTGTCTTACCCATGTCTGAAACTCCAGAGTCCAGTACAGTGTCTGGCATATACCACATTCTCAATAAATATGTATTGAATGAAAAAAAATGAATTAATAAAAATTTAATAGATCTAGATGTAGGTAGATGTCTGATCCTGTATTTAGAAGATCAGATATGATTAAAGGAAGAGAATAATTAGGAATAATACTTGTGGCTCATTTTTCCCACCAAAAAGCAGGTATACTTCAACATTTTGCTTTATTTAGAATATTCCCAGATTAATTAATACCTGGACAGGGATACACAGTGGGTGAGCATGGGTGTGCATTTTTGTGATCGAAAATAACTCTGCCCGTCATTCAAAAACAACTACATTCCATTCTCTTCACCCCAACTCCTTGCCTAGTTTTCTACATAAGGATGATTTTCAACCAGGGAAGCTCTATTTTCCGAAAGAGAAAGGGAAAGAAGATTAGAACAGGACTAAACAGGAAGAATGAATTACCTACAACCAAAATTAATAGATACTCCCACTGGATAGCTCCCACTCTTCTTCCCTAACTCTTAAAATTTCTATTGAAGCATTGATTATCTTTGAAATATAGTAATTAATATTTGTATAGCACTTTTCAGCACGTCTACACTGTATTTATTAAAATATTTAATTTAATCATCATGACAATTCTATTAGATAAATTCTTATTCTTTCTATTGCACAAATTAGCAAATTGAGCTCAGTGCAGTTAAGTGATTACCTAAAGTCACACAGCCTGTAAGTCCTGTTCTAGTGAAGAGCAGAACCAAGTGCAGCTCTGACACTCTGCTGTTTGCTTGGCTCTGTATTACAACTATTTGCATATATGCTGCCTACCCCAGAGCACTGTAAATGAGGTCAGAGTACTTTCCTTATTCATCACTGTATCCTTGACAGCACCTGCCGTGCTTTGCTCATAGTCAACACACAATGTGAGATCCAAGAGACTAAAATTCTTTAAAGATCTGATATAATTACACAAATAGCATTGTAAGGTGTGATCATTGAAGTTTCACATCTGCTCAAAGAGCTGATGTACTTGGAAGCCTGACCTTGTAGAGTATGCCCAGGTAAACAGTGCCCGGTGGAGCCAATTCCAACTGTGGAATGTAACGTCCAGTGCAGGAAGGTCAGCAGCTGGCAGCTGACCACTCGGAATCCCCCACCATGCCAGAAAGGAAGTGATGCTTGCCCGGGCACCAGTTTCAAATATTTACTCCAAGATGACTTAAGGTACCTAAGAACAAGTGATAATAAGAATTAAAAGCAAAACCAAACAAAGCACTGTGAGCTGGGCCTTGCCATTATCACACAGTGGAGTCGCCCTGTTGTTACTAATGAGAGGCTGCAGTGGTAGAGCCCGTGGGAAGCAGGAACGCTCTGTGCCCCGGTTTCCTCATCTAGAAAGGGCATACTACTTGTACCTACTTCGCTGGGTTGATGTGAGGATTAAATGAATTAATACATTGCATGAGCTTAAACAGAGTCTAGCATGTGGAGTAAGAGTGTCCTCATCATCAGTATTATTGTTGCTGCTGCTGCTGCTAAAGATAGAGCGACATGGATATTTCAGGAGATAAATGCAAAAAGTCAGCCAACCTCAACCAAATTCTAGGTCAAGCCACTTTGTCTTACTAACCTAGATTTAATGACCGTACCTGAACACTCAATGAAATCATTTGGTTTCCTCAACTTTGCCCCTAAGTGGACCTGAAGCTCCAGAGGTGGTCTGAGATCTTTCTACATCTCCAGTGGGTCTTCTGGACTGGATAAAGTGAAAGGTTAAAGATTAAAACATCCCCTTTTCTTTTCTCTCTCTCCCTACTCTGTCTTCCCTTTGCAGGAGACCACCTCCCGGGGCCCCGTGAGTAATCCGTGCCTCTCCGTTTGCTGTTGCTCTCATTCTTTCCCTGCCAGTTGTCTCCTGTTTGTCCTTGGGTCCTTCATGCCTTTCCCTGTGACCATGCACTTCATTTATCACTCATTTCTCTGAATCCCTGTGGTGCTCACCATCTGGCTTATATGGGTCCTTGCAATTTCCTGTATGTTAATCTTATTTCTCAGAGAGCAATGAACTCTGCAAAAGCAGGCCAGACACCTGGCACACCAGGTTAAACTGTGCTCTGAACTCCTGCTGCCCGCTACCTACAAAGGTGCACACTTTTATCCTGCTATTTCTCTATCTTTTCAGGAAAAATTTTTAGTGCATGTGATGGGTTGAGAGAATCTAGTCATGTATTACAAAAGACCTTAAAAAATGTAGACTAACATATGCCAGGATAACACAAACCAGATGTTTATTTTAAATAATTTTTTCCTAGGTGCTAATTTTTTAATATTTTTAAAATTGATTTATGAGAGAGAGAGAGATTTGTTGTTCCATTTATTTATGCACTCATTGGTTGATTCTTGTATGTGCCCTGACCGGGATGGAACCCGCAACCTTGGCTTATCGGGAAGACGCTCTAACCAACTGAGCTACCCAGCCAGGGCCTAGGTGCTAACTTACACCCTCTTCTGTTTTCATAAAAGGTGCTGCTCCTTTGACATACAGGGCAGGGCAAAAGTAACTTTACAGGTATGAGTCCACAAAACACAGAGTTTATTCTTGTATTATTATTATTTATTAATTACTGTATTATTTTTTCATACAAACAACTGTAAACCTACTTTGGCCTCACCCTATATATCTTGAAAAGGACGAGTTCTTACTTCCCAGGTACCTGAAGCCCCACCCGTTCCAAAGCTAGTCTGACAAAGACCAGTGTTTTTCCAGGGACTCAGACCCTTACTGGCTTCTGCCTTTATTCCCTATTGAATACTGCCCTCGTGGGCTGGCACTGTGCCCTGAGCCCCAGTCCACTGAGCCAGCCAGCCCGACTGTCCATTCCCCTCCTGTGGCTGGGGAGCGGGCACTACCAGCCAAAAGGCTTCAATGTTCATTGCTCTTAGGAGACAAGCTTCAGTTTGTTGAAGATTAAGACAGAGATGCTTAACTCACGGCGGGAAATGCTTATAATGGAAGAGTAACCCAAAGCCATAGCCTCATGCCAGGCCTAACTATATGTTTCTGTCCTCTGCTGATTGCTGCCACATTGATTCATTATGTTGGACCCTCTTGGATAGCAATGGCTTCAACCAAGTTCGAATTCACTGGCCCCCTTGAGCCCTAGACATTGGGCATCTTTCTGGATCTGAGCTCATTCCAGCTTCCCACCCTTCGCCTCCAGCCCCTGTAACAGAATCTCTGCCCAGCTTGGTGCCTTTTCCTCTGAGACGGGACTTTCTAGAGTTTTCCTTCATGGGAACCAGAGTTCAAAAATAAGTCTAAGGATGAAAGACCGCACCAGCTCTTGCCATCACCTGGAGGCTCCCTCTTAACACAACACCAAGTTCAGAGTCCTTTAACCAAGGTCCGGGAGCTGCCACTGGACCATCAAAACAGGGTGACCTGGTGCCATTCTCCCGCCCTCATTCCCCTAATGCTGTCATTTCCAACTAAGAGGGTTTTTATTCGGTGTGCCTGTTTGCCAAAACCTATATAAATCAGAATGTGCACTTTGCAAGATTTAGATTTGATTAATCTTAAAAAATTTAGAAGCCGCATGAGTGGGGTTTGAGATTAAGTGTGCAAAGATGTTCGGATCAGCCTCCCCACCAGCCTTCAGATTGAGATGGATGAGGAGCAATACCAGGTTTGAGCTGCCCATAATTGAAAAAGTGTGTGCCCGAAATATCATATTTATCCCGCGTTTCTGCGAGAGCCATGACTCCAAGGCCTTTCGTTAGAACCTCGATAAAGTGAATGTCTTCCACTGTAAGGGCCCCAGATCCCCTGGGCGTTTACTTCGAGAACAGGATTAGGAATGCTGAGAATAAAATGTGTTGGGGAGGAAGAGGAGGGTGAATTCCCTAACGGCAAACAGGCCCTCGGTTTCCCTGAGAAAGCAGCACAAAACTGGAGAAGAGGGGCATCTGTGAGCGCGTGAACACTGGAGTGTCGATGTAAACCACCAGAACCCCATCTGCTAAGCCTGGGACGCTGTGCCCGCAGTGACCACAGTCCTCCCAGAAGGCAGCCAGGGTACAGAGCTGCAGGTGCCCAGCTCTGGGGCTGCCACTCACACGCTATGCTGTGTAAGTGAATGTGGTTCCTGAAGTTGTGCGACATGGTGGCTGTGAACACGGAAGCCACTGGAGAGAAGAAAACGTGGGCCCCAGGGGCAGGATCCCAGGTCTTCGGGCCCTTTCTCGGCCCTGAAACTGTGCCAGTGGCACCTTCATACGGAGCTGAGGGACGGCACTCAGCAAACACGGAGCACGTGTTCTGGGCACTCTCGTGCATGGCATTGTGAGGAACGCTAATATGTCCGAGAAGCATTGACCGATCTGAAAAGCATGGGGGGTTTGCTCGAGTGCCTGGCCGCGACTCTGCTGCTTGGCCCCGATTTTAATGTGCTGACCTCTGATCTGCTGTTTGCTCCCTGACCACCCAGTCCCATCCTTTTCCATTTCACCCACCCCTGTTTCCTCAAGTCCTTTTGTTTTAAAATGACACGATGCAGACCCCAAAATGTAAACAACTGTAGATTAGACGTTGAACTTCGAATCTCTCCAGAAAATTAACTTTGTTCTCTGCTCCCTTTGGAATACTTAGACGTTGACATTTCAAAGCTCTACCAGTGTTTTGTGTGAGTGTGTATGCATTCACACCCATCACCCATACACAAATGATTCACAGAGGACATTTCTAGTTAAGCACAAGCCCAGGGCTATAAAACAAACTTTCAATGTGAATCATAAATTAAACTTAGACATTAAAAAGTTGGCAAGAACCTTAGAATGAGATTTTATTTTCACTGCAGGTCTGTGAAGAAGGGTCATGCACTGTAACTAAATGGAAGAGAGCTGTGTTAGAAAAAGAAAGAGGCTGATTGTCCTTGTTTACTTTTGGAAGGTATAATGCAGGGTCTAAAAAGTGGTATGCAGTAGCACGGTATTTTGACCAGTCATCAGAGTTGGTAACACAGGGCAAATGAATAGACATGTGACCTGGTGTGAGGCTCACCGGAGGGCAGTTCAGAGGTATCAACACATCAATACTGCCTGGGAACTGTGCAGAGAGGTGGCGCCCCAGGCTACTCTGAGGTCCTGAGTGAAGAGGTCTGGGGTGAGTTTTTTTAAATCGTCACCTGAAGATATGTTTTTATTGATTTTAGAGAGAGAGGAAGGGAGAAAGAGAGCTAGAGAGAAACATTGATGTGAGAGAGAAACATCCATCCTTTGCCTCCTATACACACCCCAACCAGGGATCAAACCTGCAACGTAGGTATATGCCCTGACCGGAAACCAAACCCACAATCCTTTGGTGCATGGAAGGATGCTCCAACCAACTGAGCCACCTGGCCAGGGTTCTGGGGGCGATTTTGATAGAGGTGGTCAGGGACCGTATCAAGAAACTCACATGCTTAGTGAAACTGCTGACCAATTGTGCACCTACCTGGAAGGGCACACAGGGGTCCACTGGACCATTCCTGCAAGTTATTCAGAGGTTTACATTGATATAAAATACAAAGTTAAATAAAACAAGACAGAAAAACCCCATCCTCTCACTATATGCCTAATTCTCCAAACACCCCAGTTTTCAAAAACATAAGCAAACAAGACAAAGGGGAGGGGTGTGGAATTCTCCTCCAGCCCTCCCTCCTTGGCTCAGTCTGGGTCTATGTGTGCCTTGAAACTTGTTGAAAAGCCACATAGGAGATGCTTAGTCAGAAGTGTGGCCACTTCAGACCGAACCAGATGACAGACTGACAGCACCTATAAGGGGTACTTCGGTCCTGGACCCTGTGGAGGACAGAAAAGGGCCTGCCAGCTCCGCAGGTGTACACCCTCTCCCCCACTGGGTGAGCAGCCGCAGTCAGAAATTCATCTCCTACGGGCTAAGCACCCAACATATGCGCCTGATTAGAGCTAATACCTCATTTCTAATTCCATTGATTCCTTGGAAAGAGCAAGTCCCAGCGACCACGGCTATTCTTAGCAGTTTCAACTCCTCCCCCGCCGCACTCTGCCTCCGAGAGAGGGAGAAGGTGGCCAGCAGGGACTCTTGTCAGCTGCGGGCCGCGGGATTCAGTGGGGCACCGTGTCCAGGGCACACGCCTGCGGGCAGCGCAGCGCAGACCCACGCACGGGTCTCTCCCGCCCCATGCCGTCGCCTGTCCAGGCCACAGCTGTGGCAGAGCCGCCATCAGTAACGAGAAGGCTCCTCTCCGGGCCCACGAACACTCTGACTTCCAAAACGCATTCCTTCTCCTTCGCCCTTTAATCTTCCTGTGGTTTGGTAGGAAAACCTCTCCACGGCCTTCCTTTCTGTTACCACAGGAAATAGAGGAAAAGCCTGGGTCTCATTCATCCAAATAAAAGAGCTGAGTCCTCAGAGGGGATTTTTCAAGGCAGACACAGCGGTGTCCCGGGAGGCCCCTCACAGGCCTGAGGAGGGATGGACCCCTCCGTCCGCCGTGGAGCCGAGCGGGGTTCCACGCGCAGCCTTCTGGTGTTCCTGGCGGTGGCCGCAGTGTGTTCGTCAAGCTGAGCTGAATTAATCACATGGAATCTCCCTCAGCTTTGAGAGGCCCAGTGGTCTCACAGACCGTGCCTCAACCAGAACAAATGACCTGATGTCTGCTTCCAGCACCGCCACTAAGCAGCTGTGTGACCTCAGACAGGTCTGCTGACTTCTCTGAGGCTCATTTTCTGCACCGGTGAGAACAAGAGCCCTGATCCGGAATTACTAAGTGTTTTCTATGCTCTGAAGAGGTACAAATAAAGGTCTGAGTCGGTGCTGGTTTTCCTTCAAGTAAAAATTTCCACCAGCTTGCCAAAGGCTACCATATATTTCTACATTCTGGTCCCTATTCTTCTGGCTTGGAAAACAGACCAAGTTGAGTGCAACCTCACGGTTCACATTTATACAGCAAAAATCAGAGCCCCCAAAGCCAGCACTGGGGATAAAATGATGATAAATGGAAACTAACATTATCATCCAAAAATACCCCCTCAAACTCTGAAGAAATATTGATAATAACTCTCCATCTGCTGAATAAATCAGAACAAGACTGGAGATCCTACCCAACATGGTTTGAACATGGAGGACAGCCAGTAAAGTACTAGAGTTTCATGAAAACTGATCTCTGGGGAACTGACATAAATAAAATATGTCAAAGTTGTAAAGAGGAAAATGAAAATAAAAGGAATGGCAGGAGTATTTTCTGTTTATTATCATCCTCACTGTAAAGGACTCTTTCAGAAAGAGCACAGATCTAGGAATTAAGACGATTTCTAATCTAGTCTCTGCCACTGATTCCCACCTAAACTGAGTGAAACCATGTCAGCTCTCTATACAGGTACATGGTACCTCTCTTGGTGCTTGTGAGGCAGAAATAAAAAATTAAATAAAACATTTACAAATTCTGTGTGTGCGTGGTACCTAAAACTAAGATGTTATGTGAATAAACCACATGGTTAATTACAAATAATAGTGAAATAACTTCAAACACTTCAGCAAAAGAGCTGTTACTGGCAGCAGCTGCTTTAGGGCGCCCCCTGCAGGTTGGCCCAGATGTTGTCACCAGGCTAGAGCCCAAGATTTCCAGTCCTGGGAGACCTGAGGGGATTTGAATTCCACTAAGCAGGGAGACCTGTGGTGGGGATGAGTAAGGGGTGGGGTGGAAGGAGCTGAGTGAGAAAACTCAGTTTAGTCTTTACTGCCAAGATTCCTACAATGCTATTATTAAGGCCCGGTGTCCCCTCCTCACCAACAAGTCCCAGATCTGTTGGACAGAGCCCAGATTTCAGAGCCCAGATTTAGAGCCCAGATTTTAGAAAGTGAGGCTGTTAGTTCTCCTGACCTCTTGCTCTCTTCGATCTAAATACTGTGGGGGAGGACTCAGGTTCTCCCAAAGTCATCTCAAAGTGTGGGGTGGCCCTGGGTGACTGATGGTCTGCTGTTATTCAGGCTACGGGGACCTCCACCAGTTTGAAAAACTATTGGCTTATATATAGATTCTTGGTGCCTCCAGTGAATATCTAGTATGTTCCCCACCCCCAAACAATGTAATAAATGTAGTCTACGGTCTAAATGACTAATCAACCATACAAATGGACCAAAATATCTTCTGGGGCTAAAGTAAGAACAGCTGTAATCATTGTAGTACATAGCTGGAAACTCAAACTGGGATAAGTCCAATAATTTATAGGTATCTCTGCATGTTTATATAAAAGTGGTCAAATGCCAGGATTGCTAGCATGTACCATATGAAAAATAGAAATCATTTTTTGGGGGGAAGGAGACTCAGATATTCTATCTGGGAAAGAACTTAAAACCAAATGGCATAGAAAGTAGGGCACGCAATCTGAGCTACATACAATGATCTTTGGGAGATCAACACCACAAAACATTCTCCTTTGTAAAAATTGTGTTTCCGAGTTTTTCATCTTCTTTGTCCCTCTTTGCTAGGTCCTGAGCTTCGGACGCTGATGAAATGTCCAAGGCTGTTGCTGCAGAGGGTCACCACCATTACTCTCCGGCTTCTGGGATATGTGGGGGGCATGGCGCTGTCAGAGATGGTGCCTGACTTTCTAATATTGATGCAGGGTAGAGGGGTCCTCAAGAGAAAGAAAAAAGGGGATTGAGTTATCACTTGGCTTCTCAGCCATGATATAGTCAATTTCCATAGATGTTAGGGGGTTGAGAAGAAAGCTGGGTTCTTGGAACAAGATAGTATTTCAAAAAATTCATAGAATATTAGTATTCAAGGGGGAATTTAAGGATCATTCTAGTTTACAGATGAAGAACTCTTCCTCAAAGAGGTAAAGTGGCTGATTTAAAATGTATTAGTATCAGAGCCATGACTTCCACTTGAAAGTACGTGTAAAGAGGGAAAACAATTGGAAGAGGAAGAGGCAAAGGAGGGAAATTATTGGTTTCACCCAGAGAGACAGAGACAGAGACAGAGAGAGACAGAGAGAGGAAGAATAAAGAAAAACACAAGAGACTGGAGAAAAAGAAGAGGCAGTCTTGTAAGAAGGCGGAAGAGAACGTGGTTGCTGCCCAATTACGAGAAAAACACTGTGGCGTATATTTAACACAATCCCATGCTTCCCTTTCTTGATGCCCGCTGTATAATGAACCAACCCTCCAATTTACCAAATGGGACATTTTGGAAAAATCCAGATTTCTGGGCAATCTGGAGCACTGGAAAGCCTGCCACCAGCTTTAACAAAAAGATCCTAATATGGAAAATTAGTGCTTGGAAGAGACCTGAGAAATCTTTTTTTTTTTTCTTTTCACTTTTTGTTTCTTGTATCCCCACCCCCCCCCCCCCCAGCCACACCTAAACCATTCCAGAGAGATGAAACTCCAGTGATTCTATTCACAGAAGGAGCTGACTGCCTTGAAGCATCTGGCCTGGTGCCCTCATGTTGTCACAGCTCATAGCTCATCTTTCTCTGTACCCTGGGCAGCTGATCTGAATATAGAGTTTACATGAACTTCAAAGGAAGCTGGCAGGATGGAGTTGGGGCCTCACTGCTTTAATCAAGATGGATTCAAAACCTTTGCTTATCAAGTAGAAAACTAAAACCAGCAATGGAGAACTAATTGACACTGACTAAAAAGGAAATGGCCATCGAAAGGTGCAGGGAGCTCAATAAGATTATATTTAAAGTGGTAATGCTCTCCTAGCAGTTGATGATGGATTAAGTTTACTTCTTGCCTCCATAAATAATATTAGCACATGGAATAAGATAGCCTCCTATAAGGTATCAGATGAGAAGTTCAGGAAAATGTGCAAAAGCTCAAAAACATTGTTTCCACATGCATGTCATGGTAATGATATTCCTCCCTCCTAGAGCCTGGGGCTGCCTGTTCAAGCTTCTTTAGCAAATTGTGGGAGCTGCACCACTGGCCACGCCCCGTAACTCTCCACCACAATGGGATATCACTCAGCACACCACCTGCCTCTTCTCTTCTCAGGCTCTACTTCATATGGGGACCATCCACATGAAATGTATCAAGCGTTGACTTGGGTTCTGAGTTATTTTTCCCCAGGTTTGCCTCCTTGCAGGGAAACACTGAGTCTGGCACATAGTAGGTACTCAAAGATACTTGTCGAATAAATGAGGCAAAATAAACTAAGGTATCATTCCTGTAGCCTGGCCCTAGCAGCCAGTACAGTGCTAAGCACAGAGATAATATCTGAGCCTCATTTATAACATAGATTGCCCTGGGGACATGATGGAGTCCCTATGGTGCAAGACTAAGGAATTGATTATGTCCTTTGCAGGGAGGGTACTTGAGAGCCACTAGTAAGTTGGGGGAGAAGGAAGGCAGACAGGGGAAGAGGTGCCTGGAGCCAGTCCTGGCCATGAATTTCTCATCAACTTTTTTATGGACTATTTTTTTTAAGCTTCTCTCCTTCTAAGACAAAGAAACATGACTTCTAGGACCTCTATTTCCTTCAGTCTCTTATAGATAACAAAGGAAGAATTGTTCAAAAAATAGGACCCAGAGAAAAAAATAGGTACCAACAGATTGGGAGTTTTTCACGCTCCCTTAGGGAGTTTTGTCAAATTACAGACACAAAAACATTGCCCCTTTCCTTGATCTGCTTCTGCTATGCAGTTCTCTCCAAGTAAAAGTGGGATCAAGGGGCAGGTAGACGAATACTCTAGGACTTTCCCCCAATATTTTAAGGGAAAAGAAGAAAACCAGAGAGATCTACTAACAAAAGCCAAATCTTTCTAGAAACATGTATAGTATTTTAAAAGTAGTTTTCAAAGAAGACATATAAGTGGTCAATAAGCACATGAAAAGATGCTCAACATCATTAGTCATTAGGGAAACGCAAATCAAAATACCACCTCATACTCACTAGGATGGCTAAAAAAACAAACAGAAAATAACTAGCGTCGATGAGGAGGATCTGGAGAAACTGGAACCCTTGTGTATTGCTAGCTGAAATATAAAATGGTGTAGCTTCTTTGGAAAACAGTTTGGCAGTTCCTTATAAAAATTAAACATTGACTTATATAATCCAGCAATTCTACTAAGTATATGCCCAAGAGAATTGAAAGCATATGTATATATAAAAATTGTACACAAATGTTCACAGGTGCACTATTCATAATAATCAAAAGGTAGAAACAACCCAAATGTGCTTCAACTGATGAGGAGATAAGATGTTCTATAACCATTTAATGGAATATCATTCAGCCACAAAATACTAATACATGCTATAACATGGATGATCCTTGAAAACGTGGTAAGTGAAAGAAGTCAGATACAAAAGTTCACATATTGCATGATTCCACTTATATGAAATGTCCAGAATAGAAAAATGCAGAGACACAGAATGTAGATCAGTGGTTGCCAGGGGTTGGGGAGAGGGGTTAACGCAGAGTGACTGCTAATAGGTCAGGGTTTCTTTCAGGAGTAAGGAAAGTATTCCAGAATTAGAGAGTAGTAATAGATGCACAACCTTTTGAATATATTAAAAACCACTGAATTGTACACTTTAAAAGGGTAAATTATATGGTATGTGAATTATATATCAATAGAAACATCTAGAAGAAGAATTTGGTATTGCTCAAAGGAAAATTAGGACCCTGTCAGAAACTCTAATCCCAACTTGAAAAGTTACAAAGAGCATCAGCCTCCTCACCCCTCACCCCACAACTCCCACCTCGATGCAGCCCAGCTCCACAATCCCTAAAGAAAAAACTAGGAGAGACATCAATCAGCAGCTGGAGGTGAACTGAGACACACTTGATGTTTGCAGACATTCTCTGCAAGAGGGTGGGGAGGAGGGTGGACAGAGGAACGAGAACAATGAAAGATGAACTGCCAGATCTCAAGAAGAGATCGCGTGCTGAACATGAAAGGAAGGCCTCTTGAATCCCTTCCCAAGTGTTGACTCTACACTAGTGTGGCCAGCACAGACACAATCATGATTTGACCGGAAGATGGGAGGTCAACTCTGAGCAAATGTGAGGCTCGTCTGCCTGCTGGGCTCCGCCCTGGGTTCCCACTTTGCTGGCCTAACCTCTCCCCTGGGTCAGGGCTTCCAGTTCCCTGCCCCGGATCCCCTTCTCTCTCCCAGCATGTGTGACATCTTCTGAAGGGACGTCAGTGTATTACATGATTAGTTGCTTATTTAACCACTTATAAAGTCAACTCTAAAAAAACAAATTCGTACCTTTAGAAGATTCTAGGGAACTGACTATATTTTTGAAAATAGTTTTTATCCTGCCTTTCCTAAGAAAACTGTACCACTGAAAAAGCAAAACTATATGGGTACTGAATTAGAATATTTCAACAAATTCATGAAGAAAGAATAACATAATTGAATCTTAATGAATTAAGAAGAGTATTAGACATCAGTAATGACTAATATCACAAAAAAGAGAGACATTGAGACCTGCATGCCTTCCTGATGAAGAACACATCACTCATGAGGTTGTCATGCCAAAAGGACAAGAAAGAAGAAAGAACAAACCCTGGATTTGGGCAAGTGAATACATAGAGACTACAGGAACAGACTAAACTTTGCTCCGGGGCAGCAACCAGCAAATCCAGACTGCGTAGAACCACAGATAAGTGATCCTTCATCTTCAACACTGAATTGCAAGAAACATAAGGAGATAGTGGGGAAAACTTAGGGATCAAAAGATGCTTAAGAGACATTTTTTTTTAAAACCCAGGCAAAACTCAACTAGTGTTCAAGGATGTACACTTAGGTGATAAGACTGTAAAGAAAAATGGGAAGTAGCTGCAGTAAAAGTTAAGAGAGGGGTTCCTCTAGCAAGGAGGGAGGGTGGGGGTTCAGAAGGGGGCATAAGGGGGTTTCCGGGGGGTTGAAAGAATTCTCTTCTCATGGGTAGTGTGTACAAGAGAGCTAGACTTAAGCAATTATTTTAACCTGCACATTGCTTTTTATGGTTCTCTGCTACTTACATTATAACAATAAAAAGTTATAACTATCAAAAAGTTTCTAAAGTAAAAATTATATTCTTTAAATGAAGTCAGTTATGATGGGAAAGAAACCCCAAGAAATGGAGAGGAAACTATTAAGAACAAGAGAGAAAAAGGTCACATTTATGACCACAAAGTACTTTTCATAGCAAAAGCAGAACCTATTTCTTCACTGATTCGTGGTGTTACCCAGGGCTTCCCTCTTTGAAATGCACAATTAATTTGACCACTTGTGATTCTTGCAATGGAATTAAGGTGGAGATGAAAGAGAAGAGACTGGAGCGGAGACTGGCTAGGTGGCGGTGTGTGTGTGTGTTGGGGGAACAGGGAACGTCTTGAGACAACCATTTGGTGGAGGCCTGGATGGCAGCATGGAAAGCATGTGGCGTTGTCTGCATTGACCCCCATCAGTGAGACACCGGCATCCCCAGGAGCAGCTGAAAAGTCAGGACCCGTGCGGGGAGATGTCAACCGTGTCACAACCTTGGGAGCAGAAGAGTGAGGCCTCTGTGTCTGCCTGTCCACATGTCTGTCAGCATAACATTTTGGGTCAATAAATATTCATCAAGATGCACCATTTCGGCTGACCTATGCCCCCCCCTCTGCTGGAGGAGAAAATAAACAGGGCTTGTGGGTGCAAAGGACTTCTGCCCCCTTCAGAGCTGCCATTGTGCTCTGTGTGGGAGCCAGGAGCTCAGATACATTTTTGCCTCCTTGAGTCCCTTGGAACTTGTGCATCTATTATCTGGCATGGACCCAGCTCCTCCCTGTGTGTAATATAGTGCCATCAACATGTCAGCTGTGAGAGAATAATGTCCAAGGGGAGGTAAGTTCATCAATGAGCAACTCTCTCTGTAACCTGCCAATGGGAGGGTCCCCCTAGCACAGTTTATTTCTTCCTCCTCCGTGCCCCTGACATTTATTTCCATACATCTGTTTTGGTTTTTCCTCTCATTGCTCTCTACTTGCTATTGTCTATGTATCTGTCTCCACTGCTGGACTGGGAGCCATTTATTGAGCAATTCATATGTGCAAAGCTCTATGCTAGATGAAGGGGCAAACAAAATAGTACCTGCCTCCTAGACCTCAGGGACAGATATTAAATAAACACACAAATGAATGCATAATTGCACATTTTATGAGTGCTAAGAAAGAAAAGTGATTATATGGGGAAGTTTGTTTGATATTGCCACATCAGAAAAGGCTTCAGTGAGAAAGAGTAAGTAGGGATTGACCAGGAAAGAGTGTGTTGCTGGGCAGGGAGTGTGTCCAGAGCATGGGGGTGAGAGGGACATTGGCCCAAGCCAGGGATGGAGAGGTAGGCAGGGCCGTAATATGAGGGGCCTGGTAGACCTTGATAAGGATCCTAGATCTTTAACCTAAGTGCAATAGGAAGGAGCACCTGTTTAGAAATGGGTAGATCCATACGGTGACTATTTCAGTGATGACAGAGGGGTAGATGAGAGTGGAGAAGGTGGTGATGAAGAAAAGTCAGCAGATCTGAGGTGTATCTGGAAGGCAGATTTGGTAGGAATCTTGGGTGGAACACCCAGATAGATGAAGGTACCATTTACTAGCATAACCCAATATCCAAACAATACAAGACTTGTTCATTTATATGCACAAATGCTAAATCATGACTAAACTCATTAGCAAGCCTAATCCAATAGTGTGATATTAGTAGTTAACATGTATTAAGTCAATATTTACACAGGCCAAACTAGTGTTTGCATTAACTCACTAATTTAATATTTGCACATAACTCAATTACTTACATTAACTCATTTATCTCCACAACCACCACATAAGTATGATTATTGTCCATTATTATTACTTCTTACCCATTATTATACATTTTACTAATGGGTAAATTGTGGCTCAGAAAAATGAACAGCTTTACCTGTGTCAAAATGGATGACTCTCCCAAATACAATGGGCAGAAGCCAGAGACTTCTTTCCATGTATGATTTTATTGATAGAGTTCAAGAACAGGCAGTACTAATTTAGGGTGTCAGGATAGGGCTTACCTCTGTGGGAAGTATTGACTGGGAAGGAACACGAAGGAGCCTTCTTGGGAGCTGGAAGTGTTATTTTTCTAGATCTAGGTGGTTGTTATATGATATATACATACCAAGTTGTAAACTTCAGATCTGTGTACTTTACTTTGTATGTTTTACTTCAAATTTAATAAAAGTCAGTGGCAATCTTGAAAATAGTATTTGGAAGACATATAGGAGAGAAAAATTTAATATGTTTATTTATATACAGAGACCCTTAAAAAACAATAAAAAACTAAAAAGTCACTCTCTTGGTAGACAAAGGACATAAACACAGTTTACAAATAAAGAAATATAAGTAGAAAATAAATATATATTATATATAAGTAGTAAAGTAAGAAATGCAAGTTAAACATTAATGAGATATTTTTCTCCAAGTTGGCTAAAATAAAAATGGTTGATAATACCAAGTATTATAATAATGTGGGAAATTCAAACTCAAATGTTGCAGGTGGAAGTATAAATTGTTACTGATTTTCTGAAGCCAATTTGACTGCACGTATCAAAAATATTTTCAACTGTACATACTTGAAACAGAAATTATCTTTCTCTAAATTCATCATAAGTAATTACTCCAAGCGAACATTTGATTATATGAATGTTCATCATAACTCTCCTGGTAAAAGTAAATATTTGGAAACTACCCATGAATAGGTAATTAGTAAAAAAAAAAAATATATATATATATATATATATATGGCATTGCATATTCATACAACAGCACAATATACAGCCATTAAAAATAATAAAATTTATTAATATTTATTAGCATGAAAAGATGCCCATAACATATTGTTTAAATTTTTTAATTAGGTAAAAATCATATATAATTATTATATGTGTATACAAATTTGTGTGTATACATATATGTATGAAATAGAAATACATGTATAGTGTACATATTATATAATTATAACTATACTAGATGAATAGATGAATATAAACCAAAATGGTAAGAGTAGTTATCTGCTGGTAGGATTATTGGATGATACTTATTTCTTCCCTATAATTTTTCTATACTTCATGAATTTTTTAGACTAAGAAGCATGTATATATCTCCAAAAGAAAAAAAAATCACATCTGGCTAGATATCTGGGCAATTTATACTTATAAGCTTCATCTACCTTATTTTTCTTGGAATAGTAAAATAAGCTTTACCTTTCTCTCTAAAAAACAACAGCAACAATAAAAACATATTTAAAAGGTAGTTATCACCATTCATGTAGTGTCAGGGTTGCCCGAGGCGTTGATTTTCACTGAGGAGAGTAGGCTGAGGCTGCCCAATACATTCTGAACATCTTTTCTGAGTTTTGGAGTGTTTCCCATATTATAACCCCCAAGACAGAGCCAGAAGTTGCTGTGCCAGGCTCCCTTGTTGCTGACATCAAACATGTGAACTAGGTGTTGCCAATCAGATACACCCATGTGAGTCCTAAGCTTGGAAGCTAATACTATAAGGAGGTAGATATGAATGGCATCCATCCCAGGTGAACATGACCACAGGGGCTCAGTGGCTCAACTCCTAGCATCCAGGATCAAGCATTATAATGCAAGCTACAGTGTCTCTCCGAGAAGCAGAGTCGTTGCCAAGTGCTGGCAGCAATGGTGTTTTCACTGGAGCAAATGCCACAGTCTCATTTTGGTGTTGTTTCTGGCCTCATCATTTCTAAGTCTGGTTCCCTTGCCCTCCAGAGAATTCTGAGTTGCTTAATATTTTTAACAAATTATTTTTTCTGCCTAAACTAGCAGATTGGATTCCATTATATGCAACAAAGAACTGTGCCTAATAGTATTACCTTCATCCCCATTTTATAGATGAAGACATTGATTTTTCTAAAAATGGAGAAAATTTCCCAATATCACACAGCTGGTAAATAGTGACAGGAAAGACCCAAGTCCAAGACTTTTGGATCAACTTCTAGGCTCTTTAGGAATCTAAAATTACGATATTCCAATATTCACCATGAAGAAAGTTCATAATAAAAATAAAGTTACCATTTAATGAGTAATTACTATGTGCCAAAATTTCACATCAGCTATAAGAAGAATCCTAGAGATTATGTAACCACTCTAACTAAAGAGAACAGGGCTCAAAACATGATGGAATTTGGCCACAGTCACTCAGGGAAGTAGTGGCAGTGTGAGAGAGAGACCCAGCTTGGTTGATGCCCATTTCCTTGACATCAGGGGAAGGTGAAACCCTTTCTTAACTCCCATAGAAATGCTTATATCACACAAGCCCAATGTCTAAATGAAAGCCTTGTTTAAATGTAAGAAAAAATAAATATTAAATATATGAGGAATAACCACACTTAAAATATTGTCAACCAGTTACATGGATACTCTGGCCTATACCACCATCACCCCCTTTGGGGAGTGTAACTGAGAAGCCTAAAATAGCTTTTGAGAGAACCTTCATGAAAACATTGCCTGGGGAACTGAGATCACATTTCCCCCTGGCTCTGAAATACAGAATTTAATTAACCAGTTTTGATGCAAGAAAAGTGTTCTTTCTGCAGAAATTGGGAAAGTTGTTAGATTCCTTGTTAAATCATAGAAAAATGTAAGATTGTGTGTCTAAATATTTTTAAAACAAAATATTTTAAAATAGACATTACTATCTGCACACACATAGATAATAATTTTGGTTTCAACAAAATCCAAGATTTGTTTTACCCTAAGGGCCATTTCTATTGACTCTGGGGGAAAAAATCTTGTGTCATACAAGGAAAACTGAACCTTTAAATTTCTGATTCATTTTCCTTTAAATCATCCAAATATTGCTTTTTATGGGCTATGTAATAGCCAAAAAGTCTCTAAGGGGGTATTAAAGCATTTCAAGCCTTGCTTCCCTTAAAATAAAATAAAATAAATGTTTAAAAGGAGGAAGTAGACTCCAAGTGAATCCGCGTGGCCTACAAAACTTCTCATCTGTCCAAGATCTAAAATGTCTAAATGGATTTTCTAAATTCTTCTTTTCTTGTTAAGACTTGTTAAGACTTGACCCTTGCACGGAGACTGCTTTGAGTGCTGAAACTTATTTTTCTATCAGAAGAAGAATAAACTTTGTCCTTGAAACACAAGAGCACCCTGTTTTTTTCTCCATCAGAAATTAACTCGAGATGTTTCAGAGTAAAGGTGTTATACCAATCTAAACCATATGCTTGTTTACATCTAATCCAAGTATTGGAAAGCTATACTTAACTAAGAGAGTCTGGTTTTTCAAAACCATTCAGTGTCTCAAGTAGTGGAGTGTGCAGTTCATTAAGGGTCAAATTAAGTAGAATTACACATTAATACAATGTGGACTCCTCCCCTTCTTTATCACTATTTTTGAGATGAACGCCTCTGAACAGTTGAAAGACATCAGGTAATTTTTGCCTTAACCTCTCTTTTATCTCATTCTCCCATGAGCCTAGATGAATAACTTGGGTAATTTGAATGATGGTTTAAGAAGCCTTTTCTTAAACAACAGTTTAAGACACTATGCCAGTTATTATAGAAGAAGAAATCCACCATAAATTCTCCATTTCCAGACAATTGGAGAACTGGTCATTTGGATTTTTGGCTAGATAAACACTACTTTGAATCTGAAGACAGACTAGCAGAGATAACAACGTAGCATCTTAAGTGGAAGTCAGGGGAAGCCATTCAAAAATTAACTAATTCATTCCACTAGTATTTATTCATTGCCAACTATGGAAAGGCACTGATGACATGGCAGTGAACTAGAGAGACATGCATTTTCAAAGAAATTGAACTGTTAGAGATCTGTTTGGGAAGGCCATGATTTGTCAATAACAAACGCTGATTCTGGAACTCTAGTGGCATGTTTTATATTTTCATCAAAAGGAAATGTGGAAGTACAAATATCCATTGATGGCTGTTCATTTGCAGTCCTGTGATGTTCAGTCAGTATTTCGTATACCCACTAGTGCTCTCCTTATCCAACAGCCCCACTCATCATTGCACATATGATTCACTCAAACTTTCATTGTTTACCCTTGGTCTGTATCTCACCCCATCCTACTCATTCCCAGCTTCTGTCTTTGCCTCCTACTTTTGCATGAAAATTGAAGTCACTGAACTTGTACTCTCCCAACTCTTTTCTTTGCCACCTTCAAACGTTGTCTAGGTCCTAGATACTTAATGCAATCCCATTTATTAACATCTGTAATATATGAGAAGGCACTTAAAAATTAGATTAAAATTAATGCAGAAAAATTACATGTGTGGATATTCAAGGAAATCTTGAAAATAAAAAGAAGTGAGAGGGGGAGAGTGGGTGGAGATGGAAGAGGGTATAAGGGGTATAAATGGTTATGAAAAAAAATAAAATAGAGGAAAAATATTTTTTAAAAGAAGTCAGAGATAATTAACTCTACTAGATAATGCAATATATTTTGTAATACAATAAGTAAAAAGATATTTCCATTCACTAAAAAGTAGAAAACCAAAGGGATAGTATAAAGAGTTCAGAGACTCAAATATCTATGAAAGTTTGGCTTATGATAAAGGTGACTTTGCAAACTGAGTAAGGAGGAGAGAATTCAAAATATGATGTTGGGCAACTGGCTAACCATTAGGGAAAAATATTAAAACTATATTTCTCTCATCAAAAATAAATTCCAGATGGTTTAAAGATATAAATGTATAAAACAAAGATTTAGAAGAAAACACGAGGGATAACAGAAACCTTTCCTTACCATTTGAAAGGTCTTGAGAAAACAATGCCTCACAAAGGAATGGGAACAGTTTCTGTTGCCACCAACCACAGTGAAAAACCTGCAGACTCATGGGGCACCAGCTAAAGCACTCAGAAGAGTTCTGCCTCATTAATGGGAAAATATTAGCCCTGAACTAGATGCTGCTCTAGTCTTAACAAAACCTAACAAGATCTAGATGGATGAATGTTTTTCCAGTAACCTAATTGTGTTCTAGAACAAAATTCAAGAATATTTACTGGAATTAAAGAGTAATCAGCATCTAACAAGGTAAAATTCACAATGTCTGGCATTAAAAAAAAATCACCAGGCATACAATGAAGCAGGAAATATGACCCATAATAAGAAGAAAAATCAATCCATAAAAACAGACCCAGAACTGACTAAGATAATAGAATTAGTATACAAGGACATTAAATCGGTTATTATAAATATAATTCTCACATCCAAGAAGCTAAAGAAAAGATTAAATACTTCATGTCTTATCCTTGCATTTATTATCTACTAGGTCATTTAAATAGAAACCACAAGAGTCATTTTTTAATAGCATCTTCCTCTTTCTTATTTACATGCTTTAGTTCAGGTTTTCTGGCTATACAACTGTAATATGACAGTAACTTCATAATTATCTTCCTGCCTTAAGTCTGCCTCACTTCCAAGATATCCTTCATACTGGTACTACAGAATTCTAAGCAAAAATCTATTTCTTTTATTTATATATTTAAAGCCCATTCCTTGTTAGTTCTTCATTGCCAACAATAGCTGAAATCCAACCTCCCTTATCATTCAAGAAATTTAATGATCTGTTCCAACATATCTTTTAAGCTTCACCTCCTATCAGTCAGTCCCTCTCACCTGCTCCAAGCTACAGGTTCTTAGAACTACTTCCTTGTCACCAATGGAATGTTCCCATGCTGTTACACCACTAAGCTTTTGCACATATTATTTCCTCTTCTATGAATTGCTTCCATTCTTTTTATGGTTGGAAAAGTCTCGATAATATTTTAAAACTAGGTCAAATAGCATCTCCTTTATGAAGCTTTCTTCAGATTCATTTAGTCATTTTCTACTTTCATGTCAACCTGATATTATATACATCTATGTATTATCACATTTGTAAAATTACCTGTTTACATGCCCGTGTCCTCACTAAACTCTGGGCTCATTATTGCTAGGCCCCATGTCTCAGTTAAAGGTCTTACATGCTCACCCTGGCAGGTTTGGCTCAGCGGTTAGAGCGTCAGCCTGTGGACCAAAGGGTCTTGAGTTCAATTCCTGGTCAAGGGCATGTATCTGGGTTGCAGGTTTGATCTCTGGTCCTTGTCCAGGTCGTGTGGGAGGCAAACAATTGATGTGTCTCTCTCACATCAATGTTTCTCTCTCTCTCTCCCTCCCTCTCTTCCACTCTATCTAGAAAATCAATGGAAAAATATCCTTGCATGAGGATTAAAAAAAAATTAAATAAAGGTCTTATATTCTCAGCACCAGGCACAGAAATTTTTTCTGTGAAATATCAGAGATGAAAAATATCTTTGGAAAATATTTTAATTGTACCTCAGGTATGGTTGTTAAAACATGGGTTGAAGTTATACCCTACCCAACTTATAAAAACAAACACACAAAGTCTATTCACCTCTCCAAAGTGAGAGATCCATAATCTGCTGGATTTCATGTGAGATTTTTTTCTTGGTACCTTTTATATCTGGATCATTCTACTCAACAACCCACATTAAAAAAAAAAAAAAAAAAAAAGCAGGTAGCAAGCAATAAATTTGGCTTTGTTAATGAAATTATATTTTTGGGGGGTGATCGTTTCAGGAAGGTAACAATTGACAAAGGTTTAATGATAGATTAAACTCAGCTAAAGAGAGTGTGATAATGGAGTAGAATCAGAGTCACCAAATCTTTTAAAGAAAGGGACAGACAGTAAATACTTTAGGTTTGCAGGCTCAGGCTTTGTTACAGCTACTCAACACTGCCAATGCAGTACAAAAACAGCCATAGGCAATAAGAACACAAATGAGCATAGCTATATATTAATAAAACCTTTATTTATGGATGCTAAAATTTCAATTCTATATAATCTTCATGTGTCAGGAAACATTATTCTTTTAAAGCTTTTTCCAATTATTTAAAGATATAAAAATCAATCTTCATTTATTGGCCATATAAAAAGAGTAAGTGGATTAGACTTGATCCTTGGGCTGTAGCTCACTGACTCTTGAACTCGAAAATTATTCAGTGGACCATTTCTAGACATGCAAATGGAGAAATGAAATGATTAAAAAAATACATAAGAAATAATAAGATACATAGAGAATACAGAGGAGAAGTTCCAAAATATGTTAATTGTGAGGCCTTATAAGGAAAGGAAAGTGATGACTAAGATTTTTCTAGAACTGATTAAAAAAAAAAAATGGTCCATAGTTTTGTTCAAGAAGTCCAACGCTTCCCTAATCTAACAAGTTTGTTTGTTTTGTTTTTTATGTTTACACATAATGTTGATATATCATAATAGAATTTTAGACCATCAAAAAAAACAATGAAAAAAGATTATAAAAGCACCAGAGAAAAAATGACAGGTCCTCTTTAAATAAGCTACAGTTAAACTTGCAGATGACTTTTCTACAGTAAGAATGAAAACCAAAAAATGGTGAAATGATAACTTCAATGGGAGGAAATCAAATAACTGCCCACCGAAAATTATTTATCCCCCCAAATCCATCCTCTGAGAATGACAAAATATTTTTTCAGACAAAAGTTAGAGTTTATCACCAGCTGATTAGTATTAAAGGAAATTTGGAAGGATGTGTTTCAGGGAAAGGGAATGTGATTCCATATAGATGGTTAGAGAATCAGAAAAAGTTAAGAGAAAGGAAAATGGTAAAAATCTGGGCAGAAACTAGTGAAAACTGACTATATAACAACACAATATTAATACTACCTTCTTGGTTTTGAAAACCAGAATGAGAACAATAGCACAAAAGTCAAAAAGGTTTAAATGAAGTTATATTGTTCTAAGGTCTTTGTATTTTTCCGGTGAAGTGGAAGATATTCATTAATATTAGACTTTGGTATGTTGAGGATGCTGTTGCTATTGCTAGGCTAATAACCAAAGACACTGGAAATAGTATGTATGTCTTCAAAGCAAGTGAAGAACAGAATGATTGAAAAGTTAATCCAAAAAAATTTTTCATTTTTTATGATTTATTTATTTAAATGTATAAAGAAAACAGAAGACAAGCACAAAATAAGATGTAGATTTAAATCCAAATATATCAGTGATTATATTAGCTGTTAAGGGATTAAATATTTTAGTTGGAGACAAAGATTGTCACTCTGGATTAAAAAAACAGCAACAACAATGAAATGTTATTTGTAACAGATACATCTAAAATAGAATACAGAAAGATTGAAAGAAAAAAGATGGAAAAGATATACCATGTAAACACCAGCTGAAAGGTTCTCTATAAATTAATAGAAAACAAAATAAACTGTGAGCAAAAATAACCCCTGCATTTCTAATGATAAAGAAAGCCACTCCATAATCATAAAAAGTTTAATTCACCAGGAAGGTAAAAGAGCCCTAAATATATGTATACTTATTTGATGGTGGGTACCATAAAAAATTATTGGAAGAAATGCCCTGGCCAGTTTGGCTCAGAGGTTAGAGTGTCGGTGGGTGGACCAACGGTCTCCAGTTCAATACTGGTCAAGGGCACGTACCTGGGTTGGAGGTTCGATTCTGCCTCAGTCGGGGTTGTGCTGGAGCAACCAATTCTTGTGTCTCTCTCACATCGATGTTTCTCTCCCTTTCTCTCTCCCTCCCTTCCATTCTATTTAAAAAATCAATGGAAAAATATCTTCGGATGAGGATTAACAAAAAAAAATAATAATAATTCTTGGAAGAAATAATTCTACTCTTGCACTAACTCTTCCAGAAAATAGAAAAAAGTTACATATTACCCAACTCATCCAATGAAGATAGAATAACACTGAGAGCACAAGCTAACAAAGTTAATTCAAGAAGAAAAATACACGTCGATCTCATTTCTGAACAAGGATATGAAAATCCTATGGAAATATTTGCAAAGAAAATTTAGCAATATATGAAAAAGAAAATACATGACGAAGCTGGGTGTCCACCTGGAATGCAAGATTGATTTCATATCCGCTGATATAATTTACCTTACATCAAGAATAAAGGAGAAAACCATGTGATCATCATAATAGATGCAGAAAGGGTACTGACAACACTTAATATTCACTCATGATAAAAAGGAAATCTTTACTGTGACAAAGAAACACATCAACATCACACATAGTGATGAAATTTTAAATGCTTCTCCTTTGAGGTAAGTGACAGGCAAGATGTCCACTATCTTCCATCTTTTACTTCCTTTTAACATTGCTTTAGATGTTGTAACAAGTCTAAGTATAATAAGACGAAAAAAAAAAAAAGAAATAATGAGTGAAAGATTGGAAAGAAAAGAAATAAAATTCATTATTAGAAGATGACATGATTGCATATGTAGAAAAATCAAAATTCTCTGCAGTTAATTATATTTAATAAGAATTTAGAAAAGTCATTAAATATAAAATCAATACACAAAAAATTTGTTTTTACTTTTATATACCAGCCATAAATAGTTAAAAATAAAAATATAAAGAGTAATACCATTTTAAATACCATTTTAAAAAATAATTACCTGGCAATATATCTAACAAAAGATGTGCAAGAATTTTGAGGAGAAAATTATAACATTTTATTGAGAAACATTAAAGAAGTCTAAATAAATTAAGAAATATATGATGTTTGTGAATTGGAAAAGATTGATACTCTAAAGATGTCGGATATCCCAAATTGCTTTATAGATTTAATCACATCCAAACAGGTTTTTGCATATGTATGTGCATATGTGCACACACATGTCTCTGTGTATGTATGGAGGTATATACTTTGACAAACTGATTCTATAGTTAATAATAAATCACGAAAGGCCAAGAATAACAAAGACATTAAAACAAACAAACAAACAAATAAAAAACAAAATGAGGGTGGACTTTTCTAGCAGAGTACCAAAGCTTATTATAAAGCTACAGTAATTAAGGAATGTTACTGAAGCTGGATTAGATAGACAGGCCAATGGAACAGAAAAGACAGCCCAGAAACAATCTCATTCGTATATAGGAATTTGACTTATCACAGAAGGAAACTGCAGGGCAATTCAAAACAGTCTTGCATAAATGGCATTGGGGCAGTTCAATACGCGTACAGCAGAGGAGAGGGGAATGGAGTTGGATTACTATTTCAAACAACACCCAAAGAACAATTTTTAAAACCTGAATGTTAAAGACAAAATTTTTAAGCTTTTAGAAGATAAAATAGGAGAATATCTTCCTGATCTCCATAAAGGGAATTATTTATTACACATGACACAAAATCACTAATAAAAGGAAAAGACTGATAAACTGACTACATTTAAATTAAGAACTTCGACAGAAACCTTCAAGAAAAAGAAAGAGCAAACCACAGAACTGGAGAAGATATTTGCATCACATATAACTGACAAATGAATAGTCCTGAATATAAAAAGAAGTCCTACAGACAGAGAAACAAACTAAATCAACCTAGCAGAAACACAGGCAGAAGACTTAGGCCATTCACAAAGGAGGAAATTTCAAGTGGCCAGTTAGCCTTTTCTCAGATTTGCAACCTTAAGGAAATACAAATTAAAATCACAATGAATTTCTACCACAGACTCACCAGGTTCACAGAAATTAGTAAATCTGATAATAACAGGTGTGGCAAGGATGTGGAACCTTGGGAACTCTCACACTGTCAGCAGGAGTATAAATTAGTGCAAAACCGTTGTTAAATGTGAAGTTACACATAGCCTATGACCCAGAATTCGATTTCTGGACACTTAAGCTTGAGAAACTTCTGCACTTGTCAACCACAATATATGTGCAAAATGCTCATAACAACATGGGTCATATTTGCCCCAAACTAAAAATAACTCACCTGTCCATCAACAGTAGAATGGGTAAACAAATTGTGTTATATTCATACAATGGACTATTATACAGCAAAAATGTAGATAAACCTGACAAACTTAAAGAAGCCAGACACAAAAGACTAAATACTGTATCAGTACTTTATGTAAAGTTTAAAAACAATATAGATTAAAAAATAATCTTAAATGATTTTAATAAGGGACATATTCATAGGTGGTAAAACGATCAAGAAAACCAAGGAGGGAAAGGGTGATGATTAGAAAGGGAGGCACTGTTCTGGGGGCTGGCAATGTGCTAGTTCTTAATCTGAGCAGAAGCTACCCATTATTTGCTTGTTTATAATATAGTACATTCAAGGTTTGTACACGCTTCTCTATGTGAGTGACATTTCAAAACTTGAAAAAGGCTTTAACAAAACAATAAGCGAGTTTAGCTGAATAATACTATTGTTAAACTCTGTCTCACTTCCTAGAAAACATGATGAAGGACGCATTTGCCCCTTGGCACCATACGTTATTCTATAGCCAACAGTGAATTTCATAGACAGGAATCACCCATGAAGCTGACTGATTTAATCATAAGGCCCAGACTACTTAGACTCTCAAAGAGTCTATCTCTAACAGATAAGAAATATTAGGAAAGGATAGTTCTTACAGAAATATGTGATTTTCAATAGTATCTAATCAGTCTTTTGAACCGGTTTTCAAAAATTTAAATGTACACCTTAAATTTTTAATAGAAAATTTAGATTAATTGTTGTAGTCTTAATTCTTCAGATAAAGAACTTGTATTCACATCATAATAATGAAGGTAATAGGTATCACATAGTGAACGCTTGAGTTTCAGCTGAGAGTTAAAAATACGTTGTGCTCTTCCCGTGTCCTTGTTGCATTCTATTATACATGTGATCTCATCTACTCTCACTGCACCCCACAATGTAAGAATACTTATAACTTTTGCAAATGGGCTTCACAGAGATTCAGTAAGTTGTAAATACAATTAATACCTAATGACTCTTAGCTAGGATTTGAATGCAGATCATTTTTATTTCAAGCACTAAATGTTTCCTCTTCTACCACATTGTTTTCCCTAAAGAACCCAAAGTATGTCAGGCTAAAGCAGCGGTTCTCAACCCGTGGGTCGTGACCCCTTTGGGGGTCAAATGACCCTTTCACAGGGGTCTCCTAAGACATAACAGTAGCAAAATTACAGTTATGAAGTAGCAACGAAAATAATTTTATGGTTGGGGGTCACCACAACATGAGGAACTGTATTAAAGGGTCGTGGCATTAGGAAGGTTGAGAACCACTGGAAGGGATTAGATTACGAAATATCAGGTTCACTGAACCCCTGCCATGTACCCAGCACAATGGTAAACACCGTAGGAAATGCGAAAGTGGTATGGCACCGTTGAGAGGGTGAGAGGTGCGAGACACCATGCCGTGGCTTACGGAACACGATGGTACCCCTTCCACCCTGACATGCTATGATTCAAGCCAACTGAGAAGACAGTGATCACACATTAAACAGCTAGAGAACAGGCCAAACACCACACAATTCAGCTCGAAGCTGTGTGATACAGAAGCAATAGATTCCGCTTCCCTCTTGTTAGTACTTACAACTTTTAAACTCATGAGAGTTGTACCTGTGACTGATTTCCACGTGTGGCTTGGCTATAAACTGGGTATAACCATCACTCTCATGGCTACTTTCAGGCACAGTTTGTTCTCATAACAGAAAATTGGGCCTTAGTTACTTCCACTCTTGTGATTAGACCCAATAGTGTTAAATAGCGCAGTGGGTTGGGAGTGGGTGGAAGTAATGAAGACCTTCCCTGGACTGTGGGCTAGAACAATGGTTCTTAGTCAGAAACAACCACACAGTCACCCAGGAGAGGTGAGGAATTCTGCTGAACATTACAATGCACAGGACAACACCCCCCTCCTTGCCCACCCCCAGCAACAAAGATTATTTGTCTCAAAACGCCAAGTGTACAGGGTTGAGAAACCCTGGCCTAGAATAACCTTTAAGAGAAACTCAGAGAGAACAGAAGAGAATTTGGGAATGTGCCTGGTGATTACAAAATTAATCCACAGAAAGCAAAAGCACACACACAAATGGTTAGAAGAGATGATGTAAGATCTCAGTTTATGATAGCAATAGAAAAGAAATAAGTACCAAAAAACTGGCACAACACACAAGCAAAGAACTTTAACATGATCCTGAGAAACACACACACAGACACATATAGGCAAATGGAAAAGCATGTCATGTTGGGGAGGAGCAAGCAATATTATAAAGATGCCTACTTTCCCTAAGTGAATCTATAAATTTAATATGCCCCTGATTTGTTAAAATCCCAAAACGATTTTTTGAACTAGACAACCCGATTCTAAAATTCATATGAAAACAAAAACAAGGGAAACAGGAAAATTCTGAAAAAGAAGAATAATGAAGGTGAACTATTTCTATTAGATAATAAAACAGTTTCTGAAGCTACAGATAATTAAAATAATGTGATATTGGCATGACAGATAAATGGAACAGACTAAGAATCTCAAAAAGAGGCACAAATACAATAGGAATTTTATATATTATAAAAGTAACATTTCAAATCTATAGATAAAAGATAGATTATTCAATAACTGACATGGGACAATTGGGTAACCATCTGGAAAAACATAAAGCTTGACTTACTGTCATTTATATGAATACTAGAAGAAACCATGGGATTTTTAAGAAACAATCTCAAAGTGGGAGAAACTTGTTGAAGTATGTCACAAAACCAAAACCCAGGAATTATAAAATAAAAAGTAAATATATTCATCTATGTAAATAGAAAAAAAATAACAAAAAGGAAAAATATATTGGCAATTATTATCATAGGGAGCTAATCTCCCTAATATATAAAGAGCCCTGCTAACTCAATAGAAAACCAGCAAGTCAGTAGAAATGTAAAGAAAGGAACTGGACTGTCCACTGAAAAGGGAATTCAGATGGTTCTTAAATTTGTGAAAATAAACCAACCTCACTCATAGTAAGAGAAATAATAAGAAAAATACACAACAATGACTTACTTTTCCCCCTATCAGATTGTCAAAGTCCTAAAAATTTTGTATGTATATGGGTATGGGGAAATAGGTGTTCTCAGACGTTAGTAATGGGTATATAAGTTGATAAATCAGACTTGAACTAGACACCCTTTCAACCCAGGAATTTTATCCACCATATCTACTCACACATGTGCAAAAATGTGTAAGTTACTCAGTGAGACATTGTTAGTAGTAAAAAAATTTGGTAAGATTCCTAAATGTTCATTGATAGTGACGATAGAAAATTAGAAAGAATATAAATGCTCATTAATTGTGGACTACAAAATTATAGCACATTTACAATATAGACACTATGTAGCCATAAAAGTACTAAAGGAGCTATTTATGTGTGAATATGGACTGACCAGTCTCCAAATCTCCAAGATGTAAATCTAAGAGAAAAAGCAAAGAGGAGAGCAATGCATAAACTATATCACTATTAGTTAAAAAAAGGAAGTGAGGAGATATACCTGCACACATAGGTATAAATGCGTATTTGATTGTATATGCATAAAATATCTCTTGAGAGGTATCACTCCATAGAAGCATGTTACTTGGGTTGCTTCTTCAGAGTTAGGTGGCTAGGTGTCAGGAACAGAAGCAATACTTTCTGTTCATTGTAAAATACTTTTGTGCCTTTGGATTCTGAACCAAATGTGACTATCACCTATACCAATCATTAATCAATCAATAAGAATGTTAACCCTGGCACAATCATCATCATCAGCTCTGGCCTGCCAAGTTTCCTGCCCTTTCCCTACCTCGCCTGCCCTTTGCAGGCTGTCACTGCTGAGGAACACTGGGAATAGAGAGTTTGAAAGCGTGGGGTCACCTTTTCTCCACACGCATCCAACCAAGGCTGGAGCTCTGCATGCGTTCCCAACAGCCTGCTTTTCAATCCACGGGGGTGGAGAACTTAGCTTATTTTTAAATTGGGTGGAATTCAGAAAAGAACTGCCAAAATGATTAAATAGACTGGAGAGACTGGTTCATAAGGAAAGATGAAAAGACCTAAATGTGTGTAATTTGGCTAAATGACAGCAGGGCCAGGCCATGGTCAGCACCTACAAGTATTCAACAAGTTCAAACACCAGGACAGGAGAGGAACAGTTGAGGACATAAGTAGGAAAAAGATGAAAATATGAAAAGAAAAACAAAGTGTCTTGGTCTTTCTGTCTGTCTGTCTGCATCTCCAGAGCAGCCCCTCCAGGAAAGCAATGCATGTCTTGTTCCTTGGATCACATCCTAGAAAATCTTTACCTTTGCAGAGTTATGAGCCCACACCAGCTCATGGCCTGGGGTGAGATGTCACCACAGAGGCCTTTTTATCTCTGTTAAACGCCCTTTTCCCACTACCAATCTCCTTGAATTTGGTGCTCTCCTGGACCCAAGTGACCACTTTGCTTGCTTTTTCTCTCTTCCCCATGCATATCCAGTGAGACTCAGACAGTCTTGGGGTTGGGGGCTGTCTGTGCAGAGTATATTCTTCACCATTCATATTTCAAAACCTTGCTGGGTGCCTATGGTCAGGCTGGAAACAAAATTGCAGTTCCCTGCTACTATCATGGAGTTCCTGATAGCTCATGATCGTTCTGCCATCAAGAAGTGGCCAGTGAGACGGCCAGTGAGACGGCCAGGTTGTCACAGAGCCAGGTAGCAGCAGCACTGGGCTGGGCATCTTCTGAATCAGTCTCTCATCAAGCCTATCCTTGGAGCATATAGAAAATTTACATTATTGCATTGCCATAAAAAGATGAGTATCATAGGGGATGCTCCGCTCTTTTGTAATCTACCTGCCTCATCCCTTTAGCTGCATTTCTTATATTTATATTTCCTTTATTTTTATTTTTTGTTAATCCTCACCCAAGGATATTTTTCCATTAATTTTTTAAATAGAATGGAAGGGAGGGAGAGAGAAAGGGAGAGAAACATCGATGTGAGAGAGACACATCGATTGGTTGCCTCCTGCAAGCAGGGTCAGGGATGGAACCTACAATCCAGGTATGTGCCCTTGACCAAGAATTGAACCTGTGACCCTTCAGTCCGCAGGTCGACGCTCCAACTGCTAGGCCAAACTGACCAGGGCCTTATATTTCCTTTTAACTGAACCTCAGTCCATATTCCTTTGAGCTTGTGTATCAGTGTGCCAGGGTATACATATCAATGTGCAAGTATGTATAAAACATGTGTGCATACATGTGTACATGTACCAGTCTGTGTGCATTTCTGGGTTTAGAGTCATGTCTTGCTGTGTATCTAAGAAGAAGCACATATGGGTAAGATGAGTCAAAAATAAGTTAAGAAGTACTCTGGTAGGGATTCCAAAACAAATGCCTAAGAGTATATTTTAAAACCATTTGTGGTTTATGTTTATTTTAAATCTTCACCATTTATCAGCTGAAGGAACTGAGCTGTGGCTCAGTGTCTTGGTCTTTCTGTCTGTCTGTCTGCAACTTGAGCCCGACATACCTACTACTGGCAGCAGCAGGTGAGGCCACACCCCTGCGGGCAGAGAGGAGGGTCTGAGAGAAAAATCATTATAATTCTCAATTATCCTGGAAAAGAGACAGCTTCTGGGTCAGGAGATGAAACACTGGCAGCCGGGCCTTATACTGTAGGTAAGGAGAGAATTCTTCTCTCCAAGCACTGGTTCTCTTGGGGAAAGGTTCTGAGGAGTCTAGACATGTTGAAGGGCTTTCCCACATGATGGAGAAAAGCTGGACTCTGCCATATGCAACCAGCTCAGGAGCAGAGCAAGGGAGGGAGACCGGCTCATTGCTGCTGCGCCATGATTGGGTTTGCCTACAGATTATAGGAAACTCAGACACACACAAAGAAGCCCTGAAGTGACTATTCCAAGTATTCTGTGGTGACTTCACCATGTCATCAGGGACTCCATCTCCTTCTCTCTGCTCTACCATTCTCAGCATTTGGATTCCAATCTCAAAACCACCTCCTGTTCTAAGATGGCTTCACATACTCATTTTGGGCAACAGAAAAGGCAAAGGAAACATGGCCCAGTTGTATCAGCTCCTGCAAGGAGCCTTCTCAGAAGTCCATTTCTGTTGTGTCCGCCAGAACTTAGTCTTGTGACCATACCTAGCTGCAAGAGAGTCTGGGAAAGACATCTTTTCAGCCTGCTTCGTCCTTCAGATAAAATTGTTTTTCTGCATGCGGTTTTTCTGTACCAAAAGGAGAGAATGAATTTTGTGTGGAAAGTCTTTCTGCAGTAGGTGAGCAGAAATGTGGCCTATAGCAAACTGCATAAGGATATAGAGTTGCCAGAGGGAGAATGATTTTGGTATATGCTTCCTTTTGGTTATAGCTGAGGTTATACCAAAAAAAGAAAAGAAAAAGGTGATATTAAGTGTTGCAACCAATTATTGGATGTGCTAAGAGGTTTTAAAGAAAGGATCTCTGTCCACTCTTGGACACAGGGCAGAGCAGCACCCAGAGCAGTATAGTGTGGCCTTAGAGAGCACCGGTCTGCACCAGACTACAGGGAACTTTCTGTAGCAGCAGAGTCACTTCGCACTCAGAGACAATGTGTCTAAGTTGTTACTGCTGGGGTGGGGGTGGGGGGAGGAGACAGAAAGACACCTCCTAGAGCCTCCCTGGGAAACACTGGTGGATAAGAACACCTCAGAAGCAAGCGGTTCTGCCATTCCACAGGTGAAGGTGACCAGGTCAGTTAACTCTATGCTGAACCATGTACACCTGTTTACATACAAATGAACCATGAGGACTGGGGGATATTTGAGTGACCTGAAATAAAGGATACATGTAGCCCTGGTCAGTTTGGCTCAGCGGTTAGAGCGTCAGCCTGTGGAACAAAGGGTCTCAGGTTTATTCCCCGTCAAGAGAACGTACCTGGGTTGCAGGTTTGATCCCTGGCCTGCTCTGAGTTGTGCAGGAGGCAACCAATTGATGAGTCTCTCTCGCATCAATATTTCTCTCTTTCTCTCTCTCTCTCTCTTTCTCTCTCTCCTTCCCGCCCTTCTACTCTATCTAAAAATCAATGGAAAAAATATCCTCAGGTGAGGATTAACAAAAACAAAAACAAAAAGGATATATATAAAATTATTTGTTTTGTGCCCTGGCCGGTTTGGCTCAGCGGTTGGAGCGTTGGCCTGTGGACCAGAGAGTCCTGGGTTTGGTTCCCGCTAGGGGCACGTACCAAAAAAAAAAAAAAAAAAAAATATATATATATATATATATATATATATATATATATATATATATATATATATATATTTGTTTTGTAAAGAAAGAATTGGTTAAGAAAATGTGGATGCATGCATTCTAGACTAAGTTCTAGTTTTTTAAGTGAGCTTTGTGAAGAGGGTTGGAGCTCACTTTGGTGACTGGTAAGCTTGGTGATTTGCAGAGCATGTTTCTTGAAACTCTAGTTCCATGGAGTACCTCAGGGACCAGAAGGAGGCCAAATGGGCTAGGCTTCAGTCCGCCAAATTCTGCTGCTTGTACCATTTTCATATTTTTGTGTTCCATGTAAATTTTCACTTGAAAATTGATTTCCAGTGCTCAAAAAATTAAAAACTACTGGCTTAGGTATTACACTTATTAATGCTGATCATCTAATAAAGTTAGTCTCATTATCTTAAATGAGAAATATTGCAGAATAGTTGAATAAAAGGATGTGAATATACACTGACTCTCCTAAAAAACAATCCCAGCCTATCCCGACAGGAACTGAAATATGCAATACCAGGCACCATGATTCCAGGACTAAAGAGGTTCTGGGCATCATCAGCTGAAACATTGAGGAGGGCAGGAAGGGATTCTACACGAAGACAGGTTTTGAAAATTCTCATTTCTCTGCCTGGAGGGAATGGATGGATGGATGGAGTACATAATAAAATCCAATTAAAGTGTTCTGAGTCATGGAGGATTTAGAAATTGTGAACCACAGACTTTTTCTTTTTAATCCTCACCCGAGGACATTTTTTTTTTTTTTTTTGCATTTATCTTCAGATAGAGCAGGAGAGAGGGAGGAAGAGAGAGAGAAACATCGATGTGAGAAAGACACATCGAGTGGCTGCCACCCACAGGACCCCAACCAGGGCCAGGGACAAACTGCAACCGAGGTATGCACCCTTAGCGGGAACCGAGCCTGGGACTCTCTGGTCTGCGGACCGATGATCTAACCACTGAGCAAATCCAGCCAGGGCATGAACCACAGACTCTTTAACCAAATCATGGAATACTCAAACCTGGTGAAGCAACTCGGCTTTGAAAGAAGCAGATACACAACAAATAAAAGAAAGTACACTGGAGACCACATGAGCTCCTCAGGTCTTCACTTCCATGAATGGATCTTGGAAACCTGCAACAGGAACATTGAGATAAGCTAGAAATGTCCTGAAGTCTATCCTAACCTTTTTGGGCCAGTATTTTTCAGGGACTCATGACTTTTCACACACAGCCCTGTACTTCTTTCAGACTCAGATACTGGTCTGGGTGGACCACAGCCTGACGTGTATTCTTATGCGTGTTTGTATAATGGCGAGAACTGAAACTTCCTCTGCAGCCAAGTTTTCCCAAAGCAGTAGGACAGAAAGCCAACTGACAGGACACATGCTGCTGTTACTGGCCACGTGAGAACATGTGCTTGCTCTGCATGGCTGGCTGTATGCTTTGTTTATCGTAACACGGGGGTTAATTATGACAAGCAAGTATTTATGTCACATTGTGCTAATAAAAATGTTTTTAGCAATCACGACAGATAGGCCATTACTCCTGATTAAAAGTGAAATGTCACTTTTAATGCTGGCTTTGTGCCACAAATTAAGATATTGTAGCTATATACTTATAGCTTTTTATTAAAACTACTTTGATTACTGAAATCCCAGCAGGAAAAATCATCGATTTTGTTACTGCAAATTGAAGCCTTAATTTTCTAGCATTCTACTTTGTTCTGAAACAATGGGATTTGGGGCGCAGGAGGTGACTTGAGAATACAATCATTGCATGATAACAGAGCTGCCTTCAATGGGGAGCTTGGTGGAGACAGCACATCATTATCAGCAGGAGATATGATTCATTAAAGAGAAATAGCTGGGCTGTGGGTCAAGTCACTCTGGGGAGACATGAGTAATCCCCTTAAGACAGAGTCTGCTCCAACGCAGGGAGAAGTGTGGCCCTTCACAGAGAAGAAGGGATTGCTGCTGAATTAAAAGCTGCAGTTGACCTTCCAAGGTCATCTAGTTCATCCCCTCCAGGCAGAAACCCTTAGAACCCATAGTAGTTCTTGATATGGCAGCCTGAGAAAGTGCACGCCTTCCAGAATCCCTCCAACATTAAGAACTTCATTGCCAAGAAATTCTTCCTGGGTTGAAATATAATTTCTCTGCTGTGACTAATTTGCTTATGTTTTTGTTTTCTGTTTTCTTCTCTTGAGAGACAAATAAGCTGGTCAAGGAAGACTGAGGAACCCAATGAACACAGCTTGCCCAGAGGTGGTGAATTCAAATCTAGAGAACTCATTATGTATCTCCCAGGTCTAAGCACAGCAAATGCTTTTCTTGGCAGGCGGAGAACACTGGCAGGAGGCAGCCTGGTCTACCTGTTTGCGGATAACTAAAATTCTTCAAGGCTCAGGGTACAGCGCACCAGGGAAACATTTCTAGTGCCAACCAAAAAAAAAAAAAAGTATGAAAAAGGAAGGAGAGAAGCAATTTAAAAGTCTATAAAAATACTAAGTTACGTGGGTCTGAGCCTGGTGTTTGAGTGTGAGGGTGAGCGGGGGGTCTCTTTTTCACCCAGGTAATGATTGTATGAGCCCCATAAGGAGATGGTTAAATCAAACACTGAGATGACTGCTCTTAAGAGGGGAAAAATATGTCAATCACACTTTGCCTTTGACACAAGGAAATTCCTTGAAACTGAGAATGGAGAGTGGAAGGGAGGAGAATGTCTCCTGATGTGGGTGGCCAGGAAACCAGGGGCCAGAAAATCATGAGAGGAGAGAGGGAGAAAGAGACAGAGAGGGAAAAAAAACACAAGATTGAATTCTAATCAAAATGCTATGAGGCGTTCACACCAGGCCTTGAGAGAATATTAACAAGGTTACCCAAGGGGGGGCCTTTAGCCCCAGGAATTATTAGTGAATATGGAATTATATTTGCACAAACATTACCAGATGCAAGGAGCTAAATGTCCTGCAGATGTGGAAGGAGCCAGCGTATGTTCCAAACAGGCGCAGCTTTATTTGTTTTACCCTTCTTACAAGAGCCCGGGCAGCACGCTTCTGAGGGGTTACATTCTGGAATGACCACCCCTGTTTCAAACACCAACGGCTCCTTGCACCAGTCTTTAAAGTACCTCTGCCCAGGGCCAGGTGGAGTGGCCCCCAGGCAGGTTTGTCAAACTGACCAGCTCACCCCCATCCGCTCCAGGTACCCTAACGCTCCAAGGGATCAAGGTGCTCCAAGAGGGATTTTCTGAAAGGAGAGAGGGTTCAGAGTCGGATAAATCACAATGATTTAAAAGAGGTGCTTTGAACTCAAATATAGCAGCTGATGCTGGGGGAAGAAGACACCCAAATACAAGAGAAACAAAAAGTTTCCTTCTGATATGCCACTATCAGATCCTCAAGATTCTATTTCATTTAGATTCGCCACTGCTGAAGGAGACCTGTAACACCTCCACGGTGAGGAAGTCGTTGCCTTCAGGGAATCTCCTGAATTTGTAACCATAAATACTCACTGCCATCTCACTCACTTCCAGCAAGACCAGCCAGCACGAGGGACAGAACTGTTCAGCACGTTGATATGACACGTAGAGGCAGCTGACTATGGCACAAGTCCCTTCCAAGTCCCTGGTGGGAGCTCTATCCTTCTGTGGGCAGAGTTACATGTTTCTGTAAAGTTTACAAAACTAAGGTACTTAACACCAATTAATTACTACTGCCCTAATTGGCCCTCTGTCCCATTTCCTTTGTGTGGATTGATTTTGAAGCTGAGTTGAAGATACATTTAGCTTGAGTGGAGTGGGAAATATTTCGTGGTTCATATAACTTCTGGGTATAGTTGCTTGCTAGCCACCTGGTTGTAGGAATGGATTCCACAAACATTCCTGTCACTGCCACTGTCTGCTCATCCAGGGAGCTGAGGACCAAGGTGTGTCATGCTGGGGACCAAGGTGTGTCATGCTGGGATGTGACTGCATCCTGCAATGCCCAACCCAGAAATTCAGAGGATAGTGAAGACAGACAGCATTTGAAAGCTAGTCAGAAGCTAGGCCCTGGAAGACTTAGCTAAATCTCACCACTCTTTCATTCAAACCTTGACAGAAGTTTTTCCAAATTTAACAATAATTGTAAAATTCTGCATACGTTACAAGCAGTAAGTTGTGGCACTGAAAGAATTTCCCAAGTTATCAATAATACACAACAAATTTTGATGAGTCATACTGGAGGGAAGTTGAAGTGTGTTTTTGTTCTCTCTCCACATATTACATACATGTTATAATTTTTGTCATGTGAAGAGGCATCAGAGTATGTAGCATATGTTTATCTGTGTGTGTATATAAATACACATGTGCACATGCACACACACACATAACATGGAGGTATTTCAGGTAGTTATAAATTAAAACTTTATGTTGTTTTCTGTAATTTGTGATGTTTGTGGTGTTTGTATGGGGGGCACCTTTTTAGTGATTTGTTGGGATACCTTTTCCCATTCTAAATAAATACTACCTAATTTTATAAACAGATCGAGTATTTTTTTTTTTCCTTAAAGAAGGTCTCCAACATTGTATAAGCTTCAGACCCAATATAACCCAAATTTGCCTCTGGTGTAAGCAATTTTCACTTTATTTTATTTCACTCACCAACTTAAAAGCTTAGCCTTATTCATACCATTTTTTCCCCCTTGAAAACCTTTTTATTTTTTAATCATTTTTTTATTTTTCAATTACAGTTGACGCACAATTTTATATTAGTTTCAGGTGTACACCCCAGTGATTAGACTTTATTTCACTTACTAAGTGATAATCCCGATAAATCTCATACCCATCTGACACCATGCTTAGTCACTAGAATAGTATTGACTATATTCCCTATGATGTATTTCACATCCTCACGACTATTCTGTAACAACCAATTTGTACTTCTTAATCCCTTCACCTTTTTCACCCGTTCCCTCAACTTTCCCATCTGGCAACTGTCAAAATGTTCTCTGTATCTATGAGTCTGTTTCTGTTCTGCTTGTGTGTTTATTTTGATTTTTAGATTCAACTGTTGGTAGATCACACCATTTTTAAAAGGTGGACCCTGAGACTTTAATCACATAGCTTCTAAATGGATTTCAATCCAAGATCTGTCTTATGCCAAAGGAAGTAAATTAGTCCTAGCCCTAATTTTCCCCCAACCCCACCAGAGGGCATGCTGATTCCTGAAGTGATCCTCCCGCACTTTATCTAGTGTGGTTTAATGGCTTCCACTGACACCCTTCCCCCTACCACTCTAACCCATCTGCCCTTTGAACTACCTCATTGTTAAAAGATCTGAAAGATCTCACTGTCAGAAAACGTCTTCATTTCCTCTCCATTGCTCTGAAATGTGCCCTGTGGACCCCTCAGTCAATTCCTTCTTCTTGTGATACCTGACAATTTTCTTTGTGTGGTGTTTACACTGCATAGAAACAGGAAAGATGTTTCAAAGCATCTGGGCTGAAGAACATACCATCTTTGAAATAGTTTTTTAATTGAAATTCAAAGCACACCCTCTCCAGGAAGCCCACCAGATTAATTCCAGGCAGCAAAAATCCCCATGCCATCCCCTTGAAGTCCCTTTATAAATCGCTATTGGCTATTCACAACCACATTGGATGTGTTTGCTTATATTCTCTTCTTATGTTGCCTAACGATCCTTACTACTCAAACTTAAATGCATATTTGGATTCCAAAATTTTTGTGGGAACTCAGTAAAATTTTCAGACTATATAATATAATGAAGTCCAGTCTGTTTTTTTCTTCACTACACCTCAGCATCAATCATGTTGCTTTCAAAATGAAAAATATGCAAGTCCATTTTGTGTAAAAACAGAAAACCTCACTTCTGCGGTAGAACAAAGCTCTGCAAACTCCTGGCCTGGTTCTCCCAAACTCTAACGTACGGCTTCAGCTCTTTCAGTGTGTCACAGTGGCAGACAAAAATGTTCAGTTTCTCTATCTGTAAAATAAGAATCGCATTATTTCTTTCCCATTTACTTCACAGAAGTCTCATGGGGAACCAGAGGTAAATGATTAATGACTGAAAGTTCTTGGACAAACACAAAATGCTTAATAAAAATAATCCCTCCTGACCACAGTGATAGGCACTGACGACCTGATGCTAAACCTTGACTGAGATGGAAGGCAATTCAGATAAACTCGGGGCCCCGTCCATGAAGCCAGGCTTCTTTTCCCCTGGGGAGGACGATCTGGACTCCGGCTCCTTGACTCCCTCCACTGACAGGGTCCTGCTCACAACCCTCCTAGGCTCAAACCCAACCCCCAAGTAATATGAAATTTGGCTTTCTGGTTGTGGAGGAGCAACATGTGGGAAACTGAAATGCCCCATGGTGAGGTCACTATAATTTTATCCTCCCTGTTTTAGGGAACATGCTTGGCCAGCCCATACCACAACATTATTAAGAAAATGATTTGAGATCAAAACTCAGTTTTGCATCTAGTTTTAGGTCCTTCCTAAGAGAAGCCCTTGCATAGCTCTGGAAAGGGTTTCCAAGTGAAATATGTTTCCTGTCAAGACTGAGAAAACCAAGGTGTGCTTAAAGGGTATATGCATCTCTCTTGGTAGAAAATGCAAAGGTTATTTTAAAAAGAAACAAGGGATTCTGGCATATTTTCAATTTATTGTGTTTATTGAACATAATGTGATTCCTGGTCTTCAGGTATAGGACAGCCATGTGAAATCACCCTGAACACAATCTGATCTGTGAATAAATTCAGAAAACTCAAGATGCATACTTACTTGGCCTACTCTGCCACGTATTAAACTGTCTTGTCCTAAATGACTTCCTTTTTATTCTATTCTTTAAGAGAATGAAAGAAAAATAAGGGAGTTCCTGTTAGAGAAAAGAACCACCAAGCTTCGTTATGGTTCATGAAACAGAAGACGAAGAAACACGAGGAGCTTGGGCTTTGGAATAAGACAGACCTGGTTAATACACACACACACACACACACACACACACACACACATATGTATGAGTGAATTAGAAATTGTATAAAGTGCCTGGCAGAGTGCCTATCTTACAATAGACAATCAATACATAACAGGATAGTAATAATCATCATAATAAAAATAACGATACATTCCTGAATTGTCAACAAACTTATTATGGCAAATCCTCAAAAAGTTTTTGAGGATCTATGGAAACTATAGGAAAGAAAAATACAATGATTTACACAAAATAAAAACTACCTTCAAAGATCAGACCATATAGTTTTATTTTTGAAAATTTTCATAAAAATATCTCTGTGTATTCTTTGCTTTTATTTAATGCATATGCCAATCATAGCATAGGTTCTTAAGTTGGACAGGTTATAACACTATACCACAATATACTCATTCCTCAGAAACACTGCATACCATAAAATTGCATGTTAAAATAAAAAGGAAATGGAGAAAAACATATTCAACTTTGTAACCAGAGCACTAACAAAAACAGTAATTATTGCATGGGACACACTTAACAGCCCAGGAAAGCAGACCAGCTACAGGTTGAGTCGGGGGTAATTTTCAAATGCACAGAAACAGTAGTGTGGGACTTCTGCTTCTCGGCAAGATGGAGTATCAAAGGCTAGATTTACCCTGTTGTGTAAAATAACTTAAAAAAGAAAGAAAGAAAAAAGCCTGGACAAATATATGAAACAACAGCTTTCAAGATATTGGAAATAAGCAGTGAAGGTCATTGATTTCTGAAAAGCAAATGAGGTGAGCCCTAGGGTTGCCTAGCTTACTAAAGAGAGTTTCCAGGTCATCACACAGAGAGAAGAACTTGGGTAGAGCTCAGTGATCTCCTTGAGTTGGGGAGATGGAACTGGAAGTACAGGTAAGCAACATGGCTTGAGTTCTCAGAGCAGGGAACTACAGAGGAGAAAATTGCACAGAAAAAAGAGAACTGAGATGCATAGAGGGTCCTCTTCAAGGTTTCAGTCAGTAACTCATCAAGAATGTGACTGAGGAAACTACCTGAGATTAAGGGATGAACCAACTGCCTTACATACAGGATAGGAGCAAAAAAACAAAACAAAACAAAACAAAACAAACAACAACAACAACAAAAAAAACAAACTAGAAGATAGAACATATTAAATAAAGTCATGGAAGATAGTTTTAATTGACCTTTTACAGATGAAAACTAAAACATCTGAAATGAAAAAAAATACACTAAATGGGATTAATAGCAGATTAGACATAAAAAGATTAGACATTAGAAAGAAAGACAAGTGAACTTGGAGATATAGCAATAGAAAATAGCCAAAATTAAGCACAGAGATTTTAAAAAAGGAGAAAAAGAAAATATAAACAAAGCATCATTGAACCATGAGACAACTTCAAGCAGTCCAATATGTGTGAACTTGGAGTCACTAAGGAAAAAAAGGCAAGGGGGAAAAAATAGTTGAAAACTAATGCCCAAAATATTTTCAAATTTGATAAAAGCTATAAACCCATAGAACCAAGAAATGAAATGAATTTCAAGCATGAGAAACATGAAGAAAATTACATCAAGGCACATCATAATCAAATTGCTTAAAACTAGTAATAGAGGAAAACTCTTAAAAGAAGTCTAAGAAAAATGGCACTTTACATACAGAGAAATAGCAGTAAGGATCACATAAGTTTCTTCCAGACACCATGTGAGAAGATAGTGTAGAACATTATTAAAGTACTCAAAGGAAAAAAAAAACTGTTCAACTGGAATTCTGTAGTCCACAATTATATCTTTCAAAATTAAAGTGAAATATTTTTTCAGACATATTAAGAGACAAAAACTAAAAGATAGACCCTGGCTGGTTTGGCTCAGGGGTTACAGCGTCAGCCTGCGGACCAGAGAGTCCCAGGTTCGGTTCCCGCTGAGGGCACGTACCTCGGTTGCGGTTTGTCACTGACCCCGGATGGGGTTGTGTGGGTGGCAACCAGTCGATGTGTCTCTCTCATGTCGATGTTTCTCTCTCTCTCTTCCCCACTCTCTCCCTCCTGCTCTATCTGAAGATAAATGCAGAAATGTCCTCGGGTGAGGATTTAAAAAAAAAAAAAACAACTAAAAGATAGTCTATCTATGATCATCCTAATAGACAGAGGAAAAAGCAATAGGCAAAATCCAATATCCATTTGTGATTTTAAGAACGTTTCCACAAACTAAAAATAGAAAAAAAACTTTCTCAACTTGATAAATATCATCTGAAAAAACCTACAGGTAATATCATACTTAATTGTGAAAGACTACATGTTTTTCCTCTAACATCAGGAATAAGTCAAAGATGTTTGCCCCACTACTTCTATTCAATATTATAGTGGAGGTTCTAGCTGGTACAATAAGCAAGCAAAATAAATAAATGGCATCCAATGGGAAGAAGGAAGATAAACTGTCTTTCACCACAGATGACTTGGTAACCTATGTAGAAAATCCTGGGGAAACAACAAAGAAGCTATCAGAACTAATTAGTGAGTTTAGCAAAGTTGCAGGATATAAGATCAATATACAAAAACCAATTGTATTTCTATATACTAGCAACAATTAGAAATTTAGAAATACCATTTACTATAGAATTTAAAAATATAAAATAGTTAGAGATAGACCTGATAAAAGATGTTTAATAGCTTTATACTGCAAACTACAAAATATTGCTAAAAGAAAATTTAAAAGACGTAAAATATGGAGTGATACTTGCATTTAAGGATCAGAAGATTCAATATCGTCAAGATGTCACTTCTTTCCAAGTTGATCTGTAAATTCAATGCTTTCCCAATCAAAATACCCACAGGCATTTATACGAAAATAACAAGGCCCTAGAATACTTAAAACACGTTGAAAAGGCAGAACAAAGTTAGAGAACTTACACTATCTGACTTCAAGACATATTATAAAGCTATACTAATCAGGACAATGTGTATTGGTGTCAAAGAAGATAAATAGATCTATGGAACAGAACAGAGAGGCCAGAAATGTACTCACACACGTATGATCAACTGATTTTTTTGACAAAGATACAAAGGCAATTAAGTAGAGAAAAGATAGTCTTTCAATAAATGGTGCTGACACAATTTTATATTCATATGCAACAAAGGGAACTTCTATCTATAACTCACACCATATACCAAAAATTAACTCAATATGGATTATACATCTATATGTAAACCCTAAAATTATAAAACTTTAAGCAATTGTTTGTTTATTTGGTGAACCATTTGATATAAGTTACAGGTACCATGATATTTCAACCTAAGAACTTCAGCATGTATCTGAAAAAATTAAGTGATTATTGTATGTTTCTAAGTTGCTATTATCAAACCAGTAAAGTTAACTGATACAATAATATTGCCTGATATAGTCTATATTCAAATCTCCTTAACTGACTCAATACTGTCTTATTGTTGCTATTTTTCAATCCAGGATCAAGTCAAGTGTTATGCATTATGTTTAGTTTTCAAGTTTCTTTATCTCCTATAATCTAAAATAGTATTTCCTCCAGTCTTTAAATATTTTTATGACATTGCAATTTTTCAAAAGCCTATGCCAGTAGTCTTGAAAGATGTCCAATGATTTGGATTTGACTAATTGGTTCCTCAAGCTTGGATACAGGTTAAATATTTTGGGCACATATATTACATAGGTGATGTTGTACACTTCCTGTTGAATCACAGCAGATACACCCAGTGACATTTATCCCATTGGTGATGCTAAGTTTAACCACTTGGGTAAGTGGCATCTGCAAAATTTCTCCACTGTAAAGATATCTTTCCCTTTGTAATTAATAAGCATCTGTGATGTAATATTTTGAGATGTCTGAATACTATGCACTCCAATTACAGTTCAACACTGATGATCTTTTTTGTCTTTGTTTTTTATTGAGATATAATTGACATAACATTATATCAGTTTCAGGTGTACAATGTAATGATTCAATATATGCCCATATTGTGAAATGATCCCCACAATAACTGTAGTTAACATCCACCATTGATGATCTTTATCTGAATCAATCATTGCATATGTCGTTGTAAAATGGTAAATTTGTAATGTTATCATCCTTTCTACATATATTAGTTGGCATTCTTCTGGAAAGGACAGCTTTTCTCTCTTCCCCTGCCTTGCTTCCTTTGGATGCTCAAATTGTTTCAAATGTGGCCCTGAGGCCCTTTCAAGGCTGCTCCTGTGTCCTTTAGCATTTCCTTTGTAGTCTTTGAGCCCTCCCTTGGTTTCTGGCGCCAGATATTCTGGGGTCATCTTGTATTTTCCCTGCTCTAAACTTAGAATTGGCCAAGAAGCCTTGTTCTTAGTAATGAATGGTATTTAGAAACCATGACCTAATTTCCAGATGTGCTCAAAGCTACTGGCACAGAGTTCGTAATGGTACCCTCCAGTTTCCGGTTCTTCACCTTTCCCCATTCCATATTTGTATCTTTTTGTTTAAAAATTTTTTTTTCCTTTTATTGATTTTAGAGAGAGAGGAAGTGAGAGGGAGAGAGAGATAGAAACATCAATGAGAGAGAACATCGACTGGCTACCTCCTGCATGCCCCCCACTAGGGATCGGGCCCACAACCTGGGCATGTGCCCTGACCAGCAATCAAACCAGCCACCTCTTGGTTCATGGGTCAACGCTCAATCACTGAGCCACACCAACTGGACTTACATCATTTCTTAAACAGAGAGAACCCAAGTTCCCAACTATCTCAACTTTTTTTTTCTCTCTATCCTACAATACAAATAAAATAAATTCAGTACTTCAATACCAATCCTAATGACAAACCTAAGTTATGTCACAGAGCTTTTGAGCCTTAGACTATATTCTATGTATTTAGATTATTGTGTTCAAAAGTTAATTTAATTCTTTTTACCTGTGTGGTTATGTTATAGATTTGATAAATGGTTAAGGTTTATTTTTATTGTATTTAATTTTACTTCTTTCAGTCTTTTCACTTTATTTTGAATTTGTAAAACATTTATATAATTTAAATATTCAAGCTACATGGGAAGATATATAAGGGATATCACATTCTCATCCTATTTTATCTAGCTTATTACCTACCCCTACTCCACCTCAGATACCATTGTCATATTTTATTTATCCTTCCTGGGTTTATTTCTGAAAATACAAGCAAATACATGTACAGATTTTTATTCTCCTTTCTAACACAAAAGGTAACATACTATATATACTTTGTTGCACCTTGTTTTTTTGTTTCACTTAAAAATATATCCTAGAAATCACTTCATTTCAGGTCACAGAGGTCATCCTCATCATTTTTTTATGGCTACATCATACTCCATTGTGTGGATATACCATAGTTCACCAATCTTCTCTGAAAGGAAATTAGGTTGTTTCCATGTATTGCTATCAGAATTGTTATCACAATAAATAATTTTAATTATATATTGCTCTATTATCATGGAAGTATAACTCCAAAGTATGTGTCCAAGAATGTATTAGTTTGCTAGGGCTGCCATAAAAAAATACCACTGACTGGGTAGCTTAACCAACAGAAATTTACTTTTTCACAGTTCTGGAGGCTAGCAATACATGATCAAGGTGCCAGCGAGTTTGGTTTCCTCTGAGGCACCTTCTCCTCTGGTTTCCTGTCTCCTTGACTTGCAATGGCTGCCCCCTTGGTGTGCTCACATGGTCTTTCCTCTTCCTGTGAGTTATCTGCTATAATTTCCTGTTCTTGTAAGGACACTAGTCATATTGGATTAGGGTACACCCATATAATATCATTTGCCTTAATTATCTCTTTAAAGGTCCTATCTGCAAATACAGTTACATTCTGAAGTACTGAGGGTAAGGGCTTCAATATATGAATTTGGGAGGGGACACAATTCAGCCCATAACTAAAAGTAAATGCTAAATAATGCCAAATCCCACGTCATCGGGTTTATACAATTTTGCACTACCACCATCAATCAAGCACTTATTTTTAAATCTTAAAATATAGCTGAGAGGACTCTTACTTAGCAGCAGCCATACTAAAAGTTTTTCCTTTCACACTGAAGGGTATCATTTTATTCCCGCTATTCCAGCTCTCTTTGCCCAGGAAAATCATGTTTGAGTTCCACAAACTCCATGTTATTCGGCATCATTTTCCTAATTACCAATTGCCTATCAGATACTTGATGTTATAGAAACATCTTTTGTAGCACACCAGACTGGACTTGAAATTATTGTGACTCAGATGTTTTCCGTTGAATCTGGATATTGTGTTACAAAGAATTCTTCCCTGAAAAACTTTTCTACTATAGTCGTGATTCTGAGAGTGGGACACGTAAATTTTCTAAACTAAAGGAAATGGTCAACTTGGGGATAGATCCAAGTTTTTCGGTGTGGGTGAGGAAAAGAGGACTAGAGCATAGTCTATTCTATAAGAATTTAAAATGAGAAACACAGATTGCATTGTTCTGAAGATGCAAGAAAGGAGAACTAAGGGCCATATTTTTCAACCATTGTCCCTTGCATTATAGATGTATCCCATAAACATAAGTTCTCATTCTAGGGATTATGACCTCATGGGGAGATAGGAACATTCCAAGAGATTTACAGCGCCCTGGCCAGTTTGGCTCAGCAGTTAGAGCGTTGGTCTGCAGACAAGGAAGAGTCTCAGGTTCGATTCCCCATCAAGGGCAGGTACCTGGGTTGCAGGTTCATCCCCGTGCGAGAGGCAGCCAATCAATGTGTCTCTCTCTACATTGATGCTTCTCTCTCTCACCCTCTCTCTCTATGTAAAAAAAAAAAAAAAAAAACAATGGAAAAATATCCTCAGGTGAATATTAACTCCCCCCCCCCAAAAAAAAAGAATAAAAAAGATTTATAGCTATTACCAGGCTCTGTCATCTCGGTACCATGGTTACCTCCCCAGTCTCACAGGTGGGTAGCCTACAAGGCATGTTCCTTTCCCCTCCATCAGCCGCTCTTACCACACAGAGCTCTGCCTCTAACTGCTCTCTCCCAGTCTCTTTTGATGAATGGTCTCATACTCTGGCCTTTACTTTCCAAGTGGAATTTTATTCCCCAGTTACAAACAAGTGTTCTGTATTTCTTTCATGTTTGTTAATTACAAAAGAAAACACTGCCACTACATCAAGTTTACATAGTACAGATGTCTATAAAAGCAAGAAGCCTTTCTCTGAACCCCAGAGGTAACTTATGACAGTGTTTATATGTTATTTACAAGAACAAATTCCTAGTGATGGGAGCAAATGGGAAACACTCCAATGCACTGTTGTCGGGTGTATACACTGGTTAACATTCTTGGTGATAGATTAAGAGATAATTATCAAGACGTAAATATATCTAGCCTCAAAATTAGTCATTCCACTTTTAAAATTTTTCCCTGCAGATATTAAGATTTATTTTCTTAAAAAAATTTTTTTTCTTTATTGATTTTTAGAGAGAGAGGAAGGGAGAGAGAGATAGAAACATCAATGAGAGAGAACATCGATTGGCTGCGATCGGGCCCACAATCTGGGCATGTGCCCTGGCCGGGAATCAAACCAGAGACCTCTTGGTGCAAGGGTCGATGCTCAACCACTGAACCACACCGGCCGGGCAAGATTTATTTTCTTATGTGTACAAATATATATTTACAAAGGTATTCACTGAAGCTTTGTTTGCAATAGCAATGATCTAAAAACAATATAAATGTTGACCAAAAAGAGATTGTATAAACAAATAATGATACTCTCATTCAACGAAATACTATGAAGCTTGTAATTTTCTTTCAAACTGAGGTATTGATGTGTGCTGATATGTACAGACGTTTAAGACAACAAGAGAAAAAATGAAGTTGTAGAGCTTGTAGAAAAAGAAAGCATGTGGGTGCTCGTGACATCTTTGCAATAAGCACAGAATACTTCCAGAAGGATGCGCAATGGCTAGCAGGGATTCTCTGGCAGTGGGATTCAGAGTTGGGGTAGGATACTGGAGAACAGAACTTTCACTTCTTTTTAAAATTGAAAACAAAGAGTATTTCAAATAAGCAATTTCCATGTTCTTGGGCATGACTCCTTTTTCTAGGTCCCTGTTAAGTAGATCACAGTGCCTTCATTTCCCACTGTCCCCTGAGAGTTTTCTTTTTTCTACAGCTTTCCTTTCCAGTAGCCACTCCACACAACAGAAGAAAAAGGGTTGCGTTTGTCTAAGTTATAGCAGGCCTGGAAGGGACAAGATGAGCAAGTTGGGCTTTGTCTTACATAATTCTTTGTTGTGCTATCACAACACATCTACACTCCAGGCAACACACCAACATACACTTCAGCAACAAGGACCAGAGCAGGAAGTCTGAAGCGGAGCGCCCGGGGTGGAGATGTGCCGAACATCTGGCGCCCTGACCACGATCCCAACAGTACTGAGTGTTCTATTTGTTTACTTTCTCGACGTGGAGACCAGAAAATCGTTTCCTCATCTCAAAACTGCAGTTGTGAGACGTGGATACTTATCTACTTTGTTATCAGGGAAGATTTGACCAGTATTTACTAGATTAAGAACTACTATAATTTGTAAGGTACAGCACAGGGAATATAATCAATAATATTGTGATAACTATGTATGGTACCTGTGGGCACTGGAAATATCGGGGGGGAACACTTTGTAAAGTATATGATTGTCTAACCACTATGCTGTGTACCTGAAACTGATACAAAATATATATATATATATATTTATTTTTTGTTCAGATAGAGTGGGAGGGAGAGAGGAAGAGAGAGAGAGAGAGAGAAACATCGATGTGAAAGGGACACATCGAGTGGCTGCCACCCGCACGACCAACCAGGGCCGGGGACAAACTGCAACCGAAGTACATGCCCTTAGTGGGAACCGAACCCGGGTCTCTCTGGACGGCAGGCCGATGCTCTAAGCGCTGAGCCAAACCGGCCAGGGCGATACAAAATAATATTGAAAGTCAACTGTAATTGAAAAATAAAAATTAAAAACACAAAAAATAAAAATAAATAAAGCAAACAAAAAAAAAGAATTACTAAAACTTACTAGCAAAGGCTTTCTGAAATAATATCTGACCACTTTGGACCTATACAATATTTTGCAGCCACACAGAGAGAGAAGTATTGCTAACCCTCGGAGCCGGCCCAGGTGAAAATCCAACAGCACTGGACTGCAGGACCATCAGCATCGTATTCTGAGAATTCACCGTTGCCTCTCAGAGTTGCAGCAGAGGATGGCTGTTCACATCATCTACAGTACTAACATCTCCTAAAAGCACTGGATGGCATCTTTAAATTAAAATAAAATGAATATTCAATTTCATTTTGTAGAATATTTAGGAGTATTTTGCAATCCCCCTGGAGAAGTGCAGGCTCCTTGGACGTTGCAAAGCCAGGGCCAGCAATTCCTGCCAGAGGAGACAACTAGCGTCAGCTGCTTCTGAGAAGTCAGGAATGGTATGAAACAGCACCAGGGTGCGTCACTGTCACTTGTGTGATTTGAACTTTAAAAATTAATCAAGAGTTGACCTCCCTAACTAGGTACCTGAACAGGGTTGTTGTTCAAAGATTTCTTGAAAGCCTGCGTCACTGATTAAGTGAAGGCTAAGCCTAAGTACTTCCCCCATCATCCCTGGCCAATTCCAGCGACAGAAAACCAGCCGCCCAAGCCCAGAACATTGCAGTGCTCTGTGCAAGGAGTAACCCACGCCTCCCACCAGTCCTGTGTCCGGTCCAAACACTGATCTGCCTCAGTCTGCAAGCGACGGAGTGAATGGTCAGTTTCTGTTGCAGTTGTGGGAAACTCTAAACTAACATCTGCAAACCACTTCACAGTTTTCAAAGTATTTTTCCCTCATATGTCCTGTGCTCCTTCTCATACACAACCACAAGCTAGAGGGCAATTAAAATATAGTGTCTGTCGAATAAAGCTGAAATGTCATTGATGAATATTTATTAGAGAATTGTGGAAACATTTTTGTTTTCTTAGAAACAATTGATTAAAATTGAAAACCATTTTTCCAGCCTTCCAAGATGAGAATTTGACTCCAGATGTTTCAAAATTTGCCCAAACTAGTACCTACATTGTTTTGTATTACTCAGTTCAATGAAACAATTATTTATTGTGTACAGGGCATGTCTCACACAACCTCAAACAAGACTGGTTTGCTGTTCTAGAAGGATCTTAGGGGGTCTGTGGAGAACAAAGACAGTCAGGAGATGGGACAGGGGGTGAGGGACCCTATGGAATACGGGGGCACGGGGTGGTGCTAACCCCATCGTGGGAGAAGGTGTCTCCTGTGGCTTCACAGTAGATAGCCATCACATCCTCACAGTATGTTCAGGAGACACATACTGTTTGCATTATAGAAAGTGGTGTGAAAACATCCTGTTTGAGGAAAGCAAAGGAAAACATGCATATTTCCCCCTTGGCTTTGCCCTTGTTCATCATGTTTTCTTCCAAGTCCCTCCCTTATCTCATCATGGGCTCTGATTGCTCATGAGCTGCACACGATGCTGGCTGTAAATAGAGTCCTGGGAAAGGGCCTGCAAATGCCTGTGTCATGCCAGGGCGTGGGAGGCAGTGAGTGAAGAGGCCGGGCTGGGACACCAGGATGAAGGAAAAGGCACCCGGAAAACAGCTGGCTCAGCTTAGCAAAGCAGCCGGGGCCAGGGATAGGCAAGCTCAAAGGGCCCAAACCTTGCTAATGATCAGATCACTCAACTGAGATGTTACTTTTGGGATTCTCTACTTGCCATCCTCTCTACCCCAAGGCTGTCCTCTGGGTCTCCACTGAAACCCTGCTTCCTTCCCTGGTGACACTTATGTTCAATGACCATTTCTGTTCACTTGTCGCCCCTATTAAGCTGTGTGTGCAGTTCAAGAATTTTCTTTACCTCTAGTGTCTACCACAGTGCTTGGCTGAGAGCACCTCTCAGAAAATATGTTTCTATTTTTTAAATTAGAAAAAATACTGGAAACCCTAAAATAAAAGTAAAACATACAGTTAATGCCACTGCTTTTTTAAAAAATTATATAAACATGCAAAAGTTCCCCTTTCATATCCTTCCTTTCTCTTTTGCTGAAACACATACATCAATACATATAGTAAATGTTGGTTGAATGAATTAATAAATGAGCGAATCAATAAATCGAAAGAGCCCTGGCCGGTTTGGCTCAGCAGTTAGAGCATCGGCCTGCGGTCCAGAGAGACCCGGGTTTGGTTCCTGCTAAGGGCACGTACCTCGGTTGCAGTTTTTCCCTGGCCCTGGTTGGATCGTGCAGGAGGCAGCCACTCTATGTGTCCCTTTCACATCGATGTTTCTCTCTCTCTCTCTCTTCCTTCCTTTTTCTCCCTCCCACTCTATCTGAACAAAAAATGGAAAAATGTCCTCGGGTGAGGATAAAAAAAAAAAAAAAAAAAAATCGAAAGAGTTGAAAAGACTGAGGGAAAAATGCCAGAAGTTAAGCCAACGATCAAAAGGATCATCTCCCCATCTCAAGATGCTTAACTTCATATCTGCAAAGTCCCTCTGCCATGCTTCTGAGCATTAGGATGCAGACATCTCTGGAGCCCGTTTTTCTGTCTGCCACAGGGCAGAGGGATAGAAGGTCTAAGTACTTAATAGTCTAGACTGCTCTTCTAAAGAGCACCTTGACCTCATCCGCTTTCCCTCTTTGGACCTTAGTTCCCTTATCTGTAAACTGGGGAAATTTACTCAATAAGTGTGTTATTAGCCACACACATGCTAAACTTAAGGAATATAAAAATAAAACAGACAGAAGTCATTGTTCTTATGATGCTTACATTCTAGAGGAGAAAAAAAAATTAAGTAAGTAAAATATGTTAGATGGTGCTAAGTGTTGAGGAGTGATGAGGAGACCAGTGTGTCCGGAGCAGAGCAAGGGTGAGGAAGGCAGTGGGGAAAGAGGCCAGAAAGCGAGGCCGGGATGAAGAATGCAGACCATTTGGGCTTTATGGGTTTGGGTAAGGACTTGGGTTGTTTTCCCAATGACATGGAAAGTCAGAGGAGTGACTATGATTTGACATGCATTTTAATGAGTTTCTCTGGCTGCTGATTGAAAGAACAGACGGAAGGGGACAGGGACAAGGGTGGAAGCAGGCAGACGTGTTATACATTATTCCCTTGACCTTCATCTCTGCTGACCTTCACCTACAGACCTATACTTCGTCCATGCAGTTATCCCTCCTACAGGCACCCTGCCCCTCTTTCCAATTCAAAATTCCAGCTCAGTACTCATCTCAGAGCTGTAAGGGCACTCGGGGAGCTCGTTATCCTTTGCCCCCATTTTCGGATGAGCAAACTGGGGCCCAGACCCTTAGGAAGCCTGTCCGAAGTCATTCAAATAGTAAGGAGTGGAGCCAGGACTGCCCCTAAAGTGTGTCCTGAAGGAAATTAAAAGATCTTCTTGACACAAGGATGTTTTCCCCGAAATTCTGGTTGCTAATTGCAGTCTCCCCATTAAATTAAATTGTGATCTCAGACAGTGTGGAGATCTTATTCCGCTTTGTGTACTTAGTACTTGGCATGGTGTCCGGCACATGACAGACACTCAGTATTTGCTAGATGAGTAGCTAACAGAGTCTGTGTTTATACGTCATTAGCATCATGTCTCCCTACTCCACCCCGCCTCACCGCCTCATGGTGTTAAATGTCAGACACATGGAAAGGTCTAAGAATCTATGAGAGCTAAGCTGAGTGTTCTAGGAAACAACACCTTACTTTTTTTTTAAATCCTTACCCGAGGTTTTTTTTCCATTTACCTTTAGACAGAGTGGGAGGGAGGGAGAGAAACATCGACATGAGAGAGACACATTGAATGGTTGCCTCCCGCACGACCTTGACCAGGGCCGGGGACCAAACCACAACCGAGGTACGTGCCCTTGACTAGAACTGAACCCGAGACTCTTCCGTCGCTCTAACGGCTGAGCCAAACCTACCAGAGCAAGACCTTACTTTTTAACAACAAAATGTGGCGCCAGGATTGGAGTGGGGTCTTCCTAACACAGTGACCCCCAGAGCTGGAGGGCCCCTTCTTTCCCTTCCCTCCTTGACTCCCAACAGTTCTAGGGTAAGAGAGATAAAATACGTTCTTAAGGGATGTTATTCTTTGAGAAGAAACCACAGTCCTATTTCCTGTGCCCTCCTGTGGCCGAGGCATGTGGACCTCGTCCTTACTGAGTGCTAACTGGCAGTGAGATATGACTGACACGCGTAGCCAGGGCTGGTGGAGCTGTGCCCGTCTTCCAGGACAGAGGCCCGAGATGTGCATGCTTGTTTTGTCTGTGACACTGTGGACTCATACTGTTATTTAGTTGCTAATATTTTAAAACTTGGGGGACTTGAGTTTACACTACCATGTCCGTGCTCTAGAGTGGCAACTACCCTGTTACATCTTAACAAGTTTACAAGAAATCGTCCCTGCAATATTCAGCTTCTCCATGGTGAAATCCATGTCTTTATCCTCTGTGGATCCCCAGTACCTTAGATGTCCAGGTTAATAATAGGTGTGGGAAGGGAGAAGGAAGGAGGATGGTAGTGAGGGAAGGCGGGAGGGAGGAATAGAGGGATGGAGAGAGGGAGGGAGGGAAGAATGCTGGCTTTCCAATTCTATTTGTCTCTGAGGTTTCAGAGTGGGAACTAGGCAACTAGAACCAAGAGAAGAAGGTGCTACATGTGATAACATATAAGAATTATTTTTGGTACCTGTAGGGATACAATATTACCTTTTCAGCCCTTTAGTTTTATGGGTGTGCAGTAAGCACGCATTAAATTTTTTTTTTTTTTTATCCTCACCCGAGGACATTTTTCATTTTCTGTTCAGATAGAGTGGGAGGGAGAGAAAGAGAGAGAGAGAGAGAAACATCGATGTGAAAGGGACACATCGAGTGGCTGCCACCCACACGACCAACCAGGGCCGGGGACAAACTGCAACCGAGGTACGTGCCCTTAGCGGGAACCGAATCCAGGTCTCTCTGGACCGCAGGCCAACGCTCTAACCGCTGAGCCAAACCGGCCAGGGCGCATTAAATATTTTTTAAATGAGTGAATTGTGTGAATGAATAAAAAAGTATCTGCACTTTGCCTAACAACCTTTACAGCTAAATGCCCCCCCCTCCCCATATCCTCCAGTTCTTATTCTGCCTCCAGGCTCTCTCCTCTAGCACTAGCTCCCAAACACCCCGTCCTCCAGGAGAGGCATGTGACAATACTAGAAAACTCATTATTCCACCTTTGTCTTATTATCTAATGATTTTCTCACTAACAACATTCTGAATCTTCAAGTTCTCACAGTTCAGGTTTGATTCCTCCTATATCAGATTGTGCACGACACAGTCTCCAAGACTTGCAAAATTCAAGTGTAATAAAGACTCACTGAGGTCCCAGCAGGACCATCTGTCAAAATGGGAGGATATTTCACCTGTCGTCCACGTAGGTGTTATTTCCAAAGTACTGGAAGATCCTTGGGTTAAAATGTGACACCTGTATGAGCATAAGCTTATATATTAAGGGCTGGAACCTTGAGAATCAGCAGGTTCAACCACTTCCATTTTTTTTTTTTTTTTTTAGATAAAAAGCAGGCTGAGAGGTTAAAAACTCCTGTGTCACTTTGCTAGTTACGGCAGAGTAGGGGTTGGGAATAAAGTCCAGTGTTCTTTTCAGTAACCCAGTGCCTCCTGGAACAGTCTCTTCTGTCTTGCTTCCCACTGTCTCAGCCGCCTATGGAAGTGGATCCTCTTAGATGCAAAACTGATATGGACAGATCTTTATTTATTCACTTATTTTTTAATCCTCACCCCAGGATGTTTTTATTGATTTTGAGAGAGGAAGGAAGAGAGAGAGAAACATCAATCAGTTGCCTCCTGTATGCACTCTCCCCCCCGCCCCAGCCCAGGATTGAACCTGCAACCTAGGTATGGGCCCTGACCAGGAATAGAACCCGCAACCCTGTGGTGTACGGGATGACGCTCCAACCGAGCCACCCGCCAAGGTTGGACGAATCCTTAAAAAGAGATGCTGGCAAACAGGAAACTTGATGATAAATAGGGAGATGATGCAAGAGAACGAGCTGAATCCAGAAATAAATCATATCTTCACATAGTGTTTACAGAAATTGTGTTTTGAATAATTTCCATAGAAATTATTTTACCCACCACAGGAATGCTGCTCCCTCCCACAGGGATTTGACCGAACAGAAAGAGAAGCAGAATGAAGGAAAAGCAGTAATTTAGATTTATATATAAAACATTAGTTGGAACCTAAGTAATAACCCTCGACTAATCGGAATATTTTATGCATTCTGCTTTTTAGTGGAAAGAGCAAACCACAAGAAAGAAAGCATATATCAGAGATTTAAAAAATGTTTCCAGGGCTTATTTTAGGCTTTAAAAATTTTTCCCCAATTCCCTGCACTGTCTGTTTGTACAATATCTCACTGGACACCTCCTTCTTTCCCCTCACATGTGTTCATCTGTTCATTTAATCAACCTGCCAATATTTATTGAGCTTTCCTCTGATGTCAAGTACTCTGTTCAGTCAGAAATGAAAACATGGTCTTGCCTTCAAGTTTAATGCCTGGTTAGAAAGTTATCCTAAGAATATTTAGATTTTTATCACTTTTTTCACAGTTATATTTCTAGTTCTGTAAAGTAGTTCTGAACTGAGTATTTCCATCTGGCCTTCCAGATCCACTGTCTATCATTTTTGCATCCTGTTTTGTCCTTCTGGGGAGTGGTGCGGGTGGGGGAAGGACTCACCTTTACGGTTCAGATAAGCATGTTCCTTTGCCCTGAGTTTCAGTAAATGGAGAAACCAAAAAATCAGAAGATCAGATGGTGGGAGGAGAGAGAAGCAGGGCTGTGGCCTACCCCCCCCCCAACACACACCTCACTCGTCACACCTGCTAAGCTGTGGGGGGATAGTGGCTACATTCCTCTCCTAAAGACCACAGAACCTATTGGATAACCCTCTCCTAGAAGTTGTTTGGATTAGCAGCTGTCATACAAATCATTGTGATTGCCAACTACACAATAATGAGTATATCTCTGAGAAACAGCAGAAAGCAGCAGTTGGAACTAAGGAACTGCTACCTAAAGTACTAGAGAGAATGAAAATAGGTCAAGATCCTCCTCCTACTTTCCCTTTGAAAAGAGATCTGTGGAAAGCCACTTTATGTTCACAGCTGGGTGAGAAAAGTTTCATATTCTGTCCTTCAGAAACCTAACCTTGCCGTGGACCGGATGACATGCAGGGGTAATTTTACTTGGTTGAGAGTAGCTGCGCAGAGCACAGTCTCGAGAAAACTTCTGAGGCCCATTCTCAATATCTGTATCTCAGTAACTGTCATGGCAAAACTGGAGCTATCTTTCTTTGGGCCCATCAGGAGAATGCAGGGTTCTTTGGAAAAAGACAATGCTGAAGACAATAGAAAGCAGTAGGAAAAGAGGAAGACCGAGTATGAGATGGATTGACTCTGTAAAAGAAGCCTGAGGCACGGGTCTACAGGAGCCGAGCAGGGCTGCCAAGGATGGGGCATCGTGGGCATCACTCAGTCACAGTCACCAGGAGACGGCGCCGACTCAACTGCACATAACACCCACATAACTGCCATGGACAGTATGTGTCCCCTGTTCAGGACACATACTCTGAAATATGGATCCTGATTGTAATATCTATCTTTGTATCTGTAAATGAATCTAATTTGGAACCAAACAGAAACTAGTTCCTAGAACCACAAGTTACAATGTATGCCATCTAGCCCTCCTAGTTTTTATTCATTTTACAGAAAAGGGGAGAAAGTACATAAAGGTTAAATGGTTCACTGAAATGAGAAATGGGTCTAGCACAGTGATTTTCAGCCTTTTTTATTTCATGGCACACATAAACTAATACCAAAATTCTGCAGCACACCAAAAAATATACTATATTTTTTGCCCATTTGATTAAAAAAAAAAGGTGTAATTTTGATTTATTCACACCAGACAGCTATTGTTGTGTTGACTGTTGTCATATTTTAATGGACAATCTAAGGGGAAAGAGGTCAGTGCCCCTGACTAGTCAGGTGTTGCATGTTTTAAAAATTCTTGTGGCACACTGGTGTGCCTCTTACAGTACCCTGGTTAAAAATCGCTGGTCTAGGAAACAAATTTTCTGAGTTCATGCTCAGTTCTATGTATTAAAGACAAAAAGTAAAGAAACACATAGCTGATAACAACTGTCAGTGGGTTTTGGAAAGTCCAACGGAGTCTTGGAGATGGGATTTGACTGAGACAGTGAGGTTAACACCCTCCCTGTTTTTAGAGAGATCAAGATATCTTCTGATGTTTTTAAAGAAAGATCAAGATCTAAGCAGTAGGTCATGGCCAGGATCCTAGCATTACACCAGACAGACAGGGTGTGGGAAGGGATCTAATGTAGCTTGATTACACAGACAAAATAGAAAAGACCCTATCTAAAAGACACTCCAGGCAGCTTTTTGGACACCTTGCTATATTTCTTTTTGTAAAACATAAACTCAGAAGTTCACCCCAGTTATGAAACAGCCGGGAACAAAGGGTGGTGATGTACATGTACAGTGAGTGTAAAGATAATAAATAGATCTTGTCTTTAGGGTCACACCATCTGGAAAAGCTATGGCATGCAAAGTAAAATGCTCCTTCTAAACTTTAATTTGCTAATTACTAAGCCCCATTTCCTCATGGAACATATGTCCTAAGACTAAGGGTGAACAGTGGGCACGAGGAATATTGAAAATAGTCTCTTGCATTTCTCCAAAATTATTCTCTCAATTCTACATCCACATTTTATTAAGGGAGCAATTCTCTGTCTGCTTTGAAGACTTGTACTCCAATGTTGAAATGGCAGTCTGACAAAGAGTATCGAGAGAAAACATTAAATATGAACAGGAATTCCAGGGCCTGCAACATCCCATATAACCCGCCCTCCTCATGGTTCTGCACCCTAAGGACTCTAGAAATAATGGAGTCAGTTCTCTGAAGATCAACACAAGCAAATTATTTACCTAGGCCTCCCCAACCTCCCCACCTTTTCCCAACCCCAGTCAAAATGACTTCATCATCCCAGAGTAGGAAAGAGAGTCCCTAAGATTGAGAAGCTAAATCTGGAAAAAACTATGGCCTTTACCCTTAATGTTAAGAAAACGGTATTCTGAGAAAATTTCTAGTTTGCAATTCACATCACCAAGTCTCTCCTTTAATTTTGCTAGCTGACATCTTCCAGGAAAAAACTGATAGTACTGCAATGCCCCCTTGAAAACCCTTAAGTAGCTTTCCTAAAGACCAAATAAGCCTCCTGATGATTATCCTCACACAAAGAAGAGACTATCATTTGCACTTCCTCAACAACAACCAGGGAAAGAGCATCTTTTAATGTTGGGGGTGGAGGCATGAGAGCATCAACCTTTTAAAAATTAGCCATGTAGCTGCTCTGATGACGAAGCACGACGCAAGGATGTGCGTTTAGGTGAAGCCTGTGCTGTGGACTAGCCCTAGCCGTAGCTGCTTCAGCTTTATAGAGCTGTCACTTAAAGAAGGGCACTCGTCTGGAAATTGAAGTTCTTCCTATTCCTGCTCTTATTCCTTGTGTGATTTTTGTCAAGGTACTTGATATCTTTGGACCAGTTTTATCAGCTATAAGGGGGAGTATCAGAATTAAGACAAAGGTAAAAAAAAGAACAATCCAAATCATTATCATGATTTCTTACATAGTTTAATGACTCTTGGAAGTTATCAAACTCAAGGGTAGATTGTGCCTCACTTTTAAGTCTCATAATGGAGCAAGCATGACAACATGGCCAGAGAACGATAGCTGTACTCAATATTATAAAAAGAAGGGTTTGCTTTCACTGTGGAATCTATTCTGCTATTTTAAAAACATATTCAATATAAATTAAAGGTCAGAGGTGAATGGACTGTGCTTTAAGTAACTTTTGAACACAGATGCCATCTAGTCTTTGCATTCTGCAAAATTCTTCTTTAAGTGAATAAATGTGTAGGGTAACTCTCCATTACCTTGATCAGCATCTAATACCAACCTGACACTTAGAATTAAATTAGAGAAACAAAATTGGATACTTTGAGACTTGAGGGCTGATTATACTACTGGAGCTAAGAGTGGATTTAAACTCTTTCCTTATCCCATTTAAATCTAACTAGATATAAACTCTCCATTAAAGAGGAATAGAGGTGTGTCTGCAGAGGTGGAGGTTCCCCTTGATGTTCTTGGACAAGGAAACCTAATCCTTTCTTCTGACACACATGGTTGCAATAGAAAGCGTTCCCCAACTGCCAGTCTGGTTTTAATCTATTGTTTCAAGCAGGACAGGATTTGCAGGGAATGTGAAGAAAAGAGCAAAATTACCAGAACTTACTATAAAATAAAAGTGTTGATGAGAAATCAAATTTTAAACAAGTGTTTAAAATTGTAAGCATGAACGCATTATACAGCCACACAGTGCATAAGTGTATGACTATAAAAGTTTTTAATTGTTAGTCTATATCAAGTCTGCTTTCAATACAACATTTGTATCTCATTTTACTAAAATTCTTTGGCTTACCAAATGATAGCAATGGTAAAATATTGCAATAAATACAATGGTGCTTCATTTAAACAACCCTCTTGGATAATGAAATATTCCATAAGTGAACTTTCCATGTAACCAAACTATGCATTATACAAACACTTAAAATGTTAACCATTTTGTCTGGAAACATTTCAGAGGTATATCACATAATTTTTCTTAAAAGATGCACTGAAAAACATATCTTTTCCTGAAGATTCAGGATTAGCATGTAAAATCCTTATCAAAATATGCTGAATATACTGTATTCCTTAGAAGAGAACAAGATGGTGAGCTTATATGATGGTGAGCTTTTTGGTGATACTTTCCCTAACACTAAAGGTTTCAGAATGCTGTTGTAAAAAAGTACAAAAGCAGACAAAACTAGCTTGCTATTAATAGATCTAGCGTCTCTTTTGCTGTCAGTGGTCCCTTCTGGCTGTTAAATGCCTATCAACCTCTGAAAATTAATCATGTACTTTGTCAAAATAAAATTTAGATTTAAAGGCTCTATCTACTCTATGCAAGGGACTATACGACATGCTGGGAGAAATGTAAGAAACACAAAATATAGTCCTTGCCCAAGGAGCAACCTCGCTGGCTGAGTGACACCCAAGAGTCATCAGGTCACCACTGTGGTGGGAAACACAATTTATTACTTCTACGATTGAAAATAATTTACTTGAAAAATACAGATATTGAAGTGATTACACTTGTGTTCTGATACACCTTCTTCAATGGGAGTATCAGTCATGTGATTCTTAGCAGATAAAAGACTAAAATTACTGCTTAAGGAAACAAAGTAGGCAGGCCTTTTGACAGCTATCTGCTGTAACCCTCCTCTTATTTTTAGGCTTTATTTTACAATCCAGATGGCGTAGGATGTCATAAATCTAATCTTACTAATTCCTAAGGTCATTGAATCTAATTAATAACATCTGTATAAAAAAAACCCAGTATTTTAATGCTTTGCTGTGTACATAAAACATTTAGGCATTTTATAAAACTGTATATTTACAAGGGATACTGTATATCGTTATAAAGATCAATCATCACATCCACTGGCAAAGTCTCGTTCCTGGGTTTCAGTATTACTACATTTTGGGGGGGTTTAAGTATCTTTTGGTTACTCCTTTTAATTTCCATCATCCAGCCATCCACTTTTGTTCCACAAACGCTACCTGGCAGTCTCAGAGACTTCCTTGGTTTCAATTACCATCTGTTTCCTAGTCAGACTTCTCCTGAGATCCAGACCTATCCGTCTAATGGGCGTCACATTTGGGAGTACTATATGCACCTCAGGTTTGACAGAGACAAAACCCAACTGATCAGTTTTGTTGAAGAATGAGACATGATCTCTTTAGATTTTTTTTTTTTTTTTGCCGTCATCCCTACAATTCTTTCCCTGCTTATATTACACCAATTATGCTTTAACTTCACTAGTACTTTGTACCACTATTATGAGATTTTAATGTATGGTTTTGATTTACAAATTTTGACTTAACCTGTTAGGTTTCAGTTCCTTAAGAGTATACGCATCCTTATTCCATTGATTTCTTACCTCTCCCTATGGAAATATGGTAATTTTTAGAATTTGTTCAATGGATAAAGACAGCAAAACACATAAAGGAATCCTGACAAATCTCTTCGTTATATTTTTACTGATATCTATCTATCTATCTTTTATGTCTGGGAGCTTTTTGGGTTATTAACAGAAGCAGGAGCACTGAGTTAACTCTTTTCATAATGTACCTCAAAACGGAAAAAATTTTCCATCAGGTATCACCTTTTTCTGAGGCCTTCCCTGGACGGGCCTCAATCCTAATCAGTCTTTCTCCCCAATCCTGGTATGTGCTTGTTTAACACCTAAAACACCGCATCATTTATTTATCTACAACCCCGTTAGGCCGTACACTTCCTGAAGGAAAGGTGTCTTTCTGTGTACCTTCAGTGCCTCGTGTCTGTAGATCGGATGAACTGAGGCCATACAGATCTCAGTAGAGCACTTACTGCTCTCTAACAGGATTGCGAAGCCCCATTCCTACAGAAACTTCTTTTAAAGCTGCCTCTGGGTGGCTAGGATCCGAAGAGCAACTTCCTTGACTTTCCTCGGGTCTAAAACTCCGCTAATATCCCCGAAGGAGCCTCTTCCTCCAGGAAACCTACTCAAAGATTAGGTCTCCCAGGGTAACACTGAAGTTAAGCCCCACCCCGTCCCTGTCCCCCCACCTGCTCTGCAAAGACCGGACTTCCCCTGCAGGGGCACAGCAGCCCGCGCCCGCGCCCGAAGGCATGAGCGCAAGCGCAGCAAGCAAACGAGCAGCGAATCTGCGACTGGCTCTCCGAGCCGACGTCACTCAAGACAAGTAGGCTCCGCCCTCCTCAAGATGGCGCTGCACTCAATGCGGAAGACGCGTGGGTGCTGGAACCTCATCCGGGCATTTCACAAAGGACACGAAGCTGCTCCTGCTCCCCAGGTAACTAGAACTGGACCTTCTCCCGCTGGTTTTCCATCCCGCCAGGTCCTTCTCGTCTCCCCTCCCTCCCTCCATTTGCTTCTCTCTTCCTGTTTCTTCTGGAGAGTACACGGTCATTTCTCTTCTAAAAGTCGGCTCGCGTAAGACTGCCCTTCTACCTGCAGCGCGGCGACGTTGCAAGGGTGCGTGATGACGTAACGCGCCCCTGTGGGCGGAGCGCAGGCCGCCTGCCCACTGGGACTGCCCACCCTCTCGTGGTCCCACTGCGATCGGACCGTCCGTTCCCTAACAGCAAACCTGGGGGCCAGCGGAGAAATTAGAGAAGACGTCTTGTCAGGAATTGGGAGGTTTAAGTTGGTGCAGCCGCTGACTTCTTCCCTGTGGCAGTGCATTTTCCAGTGTGGTTCCTCCATTACCCCAAGGGAGACCCGCGGAAGTGCGTAGTCCTGTCCTGTGCCAAGCAGCACTGCTGCTACCATGAATTGCTCTGTCGTGCTGAGAGCATGACACGGCCGTCACCTGCCCGTCAGTATTTGGAATTTTACCCTCATAGCAAAAGAAAAATGTGTGCGTGCTTGTGCGTGTGTGCGTGCGTGTGTGTTTCATTCATTCAGACATTTACTGAACGTCTTCCAAGTCTAATATAAGCGGTAGGCACATGCCATACATCTCTTGGGAGCTCTCTTCTGGGAACTAGGAATAAACTTCGGGTTATGTGATTATTGGGTGATTTTCTGGCATATTTGCATATTCGTTGTGGTATTGCGTAGGTGTGAGGATTTTGTATGGTAAGGGGTGTATTGGGAAGAGCACTAGACTGGAAGTTAGGAAACCAGAGGTCAAGGAATTTGTCAGCCACTTGTTAGCTGTGTGACATGACAAGTCACTTAATCTCGCGGGGTTTATTCTCTTTAGCAAAATGGGTGGAAGAGTTGGTCTGATTGACACATTTATGTTCTTTCAAGCTTTGGAATATCTATGGCTTTATGATTATGAATCCAAAGTACAGCAATGAGATTAATTATGAAAAACAAGATTTAAGTTCAACTTGTTTTTCTAATCATCCCACAAATCTCTTAACTCTTTGTACTTAAGTTTCCTTCATTGATATGAGCCTTAAAAGATTCTTGTAAGGATAAAGGGTATTATACTGGAAAGCTCCTTATTAACAAAAACAGCTACTTAAATGTTATTTTAAATTTCAGCTATTGATTCAAAATTAGATAAAACCATGAAATACTCCCTTCTTTGAAACTCAAGGGTGTGATTCTGCAGAACCAGAGTTGGTTGATTACTATATTTATAGCTAATGGTAGCATGTTAAAAGCTATGGTATCAAAGTAACTAAGCCTTAGACCCCACTTCCTCTCATTCCAAACAAGAGCTAAGAATGTCATGAGAAATACAGAATCAAAGAGAAAAGAAAAAAGAAACTACAGCCCACTAACAGTTGCCTAGGGAGATTAAGGGGACTAAATCATTATAAATGCGAAAGAAAAAAATCTTTTAAACATCTATTATTTCAGTGGCATTTACCAATACAATTATCTTAAAGTTAATCAACTGTTAATCTAGATTGTTTCAAGGTGTAGAATTTCCAGAACAGATTAGTGTTCTAAACCTTTGATTTAGCTTTGCTTAGAATAAGAATTATATGTGAGAGCATCTTTTTAAGGTATAAATGTACATATAATTTTTCAGTCATTAAAACTGATGGTTTGAAGGATTAACACAGTCCTTTGAAAGACCAATTGAAAAAGATACAAAATTGCATTATTAGTGTAATTACAATATTATGTTTGTAAATAAATATTTATATAAATACACAGAAAAAAAAAGACTAGATGGAAACAACCATTCTTTTTTTGTTTTGCTAGGTTTTCCTAAATAGTGGATTAAAAGTGATTTAAGTTTTCTTTTTAAGCTTTCCATATTTTTCATGTGTTCTAAATTGAAGATATATCACTTTTAGACCTAGAATAAGATTTTAAAGTGTAAATCTCCATATAAATGCAAAGTCACTAATATCATCTGTGATATTTTAGGTCTCAGAGAGATACTTGTCCCACAGTGCTGTTATTAAAATGGCCTTAGAAAAGGACTACTAAAAATTTATGGCCACTTTTCCTGTGTGTATCTTCTTTTTCTCTTGAAAAGCTTCCTTTGAAGTCAAAGAGATTTTGTGAACAGATGCAGAAATATGTGAAGGAAGAATTGGATTCTTAAACCAGATGCATTAGACATTTTTATGATATCTCATAACCTTTGTAGAAAACAAAAATTATTTTGCAAGAGAACAGTATAATAGAAAGAAATGTATATTTATCACATGGGTGATTCTATCTAAAACTAAGAAACAGCCAAGTTGCGCGTTACTCGTTTTGGCTGCACAGTTACTCCCTGAAGTGAGAAGCAAAAGTGGAGGAGCCATCGTTCCTTTGTTGGAAACTGTGACTGCTGAAGTATTATGATTCCTACGTTGTTTTAGTGTTTTCTTAAAAAAGCAAAACCTTGGATAATAAACTTGGTGTTGAGGACCTTTAATTATCTCAGAGGCAGGCCTTTGCCCCTCAAGGCTAGATGTAGACTCAAGTTTAAAATAAAAAATAGGGGGAAAACAGAAATAATAGTGTATCAAGCAATAGTCATTTTAAGATGCCTACAATTTATATGAAAGCGGTTTATTTTGCCAGGTGTTGCCTGACAGAAAACTGTTGAAGTCTGACAAGATGGGAGTAGTCCTAGAGTCAGAGTGAAGGTCTGACATACTATGTTTAAATGCTGATGGCATTAGGTAAATAAAAGCCTGTCATCATTAGTCAAACACAGACTCCATACTTTTTTAAACACTGAGTTATGATTTTATTGTGCAAACTCTGAAATATTGATGGTTAGTCGAGTTTTGCGAGAATATTTATAATTATTCAATTGAAATATAGATTGGCCCCATTTTGTGTTACTTGAACAACACTTCATTATTAATGGTCCCAACCTGGGTTTGGCCAATATTAATATACTGTTCCTACTGTTAATGGCCACTAAGTATAGCCATCAGATGAAGTAATTATGCCTGCAAAAAAACAGACAGTATATTAAATTTTTGATCTTGTATTTATTTCTTACACCAAGGCTTTTTAAAAGTTGATCTTTTTAAATGTGTTTATTTTAAAATAATTTTAGATTTATTTACAAAGTTGAAAATTTTTACAGAGTATTCCTATATACCCCTCACCAAGTTTCCTCTATAATCACAATCTATTGATCAAAGCCAAGAAATTAACTTGGTGCAATACTAGCTACTGACCCATTTCAAATTTGACCAGGTTTTCCATTAAGATCAAATCCAGGATCCCATATTGCATTTAGTTGTCATGTCTCCAATCTATAGCACTTCCATGGTCTTTCACAACCTTGGCACTTTTCAAAAGAATTGGTCAATTATTTTATGGAAAGTCTCTCAACTTGGGTTTGTCTGATGTTTTCTCAGATTAGACTGATTTTGGCAAGAATACCACAGAAAAGATATTGTTCATAACGAAGCTTTAAGGTAGAGTATTAGCACCTTCTTTTAAATCATGAGGAAGTAGACTTTAGTTAAGTAACTTGCCTAGTGTCACAAAGCTAATTAATTGGGGAGTTAGGATGGCAAAATTTAATTTAGAATGGGATTTCGTTCTATATTTTGCAATTGGTATTTGTTATTGTAGGTCTGTGATCTAATGACATTAAAATGGGGGAGTGTTTCCAGTTACTTTACTCTTAGCTCTTCTGTGCCACGTATTTTCTGTCCAACATGCAACATGAGATAATCAGCACGGAGAGCTATCAGGAGCTGCTGTAGCCATCTGGGAATTTTGCTAGATGATAACTGTGCCAGTTTTCTCAGTCTCTTCATCTCTCTGCTTTTCTTAAGTGGTAAATAAGGCATTGTATGGATCCACTCTAAAGCTGCTTTTAAGCTCAGTCCATCTAGGAGTCTATTTGTTTAAAATGCTCTGTAGGTTAGTTTTCCTTGTGACCTGACTTAGCTTATTAGAAATAATATTTCTGCCCTGGCCAGTTTGGCTCAGTGGTTGGAGCGTCAGCCCGTGGACCAAAGAGTCTCGGGTTCGATTCCCGGTCAAGGGCCTCCTCATAAAGAACATTTACTCCAGGTCTGCTCTTGATTCCATTCTACCACCACCACTCAGGGTTCAGGAATTTCTCTTCTAGAGACTGCAACATGAGGCCTAAGGCTTCTTCCTGAATTTCCACAGGAAAAATTTACTCATTTAGGGTGGAAGCTGCCCTGCCAGTGTGAGACACTAGATGCAGAGAGATAATTTATAGGCACAGGGATGATCCATTGGCTCCAGCTTGACTTAATTTAACTCTGCTCAGGCATTTACAGTTTGCTCTATCTATCATTTCTGAGCAATACTCCATCTTTTATTCCCAGTTGGAGACTTAACACTTTTTCTTAACTTCCCTGCGTACTGAGCGAAGCAAGGTCATATCTAGGTCTTCTCACTGCCCCTTCATCTGAGTTCCATTGGTCCTCTAGTCATTTGTCAAAATTCACCTATAGCTCTCTTTTTTCTTGGCATAAGTCTTCTTTGCATCTATTGAACCTACTCTGGTTGGCTAAGGGACCGCCTTTTTGATTGCTCCTTTGTCTCCTAAAAGGAGAGTCAAGCCACCCTGATTTCTAATGCTGGGAGATTTCACAACTTCCGCTTCACCATCCATTGCCTTCTAGGCCAGGACAGTGAACCGTGTGCAGGGATGTCAGTCTCTCTTTTTCATTCCTGTTCTGGTGTTCTGGCTGGGCCTAATCACAGTGCCAGACAACTCCACATGGATAGAGCCCTGAATGAATGACCTTGGTTATGTTGCTTCTTATCCCAGGTTCTTGGGATGATAGTTGTAGATTTTTCATGAAGGTATTTGAAAGCATAAAATAAAAGAACAAATCTGGCTTTGTAAAACATTTTCAAGTAGACTCTATTATTTTCACTAATAATAATAATAATACCCTATTCTAACGTAGTACTTTGTAGTTTTCAAAATGCTTCATGTTTGCTCATTAATCTTCATTACAACATACAAAGTTTCAATATTTAGTCATCTAAAATTTTTATTCCTTGATTGAATTTTCATTGTTTTCCTATTTTTTTAACCAGTTTTGTAAGATGGTGAATCTAAATAAGTAAATGTCAGTATTCGAGTTTTAGTTCAGTGGATATTATTTTCTTATTTGTACTAAAATTAGTTAAATGTGTGATTTATTTTGGGGCCCTGTTGCAGTTTCAGTTATTACTAAACATGATGATGTGGAAGGTGATACGAGCACATATTTATTGGGTGCTTACCATGTACCAAGCATGGTTTTAAGCACTTGACATACATTAGCTCATTTGATCCTCATAACCCAATGAGATAAGAGCTAATATTAGTCCTATTTTATAGTTGAGGATACTGAGAGGTTAAACAACTCACCCAAGGTCATATAGCTATTAAGTATTAGAGCCATGATATAATTCCAGGTAGCCTGAGTCCAAACTCTGTACACTAACTATAATAAATAGTAAAAAGACATTAAATTCTGAAACAAATGATCTGTGATAATACTCTGATAACTGCTTTGCACCTTTTAAATCTGTTCCATTGAAAGCCACTTATGTATCTCGCCATGGTGACACACAGAGTAGAAATTATAAATCATCCTTTGTTGTTGCTGTTCCTACAGTCTTGTTTGGCTCAATGAATTATGAGAAAGGAGCAAAGCTGTCTTGTAAATTTATCTCCATGTCTCTATTTGGCTACTGCCACTAGGATTACCCTGTGTAAAATAAGGGCTTTTAACACATGAGTCCCAAGGTGCATGTAGGAAGTTCTGTTTATACACATTCTATAGCTAAAAGGTCAACCTGTGCACAGCCCTGCAGGCAGAGGGGAGGTGGTGAGTGTTGAAGCTGATGGATGACCAGGGGACCACTATCTAGGGTCTAATTGGGATTTATGGCTAGAGTATTTCTTCAAAAGTAGAGAGGTGCAAAGTGGGAAGATGGGAGAGATGAAAGTAATTAGTGCTGTGGGCCATTTTCAGCAAGGGATACGTAAGAATTTTATTCTAAAGAATTCTTATTCCAAAGAGTTCTTAAAGGGGTCTGTAATTCACTAATTGAATTAAAGTGAATTATTCCCAATTAGTACATTAATTAGGATGCTGTTGAGGCTTTAAATTTAGCAATGTTGAACAGAGTTTATTTTATACACTAAACAAAGGGCTCCTCATGAACCGATCCTTATCCTCCCCATGAATAGAGACTTTGCATGGGCTCTTCTACTTTATATTCATTCAGCCCCACACTTTACTCGCTGTTACTTTAGGTCCCTTTTGGGAAGCAGGAGAATGTAATGGTGAAGGGAAATGGAGCTGTTTACTCAAATCCCTGAGTTGGATTCCTGTCCTCCCATGGGGAGAATCATCTAAGAAGCCAGTTCATAAATTTGCTGGAAGAGAGGAGATCTCTTGGGCTGGGGGTAAGTGTGCAGGATAAAGGTGGAGTCCCAAGGGAGATATTAAGAACCAGACTATATGGAGCCCTTGCCAGTTCTGGGGAGAGAGCCAGGTTGGCCCTCTGTGGATACTAGTTACCTGGCCATCTTGATTGTGAAGGAAAATCCTCCTCTGCGGGCAACTTTGGCTTCTCCAATGGCTGGCACCTTTCCAGCCACCCCCAGGCCACCAAGCTGGGAAACTCAGTAACCTAGAGAAGCAAGTATCTAGAGGATAAATGGTCACACAAACATTATACTTGTCATTTAAAGCTGACTGGCTCTTCACTGAGAGGAAGTGTGATAAAGCAGAAGGTGTGTGACTTTAGGGATCAGTTGGGCTTAGCTCCACCACATACTAACTGAGTGTTGCCAGGCAAGTTATTTGACCTTACCAAACCTCAGTTTTCTCCTCTGCAGTGTATTAATAATAATACATTGTAGGAATTTTATGTGGATTCAGGATCCTGCCATATACATAAAGTCCCTTGGCCAGTGCACAGCACCTCCTGAGTCTTCCATGACTGATGATGATTATTTCTTCAATTATACATAATTCTACTCAACAACCTTTCTCCTCTCCACCCTTATCAGTCTTAATAATCCTTTGATTCCACATTTTCCTGCCCCTCCACCCCCCCAGAAAAAACAGTCTGACAAGATTAAACTTCCAAAAGCAGGGCTCTGGTTATATTATTCCCTTGCCCAGAAACCTTTGGGGGCTTCTCATAAAGCTTAGACTCCTTGTAGCCCCACATTCAAGACCTTTCACCGTTCACACCCAAAACACTTTCTAGGCCATTGCTGTTTTATATGGGTCCTTTGTCCTGGAGTTCATAGAATTGCCAAGTTTGCTCAGAGCTGTTCCCTTTTACTTCTGTGTTAAAACCACTATCTCTTCTTGGAAAGGCCTTTCTTCCCATCCTTGTCGGCATCCCATCATTCTTTGAAAACAAGACAAAAAATAAAAAACACTCATATGTAGGTTCCAGAAAACTTTGTTCTGAAGCTGGAAATGATTGCTCTCATTTTGAAATTTTATAGGACTTTGTACTTTTCTTACAGAAATTAACACATCCTTCCTTTTCTTCTGTCTCTGTTTATAGGCATTTGCTTAGGACAGATGGAGAACATGCTCTTTTTAAATTTAGACCTTTGTGAATACTCCAGCAGGAAACAGTCTATAATAAATACCTTGGTCTGCAGGTGCAGTCATAGGCTGCCATTCAGCAGGCAGACATCAGCACGAGTACGTACCTGGCCACCTCCAGTAGTGAAGGGTGGGCAGGAAGGATTCTTTCCATTGCACATTAGCTATGATAACTATACATGTGAGAAAATGAGGTATTACTTAAATCTTTGGCATACTGATTCCTGTATCAGAAAGAGCCCAGTAAGTACTGAGTTAATGAATTCAGTGGGGAAAAAAACACAATGAGATAAGAGAAATTACATACCATTGGCATTTAGCATATTGTTCAATTTAAACCATACATTTTTTGTATATTTTAAAGTATTTAATTATAGAAGGTATTCAGTGTTTGCTCGAGTTAACAAGTGATCTCTTTATTGCCCTAAATATCCAGATGATTAGGAGATAACATCAATTTTATTTTAATGATTTTCCAAGTAGGCTGTGAATTTCCAGCTTGTTGCTATAAATGACTTTTATTGCTACTCTAGCCCCAATTTTATTTTTCACTGGAGTTTCCTACCTCTGTATATTATATTAAAGCTTGTTACCTCTGAATATAGAAAAGTATAGGATTAAGGATTAAGATGAGGAGATTTTATTTTGAGGGTAGTTTTGCCTCAAGAGACTGGTTCACTAAATGTGCTGTATTATCTATACAACAACTGACATTTTGGGTTTTGCCTTATAATCAAGATATGCTTTCTTCAACTCATGAAGGAAATAAGTTCACTTATTCTATCAACTTCACTATTTCTCTTAATTATTTATTTTAGGTCCCTTCCAAGCAAACTGTCAAACCATGCCTAGCACCTTTGCTTTATAGATCTTGGTGTGTTCTGCCTACACATAGAAAAAGCCCCAAGTCTCACTGCACTGTTACACCGTGTAGACAATATGTCCATTTGTAAGCTTCCAACCTAATGCTATTGTGGTTTTCTCTGCACCATGATAATAGTGGACTCGTGTGACTCAAGCAGAATTCATATCTATATTACAAAAGACTTACATTCTCTTCTTTCAAAGTAGTTAGTAGTTGGTAAGGAAAGTTTTATTGTTATACTTGCTTACCAGTTTACCATTTACATGTTTAATAAAATCTGAAATCAGCCAAGCATAATGATAGAACCATCACAGTATGTCATCTCTTACAAGAGGTTTGATTATAGCACCTTCCTGATAAGTCTGTGGCTACAGTGGCCAGACAGCTTGTTAAATCAAGGACCAATTGTACTTATACATCTTTTAAGTGTTTTGGGAATTCCAATGTTTCAGCAGCCACGTGACATTTCCCACATTGTTTCCCACATTCTAAAATGGACCAGGAATTCTTCAGTAGACCATGTGTCCTTCATTTTGATTGGGAATATATTAACATATCTGTGACTCAAATAAAGACACAACTTATCCTCTCATCTTATTTTTCTGTCTGAATAGCAGACTTTTGGGTCAGGCTTCCATGACACCTGTCTTCTTGAAAGTCAAACGCCCACCTTTAGACTAACCATGTGGAGATAGGGTCATCCAGCTTCCATTTGGACCACATGTGAAAAGGGATGGAGAGAGAGAGGAATGTGTCTTCAAAAAGGAGTAACAAAGCCATGACCACTGATGGAATTACTATCAACCGAATAACACATTTGTTTTTAATACAGAAAGATCATCAAGAAAAGCATGTAAAGTGGGAAAATATATATATATTTTCAATCAGGGGTTTTTAACTCAAACTTGGAGAGAGACCAGAGGTGAAGAATCCAAAAAGGAGGCAGAGGTGGGAGGAGACTCAGAGTATGGATCTAAGGGGTCTGAGGAGGTAGAGAATTTCAAAGAAAAAGAAATGAAGAGGAACATTGTGGTGTAGTATGATAAAGACTAAAATTTATCTGTTAGAGTTTACGATCGGTATATCATGAATGATATTAGCAACAACAACTGAGAAAAGTTATTGGTGCAGAGGATTAATGACATGAGACGAGAGGTCAGAAAGTGAAGATTGCTCTTTCGAGAAGCCTGCCTGAGGAGGAGGTGTCAGAGAGGGTGAAGGGAGCCATAAAGAATGGCCTGACCAAATGAATTTTTTGGAGATAGCCTGTTTTAGGATGGAAAAGACTAGAGCATGGGCATGATTATAGGAGCCAGTAAAGATGGATAGGCTGAAGGTACAGGAAAGAGATGGAAAGAAATGGAAGACATGCAATCCAGAGCAAATGACTGAACACTGGCAGAGACAAATCAACTCTGAGACTGGGAAAGAGAGCGAGAGGTGGCTGTGGGTCTAGATCAGTTTGCTGGGAATGGGGTGGGAAATCTAGGGAATAGGTTAGTGGTTTAATGTATGGGGCTCTAAAGTCAGATAGTCTGGGTTCAAGTCCAAGGTCTTCCAGTTGACAACTAGATGTCCTTGGGCAACTTACTGAACCTCTCTTCATCTGTAAGATGAATTAAAAGTTAAAAGCTTGAGGCCCTGGCCAGTGTGGCTTAGGTGATTGAACGTCATCCCATGCACCAAAAGGTCACTGGTTCGATTTCCGGTCAGGGCACGTGCCAGGGTTGCAGGCTCTGTCTCCAGTGGGGGGCATGCAGGAGGCAGCCAAGTGATGTTTCTCTCACATCGATGTTTTTCTCTTTCTCTTTCCCTCTCCCTTCCTCTCACTCTAAAATCAATAAAAACCTATTTTAAAAAAAGTTAAAAGCTTGAACTCTGTAGCCTGACTGCCAGGGTTTAAAGCTAATAGATCCCACCACTTAAATCCCTGACTAGCAGTATGTCCTGGGCAACTCACTTAACCTTTCTGTGTCTTAATTTCTTCATCTGTAAAACAGAGACAATAATAGTATCTATCTCAGAGAATTACTATGAGGATTAAACGAGTTAATATTTTAAAATGTCTAGAACAGTACCAGAGATTGTGAGTACTGTGTAAGTTTTTAAAAAGGGTTCAATAGGCTGGCTGGTGTGGCTCACTGGTTAAGCGTTGATCCATGCACTAAGAGGTCACTGGTTCAATTCCCGGTCAGGGCGCATGCCCAGGTTCTGGGCCCAATCCCCAGTGGGGGGCATGCAGGAGGCGGCCAATTGATGTTCTCTCTCATCGATGTTTCTCTCTCTCTCTCCCCCCCTTCCTCTCTCTCTAAAATCAATAAAGAAAAAATATTTTTTTAAAAAGGGTTCAATAAGCAATGTTGAGATTTGAGAGTCTAATTGAGATTAGAAACTATAAATTAAATTAATAGGTAGATTCTGCATTTTTTGACATTTTTCACCAAGAGTGCTCAGCTATCAATGTGTATAAGTGAAGAATGAGCTGTCTAAACCTACCTAGCTAGAAGGGGAGGGATCCAGGGTCCTAAGCTTGGGTTGGTTTTGCATTGTGCTGCCCGTTATAGTAGTAGGACATGAAGTCAGATGGCTAATAGGAAGGCAGAGGTGAGGAAGTCAATTGTATAGAGAACTTTAGAAACAAATGTTAAGATTTTATCTTTTACTTGGATTGAGTTGAAAAACCACTGGAAGGCTTTATTTGGAAGAATGACATGATCTGTTAGAGGTTTTAAAGCCTCACTCTGGCTGTTATGTCAAAAAAAAAGAATAGAGTAGCAAAGATGGAAGCAAGGAGAGCAATTAGGAGGCTAGTACAAGATCTGAGCGAGAGATGATGGTGGACTGGACTTGGATGAGTGGAGAAGATAGTTTCATGAGAAGTAGTCAGATTCTGGATATTTATTTTTTAAAGAATGTAGAACCAACATGATTTTTAGATATAGGATGAAAGAAAGGAAAGAGTCAAGAATGATTCCCAGGTTTTTGGCTAGAGCAACAGAAAAAATGAATTTGACATTTAATGAGATTGTAAGAGTGAAAAAGGAATAAGTAAGACTTTGGGAGGGGGGAGGTCAGGAGTTGAGTTTTAGACATGTGGAGTTTAGATGCCTAGTGAACATCTATGCGGAGATGTCAGGTAGGCAATTAGATATATGGGACAAAGCTCAAGAGAGAGGTACAGTTTTGCGAATCCTCAGTAGACTGAGCCTAAAGCTAAGAGATTGGGTGTGATCATCTAGGCAGTATTTTTAGAAAAAGAAGAGAAGCAGTCCAAGTACTGAGTCCGTGAGCATTCCAACTTTAAGAGATTGGGATGAGATGACCCATCTAAGACAGTAGTAGCCATAGAGATGGAAGAAAAAATAGAAGGTGACATCCTGGAAGCCAAGAGAGGAAGATGTTTCTTAGATGAATTCACATGCATCTGTGCGCACACATAGACACACACACACACACACACACACACATGCATGCATAGCACATATCATATATGAAGATAGAACGATCAGGGGTACCAGCTACTTTTACTCACTGATTGTCATAGTCTCTATTTGCAGGCAAATTTACTTGGGAAGCCAAATTATTAAATAAGGTAGCTTGATAGGTGTGTAATCAGAGCAAGAGGTGTTCGGGGTGTTCATTGGATCACCTCATTGGCTAGTGTAATCAAGTTATGATAACCCAAAGCCCCATCTCCATTATGGGACATACTCCATATTGCTGGCCAGTGTCTTGGCACCATTTCCTTGGGTCAGCTCTTTAAACACATGGCCAAGGTTTTTCCAATAGAACTTATTTTTCTAAGCTTCCACCACCCAGGGGGCATATTCTTTCCTTAGATATGTTAATGTCCCTCATCTTGTTTTTATTAAGTCTTATCCTAAAACTTCTTATACATTTTTGAGGGGAGAGGTGGTCACTTTTTCCTTTGACTAAAATGTAGACTTTCTACTTAGAAAAATATGTACATAAACTCTCAAAACTTTGTGTACAATTTCATCAACCAAGGTTAAGAATTCCTACTTTAAATCACCTTATCTCTGTTTTGCTGACTCACAGAAGTTAAACTGGTTCCCTTCTTTCACATATTGAGCCCTCCTCCTCACCGTTGCCTCCTTTCCTGCTTATTCATTACACAGCCTGTCTTATGATCTACACCATAGGGCTTTCATGTAAAATTGTTTTATAGTGAGGTATTTCTGGTACTTCAGCGAGCCTGGAGAGTGAGGTAGACCTTCATACCTTATTCTTTCCTGCACAAATGGCTTTATCGTGAAGTCCTAGTCTGTGCTGTTACAATAACACAAATATATAAGGCTCATGCTAGCCAATTCTGAAATTGAGCTTTTAGTTAGGGTGTGAGAATCTTACTATAAGATGCTACTGTTACAACATTTAGGAATGTGTGTGTGTGTGTGTGTATTTTTTTTTTTTTTTATTGATTTTTTTAGATAGAGAGGAATGGAGAGCGGAAGAGAGAAACATCGATGAGAGAGAAACATCGATTGGCTGCCTTCTGCACATCCTATACTGGGGATCAAGCCCGCAACCTGGGCATGTACCCTGACTGGGAGTTGAACCAGTGACCTTTTGGTGCATGGGACGACGCTCAATCCACTGAACCACACCGGCAGGGCAATACATAATTATTATTAAATTTTTGGAGGAAATAGAGGAAGATTGAAAATATTTGCCTTTGGGGGGGGGATGCTGTCCAGAATATTAAGAACAACACCCATCTGGACTTCACAGAAAGTATCATGAGAGCCTTTAGATCCCTTCTTAATTTAAAATGCATTAAAAAAATGTAAAACTGTAAAAAAAAAAGAAAGTGTCATGAGAGTGTCAGTGATTAGAACTGATCAGATATTTGGCTGTCCTTTTCAACCAGAAGATGGATTTGAACCAGATTACCACATCCATGGTTTAGTTTGGAAGAGGGGGGGTGGGGAGCCAATTATTTGTCTCTTTGTTCAAAGGCCTTTTTTATATTGTAGATCCCTGAAAAGCTGGTAGAGAAGCCAGCCTTTCACATCCATTAAGGTTAGCCCTGAAACTGTTGAATTTGATCTCTTCCATTTGCCATCTGGATACAGTAGAGAAAAAGCTATTCTGCATTGGGTTGCTGGACACCATCCAGAAAATAATATGTCAGGGGCATCAAAGGCTTGAGGCACTTGGTCCAGTCTGTCTAATGATCACAGGCAGGGGCTGCTCTCCAGTTTTGCAGTGTGTATGTGTGTGTGTGTGTGTGTGTGTGTGTGTGTGTGTGTATATATATATATATATATATATATATATATATATATATATATATATATCTCCCAGTAAAATAGATCACAAGGATTACTGCCAACTTGTCAAAGCTAGGATTCTTCCATCATAGACTTCAAAAAAGGACCAGGTTTTAATTGGGCAAGGCTTGCTTTCCAAAACTGAGGAAGCTCCATCTCATTCCAATCTACCCCTTTCTTATGGAGAGCACTTAATGTAAGGAGGATTTTAATTCCTAGATGGCTTCATCCTACACCCAAATGCCAAATTTAAAGTCTCCTTAAAATTGACCTCATTTAAAATTGTATTCCTTATCCTCTGTATAAGTGGGCCCAGTATCTGGCCAGCTAATGACCAGGCTGGCAGCTTTCCAGGAATCTGACAACCACATCTCATTATTCACACCAACTGGAGCCAATTGTAGCTGATTTTTTTTTTTCTTTTTATTCTGTTATTTTAAAATGTGGATAGGAAGCAAAAGCAAGCAATGGCATGTCGTTTGGTCTCCTCTGGGATCGGGGAGGAGCCTTGCATAATAAGACCTCTAATACCAGGGAGCATATGGCTGTGTTTTAAGGTAGCTGGAGGCCATCTAAGTCTAAGCTCCGATAAAGCAGGCTTTGGTTGGGGTGTTTGCAGGATGTACTTAGGGATGAATTCATAGCTTCTGCAGTAGGTAAAATTGTGGGACCATTGCCATTCTGTCTCTTGCACAGAGATGAGATGGCAGGAAGAGTTGCCAAACCCTAACCATGAACATTGCTTTTCCTTGTGGACAGGAATGGGCCCCAAGCTGCACCCTAAGTACTAGGGAAACTCCCAAATCTCTCATACTAACCTAGGGAGCTGGAAAAGCCCCTGCTGGGTTCTGGCCAGCTCACTAAAGGGAGTGTTGTGGACAGCGGCACTCTGGTTTGATACTTTTTTCAGTTTATCCAGTAGAGCCAAAGTTATTTCTTACTCTGCTCCAGACTGGTACTGTCCACACTCCCATCCTGTCACTGAGAGACTTCACTCTCAAAATCTTCCCGTTCTTTTCACTCTTTAGGTATCTTGGTATTGGGAAAAACGAGTAGTTCTACATTAAGAAAAACAAACAGCCCTGGCCAGTTTGGCTCAGGGGTTAGAGCATTGGCCTGCAGACCAAAGGGTCTCGGGTTCAACTCTGGTCTAGGGTGTGTACCTTGGTTGCAGTTCAATCCCCAGCCCTGGTTGGAGTTGTGCGGGAGGCAGCCAATTGATGTCTCTCTCTCACATCGATGTTTCTCTTTCTCTCTCTCTCCCTCTCTCTCTTCCTCCCTTCCACTGTATCTGAAAATCAATGGAAAAGTATCCTTGGGTGAGGATTAAAAAAAGGAAAACAAACAAAATCTCCTCCAAACATAAATCAAGCAAAGCAATGTTAACAATTCTTAGTAGCGTTATCCCTGCTAAGCTTTGTGCACATACAGCAGATCCTTGAATAATGTCATTTTGCTCAACATCATTCCGTGATAAGGTTGATGAGATGCCCCAGGAACTTAACTCTTGTTTATGTCAGTTAGCCTGTGGTAAAAGTGGTTTCATTTATGCTGTTTCACTTCAAGTCGTAGAACCTATTGATGACATTGAGTGAGGATTTACTGCATGCATAGCTTTATTTATTTTTTTTGACGATTTAAAAAAAAATATTTTTAGAGAGAGAGGAAGGGAGAGGGAGAGAAACATCAATGTGAGAGTAAAACATCAATGGGCTGCCTCCTGCACGCCCCCTACTGGGGATCAAGCCCAAAACTTTTTGGTGCACAGGATGACGCCCAAACAACCAAACCACGCTAGCTAAGGCTGCATGGCTTTCATTTGGCTCCTTTCAGGCTGGCCTATCCCTTCTATACTGGTGATCTGTTTTTAAAGAATTAAACTTATTGTGGTGACATTGGCTAATAACATTATATAATTTTCTGGTGTACACGATTATAAGGCAACATCTGTGTACTCTATTGCATGCTCCCCACTGGAATCTAATTTCCTTCTGTTACCATATATTTGACCCTCTTTCCTTGTTGGTAACCACCATATCGTTTTATGTATCTGTGAGTTTGTTTTGTTAGTTCATTTGTTACTTTTTGTCTTCTATTCTACATGAGTGAAATTATACTGTTTTTGTTCTTTTCCATCTGACTTATTTCACTTAGCATAATACTCTCAAGATCCATACATGTCATCACAAATGGAAATATTTCATCTTTATTATGGTTGAGTAGTATTCCACTGTCTGTGTGTGTGTGTGTGAGACATCTTCTTTATCCAGTTATCCATTGATGCACATGTAAGTTGTTTCCATGCCTTGGCTATTGTAAATGATGCTGCAGTGAACATAGGGTTATATATATCTTTACAAATAAGTGTATCATTTTTTCCTATAGTGTTTATCTGCTCTCAGATACCCTCCCTGGTTTTTAAAAAAAGGTCATTAGAGCCAGAATTCCTGGCCCTGCTTACCTCCTACCCAAGTTACTTAACCCATCTGCACCCTAGTCACCTTATCTTTAAAATGGGACCAGGAATAGTGCCTGTGTTATACACTTGTAGCAGTTAAGTAAGAAATGTGAAAAGAGCCTGACATAGCAGAGTACTCAATATATATTTACTGATGTTGTTATTTTCATGATTTGATGTACTTTAGTGTAACAAGTTTAGTTATTTTTATCCCATCCAAGTATTCCCCACTTTAAGCCCTTTATTGTTTGTTGTAGATAAAGATTCTGAGTTCTGCTTCGAGCTAATGCAGGAGGGGTTGCAGTGAGGGACATCCTCAAGGTCACATGTTGCCTTGCTGGCTCTGGAGCTGCAGCAGGAGCTCAGAGTTGGAGAAGCCGGGACACCCATTCCCCTGCCAGCAGATGAGCTCCTGGGGGACAGGCGTTCCATCTTGTCATTCACCCCTGTCTTACCAGTTTCTAGGACTGTGCCTCCAAGATGGGGGCTCCTCCTCTTCAGTTCAGTTCCTCAAACACTCCCATGATTTTTTAAAAATAATTTTTCTTTATTGATTTTAGAGAGAGAGAGAGAGAGAGAGAGAGAGCGAGAGAGAGAGAGAGAGAGATAGAAACATCAATGAGAGAGAGCATCGATTGGTCACCTCCTGCACACCCCCCATCTGGGATCGGGTCTACAACCTGGGCACGTGCTCTGACCGGGAATCAAACCAGTGACCTCTTGGTGCATGGGTCGATGCTCAACCACTGAGCCACACCAGCCAGGCTCCTATGATTTTTTAAAAAAATTATATTTTACCTTTTTTCTTTAAAAAAAAATGTTTTTTAACTGCCATTATCTGTCTGGAGCCCTTTTTAGTTTTAAGGAATCCCCTCTGTGTGAGCTTTGGTGGGAGGCAGGATCCCTTCTGCCACGATGGAAGCCAGAGGAGGGTTCCTCTGTTTCTCTGCCCTCAGGCAGAATGAGTGCAGACAAGCACCTGACCTGAGCTCAAGCAGTAGCACTTGCCTACATGACCTGCCCTGTCTGCTTTCCCAGTCTCGTTCCTGCTGCTCATCTCCCCTGGCTCCCTGCACACCAAGAACTTCGGCCTCCTCTCTGTTTTTGTTGGTTTTGCTCTTTTGTTTTTACCTCGGGGATATTTTTGCCTTGTCTCTTCTTACTATTTGTTCTCTCATTTATTCTCCAGGTAAATATTCAGATGGCATCTAATCCAGATGCTTTCTGCATTCATCCTGTCCAAAGTAGGCGCTTCCCCATTGCTCAGTTATTTCTCCTGGTTTTCCCTTCATGGCACTAATCACGTTATGTGTTTATCATGGTTATTTGTTTACCTAAACCCAAAACCAACGTTGGATGTGAATTACTTGCCACCTGAGATAGAGGGTGCAAGGCATCCACTTGATCTGAGTGAGGGGAGAGAGAGTCTAGGGAGCCAGGCCTGGCCCTAAGGCAGGCTTATGGGGATGACAGAAAGGGCCAGGCTCCTCTGGAGACCATGGCCCCGTCATGGGCCTTGAAGCCGAGCAACTCAATGAGCAATTATTTCACTCAAGTGGGGAACAAGAACAGGGAAGAACGGAAACCCTCCTTTGAGTGAGCTTCACCTGTCATTGCAGAAAAAAGTTGAAAACTGCTGCTTTGGGGTAGCACTCCATTTAGTGAGTAAGAACAGGTAATCAGGAACCAAAAGGGACAAAATTGGGAAGCCAGAAAGGCTAAAACACAATATAATATAGCTTCATAAAAATCAAAGGAGTGTATTTTAAAGGACGATAATAAACAGGGTCAGTGGGTGGATTCAAAGACATCATTGAAGGGCACCAAGACAGAAGAGGCCATTGGATTAAAGGATTAGGGGACCATTGTTGGTTTTAGAAAAGCTTTAGTATCTTGTTGGGTGAGAAACCAGATTGGGGGGAAGTTAAAGTGGGTAGGTTATGGGGAGTTAAAGTGGGGATGGCAAGGATAGGGTTCTCACAGCAATATTTGGGAAGAATAGGAGTGGAAAAAATAACTCCAGATAGGGGTAGACTTCTTTATATGTCTGTACAGTAGGAAAGGCTGTGTAAAGAGAGAAAGATTAAAGATGGAAAAAAGAAAAAGAAACCTTGATGGAGAAATAGTCTGAAGAACACACAAAAGAATAGAATGAGCAGCACTGTGGAAAGGGGTCAGTCATAGGAGGATTTTTCTCTTTAAAACAAAAGATGAGAAAAGATCGTTATCTACTTTTAAACATTTGGAGGTACAGAATAGAGAAGATACTTCACACTGAACTCAGTTAAGCAAGAACTGGGGTCATCTGATGAAAGGAGGGGAGCTAGCTAGCTCCTGGGGGTTTAAGTAGGCTGGAGATTACAGATGGGCAAGAGACATATGAAAAAATGCTCAAAGTCACTAATCATCAGAAAGATGCAAATTAAAACAACAATGAGGTATCACCTCACACCTGCCAGAATGGCTGCCATCAACAAATCAACAATGACAAGTGCTGGTGAGGGTGTGGAGAAAAGGGGACTCTAGTACACTGCTGGTGGGAATGCAGACTTGTGCAGTCACTATGGAAAACAGTATGGAGTTTCCTGAAAAAATTAAAAATGGAACTGCTTTTTTACCCAGTGATCCCACTTCTAGGAATATATCCTAAGAATCCTGAAATACCAACCAGAAAGAATATATGCACCCCTGTGTTCATAGCAGTGCTATTTACAATAGCTAAGATCTGGAAACAGCGCAAGTGTTCATCAGTAGATGTGTGGATAAAAAAGCTGTGGTACATTTACACAATGGAATACTATACAGCTGTAAAAAAGATGGGTCTCTTACCCTTTGAGATGACATGGAGGGACCTGGAGAGCATTATGCTAAGCGAAATAAGCCAGTCAGAGAAAGACAAGTATCACATGATCTCACTTATATGTGGAATCTAATGAACAAAATAAACTGACAAACAAAATAGATCCACAGACATAGAAGCATGGAACAGACTGACAAATCTCAGAGGGAAAGGGTGGGGGGTGCAGGAAGAGACTAACCAAAGAACTTACATGCATATACATAACCCATGGACACAGACAGTAGTGTGGTGAAGGCAGGGGAGGGGGAGGCTGAAGCAGGGTGGAGGGGGTCAATGGAGGAGAAAAGGTGGGATATCTGTAATACTTTCAACAATAAAAATAAATTTAAAAAAAATTAGCTCTAAGTGAAATGGACCAGTGAATTAGCTGGCTTGACTCAATCGTCATTAGACTGTAAAGTTCTCAAGGGCAGGGACTGTGTTTTATTACTCTTGTGTTCCCGCTGCCCAACACAGTGTTTAGTGCATGCTTAGTTCTCAATAAATATTTGGATGGATGGAGAGTCTGATATCTGGTATGTGCTTATGGAAAGTTTATTTTAATTGAATTAAACTACTCGACCCTGAATGAAGGCCTAGGTGAAATGAAATGTAATAATTAAACTAAGCCCATAATAGGTCTGCAGTTTGGAAACTGGACTTAATAAAGTAGATGGCACCCATTCTGTAAGCCCACATTGTGTGTTGGCGTTCCTAGGATGAGGGGCAGCAGTGGTATTTGTTTGGGCAGTGCTGGACGGAAGGGTGAGTCGCTGGATCTAGCACACATTATTCTGCTGCCTGTAGCTCTGGAATTTGGCCCCAGTTTAGAAAAGCAGTATTTAGGCCCCGTGTTTGCAGTGACAGTGGCCCCCAGCAACCTGGACCTTCCTCGTCTGAATGTTCTAGTAACCTTGAGATAGGTCAGATCTTTCTATTTAAAACTGAATGATTAGCATGGCGTGTTAGAGAGGCTTGGGGATCTGTGTTAGGAATCCTGTATCAGATATGAAAACTGAACATCAAAATTCCAGATTTAGTTCATTAAGAGACTTTGAAGAGAAAGGAGGACAGAGACAGACATGCTTGAAAAACACAGGAAAAAGGCTTATTTTTCTATGAGAATAAAAAGGACACTGGTGATAAAACTCTCCTTCATTTAATAATTACATACTGAGCACCTGTGGTGTGCAGAGGACGTTTCCTTAAGATGAGCCTCGTAAAATGTGGCTTGTTCACTGGGCACATTTATTTATCATCCTTTATGAAATATAGCATGGTCTTGTTTTGATTTTAAATCAGTGAACTAATATTCCAATTGATTACTTCCTAACAAAGGGAAGTTAAAATGATTCTGATACTAAAACATGCATTTCTCCTCAACTGACCAGTTAACATTAGGAGTTTGCTGTTTCTTCATTACGACCGGGGACCAGTGTAGGACCAAAACCTTTTCCTCCGTGTTGCTTTGGTTTTTAGGAAACGGCACAGTGGAAGCCTTGGCCCCTTGAACCAGAGCAGTAGCAGGTAAGTGAAGGAGGAACTAGATTTCAAAATATTTGGTTTTAAAAGGTTATTTGTCATGTTGAAGTCATCACCCAACATCTGATGTTGATTGTGAGATTCTTAATTTACCCTCCTTAAAGATTCAGATTTAAAAAACGTTAACACATTGCTGCTGGGTTTTCCCACAAATCCCATTTCTTAACTCAACTCAGAACACCCTGGTCCTGCAGAGTTCTGCTGTATTTCTGCCCCTGCTGGACCCGGGCGAGCTCCTGATGCCCGGCGGGGTGCTCGCGGAGCTTGTCCTCCAGAAAAGAGGAAATGACACTATATTGTAGGTTAGACACACTCTCCCCAAGGGCAGAGCTGAATTTATACTATGAGCTCCCTGTATACTTGTGAATGCCTCTTCAACAGCATATTGTTAAAATAGAATGTCAGGAAATCATCACATAAAATTCACTCTGAACTGCAGGTAAGATTGCTTGCATTCTACAGAGAGTTGAGCAACTTTTTAAGGGGTTTGTAAAAGTAGGTTTTTTCAGGACATTTTATTCCAAGAGTATTTTATTATAGATTCAACTAAAGTTAACAATACATTGAGAATTGGGAAAAATGCCCTGGCCTGTGTGGCTCAGTGATTAGAGTGTTAGTCCGTGGGGTTCAATTTCTGGTCAAGGGCACAAAGGCATGTACCTGGGTTGCAGCTTCAATCCCTGGCCCTGGTGAGGGTGTGTTTGGGAAGCAACCAATCAATGTGTCTCTCTTGCATCGATGTTTCTCTCTCTTCCTCCTCCTCCTCCTCCCTCCTTTCGTGAGGATTAATAAAAAAAGAATTAGGAAAAGTGTTCTGAGAGTTGTAGATATTGATGACTAAAAAATGGCTATCATTTGCATAGTAATCTGGGAAAGGATAATTTGAAGATGCCCTACTAGTCTTGGTAAATGTCCTTCATTCTCCTCTCCCCTGGGGCTACTGAGTGCCAGGGAACTTAAGACCAGATTTGCAGTCCTGCATTCTCTGAGCCTCATGTAGTTAGTATTCATTTCTACTTTGTTCATATGTGTATATGGAACCTTCACCCTGTTGCTATTAGGAGTAAACATGGTTCTTACCCGTGAGTATTTCACTGGCTGCTGAGGGAAGTAGTCTTGTAGGGAAAGTAAATTACGGAACAACCATGTGCTATATAGGAGGGGGAGAACAAAGCGTTGTAGGTCTTGCAGGAGGAAGGACTCACCTTGCCTGGGGAAGGTGGAGAAGACCTCACAGATGTGGTAACATCAGAATTGGGTCTTAAGAGAGCATTGAAATTTGTGAGGTGGAGAAAGGCTACTAGGCAGGGAGAACGGAATGTACAGAGGATTGGAGCTGAGAAAGAGGATGGCTTCTTCTGGGAACTAAGAGGTATACAGTTAATTCATGGAGAGGCATGGTGGGAGAAGAAGGCTGAAAAGGGAGACTTGGGCCTTATTAACTCAGCAGTGCTGGCGTCGTAGGGACCAACAACAAAGGTAAAATGTCAGGAACGTGAGAGAACTTTTAAAGTACTTTTTTTGTGACATAAATCATCTGAAAGGGCATTGGACTATTTTTTTCTGCATCAGTGATTTAAAAAAATTCTCATCAAGATGGAAAATAAAGCAAGTCACTTTAGTACGTATTACTCAACTAATGACATTTCCATAGCATCATCTTTACCCAGGGAGGTGGGGTTCCGTCTACACAGAACAGCTCTGTTGCACTCAGTATGTACACGTCTCACTCTTCACTGTTTGGTGGTTCAGACGAGAGTATTTGCAGTACTTTCTCAGGAGCTATGATTCTTTGATAGTAATATCAAAACAAAAGTCAGTGTTATTTTTCACAAAAATGTCAGAGTATACTGATTTTGACAAGCAGTTGCGTCATCTGTGGTACCAAGTATTTTATGATTAATCATTGTTCAGTATACAGTAATTTGTCATCAAAGTAGATGAAAAATAATGTACTTTCAAACTACTGGATTGAAATTGTTGAAAATGAAAGCAATATTCTATTATTTATTTTAATTATTTTACCGACTAAATTATTTTACTAATTATTTTACCTACTAGAACATTAATTATTTTACCTACTAAAATTTCTTCATAGCAGAGAATTATGTACAATATAAAAATTTCCAATTGGAGAGGGAAGGGAGTCTCAAAAACTTAGAAGTAAATTGCATTCGAAATCATCATAGTTTGCGTGTGAGTGCTGATTTTGTGGTGAGGCTGTTGAAAAATTATCATTTTTCACTCAAAGCATATTTACAAAAATAGAATATACCCATATAAAATATATAATGTATAAAAATAAAATCAGAGTAGAAAGCTTATTGGAAAACAGCATTAACCACAAAGGGGACGTGATAAATACTCATTGGCAAATAAAGGCAGTTTTTTGGAGTTACTGGAAATCAAACAAAAATATAAAAGAGAATCATTATTTTTTGTTTATACATTCACAACTTTATGAGTATAAGAATGCACAAATTCCAAATGAAATAAGCGGTATGAAATGAAGATGCTGCATTACCTTCGTAATGAGATAAGTATTTCTTCAGCTTGAACAATACACGATGAGGCCACTTAATAACAATGAGAAAAATGTCATAAATTTGTATAAACAATCAGGAAAGGGAAAGCTCTTATAATTAAATAAATATTCTTGACTTTTAGTAGGCACCGTGAGACAACTGACTAAGGAATGTCGAGGTGTTCCAGACACACACACGCAGAGTACAAATTAGAAGTCTGATGTCACCATTAAACAGGAGCAGAGAATCGAATGTGATGGTGACGTTTTACAGTAAGCGCTAAGTACTCTTTTGTGTGAAATTCTAAGGTTTGTTAGTAAGTGTGAGGAATTGAATTCTGAAATGCCCCCAGTACGGATACTTCTTTGACGACACAGTATCTACAAACAGATTCGCAGTTGTTTCGGAACTTGTGTAAGAGGCCCAGAGTGACATGCAGGAAGCTATGTGGCATGTCAAAACTATGTGGAACTGTTCGTTCCCTAACATCATGGGCTGTCATCGAGAGCTTCCAGAGATTATCCAGGTAATCTTACCCACATAAAAAGGGATGTGAATTAATGATCAGCTGATGCTAGATTCCAAATGGAAGTTTTCTCCTTACATTTATTTATTTCCTACAAAGCATTATAATCATCCTTTCAAAGGAGCTTCAACAAAAATCATAGACATGATTATAGTCAGTTGGTATATAAATATTTTTTTGCATTTAGGGCTTTAAATTCTATATCCTAAAGCTCACACTTGTGGTTTTAGTTGGTTATGATACTGGCTCTAGGGCTAGGATGATTAACAAAAATAGCATGTTATAAAATGTTAAATGTAAAACTTTTACCCCAAATTTCTCATAGGATTTCTCACTTCCTTAATTCAAGTTCATTCATGGAGATGCTCGCCCCTGCCATGTCTAAGTCATCTGTATATGAGTGAAGTTAGATTTTGAAGACGTTTATACACTAATGAGGTGTTTGGACTAGACCCTATAGGAAAGGCAGATACAAAAGTCAGATAAAGCCATTGAAACAGTACAGGTGAGATGATTGGGGTTTAGACTACACTGATGGAGACAGAAACGCGAAATTGTATAGGATACCATCCCTGGGGATTTAGCAATTGATTAGATGATGTTAATAAAAATAGCTAGTATTTTTTCCAGCTTTACTATGATATAATTGATATATAACATTGTGTAAGTTTAAGGTATACAGCATGATGGTTTGACATGTATATGTTGTGAAATAGTTACCACAATAAGGCTAGTCAACTCATTCATCACCTCACATAATGATAATTTCTGTTGTGTGTTGTGAGAACATTTAAGATCAATCATAGCTAATATTTATTGAGCACTTTCTATGCACTAAGCACTTTTTATGTACTGATTTATTTAATTCTTGCAAGGATCCTATGAAGTGGTACTATTAAAATTTTGATTTCAGATGAAGAAAATGAGGTACAAATACTTGGCAGAGATTGCATATCTAGTAATTGGAGGAGCCAGAATTTTCACCCATAGACTCTGGCAAGGGAAAGGAAGGAATTAGAAGTGACTCACAATTGGGAGACTGAGTCAGTGGTTGTGTCATTAGCCAGTGTTGAAAATACAGAGCAGCAGGCTTGCGGGGAGCTGACTGGCAGGTTGTGTCAGCAGATTTGGTTTTGATATGGTATTAAGTCTGAAGAGCTGCTCATGGGACATCCAAATGGATATGTCCGATAGATACTTGATGGTAAGTACTAGAAATAATATCTGGTGTTAAAATTCATTTTTTTCTCAAAGAGAAAATATTGCTTTAATGTATACATTATGCAGCTACAGGAAAACATGAAAAATTTGTGATACTATTTCCCAGCTCAAAACAGCAACAGTGTTTTTAACAGGGGAAAAGCTTTGTGAAAGTGTATTCTCCGGTCCTCTTTACATTAAGTTCGGTATGTAAATAACTGTCTTACTTGGAACTTTGTGATGTTTTTCACCAAGCAGATAGTGGAGGGGAATTCACTCATTATGATTTGCACCCACCCGAACATAAGTGAATTTACTTCATTACAATCTCCCCTCCCACCCTCACCCTTTGTTCCAGCATTCCTCCAAATGTACCCCTGGCTCGCTTGAACCACGGGGTACTCCAGTTCAAACCCAGCTGTTTATGGGAACTGCTTTTGTGGAAATCATTAAAGAAAGAAAGGCCTGTGAATTCTCTGGCCGAAGCACTGCCTGTTTTCTGTGTCATTTCAGTCTCATTAATCAGCAGTGCAGCAAGGTAGACACTGTGCTGTGTGTTTTACTGTCCCCAGCACAGCAGCGCCTGCGTCTCTGCCCCCAGGCCGACGCATTGGGGAAAAGAGAGAGGGAAACCATCAATCTTCCCAGCTGCACATGTCAGCAGTGATTCCTTCCCCCTTCCGTTGGCTGTCTCTCTCACCACCTGTGTTTAGAATTAGCACGGAAGCTGCTGCCCAGATGAATAAGAACTACTGTCCCTGTCACCTGCCCTGGTGCGGACCACCACTTCTAAATGAAAACAAGGTGTACACAGGGCAGCTATCTTTGTTGTGAGCAGTGCAAGAGAGAGAACCACCCGTCCCCTTAGAAGTTCATTGCAATGTAAAATTAAAGCAGGTTTTAGGTCATACCTTCTAGAAGGTAGCATCGTTTATTGGATCAGAGGGGTAAAATCAAATAATTTCTTGAATGCTTTGTTCTATTCTCCTAGTCTCCCTCTGCAGTGTGGACAGCTGAAGTTGATCTATGTAGGTTCAAGTCCTGACTCCACTATACTAGCTGGCACTACTCATGAACCCCTCTGTGCCTGTTTCTGCATCTGCAAAACAGAAATGATAGTGTTACCTACCTCACAGGATTCAGTGAGGTGATGCATTCATAGCTCTTGCTATAGCACTTTGCACATAGTAAGCACTCAATAAATGTTAGCCATTATTATTGTTAAATTCACTGTTTGAATAATAAAACTGAGTTCAGAGAGGTTAAATAATTTGTGCAAGGTCCTAGGAGATGTAGATGGAATTTGAACCTAGCTCTGTCTGATCCTCAAAGTTCGTGCCCTTTCTGTGACATTATATTGTCTCCATTCTAGTTCCATCTTACAAATAACTTCATAGGTAAGCTTAATAAATCAGTTAAGTTTATTTATGCTTTTATTACCTTTATGTAAAATGAAAATGTTCATGATTGACATTCCTGTTAGTATGAGATTGTTATCATTTCATGTCCATTAATATAATCAGGCCATATGAAGAACAGCTAGGCTTTTTTTTTTTTTTTTTTTTTAATTTGGCTATTTAAAAAAAGTTAAATAGTACAAAAGTGTCAAAAAGGAAGTCATTACTCCCATTCTTAAGGGTAACCATTATTAAGTTCAATGTGTATTCTCCTTCCTTATCAGCATTTATCTGTTTAAAAATGTTTCTATAGAATCACTGGGGGCTCAGCGCTGTTCCTGGGCCTGGAGGGGGATGCTGTTGCTCCCACGTTACAGCGGAGGAGGTTGTCTGACTTGCACGAGGAAACACAGCCAGTGCCCTGCAGAGCTGGTGCTTGACTCTGCCTTCCTGCTCCAGATTTGGGCCTTTCACCTCCTCTCTGTGCGCTCAGTACTGACATTCTTCTTCTCTGTTCCATAGTATTCCACCATATACAAATAAGGCTGCGCTTTATTTAATATTTCCCCTACTGATGGACATTCCGTTGCTTGTAGTTCTTTTGTTACTAAATAATCATGTGGGGATATTTTGCCCGGTGTCCTTACATTCTTGTCTGAGTATTTCTGAAGGACAGTTTTCTGTATGTTGAATGGTTGGGTCAAAATATATAAACATTTTGTTGATGGTTTCCTTTGCTGTGCAAAAACTTTTTAGTTTTATGTAGTCCCATTTATTTTTTTCTTTTGTTTCTAACAAAGTGGAGATAGACTCGTGGATACAGAGAACAGACTGACAGCTGTCATAGGGGTAGGGGTTGGGGGCTAGGTGAGAAGGATGAAGGGATTAAGAAAAAAGAAGAAAGACTCATGGACACAGACAACAGTATGCTGATTGCTGGAGGGAAGGGGAGAGGGAGGAGGTAGGAGAGGGTAAAGGGGGATAAATGGTGATGGAAGGAGACTTGACTTGGGGTGATAAACACAATACAATATACAGATGATGTGTGGTAGGCTTGTATACCTGAAACCCCTATAATTTTTATTAACCCATGTCACCCCAATAATTTCAATTAAAAAATATATACTTAAATGTTGACCTTCATAAATGTCAGATAACATATGGATTGGATTTTCACTACATGCCAAGCACCAAGTACTTTGTTTTTTTATCCTCACCCGAGGACATTTTTGCATTTATCTTCAGACAGAGTGGGAGGGGGAGAGAGAGAGAGAGAGAGAGAGAGAGAGAGAGAGAGACATCGATGTAAGAGAGACACATCAAGTGGTTGCCACCCACACCCCACACGACCCCAACCGGGGCTGGGGACAAACTGCAACTGAGGCACATGCCCTTAGTGGGAACCGAACCCGGGATTCCCTGGTTCGCAGGCCGATGCTCTAACCGCTGAGCCAAACCAGCCAGGGCAAGCACCAAGTACTTCAATAATCTCATTCTAATCCCCCAGCCACCCTGTGAGGTAGGTATATTACTGTTCCCATGTTGTAGATGCTCAAGGCCATATAGGTACTAGAGCCAGGACTTGACCCAGGCAGCCTGGAGCTAGAGCCTGCTTCTTACCCATGGTTAATAACCAAACAAGATATTTGTTACTGCTTGCCTTTGCCATGTTTCTGACTGATTCAGAAGTTGAGTTAATCTGAGCTGACAGAGGGTCTGAACTGATGCGAGTGTTGAAACAACCCTGGGGATTGTATCCGTCTGCAGGTTAGATGACGAGAAAGGGAACCATGGGTTGCTGGAAAACGAGACTTCTTTCTCCTAGTAGTGGTCAGGGCAGCCAAGAGATTCTGTCTCTCAACTATCTTTATGCCGTGAAAATAACTTTAGAAATTTTTTTCTCTCTGTACTGTGAGTACCTTATAAGAAATTCTCCTCAGAGGTTCCGAACACTGGAGATAATCCTAGTGTTATTTCGTACGTTGTGTATAAGGATTTCTGGTGTCTCGGCTTCACTTAGCCAAGACCTCCTGCTGTTAGTCCGTGTTTGTGGTCAGCCGACTGAGCTAACACGAGGTCCACCTACAGCTGCTTGAGTGTTGAATCCAGACTCTCTGATAGGGTTAGAGGGAGTTAGAGAGTTTGCCAGGCAGGGATATGGGTACAAAAGAGCTTTTTTTTTTTTTTTTTTACAGAGATGAGTTTGTTTTCTATCCATTACAATTCTGATGTGAAGTTCGGGCTACATAGGCTCCCTGAATCCCTGAGCCCTAAGGACTTAGGGACTGGACATTGCCAATAGTGTACCTAACCATGGAAGGTGGTGTGCTTACCTGTCGCAGGTGTCTTTTCTCACCAACATAGAGGCTCTAAGCCACCTTCAAGTCTGCTGACTGTCATGGCTGCTGAATGTGATATCAGAACTGCCGAAAGCCAAGGAGGCCTCTGACCGTGTGTTAATAAATAACTGTCTCAGGGATTGTGTTACCTTGAAATGTAAATTATAAGCAAGCGAACTTACTTGTCACATTTTTACAGTCTTTTTATTTCATTTCTGTATGTTTCCAAGCAGATTGGCAGCTTTGGAGAATAATTGTGTAGTAGTTGGCTTAGAATAGAGGTTTTTTGATCTTGGCTGCACATTAGAATCACCTGGGGAACTTTTAAAAATCCCGATGCTCAAGCCAAATCCCAAACTGATTAAATCAGAATCTCTGAGGATGGGGCCCAGGCATCGGTATTTTTTAAAGCTCCCAGCTGGTCACTGTGCAGCCAAGATTGAGAACTGTTGGCTTAGAAGATGTCTTCCCTTTTTCATTTAGGGTGTTTTCATCTGGACCTCATTTTTTGTAGTTGAAGTGAATTTTAAGAACAGATATTGGTGCCCAAATCCCTCTCTAACGGGAGCAAGTATCAGAGTGACCTGGAGGGCTTGTGAAAACACAGGTTGTATAACTTCTCGTTTCTTCTTCTGGATTCTGAGTCAGTAGATCTGGGTGAGGACCCAGGAATTTGCATTTATAACAAGTCTCCTGTTCTGGTGATGTTGCTGGTACAGGGAACACACTGAAGAGCTCTGCTCCAGTTCCAGTGCCTGCCTTCCGCCTGCCTTCTGCTCTTCCAAGGGGGCCAGGCGCCTGCTTCCAGGGCAGTCCTCACAGTGTCAGTGCTAGGAAAGCTAATGGGTGCTTGAGGAAGCTTTGGTGTATTGTCCTACTTTTAGTGATCATACAGTCTAATTTTTTAAGTCTATTCCCTATGCAAATGCAACCTTGTCTTCACATCAGCTTGCTCCCCTTAAACCCTTTCTACTTCCCAATCAGAGCCCCCACTGGGTGGGGTTCTGGTGTCCCAAACAGAACTTGGAGTTCACCTTCCCACAGAAACCATTTTATGAATGGTGTTTAGGTACAGCTGAAATGGGATATTAAAACCATTCTTCAAGAATACTGTGGGCTCAATGAGGCTTCCATGGGCTGCCTTCCAGGCGCTTAACCACCATTTAAAAAATTGAGTCTGAGAGTTTCAGAAAACCAATTTTCAGACAAGCTCTTAGAACATAACTTGTTTAAGAACTGCCTATAACTGGAACATTTGGACCATTTTGTTTACAGTTACTTTGCCCTTTACATTTGGAGCCAAGGTGGGGGGAAAAGGTTTGTCATTCATTCCGCTAACATTTATTAGGTGCTCACAATGTACTGGGCACTGCTATGTACCGGGGATCTAAAGATGAAAGAGTCAGCCCCTGCCCTAGAGGGGCTGGTGCTCTAGGTGGGAAAATATTTACTAAGCAAATAAGAAAATATTTATCAAGTTACCAATGTGATATGTGCAATAATGAGGAGCTGGTGAAGGAGGGGTCTGTTCTGCCTGGGGGGAGAGAGGGGGGGAGGGAGGTAACCCTGGGAGAGGAAGAGAGTGGGAGGGAGGGAGGGAAAGAGAGACTGAGAGCTCTGGAGTTCTGGATTCTGGTCCCAGCTGTGCTGCCAGCTGTGTGCCCTTGGCCTTTTGGTAAGCATCTCTGTGGCACACTTTCCCCTCCTGAGAAGTTTGTGCATGGAGGGGAGGTACTGGTGGGAGTGAGGGTTCTTCGGGGCCAGGCCAAGCCACCCTGAAGTCAGGACATTCTAACCTGGTTGCAGCCCAGTGTGAAGGAAGGAGACAGGACTGGGCAAGGACTCAGATCCAGATCTGACCCACCTGCCCGTGTCTTGGGCAGGTTATTTAACCTTGATGTGTCCTTCCCTGGAAAGTGAGGCCAGAAATCCCTATTCCCATCACATGAGATGAGGTCCAAGCAAGTGCCAGGGAATGTTTCTGGAAGCGAGCGTTCCCACAAGAAGGAAAGGAAATGTGGGAAAGCATTTTTTCCACCATGGAAGGATGGCACAGGGCACACGGGGAAAGGTGCGTGGCTCTCACTATCTGGAAGTGGCTTAAATCTCTAGGAAACTTTTTAAAATCAAGTTTATTCCTTTTAAACTCTTTCACTAGCCTGACAATATGTACTAAGTGCTTATCATCTATGCCCTTAAGAAAATCATAGTCTTAAAAAAAAAAATTTTACCCCCTTTTAAAAAAAATATTTCCTGCAATTTTAATTATTGGCCTACACATTGTTTCTTGTTTGGGGGCCATGTAAGAGCTGCTTTCTCTTATACTGAATTAATATTTACTGTATTGATTCCCAGATCTGAGCATCTGGTTTCATTTCTAAGGAGAAATAAACCCATTTTTCTTGGTGCTGAGTCAGCACTTTCTCTCCAGACCGGGGCTCCTCTACTTTCTGGAAGAAAGAGCTGACTGCGGCAGAACAATGCTGAGCCCGGGCCAAAGAAAGCTTCAAAGCAGCAGCACCTGGGTCCTCCTGGCCGCCGGGCTGAAGTGCTATTTTTCTGTGCTGGGTCTCTTTTGTTTCAGTTCTTAAATCACTAATTGGTAGTACGTAGAGCCTTTTTTTTTTTTTTCTGGTGGAGGTGGAAGAGGGCATAGAGGGGATAAATGGTAGTAGAGACATTTAAAAATATATATATATATTTTTCTTTATTGATTTTTAGAGAGAAAGGAAGGGAGAGGGAGAGAGAGAGAGAGAAACATCGATGAGAGAGAACATCAATTGGCCACCTCCTGCATGACCCCACTGGGGATGGGGCCCAATACCTGGACATGTGCCCTGACCAGGAATCGAACTGGGACCTCTCAGTCCATGGGATGACACCCAGTCCACTGAGCCACACCGACCAGACAGTAGTAGAGACATTTTAAGAAAGTGTTGAGGAGCCTAGGATTGAAATAGTTGGGTGACATAAATGTTAGAATCGAGAAACACTAACAGAGCTCAGGAGTGAGAGTAAGTATAGCTGTACAGTATATCTTATTTATACACAATTAGAAGAATAAATAGTTTTACAGAAAGAGATTTTCATCCCTATTAGTTGACAGTGTTGTTGATTACTTTTTTATCACAATCTGATAACATGCCATTCGTGGAACCAATCAGACATAATATTGTTCAGCCAGGTTTTTGGTTTACCTTTGACTGTAGTTGAAACAGGTGTGATGAATGAACAATTGATGTTACAGCTGGATGTAAGCAGGACTTTGTAATAAGAGTCTTGAAATCTTTTTGACGCTTTGGTTCGCACCGCCGTACCGAAGTTGAGTGTTTCAAAGCTAGTAGGCAGCCTCCTTTTCATGTATTTTATTCACTTGCGATTAAAGATAGAAGCTCTAGCCCTGGCCAGTTTGTCTCAGCGGTTAGAGCATCGGCCTGCGGTCCAGAGAGACCTGGGTTCGGTTCCCGCTAGGGGCACGTACCTCGGTTGCAGTTTGTCCCCGGCCCTGGTTGGTCGTGCGGGTGGCAGCCACTCGATGTGTCCCTTTCACTTCGATGTTTCTCTCTCTCTCTTCCTCTCTCTCCCTCCCACTCTATCTGAACAAAAAATGAAAAAAAAAATGTCCTCGGGTGAGGATAAAAAAAAAAAAATAGAAGCTCTATTTAGATAATCACAAAATTTATCTTTTTCCATAATTAGTAACTTGGGATTTTTCAATTGCTTTAGGGTGCAGTAATGAAAATTCAGATAATTATGAATTTTGTGTATGTTCAGTACCTTAAGACAGGAAGAGTTTTAGCTACATCTGCCAGATTGATAAGTATGTTCTCCCTTTGATTTGAACACCCACCCTTTCTTCTGGAACATTTCAAATCCCAGGGCTGAAGCTGCCCATTAGTAAGATTGGTCCTGTTACAAAATGAGCTGGAGGTGGCATTCATTAAGGAAATATACCTGAAATAAAAATGAAGCCCTATTTTGTCAAAATCCTCCTTTTTGTCCTCTGAACTCCGTGATGGGATTGTAGGTCGATGCTCCAGGTTTCCTGTGAGTGGATGAATGAATGCCTGTGGGCTAGTCTTGAAGCTGTTTTCTTTGTGGTTTGCCTCCTGTCCCCTGGGAAACCCATGCTCTTTTCATTTTCTCCCCCCAACTCTAGTGCTTTTGAACACAGAGCCCCCATCCTTCCACCACCCAAACTGCACATTCCAGCCCTGTGATTTCATGGTACCAGGAGTATCTCCCCTGCCATGCCGCCAGGCTGCCTGCTGACTCTTGCCGGGGAGCAGACGGGAACGTAAACTCACCGCCGAAGAGCAGGATGCTCTGTATATTTTTAAGACCAAAAATCCAGTTCTCATTTAGAGGCTGTATTTTCTTAATGGCTGCTTGAACACGGAACAAAACATTTCTTGTTGCTCTTATTTCTTGATAACATCATTCCCTCTGCGTGGACATATAAAAATCACAGAAACCAGAGAATGAAAAGATATATTAGATTCTGTTCAGTCCGTTCCCACTGGTCACAGTTCTTCTTCCCACATCTCTCCTCTAGCGCTTTTCTCTTCTAGTTTTCTCAAGAATTCATTTCTCCTCTTCTCCTGGGGAATAATTCCTTAGCTTTTTTTCAGATTGATATTCCTAGTCTTCATAACTCCTTACAGTAACATAAAGAGTCCCTCTTCATCCTAGGTCAAGTATTTCTCGATGGTATTTTTCTCTCTCTTCCATTTATTAAGTGCAGAGCTTGTTTTTCTGCTTTGTTTTCTCCCTTCATCAATCAGTTCCTAAAGCCCATTAATCATTTTTTACCTCACTGAAAGCTCCTTTGCTTATTCCCATATCAGGAACCCAGGGCTGGTTAAGGTCTCAAGGTACTGGATGAAGCCTCAGTGATAGATACTTATTCTGTGCTAACCTCTCTCTCTCTCTCTCTCTCTCTCTCTCTCTCTCTCTCTCTCCCTCTCTCCCCCTGTCCCCCTGTCCCCCCTCCCCCCTCCCTCCCTCTCTCCCTCTCCCCAGCTTCAGTTCTCAACTACAAACTATTTTTAAAATAATGTTTCTAAGTTATGATTTGGGGAGTTAGTCACTGGAAGGCCTATTGTGTGTGTGCGTGTGTGTGTGGTTTTAAGTGGTAAGAAATATTTGTTCTCAATTTACTTCAAAGATATTTTTCATATCCCCAGTGTCACACATATTTTAGGTCTCCCAAGTGCGTAGATCAAGTGCAGCTCTGGAGCTGTGATGTAGCATCCTATTTCAGGGCTGTCGTCTCAGGCGCAGAGAGGAAAATTAGCAGATACGGGGAAAGCAGACTGTACTTGTAGGATTTGGAATTCTTGGGGAAGGGAAAGGCAAAATTGAAGTAGCCTTGGCACTGCCATATCTCAAGTAGATGAGCCCTTAGGAGCTAGTTTCAGGGATAAAGATAAAGACTTTTTTATGTTACTTTTAAAAATTTCAGCTTTATTGAGGTATAATTGACAAACAAAACTGTAAGATATTTAAAGTGAGCGTTGTGGCAATTTGATATAATTGGGAAAGGGTTCCTCCCATCTGGTTGATGAACACATCCATCATCTCACATATTTATGTTTTTTTTGGGGGGGGGGGTTTCTTTTTTTTTTTGGTGAGAACATTTAACTTCTGGACTCTTGGCAAATTTCAGTTATACTACACAGTGACAGTGTTATCAACTATAGTCACCGGGTTTTACATTAGATACTCATATGCTATATGATTTCCTGGATTGGAGGACTCAATGTTATAAAGATGTTGGTTCTCCTCAAAGCAATCTATAAACTCAACATAAAAAAAAAAAACCCAACAATTTTTTTCTCTTGGAACTTGAAAGATGATTCTAAAATGCATTGAGAGTAAAGGGCCAATGATAGGTAAATGCTCTTGAAGAAGAAGGTGGAAAGACGTCCTCCACCAGGTCCCGACATTTATTAAAAAGGCAGTTGTGATGCCCTGGCTGGGTGGCTCAGTTGGTTGGAGCATCGTCCCATACACCAAAAGGTTGCGGTTGGATTCCCAGTCAGGGCACGTACCTAGGTTGCAGGATCGATCCCTGGTTGGGGTACAGACGGAAGGCACCCAATTGATGTTTCTCTTTCACATTAGTGTTTCTCTCTCTCTCTCCCTTCCTCTTGCTCTTAAAAAAAAAAAATAAAAATCAATAAAAGACAGCAACTGTGGTACTAGCTCAGAGATAGACCAGCGGACCAATGGGACAGAATAGAAAGGCCAGATACAGACCCAAACATGCAGAGATACTTGATTATGATAGAAGTGGCCTTCCAGAGCAGTGGAGAGGGAATCTTTTCAATAAGTGGTACTGGAACAATTAGGTATCTATGTAGGAAAAAAAGAAAAGAAATGGATGCCTACTTCACACCATATGCAAAAATCTCCAAATGGATACACACTTAAGTATGTAATAGAAAACTTTGAAACATACGTATATGCCCATACATATGCTTTATATATGTATATACAGGGGTGAGAAAAAGTAGGTTTACAGTTGTTCATATACATAACACAGTAATTAATAAATAATACAAGAAGAAACTGTTTTGCAGACTCACAACTGTAAACCTACTTTTGCCCACCCCTGTATGTATGCACATACATCTTCATGACCTCAGGGTATTGAAAGATTTCTTCTAGAATGGCATAAAAATCTGTAGTCAAAATGATATATTTGGTAAAATAAAGAACATCTCTTCATCAAAAGATAATACAAAGACTACATTGAACATACATGTAATTGACAAAATATTAATATCCAGAATATATAAAAGTTCTTAAATCAATAAAAAGACAATCCAATATGAGAAAAGTTGGCAAATAACTTGAATAGGCTTTCCACGGGGGAGGAAGTAAAAATAGCCAAGAACCATAGGAGTTCTCGACTTCTTTAATAATCAAAGAAATGTAATTAGTCCTGCCGGTGTGGCTCAGTGTTGAGAGTCGACCTTTGCACCAAGAGGTCACTGGTTTGATTCCTGGTGAGGGCACATGCCCGGGGTGCCAGCTTGATCCCCAGCAGGGGGCGTGCAGGAGGCAGCTGATCGATGTTGATGCTTCTCTCTCATCAATGTTTCTATCTCTCTCTCTAAAAAAATCAATAAAACATCAAAAAAAAAAGAAATGCAATTGAACCATAATGAGATTCTACCTCATATCCATCCAGATTAACTAAAAATAAAAATGCTGGTGAAGTGCTGATGAGGCTGTGGAGAAACAGGAGTTGATGTTAGAAACTGCAGATTATTACATAGTTGGGAATAGTTTAACACACTAGTTCAGCTGAAGATATATATGCATACCTTATGACCCAGAATGTCTACTTGTAGGTGTATACTCTAGAGAAACTTGGCACACAGTACACAGAGATACATGTATTAGGATGGTCTCTTTTTCCCTTTTTTTTTTTTTTGGCAACTTTTCAAACCTACAGAAAAGTTGCAAAATTAATACAATGAATGTAATAAAGTCTTAATAGAGGGTTTCTATGTAAAACATGGTAGCTAATGGAAGGAGCGTGCAAGGCTTTGAAACCAATGATACCTGGCTTGAAATCCCAATTCTGCCACTTACTATCTGTTAACCTATTGAACAACCTATTAAAATATCTGTGAGCCTCATTTTTCTCATCTCCAAATTGGAGGTAATAAGATGTCTACCATATTGGGTATTTTAAGGATTAAATATATTAATATATATAAAGCACTGAGCATAGCCTGGCCGGTGTGGCTCAGTGGTTGAGCATCGACCCATGCACCAAGAGGTTGCCAGTTTGATTCCCGGTCAGGGCACATGCCCAGGTTGTGAGCCAGATCCCTGGTGTAGGGCATGCAGGAGGTGGCCAGTTGATGTTCTCTCTCATCGATGTTTCTATCTCTCTCTCCCTCTTCCTTCTTCTCTAAAATCAATAAAGAAAAAAAATTTTTAAGCACTGAGCATAAATGCCTGCAATACAGTAGTTGTCCCGTAAATTATATCTGCTATTATTAATATTTTATTGTTAAAAATTATAATGATGCATTTTATTTTTTCATATTCTTTTATAGCACATTTACTGATATATATTTAATTTTTAGGTTTTCACTACAGAATGCAAAATCATTCATGAGAAAAATTTTATATTTTCACCCTATATCATACTTTTTCTTCTCATTTCCTATTTTACCTTCATTATTAGAAAGTGTGAACCAGTAGGAAAACATGACAAAAATGTTTTTTATTGACTTTATTGGGGTGACATTGGTTAACAAAAGTATGCCGATTTCAGGGGTACAATTCTATAATACATTATCTGTATATTGTATTGTGTGTTCACCACCCCAAGTCAAGTCTCCTTCCATTACCATGTATCCCCCCTTTACCCTCTTCTTCCTCCTTCCACCCCCCTTCCCCTCTGGTAATCACCATACTGTTGTCTGTCTAGGACAAAAATATTTTTATAATTTAAAAAATTATACAGAATTAAAAACTCCTTGTGAAGAAATAAAAAACCAAGTATGATTTATCAAAAGTAAAGGAAACTGAAGCATGAAAAAGTTAAGTAACTTTTAAAAATTTAATTTAATTTTTATTTAATTTTATTTTATAAAAGTTACATAACTTTATCAAGAGATAATATTAAAAATAGAGTGTAGGGCCCTGGCTGGTTTGGCTCAGCTGTCGGATCGTCAACCTGTGGACCAATGAGTCTTGGGTTTGATTCCTGTCAAGGGCGCGTAACTCGGTTGCGGTTCATCCCTGGCTCTGGTTAGGGTCGTGCAGGAGGCAGCCAATCGATGTGTTCCTCTCACATCGATGTTTCTCTCTCTTCAAAAAAAATAAAAAATAGAGTGTAGGTTTCCAAATTTCTAGCCCAAGATCCTGCACACTTAATTATATTAATTATATAGTTAACTACACTTCAATATATATACTCAATTATATAATATTGCTGATATTATATCAGCAGTTATTTTCAGAGAAAACTGAATTAAGTAAATAAGTCTTTACCCTTAATCTATGTATGGCCTTCATTGCCTTTACATCAAAATGAATGAAATCACATGAAAAATCCTTCAGGTCCCTTTAATCTCCAGTGAAATTTGATTCTGTGTCTGAAGTCTTTCTCACTGACCCCCAGATCCACAGTCATCTTTCCTTCCTGGGCTCTCCCGCCTGTACCCCACTCTTTATCTTTCCAAACTGATCAAGGTCATGTCTCCACAGTGTACTGTTACTTATCTTTTAGACATATCCTCTCTCCAATTAGATTGCATTCTCTTGGGGATGCAGACCTGTTCTTATGTGCCTTTGCATTTGTAAGTTTTTGAGTGCAGAAAAACCCATGTTTTAAATATCATTTTCTGTCCCTAACACTGTGCTTTCCACAGAGTTCTTGACAATGATGATCGTCAGATTATTGTTTAACAAAATAAAACTAGCCATTGTAGCTGTGGTAACATGGACTTAGGTTTCGTGGATTCTGCCTCAGAAGCAAATATGTTTGTTTTCCTCTGTTCCAGAAAGATGCCATGAGACGAGTATTCTCTGGCATTCAGCCTACAGGAATCCCCCACCTCGGCAACTACCTGGGAGCCATTGAGAGCTGGGTGAGCTTACAGAATGAGCCTGGCTCCGTGCTGTACAGCATTGTTGACCTGCACTCCATCACCGTCCCCCAAAACCCAGCTGTCCTTCGGCAGAGCATCTTGGACATGACTGCAGCTCTTCTTGCCTGTGGCATAAACCCAGAGAAGAGCATCCTTTTCCAACAATCTCAGGTCAGCTTCTCAGATTAGAACCTAGAAAACTTTTATTTTCAGATTATTTGAGGAGAATTTTGAATGGTTTACTTAGCTCCAGTTTTGAAAAAAATTGTTCAAGTGTGATTTCATCAAACGTGATTGTTTCATTTTAATGTTTTCTTTGTATTCATATCAGGTACCATTTATAATACAGTAGTATTTTTCAACTTTCCCCCCCACTATACATGGTAAATTTATAGTGCTTCATATACCAAAAGTAGTGTCTCATTAGTACTTCCGACCCTGGAATTGTTTTCTACACTGGGTTGCATTCAAACTGATGATTTCATACTCTTGCCTAATCTCCTGGGGATCAAGGATAGAACTGAGCGACCAGTGGTGTTACATAACTCAGTGTTGCTTTATAGGGTATTGCATTTGGAAGGCCTATTGGATAAGTCCCATTGTTCATTCTTTGTATAATAGTTTTTGAGGAGATTTGAGAGAACTAGCTGGGAATTAGAAGGGAATGTCCAGTGACTTGAGGCCAAGCCAAGAAACCCTTCAAACAAAGCCAAAATATTTGACTCATATCTTCACTATGGATGAATCAGTTTACTCTTGGACAGGCAGATAGCCTGGACTCGAGACAGGGTCCTTAAGAGACTCCCTAGCAAAAAATATGAAAATTAATTGGATCATGCCCTCATTACATATCTGCTTTAACCTTGTGACAAAGCCCCAGCCAAGGAATGGTATGTTATACATGTTTTGGCACGTTAACATGCATATACGTGTGGCATGTGTTATACATGTGTATATCTCCTTCCTTGATCATAAACTTTTGACAATTATTATGTTTATGTATGCTTTATCATCCACAGAACTTAATGTCATGATTCACACAGAGCAACCGTTTTTTAAAAGTGTAATTCAAAGAATAGTATCTTCACAAAATAAATGCAGTTATCAAGTTAATCTTGTTGCCAGCTTGGAGATAATTTGATAAAAGAATAGAATCTAAATATAAAAATGACCATAAAGGCAATTTACTTCAGTTTCCTTCCTTACAGTTGGTCAGGAAGCCTTTACTTACACGTGACTTTTCAAATTCAATCGTGAACAGGTCTAATTATTATAAAGTACTTGCTTATATTGAGCATACACCTGCCTCTCTATAATTTCCATCCATTGACTTAACTTCTGCTGTCAAAAACACATAATGAATCAACTCTCTCTTCCACGTGACTGCTCTTCAGATACTTGGAGACATTTCTTTTGCGTCATCCTTACCCTGCAGATTTTTACCTTCTTCAAATGAGTTGTCCCCAGATCTCACCCTCTTGGTTGCCCCACCTCGAAGAACTCTCTCTTCTCTGAAAGAGGTGTGCCTCTCATAGTTCATGAAACAACGTTTATTCCAACTGTTCGCCTCCCCCTCCGACATTATAATGCTGGTCATCATTAGAGCTACTTTTGAGTCACATAATGCATTTTCCAAAGCACATTGTCTTCAGCCCATTTCAGCTATTTTTGATACCAGCACCTCTTTTGATTCTTATATGATACTGTTTCTAAAAATTGTATTCCCAGGACCTATTTCCATATTTCTTGTAGATGAAAATGTCTAATCTCTACAAAGTAACCACTGGCCAGATTGATTTTTTAAGTGACCTTCAAAATGAAAGGCTTATTTACAAACCACATCCAATACTTGCACATTGAGCTCATACCCCCAGGAATGATTACCATATTATAATTCTTTTCTCCTTTGTAAAGGATTTTTGGTAGTGACCCATACGCATCTGATATTTGCAATAATTGCGGTACCTTCTTCCACATAGTACTTTGTTGTTCAAAGTAGCAATTGAAAGAGTAACCCACAGTATGGAGACTTTGAAATAATTCCCTTGTAAATGAGGGATAATAAAATTCACCTCTTTGAATTTTTTATGGTACATAATGAGTTCATTGGTTCCCACCGTGGTCGTGGGTCTAGGTCAGAGAGTGGAGGTAACTAACTGGTGTGACCTTTCTCCTCAGTGGGCAGCATGCAACTCTAAACTACCTCGAGATTCCACTCCTCCCGTCCCCGCCTTCAGCTGCCTTGGGAGAGTTTCGATAATTTGCCATTAAAATTTGAAGGAAGAACTCTTCAGTCCACATTCCACAATTTATCCCACAAAGTAAGGAAGACTTCCTCAGGTGTCTTTCTGACCTCAAAATGCTTGTTGTGGGCCATTCACTTATTTAATCGGGGCAACCAACCTTATCACCACTCAGTGGATGGACTGGCTGTCTTATCAGGTTTTCTTTCCTTTTTAAAATACTTAATAAAGAAAATTGTAAATATATGTAGAAGAGTAGGGAGAATAGTATACTATATTCCTATTACTTACTAACATTTTGTGATTTGTCTCATCAATATTGTTTTCTTTGTTGAAGTATTTAAAAGCAGATGCCAAACATCATGGCATTTCATTCCTTAAGTAGTTCAGTGTGCCTGTTGATAAACGAAGGAAGTTTTCTTATGTGACCATAATACTGTCATCACACCTAAGTTGATTCCATTTATCATCTAATACTCAATTCATATTCACATGATGCTGATTCTCCCCAAATGTCTTTTATAGTTGGCTTATTTAAATGTTAACCCAGCCAAGGACCACACATTACATTTGTTTATGGAACCTAAGTCTCTTTCTTTGTTTTCGTGCCTTTTGATTTGTTGATCGAGTCATATTTCCTGTAAAGTTGAATTTTCTGCACTTAAAAACATGAAAAACTTTGATTTTTATGCTCCCACTTTTTTCATGCCTTTGATATGTTGGTCAGGTTTTCTTTTATTTACTATAAAATTAGCTTCTTTTTGAACATAAAATATACCTTAATTTTTTTGTTGCTTTCTTTTTGTACTTATCTGGGTTGGCTGAAATTTAGTGGCTATAAACCACCATCCCACATGGTTGCTCATCACCATTTTTATTTATTTTAATATGTTTTTATTAATTTTTTTTTTTTTCTTAGTGAGAGGAAGGGAGAGAGAGGTAGAAACATCCACGTGAGAGAGGCTGCCTCCTGCACGCCCCCTACTGGGGATCGAGCCTGAAATCTGGGCATGTGCCCCGACAGCAAATAGAAATAGGACCTCTCAGTCCATGGGATGATGCTCAATCCACTGAGCCACATCGGCCAGGCTCATCACCATTTTTGATAGTGTGAATAGAAGAAGCTGCTTGCCCAGCCTAGAGAGCCTAGAAAGGAGTGCCTAGACATCATTCCTTTAGAATGGCTAAAAAGCTTCGCTTATTCATGGAGGAGGATGACAAGTTCCTCCTCATGCTTTACCCTGAAGTTAGCTTTTGCTTCTTAGAACAGTTCTCATGTAGAAGTATAACCAATTAAGCTAGTGTCCCTTTAACAGCTATTATTTTAAACATCTGGCCTCATATTTGCAGTGTTCTAGAAGGTGAAAGAATCATCAAGTTGTTCATATTTTATGTCTTGCAATATAAAAATCAATAATTAACAGCTTTTTTCATCAACCTATGGAGTCTCCAATAGACGGGGATTAAAAAGAAAATACTCAGAGCATTTTTAGATCTGGAAAAAAATATTGAAAGTATTATTTATTAGACAGCTAACCTTTATAAATGTGTAAGATTTATGAAGACTTTTCATGTATATGACCCCTCTTTTAATCCTCAAAATAGCATATAAGTCAGGCATTACTGTTCTTAAGGTATTAAAAGATGAATAAATTAAGGTATTAATAGATTAAATAGCCCTGGCCAGTTTGGCTCAGTGGTTAGAGCCTCAGACTGAAGGGTCTCGGGTATGATTCCCAGTCAGGGGCACGTACCTGGGTTGCAGGTTTGATCCCAGGCCCTGGTTGGGTCATGTGGGAGGCAACCAATTGATGTGTCTCTCTCTCTCCCTTCCTCCCTCCCTCTCACTCTATCTTAAAAAAACAAAACAAACAAACAAAAAAACTCAATGAAAAAATATCCTTGGGTGAGGATTAACAACAACAAAAAGATTAAATAAATTAGAAAATACACTTAAATCCATTTCTGAGAGCTGCCTGATACTTAGTAAAATGCTTAACAAATACATCTTCTTAATTAGCTTGAAGGTGGCAAATCCAGGACTTGTTTTTCTTCCCAAGGTCCCACTCCTGGAGGATACACTCATGGGAGAGAACCTTATTCTGCCCCGCAACGCCTTTGCCTCGGAGCCGGTGGCGGAGGGCAGTGGAGAGCCAGAGCTGGCCTCGGGCTGTGATTATTTCTTGCCTGGACAATTAAATTACCCTTTACTCCTGTGTCAGTCTCAGAAATCGATAGCCCATTTCCCACATTGTCGCCATGGTCATCTTTCTACTTAAAACACATCGGCCCCTTTCCCACCCTCGGGGCGAAAATCTAAACTCAGTTTGTGGAGAGCCCTTGGAATGAGGCCCCGAGAACACCAGCGTTTCTTCCCCTCCACCACTTTTCGGCATCAGATTATTTTGTGTTCCTTCAGGTGATCTGCTTAACTTTCACCAATAACTGCTTAAAGCAGAAACTGGAGTCTTTTTTTTTTTTTGAGAAAATCTGATAAATCAATTCTTATAAACCAGATAACTTAGAGATCAGTTGTTTACATTTTAACCAGGTTTTTGTTAGTTCCTTTATGCTGGGAATTTCATAGTGCATTTATTCAGTTGATCATTAAATATGTTACAGAGAAAATAGGAATTTAGAAAACAGTTATACTCCAAGTATTGGGAGCCACTGCTGAAGTTATAACTTCATTCCCCCCACAATTGTTTACAAGTAAAATTAAGAATATTTGAAATTGTGAATCAGAGCAAAATCTTTTTTTGTTTTATATAATGTGCTCTTTTTATGTATATCCATTGTGTTAAGCAAAGTACTTACAGCCAAATAGAAAGGCTAGTTCCCCAGGTGCTACTGGGTACTTCAGAGTAAGTTCTAGTAACACTTGAAGTAGGGAAAGAATTTAGCTATGTTATAATGCAGATTTTACCAATAATTTCATCTCCAGTCCTTTGCATTCTTTCTCAGCAGTCTGACTGGAACAATTTAGGCTTATTGAAGATTTTTCTCATTATTTTCCTTTTCTTTCTCTCCCACTGGCCTCTAGTCATGGTGCTTCCCCTGAAATATGTTTGCCATATGTGGGGAATTATACAGAGCCTCTCCTCTGAAAGGTGTGTGTGTGTGTGTGTGTGTGTGTGTGTGAGAGAGAGAGAGAGAGAGAGAGAGAGAGAGAGAGAGAGAGGGAGAGAGAGAGAGGGAGAGAGAGAGAGAGACCGTCTATGTGTGTGTTTGGCAGAGGTTTTCATCCCAGTGCCAAAGTCAATGGTCTTTTATTTGCAGCAGGCTTGAGTGCAGATCCAATCTGATCCCACAGCTGTCTCTGAGGTGTGTGTCTCCACATCTTCAGTTGTTCCTCCCCTTGCGATGAATCACCCTGCCAATGGGAGATAAAAGCCGGAGTCCGTAGCTCTTGGCATGCCTTTCTGCCAAGGCTAGGAGCAAAGGACAGTTTTGACCGTCATATGTCATGGCACAGAGGATCCAAACAGTCCAGGGAAGAGCCGAGGGAGGAGAATGGAATCTGCAGCTTTGGAATGTGGCCTCATGCTCTAATTAGAGTCATGTTTTGTTTCCCAGGAAATAAAAATCGATAATAATAAGAGAAAGGGAGCTATGGGGGAATCAGTTTTTGGATGAAGGCCCACGGAACTGACTACATGATCTTGGCTCAATGAATAGAAACAAAAGTCATACCTGACCCATTGTCCCGTGTCTTAGAGGTGTAACACCGTGGCCTGAACTTGGACAGAGAAGCTCTCATGTTTTCACCGAAGCATATTTGAGTACAAATTTATATTTGTTGACCTCTCAAAGTTGTTAGACTACCAACCACAGGTGCACATTCAGCTCATAATCGAAAGGAAGCAAACAAAGGTCTGATGGAAGGAGGGATCTGTTTGTGAAACTGGCACCATCTGTCAAGTCTCCAGCGAGAGACAAAGGATCTAAATGGCCCATGGCATAAATAAGAAAAAGTTAAGAAGATTATTATGTAACTGAACTCCTTATGTTATCTCCTTCTCTAAGACGTTTCCAGGTAGTACCACTTTCCCCCAGATCTGTGCTCCTTTGTGACTTGATGAGCAGGTAGTGTTTGCAACGCCTCCTTTCTGGGCCACAGGTGTAGGTCATGTCTTAATTGTATTTTCAAGAAGAGGATTTTTTTCTTACTCTCAGAGTGGAAAGAGTACAGGCTTTGAAGCCAGAAAGTGTTGGCCGGAATCTCACTGTGACCTCTCTTGTGACACGCTGGGCAAGTTACTCAAACTCTCTGAACCCCCTTTTTGTGTCTATAATGGGATATTTAAATAATATGATGTATAATACTTGGCAAATGATGACTTCCTCTCATCCTGCCCTACTGTGCACACGCTGCCCCCAGCCCGGGCTCCTTGATTCATTTAAGGGCGGAGTGGAATTAGAGGATGGGGGCGGGGTTGGGGGGGAGTCAAATTAATGACAGTGCCTTTTTTTATACTCAATACTAGGATATTTTCAGAAGAATTTGTTGTCGAACACTCAAAAAGTATAGTTTTCATTTGCACTTCCCTAATGGTTACCATGTTGAGCATCTTATTGTATGCCTGCTGGCCATTGCTGCTGCTTCGTTGGAGTAACGTCTGCTCAAGTCCTTTGCCCATTTATAAATCAGTTTGTTTGTGTGTTTTTTGTTTTGAGTCATAGTTCTTTGTTTTCTCCCATCTCTGGGGTTGCATTTGCACTTTGTTGCTTGTATCGTTTGATGAACAAAATTTTTCAATTTTCTTTTTTTTTTAAATCCTCATCCAAGGATATTTTTGCATTTTTCTTCAGATAGAGTGGAACGGAGAGAGGGAGGAAGAGAGAGAGAAACATCGATGTGAGAGAGACACATCGAGTGATTGCCACCCCCATGACCCCAACCGGGGCTGGGGACAAACTGCAACCGAGGTACATGCCCTTAGTGGGAACCGAACCCAGGTCCGCAAGCTGACGCTCTAACCACTGAGCAAGACCAGCCAGGGCATAATTTTTCAATTTTCATGTAGTCCAAAAAGCCTTCATTATTTTGTTGGACCAGAGTTCCTGTGGCTATCAGATATATCCACATAGAAATTTAAAATAAAAACTTACTGAAGAGAGATTTTTTTAAAAAACACCTATATACCATCAAGTTCTCTGTAGGATGGCTCTTTTATCCTTCTCAAGTTAACTAATTTGGGGGGGATGCTTGTGGTAGATTGTTATTGTTCCTAATTTTTCTTGTTCATTTCCTGTAAGAGCAGGGATCAGCACACTTTTTCTGTAAAGGCATAGATAGTAAATACTGCTGGCTTTGCAGGCACACGCGGTCTCTGTCCCCACCTCATCGCCGCCGCCTCCTCCTCCTCCTCCTCCTCTTTCACCTTATCCTCTCCCTCTCTTTTTTCTAAATTTTACTACCCCTAAAATATGTAAAAACCATTCTTAGCCCATGGGCTGAACGAAAACAATCCACAGGCCAGATTTGGCCTGTGAGCAGTGGCTTGCTACCCCGTGTATGAGGATTCTGTGTCCTCACCCATGGCCATGTGACTGACAGTGCGTCCTGTGGAGAAACATCTCCCTACCCCTGTGATGTTGGGCTTGTCCACGTGACTTGCTTTAGCCAGTGGAAAGTGAGTGGGTGTGATGTACACCATGCCCCAGCAGAATCTTTAATAGCTGTTCCATGTTTGTTCTAATTCTCTTGCATTCTTTCCCTTCTAACTTGAGAATAGCATGTTCCAGATGGGGGTACTCCTTCAGTTTGGGTTTTGGAATGAGAAGTTGTGTAAAGCAGAGTTATAGCCAGCGTACAACTACCAGAATGTAATGTGAACGAGAAAGAAACCATTGCTGTAAGCCACTTACATTGGGGTTATTTGTTACCCAGCATAGTCTAGAGAAAGCTGACTAATACAATGCTGTAGATAACACATATGAACACACAAACACAATAAGCAATAGAATTTAGATGGAGGTGACTTTTTAGTCAGGAGCAGACTGATAGAAGTTATTTATTCAGCTTTGGACGTGTAGGACTAAGAAAAAGTATAGAAAAATCCAAAGGTGCACAGAGGGATGTTCATTGGTGAACATAAATACTGACAGGAGGCAGACAAGTTGAAAGGAGTGAATGAGAGTTTATCATTGATAACAGTGCTCTTTTAATTAAAATCAGATCCCCAAACGAGTTTCCTGTTAAGGGGATTTGTCATGGGCATGATAAGAGTCTAATAAAAATAACTCAGCATGAAATTGCTAGTTTCCAAGAGGAAATGGTAATTGGGAATTTGTGAGTCTGAACAGTGTTCCAGGTGTCCTAACCAAAACTTAGAGGACCTGATTCCTGGGAAGATAACGTTTATGGGAAATAGTGAAATTCCAAGGACACTGAGGGTATCTTAGACATTTGATCCAGTAGTAAGTGAAGCAGTTAATTGCTTAAATAGGGTTTGATAGATACCTAGCAGCTATGTCTTTTGGAATCATGCTATTCTGTATTCTTGTTGCTAATTTGAATCTTTTTGAAAAAAATTTAAAATACATAAAATAGCATAACAAATATTGATGTTCCCAGCACCAGGGATGAGTATTGTTAACATTTTGTTATATGTGCTTGACTTCCTTATATTAAAAAATAATTATAAAGTCTAGAGCCCAATTACCATAGGCCATTGTAAGGACTTTGGCTTTCCCTGAGGAAACGGGAAGTGCAGGATTTTGAGCAGAGAAGGGACATGATCTATCTGGGTCACTTTGGCTGCTCTGTTAAGAGAAATGGTTCGGGAGCTAGGGTGTAAGCAGGGAGACCAGTTAGGGAATTATTACAGGAATCCAGGTGAGACTAGATGGGGCCTTAGACCAGAGGGGCAGCAGCAGAAGTGGTGGAAAGCGGTAAGATTCTGAAGGCATTTTGAAGGTAGAAGCAACAAGATTGGTAAGTGGGTTAGAGATAGAGTATGAGAGAAGGAGAGGAGTGAAGAATGGCTCCAGGGTTTTTGCCTAAGTAACCGCAGAGATGAAGTTGCCACCAACAGAGATGACAGCAGGTTTGGGATGGACGATCAGGAGTTTGGTTTTGGAAGTGGTGAGTTGGAGATACCATTGTAGCCACAGAAAGATGCTAGATAGAGGGGTATGTGAGTCTGGAATTCAGCGAAGAGGTCTGACTGGAGTTTTGACTTTAGAAGTCATCAGTTATGCAGATTGCATTTATTTTTATTGTTGAAAGAATTACAGATGTCCCCCTTCATTCTCCATTGACCCCGTCCTTCCCCCCGCTCCCAACCCCCTCCTGCCTTCCCCAGCCTAGTGTCGATTGGTTGTGCATGTATGCATATAAGTTCTTTTGTTTATCTCTTCTCTTCCTTCACACCACCTGTCCATCTGAGGTTTGTCAGTCTGTTCCCTACTTTCATGATTCTGGATCTCTTTTGGTCGACAGCTTATTTTGTTCATTATGTTCCACAAATAAGTGAGATTATGTGGTACTTGTCTTTCTCTGACTGGCTTATTTCACTTAGCATAATGCTCTCCAGGTCCCTTCACGTCATCTCAAAGGGTAAGAGATCTCTCTTTCTTACAGCTGCATAGTATTCCATTGTATAAATGTACCACAGCTTTTTTATCCACTCATCTACTGATGGGCACTTGGGCTATTTCCAGATCTTAGCTATTGTAGATTGCACGGCCATGGACACAGGGGTACATATATTCTTTCTGATTGATGTTTCAGGCTTCTTAGGATATATTCCAAAGAGGGGGATCACTGGGTCAAATAGCAGTTCCATTTTTAATTTTTTGAGAAAACACCATATTGTTTTCCATAGTGACTGCGCCAGTCTGCATTCCCACCAGCACTATGCTAGGGTACCCTTTTCTCCACATCCTTGCCAGCATTTGTTGTTTGAGGATTTGTTGATGGCAGCCATTCTGGCAGGTGTGAGGTGATATCTCATAGTCGTTTTAATTTGCGTCTCTCTGATTAGTGACGTTGAACATTTTTCATATGTCTCCTGGACTTTTGTATGTCCTGTTTGGAGAAATGTCTATTCAGGTCCTCCCCCCATTTTTTAATTGGATTGTTTGTCTTCCTTTTGTTGAGTTGTATGAGTACTCTATATATTTTGGATATTAACCCCTTATCCGATGTATCGTTGGCAGATATGTTCTCCCAGAGAGTGGGTTCTCTTTTCATTTTGATGCTGGTTTCTTTTGCCATGCAGAAGCTTTTAAGTTTGATGTAGTCCCATTTATTAATTTTTTCCTTTGTTTCTTATGCCCTAGGTGATGTATCAGTGAAAATTCCACTACATATGATATCTGAGATTTTTTTGCCTACATTTTCTTTTAGGATTTTTATGGTTTCATGGGTTACATTTAAGTCTTTTATCCATTTTGAGTTTATTCTTGTGTATGGTGTAAGTTGGTGGTCTAGTTTCATTTTTTTGCATGTAGCTGTCCAATTTTCCCAGCACCATTTATTGAGGAGACTGTCTTTTCTCCATTGTATGCTCTTGCCTCCTTTGTTGAATATTAATTGTGCAGACTGTCTTGGGGTGATATCTGGGTTCTCTGTTCTGTTCCATTGATCTATATGTCTGTACTTGTGCCAGTACCAGGCTGTTTGATTATGACAGCTTTTTAGTATAAACTGATATCCGGTATTGTGATCCCTCCTACTTTGTTCTTCTTTTTCAAAATTGCTGTGGCTATTCAGGGTCTTTTATGGTTCCATATAAACTTTTGGAGTGTTTGCTCTAGATCTGTGAAATATGCTGTTGGTACTTTAATAGGGATTGCATTGAATCTGTAGATTGCTTTGGGTAGTATGGACATTTTAATGATGTTGATTTTTCCGATCCATGAACATGGTATATGTTTCCATTTTTTTATATCTTCTTCTATATCTCATTCTCCTCTAAGTATTACAAAAAATTCAAGAATAAGGAAGACTTCCAAACTCTTTTTATGAGGCCAGCATAATTCTAATTCCAAAACCAGATAAAGACACTACAAAGAAAGAAAACTACAGGCCAATATCCCTGATGAACATAGATGCCAAAATCCTTAACAAAATATTGGCAAATCGGACCCAGCAATACATTAAAAAAATTATTCACCATGACCAAGTGGGGTTCATCCCAGGGATGCAAGGCTGGTACAATATTTGCAAATCAATAAATGTGATACACCACATAAACAGAATGAAAAATAAAAACCATATGATCATATCAATAGGTGCTGAAAAAGCATTTGACAAAATCCCGCACCCATTTCTGATAAAAAAGCTCAGCAATGTGGGAATAGAGAGATCATATCTCAACATAATAAAGGCCATATATGAAAAACCTACAACCAACATCATATTCAATGGGCAAAAACTAAAAGCATTTCTCTTAAGAACAGGAACAAGACGGGGAGGCCCAGTTTCACCATTCTTATTTAACATAGTACTGGAAGTCTTAGCCACAGCAATTAGACAAGAAGAAAAAATAAAAGGGATCCAAATTGGAAACGAGGAAGTGAAACTGTCACCATTTGCTGACGACATGATATTGTATATAGAGAACCCTAAAAAATCCATGAAAAATCTACTAGGTTTAATCAATGAATTTGGCAAAGTAGCAGGATACAAAATTAACATCAAGAAATTGATGGCATTCTTATACACCAATAATGAATACTCAGAAAGGGAAACAAACAAACAAAAAACCAATCCCATTTACCATTGCAACAACAACAAAAAATACCTAGGAATAAACTTAACCAAGGAGGCAAAAGATCTGTTCTCAGAAAGCTAGAGGACACTGAAAAAAGAAATAGACGAATATATAAAAAAGTGGAAACATATACCATGTTTTTTTTTTTTTAAATCAAATATCCTTATAGGTGTGAATGATATCTCAATGTGGTTTTTTGGCTTGCATTTTCCTAATGACTAATGATGTTGAGCATTTTTTCATGTGCCTATTGGCCATTTGTATATTTTCTTTGGAGAAAGGTTTTTTTCAAATCCTTTGCCCATTTTAAAAATTGGATTATCTGTCTTTTTATGGTTATCAGAGTTCTTTGTATATTCTGAATAGAAGACCCTTATCAGATATATTATTTGCAGATGTCTTCTTTCACTTTGTGAATTGCCTTTCACATTCTTGACAGTGTTTTTTGAAGCACAAAATTTTTAAATTTTGATTGAGATCAATTTATATATATTTTTCTTTTGGTGTCATGTTTAACAAACCATTGCTTAAGCCAAGATCCTGGAGATTTACTCCTATGTTTCACTCTAAACATTTTTTAGTTGTGGCTGTTACATTTAGGTCTGTGATCCATTTTGACTTAATTTTTATATACAGTGTGAGATAGGGGTCCAACATCATTCTTTTGCATGTAGATATTCAGTTGTGCCAGCTCATTTGTGGGAAAGACTATTTCCTCCCACTGAACTGTCTTGGCACCCTTGTTGAAAATCAGTTGACCATAGATGGATAAATTTATTTCTGGACTTTAAATTCTATTCCATTGATCTATATATTCTATCCTTATACCAGTACTGCATTGTGTAGATTATTGTAACATTACAATGATTGATTTTGGGATGTTAAACCAAGCACACATTTCTGGAATAAATCCTATTTGCTCACGTTGTGTAATTTTTTATGTATGTTGCTGGATTCATTTGCTAGGATTTTGTTTAGGAGTTGTGCATCTGTAAACTTTTACAAGGGGCATTGGTCTGTAGTTTTCTTTTGTTGTGATGCCCTCGCCGGGTTTTGGTATCAAGGTAATTCCGGCCTCTTCGAATGAGTAAGGAGGTGTGCCCTTCTCTTTCATTTTCTGGAAAAGATTGTGAAGACTTGGTATCAATTTTTTAAGTGTTTGTTAGAATTCACTAATGAAATCCCCCTACACCTATGGTTCATTTTGTTGTTGCATTTTGTTTATTTAGTGATTTCTGCAGCAGTTCTATAAAATCTGTCTTCATTGTCATGTCTGGCCACCACAGCCTCTGCTGGGTTAGCTTGTGCTCAGGTACTGATTGAACAGAAATTTCCAAATAGCTTGATCCTATACTTTCAATCCTTGGCTGAAGGGCTTACACAGGACCTCAAGGTGAGCCAGAGGTGAGAGATTAGGGTCTCTCAGGTCTTTCCTGGACATGTGCATAGCCCTGCAAATTCTTGTGGCCTTCTAGATGCCCAGGAACATGTAGGTCTTTTCAAAGCACCCAAACGGGCATATCATTTTGCAGCTTTTCCCTTTTTTAATGGATTTTCAGAGAGAGAGGAATTGAGAGGGAGAGAGAGAAACATCCTTTGGCTGACTCCTGTACACCCCCTACTGGGGATCAGCATGTGCCCTGACCAGGAATTGAACTGGCAACTTTTCGTTGCATGGGATGACACCCAACCAATTGAGCCACACCAACCAGGCCTCCCTTTAATTTTTTTGACCAGCCTTTTGTTTTCCCCTGCTGGTATCAGCACCTTAGGCAGCTGCAATATTAAGTCTTTGCTGCTGATTATTTTTGAAAAATATCCTAGAGATAAAGATTTCCCGACTGAATGAGCTCTAAGTCAGGTCAAATAACAGCAAACCCTGCAAATGGGGCTTTCCCAGGGAGCTGTCAGACAGGTCAAGTAGTGCCAGTTCTCTGGAGATGGGCCTTTTTGAGACATTCCAAACCCAGTCTTCCCCTTCCCTTGACAGCTAGGCTGCTGGTTTCCATGGCTACCAGAGACCCGGGAGAGGCTGATGGCAATAGGGTGAGTTTAAATGCCACAAAGCTGTGTGTTTTTACTGAGATTCGGATGTTTTTCTTAAATGAATACTCTTCAGATTATTGCTGCCTTGGGTTAATTTCCAGAGTTTGGAAAAAGTTGACCTCTACAGTTTTTGCTAGTGTTCTTATTGCTTTTGTGAAGTAGTAGATTTTGAGGGGTTACTCAGCTATCCCAGAAGTCCCACCTTGTTTTAAACACCAAAAAAGGTTTTCATTTTGTTTTATTCAAGGCCCAGTGTAGTTAGAGTTACTAGCCTCTTACCTGTGATATTCCATTGTATGAATATACCACAATTTATCCATTCTACCTACGTGAACATTTGAATTGCTTTCAGTTTGGGGCTGTCACATTTTATTCTTGCACATATATTTTGAGAACATTCCTGTTAGATATATACCTAGAAATGGATTTCCTTGCTCATATGTTTTATGAATGTTGAGTGTTAATGGATACAGTTTTTAAAGTTGTTACACTACCAGATTACATCCCACAGCAGTGTATAAGAGTTCTATTTACTTTATATCCTTGCCATACTTGGTATCATTCAGCTTTTTCACTTTAATCATTCTGTTGCATGTATAGTGGTATCACAGTGATATCACTTTAATTTGCATTTAATGCATTTGGCCAATTTTCATAGGACTGTCTGTTTTTTCCTTATGAATTTATAGGAATTTTTCATGTATTCTGTATACCAATATATTCTATAAAGGTTTGTAAATATCTCTTCCCACTCTGAAACTTACCTTTTTCTCTTTTTAAATGGTGGTGTTGGATAAAGAAAAGTTGTCGATTTTAATGTAGTTTAATTTATCCAGATTTTTGCTTTCTGTTTAGTACTTTTTGGATCCCGTTAAAAATCCTTATTGGTAAAAAAAAAAATTAAGATGCAATCAACTGATTTAACTTTTTCTGCAAAAAAATTTTAAAGACCTATTATTTAGGCAGAACACTTGAGTCTATCTTGAAGAATACCAGTGTTTCCCAAAGAGTATATTTTACAAATGATTGCCCTCTCTAATTCACAAAAACATCCACAAAACATCAAGCCTGATATAATTCTATTCCAGAAGATCTTTTGTTCTTTCCTATCAAACCCAGCAATTCCGCTGAGTGTATTTCATATCCCATTTGTTTCTAATCACCCTGTCTTCTATTTTCAGAGATAATAGAGCCCATTAGATGTGAAGCCCTCTAACTTTCTGCTCCCTGCTTCTATCCCACAAAGTATAACCTCATCTATATTGATTTCTCCTCCTGTTTCAGTTGAAGATGTTTTATAAAGTAGGTCTATCCCATCTTAAAAAACATAACAAAATTTTATTCTCTAACTCCGTCTAGTTATTGCCATCTCTATCATTCCTTAAAAAAAAAAGTCTCGCCCAGCCGGTGTGGCTCCCTGGATTGAGCATCATCCCGTGGACTGAGGTCCCGGTTCGATTCCCAGTCAGGGCACGAGCCCGAGCCCGGGTGGCGTCCCCAGTTAGGGGGCGTGCAGGAGGCAGCTGATCGATGTTTTTCTCTCACATCGATGTTTCTATCTCTCTCTAAAACAAACAAACAAACAAACAAAAAATGTGAAATCTAAATAGGGTGGATGAATTGTATCAAATTCATTTTCCTGGTTGTGATATTGTACTATAGTTATGCAAAATGTTGCCATTGGGGAAACTGGGTGAAGGGTATACTGAGTCTCTCTATGCTGTTTCTTACAACTATATGTGAATCATCTCAAAATAGAAAATGAAAGCAAAAGTCTTCCTAAAAATTCTCCATAAACCACAGAACTTATATGCATGTACGCATAACTGATAGACATGGACAACAATGCTGGGGATGGGGCGGGGGATGAGGAGGAGGGTGTCAGCAGGGGGGAAAAGGAGAAACATCTGTAACAAAAACAAATTAATAAAAAAATAATAATAATGAAAAAAAATTCTCCATAATAATAACTACCATTTATTGAGTGCTTACTGCATGCTAGATACTGTTCTAAGCACTGTCAGGTGGATACTATCGTTAACCTCATTTTATAAATGACAAAACTGAGGCACAGAGAGGTTAACCTACTTACACAAGGTCACCCAGCATGTAAGTAGCAGAACCCGCATTAGGATCCAGGCAGCCTCACTCCAAAGAGAGAGCTGTTAACCACCCTGCCGTACTCCTTGTACATCTGTCTTCAGATCCTGCCTCCTGCTCACACTTCAACCCACGTCTGTGCTTTCACTCCCATCCCCATCACTCCCCTGAAACTGCTTTTGCCTGAATTACCAACAAGGCTGTTGCTAAAGCTAATGGATTCTTTCGGTCCTAACCATTCTTTCTGCAGCCTCTGATATTGTTCATACATTTAACAAGTATTTATTGAGCACCTACAATGTGTCAGACTATCGTTTTACAGCAGCAAACCAGGTAGGCAGAACTGTTGTAACTGATGAATGCCTGTGTCTTTACTGTTACTATTAGGGGTCAGGAGACTCCAGTCACTATTGACTTGTTTGTGGATGGCCACTTTATTTTCCCATGCTTTTGTTTTTTTCTGGCTAAAACACATCATATCGTTACTTTGTTTGTGGTTTCACAACATAACTCAGAACATACTATATTTAAATACCATTTTCACTTTTCTCCAGATAGAAATCTAAACCTTTCCAAGCAGTTGTCTTGAATATGAGTAAATTAAAATAACCAAATCCTGAAGAGTACTACCCTTCCTATAGAATTAGTAATAATAAATTATGAAAATTGTCTTTGACCTTTTTACCTACTTTTTTCTGTCTAAGAATAATTCGGATTACTTTTATGCCCCTTATTTGGAAACGCCAGGAAGATCTCTGCAGAATATTAAAGTCTCATTCCATATGTCCAAATAAAAAGCTATTCCAAGGAAAATACTTGACTTCATGGGGACCTGATGCTAGCTTTTTGTGAATCGCCGAAGCTGAGCACATGAGCCTGCATTGAAGGAAAGGAGTTATCTTGTCTCTTTCCACACGTCCATTGTTATTTTCTGTTGTCTTTCCTTTCCCCAAGTCAGTAAAGAAGAAACAGAAAATCCTCTTCTACTTCTTCATGCCAAAAACCAGCTCTTGTTTTATTAGTTCTAATGGGAATGTGTTTTTGCTTGATGATTAGAAGCAACTAGAGTCCTCCTGCTCCCATCCAGCATTACTGTTTTTGTCTGATAGCTGATTGTTTACAGCAGCAGTTAGCAATTTGCATGGACAGTGCTGTCAGAGTCGCTGCCCTCAATGGAGCCCAAATGGCTCTTGGAAGAAAGATGACAGATTCAGCCCAGCAGCTTGCAAAACTTGAAAAGCAATTCCTTGTCAAACACGTGAAAAACAACCCTTCCCTCTCCATGACTTGAGGGAAAAAATGAGAAACTAGCTTACGCCAGATGGTGATTCCTTGCTAGTAAAATAGGCCTGGGCTGATTCAGCCCCATTCCTTTATGTTCTTTTTGCAAAACCCACAAAGAACACATTTGGGGCCACTTTTCAGAGTTGGCAACAGTCTCTGCTTTTGAAGGAAATCATATGGACACAAATAAAGCCACAATGGATGAAGGGCTAGGAATCCCCAGGGCCCAGAAACAAAATGCACGGGCCTTAAATTCCAGGTCATCAGTTAGATCCTGGCCTGGGCCCAAGAATCATCCCAATTGTAACCAGGTTTGGTTACTTGATTAAATTTGGTTGAAACAAAAACAAATTGGGAAAAGGTTATATATTCTTGTTGACTAGACCTTTTTTTTTTTTTTTTTTTTTTTTTAAATTCTCACCTGAGGACATGCTTTCATTGATTTTTAGGGAGAGAGAGAAACATTGATGTGGGAGAGAAATATCGATTGGTTGCCTCCTGAATGCACCCCGACCAGGGATCAAACCTGCAACGTAGGTATGTGCCCTGACCAGGAATCAAACCTGCAACCCGTTGGTGCATGGGATGATGCTCCAACCAACTGAGCCACCCAACCAGGGCTAGACCTCTTTTAGAAAAAGAAAAAAAAAATAGGAAGAGGAGGAACAACTAGAAACTATAAAACACCCTTTGGGATGATAAAATGATTCCTAAATTTCAAATTATTCTAGGTCTAAAGGATCAATCTTTAAGTCCAGTACCTTTCTCTGCCATTTGCATGTGAAGTATCATAGCTGCTTTCATATGTTTAGAAGTTATTTCGACTGGATTTGAATCTGTGTGTATGTTTCTTAGTAACCTTGGTTTTTTAAAGATGGAATAGATGTCAAGACTTAATCAAATCCTGTCACTGAAGATTTTGAAACAGTCTGGTCAGCCGCTTGCTGGCGATGTTGTAAAGAGGATTTAAATACTAGACTAGCAATTGTATTGGTTAATTTTGAAGATTTCATCTTCACCTAAAATTCTATGCATTGTGCACAGGAAGGTTGCAGGTTTGATTCCCAGTTTGGGCACATGCCCGGGTTGCAGGCTTGATCCCTGGTAGGGAGCATGTGGGAGGCAGCCAACTGATGTTTCTATAAACTTGCACATCGATGTTTCTCTCTCTCTCTCTCAAATCAATTTAAAAAACATTTAAAAAATCTATGCGTTATGAATCAGTCCCCTTCACCTGTCCTTTTTTCAATCACCTTGATTTGGGGTATTTTCAGCCATTTAAGGTAATACCTGTCATCTATTTAGTTTCACCGTGTACGCAAGAAAACATTGACCACCTTTGTTAATGTTCTGTTTTATTTTTTTTAGGTGGCTGAACACACACAATTAAGTTGGATCCTTACCTGCATGGTCAGATTACCCCGACTGCAACATTTACACCAGTGGAAGGTAAATGCCAGTAATCCGATGAACAGACAGCAGCATTACAGCTACCCTCCCCCCGTTTATTTCTGTGCTAGGCTCTGGGAATCCCAAGTTTACTGCCTTCCTGGTCTGTTACTCACTGGTGACTAGAAGAGCTATCCTCAAACTCTCTGCCTCAGGATATAAATGGAAATTAAAAGGGTTCTCTAAGATGCCTTCCAACTTAAGAACTGGATAAAAATATCTAACTTATTTGATTTGATCTGTGTGTGGTTGAATTAGAGTGACCTTTGGATAGTCTTGGTAATGACTGAAGCTACCACATTGTACTTAACAATCACGATTTCTGGATTACTGGACTCTGAAGTTGTCCCATTGGCACTGGAATTAACTGGCAGTGAGGCAAGAATGTTTTCATTGTGGGGGGAAGACACAGCATATTTTATTTAACATTTAAACAAGTTGAGTCCAGGCAACAGTTCAAACCCACAGAAAAATTAAGGCTGTACTTTTTCTTACAAGTTCAACTACGAAAGATAAATTGGATAATTCATAGTACTTTACTTCTATTTATTTTTGCAATTGGAGAACCCAAGGGTAGGTAGCCCCTGACTATGTCAAGGCTAATTCCAGTTTCAAGCTTCTTCCCAGCAAGCTGGTTCAGAAGCCTTTGTATCCGCTGCAGAGATGAACAGGCAGAGCTTTAAAGGGACAGTGCCTCAGTAAGAGGTATTGGATGCTGCAGAATCGCTATCTGACAAGAATGCCAAACAATTTTGTAATGCTCTCTACCACGTTTTGGCTTTAGGCAAGACTTCCCCAGTTTATCATAGTACTCTAGCACGCAATTGAATGCCGAAATCCTTTTCATGAGAACTGACTACTAATTAATGAGTAATGTTCCTACTTTAAAATAGCGTCTAAGGGCCTTCTAATTACACACCATAGTGAATACCATGATGATATTCTGGAGAAGCCTTCCCACTAGCCGGTAATTTCTTATTTGTGGGAACAACATGATTTCAAATGCCAGCCTTAACCTAGAGCGTGTTACTGCCTTCTGTGGTCATCTCTTTATTAACGAATACTTGTGGTGCTTCTGCAAGTCTTCCGTCACATGAGGTGCTGGAGGTACGGCAGTCACCAAGACAGGTGGACACAGCCCTTTAATGGGCCTGTAGTTTGTTCAAGAAAAGGCAGTTAAACAAGTAATCAGAAAGTATGGAAGAAAAGAGGGAAGGTTCTGGTGCCGTGGCAGGGTCTAAGAGCACCTAGGTCGGTTTTGATTGGTGCCGTGAGGGGTGGGACAGTGGGGTAGGAAGGTGGGGTCAGGGCTGCTGAGGTCAGGGTTATTTGGAGGATTAATGAGATAACACAGATGTAAGGCATCTGGGGTTGATAATAGGCACTCAATAAATATTAGTGCTCTCCACATCTTTCCCTTTTCTTTGTAATTTTAAGATTCAGTATTCTAATATAAAAAGACTATAAATCTAACGCAGTGGCAATTTTTAAAATTGAGTTCTTTTCCCATTTGCTCATTTCCAAATTAAACTTTCATTATCTTTACCCAGCGGTCATTGCGAACCAGCCTTTATCATGGACGTTGTAAGTAGATGTACTGGAGGAATTGTGTGTTCAGACTTTCAAATTTCCTTTGAATGGCCTATAGCATTAGTAAGCCAGAAACTCCTGGAAGTACCCCAAAAAGTTAAGTTTGTAACTGAACTATGAGAGCGAAGCTTTTGCCTTTCAGGCCCGACTCAAGGGGTGCGCCCGCATATTGGTGGGGGAAGCTCGAGTTGTGAGTGCGTTGAGCTTGGTTTTTGGGATCGTGCAGATCCATAAATTCAGTTGGTCATTTCATTCAGAAATAACAGGACCTCTGAGAAGTGATTCATAGTAACTAAACAAATGAGATTTGTCTACACACCAAAATACCTATTTATCATTTTACATGCAATGAGATACCTAGGCCTTGGAAGCAATGACCAGTGAACTGCACACGGTATTCCCTGCAAATAAGTAGCTGTACTCAGAGAACCAAATGACCTGTCTGCACTGTTTAACTGCCTTAGCACCCGCAGATCAATACAAGCAACTAGGATTGGTAGATTCAAATTTCTCTTCGTTTTATCTTTTAAATGCCGTGGTTTTCTTTGTTATTGTTTTCTTACATGTGATTTTAAGGGAACATTGCAGTGTTGCCAACAGCATAGTGTGAGACTTTTTGGGAGGTTTCCCCATATAAACAATAGGCGTTTGATGTCAACTCATGTTAATTTATAGACATTTAATTTCATGACATTTTCTGACCTTACCTGTGAAATCGGGAATGATCTGACTTGAAACCTTGAACACTCTTATGCCCTTACTTTCATCAAATGAATGCGAAACAGTGGCGGTGGTGGGGTCGACTCACCTTACTGCTGCCTCAGCCTGGAGCGGGAAGACAAGCCAGAAGATGGCTCGAGTGGCTCAGAGGAACTGAGATGGAATGTCATTACAGGTGGCTTCAGGTTACCCTTTGCTTGCTTTAAAGGTTTCTTCCTTTAGCAGTAAAATTCGGTTCATGTCGGATTTCTTTCCCTCCTCTCTTTTCACCCCCACAGGCCAAGACCGCCAAGCAGAAGCACGATGGAACCGCGGGCCTGCTCACGTACCCGGTGCTCCAGGCTGCTGACGTTCTGCTCTACAAGTAAGGAGCAGGGTCCACCCCGGTCTTGTCCGTCCTCATGCTGACAAGAGGATGTTTTAACCTCTTCCCAATATATTTGGTCCACAGGGAAAGGGGACATAGAAAGGATCAGACACGTGAATCAGTTTGCATCTATTCCCAGGAACGGATACTAAATTACGGATGTATGTTCCAACGTGAAACTAACAGTATTAAGGGCTAACAGTCAAGTAGCACTTAGTGCTGGAGACTGTTACGAGTGCTTCACATACACTAACCCATTTAGTGCTCACAATACCGTAGGAAAGTTGCGCTGTTACTATCCCCATTTTCCAGAGGAGGGAGCTAAGGCACAGAGTGCTTAGTAACTTGCCCAGAGCCATGTAGCTAGCAAAGCTTGGACCCGGGATTTGGGCAAAGTTTGTGCTCTTAACTACTCTGCAGTACAGACTTTCTCAGTAATAATGAAATTTCAAGAGTTTTAAATGTTGATTTCTCATGCAATCTAGAGTCTAAAGCAATGCTGTTCAATAGAACTTGCCTGCAATTATGAAAATGTATCTGTGCTTTCCACGACCATAGCCACTACCTACATATTAAGTACTTGGAATCTTTTCAGAGGAACTGAATTTTAAATTTATTTAATTTAAATTTTTTTTTTTTTTTATCCTCACCTGAGGACATTTTTTCATTTTTTGTTCAGATAGAGTGGGAGGGAGAGAGAGGAAGAGAGAGAAACATCGACGTGAAAGGGACACATCAAGTGGCTGCCACCCGCACGACCAACCAGGGCCGGGGACAAACTGCAACCGAGGTACATGCCCTTAGCGGGAACCGAACCCGGGTCTCTCTGGACCGCAGGCCAACGCTCTAACCGCTGAGCCAAACCGGCCAGGGCTATTTAATTTAATTTTTTGATAATTAGAGAGAGAAGATGGGAGAAATAGAGAGAAACATCGATGTGAAAGCGAAACATCGATCTGCCTGCTGCTCACCCCCTACTGGGGATCCGGCCGAAACCAGGCACGTGCCATGCCTGGAAATCGAACCGGCAACCTTTCAGTGCACAGAACGACGCCCAACCAACTGAGCCACACAAGCCAGGACAAATTTTATTTAATTTTAATGAATTTAAATTTAAATAGCTACCTGTGGGTAGTGGCTACTATATTGGATCTGTAGGTTGAGAGCAAGATTTCAGCATGATGTAGCGTGCCCTCCCTCTTTCTGGACCTGTAATCCAGCTAGTCAGCTACTGTTGCCATTTATAGGCCTCCAAACTGTGTACCCAGAGGATGCTGGCCGCTGCATGCTGAACTGCTGGCCAGGGCTTCTGACCCACCCCTTTCCCAGTTCTTCCTTGCTATCCCACATGACCTTCCTGCGCCCCCCGTCTGGCCTTCTCGGTCATCACGTGTACGTGGCCACGCCTTGCTACTGTGACAGCTGCTGAGGAAAAGGAGAAACTCAATTAGTTTTTTTTCACCCCTTGGCTCCAAAGTCTTGATCTCGTAACAGTGATTCTTCCCTAGGAGAACTAGCATTGTTTGCCTGTAAGTGTGATAACCGCATGGAGGTGACAGTGTGTGTGCCTTGTGGCTTGACCCCGGAGCCCTGTGCAGGTGTGATGGAAACAGCCAGAAGAGGAGCTGCTTAGCTTTGCAGATAAGGAATGTCCAGTATTCCATGCAGGCTATCTTAAATTCTGATTAAAACATAGATATAAGGATTATGTGCCTGTTCGTTGCATTGACTTGAGTGCTGGGCTCCTGGTAGCATTTATTATTTGTTGTAAGTGATTTTCAACTTATCCTGGGAAGTCTAGAATACTTTTCCCCAGGAACAGCAGGTGAAAGTCTAATAAAGATCCAATCATTTATTTCCTGGCCAAGTAGCATATTTACGTAGAAAGGTTCTATAAAACGCCTTGATTTCTGATCTGTAAAACAGGAATAATAATTGTCCTGCACGGGGTTATTCAAGGGTTACAATGAAATATGGGCCAGGCAGTGGTGACTGGGAGCCATCACTTGGTTATGATCGATGATGGTTATGTTTTTGATGGTAACAGTCTTATATCTAATTTCATTTTCTTTTCCTTTATTTTATTTATTTATTTATTTATTTTTCCTTTATTGATTTTAGAGAGAGAGGAAGGGAGAGGGAGAGAGAGATAGAAACATTGATGAGAAAGAACATTGATTGGCTGCCTCCTGCATGCCCCTCACTGGAGATCGGGCCCACAACCTGGGCATGTGCCCTGACTGGGAATCAAACTGGCGACCTCTTGGTGCACGGGTCGACGCTCAACCACTGAGCCACAGCAGCCAGGCTCTGATTTTGTTTTCAGAGGCTACTTGTTTACAGAACAACGGACTGAGATGTTTAGCACCGGGGTATAGAAGCACATGAGCAGGGCTGATTTCCTTCATAGTTCAAGAGCTATAGTGGGAAGTCCTCCAAGCTCAAGGCTGTGAAAAAGGGTCAAGTTTAACAGGAAGGATTGTCCTTGTGATACCATGGCATACACGTGGGAAAGAACTCTAGAGGACCTCTTCAGTTCCCTTGCTTTACAATGCGGCCTGACGAGGTTGAACAATTTCCCCAAAGCTGTGCAGCCAGTCAGAGGACATTGGAGTCTCCGAGCATGATTCCGGTCTCCCAAGGCCAGTGCTGACCTTCCGTAAGGAGCCAGCATTTATGTCGGGAGACAAGATCACCACATGAACAACCAGAACAGCCCAAGGTCATATGCTAAAGTGATGATGGATCTATCGTTATCAAGTGCCCGAAATACAGTTAGCAAAATGATAAAATACTACTGTTTCTCTCATCTACAAAGTGGGTTAATGGGACATAGCTCAGGGGGTTATTAAACAAATGTTGTATGAATTGAAATGCAAACATTTTAAGAGTACAAGAGCAACATTGGAAAAGGCTGAAATTGACAAAAATAGTTCCTTAAGATCCCCAAATCTGTACATATTTACATATAAATGTTTTATATGTAAATATTTTTATATATTGTAAATATGTTATATATTATATATTTCTTTATATAGATGTCATATATATTTCTATATTATATATTATTTTATATATTATATTTACATATCAATAAATATATAATAATAATTTCTATATGTAAATATAGAACTATTTTTCATATATTATAAATATATAAATATATTTCCTATACTCTGCCTTTTTTCGAGCCATGCCTCAGGTTGTGAGTGTTCTCTCTTACACGAAAAATAGTTATTTCAGATGTGGCAGGTAAGCACTAAGAGCTTTCTGATAGTTTCCGTCTGCCCGGTATTGGCAGGTTCTCACACCACTGTGAATGCTTCCAAGGACAAGCATTCTTTCCCAGCCTCGGTTATCCCCCGGCCCACTCCAGCAAAAAATTCCCATGCTGGAAATAGTCCTTCTTTAACTCTTACTGATCTGTTTGCTGGTTAGAACATGTGTAAGAATGGCCTAAGGTGCCTTTCTTTCTCCTGTTTTTTAAAAGCAGAATTATGGTGGCTGATTTTTATTTATTCTCATGAGGATTCTGATATTTTACATACAATTTGTTAAAACAAATAGATAAAAGTATTTTTCTATAAAACTAGGTAATTATCTATAGTCAAGATGACTGTCTCTTACCTTAGCCTAGGGAACTACCTACTGTAATGCTGTGTTAGGTCATAGACATGGAGCAGACACCTGCACGCTCCTTTTCTTAAGAGAAACAACATCTCTACGTGTCCCTCCTGTCTGGTCTCAGACTGGACCTCCTGCTGCCGGCTGTACATGCTCAGCTCATAAACTGTTCCTTTGGGCTCTGTTTTCCTGCTGTCTTCTGTCAGACTGTCCCCATGGGAGCCATTGCCACACCACACGTAGCCACATTTCCTGGGCATGTGTGTCGTGTGGACCACTACAAAGTGTGCAGACAAGTGCAATAAAATCAGCTCTGGTTCACTGCAGCATTTATTCTGCTAACATACACTTCTCATCTGTTTCGTTAAGCTTCCTCCCAAGTTTAGAAATTCCTACTTGCTTGGTAATAAGTAGCAGAGGCAGGATTCACACCCAGGTTTGATTTTTAGCCTGTGGCATTGTTTTCTCTGTAACAGAGCTCAAGCACTTGGGGTGTTTTTGGTTTGATTTTGGTTCTGGTATTGCTGGATTTTTGAAAAAGGTCATAACCTGAAGGTATGTGAATATTTACATTATAAATGTAGATAGATTAAAAAAAGCAAAGATAGATAGATAGATACATACATACATAGATGCATAGAAAAAAATATTTGTGTTGTCTCCTACCAACAAATCTATACGTGGCCTCTTCATAAAATGTTCACGCCGGGGAAGTACAGAGTCAGTGTTTGCTTTTGTCCAAGTCAGCATTAGAATGAGCAGTACATGGTCTGGGAAGGGGATGGACGAGGAGCCTTTCAGGCGCATGTATGACAGACTGATGTAATTGTTTTGGTGCTTGGGGGGAGGGATCCAGAAATGCAGAACTGAGACCATCTTAAGCTTGGGAGTATAACACAATAGCAGATATTTGGAGAGAGGCAAAATACTCAAAAATAGCAAGTGTTCATGATTTTTATTTTGCATCGGCATTATTTTTCTGAGTGTCTAATTTCAAATAGCTGGCTATATATTAAGTGGATATTTCTCTCACTTTCTCTCTCTCTCTCTACACACACACACACACACACACACACACACACACACACAGTGTTTACTAATATACAGCAAGCACTTGGTTAGCACCTATAACGCCACGGATCCAGGAAAAGGCGCTGTGCATGGGCCTGAGGAACGGAGGAAGGGACTCGCGCGTGGTGAGTGTTACGTGCCTGGCGCCACGCTAGCTGCTGCACACACGGGACCTGTTCAGACTCTCACCACAGCAACAGTTCTGTAACACAGCCAAGTGGTCTTTCCCCCACTTTACAGATAAAGAAATGAAGTTTTAGAGGGGTGCCACTGATCTACTCACATAGGGATGAGAGTGATCACCTGGCTCAGCACTTTCTCTTTCTCAAGGATTTGAACAGGGAAATATGGGAAGAGGGTAAGAAGATAGTGAGAGCAAAAACTGAGGTGATGGGACAGGAGGAAGCAGAACCAAAGCGAAGAGTACAGACGACTGGTTAGAAATGTCCTGTCTGGTAATTCCAGGGAAGAGCTGAGTCACCGTAACTCTAGGGATCAGACTACTGCCATTGAGGACAATTGAGATCATCAGCTCCTCACACTGCTTTGGAGATGTCCAGTTCTTGAATTACGTCCTTTGTGAGGCCAGTCTGTCCCCAATTTTTATGAGATCCTCGAAGTTGCTGGCTAAACCTCATTTCAGCAGTCTGCTGATGTCCACATAATCACCCACAACTGCCAAAGCAATAATTTCTTCTTTCTCTTTTACTTTCCAGCTCTCAGGCAAGTGCCAGCACTGAACCAGAACCTCCTGGAAGGCACTCTGAGAAATGTAGCTTTCAGGCTGCTAGCCCCTGGAAATCAAGCAATAGGTAGAAGGGAGAGAAGGGCCCTGAGCTGTCAACAGACAATCCAGGAAGCTCTCCTAAAAGCATTTTCAGGACAGAATGAAATAATTCATTGTATACTTTTAAAAGAGAACGGATTCAAATGCAGAGAGTAAATTGGGGGACAAACGCAGCTAGGGCAGTCTATTAAGAGGCTCTTTTAGCCCTGGCCAGTTTGGCTCAGCGGTTAGAGTGTCGGCCCTCGGACCAGAGAGTCCCGGGTTCGGTTCCCGCTAAGGGCACGTACCTCCGTTACAGTTCGTCCCCAGCCCTGGTTGGGGTTGTGCGGGTGGCAACTAGTCGATGTGTCTCTTTCACGTTGATGTTTCTCTCTCTCTCTTCCTCCCTCTCTATCTGAAGATAAATGTAAAAATGTTCTCAGGTAAGGATTAAAAAAAAAAAGGCTCTTTTACTAGTCTGTTTGGACCGTGATGGTGACTGTGAAGAGGAAGAGATGGTAGGAGGTGAAATGGATAAGACCTAATGGATTGGATGTGTGTGAGAAGGAGGTATCGGGGATGACCCCAGGTTTCTGACTGTGCTCCTGGATGGATGGTTTGCCATTCACTGAGGCAGGGAATCCTGCCAGGGCCCAGCCAGGAGAAGGTAGCGCTTCACTCTGTGTTCTCTCCTCCTGGAAGCCTTACCTCCCTAGACAGTAACACCTTGTCTGTCTGCCAGGGCCCAGCACCAGGCCCTGCACATCGCAGGTCTTCAGTAAGGAATTGCTACATTCGAGTCATCACAGCATATCCAACAAGCAACCAGTGACGATGAATGAATTGTTTACGAAAGAAAAAAACAGCACCAAACTCCTGTCCCAGCTGGGCTGGTTCAAGACAACGGCACAGAAAACTCACAAACAGCCGGAGAAATAGGGAGGGAGAAAACCCCAAGAGAACACATCTCTGCGAGCAGATATATGTAGGCAACGATTATTCATCCAGACACTAATTCCGCCGAAGGGTTGGGGTGGCTCCCAAGTAAACGTAAATGCAGTGAGGAACTCAGCAAAAGAAAAATGGTTTAGTCACCAGAGAAGATCAGACGCATTATTATGTGACAGAAGTTATAACAATCAAAATTATGAAAGACTTTTGTTTTATGTTGTGTCTAAGAAAGCACACTCAGGGTAAGTAAAAAAAAAAAAAGAATATGGAGAAAAGGAGAAGACATTAATATGGATATCGTTATGGAGGGTATAAATTTTAAAAGAACAGCACTAAATTATTTGAATTGAAAGGAGGAGTATGAGGAGAGAAGTTGCAAATGTGAAGAGAATAAGCCCCATAAGTGAGCAGAATCAAAGACAGGCTGAATTAATGTAAAGTGTAAACTCAATGGAGGGGAAGTCAGGGCCAAGATAAATTATAGGAGGTGAAAGGAACAGCAGGAGCAGAGGGGGGAAAGACTAGAAACAAACAAACTAAAATCAGATGAAGAAGCCAAGTGGAGAATAGGACCAGGTGAAAAAAATTAAAATTTTTTAAATCTTTTTTTTTTTTAAAGCCAAACCTCACAGAATGGTAAGAAAAGAGGCGAGGGTCCGACATAAGGCAAAGACGCATGAGGAGTCCCCATGAAAACTAAATGTGTTTTCTGTTTAGTTTGGTTGCTTTGTAAATCTGGAACCATTTTGACATGTGGAAATATTCATTTTGATGTGCTTAAAGTGTATTGATTATGGTAATTGTTTTTTCTGTGTTAGTTGCAGTCCGTCGTGATTTCCTATGGGCTACCGTAATTGCTTTTTAACCTGCCCTATTGGCTAATTTGGTTTGGGAGAGTCAAGGTGACCTCTGCATGTCAGCCTCACTATAATTACAAGACAGGAGTAGCGAAGTCCAGTCACAGAAGAGAAATGGGGGGGTGGTGCGCGTACACCTCAGAGAGGAGCGTGTACAGGGTTATGGGCGCTGAGCGAATCATCCAAAGGACCGTTTTTGATTTTACCACTCACTGGGCCAGTGACCTTGTGCTCCAGACTGTGTGGAAGAGAGCAGTGGACAAAGCCCTAACCATCTTTCTCTGGACTTTCCCCAATTAATATACTGACTTTAGCAGCAGAGAAACTGCTTCCCGATCCATTGTCATCGTCCCTGCATGCTGCCTTTCCCATTCATTGTTCTGTCCCTGTTTTCCTGAAATGAAAGGGATTCTCAAAATCCCTATAGCCTGACATTTACACTTTGGAATTACCTAATCGGATCTGTGAACTGTCAGTTTCGAATATGTTTTGTACCCATACATTCAGGATGGCTGCCCAGGTCTGTGCCTGTCTCTGGGATTGTATGTCGATGTTTATGTTTGTGATGTGAGTCAGCTATTGGAAAGTGATCATGATTTGAAAAAAGTCACAGTGTATATCTCACACCAGGGTCTCTAACTGTATCAAAATTTCTTTTACTGTTTTATCCTTCATCATGTCAGATATTAATGAATATATATTATATCAATAGCTAGTGTTTCTTGAGCTCTTGCTATCAAGTACTATGCTTGGTTATCGCCTTTAATCCTTGAAACAACTGTGTGAGATAGGCACCATTATGATCTCCATTTTACAGAGGAAACAGGCTTAGAAAAGGCAAGAAAGTTGGCTATGACTCACCTAGTAGCTGGTGGAGCTGTGATTTAAATTCAGAAAGTCTGACTTCTGAGTTCATGCTTTTATCCTGTATACTGATCACGAACTGATTTTATTATAAATTTTATCTTGGTATGAAACTAGAGTGACTTCATATAGATTTTAGTGGCTTCCTCTTCAGATCATTCATTTTTTTTGGATGAGTGTTTATTAAGCTCCTCATCCGTACCAGGCAACTCTACCAGGTGCTGGAAATACATTGAAAAGCAAGATAGACAAACTCTCCAAACGCTTATTTTATAGCAACAGAGAAAGCAATATACTATTAAATAAACAACCAGATGAAATAAAATAATTAGATTGGGATTAATACTTAAGGACAATAACTAGGACACTGTGAAAAAGAATAAGAGAGGGAAACCAACTTCGGAGAGTGCAGTTAGGGAAGGCTTCACTGAGGAGGTGCTGTTGGAGCTTAGACCTGGAATAAAGGAGCCAGCGTGCAGGGGGTCCGGGGGGAACATTCTCGTGCATACGAGAGCAGTGTGTTCAGCAGATCCAGCTTTCACAGTTGAATTATAAACTACCCAGGATACATGATTTTATTTTCTGTCTTTTTTAGGGTCTAGTTGTGGGAGAGTCAAGTCTCTCACAGGTTCATTTCAATGTTCTAATATACTTAAAACATTCTTTCTATATTAAATAGGAAAAATTAAAAATCACTGCTACTCTTTCTGTTTTTATTACCATATCGGTGCATTTCCTTCAAATCAGTTTCTTAAGCTAACATTTCTTGTTTGCATACTATGTGCCAGGCACTAGACTGCGAGCTTTGCACGTATTATTTTACTCCTAAAAGAAGCCCTTGTGAAGGAACTATTACTAGGCAGTTTTACAAATGAAAAAACAGACTGAAGGAGCTTAACTAAGTTGCCCAGGAACACCCGACTGGAGACTAGGAATCTGACACCAGAGTCCCCACTGCAACCCCTGTGGCTTCTCCTTTATGTGAATACGTGTTGTGTGTATTTTCCAAGAAAACTTGCATCCTGGCTTTTTTGTCTTATATTTTCCCACATCATTTAAATGTTTTCTGATTTTTTTTTTATGATTCTTTGTTTTCCGTCTTTTGCTATATATTAATAGATTGTGTTTTCTTTCCTTCCGTCTACTCCAGTGATTCAGAAGGTGTACTTTCTGTTTTCCGTTCTAGTAGTGAACATCTTTGAACTAAACAAAGACCACCCAAATGAGAACATACAGACTACTTATTCAGAGCTGGCCGCAGCAAGGGAGTCAGCTGCCACCGATGGGTTTGTCAGAGGCTCGAAGCAGGAGGGGAGTGGAAAAACTTTATAGGAAAGGAAGGTTGCAGGTATGTTTTCTCTCTCGAGGTTGTTGCCATGGGAAAGCTGGAGGCTAGCTGCGTAGAAACGGAGCATCTTCTGTGATTCGTCTGGGAAGCAGTTTGCCTTTCTCTGGTTGGTCCTGAGTTGGACACAGCAAGGACAGGGAATTGGGGCGTTGGCAGTCATTGCCCAAGTCTTGACCATTCTGGGCCAGTTCCTGAAGAGGTTCTGATTTGGCTTCTTGGTCTGGTTGCTCTAAAAGTTTTGGGTCATAAGTTTTTGGTCATTTATTGTCTGGCCATTGTGCATTTGTATATCAGATTCTCTCTTTTCAGAAATTATTTTTTGAGGCTTTTTTTAATTGTTCCAAGTGCAAAATGATATCATGTGGTCAGATGGGTTATTAATCACACTTTGAGATCCTCAGTCTAGACTCTCACTTCCTTTTGATTTTGTTAACTAACCTGGGGTTTTCAACAAAGATGGTTGTGCATGTACTGATTTTAGATTGCATTGTAACCAAAATTTAGACTTTATGTTTTCACGTTACAGCCTGTCTTTGTGCCTCAGCATCTCCGCTTCTGAGTTCTTGAGTCCTTAGATTTGACTCACAATTTTTTCCAGTCCTTTACATGCCTGAGAATTTCTTTCTGTTTAGCTTGCTTTATCTGTAAAATGGAATTAAGTACAATAATAATACATTAAAAGTGCTCAGCAAAGTGTACAGTATGTAAGGGGTGTTCAATAGCTGCTAGCTACTTTATTATTATCATTATAATTATTATTATAGTTCACAATAAAAGGTGGCTTGGCTAGGTTTTTAATACCTTTTACTCTCAACCCTGTGAACATTGTTTCATTATTGTATTATAACCTGATTTTTCTTAATTTTGTTTTTATTTTCTGGCTGTGGCATAGAGGATTTTTAGTTCAGTGCAGCTGCCTTCAGTTTTAAGGTTATGGCTTCTGTTCAGACGGTCCAGGTGCCTTCCTCGGGAGGACCATCATCTTAGATCAGAGGGTGGGCCTCCAACCTGCCATTGCTGGTCACGTTTCATCCAGGCCACTGCTACGACCTCCAACCTGCCATTGCTGGTCACGTTTCATCCAGGCCACTGATACGACCTGTCCTCAGGATTCTGCTCTTACTTCTCCTGATTCTGCTGTTACGTGTTTGCTTTTCTTTATTTCATCATTTCACTTTCTCTGCGTTTTACTGTTTTCTCTCACCAGTGTTTTTCTCCTTTTGTGGCTTCTTGCTCTCGTCTTAAAACAACCATGTCCTTTTGAATCCTATTGAAGTTACCAAGCAGTTTTCTTTAAAAAACAAAGCTTTGTTTCTTATAAAAGTTCATTTCCAAATGTCTGATCTTCCTCAAGGTCTCAAGGGTCAAGTTGCCTTCCCCTTGGCCCACATTATGTTTCAGAGGCCCCATGTTGGGGTCTTCTACTTGCTAGTTTGTCAGATTGGTTTTTATGTGTTGGGTTTTTTAAATCCATATTGGAACAAGGAAATATATTCAAATAGTGTCTGCCAATAGAAAAAATCTAGGAAAGGCCCGTGACCACCTTCCACTTCTGTTTGAACTCTCTGCTCATCATTCAACAGGAGGGCAGAGCGGGGTGCTGCACTGCGGTCCAGTGGCTTGTGTCGCTCAGCTAGGCTGGCACTGCTGGCCCGAGACAGAGTTTTCTCCTACTGCCTGCCTGCAGCACTCTACTTTTTATTTTATTCATTCAACAAATGTGCCTTGAGTGCTGCCCACCCCTAGCCAGAAATGCTCTGCGTCCCGGGGCACGGTAGGGGTCAGACGAGCAAGTCCCCGCTGTCGTGGAGCTCACGTTCCCGTTCTGTGAGGACGCAGAGCGCTGTGCCACTTCCCGCCGCCTCCCCTGCGTGCATAGCCATTGCTGAGAGCTGTCTTCAGGACTGAATGTAGAAGGGATCAGGCTGATGACGAGAAAGGGGTCGCTAGCAATCTAGCTGCAGTGCAGGGATGTCACCCTCATCTCCAGCTGGGCTAGGTTTCCAGCAAGGGGGGCACTGGCTCCAACTACAGGCTACAAGAGGCTCAACCAATTGCTCTTCCTAGTCCAGTTCTGTGGATCGTCGCCGGTAACGAAACGTCTTCTCAAATTCTGTCTTTAGTTTTAACTCTTGATGCTAGTTTTCGGTTATTTATATTGCCTCTGTCTTCATGGGTAGCCTCAGTAAAAAATTCAGACAGGCTGTTTTGGACCACAATGCTGATACCATTTCAAACTTGGAACGTTGATTCTTCAGTGTTGAGTGTGGGAGTAAATGTGGGATATTCAATGCTCGTATCTAGTAGGAAGGCAGAGGTGTAGCCCTGTGCCTTCAGAGAGGTAGCAGAGCTCGTAGCAGAGCCCTGGAGATCAGAAGAGAAGGGACGTGCAGATCCTCATGTGGAAGCTGATATGCTGCTCTCCATGATGAGACGAAACTAGAGGCCAAGACTATGTTTTCGAAATGTCAAGATTTAGGGGATAAAAGGAAGAAAATAAGCCAACTCATTGATCTGTGTTGATTCTATTTTATTTTTACTCTTCTGTGAAAATTTACATGTAAATATAAATATTCCATCGGGTCTTGATTATCCACTTTGCTAAATAGGCATGATGACCTGGGCTTTTTTTCCCTTCGTAAGCTGTCCCTATTTCTGGCCAAGATGGAGAGAAGTTGGAATCAGTCAGGTAACAATTGTACCTCTGGTTCTTCAGGAAGTGTGTCTTGAGCACCTTTCCGAAATACAACACATACATACTACTTGAGAATTCTACTCTCTATGTAGCTACCATTATTTGAAAGCTTGCCAAGTTTCAGGCACTGTGCTAAGCACTCTGCAGGCATTGTCTCATTTAACCTCCACAACAATAGTATGGGTAACTATGATTACTCCTGATTTATAATAAGAAAGTTGTCTATAATAGAAATTCTATGATTTACCCAAAATTACATAAGACAAAAGTAGCAGTGTCAGGATTTGGTGCTAGCCTGACCACCAAGCCTGTTATGTTAAGTGAGTACTCTACTGCATCGTGCGCACACACACACACACACACACACACACGCACACACACACACGCACAGGGCAACTGCACGAGTATATGAGGAACTGTATGAAAACACAGTTAATGTTCAGTGATTTTTTTTAAATGAATTTTATTTGACTTTCATGCAAAAGAAGTGTCAAAGAGCTGCTTTGAAACCTATTGCTTATTCTGATACTCAAAACATGTACCAGATCTTCTTTGGGAAATATATTCAGAATTATTTTATCAAACAAATATTAATTTCATTAATTGACAGTCATACCTTGTTTCTGACCAGAAAGTATGGAACATTCATTCACCAGACTTGTCTCCAGGCGACTTTCAGTTATTATAAGAGATAATATTTTTTCACTATAATCACAATTTCCCCCTATTTGAATATGCATAAAAATTCTGCCACAAGATAATGTAAGTTCCTTGTGGTTCTATAAATATAGTACAGGAACAGTCTCGTGCGTCTATTAAAATTCTATTAATGAAGACCACATAGAAACATGGGAAATGCCTATTATGTTAACACAAAAGGTGGTATCCATACTATAACTGCAGTTGTAAAAATACGTATCCATATAGACAGCAACAGGGACTGGAAAGTAATTTGCAAAAATAAAAATGATTAAAATTGTGAGGGATATTTCAAAATTTTTCAAAATGTTCTCAAGTAGTTTACTGTCTTAAAATAGCTGGTTTTTATGCTAGTCAAAACTACCTTCACTTTCTCATGCTCTAGACAATTATGTTAAATGGACTAGTAGCCTGTGGACAGTAATTCACAAGGAAAATCAAAGATCTGTGCCAGTTTTGCGAGAATCATGCATTAACCCTGGGCTAGGTTCTTCTCTATGACAAAGCACCATAGTTTCCCAGCAGTTTTCCTTTGCTGTGGCCGTTTTGAAAGCTGATATTTTCCTCTCAAAATTTGCAATTATTTAAATATTCAAGTTCACTTTAAGGCTGCTGCTTTCATAGGGGGGATATTCAACTTCCTTGATCAAGAAACTACAGCACTTTATTAACTGTACCATCAGATGTAAACTCCCCAGCGAGCAGTAAAGATTTAAAATCACCCTTCTACTTTCCTGGTAATACTGCAGTATAAAGTTTTCCCCATCAAGACTTCCCTGTAACGGTTAATTCTTCCCTTGTTTAACATAGCTCACCATGATTCAACACTGCAAGCTTTATATATGGGATTAAAATAATTATAAATAAAGCCCCTGTATTCTGATAATTTTTGTCTTACATCTTCATTTCTTAGTAAAATAAAATATTATGGATAGAATTCAGGTCTCCTATGTTCCTCTCCTCAGGCCCATTCTCTCCCTGCCTTCTCTGGAGGCAGCTACGATCGTGAATTTGTGGAGGAGCTTCCGATATGTTTTTTAAGCTATATGTGTGTTGGTAAACAACGTACAGAAGTTTCATGTGTACTTCTGAGATTTACATAAAAGTCGGTGCACTCTAGGTGTCTTCTGCTGCTTGCTTTTCCCGTTCAACATTGTCTTTGAGATCCGTCTACATTGTATTGATAGATTTTGTTCATTTATTTTAAGTTCCCTGCAGCATGTTAATTGTCCTGTGATTGTTGCAATGTACTTGAAAACAAAAGAGCATCTATTTCACAGAGGTCTTGAGTTTCTCCCTGTGTGGCAGGGAGGGAAACTCTCGCCTGAAGAGCTGCTGCCATGTTTGATTTGAGGAGTGGGGTGGAGTGTCTTTCAAGTGTGAGCTCTGAAGTGGAAAGCATCTGGGCAAGGCTAGGATAATATGTGCTGACTGGGTGAGGGAGCGGAGCGGTTTTAAAATACAATTCTGCTTAGAGCCTGTGCTATTTAAGATACTATCCCTCCCTCCCGGCGAGATGCTGTCACCCTGCTGCTGTTGATGGCTGTATTCTTCTGCTGTGGAAGAAAGGGAATCGAGGAGCCAAATGTCTCTTTGGCATTTGTCTGGTACCCAGATAGAAACGTGGGTCCCAGCATCCCCTCTGTAGTGGGTGAACGTTTGTTGAACACCATCAGTGAAACAGGCACAGGGCTGGCTGCTTGCATTCCCGTAGAAGCAGGAGCCTTCAGAGCTTTTCTGTCTGTCTTTCATTAAAGGTCCACACACGTTCCTGTTGGGGAGGACCAAGTCCAGCACATGGAGCTAGTTCAGGATCTAGCACGAGGGTTTAACAAGAAGTATGGGGAGTTCTTCCCGGTGCCCCAGTCCATTCTAAGTAAGTAACAAACGTGGGATTGATAAATCAGGGCTTTTTTTAATCCTTTAGTATTTAAAAAATATATGTTTTTATTTTTCAGTTATAAGTGGCATACAATATTATATTAGTTCCAGGTTTACAACATAGTGATTAGACATTTATATAACTTACAAAGTGGTCATCCCAGTAAGTCTGGGAATCAGGGTATGTTTCAAAGAGAGGATTGGATAATGGACCAAAGGTTGGAACTTTTCTTGGAACTAAACAGCTTTCTCATGGACAGGCTTCAGGATGTATAACTAGAATTCCCATCTTTTTATGTCATGTAAGACTAGTAGACCTCATTGGATAATTGAGTAAAATAACCAAAAAATCTTGAAAAGTATGGGAGAGACTAAAACCTAAAAATAATCATTTTCATATATAAAGTATTATATAATTTATCAAATATATGTATACACACACATCTCATTTGGTAGAACAGGTAGCTTTCCCTGTTTTATGGATGAGGGAACTAAGGCCTGGCAGGGCTAAGTTTGTGTTCAAGTCCTGTGTCTAGTTAGTGGCAAAGCTAGGCCCTACACTGAGTTCCTCCAAGTACAAAACCAGTTTACCTTGCCTTCCCGATTCACAGTAAAACAAAAGTCATGAGATTGAGAATTTCTGGACCATAATCTAGATAAAGCAAGAGGGCGTCAGTGATCCTCACACTCTGCCTTCTGAAGTGCACAGCCACGGTAGAATGGACAGACCACCTACTGAATCTGAGACCTCAGCCGCAGCTTGCCAGGCTGTGCTAGTCTGGACTCTTCTCGAGGAAAGAAGCTGTAAATCTCCATCAACATTTTTGTAGCTGTGTAAACTTGTAGCAGGGGCAGAAATCACTGAACCTAAGCTCTGTCCATCTTTATTAAGCTGACAGCATTTTAAAGGAGTATAACATGTGCCCAGTATCAATTTAGAAACATACGGTGGGTGTAAATGTCTGTTATTCTAACAGTTCGCACAGATGAATTCAGGGCACCCCATGTACTAAAGTCAGCCTTCTTTTAGCAATAAGTAACAGTTTAATGTTTTGGCCTATTGTTATTTTACCGATTTCAGCTTTATATGCTTCTGTAATAGCCATAAAATAGGCAATTATTACTAACACTGGTTTATGAAGCACAGCTTAACATCTTGATTCTATCAGAGTAATAAACAAGCTTCTCCTGTGTGCATGCGTGTGTGTGTGTGTTTGTGTGTGTGTGTGTTCGTATATACTTATATAATGGGTAAAGATTTGGAAGGATTGACACATTGTGAAAATTGGTTTAGGGACAGGAAGGGCAGTGGGTGTGGGTAGGGGGTGATTAGCTGGGAGGGAAGCAGAGAGGGAGAGAGGGAGAGGTAAGAAATAGACAATACTTTTTTTTAAAGGTGTGCACAGCAAAAACAGTATGATTGATACATTTTATTTGTATAGGATTATACACTTTTCTGTGAACATGTGCACTCAAAATGCATAAAGACGTGATCACCAAAATGTTAACAGTATTACATATTTCAGACAATGTTTCCTTTCCTGCTTGTATGAATTGCTTGCCTTTTGCACAGTGAGAATTTAATACTTATATAATCAGATAAAAATAATCGAGCTATTTGGTATTCTTGGGTTTTTTTAAAGATCTACTAGACACTGACATTCCTGGTGATTTTTTTCTTTTTATGTTGTCATTGTTTTTTGTTGTTTTGTCTTTGTTTGGGGGGTGTATGTGTTGGCGTTTTTACCTAAGCATCGATGAAGAAGGTAAAATCCCTCCGTGATCCTTCTGCCAAAATGTCTAAATCAGACCCAGACAGACTGGCCACCGTCAGAATAACAGACAGCCCAGAGGAGATAGTGCAGAAATTCCGCAAGGCTGTGACGGACTTCACCTCCGAGGTCACCTACGACCCGGCCGGCCGCGTGGGTGTCTCCAACTTGGTGGCCATTCACTCGGCAGTGACGGGCGTCCCGGTGGAGGAGCTGGTCCGCCGGAGCGCGGGTGTGGACACTGCTCGCTACAAGCTGCTGGTGGCCGACGCCGTGATTGAGAAATTCGCTCCAATTAGGAGCGAGATTGACAAACTGAAGACGGACAAGGACCACTTAGAGAAGGTGTTACGAGTCGGGTCAGCAAAAGCCAAGGAATTAGCCTATCCCGTGTGCCAGGAGGTGAAGAAGTTGGTGGGGTTTCTCTAGGAAGTTTCAACTCGTCACAAAAAGGCTTTTCTCTTTTGTGGTCTGTGCACGCGGACAAAGGCAGCTTTCCTCACAAGCAGACACTTACAGTTTGGGGGCGTTTCATTTGGTGTACCTGACACTGGCTTCCTTTGATGAAGAATGCTTTGTCTCCTGAGCAGTGTTCTAAATCCCGTCAGCAAAACAAAGACGGCATAGCTTTCTGAACTCTCAGTTTTTGAGGGACACTCCTTGGCCTGAATTTATCGACAGCTGTGATTGAGGTGAGCAGTGATTTGGCAGATGGGGGTATATTTGTGTCTCTCTCAAGCGCGTACTGTCACAGGTGATCACTTTGTCCCAACCCTTTTGCAGTAATATTCAGAAGTCTTAGATTTATAATCCTTGGGATGCCATTTGGACTGACTTATATTCAGATCTCATAAAAATAAGTTGATTATTATAGTTCGTTTGACGCTGAGATGGTGCCTGCTTTCATGTATGTAAGCTGCTGGTTTCCCAAGAGATTACACTGACTGGTCCAGCAAATTTTTTTCAATTCAGAGATGCAGGATATATTCTTATGAAAAGGCTGTATTATTTCAACTTGATTTATTTATTGGACAAGAGCCCAGTCCCTAGATGATGTTTCTAATAAGTACTTCCGTGCCTTTATCTCTCAGTTTGATCTCACCACCCCCCTGTGAAATGTATGGGAGAGGAACTGCCATTGTACCCTGAGGAACGGGAGGCTCAGGGAGGAGTTCGCGTGGAAGGTGTCACTCTGGACGTGAGAGGCAAAGCCAGGATCAAAACCTCTACTCCTTACCTGACCCTCCCACCATGCTTATTTTGAAGGTGGGGCCTGGAAATATAAGACCTGAACGGCTGATACTGTTTCTATCAGCAACTCAACCTATAGCTGACGGCTTTAAATCTGGTTTCTGCCAGCCTTGGTCACATTTGCTCCTCAAAGTCCCCGAGGCAAGTTGCAAGTCCTGTCTCCTGTAGGAACTGCAGAGGCTCTGCAGAGTGTGTGCTGCCAGACTGCAGCGGCAGCAGGCCTGAGCGCTGTGGGGAGGCTGGCGTCTCGCCTCTGCCTGTCTCTCAGGAACAGCAGCTCCCTCTGAACCCTGGCTTCCCTGCACTCCGTGTCCCACACCTGAACATGGAAATGGTAATCCTGACTTACCAGGATCTGTCAGCAGGACTGACCTTGTAACAAATTGCTTATAACTTTTTACCAATGAGTGTAATGATCATCATTTACACGCAAGAGACTAGTGTGTTGGGCACAGAATTTTTACTCATGTTTCTTAAGAGAAGGCAGCAGAGTGGTCCTTGTATTAACAAATATAAATCCACAAAACACTGCATCCAGAATCCAAATTTAAAAACCCTTTTGTGGATCTTTTCGTGGGACGGGGCATCAGTCGTCCCGGAGCGAGCCTCTCTGGGCGTGTTTCTTCCCAGGCTGTCTGTTTGTTTGTTTTCCCTTCAAAGGAGCCCTGTTATGAATACTGGAATATGACGAAATTAAAGTTGGATCTATCAAGCCAGTGGTCTATTATTTGTTTGTCTATCTGTGTGTTTCTTTTCCCCCTCGCAACACCTTTTGTCCACAGAACCACAGGCACCATGGACAGAATCTCAGAGGAGAAAAACTAGACGACTTGTGATAACTTCCGAGGAGCAAAACCCTGCACAGGTGAGGTCAGGCTGTGAGCATCCTGCTGTTGCTACTCTTTGAAAGTGACCCAAGGGCTCAAGTCCAACGTCTGCCTGTAATGACGGGGCCGTGCCCAGTGATCTCAGGAAGTTGATGAAAGAGCCAGTGCTGGAACCCAGATCCATTTCACATCCCTTTCACTTACTGTGTACAGGCCTCAGCACAATCCTTTTATTGAGATGAAAAATCGGGAGGTTTCTGACTTGCTCACTTCAAAAGGTGATTTTCATTGTTATTTTCTGTATGTTTTGTGGAGAGTTGAAATGGTGATCAGTGTTTCAGATGGTAGTAATCAATAACTTGGTGCTCTGTAGCTCCACCAACTGACAAGCCTACTTCAAACGCACCTGACGTCACTCGGAACACAGTGGAGGTGTCCTGCCTTTGTAGGTGCCTCATAAACATTTGTCAAAATAACGTCCGATTCCTAATGAAGTGTGGGGCTGGTTTCTCAGAAACCTCTTGGTGCACACCAGGAGGCTGCTGATCATAAAACAGCCACCGACACCACTGAGTTCTCACTATGTACCGGTCACCATACTAAATGCCTTACAACTGTCCTTCCGAGTGTGGTCCCCAGAGCGGCAGGTGAGTGCCACCTGGGAACTCATGAAGAACGCACGTTCTCTGGCTTTACCCTAGACTTACAGAATCAAGACGTGGGGGATGACATAGCAATCTGCGTTTTAACAGCCTTGCAGGTGATTCTGCTGCATGCTAAACTTGGAGAGCCACTGTGTTTTCTCACTTACGTGTGTTCTCTCGTGTCCTCATACCCCAACACAGCGACACTGTTACCAAGTTCATAGTACTAAGGATGAAACCGAGGCACGGGGGGTTGAGTAGCTTGCCTAAGACAGTTCGTTCTCTAAGAGGCAGAGTCAGGTCATCCGATCCAGAGCCCCACTAGGCCGCCGTGTGCTCTGAGGTGCTCTGTCCAGTAAAGTATGTGTCCATTTCCATTTAAATTAGGACTACATAAATAAATAAACAATGCAGGTCCTCAGCAGCAGCTCCAGAGGCCGGTATCCTCAGTGGCTGATGGCGGGGGTAGTGGACGGTACAGAGGGGAATGTTTCTGTAGTCACAGAAATGCTACTGGACACTGCGCTTTAAGGGCTTTGGCTTACGGATTTGGTTGTAATAGGCTGAGCACGTCCAGTTGAGGACTGTTCCCTGGACAGTTCTTCACCTGGAGAATTCATGAAGATAGCAAAAGGGATATTGACAATGGCAGACCATGTTGTTTCCTGAACAGTGCTGAGATAATGAGAGCTAGCTTGTGTTCTGTGCTTGCTCTGTGCTGGCACTGTGTGTGTCTGGGCCATATCTCGTTTCGTATTTGCATTACCCTTATAGGAACTATTCGTGCTACTTTTTCAAATAAGTAAACTAAGGTTCAGCAACTTGCCTAAAGTCACGTATTTATTATTAGCTCTAATTTCTCCTAGTTAGGAACTAGTGAAAGCCCTTAACCAGGGTGCGCATGGAAGTGGCCTGTCCCTTCTTGACTAGTCTAGACTTTTCTCTCAGCACCTGTGACCCTCTGCTGTGTGTCCGCACAGCTCCCTCCCTGCCTCCCTTCTTCCCCTCCCCTTCTTACTCAATGCTCTTCCAGTGTTCCCCTGGAGCTCCTCATCTGTGCACACAGCTCCGTCTCTCGGCTGCTCATCCTGCAGCCCACTTTCCCCCAGCCCACTGTCACGGGCGGCGTGCCTGTGTCGGTGGCAGCGCCTGGTCTCTCTGCTTTCGCGTGACGACTCTGTCCTCACTGACGATGGCCTCCCCCGTGTGATCCAGACTCTCTTTCCACTGTCAGCTGAATGGGTCTTTTGAAACTTCCTGGGCTAGGAAGAGTCCACTCCTCCCTGAAATTGAGCTGAAAACAGATTGCCTCTCACTAGCCTCTACCATCTTCAAGCACTCCACAGGCGGAACAACCCGGAGGCTCTACCGTTCATCAGTGAGCCTGTGAGTGTTAACTTCTGTAATTCTGTCATATTGGCTAAGGATGATCTTCTTTCTCCAGAAAGGAAACTGGTGTTCAGAGCATTAGTGACTTACCCTCAGCTATGTAATTCAGCATTATGGCAATGTTTCCATAGGGCCTGTGTTATGAAAGGCACAGGGGAGACAGAATATGCCTATAACTTAGAGGAGGACACAGAGATGCTAGCTAGCAAATGCTGGTGACACTGAGAATGGGTGATTAACCAAGATATTTAGGAAAGAAGTATGATAGAGGATAGAAGAAAGGGCCTTCTGATCAGAAAGGAGGACACAGAAACATGGAAATATTTAGGGAAAAGCAAATCTATACAGCACAAGCAAAATGAGAATGGAACCATATGAAATTGTCAAGATTTTATTTATTTTTTACCGGCAAAACTAGTAGTTCCATGTTAATCAACCCAATATACCCAGTGAGCAAGCATTCTGCATAGGGCCTGTCTGGCAGGCACCATCTAAGCCCCAAGAATAGAAATGAGACCCAGTCTCCACCTCAGGCTCCTTGTCCATGTAAAGGTGAACTTGAAAAGCCAGTGAGAGGGAGCATAGGAATTAGAACCAAAGCTTTTGGAGTCTTGTCACTCTCCTGGGTACATCAGCTATGGCATAGCTCTTGATTATTTGGAAAATGGCTTCTGAATGTTACCTTCATTGAATGGTTCTCAAATAAATAGAATATTTACTGTTTGCTATAACCGTATGGGCCCTATGGAATGCAGACTTGTTGGTTTTGTTCTTATATCCCCTCCCCACATACACGCAGTAAACCAGGCCAACAGTCATCATTTTCTAAAAGCGTTTCTGAAAAGCAGATAACGTGACTATACGATTCTATTTAGAATAAACTGGTCTGATTTTATATAGTCACTGCCTTCCTCATCACATCTGCCTTAATCCCTTTTTCAAATAAGATTTTAAAATACAGACTCCTGGGAAGAAAGCCGTGTCCCGTCTCCGAACTGTGGATGCAGGATGAAGTAGTGTGTGCGCCTGGCATTGACCTCCAGATCCCACGCCCGCCGGGCCCACGGGGAAGCCGCTGAGAACAGCTGTCAGTTCAGACAACCAGGTTATCCAGAGAGTTCCCCGAGTTCGCAGCAGCCTCCCCCCAAATGAGGAGCTCCAGTGATCATTTAAGAAAACAAAACATTGTGTGACTTGTCCAGACATGACCATGGGAATCAGACCTGGAGAGACAAGTGTTCCCACCATGAGTCACACAGCCATTGAGCAAGAAGGGCGTTATTCCCCAGCAGTATTCCAGAAGAAAGTTCTTGTACTGGAAGGGGAGGTGACTACCAGGGGAATTCAAAGTCACAACCTTGTTTTATGAGGGATTCCTCTCCTGGGAATTCACAAACAGTGGAATTTCTGAGGTTGCAGGTTCCTCAGTCCATTATTATTCTTCCATTGTTTCTATGCCTGCCCTTTCCACTTGCTATTTTCTAGTCACCTTTAAAGCTCCCGCAAGCGCAGCACAAAGACAGGATTCCCTGATGATTAGCTCCCCACATTCATGCATAACAAGCTCTTCGGCACCTTCCCCCTCCCCATAACTAAGAGGATGCCCAACCAGCTACTACTGCCGCTTCTCCTAAGGATTGCTTTCTCTAGAGAAAGAAAACACGCCTTCTCTGGAGACCTTTTCCACTTTGCACTCTTCTAGCTCAGGGCTTCATAACTCCCACGCCCGCCGGCTCAGGATCTTGCCGGGCTCCTGTGTAGGTCTCATTTCTCTCTTCCCCAGTTTCCCCGCGATGTCTAACATCACTGCAGCCAGTGTCAGCCACCTCCCCGGGCTTTTGTGAGTCCAGGCTGTGTGCGCCTTATTTCCTGCCCACTGCTTTGCAGTAAGTACCGCTGTGTACATTGCTCCTACCACTCTCAGCCCCCGGCCCCTCCTGCTCCAGCCACTGTCTTGACCTCTGTGCATTTCTCAGCTTCTACAGCTTCGGATTCATCAAACCACCTGTTCCTCCAGACCCTCTTTTGTGGAAAGCACATTCTGATGCCCCTCTGATATACTGGTGTATTGACGTGTCAAGGTAGATGGAAGGCTTTTTGCCTTTTGATCCATCATAATTCCAAATGAACAACCTCTGTATTAAGCCTAAGTGCTTTCCCACTTCACCCCATCTGCCCCTAGAAAACAATGTGTACAAATACACAAAGAACCCTTATCGTATTTATGGTACAGATTTTTACATGGATTTGCCATAAAGGTGTTGTGGCGGAGACTGCTATGTCCAGTACCCAGTCTCTCCTTCTTCCTTTTTACTTAATGGGATCCTCACTCTTAATTTTAGTAGAGCACACAGTCCCAAGGAGGGACTACATTTCCCAGCCCACCCTGTGTCAAGGTATGGTCCTGTGAATTTGTTCTAGTCAATGGGATATGAGCAAAAGCGATGCCTGCAAGTTCCAAGTCACATCTTTTTAAAAGGAAGTTGCTCAGCCCTGGCTGGTTTGACTCAGCGGTTAGAGCATCAGCCCTCGGACCAAAGAGTTGTGGGTTCGATTCCGGTCAAGGGCACGTACCTTGGTTGCGGTTCGTCCCCAGCCCTGGTTGGGGTTGTGCGGGAGGCAGCCAGTCAGTGTCTCTCTCACGTCGATGTTTCTCTGTCTCTCCCTCCCCGCCCCCCACTCTATCTAAAGATAAATAGAAAAATATCCTTGGGTGAGAACTTTAAAAATAAATAAATAAATAAATAAATAAATAAATAAATAAATAAATAAATAAAAGGAAACTGCTCACCCTACCCCCTTCCTGAAACAGCATGTTAGACCCATTGATGGAAGCCCGGAGAGAACGATGGGGAGACTCAGCCCTCAGCCTGGGTCCCAGACTCAGCAAGCAGTCCTGCCTTTCTGCCCTGGACTACCCACCTGCCTCGGGACTGTTAAGTGAGAAATGAACTTTTATCATTTAAGCCACTTTATCTTGGGATCTCTTTGCTGTAGCACCTTAGCCACGATCTCAACCAATATACTGATCCTACTAGCTCCTTGTCTAATGCCTTCCCTTAATTGGGTCAGTTCCATTCAATCCAGCATTCTGTGAGACCGTCCATGTGGTGAGGCAGAGGTTCTCAGTGGGTGGTTCCCAGGCCAGCAGCATTATCCTCACCTGGGAACTCGGCAGACAAATCCACAGACTTACTGAATGGGAATGTCCAGGGGTGGGGCTCAGCTAATTCAGACGCACACTAGTGTTTGAGAACCACTGTGCTGGGGATAAAAAGGGAATATAAACCAGCCTCTGTCCAGGAGTTTAGAGTAAAGAGAAAGAGAAGAAAATAGATCATTAAAAACATAATTATTTCCATTACCACAGAAGATTCTATTAGATGGAGGTTCTTTACAGCAGAGCTCAACTAACTACAGCCCCATAGGACAGAGCTTTTTGGGTGGTCCATGAGATAAGAATGGCTTTTTCATTTTTAAATGGTTAAAAAAAAAAAATAGAAGGATACGTTAAGATGTGAAAATTATGTGAAATTCGAATTTTGATGTCCACAAATAAAGTTTTATTGGGGAAAAAAAAAACCATAATTATTGTCTTGACTTTCTATTTTCCATCTGTCTCCCTTTTTAAAAATCAGATTCACTCAATGTAGCTTAGCTTGATTTTGTGTATATATGTAATTATTATTTATAGACAGTCTAAAAATTTAGGTCATTTGGGTCTATGAAAATCCTAAAAGGGGAAATGACTGAAGTTACATTTGTAAACACAGTAAGCAGAGATTTGATCATCAGTACTAGAATTAATGGCCCTGGCCAGTTTGGCTTAGCAGTTAGAGTGTCGGCCTGAGGACGGAAGGGTTATGGGTTTGATTCCAGTCAAGGGCATGTACCTGGGTTGCAGGTTCGATCCTGGCCCAGGTTGGGGTCTTGCGGGAGGCAACCAATCAATGTGCCTCTCACACATTGATGTTTCTCTGTCTCTCTCCCTCCCTCCCTTCCACTCTATCTAAAAAATCAATGGGAAAATATCCTCGGGTGAGAATTAACAACAACCAAAAAAAGAAAAATACTAGAATTAATGAGGATCTCCTGAAGTCAAGTGAGACGAATAAGAAGAGGGAGTTATTTTACACAGTGGGTAGTAAAATTATAGTACTTATTACCCTATAAAGGGTTATATGACCTAGAAATAAAAACAGTTGAGCATGGATTAAATTTATGAGTGAGAAAGTCACAAAATTGCATTAAGCACAAGTTAGGAATGTTCAGATTCTTTCTGAAAGTGTCTGATGTCGATATCACAGAAACTACCACCCTTGCTATCACCACCCTCATCATCATCCGTGTTCAGAACTCTAGGCTAGACCAGAGAAGACCAACACGGGACTCGTGGTGCCTGGAAAGGCGCCTCCCTGAGAATAAAGACCCTTGTACTTAGTGTGTTTTATAAAAACCTGTACTCACTTCAGATTTAATGGGTAATAAAGGTAGAGAAAACAAGGTAGGCAATGGACACAATTCTTAAAAGAATTTGTTGTGATTGCTAATTAAAGCCAGTGTGTCATTATTCTTATTAACAAGAGACAACCCAGAGCATTAAAATAATCCAAAACCTAAATGAAATATTATTACTATACCCAGCAAACTGATCTTATGTCTTTGACAGAGGAGCTAAACACTTTGGATTAGTGCTAATATATAAACGTGTTAGCACATCCCCAAACTAGCCAGACTGGAGACTTAGAAACTAGACTTTCTGATCATGAAGAAGTAGCAGTTAGTATCGTCCATCTTTCCCAAAGCTATGTGAATCTTTAAAAGAAAGGGTTTAATTTCCCCAGCCCATGGTTACAAGCACAGAGTCATTTTGTATGTCTGCCATGTGCTGCTAGAAATTATTTTAGCTCTGGCTTATATGTTTTTTAAATCTTGCAATATCTTTAAACTGCCTTCCAGTTTGGTAAAATACAACCACTTTATTTCCTTCTTTCCCTCCTTTATCCCTTTAAGGAGCCTTCATCCATCTTCTATCCCAAAATACTGTCAGTCAGGATTTCTATTCCAAATAATTTGGAGTCAAAAGCATTCAACAGTCTGGAGGCAAGTGAGCTTTTTATTGCATTTTTATTGAGAGTAAATTGAACTGTGTGGGCAGGCGAGAAAGGGGCTCCTCTGTGAGGCTCCAGCATGCCCCACCGGTGCACCCCAGCAAGGACTCATGTTACAAGAATTACATCACTGGGATCTGCTTATATTGGCTGACCAGGCCCAACAGGCCCTGGGCGCTGCCAGGCAGGTTAACTCCTTCTTGAGCCTCGTGAACCATCCACAAGAGAGCTTATGTGGCCCCCACCAGTTCTGTCTTTCTTACTTTTCTTTCTTTTTTAATTCCTCACCCGAGGATATTTTTCTACTAATTATCAGATAGAGTGGGAGGGGGGGAGAGAGAGAGAGAGAGAGAGAGAGAGAGAGAGAGAGAGAGAGGGAGAGAAACATCAATGTGATAGAGCCACATCGACTGGTTGCCTCCCGCACGACCCAACCAGGGCCGGGGACGAACCATAACTGAGGTACGTGCCCTTGACCAGAATCGAACCCGCAACTCATTGGTCCGTGGGCCAACGCTCTAACCGCTGAGCCAAACCGGCCAGGGCTGTCTTTCTTAATTTTCTAATCTTTTCCTAATTTAATATATAAAGTGTTTAGTAAATTCTAACCACATTGCATCTTCACAAACCTGTGTAAAGCATAAGAATTGTTATCCCCATTTTACAGACAAGTACTTTGGCACCAGCTAATCTGCTGATTGCACTTGAAGTTTGCACCATACATGTACTTGTTTGTAAGTGACTTTGAGAACATGCTGGTGCAAAAAGATTAGGGCTTTTATTATTGTTTTTATTTGGTAAATTACTCAGCCTGGAGCACAAGACTGGGCACAGAGTAGGTGCTAAGTACATGCTTGTTGATTGAAAACCACCTGAGAAAAGAAAGAGAGGTTAGGGGTTGCTAATTCACGTGGCTTCACGAGACATGACTTTGTAATTTAGTTAAAGAACCCAACAAATACGTGCTCCGTGCTTACTGTGTGTTGGGCGCTGCTCTGGATACAGGGGCTACAGGGGTGAACAAAATGGACAGAAATCCCTGCCCTCTTTGAATTAACATTAGAGACAGATAACGAAAACAACAAAGAAGGTAAATGGTCGGTCACCAGGTGATGAACGCTATGTAGAAATACGGAGAAAAGAGGGGTGGAGTGTGCTAGGGATTGAATTGTGCTTCCATCCCAAAATTCAGATGTTGAGGCCCCAACCCCAGCATCTGAGAATGTGACTACATTGGGGGAGAGAGCATTTAAAGAGGTGATTGAAATGAAGCCAATCCAATCTGACTGTATCCTTACAAGAAGAGATGAGAACACACGGAGAGACCCCAGGAGTGCCCAGGCATAGAGCGCTGTGAGGACTCGGAGAAGGTGGCCATCTGCAAGCCAAGGAGAGGCCTCGGGGGAAAGCAGACACGCCGACACCTTGACTCATACTTCCATCCTCCACTCTGGGAGCAAATACACTGCTGTTGTTCAACAGTGTGTGACGGTGTGTTATGGCAGCACTAGCGAACGAGTAAGAGTGCTTGTTTTAAATGGAGTCACAGAGGCTGGCTTCGCTGAGGTTAAATTTAAGCAGAAAACTGAATGAGGTGAGGAAGATGGCCATGTAATTTCTGGAGGAAGACCAGTCCAGACAGAGGGGAAATCAACCGCAAAAGCCTTGAAGCAGGAGTGTGCTTGATCTGCGTACAGGGGAGCAAGGAGACCAGTGTGGCTAGACTCAAGGGAATGAGAGGGACAGTAGTGAATGAGGTCAGAGCTGGACTGTGGTCAAGACCTTACCAGCCAATGTGAGGATTTGGGCTTTCACTTTAGGGCAATGGAGTTGGGAAGCCTTTGTAGGCTCAAGTTATAAGAGGTTCGTGCTGGCTGTTATATCGGAAAATATACCATAGGAATCAGAGAGAGAAATGGGCGGACCAAGTTAGGAAGGTACTTTAATCACCATGTAAGAGGGAAGGCTTGGAGTAGGGTAAAAGTGATGCGAGTGGTAGGACATGATCAAGTTTGGGATACATTTGTGAAAGAGCTAACAGGGTTGTTTTTCCAGTTTTATTGAGATACAGTAGGCAAAAAACATTAAAAGTTTGAGGTGTACAACACAATTTCATGACTTACACATATTTGTGAAACGATCACCGCAATAACTTTAGTTAAATTCCATCATCTCATATAGATACAACATTTCTTTCCCTTGTGATGAGAACTCTCAGGATCTGCTGTCCTAACAACTTTCAAATACACCGCACAGCAGTGTTAACTAGTCGTCATGTTGTACCTTACATACCCAGTACTCATTTATCTTATAACTGGACATTTGTATCTTTTGATCACCTGCATCCAATTCCCTCACTCCCCACCCCTTCCTCACCTCTGGCAACCACAAGTGTGATCTCTTTTTCTATGAGTTTAATTTTTTGTTTGTTTATTTTTTAGAGTCCACATATAAGTGAGATCATATAGTATTTTTCTTTCTCTGTCTGATTTATTTTACTTAGCTTAATGCTCTCAAGGTCTGTCTGTGTTGTTGCAAATAGCAGGATTTCCTTCTTTTTATAGCTGAATAATATTCCAATGTATATATGTACCAGAGCTTTTATATCTGTTCATCCATTGATGGACACTTAGGTTGTTTCTGTGTCTTGGCTATTGGATATAATGCTGCTGTGGATATGGGGTGCAGATCTCTCTTCAACATAGTGTATTTGTTTCCTTTGGATATATTCCCAGAAGTGGAATCGCTGGATCATATGGGAGTTCTAATTTTAACTTTTTAAAAATTTTTTATTTTCTTTATTGATTTTAGAGAGAGAGGAAGGGAGAGGGAGAGAGAGATAGAAACATTGATGAGAGAGAACATCGATTGGCCACCTCCTGCACGCCCCCCACTGGGGATCAGGCCCACAACCTGGGCATGTGTCCTGACCAGGAATCAAACCGGTGACCTCTTGGTGCATGGGTTGATGCTCAACCACTGAGCCACACCAGCCGGGCCTAATTTTAACTTTTTGAGGAATCTCCGTACTGTTGTCCATTGTGGCTGCACCAGTTTACAATCCCATCAACAGTGCACAAGGGTTCCCTTTTCTCCACATCCTTCCACCATGTTATCTAGCTAATAGGATTTTCTAACAGATTGGTTGTGATATTGGAGAGAAGAAAAAAAATAGAAGTCAAGGATAAATTCAATATTTTTAACTGAAGAAGTTAGAAGGATGAAATGGGAAAGAGTCTAGGAGAAGCAAAACTGGAAAGATCGGGAGTTTGGTTTGGGACATGTGGAGACGTTTAGTGGGCAGTAATATATTTACAACTAAAGGTCAAGGAGGGGTCTGGGCTAGGGATATTAATTGGGAGGCATCAATATAGAGCTAGCACGCAAAGCCAGGGGCTTGGTGAGCTCTCCAGGGGAGTGAGTGTGGATGGCAAAGGGAGGAGGGCCGAAGCTGGTCAGAGATAGAGGGAAATGAGAAAACATGCAGCCAGGGGCCCAGAAAGGAAAAGCCAGTGCGCCAAAAGGAAAAGCAGGAGAGAGTGTTGCTATTTTCCAGAAAGGGACTCGTGTGTCTACTAAGGTGAGGACTGGAAAAGGGCCACTGGATTTAGCAATGTAGGGGTCATCGGTGACCTTGGTCAAAGCAGTTTGGGTGGATGGTGGGGTCAAAAGTCTAACTGAATATGTTTAACAAGAAATGGGAGCAGAGAAATCAAAGACAGTGCCCCTGACTACCCTTATAAAGAGTAATGCCCTAAGGAGAAGCAGAGAAATGGGACAGTAGTATAGTGACATAGAGTCAAGAGAGGGTTTTGTTACTTTTTTAGGTTGGGAAAATGATGGCATGTTTGTATGCTGATGGGAATGATCCAGTATAGAGGAAAAGTTTCATGATACAAGAGAGAGAACAAATACTGATGCATGTCCTTGAGGAAGTAAGGAGGGATGGGATCCAGAGCGCAGGTGAAGAGGTTGGAGTTAGACGGGGGACCAAGAAGACAAAGAAGAATATATGGACACAGGTACAGATGGGTTTTTACATGTGGTAGAATAGCAACTAGAATGTCTATTGCTTCCATTTTCTTAGGGAAATAGGACTCAAGGTCCTGAGCAAAGAATTAGGATGAGGGAAGATGTGTTGGAGGTTTGAGGAGAGAGGAGGAGGAGGTGTGAAATAGTCATCTCGGGAGAAGGCAAGGGAACATGGGACCAGGGACATGTAGTAGAACTGCCAGGCAGCATTTAAAGGCTCTCTTGAGACTAGAAAACATGAATTTACGAGAGCAGTCAACCAGTTGATTGTTTTGCTCCAGCCACATTCCACTGTGTGGGTGTAGGCAGAGCGTAAGCAAAGTTGGATTAGCCTAGAGCTGGGTTTTACTAAGTGATTGCAACAAAAGGGCAAAGGGGCAAAGGAGCCAAGTGCGTATAACAATGAGCCACCACCTCCCACGGGGGCAGGGGTAAGGAGGATGTGAGGGATGCCAGGGCAGTGAGGTCAAAGAAATGAGGGAATGAGATGAAAATACAGATGTTGGTCTGAGCTTGAATTCAAGATATGGGCATGCAACTTTGGGTATTGACCCAGTTGGAGGTATGACTTGAGGAATGGTTGTTGAAATAGGGTGGAATATATAGTCTGCGGAGGAGAGAAAGTAAAAAAGACTTGGGTATTGTAAAGATCATTTACTTTGATGTGCAACCACAAAGACTATGCCCGGAGTAGCACTGGAGACAGAGTGAGCCAGGAATAACATCTTCCAAAAAATGAAGGGGAATGGTCTTGGGAGTCTGTCCACCGATGACATGAGTTCTCAACCAGAGGTGTTTAGGGATGAGAGAGGGAGGTAATGATGAGGAGCAAAGAGCACACTTCCTCCCCCCCAGCTGCCAGTATGCGTACAGGCTAGAACATGAGACGCCTCACAACTCCAGCACATCCTGGGGGTTTTTGTTTTGCTTAGAGTGTTTGGGAATGTGAGGGACCTAATTTAACCCAGTTCCTCAGAGACCATCTTAGAATATCTTAGAAACTGGCAATAGGGAAGCTGTCCTGTAAAAAGCTCTCTCTCTCAAATAAGGACCAGACTATCTGCGGCTCCCAGGTGGGTGCACCTCCTCAAGGAATCTGCTCTGATGTCCTGGTGCTCCTTTGTTCCAGAGGTCTGGAGCCACTGGATGTAGTTGGGACAGTTGCTCTGGGTCACCACTTTGCTGTGTATTGTGTCACAGGGATACCACGGAAGTGACACACTTTTTCTGGGCAAGGATGCTGTTCTGCACCTGACACGCCTAACGCAGAATGAAGTCTTCACTGTGGGCAGCTTTGGGTTCCCTGCTCCTTGGCAAGGAGGAAAAGAGTATCACAGTAAGTGATGATGCAGTCTTTCATGTGGCTGGTAAACTATCCCTGAAGTCCAAAAGAGGCATTCCAAAAATGTTTTCAGCAATCATTTGAATAGAACCGCAGGGTAACTTCTTTGAAGGATAACTCAATTCGAATAAATTCTGGTATTTAAAAATAGTTATCAGCCCCATTACTTTCTAGTCAGCTTTCAATCCTTGAATCCTTTATAAAAAATAAAAAAAATTTTTTTTTGTTAACTGATCAAAGGAAAGAGTGACAGCCTTAGTGACAGTTGCTATTCACCATCTTGAGATAATACCGGGATGTGTGGCTGAGATAGAAAATACTTCTGATTTAGTGGATTTAAGATCAAGCCCAACATTGTTTGCCTTCTGATTTAGCCGACATTCAATTCAAATATTTTTGGCTTTTGTACATGCTAAAGCAGAAACGTAATGAGGATTCAAAGGACGAGCTATTCATTGTCAGGAAGGCCAGCATTTGGATCATTTGTGAACCGTGCTCACATCCAAGTAAAGGGCGCTAAAGAGATGGGCCAAGAAAGCAGAAAGCCTTTTTGGAAAGCCACAAGGAAGTGATAACAACTCGATCTTGAGTGCCTATCTTTGCCTTAGGGAAATTTTAAACAAAAACAACAACAAAATGTAAAAAGAGGTCGAAAACAGAAAGCTCCTTGAAAGTGGGTTTGATGTCTGTTTCATTACATAGTCTAAAAAGGCACCTAAACCTGAATGATGCCCTGGCTTCTATGGGACAATCCAATTAGCATAACTTTTTCAAAAAACAAATCTCCTGTGGGGAGATTAAGGGTGGCTCTTTCCCAGTTCCCTTTGGCCAAATAGTAACATATATTTCTAGGGAAGGCTGTCATGGATGTGCTTGGAACAGGCCAAACTAGCACCCAAGTGGGTGGAACTTTTGTAATGATCTCATTAGTCCCCACACAAACCCACTGAGCTACCCAGTCATCATAGCTTACAACAGAGCCGCTAAGAACGCTATGGATGGGGCAGTGGGGTGGGAGGTAACCTGGAAATCGTCCTCAGCTGAACTCATCCCCCTCTCTATGCTTTCCTAGCCTCGTGTGGGAAGGCAGAGAAGGCAAGGATGTTGGTTCTGGAATTTGGACAGGAGGCGATATGACCCAACTGAAGGGGTAATCTGAACAGAAATTTCCCTGCCCCTGGACTACTACAGCCCCTCTACTGAGAGACCTGGCACTGTCCAAAGGCGTGCCTACACATTACATTTTTCTTCACAGTGTCCACGTTGAGTCTTCCCCTTCACTTAAAGATGTTGTATGGGTGCACCCAGCAATATGCAAGACATTGTATATAATGAAAGTATTAACATTGAGTCTCTGATCTCAGTATGTCACAGTTTAGTTGGGGAGACAACACTTAAATCCATTTAAACATGGTCAGCCCCTCACAGTCTAGCAAAAATAGTCTTGCTTTGTAGGACACATTCACTCAAGAGATGGATCGTGGAGGGGTTTTGGAGTTAAATATCCAATCCTTTTTCTACTCCTTTGCTTTATACTTCTCAAACAATTTGTCCATTCATTCTACAAATATTTATTGAGTGCCGCCTGTTACGAGCAAGGCACTATGCTGGGCACAGGGAAACCTCGGTAAATGTAACATATCCAAGATATTAATACTGATCAATAACACCCCCTGGGGAAAAAACCATGATTCACTGTGAAGCATTTTAAACAAATGATTTATTGCAATTTGGTTATTATCTTTCTTTTCCCCTCCTGATGTGCCTTTTCCATCATACTATAAAGTACTGACAGTATTTTGCTGGAGTGAGGTAGGAAAAAAAACAAGCTTGTGGTGTAAAATAAATGAAATTGGCACTCTCTTCTGCCCCTGGAAATATGAGGACTCCGCGTGCTCGTGCTCGGGGGTTCCTGTGCGTTAGGAAGCCCTCAGCTGGTCTTTAGCAGCACTGATGACATCGAGGAAAATTACATTCTGATGCAGAATTCAGCCCCTTCATCTTTCTCCTGTCTCTACAGCATGAAGCTAGGGGCCCATAGAGGATCTAATATCAAAAGGAAGAGGGTAATGCCACTACACAAAGAAAAAAAAAATAATTACCAAATTTCCTGAATAGTAAACAGCTTAAAAAAAGAAGCTGAACCCTTTGATAGCTTGGCCCTCGGTCTGCCTGTGAATGCCTTAAGGATTATATCATCAGACTGACTCCAGCAGCCTGTGCTATTGTTTCAGAGGAGGAAACAGCGAAGAAGGGGGCTGGGGGTGAAGAAGAAAAGGGATGGGTGGGAGCAGATCTGCACCTTGGGGAGAGAGGAGGGTTTGATTTTGAGAGTTCAGTTTTCAAATGCCAATGGTAGTGAGGCTAGAAAGACAAATTGAACAATTTCTCAGCGTCTGTGGGAAGGAGGTTTCTCGGGGCCATTACTCCTTCTCTTGAGAGATTGATGTAAACGTTTGGATTCAATAACTTCTACCACAGATGACGTTTGCTCAAAAAGGAGAGAGGAAGCGACTTCAAGTTGCCCACAAATGTTATTGCCGAAAACCATCACCTGGGGGCAGTCTTGTGACTGTTAAGTGTCCTATGCCTCATTCTAGCAAGGATTCTGCTACCTCCCCCCCCCCCCCCCCCGGATGTGCTCAGTTTCTTTATCCGATGTTAAGGTGTGAGAAAAAAGGGCAAAGGGGGAAGGCGGTTTAGGAACCGAGCCTTACACCTCCTCAATCAGCCAGGAGGTGATACCAATAGAATGCGCAGGAATCGTGAGGAATCACAAAACTCCTTTGGGTCTTTGAAATGGAAAGCCTCTGAAGCTGAGTGGCGGCGGGGTGGGGGCCGCAGACGTCGGGTCCTGGGATACTATCGACCTCAGCTTGGATGGCGAAAGCGAGAGGCCTGGATTCTCCGCATTCCGGGAACTTACTGAGCCCCCACCCGCGTCCCCGCACACACACGCCCCGCCTCCCTGCGCCGCTGCGCCGGGCCAGCCCCCACGGGTTTCCAGATCCCCGCTCCCGCCCACGACCGCACCGGGACTTATCCGCACCGGGAGCACTGGGCGTGGGCCTGCAAGGCGCTCCCCCACTCCAACCGGGAAGACCCGGGCTCCGGCTCCCAGGCCTGCACCCCAAGGCGCGGGGGCCAGAGGAGTTCGGAGCTCAGGTTCCCAGGCGTGCGCTCCTTGGTCCGCCCTGGGCTAGGCCCCCGGCCACCGGGCGGCGAGGTGAGATCCCGGCTCACCGGCTGCACCCTTCGCAGTCAGGCCACGAGACTGGTCTTACCTTCGTGCTCTTCCCCATTCAAGGGGTAACGTCTTAGCATTAGGAACCTCTTAAGACCTCTGTGCTATCTGATAAAAGTACGTGAAAGGGAAGGCTACCGCAGCCTCCCCGGAACCGTGGGCGGAAACGCTCCGCCTGGAGGGTTTTGTCCCTTCGTGTGCACATGTCCTTAGTGTGGAGTGCGTCCCTCGTGCGTGTGTGCCGGGCAGCCCGACGACAGGCTTGGCGCGCGTGCAGCCAGACGTGCGAACTGGGAGAGTGTGGAGTAAACCCAAGAGCACCGAGCCCGCCCGAAACAAAGCCAGATCTTCCCTCCACACACAGCAGCGGGGATTCTCTGGCTTTAGGAGGGATGGCTTCCCCCAGGCTTTACCTCCTTCCCCCACAGGCCCGCCAAGCAACAGAAGGGGGCACCCTCACCAGCTGGGAAGAAGCAGTTTCCCGAGGCGGGAAATGTAAGGCGGGGAACTCGAGGCAAATGGGCTCTTGGCACGCTCGGCCTTGGCATCCACCACGAGCCCGCTCGGGAGGATTCCTCCGGCCCAGGACCCCACGCCGCATGCACGGTGCGAACGGGTCATTCGAAGCGCGGGGGGCCCGCCCGCAGGCTCCACGGAATTCCACGCGCGGGCCCATTTCTCCGGAAGTTGTGTCCAGCGGGGCAGGCCCTTGTTGGAAAAGAGGGCGAGGCCGTCGCTTTTTAAAATGGGGGGACAGGGGACGAAGCTCAAAACGGCCTTTTTTTTTTTTTTTTTCTTCTCCGGAGACAGAGAAGAGGGCAATACCTGGCTTAGGGTGGACGGGGCGCCGTAGCCTTTCTTTAACTCCGAGCCCCTAGAAATAAAAGTGAGGGTGTCTTTTTGCCCCCTCGCGGGCTGCCGCACACACCCTTGAGGCCCACTCACGTGGGAGTTAGTGGGGGGGGGGCTTGGGAGTGGACGAGCCCCTGCTCAGAAACCTCTCGGGGGTCACAGGGCTCCGGGAGCCCCTCGTGGAAGCTCCTCCGCGACCGCAAGAGTGTGAATTCGCGGGAAGCGTCTAGTACGAAGCCCGCGGAACCGATGGGCGCATTTGGACGCAGAGACGGCTTCCTAGAGGGCCCTGGCCAGGAGCTCAGGCCCAAGGCCCTTTTAAAACTACCCCCCCCCCTTGCCGCCCCACCCGAGCTCCGCGCGCGGCTTCCCGCCTGGGACAAAGGCAGCCACAGCAGCCTGGTCTGCGTCTGAATATCTGAATATCGCGGACACGCTGGAGTCGCTGATGGAGCTCCTGCACTTCGCTGGTTGGGGACCAAGCCTGACGAAGAAGCCACAACTCTCCTCGGCGACGGAGAGCGCAGGGCTGCGATGGATGCGCTTGGCACCACCCGTTTCCTGCGCCAGAGCGGCTGGCCGCTGGGCTCCTTTCCTTCGTGGCTCCCGCGCGCGTGGGCAGCTCGGTTCGCGGGCAGCCTGGCCGCCTCTCCCACCGACCCGCACCGCTACGGGCCCAGCTGCTGGACCCGGGCCTGCGAGGAAAGCTGCGTGGTAGCTGCCAGGCTGGGTAATCGAGCGATCCAACGCTGCAGGGGTGTGAGCGTGTCTCACCTGTACAGGTGCAGTGGAAATGATTGTACGCTTTCCAGTCCGAAGCTACATTTCCAAAGTCTAGATGGAAAAATAAGAATGATGTTCAGAAAAGGAAAGGCCGTTTGCTTCACTTGTTCATGGTGAAAGTGAAAATGTTTTCAGCTTGATAGAGCTGGATAATTCTCTCCGTTGTACACTTCACTAGACGTAGCTAAGGTGAAGGGGCATTAGGGAGGTAGGTGCAGTTTGCACTGTCCTCTGAATCCACAAAGGAAAGGCTCTGGTTTCGCAGTGCTTCTGCGTTGGGAAAAGTGTACCCGCCTTGGCCGTTGGCCGGGATGTGCTCGAGCGCAGCGGCATCTGGCCGAGTCCCAGTGGCTTCTACCTCCACCCGGCTTCGCCCCCATTCCGCCAACCGCGTTGTTTTCTGCTGAAGCTTTTCTCTCGTTTGGGTCGTTTTACCTTCCTCTCCACCCTTTTGTCACACATTCCCCCAGTGAGACCCCCCCAAAAATGCACTTATCAGACGAATCCCTTTATTGGTACCTCTCTGCTTGGCCTGGATCTTAGAATTCAAAGTCACTGCCCAGGAACATTCCTGTCCATGCAAATGCCTAGGCTGCTGAACCCCCAGTAGGTCTCACAGGGTCTGAACATTTGATACCAAGGAGTGTAAATCTGATTTTCACCGACTGTGCCATGAAACCACAAGCCACTGGATGGTACACGTCCTGGCTAGTGTCTGCTGGGCTGGTTAGGCACTGATGAAGTGGATAAGTCGGTAAGGGCACATGGAAACAACTCTTAAAAAGCTTACTGATATTTTGAGCCTACCTGTAGAGTTTCTGAATACACCCTCTTCCTGTTCTGCTTTTTTTTTTTTTGTAGTTATGCTTACATTGTGTCGATGAATATGTACAGTAATCTGTGTTATTTGTGTGCACATGTGTCTATGTGAGCATGCTGTTGAAGTGTGCACCTGTGGAAATTGCCCTAAATCAGTTTCTCTTCTCTGGCATATGCACTGAAAAGAAATCCTTTGGTTGCAGGGTTTGTGATGCCCAAGCTTCTTAGCACTCCTAGATGGGGAACAGGCTTTAGGAATGGAAAGTATTATTTAAAAGGGATCTAGCATACTCTGCTTCTCAGCATTTCCCTTAGAGGTAGTAGGACTGGACATGGAGTTCAAGGCTGTCCCTCCCCCACTTCCACAATGGCACAGGAGGAAAAGTGTGAACTCCTCGGGCACCTGCAGACTTCTTACCACCTCTGGCAACGACCCAAAGTGTGTATGCATCCTGAAATGTAAGCCCCATCACTCTGATTGTTCTGAGCTGAAAGTCCCACAGACCTGCCTTGAAGCCAAATCAGAGTTGGCTGGATGGATTTGTACTCAGACACAGACATGTGTTTTTTGTTGTTTTGTTTTGTTTGTTTGTTTTTACAAAGGAGAGCTTAGTAAAATGCCCTGCATGTGGTAGACATTCAATGATTATTTGTTGAGAGAATGAATGAACTCATGTGTATATTTATTCTGTCCGAGGCAAGATTTTTTTTTCACTAAGTAAGATGGTACATGCATATGTAACATATATGTGACAAAAAGAATTGTGTGCCCAGATTATAGGGTTGTTTTTTTGTGTGTGTGTGTATCTGTCTCTTTTTGCCTTCAAGTTCTCCTGAGCAGCCTCCTCCCCCATGTCCCTGCCTGGGGTGCAGATCTCTGCAACTAGTTGGTAAATGTATCCAACCCCGACCAACGCCTGTCAGTCAGCCAGTAAAAGCAAATGCATTACTTTGGTCACGTCCTTACTTCCCTCCCAGATCACATTCATGTTTCTGTAAAGGTTCTTCGGCTGATTTCACCCTGCACACTCCCACATTCCTTTGTATTCTCTCTAGGTGGTATACTGCTTGGGTTTCACGGGCCTGCAAACAGGCAGGTCGCCCCTGCTAACCCACCAGCCTCAGTCAGCATTTTCACAGAGTGGCCAAAGTTTGCAGGAAAGTTTGGGGTCTCAATTTTGGAGAGGATTGCCAGTTCCAGGAAGGATAGAAGCCACTGTTCCCAATCTGGCTGAGCTGACTCTCATGGCTCTAGTTCTGTTTCACAAAAGCAAAGTTAGGTTTTTTTTTCTTTTCCTTTTATTGATTTTAGAGAGAGAGGAAGGGAGAGGGAGAGAGATAGAAACATCGATGAGAGAGAACATCGATTGGCTGCCTCCTGCATGCCCCCTACTGGGGATTGGGCCGACAACCTGGGCATGTGCCCTGACCGGAATCGAACTGGCGACCTCTTGGTGCATGGGTCGATGCTCAACCACTGAGCCACACCAGCCGGACTACAAAAGCATATTTAATCACAATAATGCCTGACTTCAGAAATTACAGACCTGGTGCCTCCAAGAAGACAGTCCAGTGCCAGGACCGTGGAGCTCAGTGGATCTCACTCTGGCCATCCAGTGGTCCCCAAGTCCTCATCCCTTTGAGGGACTTGAAGGATCCTCTTCTTCACCCCAGCCAGCCTGCTGCCACCTAGAGGATGTTGATAACACGTTCCTTCAGCCTCCCCAGACCCTTTCTGAGAGACAGCAATCTGGAGGGAGCAGCCAACCTGTCACTGCAGGGGAGGAAATCAACTAATTTCTGCCCCCTCTAAACAGAGTATGCCCCAGCAAGAAAGATCCGGGAAAACAGGAAGACTCTTCCCTTCGCCCTTTCCCTCTGCTCTCCCCTTCTTCATCTCCCATGTCTCCCCTCAAACTCCCCCTAGCATGTGGAAGTCTGCAGGCCCGAGAAGAGAGGTGTCTCTAAAGCCTTTGTCGGGGCAGCAGCTTACAGCATCAGGAAGGAGGGGCAGGGGCAGGGGCAGGGGCAGGAAAAGGACTTTAAAAGTTCCGTTAAAGCCAAAGAAACTTTGGGGCAACCTGGAAAGTTTCAGACCCCCCAACCCTGGAAGGGACAATATCCCCTCTTTAAATGAGATAAATTGTGATCAGGACTCAGAGTTGGGTGGGGGGAGAGGGAAAGCAAACTGGCTTTTCAGACGTGGAGGGGAATCTAACATGTTTCTAACCTGAACAGCTAGAAAAATGTCAAACTGGTTTCCTCTGGGGCGGCTCCACGGTAAGTAGGTTCCAGGAACAGGCCTGACCCAGAGCACAGTTCTCCTAGTGAGGCCTTGGATTTGGGGCAGAACACCGGGGATCCTCGTTTTCTCACCTGTCTGCCCCACCTACATCAGAGGCTAAGGCCCAGCGGGGCTTTGTGATTTGCTAGCGCTTTACAGTTTATAAAGAATGACAGTGGTGACAACCCAAAGGCTAGTCCAGCGCAGGGACCTCCACAGCCTGCTGACTGACGCCTTCTTTACGTTCTCCAGGGGCTGCTTTCTGAATCGCCTTAAAAAAACGAAACCAAACCCTAACTCAACAGTGTTGAATCAGCTGCTCGCTCTACCTAACCCGCTCCGATGTGATCTACAGCCGCGACCGCTAACGGTCACCTAGGGACAAATTAAGGAATTGAAAATGCTGAGCTTGAGAAGCCGAATTCCTTACACTATCTGGGGGTCGTTAATCACCCAGCAGAAACCAGTCGGGCAAGAAGGAAAAGTAGCTAGAGGGACAGAAAGACTGGGTCTCTGGTGGGTGTTCAGGGGCTCAGGTGGCGGGATTCGAATGTAGATGCTCACTTGTGTTGGCTGTGCTCTGAAAGGGCGCCGCACTTGACGGGTCCCAGGAACCACAGAGCTCTTACAGGCTGCCCCAAACGCCCTAGCGTAACAAGTGAGAAATGTCGGCTTGGTAAAGAGACCTGTGCAAAGTTAGCTCACGACTCTGTGGCCCAGTGAGTCAGGTCCACGCCCACACTCGTCTGTTCCCGGAGAGAAGGCTGCGGGTATTTACCCAATGTGGCGAGAAGAATAGAAGATCCGTGGTCTGAGAGTCCCCGGACCTCTGGAGAATCCACCTCCAAGGGCGGGGTGGGGTGAAGGGCAGTGCACGCGGCAGGAAGACGCCGTGCCAGGCAGCGATTTGCCGAGATCGGAAAGCATGTAGCTGGTGGTGCGGGAGTGTAACTTATGTGCAGACAAGAAAGGGGGGAAGCTTCACCACCCACCACCCTGTAGCGTGGGGATCGCGACAAATAGTGGGAAACCTGGCGCTAGGGGAGGGAAGTCTGGCACCCGGACTTCCAAGGAACTCACTCTCTCCCAGGAGCCCGCTGCTGCCTGACTCCCGCCCCTTGCCCACCCAGAACCCAAGAGGCCAGTCCTGGACCCACCTCCTCCCGGGGCCTGGACCCGAGGGCTCAGCGCGCGGAGGGCAGCTCCGGGAAGCACCCAGGCACTGCGCTCTGCGCTCCCCGAGGCGCCCTGGCCCTGCAGGGCTTCCGGTCACACTTCCCAGCTAGACTGCTCCGAGCACAGAGTTCCTACGGTGCCTGCCCGGCCCACTCTTCTCCCTAAACCCCAGTTATCCGCCCTTCCCCGTAGTCCCACAGTTATAGGGACGATTTGTTTAGTGAAGCTCCTCAAACAATGGAAAGTTCCGAGGTTTCCTGGACGTTGGTTGGGGAGGCGGGGCCGGGACCCGCTGACGGCGGCTTCCCCAGCCCTGCTCCCCACCCCCCCCCTCTCTGCCCCCTCAGCCGCCGGGTAGCAGAAAGAAGCGGCCAGCCTTCTCCTGCCCTTCGGCCGGACGACCCACGGCTGCCGCGCCCGCCACCTCTGCACCTGCCTGGCTGAGGTGAGATGCCCGGCGCGCGCCGCGAGAGCGCTGCGCACAGCTCCAGCTGCCGGGGCGATGACCTCGAGTGACGGGCGGGAGAAGGGAGTGCAAGGAGGGTGGAATCACCTCCAAGGGAGTGGGAAGAACACAATTTTTTAGGTGACCTGGGTAAAGGGTCCTAACTTTGTCCTCCGGAACCTAGGACCAGTCGACGAAGTTTTAGGGACCTCGGTTTTCTTATCTAGAAATGAGAATAACACACCATGTTGCCCCGCTCAGGGTGGAGAGGGGGTCGGGGGGTGACAGCTCTCTTCTTGGAGATACAGTCCCGCGGGCGGCTGGGGAGACGCGGAATCCCAGGCCGGAAAGAGCAGACGCGTTCTCTGCCGTGTTAACCCATCCAGCTCAGGCAGGAAAATCTGAAATTCAAACCATCAGAAATGGCCACGCAGGGACAACTCAGATCAAGTGCAATAGAGGTGACTTTGCGTGAGCACTTGGTCTTTCCAGGAAAGGAAAGACCGCCACGGTTTGGGAGAAGCCCAGTCTTCTGGTTTGACCCCCCTCCCCAGGGCCCGCCCCAAAGGGCGCCGGGAGCCCAGTAGGGACGTGGCGGTGTCCTTACGCTCCTGGCTCCGGAGGTGGCTGCCGCCAGACTCCTTGATAACCTCGCCCGAAAGCAGGGCGGTGGGCAGCCGGCCCCTCCCTAGGACTCAGCCCAACCTAGATTCACTTCTTTGACCGCAAAAACTCAAAGCCCTGCGAATTATCGGCGCACCCCTCGCGGCTGCGGGCGCAGGCGCCCCGGCCCACTTCCGAGCTCTCGGCGTGGCGGCTGCCAGCCGCGAACTTGGCTTAATGAAGCGCGTGGGGGCCAAGGGAGCTCCGGCCTAATCCACCAGGCTTGCCTAGCCATCCAATGGGCTGTCACATAAAAACAAATCCATTACCAAGAGCCTCGCTACCCTCTGCCTGGAAAGCCTGGGGCTGACCCGGGTCCCCCGAAAAATCCGAATCCTAACCTAGTCCCCAGTCCTTCCGGCGGCGGAGCAGAAGTGACCTGCCAGCCTGAGCGCAGGCAAGGCTGACATGGAGCCCCAGGCAGTTAATTGAGTAAGAACGTAGCGATTTGGTGGCGTCTCCTCGGGTTATTTGGGTATTTGGTGACCTGGTGGTCGCGATTAGCCACCTTCTTCCTCCCGCTCACCACGCCCTCCCACTCCCCGCACGGGCTGCGTTATCAGCCTCTCAGCAGGAGCCTCGGGGCTCTGCGTCTAGCGCGGGCACCTAGCTGGTTAAGGCCAGGTTTCCCCGCGCGCTTAGAACGCGCAGTTATGCACTCCCGGGCTACATACCCCGCGAAGTTTAAGGGGAAGAGAATTTAAAATACACTGGCCAAAATTCACTCTTGAGAACACTTTGAAGTTGGGTAACTGTGACTGCGCCACTCTCCCCCCTCCCTCCCCCACCTCCCGCTCAGCCAGATGCACCAGAAAGCGGCACTTTGATCTCGCAAAGCAGCAATTTATATTTCTTTAAATTTTTTTTTCTGTAAAATGATGATTGGACCGGGGAGAAAATAATGTAATTCCGTGGACGCAGGGCTGAGGAGAAGCTTTCTGGGCCGGACCAAGGGTGGGCCTGGGGCGCCAGGCACATCTGTTCGCCCCGGTTTGCAGCGCGTTCCTCTTCGCTAGGTTTTTTCTTCCCCTCCCCCGGAGGACCGGTCCGTGTGATTCACCCAAGGCAGGAAGCTGGGCATTATTTGTGTCTGACCTAGAGATGCTGGGAGAGGTGTGGAGAGGTGTGTGTGTGGGGGGGAGGGGGTTGCAGTGGGAAAAGCTAGGACTGAGGCTCCACGTAGGGGCATTGAATTGGAAGACCGGGAAGGAGGAGCTCAGAAAGAAAAACCACCTCCTGCCTTCAAGTGGAGAACTCACTGCCCCCCCCCCCACCTCCAGGAAAGGAGTGAGGGCAGCTGCAGACTCGGTGGGGGAGGGCAATATCAATCCGTTCCCATCCGTCTTTCCAGCCAGGGGATTTACTGAAATAAAACTGACGGGTAACCTTTCCTGGCATTTTGACTAATAACCTCAAATTGGATTAAAATTTGGGAGAATATTAAACTACTAGAGCACCAGTCAAACACAGCCTACTTTCCACCAACTCCTCCCACCCTCACACCCAACTGAAAGGCCCTCCCTCTGCTTCCCAGGCCAACCTGGCCAAACACCCCCACTCTAGGGCCTGAGTGGAGTCTCTGATTCCCTGAGGTCCTCAGCCCTCTCTCCTCATAACTATGCTCTTTCTTCTATTCTCTAACTAGAACCTCATCTGTTTCCTCTCCCCGGACCCAGGGACCCTATCCAACAGTCACCTTGACTTGAACAAATGGTGCAGGAGACCCACCCGTTCCTGCCATTCAGTCTGAAGGCTGGTCCAGCTAGGCCACTGGCACCTCTCTCTGCAGGATTCTGGTTTGTGCTAATAACCCTTAGCTGAGGGCTGCAAACCCTAGGCACTTGGCCAAGGGGGCTCTGCTGTGCTCAGAAGACCCATCCCAGGCTCCTTCCCCAAACCTCTGCTCTGACTCACTCCAAATGAGTGAGAAGATGGGGTCAGAGTGGGAGCCTCCGATTTCATGCCCAGACCAGGGGTGGGGCTGGAGTTTCAGGAATTGGAGCAGTCCTAGCCTCTTCTATTTTTCTTTCTCTTGGTTTTCTGTTTTTCTTTCTTTTTTAAAAAAATTTCCCTTTCTTTTCTTTACTTCTTCCTAACTTTTGTCTTTTCCTTCTACCCTTTCTTTCCCTCTTACATTTCCCCAAGCTTTTACTTTTTCCAGCCTCAAGGGCTCCCAGCATGACCGTTCCTCTTCTTTGCCTAACACCACCACTCGCTCACCTCTCCCCAGTCTTCCCCAAAGACACTTGTGAGCACGACTTCCAGTTATAATGTATAAGTCAGGAAAAACAAATGGAAAGACAGCAAGCGGGTGTCCAGGGCAGGTAGGAGAGAGGATGTGGCCAGCTGGTTGGGCAGGACAATGCATCTGTGGCACCGCAGGGAGGGAAGCTCTCCCTCTGGGTAGGAGGGCCATGGGTGGAGGTTACTAGGAAGAACGTGAGAAAGACTGAGGAGCAGCACAGACCTCACGCCTGGGGCAACACCCACACCAAGGAAACCATGCGACACTCCAGGAGTTCACTGCCCTGTTTGCGCCCAGCGAGTCTGCCAGGGAGACTGGATTTGCCATCAGGAGGAGAGAAAAAAATAGCCCGAGAACAGAGGCTGTCAACATTCCACTGAGAAACCAGAATCAGGAGAAAGGAAAGGGAGGAGGGAAGGTTCTTGCATTCCATCTCTTTCTGGATCTCACAGCTCCTTTCCCCCTGCAGCCCCAGCTCCCCAGGCTGGCCTGCCCTGGGGGTGGGAGGCCTGAGACCTGGGCGCAGGGAGGAGGCTGCAGCCACCCCTACAGGAAACACAGCCAAACGCACTGGGGCCTCAGAGCCCAAAGGTGGTTCAGGACTTTGGGGCATCGCTGCCTAGGTGTGCCCTTTGAGAAACGGGGACACTGATGACAAGTCTGTGTCTCCTGCGCAGCCCCATTTCCCGGGCTGGTCTGTGGCTTCTTGAAAAGCCCGTCTTGGGCACCCTGGACCTCTGCTTTACTCCCTTTCCCACCACATTAAGCCAAAAAACTTTCCTTCCCAAGCCGTGAGGTTTTTCTTCGGGGGAGCTCCAGAGTTCTCCCTCACCCTGGGTCCCAAGGACCTAGGTGTTTCCCCCCTCCATCCCCTCTTTTGCAAGAAATTTGAGTTCCAAATCCTCAGCTATTTTGAGGAATAAACGATAGAAACCAGTGCTTGGGTCACAGGACCTGTTTTTTTTTAATTGACATTTCAAACTTTTGGAGCTGCAGAAATAAGGATTACGATATACGAAGCACCTGGGAGCCGAGCCCTGTGAATGCAGGTATGGGTGAAGGACAGGAGAGGAACTCAGTGTGAAAACATTTAAGGGCCCCAGGGAGCAGCATCAGTGGATTTAGGAAGATGGCACCCAGGCCGGATACACACCCTGCCCTCCGGAAGCTCCCAATCCGAGTGCGGAAATGGTCTGCATGGCACTGACTCCCTTCCACGACCATGGGGACAGGTTTCCACTGGAGAAGGACAGGTGCTTTGAACTGAGCTGGATGGAGCTCGGTTGCTGTCTAATCGCTCAGTTGGCAGACCGCAAGTGTCCTGGGGAGGGTCGGCGGCCTGGGGTGGGGGGAAGGCAGGAAATCTTTGGTAATAGGTGGTTTGGGGTTGAACCAGTAATGGGTCGGAGCCTCGGAAAGTCCGCACGTTACAACGAAGCGGCCCAAGCCGCGAGGCAGGTCCCGGCACTGGCGAGTCCGCCGGGACAGGCAGGCGAGAGGCGGGTGTCGCGGAGCCACTGGAGCCCAACGGAGCTTTGCGCCTTGATCTTAGTTGACGGAGCCCCGGCCAAGGACAGAGATTTCCCTTCTCGAAGCAACCAGTGTGGCTGGTAGCTTTACGTCTTTCCTGCTCCGCGCCGGCCACTCCTCGCCTTGAGGAAAGACCACGCAACTGCACACTTTTATCTCCTTGCTGGCAAAGATGCTGCGCTCAGCTGGGCAAGCCTCCTGCGAGTGTGCATTTTAAATGAGGGCAAAGGTTTCTCGCCTGTATTAGACAATCCCATCAGTGCCCTCTCCCCAGCGCCACCCCTTTGCCAGGGTTGCTTGCAGGCAGAGTCTGTTTGCCCCTAGAATGGCTGGGGATTAAGAATTCTGGCTTTAGCCCTGGCGGTTTGGCTCAGCGGTTAGAGCATCGGCCCGTGGTCCAGAGAGACCTGGGTTCGGTTCCCGCTAAGGGCACGTACCCTGGTTGCAGTTTGTCCTCAGCCCTGGCTGGGGTCGTGTGGGTGGCAGCCGCTCGATGTGTCTTTCTCACATCGATGTTTCTCTCTCTTCCTCCCTCTCTCCCTCCGGCTCTATCTGAAAAAAAAAAAAAAAAAAAAAAAAAGAATTCTGGCTCTAGAGCTAGATTTCCTGCACTAAAAACTGTGAGACCCATGCCAAGTTACATAACCCCTCTATACCTCAGTTTTCTCCTCTGTAAAATGGGGCTGGTAACACTGGTTCTTGGATTAGAACGTGAAGTATGTGTGTGTGTGGGATGAGTTAGTGCATATAAAGCACTTCGCACAGGGCCTGGCGCAGAGTAAAAGGCTTAATATATATTAGCTCTTCATACATGGTGCCAACCAAAGAGAGAGGAGATATAGAATGGGACTTGGTGGCAAGAGAGTACGCTTGTGGGAACAAACACTTATCTTTTCTCTCTCTGATCTCCCTGGAAGCAGGGGCCTCAGGATAGAACCGCCTTCTGCCGTCTGTTGAGCTGGTTCAAAAGTTCTCATTTCCAGGGAAGGCAGCCAAGGAAAGCAATATTGGGGGCACATGTAGTGGTACTGTTCCAGCCCACCCCAGTGCTCTGGCCGGGCAGAGTTCTCAGACCTGGGCCCCTGGTGCTGCAGACACCGTTGAGAATTAGGAGAATGTGGATTCACGCATTGTTCTGCCCTGGAAACGCCTTCATTTGCCTGGAGTTGTTGACTGTCTTATGAAGTCCTTGGAAAGTATGTGAAGTTAAGTGAATATTTTTCCTGATTAGGGATAGAGAGCTTTCCTCGCCCCTTGCTTTCTGGGGTACTTGGCTGTGGGCCAGAGCGCAATGCCTCCTGCAGCTGTTTGAGTGAGACCGGCGTGGGGCTGCTCCCCTCCCCCACCTCTTCCGCAGCGGCGGGCCCTGGAACTCCGGCAATGTTGGCCTCTCCACAGACACCCAGCGTACGTCTTTGTTCTGAAAGACCGGCCAAGATATAAAACTGCCATATATAAAATTATTTTTACATTATATGCTATATAATATATATATTATATAATGGTTTTTTATTATATAAAAGTCCATTTCCAGGGCTCATTTGTGCAGCCATCTGGGGCTTCCACGCTGGTAATCTTCCTACCCTACTAGTTTTGGTGTCACCAGAAATGCGACACACTTCATCCAAGAGTTCTGGATTCTCTTCCACACCCTTTGATTTGGTTTTGCCTGAGAAGGGCGGGAAGGTGGCCTGTGCATGATGGACTGAAACTAACGAAAAACCTCAGGTGCCCCTTGCCAGTTCCTCCCTCCCCAGTCCGAGGGCAAGTGGCCAGCTGCCCCGACCTCCGCACACTGGCACACCGAGGATTAACTCCACAGGCCCTCCTCAGAGCCGCGCTGTGGAAGAGATGGTTTCCACTCTCCCTGTATAATGGACAATTCGTTCTCCACTCATGGAGAGGGAGCTATTGATCCATAAGGAGGCTGTAAAAATCTACTTATCCGCGTTTGCGGGTAATGGCTCAGGGCCGGGCCAGCTGGCGTAGTTCTACCAAGGACATTTTGCTCCTGGGTGGCCGGTTTTTATTAGTGACAAGTGAAATCTAAACACTTCTGGCAAAAAAAAAAAAAAAAAAAAAAAAAAAGTCATCACATCAAGGCCCTATGCCTCAAATTATTTGACTTTAGCTGCTAGTCCTCCTGGGCGGCCCCACATCAGTGCCCCTCTCTCCTGCATAACTCCTACAAGCCCCCTCCCCCAGGAACCCCAGGTACCTTCTTTAGGTCCCAGCCGGCTGTGTTAGACTGCAGGGCCTGGCTCTTCCCCCCTTTGACCCTCAGAAATTTAGATAATCCTTCCTCTCAGTGGAAAAACCAAAGGGAACTCCTAACCTTCCTAGCCAAGCACCTGCAAACCCAGCAGGAAGGGAGAGATAGAGTCACATTTAGGGGGCAAACTTGGAGGCACTGGGACTCCATGTGTCAAAAGAACTCAAAAGAATGCTCTGCCTAGGAAATGTCTGGCTTCAGGAGTTTGGCTTTCTGGCTGGAGGCCTGCTGGCTGGAGGGTGGAAGGGGCTGCATGCGCTTAAAAACAAAACCAGACCAAGCCCTGCTGCTCCTGCTTGGTGCCAGTATTTCTCAATGTCCAGTGTGCCAGTCCCTGCTGGGTCTCTAGACTTTGCAGAATGACCTAGTCTCACTCAGGCACTGGATGGCTCTCTCAGGGGGCGAGGCCTCAGAGCTGGGTGCTTAGCATATTTCCCTTCTTTTGTCACCTAAGAGACCTTGACCTCACAGGTAGCTCTGTGCAGATGAAGGAGAGAAGGTTGGGGGTCAGCCACATGGATTAAGCTTCAGGGGGCCAGGGAGAGCCAGAGGGAGCTGTGGAGTCAGGGGAGATATGAAGCAGGCTGCAGAATTCCTGTACATTTCTGCAGACTTTGGGCCAGTTGAGTGTGTGGCCAGGATGTTTCCCCATATGCCTGTGTGTGACGCTGTGCCCACAAGCATGCGTTGTTTTTCCATGGATGTTTGACTCTAGAAAGGTATGTGTGTACAAGTGTAGCTGTACATGGTGTGTACATATATGTGTATGCTGCTGGATAGATAAACCATGGCTCTGTGTAGTCACACAAAATATATGCATGAACTTTGTGCTTATAAGCTTACTATATAGAAGTATATAGTAGTTACTGATGTACCCACATTTATTTCAGGAAGGGGGCACGCTGGTGGCCTCAGCATCAGCTGACTCTGGGTCGAGTTGCCTAGGGCTGCCAAGCAACCCTGAGTTCCTGAGGGTGTGGATTATTACCTTCCAGCCCAGCCCAAACTGGCGAAGGAGAGGACTGGGGGGCCTTCCTGGAAGCCCCCTCACCTGGAGCCCCAGGCCAGCCTTTGCACAGTGTCTGGGTATCCAGAGCCAGGCTCCTCCCTTGCGTTCACTCGGTGGGCTCAGCTCAAGCTGGAGGTTTCGCTTCCTGCGAAAACTGGCAGGGCCAGACTGGCAGGGCAGGAGCTGGCGCCCGCGGGGCAGGCGGACACTGAAGCCCAAGGTCAGAATGCCGGGTTGCCAGCCATGCCCAGGGGAGAGAGAAGCTGGGCCTGGGGGATCAGGATTTCCTCGCCTGCTGGCCGCACAGGCCCCCCTTTGTGGAGGGCCCAGCTCCTGCGCAGACCCAGCCCGCGAACAATAGCGCAATGTTGCCGCCCGCCGGGCCAGGCTCTCCGGGTTCCGCGGCCGCCGAAGGCGAGGAAACCGGGTGGCGCTTTTTTATAGTCACAAATATAAAATTGGGGCTTTCTCCCCTTTCGCTGCCCCCCTACCCCAACACCGATAGAAAGCAGATAAATTTATGAAGGGCGAGCTAAGAGAATAATTACAGAGTGAAGGCCGTTAAATTTTATTTCCAGTCCCAAAGGCAAAACCTGCGATTTTATTGCAAACATCTGGAAGGACCGAGAGGAGGGCACGCTGCTGGTTTAAAATAAAAACAAAAGATTTTATTTCGCGAAAACAAAAAAACATCATTAATGACCCTTTCGCCCCCGCGGACTTTTATTTTTTAGAAGTGTGAGGGGGTAGTTGAATAGTCAACGAGGCACGACGGGCCGAAGCTCCCAGCGACTGGAGATGCGGTCTACCGAGGTGGGCCCGCGCTGTCCCCCCGGACGGGCACTGGGCAGACGGTTCCAGAAATCAGCGCCCCCTCAAAGGCTCCAGGACAGTTAAGCCATCCCATAACTGGGCACCAATTTGGGAAAAGAAGTGAAAAGTGGGTACTTGGCCTCACGTTCCCAGAAGGTTCAATTACAGCGAAAATAAGACCCTGGGTCTGTCCAGCCTCCCGACCAGACCATTATCTTGCCTGTTTTGCTTGATTGTAAAGTATTTAGGACCCCATCACCCTGCCGACAGGGAAACTGAGGCACAAGCCATGAAGTGACTTGCCTAAGGTCACAGTTTAGAGCTGAACCCGGGACCTGGTTGCTAGGCTCCACCTGCCTTAGAGTCCCCATGGTCCCCTCCCACACCACAGGCCTCTGGGTGTTTTATACCTGCCAGTCAGGCCCGATTCATTGTAATTCCCAAGCCCCCACAGGGTGTCCTGCCCACGTGTTTAAGGGCAGCCAAACACGGCCTGCTGGCCAACTATTTTAACTTTGTTTTCAATTACTCAAAAGTGCAAAGGCACAGCGTCTGGTGGCTCACCTTGAGGCATTAGCGGTGGTCGTATTTCGGTGGTGTTTAGTGTGCAGAAACAGAAGGCAAGGGCAGGTATGGAGGAGGCAGGGCTCCAGACTCTGTCCCAGCGTTGTAGAGTTCTGTCAGTGTTTCACTGAAAACTCAAAATATCTGGTCATGGCTTTAGGTGAGCACTCTGATTCCGACCCTTCTGGGCTTTCCTTCTGTCAGGCTAGTCCTGGGTCTCTACCTCCCCTGTGTCCCTAGGTGGTCAGTGAGTTCTTCTTCCCTCCCCCCCCCCTCCCAGATCCTCTCCCTCCAACTTTTAGTTGCTTAACAGACTAATTATCCTCTCTGGGGCCTTGCAGGGGATAGGGTGGGGCTTCCAACTTGGTCCCCGTCAATCAGCTTCAGGCCTGAAATAGACCTGAACTGGACTCACCACCTACAGACTCTACCCCAGGGCCCTAAGGTGGAGCTTGTGGCTGGGAAAGCTGAGGCTTGCCTCAGGATGTAGCCTCATACAGGGGAGACCCTGCTCTTATTCTTAAAAGTTAAAGGAGAGAGAAACTTGGGTAACCAGAGGAGAATCTGAAAGCCCTTTGATGTAATTCATGGAAGGAAAATGAATCCATTACTCCCAGATTTTTACATTTAATCTCCTAGCCCTCTTTTTCTTCTCTCCAATCACGCAAATTTATACACCGAAGTCACAGATGTTAAACCGCCCTGCTTCATCTTTCTCCAGACCGTTTTCCCCATCAACACAGGTCACACCAAGGAGTGCATGCCCCTGGGGAAAAACTTAGATTGACCCCTATAGTCACAAAAAAGAAAATGTCCCCACCCCTCCCATTTACCTAGAGGAAAACTCCTATTTTCCTGACTGTTCAGAACCAGCCTGGCTTCATTACCATCGGATTTATTTTTATGGCCTAATCTACTTTTTTAGGACATCAGTGTATATAGAATGGGGGTAGGGACAACCTATGTAACCTGGAGGAAGGATGCAGGGGCTCCTCGGAGCACTCTATGCTCAGTGAATGCTTTGTGGGTGGAGTGCAGATGCCTGCCTTTGAAGGCTTGGCTCACTTCTCCAGGTGTGTCTTTGGGGCATGTGTCTATGGACCCCTACATAGAACAGGCCTTCTGGACCTGTGTCTAGGTGTGTGGATTACCAAAAATACCTCTTTTTGAGAAGCTTTTATGGCCTCAAGGAAAGTGTGTGGCCTATGGTGCATCTACTTCCCAATCCAAACCAGGTCTGTGTGAGAAGGCCAAGGCAAGAGGCTGCCAGAGGGAGGTGAGGTACAGATAATGGGGAGAAGGAAAATGCTGGGAAAGAATAGGCTGGCTCCATGGCTACCCCACCGGGCCTGGTCCTGTCAGGCTCCAGCCACCAGTGGTGACACCAGAATCTGGAACCCAAAGAGAGGTGTGAGCCTCAGGGGACCATAACTGCGCACTCTTGGCCGGTGTCCTCTCCAACTCCTTGCGGAAGCCCAGTGGTGGTGAATACGCCATCACTTTAGGCCGTGGCTCCTGGAAGCAGTGCTGAGTGGTGACTGAGGTGGGAGACACTGTGCCTAGCCACCCCAGCTCCCTGGGAGTGTACTAGGCAGGGTGTGGGAGACACTGAGGGGCTCAGCACCCAGCTCTATATCCCAGATTCTCAAGGAGCAAGTCAGAGACACAGGCTCCTGGAAGGCCCAGGAGGCCAAGCCTGGCTGAGTCACACTCAGTGGCTTTCCCATTATTCTTTCTGCAGTTGCTGCCCTGCTAGCCGCTCCTCATCTGGTCTGGAGCCCAATTTGAGGGGCTCCAAAGTGGCGTGTTTTGCTCTCCTGCGAAAAGGCTCAAGTAGTTCACAAGGCTGGGTTGTTGCCTACAGCACCAGAGCACTTCCAACTACAATAGCAAGGACTAGATTTCCCTGAATCCCTCGGTGCTCAGGAGGGGAATGTGGCATTTCAGAGGCCTTACAGGCCCTCCCTTCTCGCCCCAGGGTGGGAGGACCTATGGGCGCTCCTTCCAGGGGGGCCTATGACACGCCTGGGGCCCTCTACCCTAGGCTTTCGGGTTCAGACTCTGCTCAGGGCCTAGTCTGCTGGGCCTCTCGATCTGTGGCTCGAACCAGGGAGCTGACTCTTTCCTGCCCCTTCTCGAGGGCATAGAAGTGTATCGACCGGGGTTTTGGCATGGGAACATCAGGCTGCGGCGAGGTCGTCCTCTGCGAAACCCGAGACTCTTTTCCAGCTTGGTAAGATCAACTGGGTCCCTCTGAACTTGCTCTGCGCTGGCCTGGGCTCGGGGTTTCCCTGCGGCCCGCGACCAGTAGCGCAACCTGGGAAGGGGTGTGGGAAATCAGAATGGCCAGAAGTAGTGGACTTTTAAGTTCCTTAGAAATCCCTAGCGACCGCATTGCTCTGAAATATTTTTTTGTAAGGGTGGTGGGAGGATTAGCGGGGCGGGGAGAGCTAGCTCCCGAATGATCGGATTTGAAGGGAATTTTGAAAAAGGCCCTTCTTCGCTGTTCAAGTCCCGGCGCCCTCGTCCAGACCCTCTCGGTGGGTTCTCCAGAACAATCGCCCTGAGCAGGGGCAGCTCCGCTCAGCATCCGCGCCAAAGGGAAGGCGAGCCTTTGCTGCGTGTGGGCCCTGCAAAGCGCGCGGTAAGCCGGGCGCCCCGCCGGCCTCCTGCTTTGAGGGGCCTGCTTCTCCTCGTCTCCTCCACAGGTAGAGAGGGAAGGAAGAAGCGGTCTTTAAGTTTTCAACAAAATTCTGGAGAGTAACGGGGCTTTTCGGCTTATTTCTTTCGTTTTGCGTTCACCAGAGTTGTTTAGAAATCTTTCAACAGGAAAATAAGAACATATGTGTCAAAATCCTTAGGAACCAGCAGATATAAAAGCATCTGGGGGCAAGCGCGAGATTATTAGAGTCGGTTTTTGGCGTTTTGGACAGGTTGACATTTTGTCTGAGCCCCCCAAATTGCAGATCTGTAATTAAAATGACTGTGGGCTTGCAGTGTCTTTGAAACCTAGCAGATTTGGGAGGAAAAGGTACGGATTGGGGGCTGCCAGGAGTTTGTAACGGCACAAATCTGACCTCGACCTTCAGCTCCCCTCCCTCCCCCGACCAGGAATCCACGGGGCACCGGGAAGCCAGGAGTTAAAGTCGGCCCAGGAGCATCCCGGGGATGACGGGCGCTGAGCTTTGGCCCGAGCCTCAGTCTCTCCCTTCCGCTCATTGGCCCGCGCTCTCAGGGTTTCTCCTGTTCCCTCCTCGCCATTGGTCGGGGGCTGGCTTTTTTTCCCCCCCTCAGTCTTTCTCTTCCTCCCCCCTCCCTCTCCCTCGCCCCAAGGACAGGAGCGCACTGCTTGCCCCCAGCTCCTCGGGAAGGGAGGAATTTAGAAAAAAAAGTTTCCCAGAAGTTTGGATCAGAGGAAGGACGGGAAGACCGAGAGAGGAAGAGGGAGAGGGAGGAGAGAAAGGGAGAGGGAGGAGAGAGAGAGAATAAAAAAAAGATGAAGTCCAGTCTACACAGCCTGTGAGCGCCTGCCCGGGTGGGTGGGAAGCAGGACGCGGGCGCTCATGCTGCGAGCGGGCGGCGCTCCGGGCGCTCGTGCGTAGCCGCTGGAGCAGCTAGGGGCGCCGGTCCGAGCCGGCGGCGGAGGGAGGGGGAGGGCGCAGGGGGAGGGTGCCAAGGACCCGCTAAGCCGCCGCCTCTCCCGGGCTCGGCCCGGCGGGCGCTCGGAGCGTGAGGGCGCAGGCTGCTCCCTCAGTAGCGGGGGCGAGCGAGGGCCAGGGTGCGGGCGGCTAAGATGAGTGAAAGGAGAAGATCTGCAGTCGCCCTGAGCTCGCGAGCACATGCCTTCTCCGTTGAAGCCTTGATCGGCTCAAATAAAAAACGGAAACTGCGAGACTGGGAGGAGAAGGGGCTGGACCTGTCCATGGAGGCGCTGAGCCCCGCGGGCCCACTCGGAGACGCGGAGGACGCGGCCGCACACGGCCTGGAGCCTCACCCGGGTGAGTGCGTAGGGCCAGACCGCGGGAGGCGGGCGGCCAGCCGGCGGGCAGAGTGTTGAGAAGGGAGGCCCTGGCCGCGGACGCCCTGCCCTGCTCCAACGCGGCTTTCTTTTTCTTGCACAAATGCCTTGAGCTTCTCCCCAGTTCGCTGGAACCAATTTGGGAGAACTGGCCTAAGCCTTGCGTTTCGTCGCTAACCTCAAGCAAGGAAGCCTTCTGGCTCGCATCCCCCTCTCCTCTTCGAGCAGAGGGCAGCGTCCCTGGTGCCCGCAGCTGAGGGGCTTGCAGGGCCCTGGGGTTAGGAGGGGCGCCTATCGCAGGCAACGTCAGGAAAGGAGATGGGCTGGGACTAACTTCTGAGAGCTCCGGAGGGCGAGCGCGGAGGTCTTGGCCCGACACCCCCTCCTGGGGAATTGCCCCGTTTATCTCATTTAGCTTTCAACCTCGGCCCTCGCCCTCCCCCCGCCAACTTTTCTGGAACTTCAGTTGTTTAATTCCCCCCCCTCCAGCGACGAGGGAACACAGTCATATTTCTACTTCGTTGGCTTTTACGGAAAGAGGAATGTATGTTAGATCCCTTACCCTTCGCCCTCGGTCACTCTTCAGGGTCCACATCTCTGTGTATTTGGGGACAGCGGCGCGATTAATTTGTATCTCGGATCCATATGCACTCAACACGTCAAACACAGGGAGGATGTCTATGTCAGTATTTTAACAGAATCCGGGGGGTGGGGTAGGGTAGGGGGAAACAACTTAACATTTTGTATCAAGTGCCAAGATTTCAACTGTGCAAAACAGCCCCGGGGAACAGCTGTTGTCAGAGGAATCTTGCGCGCGCGCGCGCGCGCGCACACACACCACACACACACACACACACACACACACACACACACACACACAAAACGCTCGCAGCTTGGGTTAGCGGCTTCAGAAACTTTCCAGCCAGGACTTCTAAAACTATTCTGGAAGTGCTCCTTCTGACCAGCTAAGGCTGGGGAGTAAACCCTGGGTCAGCGCGCAGGCAAGCGTGGGGTGGGGGTGGGGGTGGGGGTGGCGACGGCCTGCATAGGGATGGGGGAGGCCTTGGGCCCAGGAACTTGGGGGCTGGAAAACTGGCCGACCCAAGGAGGGACAGCTGTCGCCTACATTTTCTCTTTCGGCAGTGACAGTTCAATTTCCATGCTCCGGAGGCTAATAATAACGCGATTAGCGGGTGACCTGCAGAGACAGAGTTTTATGAATTCTCCGTGTTCTTGTGGCCCGCTATGGTATTTGGGTTTAATGATGGGGAATTATTTTTATTAGTCGATGAAAAGAAAATTAAAAGGAGATTTATTTCGTCCGCTCAAGTTTTCCCCTGTATTTGGATGCGGGTGTCTGTCCACGCGGACCACTGTGTGGGCAATCCAGAAAGGAACGCGTGGCTAATGTGTTTCCCATCTCTGGCCAGACGCTATTTCCTCACCGCATTTATTTGTTGTCAGAATCTCGCTTGGGCCTTCACACAGTTTGTGGAAGTTCTTTCAGGCCTTATGATAACTGACGATTTGGGAGGTGGGTTTTTTACTTTCCCAACGGTGGAAATGGCACAACTTATTTAACCGCGCGTGGCAGACTCCCGGTGCCCGTGTACTTTCGCTAGGGAGTGGGCCAGGTAGCCAGGAGCCGAACTTGAGTAGCATGTTTAAAAAGGTCCAACATCGGAGTCATTATCAGAGACTCAGCTCGAAATTTTCTTTCTGCCGTCTTCTCAGCCATAAGATAGAAGAAAACAGTGAGGGCTTGGGCAAGGAGACACCAGTCCAGGGCCATGAAAGCAGGACCTGGTATCCAGAATGTTGTTCCCTGGCTGGAGCTGGATATACATAACAGAGAGTTCAGTGGACCCGTTCTCATTACCTTTATCACCTTAAAAAAAAATTAAAGAAAAATATGGGCCTTTGGGTTAGAGAAAACGAAATATGTCTGTGGGGCAAAGGTCCGGGAGGACGAGGAAGCCGGAAACAGAGCACTCGCGGGCCTTCTGCCGAGCGGGGCTGCCGGCAGGGCCTGGCCACTTCGTGGGCTGAGGGGACTCCAACTGGGAGATCTCGTCCCCTTGGAGATATCCAGGTTGGAGACTCGCAGTGGCGAAGGTTTTCGTAGGAACCGGACGTAGGATGAGAAAAGATCTCTCAGAAAAAGGGCTCGGTGGCGCGGAGACTCAGCGGTCCCGGGAGCGGAGAAGGCTGAGCTGCGGACTCCGACTGCCAGGGCATGGTAGCGGAAGGCAGGGCCAGGGCTTGGGGCCCCCTGCAGGTCTTTCTTTATTTTTGTCTCTAATTCAGCGCCCTAACAAACGCACACAGGGCCACATTTAAAAGTGTATGTATAGTGGTGGAGGTGGGAGAGAGGGCCCTGGCGACTCCATTGTGCCGAGGGCCATGACTGTGCCTGGCTGGGCCTCACACTTCTGCTTTACCTCTCTTTTCCCAATTAGGACCGAGGGGGGTTGGACCTGCTGCGTGGTTCGCCGGCCTAGGCCGACAAGAGTCAGAAACAGAAAACAAAAACAAAAAACCTACAACAAAAACAAATTGCCACGGGGCTAGGAAAGGATTAAACGCTCTTGCGCGTGCACACACGGGATGACAGCCCAGCGCAACTGTATTTGTCATTCTCTCCTTCCCCTCTCTTTGGTACCATTGTCTCCTGTCCTACCTGCCCGAGCCTCAAAAACCCAGGAACCTCAGACAACCCACGGAACAGATTTAATGTTTCACTCTTATTCAAAGACGTGGCCTTTGCTTTTTCGCAGCCCGTTTTTCTTTCCGCGTCGGGACAGAGCTGGCTTTAGTTGGCGCCAAGCGCCCGCAGCCTGGGGCGCCAACCTGCGGCGGCAGCGGGGGACCAGCTCGACCTGCGCACTGTAGGCACTCACACATCAGAGGACACACAGTATGTATTTCAAAAATTTCTACCGAGCCTGGTGGTCCCGAAAACTCCCCGAGGCTCTCGGGGCCTTGGAGAAGCGCCTTCGAGGTGCCTTCCTTATTACCCGGGGGCCTGCACTCCGCGTCTTTGGGAGAAGCCGCCAGGACTTGGCCGCCGAGGATTGGGGAGGGTCTCCAAACCCGTCTTGGAGGAGCTTGGCTCTTGGGCCTGCTCACCCCCGTCTCTCTCTCAGCGGGCAACCGAGGAAAGTTTCTCCGGGAACAGCTGCTCCGGCTGCGGCGGCCTTGGAAGTCCATTTCAGGCACGTGGCGGCGCCAACGGCGCTCCTACCGCTACCCCGGCTCCACCCGGCTTCCCTGCTCGGGTTTGGGCTTTTCCCGCCCAAATCCACAGCCGAGAGCAGCCGAGGCCCGGGCTCCCGCGGAGCGAAATAATTTAAACCTTCTGCGGGGGCATTTCCCCCTACAGAGCCCGCAGGCTTGAGTCTTGCAGCCGCGGAGCTCTGGCGGCCTAAGGAGGTGGCGAAACACGCTGGTGGACACACAAAGCGGCACACCCAGGAACACGCGGGTGGGTCGGCACTCCGCGCACACGACAGGCGCTCGCGCTGGTACTTTCCGGCGCACCAGTCTACGCAATCGCTACTGAACCGAGACAAGAAAAGCCATCACAGTGTCCCAGAGCACTTTCTTCTCTCGAATTATCAACTGGTCCCAAGAATTAATCTGCCAGTTTATGGCTTGTTTGCTCAGAGTAGAACTCCAAGATTTTAATCTCCACACCACCTCTCTGCCCATCTCCAGCCCCCATTAGAGAAACACAGGGTCAAAATGGAGGAAGTGACTTTACTGACGTTTAAGTAAGGGAGAAAAAGACAAAACAATCAGCGATAAGTTTGAAGCTAGTGGGGAGAGCGTGCTTATGCGGGGCAAGCACCATCCAGGGCGCAGGTCCGGCTGGGACCGCAATGCAAGGGCGCGAAACGCGCGAGGTGAGAACGCAAGGGTCTGCCTAGGGTAGAGTCCGGGGCGAGGAACTCTGGTTTCTCGGCGGTGAGCGCAGACCCTGCACCCCTGTAGGCCCCAAGGTTGCCCAGCCTGAGCCCGGCAAAGCAGCCAAGTGTGGAGCCTGCTGAACGTGCCCAAAGCTCCTGCCTGCTAGGTCCAAACGGCCTTCCGCGGTGGCTGTCCCTTTGGTAAGTGACCTTGTGTGACAGGGAGGGAGGGTGGCGGGGTTAGGCTAGATCTGAATTCGTCCTAGGCCGGTGAGGATGGTGGTTCGCTTGCGATGACTGCCAAACGAATTTTTCGCTGCTGGCGAGGTGGTGGCTAAATCAGACGCTCTCTGGCTGTGCGGGGCCTGGACGGGCACACCGCAGTGGTCTGCGGAGCATTGTGGAGACCTTCTGTGTAACACTGCGGTCCTGGCGGGGTGGCACAACAGAATCCACTAGAAAGAAGGAGGTAATTCTGGCCGCATTCATCCCACAGACGGAGCAAACTGCTGGAGGCCAATGGGGAGGACAGGGGATGGGGAGAATCTTGGTGCCCAGAATTTGGACTGCAATGGAAAGAAGGTGGAGTGTACTGTGGTTTGCACCTCCTTAGGTTCCCCTACTTCCCCCAGGGGTGTTCAGAAACCCATGTGATGGGTGTGGAAGGTATGGGGTAACAAGGGAGTATGAGGGAACAGTCTCTGGATTGATTCTTGGCTACCTATTGCCCGGCAGCCCTTCGCTCCTCTCTGACACCCACATCTACCCCTTAGAGACCTGTCCAAAGAGCAAAACTAATGGGCAACGAATGCTGTCCTAGACAGATCAGCCCACAGGCAAGGGGCACAACAACTCTGAATTCGTGACTTCCACGGCCCACCCAACGCTGTTTCTCATTAAACACTTTTTTGGGTTCAGAGCTGGCCACTTTGGGCTTCCTGATTTTATAGGTAAAACTCCCAGAAAGAAAAGTTCATGAGGTGAGGCTCATGCAGCGGTAAGGGGGAATTCAATTCTTATAGTGGAGTTTGGACTGAAATTATATTGACACCCGCTGTCGTTTTCCTGCCCCCCCCCCATACCAATTACTTCAATAGGTATCATAAACATTTTTTAATTATTAAAGAAAATTGGTTTAAAATCGCTTTAGTTACACACCCAGCATGTGAGGAGTGAATGAAGAATGGTGTGAGATGCCTAACCTGGGAGCCAAAACTAAAATGATGGGGATTGGTGGTTCGTGTTTCCCTACTGATTTGTATAATTTCCTTTGCGTGTGTGGACTAGAGTTTAATGGAAGCAAGTCCCTCATCATTAATCCTTCATATTAGGCCACAAGGAGAGAGGGACCAAGTACATTTTGGCTCCGAAGACCGAAACATTCTGTTCATCCAAGCCTCTCCAAGGGCATTGCTAGCATTATTGAGTGAAATAGTCCAGGTCTGTCACAATCGTTTTCTCTATTGCCAAAATAATATTAAGTAGATGAGAACTCTCTCTCTCTTTTTTTTTTTTTGAGATTCTGATTATGGACTCTGATAAAAATTTATTTCTCATATTAGGGAGGAAAATGATTGCAATACTTCTTAAATCTGTAAGTTCCTTCTCTAAGTGACTGTAGGTTTTGTTGTGTGTGTGTGTGTGTGTGTGTGTGTGTGTGTGTTTAAAGCAAAGCTGAACTGTGCAAATTCCACAGAGATAAAGAGCAGACTGGCATTTCACTTTCTGGAAACACAGAAATCCATCCAATGATTATTCTGGGGTGTAGCTGGTTATTGCTTTCTTACTCCCCAAAGACACAGTCGTTTAGCAGGAGAGAATAGTTAAGTGGTTTTCTAGTTTTGACCTTTGGGGGTACTTTTCCACAGGGAAAAGTAGGGAACTGGTGGAATGTGGAATCTTTCCTCCTTCTTTCTCTCCTCTATGTGGTTTATTTTTGCTTTGCTTCTTCTGGTTTCCAGTGAGCTTTGAATTTTATATGTGCATGACTGAGGTACTGAGATATTCAGGGGTCTGCACTGGGAACAGCAATTAGCAAATTTATAAATTAGGGACTGTTTACACATCTTTGGGCAAGGATAATCATTAGTTAATTTAAGTGAGGCCCTTGCTCTAAGTGTCGGGGGTGGAAAGTGAGACTCAGTAGGGAGGACCAGAGGTGAAATGGGAAGAGGTGGGGAATTCAAGCTACTGGTGACGACAAATCAACATTTATTCAGTGCCATTAATGGCTTCATTTTGAAGCAGGACATTTTGCTGACTACAGACTGATGATGAGCTTTTGATACCAGAAGTGAAAATAGGCCTTGAAATCATACATAAGAGTATGAAGTGTATTAAAGTGTATATACACAAGTGTAGGTGTTTATACACAAATTTATGTGGGAACAAGTTCTGAATGGGACATAGATAATATTTTAAAGAAACTGCTGTGTGTGACAAATTGGGAATACACAACATTTGGGAGCCCTCAATTTTGTCATCTCCAGAACCCCAAATTTGAAAATTCCAGTTATTGGGAGAAAACAAGATTGTTACAGATGCAATGTAAAAGAACTGGGAGAGGGGGAATTTTCCTGACGCCATTTGGCGTTTAATTTCGTGAAGAATGCTGTCTTCCCTTCGGATGGGTAGAATGCTGTCTTGTATTCCGCAGAGTAACTAATTTCATATTTTCCCATGTTAATGGACTCCCTGAGAGAAACTTGGAGAATAATAATAATGGCTAATGGAAGTAACAAGTAAAACATTGTGATTTGGGGAAAATAATTTTAGAACATAAGTAACATATGCAAAAATATAGTTGCTGAGGCTCTAATGGGCTGTTTCCAAATTGCCACATACTTTAGAGGATTAAAAAAAACAAACCCCTATTCTGGATTGCACACGTAATAGCCTAATATAGTCTCTTGAAAACCACAATGCTAGAGATAACATTAGAGTTCCCTTGGAAGGGGTCACTAGAGATCATTTCCATACACCCCGCCTGCAGCCTTGGAGTTTTAGCGCCCAGTTCTCAGCAGCGTGAATCCAAGTTCTTATTCTCCCGCCGCCTTCTTTTTATAGTCCCACAGCCCAGAGTGTATTGTCAAAGCCCCGTAGCACGGCTCGGAAAGCAGTCAGCCCCCCTTATTTTCGTCCCCCACCTCCCACTTCCCCTCACCTCCACATCCTGTTCCCTTCCCCCAACCTCCTACGCAAACATTGAAAACGCCCATTTTTTTCCAACCTCAAAAAAATTTCAGTGACGTTGTACCGAGGAAGGAATCGGGATTACATCTCGACCCGTGAAACCGTCCTGGGGACAGGGGCGGCTCAGGGGAACTTCAGAAGGCAGCGTGCCTCGGCCGGGCCGCGTCCTGTCCGCCGTCTGCCCGCGCCCGGGGCTGGAGGCGGGAGTGGCGGTCGGGCCTCCGTGCGCCCAGCCCCGCGCCCGGCCCCGCGCCCAGCCCCGCGCCCGGCCCCGCGCCCGGCCCCGCGCCCAGCCCCGCGCCCGGTCCCGCGCCCGGCCCCGCGCCCAGCCCCGCGCCCGGCCGGTCTCCGCAGGCTGTGCGGCTGCGGGGCCTCCAAACCAGGGCTGTGGCCTGAGGGACGGTGGGTGCCCTCTCATCCCTGGAGAAATGCGGGGACTCTGGGGTAATCGGGAAGGCCTTTGGTGAAACACCCTTGTTCTCCCCCCTCCAAAACAAACAAACAAACCAACCACCACCAACAAAAAACCGGGGGTAAAAACCCCCAAACCGACCCAACACCGAGCGGAACCCACGGATCTTACACCTCGCGCCCGAGGGGAGTTTGAGCTTTTGCTTTCATCAGGCTGGACAAGTTTTCGAGGAATCAGACAAACATTAGCAATTAGGAACCAAGAATCCCTCGGCCGAAGGACTTTTTATCCCTAACCATTTCCAAATGGGTAATTCTAGGGTCAGTAAATATCATAGCCGGCCCGTTAAAAAGGAAAGTCATGCTGTCGGTCCCAAACGCAGAGGGTCCCCCCGGCGCTGAGGATCCGGAAAGGCTGAGGTGCCCCCCGCCCAGAGACCAGCATTGCCCACCGAGACAAAGGGACAGCAAATAATTGTCCTCTATGCTCTTCTGGAGAGTTAAAGCAATGAAGTAATTCATTTCCTTACAAAAAGAAAAAAGAAAAGAAACCACCCAATTTTGCAAAGTAGATTGAGAAATGACTGCGCTCTGGAAGAAGCCGGCGGGACTGGCTTCCCTCCTAGAGCTGCGCTGTAGCAGAGAGGGAAGTTCAGCCTCAGGCATCCTCCTTCAAAGCGTCAATCACACCAGATTGTAACCTAGGGGTTAGGTGACTTGCGTGGCTCAGGGCTTCTAAAAATTAATAATTGATTTTCACAGTGGGGAGGGTCAGGCATTTGTGCCAAGAAGTGATTGTGAGCACAGCAATGCTTTCCCTGGGTTTTGACAAAGCTTCCTTAACTCAGAAGCCTAATGATTTGATTTCTTTATTTTTTTTTGCGGCAAAGCTGGGGAAGGGCTATATATAGGAGCTATAAATCTAAGCACAATTTAGAAAAAAAAAAGGGGGGTTTAGTTAGAAAATGAATCATATAAGCAAGCTTGCAGAGGAATACTGAATTGTGAAATATTTCAGAAACCATAATTGCTCATATGCATATATCTATGAGTCCTCCTATGCTACACAGCTTTCAACACAGGCCCTCATATTCCAGGTTATATCCACCTATCACGGTAGGAAAGAGGGTAGACTAGCTTAAATTAGACTTAGATTCTAATGCTAGCTTTGCTATTGATATTGGAACCAGGGATGCTTGTTTTAAAGGCAGACGTATAAATGTTGAAAAAAATGTTTTAAAGTTGTTTCCTAGCCACTGATGGGGCCTCAGTTCCTGGTTTGTGAAATGAGGGAGAGAGGCTGGAATGACACCTTGAGGCCCCTTTAGCTGTAAGAATCTGTGACCCTGTTAACTTTTTTTTTTTTTAATTACCATTTTCTCCTAATGCGCCTTGGCCATCATTTGACTCATGCTTTGCTTTGTTGCAATGGGGAAAGCTTCACCGCACTTGTAGAAAGTAACAGTACAGCAACACAAAGCCAAAACTGTTTTTTTTTTTTATAGCTAGAATTAAGAGCTTTCATAAAGCTCTTGAAAAGTTTTTAGATTAATATCACATGTTCAGAAGTCCTGGATCGGTGATTTCTAGTCCTTTGTGTTTGATGTAACCTATTGTTGCTTGTGTGAACGCCCAGGACCCTCTTGCCAAAAATAATTCTATGGCATTTGTGAATTTAAAGGAAATGTAGGTTATTTTATGCTTTGGACATTTTTGGTGCTATTCCCACAAATAGCTGGAAAACGGTGGATTTGCAAAATGAAGACTGAGAAAAGCAACTGCGTCATTGGTAAATTGAATTGGTGGAATCCCACCCTCCCAAAAATCAGTTGCCCCTCATTACTATTTGAGCCTAATGGAAAGCACTAGTAACTATTTTCCATGTCTAGTCCGCTAAGCCGAGATCTTGATCTGGCAGAGAGTGAGAATGCTAAAAGGATGACTTAGTAACAGGCAAAACGCTTGTCAACAAGATAGATCAGAAGACAGCTTAGCATTCAAGACCTCTATTCATAGCTGCTGAACTTGACGGCAGGGTCAGACGAAAACACTGGGCCCAGCACTCATCTAGGAGGGTTTCTCATATTTTTATCTCGTGGGACGTTATTTCGTTACAGACTTACAGCTGGGCTTCAAACCCCCGTGACAGCTCTCCACCCTCAGTGGATGCCCCCCCCCCCCCCCAGCAAACACTTAGTAAATAATAAAAATATAGTGATAATACAACAAAAACAACGATCACAGTAGTAGCATATATTGAACTGTGCTGTTAGAGATATAGTGCTAAGTTACACATAGTGCTGTTATATATATATTCCAAATATGTATCTACATATATAATATATATCCTAAATAATACTATGTAATAATTATATACTTCAAATAATATATAATTTCACATATTTGTGTATATATTATATATAATTGGTTATGTATAATACATAAAATTCCAACTACTCTAATGAGATAGATACTCTTATCATCTTATTATTGTTTCTACTTGGTGCGATGAATGAATGAGTGATATAGGATAGTAGTCCAAGGCTCAGGTTCTTGGGGTTAGACTGCTTGTGCCCGAGGCTGGGTTCCAACAGGTGCTCTTTGTATGAACTTGGGCAAGTTACTAAATCTCTCCCATGCCTAGTTTCTGCATCTGTGAAATTGTACTAATGTATTCATAAAATAAATGGTCGTGAGGATTAAAAGAGATAGTGTACATGAAGGAACAAAGGATTTAGCATCGTGCCTATTATTCCTATCCGATTGAATTGATAGTGATGACTCACCTCAGTGACCAACTTGGATAAGAAACTGTTGCAAATTGTCATGTGTGGCAGTACTGCCCACTACTCCAGTCTTTTGCTTTAAAGGAGATGTTGGACTGGGAGTGGGATCACCCCTGGTGTATTGTCAGAAACAGAATGCAGAATCAGAGTACACCTGCTAATCAGGTGAAATAGAACTTAGAGAGCTGTTGCAATTCAGGGTTTCACTGAGGCAAAAAGCCTGCACCTGAGGGAGGGGAGGAGGGCTTAGTGGTGGGGATCAGCCTCTGGCATAAGGTGGGAGGAGGGGGTGGGCGGGAGGTGTGACCGGGGAGCCCCAGCTTTACCAGCTCCCCAAGTTGGCTCTGCAGAAGACAGGGCCTTTCTGAATGCAGGGAAGTAAAATCACACAATGCATGTTTCTCTATGGTTAGTTTCTGGTATTTCTACCTGAACCCCAGAAATCCCCAAAAGGTCAGGTTTGGGAAACAAGGAAGATTCATCTGCATAAGGTCTGTGTTTGTGTGGCCTATGTTTTTATGGACCCCAGGATTCTGGGCGAGATGAGCCAGTTGTATCCATTAGTTAGGACTGCAGTAAAGGACTTGTAGGTGTTGCTTCGTTGATTTTTTTTTTTTTTTTTTTAAGTAAAGGACTAAGCAAAAGGAAAACCTCTAACTAAGCTGACTGTATGGGAAGAAGAGACTGGGACGTCTTTTTTTTTTTTTTTAGGGAAACAGCAGAAGCCCCAGCCATTGCATTAAAATTCACATCTGGCTGCACTTTTTGCACAATTTTCTTCCAGAAAACAAGCCTGGATTTAATAATTTACTATTAAAAAAATAAATAAAACTAGTTACACCCCAGATTTTGTTCAAATTGATTTCTGGCAGTGGAGGGTGAAGGTGCATTCGCAGGGGAAGAGGAACAGAGGAAGGGTCCCGGGGTGCCGTCAAGGCCTCCCCTCCTCAGGGAGCCCAGGGCAAGTGGGCAGCCGTGTTCAGCCCCTGCCTGACCGCCCAGAGGAGGAGGGAGCTGCTCTGCCTTGGTTGGATTCAGGCCTCAGTATTCAAAACAGCCTCTCTGCCCCTGTTTTATCTTCAGGACAGATGTTCCTATACCTCCCCAGTATCATCTTATCTCAGAGTGCCCACAATGCTAACCAAAATAACAGCATTCATGGATTGAGGGTGCACCCTGTATGGGGCACTGTGCTGATGGTTTTATTCACATTCTCTCATCGCATCCCCTTGTCCCCCTTCCCCCCAGTAGTCCTCAAGACAAGGTGATTGTTTCCCCATTTTACAGATGAGGAAATTGAGGCTCAAACAGATTAAATAACTTGCCCACAGACACACAGCTCCAGTCCACTTGAAGTGTGGACTGGCCAGAATTTTTTTTTTTTTCTTCTTTATCTTCAGATAGAGTGGGAGGGAGAGAGGGAGGAAGTGAGAGAGAGAGAAACATCGGTGTGAGAGAGACACATCGAGTGGTTGCCACCCACCCACACAACCGCAACCGGGGCAGGGGACAAACTGCAACCAAGGTACGTGCCCTTAGTGGGAACCGAACCCAGGTCTCTCCGGTCCACGGGCCAACGCTCTAACCACTGAGCCAAACCGGCCAGGGCGGACTGGCCAGAATTTAAACCCAGGTCCCTGTGGCTCCAGAGTCAGTGTCCTTAACCACTAGACTCTTCAGTGCTCTAGGAAGAACTTCCATCCTTTGCAGATGGAAATTGATGCTTGCTGTTCATTCTGTCCTCCCAAATAGAAATTGTTTAAGTCATAGATGTGAGAGAGATGGTTACAGTTTCTGGGCCTCTGTCTTCCTTCCCTATTGGCATCAGTCCCTCCAGTCCTCAGGTGCTTTCTCCCCAGCAGAAGCCTCTGTGGGACAGCGATGCAGGGCTCAGTTTCTAAGCCATGGCTTTGGAGTGGCGAATGCACAGCCTTCCCAACCTGACTTGCTTTTCTCCTGCTTTAAAGCACAGAAATCTGTGTCTGAAATGCGGTGGCTACATATTGAATTTGATCTAAAACCTCCTCATCCTAAATCCCCTTGTGCAGTGAAGTGCAGTGAGCTCTGTTTTACCCATTGCCTTCCCCATTCACAACGGGATGGAAAGAATCTGATTGGTAATTGATTCAAAATGGAACAGCTTAGAAATGTATCAGTTGCAGTGACGAGCAATTCGTGCATTTCTAAGTACTGTTGATTTTTTTCGAACTCAGCAATCACAGCTGAAATCCCTTTGCCATGGATTGAATTTACAAAGGAAGAGATTCTGATTTCCACAGTGGCTTCTTTTTAATGCCCAGGGATTAGGAAACCGCCTTGAGGACCCACAGCAAGTACACCCGCGCTCAGAGTTGTGGCTTTGACTTTAACCTCTGAGTGACTGCTCTGACTCATTTATTTTGTAACAGCTCTATTTAGAGTGGCCTTGTTTGGTATGGGATCAGCTATTTGCAGAAATCTCTTATCCCGTCAACCACTTAGACCCCGTGCTCCTTGGCTCTTCTGACATGGTGTAAGTGGAAGTGATCCCAGCCCTGAGTTTTAGGAAACGTAACATTGGTTTTCAGGGGTTGTTGGTCCACCTGTTCCCTGTTTTTCCATCACTTTTCCTCCCACTCCAACTAACCATCCTCTCTTAGGAAGTCTGGTGTCTCCAACAGGGATTTGGAGAAAAACTACACCCCTGCTTTCAGTGGGTGGACTTCAGCATTAATGTGTTTCTTGGCTGTCGGACTGTAGGGTCTATCATATTCCTGTCTGTTGTGCTCAGTGATGGAAAAGTGGCTTTTAGAACTAAAGAGAGAAAGATGTAAAGTCCATGTCTGTTTTAAATCTTTGCTTTCTCCCATTGCCCACCCCACTCTGTGCAGGCAACGATTGATGGGATTTGATAAGCTCTTGTAGCAATAGAAGCATATGAATCTCCAGGCCCATTTCCTTTCCCAAAGAACCCAGGTGGAGCCAAACTCTTGAAATATAGAGTGTGGCAGAGGATGAGGTGAGCGCTGCAATCTTGGGTGATTTACTGGATCTTACCCAGGAGACCTGTCCTATTAGAAATGTGGATTCTGCAAGATAGGAAAGCAGCCAGGCCTGGGCCATTCGTTTATCCTCCCATGTTCAGAGCACTAGTTGCATGGCCGTAAGTGATCCTGGGAACGTTGGATCTCATCTGGTGCAGTGTACCCAGAGATCTGAGACATCCCTGTGATACTCTGACTGGCTGGTAGGGACCACAGGAGGTGGTTTCTATAGACAGACACAGGACCATTTGGCTGCTGTAGGGGTGAGCAAATGGTAAACCAAGTCCAGGTGCATGCATGCGCAAGAGAGCGCGCCCGAGAGAGAGAGAGAGAGAGAGAGAGAGAGAGAGAGAGAGAGAGAGAGAGAGAGAGAGTAGGGGAGGGCTGGGGCAGAGGCCCCAGGCGTGTTATGAAGGGCTGGGTGTAACGGTTCCCCAGCCTGCGTGGGCGAATTGGTTCCGGATGTTAACATTTTTTTGCTTGGGGCTTGACTACATTCTCCTTTTTCTTTGCCTGTTTTCCTGCCCAAATTGCTAGGCCTCCACAGCTGTGTGGCTCAATTCTGGTGAATGTTGAGAATGACAGATCTGGCTTTATTGCTGGGGCAGTTTCAGGGCATGTGTTTAGGTAGACTTTTGAGACGTTTTCACCCACCAACTCTCCTGAACTTGGAGGCCTTTTCTGTCCATCTTGTCGGCTGAGCACCAGCTCTCTACTGCATTGGATGGCCTCCGTTCGGGAGAGAGTGTGACGTGTTATAGAAAGCAGATGGTCCTTCATATCCCAGAAGCAGAAGAAACGGGCTGGTGTGGGAAACTAAGACACCAGATAGCATGGGGACTGGGTCAGGGAGACCTGACCCAAGCACATCGTTCTGGCTTGACCTTGGGCAAGTGACTTAACTCTGTGCCTCACTTGCGTCCTTGTAAAATGAGGGTATTGGTACCTGCTGCAGGGCTATTGTGACAATTGAATGCAAATTGCTTGGCATGGTGCCAGGTGCACATGGAAAGTGCTCAGTATTATCACCTGTCTACCTTGTTCATAATTATACTTTCGGTGAATTGAGAAAACTCAGAAACTCTTCAGTGTTCTTATGAGAAATCATTTGATGAGTGTCAGACACATGATGGTCCCAAACTACCCTCTTAGCTTATCTCCACAGATGCCTAATTTATAGCACATCCCTTCACAAGTCTCTTTTTATAATTGACATGTACATTGTATAAGTTTAAGGTATACAACAGTGTTGATTTGATACATTTATATGTTGCAATATGCTTACCACCTTTGATAGTGAGGATACTTAAAATCTAGTCTCTTGGCAACTTTAAAGTATACAACACAGTATTGTTGACTATAATCACAATGCAGTGGGTTAGATCCCCAGAACTTATTCAACTTCTAACTGCAAATTTGTATCCTTTGATCAATGTCTCTCCATGTCCCCACCCCCAGCCCATGGCAACCACAATTCTACTACGTTTCTATCTCAGCCCTTTTATAAAATTTTTTTTTTTATCCTCACCCGAGAACATTTTTCCATTTTTTGTTCAGATAGAGTGGGAGGGAGAGAGAGGAAGAGAGAGAGAGAGAGAGAGAGAGAGAGAGAGAGAGAGAGAGAGAGAGAGAGAGAAACATCGACGTGAAAGGGACACATCGAGTGGCTGCCTCCTGCATGACCAACCAGGGCCAGGGACAAATTGCAACCGAGGTACGTGCCCCTAGTGGGAACCGAACCTAGGTCTCTCTGGACCGCAGGCCGATGCTTTAACTGCTGAGCCACACTGGCCAGGGCATATCTCAGCCCTTTTAGATTCCACATATAAGTGATACCACACAGTATTTGTCTTTCTCTGTCTGACTTATTTCACTTAGCATAATACCCGTGTGTGTGCGTGTGTGTGTGTGTGTGTGTGTGTGTGTGATATCTTCTTTACCGTTTGTCCATTGATGAACACTTAGGTAGTTTTCATATCTTGGCTATTTTCAATAATGCAGGTACCTTTTCAAGACCCTGTTTTTATTTTCTCTGGACCAGGCTGACTTCTTTTCTTTTCTTTTTTTTTTTATCCTTACCCGAGGACATTTTTGCATTTATCTTCAGATAGAGCGGGAGGGAGAGAGGGAGGAAGAGAGAGAGAGAAACATCAATATGAAAGAGGCACATCGACTGGTTGCCACCCACATGACCCCAACCGGGGCTGGGGACAAACTGCAAGCGAGGTACATGCCCTTAGGGGGAACCGAACCTGGGACTCTAACCGCTGAGCCAAATTGGCCAGGGCCAGGCTGACTTCTTATCATTCTCCATGCGGTTGCTCCTCCTCCTCTTCCTCCTGTCTGAAGCGCGTTTCTCCTTCTCCTTCCCTAAGTTCCTTCTGAAGAAAGTTTAGCCTATTTTCAAGACCCATCTTAAGCACCTCATGTGACAGAAATATTCCAAGATGAAAAAGGTCAAGTTGATATAAACATTATTGACAGGATGTACAGATTCAAACATGTGCTGACTTCAGAAGGAAGCTACCATGTCCCTGCCGAGCTCACGTGCGGTGTGGGATTGCTGCAATGGAGGGAAGTTCTCGGTTGTCACCAACTGTATTTTCACTTGGAGCCTGGTAGAGGGAGATCTTTTAGGGGGCTGTCTATGGTTTCCTCTCAAAGCACGCTGGTGCCAGTGTGCTTCTGTGGTTTTGAAGTCACAAGGAGTCTCTGCTAGGTAATCTGCAACTCTCAAAGGTGTAGCCAAGAGGGTAAAAATATAAGGGTCCCCCATTGGCGACCGTCATCAGAAAGCTCCTCTTGAAAGGGGGTCTTCACTAAGGAACCTGACTAGACTATTTCTGATCAAGGCTCCTGTCCTGCCTGTAGCTTCACAGAATTCCTGCGGCTTTCATGTTACCAGCAGGTCAGTAATTCGACTTGAGTCCTTTCTTTCCTTGGAAGGATATGCACCTGTTCTCTTCTGATCTTCCTATTGGATTGGCATTAACCTTTAGGCTCTTGGACAATTGGTGCCTGTAGCCAGGGAGATGGTGACTTTGGCTGGCTCTAGGCTGCGGCTCTCTTTATGCACACGTACACACACAGGCACTCACACTGCTTTAGCTTATCTGTTCTCCATTTTAAAGTTGGTCACAGAAGAATGGGTGAAGTCCAAAGCCTATAAAAGTTAATACTTTGTACCTTTCTTACAGCATTTAACACATTTTGCCTTGAACGAACGCTTTCTGGAGGGTGCATTTGTTTTATAAGCCGAGGAGACTCGGGAGCCCTGGAGAGCACTGTGTCTTACTCATCTCAGAAGCCCTGTGAGCGCTCCATGAACATTTGTTAAGCTCAACTGGTAGTTGTCAGAGTTAGCGATGGGTTTTGTAGCCACTGCAGCCACTTTACAGATGATTTGGCTTCAAGATGGTCCTGGAGGCTCAGCGGGAGGTGTCTGCCAGTTGCCTCTAGGTGTGATCTTGGATGTGTCAGCTGATATCTTTATACTCTCACGTCTCTATCTCCAATGGAGATAAGACCTGTGGATTTTAGTAAGAAGGAAAGGATATCGAATTATGCTACTAACAAGGCATTTTTGTCGCTAGAAATCGCTGAATGTTCTCGACATGGAGTCAGTGTTGGAGCTCTGTCCTGATGAGGCATTAGCGTTTAGAAACACAATTAGTTTGTGGGAGTAGCTGTACCCCATCTTTCCCTGTTTGTTTGTTTCAGGTCTTATGTTCATGGCATCCTCTGTTTTCTGCACAGCAAGGAAGAAAAAGAAATAGAGCAAAAGGCAATCTGAAAGTCCCCAGTGTTAAACAGAAGTGCAAAAATATCTCTAAATGAAAGACAGATTGCCTGATGTTGCCTAAGAACATAGAGTTGGGTTAAGCTGAAGCAGAATGATAGAAATCCTTCCTGCCTTCCCATGAGCAGTGGGAAATATGTGAGTGAACTGTCCGGGGTGGGGGTGGGGGTTCTCAGCTCAGGGCTCAGCCCCATGATAGGGGGGAGAGCGTGTTGTCAGGAGAAAACCCTCTGAAACACAAGGTCATCTTTGAGCAGGATGGAGGGCTGAGGAAGGTGAGACAGCTCTACGGAATGCATCCAGAACCAGCACAGTCAGGGACAGAGATATACAAAGTGCCAGGTACTGCCCTGTCCGGGTTGGCTCAGTGGTTAGAGCATCGGCCCTCAGACCAATGAGTCGGGGGTTCGATTCCGGTCAAGGGCATGTACCTCTGTTGTGGTTCATCCTCTGGTCGGGGTTGTTTGGGAGACAACCAGTCAACGTGTCTCTCTCACGTCGATGTTTCCCTCTCTCTCTTTCTCCCTCCTTCCCACTCTATCTGAAGATAATATTAAAACAACAACAAAGTGCCAGGTACTTTTTGTTACTTCTCAAATTACATATGAAATCCTTGTTACTGTCCTGGGTCTGGTGCAGATCATGAAAGAGAAAAAGAACCTCACTTTTCGATTTCCTCTCGTCCTTTGCCTTACTGCTCTGTGTAGCTGGAACTTGCTTTGGAGGAAAAGGCTCTCCAAACTTGTCTCCATGTGGGCTCTCAGCTGCCATGCCCACGTGGCTGATGGCTGGGACCCGCCAGTGCCATTATGGGTTCTGCAGCGCTGGTGGCTTCCAAGCCATTTTTAAATTGCACACACAGTGGATGGAGACAAACTTACACAGAGCTGACGGACTGGGGTGGGTCCGTTGGTGCCGTGAGCTCCAAGTTGTGCAAAAAGAGAGCTTCTCTGGACTGTGTGTGAATGACCAGGTGACCCTGAGTCTCTTTCTCTGTTTAGTGATTATCTTTGATCTTGAATCATGAAGATACTTCTTCAAGATGAGTTTGTGGGTCCCTAAAATGTTTTTTTAACAATTAGTAAAAGTATTTTCCTATTGTATTTGCTATATATCTTGCTTTACGAAGTTATGAAGTTCACAGCTTTATACCAAAATGTAAGAAGGCTAAGCTATTTGCTTATAAACGTTTTTTCAGTCAAATGTCATAGGATTTAATTCTTCTAATCTATATTCAATATGAAACATTCAGATATCAGGGATGCTGGAGCAGCTCCAGGGTATACATTTCTCTTAAGCACGAGAAAGATCTTCAGCAGCCTTGACTCTCTCTTCCCCTCATCCAATTGGGCCACTTCCTTGAATTTAGAGTGAATCTGGGAACTCTGGTTGCCAGGTAACCCAGCAGGGCCACATACCTGACCACAGCTTCCAGAGGGTCGGAATTAATAGTAACCTCGTGGTCCCTGTAATAATCACTCAGATTAAGCTCTTTTCTGTCTCACAGAGATGTGAGCCCCATTGAGAGAAGGCGCACATGGGGTGACCTAGAGCTGCAGGGTACTGGTGAGGCCTCCCCTTTGAGCTACAGGGAGTAAGTACCTTTGTCCAGGATGCTAAGGAACTCAGTGCAGACACTCTGGGGAGAGAGCTGTTCTGACCTCCATGCCTATTGCCATTCATTACTTGTAAGACAGCTTAACCCAGCTCTTGTTAACAGTCCTTGCTCTAGTAATTGTGACATTTGGTCATTTTGTCTTAGGGAAATCCAAACACTGACTTTCTAATCCCACCTATATGTATACTTTTCAAGAAATCTTGAAGCATCTGGTATGCAAGATTGAATTTGAAGCCTGGTGTCTTTTTATTTTTTTTCCCCTTTATCGATTTTAGAGAGAGAGGAAGGGAGAGGGAGAGAGAGATAGAAACATCAATGAGAGAGAACATTGATTGGCCGCCTCCTGCACACTCCCCACTGGGGATTTGGCTCGCAACCTGAGCATGTGTCCGGACCAGGAATCAAACTGGTGACCTCTTGGTGCATGGGTCGATGCTCAACCACGGAGCCACACCAGCCGGGCTGAAGCCTGGTGTCTTTATCCAGTCAAAGAGGGCAGCTCCCTGTGCCTGGCTCAGGGCCTGTGTTCACTGCAGACTGTAATCCAACACCCATATCACGTGCTTCTCTATAGATGAACCACCAGCCCCGCAAACAAGTTTCCATGCTCAGAGCATCCAGGTCTTTCCTTCTTTTCGTTAGTTCTCACCTGAGGATATTTTTCCATTGATTTCTAGATAGAATGGAAGGGAGAGAGAGAGAAACATCATTGTGAGAGAAAAACATTGACTGGCCGCCTCCTGCACGCCCCCTACAGGGGATTGAGCCCACAGCCTGGGCATGTGCGCCGACTGGGAATCAAACCGGCAACCTTTCGGTGCACAGGACGATGCTCAACCAACTGAGCCGCATCGGCCAGTGTGCTTACCTGGTTTTTAAAAGGATGCCTCACACCAAACAAGGTTCTATACTAGGTTGACTGCCCAATGTACCTGAAGGGTACTGTACCAGGATGGACTCTGGGGCCCAACCTGGAACTCCTTTTAGGAGGTCTGGATGGGGAGGAGGAGGTGATGTCTGTGTTTTGGAAAAGTCCTCAGATGATTTTGATAGGCAGTCAAGTTCAGAAACCACTGTTCTATACAGTTATCTTTTCCTTAGGAATGCCTAGGAGACAAGGGACGAGTTAGTGTGCGTGATTGTTGTGTGATAAGAGTGCTCTGGAGCCTGTATTTTAAACATTGTAACAGTTCCACCAGCATCTAAATAGATGTCACAACTGAGAACATTCACTATTGTAGCAAGCCCAGAAAATTACTTTTTGCCTTAACAGGAACGACTTGTGGTGATTGAAATAACGTGGGGGCAATAAGTAGTATCTGATTACTGGCTCCCTAGACAAACGAGGCAAGCAGGATGTTTCGCTGGTTGTAGCAAATACAACTTGTTATTTTATAAAGGTCACGGAAAATGAAACTCCTCCAGGGTTTTCGCATTTACAACAGAATATCATTCTGGAAGTGAATTAAATTAGAATTAAATTTAATTTTATGCAGGTTAACTCGGGGAGCTCTGCGTACATTTGCAACTCGGAAAGATATTTAGACCTGAATGAAACACCGAGTTGAATAAAATACAAGTTTAAAAGTGAGACATTTGGCTAACCTTTTCTTTTCTTTTTTTTTTTTTTGTCTAAGTGGCTTTAAAAAACAATTCTATTTTATCTCCGGCTTGTCCCTTCCCTTAATGGATGGATGGGATCCACCGAGTTGGTGGGTGAGCGACTGTTTTGATGGAAAACAGCTTATGTTTGTCTGGCCCGTGGAGCACAGAAAACCCGAGTGCGATGGTGGTGAACAAACGTGAAGTTATCTTGATTGAAATATTGCCTAATGATGCTGCCACGTATCGGTCATTTCTTCAGTTACCCAGTGTTCCTACCTCTGTGAGATTTGAAATGACCAGCAATTATGGGGTCATTTTTGGTCCTTTAGTTTTGAAATTATTCAATGAGAGGACTGACCAAGTCAAAACAATACTAAACAAATACATTGATTAATATGTGATTACAAAAAATTACTAATCATTTGCAGATTTCCTTACAAATAAATGTACAGTTTAGTAAGCATTTGTTATTAGTCTGTATACCTTGGTATTTGGTGAGTCTGTATTTGACATTTGTACCGTAGGGATGACAGGGTCAACCCTTCTGTTTTTTCTCCCATGGCATTTTGCTTGTACCTTCATAGAATGCTGTAGTGATGATATTGGAGGACAGGGATCTGTTCATATGTCCATTTGACTAGACCTGGTATTTTCTCTGGGTCAGGAGTCTGTCTTTATTTCTGTATTTTCAATCCTTACACTGCCCCTGGCTTTCAGTAAGTGCTCAGTAAATGTGTGTGGTAGTTAATGAATTACTCATAACTTTGGGTTTGTGCTGGAACCTCATGGCTGTTTTGACTGAACCAACTGACTGGACAATTTAGTCAAATCGCTGGAAAGATCACCTGTGTAATACTGCTAATATTTTACAATTGTATAGTGGTTTGTTTTTTCAAAGCACTGTGTGTCTCAGGATGGAATATCATGTTGATAATCTCATTCTTCTCTCAAAAACCACACAAAATGGAGCCAACGAGCGTCTTATTTTAGAAATGGAAAAACAAATGAAGACAAATTGCCCAAGATCACAGCCAGGTAGGAGCAAACCTCATAAACTTGTTGATTTCCCATAACACCCACTGCCCTCCCCAGCCTCAGTACCACCTACTTTCCCGTGCCGGGCAAATAATGGGCGGGAGGCTGGAGGATGTGCTGGAGGGAGGCACACTACTGGTTTACACCCGAGGGCCTCTGCCTTGCAGTGGGTTTTTCCCTAGTTCAAGGGTCTGGCTGAGGGCTGGGCCTAGAGGCAGGTGGTAGTAATGGGGAAGGTTTCCTCGATTCTTTCTGAGGAGCCAGAGTTTCTGCGCCCAGAGTGTTTGCTGTACTTTTCCCCAGCTGTGCCCAGCAGGCCCAGGAGCTCGGCCCTGCAGTATCAGTTAAATCCTGCTGAGTGAGGTGATCATTAGGTACCTCCTTCTGGGGATGGCCCTCTGGTTACCTCTACACCTGTTAAATCGCTGTCTGCTTAGCAAGGATGGTTATAGGTTTTCCCTGAAAGACTGAATCAAAGTCCCCAAATCACAAGATGGGTTCTATTCTCTCTTTCCCCTTCAAGTACCAGGCCCACCTCGATGTCTTAGGATCAGGTTGACCTGCAAGTTTCCGTTCTCTAACGGGCTCTGACAGGTGTTACCTTTACTTACAATTAAAAAAAAACCACATAATTTGTATACATATAAACAATTCAAACAGCACCAAAAAAATCACTGAAAAGCACAAGTAATCTCCCACCTCTCATCTCCCAGGATCAATCACTGTTACCAGTTTCTTTTGCATGATCCTGTATACATATAGATGATGTATGAGTCATATAAATGTTGCATATGAATCATTATATATATATGCAGACATTAAAGTTAAAAACACAAATTGTGGCATGATGAACATAGTGCTTTGGACTTTATGACTGCAGTTTCGAACTGTTATACTGGAGATTGTTAAATAAACATACTTACAAGTTCCCCCTACCCGCTATCCAATATGTGGATTTAAATCCAATATGTGGATTTATAATATTTATTGAACCTATTTTAATGGACCTGTAGGTTGTTTTTAATCATTTGCTTCTATAAATAAGGCTCCATGATTACATTTGGACATTTGTGATAACATTTATGGAATAAATTCTGGAAGTAGAGTTGTGTAGTAGAAGTTATGTCATTTCAAATTTTGATGGACATTCCAAGTTCCCCTCCAAAAAAGGTTGTTCAATTTACACTTCCACCCACGGGGTATGACAACCTATTTTCCCACCCACTTACAATGTATTAGATAATGTTTCCACCTTTGCTAACTAATATCCTTGTCTTTGAAAAATGTTTGTGAAATTGATCTTGTCATGAGTTCTCTTCAGCTTTGCTTCCACTTCCCTGTGTTTCCCAGGTTAAGTTTATAGGTCTGTGGGGCAATTCTTTCTTCCCTTTAAACAGACATAGGGTTTTGTTTAATCTCTCAGGCTTCCCTGCTCCTCCATTTATTACCAATCATTACTTTAACTTATTCTTTTAGGATCCTGGGGTGAAGTCATCAGTGCCGGAGGCTTTCAAGGGATTGAGTAAATAAGATATGGCAGCAAACATTTCTTGTTAGCGAGGGAGAGAATAAAAGGCATGTCACTCAGGGTTTCTGGGTGCAACTTTGGTTCAATTATCTTCAGATGTTTAAAATCAAGGCTGTTTCCAGACCATTTCAAAGAACAGCAGGGCAACCTGCTGAGAACTGTGTGAAATGAACACCCTTTTACAACTAATTAGTGTTACTGTTTTCCTTGCAGTTGGGGGGAGAGGAAATCTATGAAGGGTGTTTATCCCTTCCTGTAGTAGGAAAGAACTGGAACCACTGGAAAGGCCTGGAGGGGGACCCAGAGTATGTTTCTTACATGACTGTTCCCACCTTCCTCCAAAGAGTGGCTGAGAGCAGGATGGCATGCTGCTTCTCGGATCCCAGCGCTTGTGCCTTTTCTGACCCATGTGCCGGCGATTCCGGCTCTTTTTACATGAAGCCTAAGACAGATAGTTCATTCAGTTAATTCCAACAACTACTCATTGAACACATACAGTGTGTAGGTGAGTGGGGGATGGGCTCTGCCCTAAGGACTTTAACCTCTAGGCACAAGAAGTAAATGAGTAGGTAGGCATTTGGAGCCCTTGTAAGATTTCGAGGAGAATAGTAGTCATGAGCTTTGACTGGGTTCGAATTGTGACTTTGTCCCTTTACTGGCTCTCAAAACCTGGGCAGGTTGCTTAACTTCCCTTGACTTCCATTTCCTCATCTGCAAAGGCTTGTTATCAGAATGGTATCAAGGCATCCACAGTTAGTGTTAATGTTAGTAGATGTTTTGTCATTAGGGCTATGCGCCAGGAAGATTCATGTGTCGACAGTAACTAAGATGATTGAGTGTGGAATGGAAAAGATAAGAAGGGAGGGATCAGAATTTTTTGTTTTTGTTTTTTAAATTGATTTTAGAGAGAGGATGGGAGAGAGAGAGAACCATCAATGTGAGAGAGAAACATCGATCAGCTGCCTCCTGCTCGCACCCTGGCCAGGGATGGAACCCACAACCTTTTTGCTATATGGGATGATGACCCAACCAACTGAGCCACACCTGCCAGGGCGGGAGATCACAGTGGAGTCAGGATACATTAGTCTGCACAGCTGTGACAAACAAGCCCTGAGCTTTGCTCCTTTGCCCCGGCAAAGATAGCCACCTCATCCCCACCGGTGCAGTGCGAGCATGGACTGCTCCCCAACACAGCAGCACCCCTCCGCTTCAGCGGAGGGGCGGACTCACACTTGATCATGGCAGTAGTTCATTCACTCATTCAACAAGCATTGGCCTAGGCTGACAGGATGCTAGGTGCTGCGAGGCTGAAAGGTGAATAAACAGTCCCTGCTCTCAAGAAGACAGATATGTGAACAGGTAAAGGTAAGACAGGGTGACGAATGTTCCGACAGGGTGTGTACAGCCGGGGGGAGCACAGAGCAAGGACACCTGACCCAGCCTGTGTGGGAAAGGAGCCAGGAAGTCATTTTTAGTCTCCTGATTTCCACCAGGTTTCTTGGAAGCAGGGCCTGGATGAAGGAAGACCTGGTGTGAATTTCCAGTCCCTGTGTGGTCACCTGCTCCTGCTGTCCCCGCAGCCTGGGACCACTGGTATTCTCCTTCTGCTCCCAGCCTCTCCTGCTACTGCCGTCTGGCTATGGCTGCAGGTCTATGACAGCAGCAGTAACAAACTGTCCCTCCCTCACACCTGGAGGATGGGTTGGGCCAAGCCCAGGATGATTAAATTGCACCTCGAGTCACTGCTGGGTTGACCAGACCTTGGTTCCTGGTCCCCCTCCCCCACTTCAAAGCAGGGAGTAGCAACAGTTCTGGGTGATGGAGTCAGCGTGGCCACTGGTCTCTTTCCTCACAGCTGCTCAGCTTCGGGACATGAAGGCGCGGTCCTGAGGGAAGCCTGCCAGCTCACACGCCAGCCTGCTTAGGGGGCTGTGTCATGCCCTAGAAACGACAGCCCTGTACTTCCTGCCCTGACGTGCATGCCCCCAGCCCTTGCCTGCATTCTCCAGCATGGCCTCCTGCTCACCACAGTGCAAACTCGGGTGCTTCCTGGGACTGGCTCCCTCTTCTGGGGTCCTGGGAAGCTGGCAGCTGTGGACACCAAAGCCTAAAGACACTCCATCCTGGAATCTGGTCCCTCAAGTCAGTCACCCCCACGGGTAGACGGGGGAGCTGGTGCGAGCGCCGTGACGAGCTACAGATGTTCTCTAGGTCTGACCTGCATCATTGTTTCCATCCAGCTGGGCTCCGAGAAACAGAGCTTCCTGGTGTGAAGCGGATGAAACCTGAACCGTGTGCAAGGTGGCACGCTTTCCAGGACACGCCCAGCGGGTGTGCTTGGGGGGAAAGTCACGCCAGGCCCGTAAACACAGCGAGAGGGAGAGGCTGCCCAAAGCGGAGGCAGAAATAGCTGAGGGGTCCCCCATCCCGCCTTCCTCTAACCACCAGCTCCTGCCAGACACCCCTCCCTTACGCCACCTTCCCTTTCTCTTCCTTGTTTCTCTCTTCCCAACTTTTGTTTTGCTCCATGGACTCGCCAGCTAGCGCACAGGCTGAAGTTGTCTTGCCAGTCTGTGTGCTGCTGGGGCTTTTCTTGGGGTGCAGGGGAGACACAGGGAAGCTGTCTCCCTAGGGGCTTCTCTCTGGGAAGCCGCAGGAAGCATGCACCTTGGCTCTAGCCCAAGGCGATGTAGCCCTGGTGTCTGTACAGGAGGAGAAATTGGCTCCCAACTCAAATTGTAATCAGAGTGTGTGTGGGTGTGTTGAATTTACGGCAGATATTCGTGCTTATTCTGGTTTTGAAGTCAGATTCCATCGCTTCCTCATTTGGTCTGCAGGTAGCTCTCATTGCACACTGAACTGAGTTCTCTCTATTTAATAGCGGTGAATTGAGAGACTGGAGTTGGACGGACAGTTATGGAGAACCAAGCTCTGTATTTTGCTAGAGCTCAGAGCGCTGAGGAGGTTTTAGGAGATGGGCAAAACAACAGGAATGGAATAGGGGCTGCAGCTCCAGGGAGGGCTCCGCTCAGCCTTGGCAGGGATGGTGTGTTTTTTGCAGCTCCAGAGACTGGAGCCCCTGCAGTGCTGACAGAGGTCAGGTACTGGCAATATCAAGGATCAGCATCTCTCAGGCACCAGCCTGAGACATTTTTGTACATTTCATGTTCAGATGCAAAAACCTTGCACACCTGGCAGACCACAGCTTTCTGCCTTTCAACAGGGAGAGCTGATGGTCTTTCTTGCAGATGTCTATAAATACATACTCTTATTTGCCTGAAATCTTTCTGGCATGTGGGCAGAGTGTACCCTCCACAGCCCAGCACTGAGTCGGGAGGGTTTGGTGAGGGCAAGAAGCACCTCGCACGGGTCCTGGTGCAGAGCAGGCACGTGACTGCTGACCTTCCTTCTCTATTCCCCTTCCTTCCTTCCTTATTCCACCTGCTCCCGCAACAAAAGTTACAGAACCTGCATTTAGTTGCCCACTACACATGTATAATGGACGATTATACTCTTTGTTCTCGGAGTCAGACTCCCTATTAAATAGTATTTAAAAAAATTTTTTTCCCCCCTCTATTGATTTTAGAGAGAGAGGAGGGGAGAGGGAGAGAGAGATAGAAACATCGATGAGAGAGAACATCGATTGCCCGCCTCCTTCATGCTCCCCACTGGGGCTCGGGCCCACAACCTGGGCATGTGCCCTGACTGGGAATCGAACCGGTGACCTCTTGGTGCATGGGTCAATGCTCAACCACTGAGCCACACGGGCTGGACTTAAATAGTATTGATAACCATGAACTATCACCTTTTATCAGTTTGCCATCTCACTTACCATTCCAGCCTCTATCTTTGCCTCTCCTGGGGTAAGACATCTGTTTAGTATTTTCCTTCTTTGGAACCAGGCCATTGGAAAGCAGAAGCTGGCCAGGTGGAGTTGCCTAACAAGGCGAGATGCCGGGTAGAATGCAGACCAGAAACCACGGGGATGTGGCTGCTTTGCTGTGGGAGTGTGGGCTGGTGGCGAACTGTGAGGATATTGCGGTGGGAGCGGGGACTGTTTCCTAGGGCAGGGCCAGGACTAGGGTGAGGCAAAACATCCTCACTAATCAAGATAAGTAATAAAGTATCAAACGTAATTGAAAAAAAACTATGGCTAACTAAATTTCAAAACTTTGGAGTGATATTGGCACCTGAGTAGGCTTGGGCTGCCACAGCGAAGTATGATAGGCTGGGTGGCTTCAACAACAGAAACTTAGCTCAGTGTGGAGGCTGGAAAGGCTGAGGTCAAGGTCCAGGAGAGTCGGTTTCTGGTGAGAGCTCTCTTCCCAGATTGCAGATGGCTGCCTTCTCACCGTGTGCTCACAAGGGGCAGCGAGAACTCTGGAGTCTTTCTTAGAAGGGCACTAATCCCATCATGAGGGCCCCATCCTCATGACCTCATCTAACCCTAATTACCTCCCAGAGGCCCCATTTCCAAATAGCAGCACACTGGGGGGCCACAGACATTCAGTACATACATTGTCTTTATTGAATATTTTGGTCATCACTGTTTTTTATATTAATTTTTATTTTAAAATATTGCATTTCAATATTAGTTATCTTGATTACTGAAATTTTGGGTGCCTCCTTAAATTTTTCACTGCAGGCAAAATCAGTCCTGGACCTGCCCTAGGGAAAGTCCAGCTCCTAGGTCTGGGGTAGAGTACTGGGCCAAGGAGTCACCATGAGCTACAGGAGTGAGGTCTGAGCACTCACTGGATTGGTCCAGTGCTGACCACATCCTTCATTTCCTTTCGCTCTGTTGATTTTTGTCAAGTATATGGTTGCATTTTCAACACTTAGTTATTTTCATTGTTGCATTGTACTTTGTACTTCATCTAATACTGCAGTAATTATTCAGATATAATATTCCATAATCAAATCTAATTCCCTCAATTTCTCGTTTGAATGGAGATAGGCAGGAACCAGAGAACCCGTTCAGAACCTTCAGCTTTGTTAGGCAGACTTTGGTTAGGACTTCTGTAGTTTGGGCGTGCCACCAGATTTAATTTAATTAAAAGACTAGGAATGTCTCTTCAGCTCTCTGATAATGTAGTGGATTTTTTCAGTCTTTTTGATGTTTTCCCCAAATTAAACATTTTTTTAACTTTTGATTTTGATATAATCTAAAGTTTATAGAAAAGTTATACAAAGAACTTCTGCCTGTATACCCTTTACTCAGTTTCACTAATTGTTATATTTTGCTTTATGTGTGTATGTGTATGTATACATGTATATGTGCTAATATGTTGCTTACATATATACTTATGAATGTATATATATATATATAAGCATACACAAATAAACATATACACATAAATGCTTGTCTGTGTGTATATATAAATATATGTGTGTAAATACATAAATATATGACATGTAATAAATATATTGCTGCTATTATTGTTTTGAACAAATTATTATCTGTTAGATCAGTTAATAAGGAACATAAGTTTTTATTTTACCTTCAGTTATTTCTTCTCTGATGCTCTTCCTTCCTTTATGTTGATCTGAGTTTCTGACCTCCATCATTTCCTTCTCTCTGAAGAACTTCTTTCAACATTTCTTATAAGGCAGGTGTACTGGCAACAGATCCCCTCAACTTTTATTTGGCAAAGTTCTTATTTTTCCTTCACTTTTTTATTTTTATTTTTTTGTTAATCCTCACCCAAGGATCTTTTTCCATTGATTAAAGTAATTTTTTTTTTCTTTATTGATGTTGGAGAGAGGAAGGGAGAGGGAGAGAGAGATAGAAACATCGATGAGAGAGAACATCGATTGGCTGCCTCCTGCATGCCCCCCACTGGGGATTTGGCCCACAACCTGGGCATGTGCCCTGACCGGGAATTGAACCAGTGACCTCTTGGTGCATGAGTTGATGCTCAGCCACCGAGCCACACTGTCCGGGCTCCATAGATTTTTAGAGAGAGTGGAAGGGGGAGAGAGAGAGAGAGGAACATTGATGTGAGAGAGCCACATAGATTGATTGCCTCCTGCACTTGCCCCAACCGGGGCCAGGGATTGAACCTGCAACCCAGGTATGTGCCCTTGACTGGAATCGAACCTGCAACCCCTGGGTCTGCAGGCCGACACTCTAACCACTGAGCCAAACCACCCAGGGCTGTTTTTCCTTCACTTTTGAAGGATAATTTTGCAGAGTACAGAATTCTAGGTGGGTTATTTTTTTCTCTCAACACTTTAAATATTTTACTCCACTCTCTTCTTGGTTACATTGTTTCTGAGGAAAAGAAGAAATTCTTATTTTTGCTCTTTTATAGGCAAGATGTTTTTTCTCCCTCTGGCTTCTTTCAAGATTTTTTCTTTATCTTTGATTTTATTAAGCTAGAATATATGTCCAGGCACAGTGTTTGTTGTTGTTGTTAATCTTCACCGAGTATATTTTCTCCATTGATTTTTAGAAAGAGTGGAAGGGAGGGAGGGCAAGAGAGAGAAACATTGATGTGAGATAGACACATCAATTGGTTGCTTCCTGCATGTACCCCGACTGAGCCAGGAATTAAACCTGCAACCCAGGTACGTGCCCCTTACTGGGAATGGAACCCATGACCCTTTGGCGCACAGGCTGATACTTTAACCACTGAGCCACACTGGCCAGGGCCAGGTACAGGTTTTTGTTTTTAATTTTTTTGTATTTATTTTCCTTGGTGTTCTCTCAGCATCCCAATCCATAGGTTGGTGTCTGGCATTAATTGGGGGAAATTATCAGTCATTATTGCTTTTATTCTTGTCTCTCTTCTCCTTCTGGTATTTCCATTATATGTATGTTACACCTTTTGTCGTTATCCCAGAGTTCCTGAATAATCTGGTTTTTTTTGTTTGTTTGTTTTCTCTTTGATTTTTAGTTTTGGGAGGTGCTATTGTTATATCCTCAAGCTCAGAGACTCTTTTCTCAACCATGTCCAGTCTACTAATGAGCCCATTAAAAACATTCTCTATTTTTATTACAGTATTTTTTTTTTATCTCCAGTGCTTCTTTTATAAATATTTTTTCTTTATTGATTTTTAGAGAGAGAGAAAGGGAGAGGGAGAGAGAGATAGAAACATCGATAAGAGAGAACATCGATTGGCTGCCTCCTGCATGCCCCCAACTGGGGATTGGGCCCATAACCTGGGCATGTGCCCTAACTGGGAATCGAACCGGTGACCTCTTGGTGCATGGGTCAACGGTCAACCACTGAGCCACACCGGCCGGGCTCCAGTGCTTCTTCTTTATTCTTACTTAGAACCTCCGTCTCTGCTGACATGATCCATCTCTCCTTGCGTGTTGTCTACTTTGTCCACTCGAGCCTTAGTGTATCAATCATAGTTGTTTTAAATTTCTGGTCTGGTAATGCCAACATCCCTGGCATATCTGAGTCTGGCTCTGATGCCTGTGGTGTCTCTTCATGTTTTTTGCCTGTTAGGATGCCTTGCAGTGTTAGCTGAAATCTAGGCACGATGTCCCATGTGAAAGGAACGGCAGTGAGCAGGCATTTGGTGGTGTGGTGAGGGGTGCGGGCCGGTGAGGGGAAGTGTTCTGTAGACTGTGATCAGTGCACAGGGGAACCCGGCTCTGGACGGTAAACTTCACCAATGCTTCTCAGTTTCCTCCTCCCTCTCCCTGGGACGGGACAGGACAGCTAGAGGGCTCTGAAGGCGGGATTTCCCTTCCCCAGGTGTGGTAAGCTGTGGTAAACAGTGTCTTCTGAGGGCAGGCCTTGTTGAGAAGAGAATGCTCTTCAAAATCGTTCCTTTCCTCCCCTTAACGGAAGCATGGGGAGACATTTCTCTAATTTTCACTATGAAGAGCTCCTGGAGGTAAAACTCACAAAAGTCTGGCCCTGGCCAGGCAGCTCAGTTGGTTGGAGTGTCGTCCCGTACACCAAAAGGTTGTGTGTTCAATTCCCGGTCAGGGCACATACCCAGGTTGTGGTTCGATCCTGGCTGGGTCGTGTTCGGGAGGCAACCGATCAATGTTTCTCTCACATTGATGTTTTTCTCTCTCTCTTTCTCTCCTTTCCCCTCTCTGTCTCTCTCTCTCCCCCTCCCTCTCTCTCTCTCTAAATCAATAAAAACATATCCTCGGGTGAGGATTAAAAAAAAGAACTCACCAAAGTCTGGAGCCCCGCTATGCCTGTGTCCCCCAGAGTTTTAACTCTTTGGCTTGTCCACGCTGAGCCTCTGGCAGTTCGTCGGTTGCAGCTCAGGTTTCCTGCCTGCTCGGCTCCTGCGGAGGTCTGTGCTCACGGTTCCTGTTCTAGTGAGTCGTGATTCTCAGGATCCACCTGCCTGTCTCTTCAGTTTGGGGGGAAATGGTTTGCTCTGTGACCTCATTTCTCTGACTTTTCAGTTTGTTTGGGTTTTTACTTGTTAAGATGGAGTGATGATGTCTAAGCTCCTTCCATGCTGGACCAGAAACTGGAAGTCCATTGATGATAATATTTTTATCTCCATCATCCCTTCTGTATTTATTAGTTAACCTTCTACTCTAAGGAAGAGTTTTTATTTTTTATTAATTAATTAAAATATTTGTTCATCTCTTTATCTATATATTGACTTTAATGGACTCAGGACTCATGGACCTACTTTATTTAATGGGTTATAATCTGTTCTTATCATTTATTTTAATACGCATAGCACTCAAATTAGCTTCCGTGTGCTTTGACATGTTCCCATTATTTTGGGGCATTTTCTTACTTTCCGATGCAACAAGATATTCCAGACCTGCCTTGAACAGCGCTAAAACAATATGATTACATTTTAATTCATTATTTTTCTTTTGGGGGAGGTTATCCTAGCTGAGGATGGAGTTCAGATGTGGAGTCCAGACTGGATTCTGTTTGTTGTGTTCTCCGTGTTCTGCAGCACGTTCTCTGGGTGACGCCGTCGGCATTTCCTGCGCAGAGGGGTCGTCAGCTAGTCTTCTTGGAATCTGCTGTTCTCCTTTGGTTTGACATGTCAGGCCTGGGTGTGATTCACACTGGTGCATTGATTATCATTTTGATTTAGGTGATTGATTTTTTGGGGTATGTTTGGTAAGAACTGCAATAAACGCCTTAGTTAACTCGACATGCTCAGTCTAGTGATGGTTGGCTCTGTGCTTAGACCTTGTTAGTCCTGCAGAGCATAAAACATGGTCCTGCTTTCACGAAGTTTTATATACTGGTAGGGAAGACAAGAAGAGCATCCACTAAGCCATGGTAAGTGCCACATGAAAGTACATAAGTCATCACCATATTCTATGGGTGCCAACAGTTAAGTCTACCAATTCTGAGGAGGAAGGTATGGACGAGGATGGAGAAGACAGACAAGACCCCACAGCTCATAGCTGTCAGGACAGGAGGTCTTTGAAGACCCAGGATGAACTCTGTGCCCATTTACCTTGCCTGGAAAGACAAACTGTTAAATTTTTTTTTTCTTTCTTTATTGATTTTAGAGAGAGAGAGGAAGGGAGAGGGAGAGATAGAAACATCGATGGGAGAGAACATCGATCAGCCGCCTCCTGCATGCCCCACACTGGGGATTTGGCCCACAACCTGGGCATGTGCCCTGACTGGGAATCGAACCGGCAACCTCTTGGTGCATGGGTTGATGCTTCAACCACTGAGCCACACCAGCCAGGCAAGACAAACTGTTTTAAAGGTCACCTTTCACACCTGAGTTGTAGATCTAATGAGACTCACATCGGAAAGGGTGGGCCGCTGTAACCAAGCCTTGGGTCTCACTAAATTTCCATACACAAGCTTTCCTTGCAGCCTAGAACAGGGTGGAGGAGAAACAGGAGAGCATGACCTGTGATTCTCTGCCTTTCTTTCGCTTGCTGATGGTCCTAGGGCAGGGAGCTCTTACTCTTTGTAAAATTGCTCTGTGAGCTGTGTTTCCAGATCCTCGCAGAAAGAGTATCACCTAGCAGAAAAGCATGCCAGGTTTTTATTCTGGCCCAACAATTTTATATTTCCACGCTGTCTACACTCTAGGTTGTAAATGCCTTGGAAGCAGGGTCCTGCATTATATGTATTGGCACCCACCCCTCCATGGTATGTATTCATTGATTGATTGGTTTTCTGCAACAACCTTGACTGCTTTGGGATATGTGAGATGGGAGATAGAGTGATGAGATTTGTTGATTTGTATAAATACAAAGCTTTTGCTGTGTTAGCTTAACCTTATGACCCTGGAGTGGCTCTAGACTTTCCCTTGTAGAAACAAAATCATTATAGCAGTTACAGACCTCACTTTTCCTAAACATTTTTTAAAAAACCACATTGTTCCTTATTTAAAAAACAGATGGCCTTTTAGAAGACGGGGGATCCTATATATTGAAAAGTCTCTTTTAAATAAAAATAAAATCATGGTCTAGATGATTTCTAATGTTAAGTTGTAGGCAAACGTAGGCCGAGAGAGGTCTTCCTGGCAACCCTAAAATGTCACCATGTGGGTAACCTCCATGCTGCCCACGAAGACGGCTTCTGGAAAGGTGGCTTCTGCTCTTCATACGCCGTCTTGGGCTTTCCTCTCAGGCCTGATGATGCCTGAGGCTTGGTTTTGTGTAACTCTTACAGCCAAGGAGGTGCTGGCATTCTGCTCTCTCAGTGGGAGGGGTAGGTGCTGGTGGGACTTGAAGGCCGTCCTGGGCCCCTTGAATCGTGCGTACTCCCCGCTGAGAAGTTCGTGAGCTTCGCTTGTGAAAACCAACAGTTGGATTAAGGAAATCCCTCAACCTGAAATGAATATCGGTTTGAGTTATTAAGCCCAGAAATATTTCCTGTCTTTGAGATTTGCTGGTAGGTCATGCTCGCCTCAAGTTAGGGGGTTGGATTTTCCCGTAAGCACTTGAGCTCTCTTGCTGTTTTCGGTAACCGGCCCTCCACACACATATGCTTCGTCAGGAGCTGGAGCACCGTGAGTTTTGTTGACTTTGTCCTGTGCTGCACGAGGGTCTCCTCCTTGGCCGAGCGAATGCTCTTGATGAGTTTGCTCCCTTCTGTGACCAGGTTGTAGGGCTTTTGATGAGACATCGTTGTGTGTAATCCGTCCTCATGCTAACAGGCATTCCTCCAAGTGACGACAAGATCTGTCCTGTGGTGGATGACGGCTCTCCCCTGGGATCTGCTGGGGACAGGCTGGTGCTTTTAGAACTGCCGTGTGCCTTGATCTTAATTTATCTGTTGTATTCAATATCATTGGAAGCCGGGAAAAGGCCAAATACCTGACCTCTGTTCCAGGGCTATGATATTGCACCCACTCCAAGCTTCCTTTGATTCCTTTGATCCTTGCCTTGGCAAGCCAAGTAGGGGAACTCCTTGGCTTTCTTTGGTCCCCAAAGATTCATCTGATGTTGTCGATTTGTGACATTTAGACTTCAGATTATAGTTTGATTTGATTGTAGGTTGGGGAAAAAGAAGGCTTTGACAGTGTACTTGGAAAGTAGCTGATCAGACTGAGGCTTTTCCAAGTGTCCGTGTGAAGATAAGTATTTCTCTGTCATCACCTGGCTGTCATGGGACAATTCTTGAGGGCTAGGACATTGGGCTTTATTTGGTCATCCTGGTTATGAGAGCTTAGAAGGGTGGGCAAGGGCTGCTATAGACAGACTACCATATTTATGTGAAGTCCACTCCTGCTCCAAATAAAGACAACTCTTTGGCCGTGTTTGTTTTAGACTGTTTACTTAGAGTGCATTCAGCTCTGCTGAAATAATATCTACCTTTGTGGGGGGCTGCCAGAAACTAGTCACTAAATATTTTCATGTAATAAAGAGGAAAATTGTTGACTTTCTTGAGCATGAAGACCAATAAACTTGAAAGAAAAAAGAAAGAAAGAAAGAGAGAAAGGAAACAAAGAAGCTTGAAATGCCCTGTGTGTCAAACATCAGTGCTGGGTGAGGACGCGGGTTTCAGATATAACCCGCACGTGTGACGTTGTACACGTTGTGGGCACACAGCCTTCCTTGGATGTCTTCCATTCCCATCTGAAATCTCAGTGTGTGAACTGTGAAATGATGGAAATGCATTTTAAAGTGTGTTTTATAATTAGAATCAATGGCCTTAATGCATTTTGTCACAAAATAAAGTCTCAGAATATTCTCAGCTGTCCACAGGCCAGAAGCAGGTCTGTGGCAGCATAGAAAAAAAGGTCAGTATTGGGTCTATATATTAAAAAAAAATACCTCCCTTTCTTCCAGCCTCCTTTGTGGCTGCTTTCTCTATCTCCATACTGCTCTAGGAGGCCTGAGCTGGGCGTAGATCTAAATACAGGATGCAGCCCGGCCGGTGTGGCTCAGTGGTTGAGCGTCGACCCATGCACCAGGAGGTCGCCAGTTCGATTCCCGGTCAGGGCACATGCCCAGGTTGTGGGCCACATCCCCAGTGAGGGGCATGCAGGAGGCAGTCAATCAATGTTTTCTCTCATCAATGTTTCTATCTCTCTCTCCCTCTCCCTTCCTCTCTCTCTAAAATCAATAAAGAAAAAAAAATTAAGAAAACAAACAAATAGGATGTACCGTTCCTTTAGTGCTAAGGGCTTTTCGTCAGTGGTTTCCTGCGCTTGGTTTTCTGAGACAGCAGAATCTTAAGTAAAAGAAATACTTGAGCCCTGGCCAGTTTGGTTCAGCGGTTAGAGCATCGGCCTGCAGACCAAAGGGTTGTGGGTTCGATTCCGGCCAAGAGTACCTGGGTTGCAGGTTTGATCCCCGTCCCTGGTCGGGGTCATGTGGGAGGCAACCAATTGATGTGTCTCTGTCACATTGAAGTTTCTCTCCCTCCCTCCCTCCTTCCCTTCCACTCTCTCTAAAAATCAATGGGAAAATATCTTCGGGTGAGGATTGACAACAACAAAAAAGAAGTATGTGACTTCTGTCTTTTGTGGGCTCTAATGCAGGTTCTTGGCCCAGGAAAAAGTCCCTGTCAGGCTTCCCAGAGCCAAAGAGTAGCTGTGACTCTTTTGCTGAACCTCCGATGGCTGCCCACTAGGGAGGTTCAGCTATGTCGTGAGGGTGCCCACGCCGGGCACTGGTGGGTGTTTGAGGCTATGTGAGGCAGGCTGCCCAGGAGACAGAGGGACTGAATGCCTGGAGCTGACAGGTGGCTCCAGGATTGTAAAGAGTCTCATAGAAAGAGGGCAGACACCATTGACTGTCAGTGAGGGCCTGGGCGAGGAGAGAACTCACTGGAGAGACTTGAGAACAGAGAGTCTTGGTTTCAATCTGAAGACATGGTTGACTTTAAGCGAAGAAAATTACTTTAAAAAATGACACTGCTGGCTGTATGTTTGTCTCATCTTCCACCCCAGCGCCACATCCCTGTGAGCTGAAGGCACTGCTGGAGTCGTGTTCATATCCTCACCTGGTGGGACAGGGTCCTCTCGTACTGCAGTAGGGGTGCCATGGGCGAGGGAGGACCTTGCAGGGGCCATAGGTCTAGAGAAGCAGTGAGGCCGGTGTAGGGACAGACATAGGTCTGGAGAAGAAGTGAGGCCGGTGTAGGGACAGACATAGGTCTGGAGAAGCAGTGAGGCCAGTGTAGGGACAGACATAGGTCTGGAGAAGCGGCGAGGCCGGTGTAGGGACAGACATAGGTCTGGAGAAGAAGTGAGGCCGGTGTAGGGACAGACATAGGTCTGGAGAAGCGGCGAGGCCGGTGTAGGGACAGGCATAGGTCTGGAGAAGAAGTGAGGCCAGTTTAGGGACAGACATAGGTCTGGAGAAGCGGCGAGGCCGGTGTAGGGACAGACATAGGTCTGGAGAAGAAGTGAGGCCGGTGTAGGGACAGACATAGGTCTGGAGAAGCGGCGAGGCCGGTGTAGGGACAGGCATAGGTCTGGAGAAGCAGTGAGGCCAGTTTAGGGACAGACATAGGTCTGGAGAAGCAGCGAGGCCGGTGTAGGGACAGACATAGGTCTGGAGAGGCAGTGAGGCCGGTGTAGGGACAGGGAACACTGACATCAGGCTGACGACCTTCAGAGTGCGTGGTGAAGACTGGCAGGGAGGGGAGCAGGAACAATCCTGGGCCCAGATCAATGGTGACCTTCATGTCTCACCAGCCGGGATCAGGAACAATGGGGTGTTGCAGCCAAGGCCAAGAGGCGAGGCAGAAACGGCCCTGTGGCCGCAGCAGGTGAACTTTAATGACAGCCAAGGAGAGCTCAAGAGCCATTTGGAGACCCTGCCAGCCAGAGGGAGGACCAGGGCCTGGGATTCCACAGATCTCCTGCCTGGGGCTCGGAGCCAGTGACTGTTGTCATTGTTACTGAGCCCCCCAGGCCTTTCTCCAGCAGGGAGCCGTAGGAGCAGCACAGCCCAGGCTTTCCTCAGCAGAGACCTGGCCCTGCCTCCTGTCCCTTGGCAGTGGCCTGTGTGTGGCACACCACGGCGCTCAGTGGAGGACTCTGCTGGGAATGTAGAGCACCAAGCCAAACGGGGGCGGTCCCTGCTGCTGCGAGATTAAACATCGTCCCGTTATTTTGTTACCCTTCTGACAGCTGGAATTTGGGCATTTCTAGACTTGGAGGAAGGAGAAGCTTTTCTCTGCTGTCAAGGAAATTTGTTCCAAACTAGGTGTTTCTTGACCTTCCCGATGGGGTGTTTTCCCTAGGTATTTGTTTTCTGGAGTATTCCGTTCTTACCGCACAGCTAGGATGTGCGACATCTGAACTGGGTGATGATTTGTCCTTAGAGGCTGACATTCGTTGCAGAACGAGACTTGCCCGTGTGTATTGCGTCCGGGGCGTTCATGTCAGAGTGCCACGTGGGCATGTTACACGGCCCCATTTGACAAAGAACCAAGGTCACAGGCTGCTGTGGAGACCGACCCGCCTGCCGCTCCCAGGAGAAACAGGACCTGCGCTGTGTTTTCATCCCAGCAAGCTTGGGGACACCGAAGCTGTTCCTCTTCTTGCTTTCCTTGGTGATGGTATTTGAACTGTCCTTGGTGTTCCGAGTAAAGCATGCCTGTTGGAGAATGATGAGGGGGGAGCCATCGTTATCAAGGTATAATCAGATATTTATAAAAAAAAACAGTAACGGCAAAACCACATCAGCGGTCCTGTGGCTCAGGCCAGTGCCACTGAACAGCCTTTTCCAGGAGGCCTCAGCGTGGCCCTGCGTTTGGAATTTGTTCTGAGGGAAGGTGCTTACATATTTTTGTTTGCTGCTATTGGCAGATACTTCAAGGGTCCAACACGGCTCTGGTCCTCATTTAAACCAGGTTTAAGGCCAAAAAATGAGACCACATCGTGGGGGCTTCTGCTCCAAGGATACATGAAGAGAGAGGTCGTCTTTATATCAGTGGGTCCTGGCTCTGTGTCGGCCAGCTTCCCCTTGGGGCCTTCATCCTCAGACCCCTCCTGTCCCCTCCCAGCGCAGAACAAGTCAGATTGGGCCCTGCCGGGATGGAGCCTCAGAGCTCGGATCAGCAGAGTGTCCTTCACAAGCCACGTGCGGCCAGCCCCCAGGCTGCATGTTGCTGTGCAGGGTGACTCTCTGTTTCTGTCCCGTAAGAACAGTCCTTTACAACTTGTTTTTGAAGTTGTGAAACTCCTCCTGTCCCCCTCCCTATTCGTTCCATCCAGTTGTGCCATGTTGCCAGAATATACCGAATTAAAAGTGAAGTATTTATTGTGTACTTATGCTAAGAGATGGTTTTTCAAGCAAGGTATTAGGATATCATCTCCTGTCTATATATTTGAATGCCAGTGTATTTCAAGGCCTCAGAATGGGATATTAGGAATTAGGACTATTTGGGGAATCTGGGTTGAGTGATTGCTACAGCTCTAGGGCATCTGAAAGACGTTTCAGACCATCCTTACCCTGAGATGATCTGTGTAGCTCAATGAGAGATCTGGAGACAGTCTGAATTTCGAATCACAATTTCAAAGCTTCTGTGTTTTCTTCCTGTTTGCTCCCAGTTCTCAGGGTCCTGTGATCTGGACCACCCTGAGCCACCGAACCAGTGCTGACTGAGAGGCAGAAAAGGTCACGGCTGCTTCTGTTGCCCTCAGTCCCAAGGGCCTCAGCTAAGGACCTCCCGGCCAGCTCCCTGCCAAGGCCGTTGCTTTCTTGAATGACTGGATCGCACACTGATGTTTCAGGTCTGGGTGCTCCCCAGCCGGAGCCCTGGAATTGCTTGCGTGGCATGCTAGGGAAGGCAACTAACTTGAAAGAAGCTCCCACGAAGTAAATCACCAGGACCGGATGGTTTTCATCCAAGAGTTGAGGAAGGAAATGAAGTGTGAAATAGCACAGATACTGATGAAGACATTAGTTCTCCATTAAAACCACAAATGTGTCAGAGCGGAGGAGGTTCGCTAACATGATGACCTTATTGCTACAGGACAGAGATTAGTGTCCTATCTGCTGCCTCTGGAAAACCTGGCCCACTTGGAAAGAATGACACAGAATATAAACAATGTCACAGTAGCCTTTGTCACCTTAAATCAAGTAAGAGGGACAGCATGGCAATTCGTGCATGGCAGCATTTTAATCCAAAGCGTGGAAGGAGTAAGACATTAAGTAGTAATGTGTGGGGTACTGTCCCCTTCTCCTGTGCCCGTGGCAGACATCACTAATCAATCCAGCACTCTTCTCCCTAAGCTTGGATTGGTCCTCATACTCTTTAATTTTGTGCTCCCAACTGCCACCCTCAAATGACCAGACTTGACGTATATGTTAAACTCACTCGCCCTCTTTGCCTAAGAGGATGTATTTTATCATGGGCCATATTGGCTCCTAATGAAATTGTAAATCATGGCATAGAGGAAGCCCTTCCCAGGTCGTTGGTGTTAGGACCATGACAAGAAACATGCCGCATTCTTTCCTCTAAAGGCTGAGTTAGCAGAACATCTATCTCCAGGGACAGCCGTTTGGTGAGAACTGAATCCAGATGTGTAAGCCTTGCCCAAGCCAGGGGAGGGTCTCTGGGAAAGCAGGGGAGTCACCTTCTCTGCGGCAAGGAGCAGCCTGCCTCAGCAGGTCCGTCTGAGAAACGAGGATCCGTGGCACGTCCTTCCCTAGGCGTGTCCTTGTGGAGTCGAAAGACAGTTGTCAGCACGGCAGCAGCAGCTCTGTGGGGCTCAGATGCGAGGAAGGCTTTGAGAGAAGACTACATGGAGGCCCATGAGAGGACACAGGAATGTTGGACCCTGAGGGAGCTGAGTGACTTGGTGGAAAACCAGAGGTTTCACTGGGGCTGGCCTTTATGTCTAAGGGAGCAGAAGGCCAGGGACTCCCAGGGGCTACGCACAGAGCGTTTTGCCATGGGGTTGAACAAAGCCTCTGGTCACTGGTGATGATTAAAGTGATTTGGCTACAATCACTATCCTACAGCCCAGTGACCTCTATCTCGAGGGGTGTGCGATAGGGCAGATCTCCTGGAGTGGACTGAAATCTGATCGTTTGCAGAATGAATCACCTGCTCCATTAGGGCATGGGCTGTTTTGCTTGATCAGTGAAAAGTTGCTACATAATTTGATTAACAGAGAATCAGAACACAGTAACATGCACTTAGCATGGGAGAGAAGACCCTGATGGTCCTGTGATTTCTCACGGCTAATTCAGGATCTTTACACCACAGGGTTGTCCCCGGGGGGCTGGGCAGCAGCGGCATGATAACAGCCAGTTGGTCAGCAGACCTGGGTGCCAGTCCCCCTCCGCCATTAGGTACCCTGGTGACCTTGGTCACATCTAGCGGAGTCGCAGGTCATGGGACGAGGTGCTGGGAGGGCATTCGTCTCGCTCTGCCTCACAGGAGCTAGGGACTGCCCTTTTGTTCTGAGGACGAGGCGGTAGTAGCTCAGGACGAGTAGATGAAGTGAGCAGCAGGGGAGGCGTGGACGAGTGACAGGAGGGAATCCAGGTCCCAGCAGCAGGTCTCCCTTCACCACTCCGCGGCCGAGTCTCAGTGTCCTGTCTTCAGCGGCTGAGAAGTGCGTGTGGGCTGAGCACGGTGTCTGCCACGCAGGGAGAAACCCCTGCGGGTTAGATGATTAAATGCGGTGCCGATAGCGTACATTTCCAAGGCACGCACAGTTCTCCAAGTGCTTTCCTTTCCATCATTCCATCCTGCTGAAGACTCACTGGGCTGGGTAAGCGGTAGGATTTCTTCAGCACTTTCCACAGACGTGTCAACTGGGACTCAGCTAGATTAAAAGGCTTCCTCAAGGTCAGATCAAGGTCAACACGAGGGCTGAAGCTCCTGTCTTCTGATTCTGAATCCAGGGCTCCTTTCGTCAGAGAATGATAGAGAATGGAGAGTTTATTTATTATGACAGTAGAGTCTTGGGCGTCACAGGGTGATAAAAATAGACTGCGAGGGCAGGAGGTTCTCGGTAGCAAACAAACTGAGCTCACCAAGGTGTTCTCGCGGGCAGGCTGGCTGGCTGTGGCCTTTAGGAAAGCCTTGGCAGTCCCCGCGGGCAGCGTCACCTTCTCACTGTGCCCAGCTTTCCCTGATGAGTGCCCTAGAGGGCCTGGGGTGGTGGGGGGGCTTCTTGTGATGTGTGGGGCAGGGACCGAGAGCACCTCCCCGGTGAGGGGCCTGCACCGTGTCTCACAGTAGCACACTTCCTGCGGCTCCGGTACTCGGAGAGAAGCAGCCTGGCAAGCCCTGGGTTCCTGAGCTGCTGAGGTTTCTCTGCCAGGCGGGGGGAAGGAGGGCAAGAGAGTCTGCAAGAGGAAAGGCAGCAAGGCCAAACGAACAGCCTCATTTTCATGCGTGCATAGATAATTTATCTTCATAAATATTAATAACACATTTATTAATAATCATCATAATAGTCCCCTACTTCCCCAAATGATTTGCTATGGATTCTAGTAAAAAACAAACCCATTTATACATACCTGTATATGTGGTCGAAATCAAGACCAAAGGGAGTTAATTGGACGCACACAGAACACTGGGGTGAGTCCATATGACCGTATCCGACGCACAGAGGGACGCAACCATGTTGTCTCCGTGATAGCGACAAAGAACGTGTTTTTATTAAGATGCAGCACTGTATTTTGCGTCCTATTCTTTGGAATATATCTCCCATCGGAAATGTCTGGCCGAGGGGAAATGCTTTACACGACCGCAGAAGGGAGCTTGGGAAGTGGACGTTTGTCCCGCTTGAGAAAAACCTGTGCAGCCAGTGGTCCTCATCTCTTTTAAGTCATAGATTCCTTGGTGAATCCCATAAACACCGTAATTCTCTTCCCAGGAAAACGCAAGCTCCCACAGCTGTGACTTACGTTTTTAGGTCGCTTAGAAACTCCCAGAGCCCGCCCATTGACTTAAGGTTAATAAGCTCTTCATTTAAAAAATTAGAAATTCATACTTTATGGAGTAATTTTTCCGTTACGGAAAGATTCATTGCATGCAGGTGAGATGATTGTGATGGAAAATGTAGGTATATAGCCAGTGTTCCACAAAACATTCTGATTTCTGTGAAATTCCCTAGCCTATATGTAGACATTGTACATTCACTTACAATTTTTCTTAGTCTTTTACTGGTTCTTTCAAAGATCCTATATTGTGTGTAATTTGTATCTGATAATATGAGCAATATTTGGTATAATAAGGAAAACCTGCCTCCACTCTTAAATCCACTTTGATTACACGTAGAATATAGCATATAAAGTAATACTTTAATATATACAACAGCCCACACGCCATCAATAAGATCTCATCCTCCAGACTTGTGAATTCTTGGAAAAAATTACTTCCACATGTTCCTAAAACTACTTAAGATTTTTGACTGGTTGGTGGTCTATTGATTCTAAATATCTGACCTGTCAAAACGCCATCTTTAAACTTCAGTGATGCATAGAGATTTGGAATTAGCGGGCTGAATTTATTACAGAACAAAGGGAGGTGATGATTAACACACCCATCTGAGCGGTAGGGGGGAAAATAATCCTTGAATGGATTAGATGCCATGATCCTAAAACCACATTCTCTGAATGTTGGGTCCTTGCCCAGAAACAGGGAGAGGCCAAACACTGATGCCGTTTATATGACACTATCTCCATGGAGCCCTGCTCAGGAACACTGGGGCTGAGCGTTTCGGGTCCATTGGGAAAAAACCTTTCTCTCTCCTGGGGTCTCACAGAGTGGAGGACTGAGACCATTCTGTGTACAGTGACCCTCAAAACCGACAGCCCGCTCAGTTACTGTCCAGTTACCAGCCTCCCTGCTTGGGTGGAGGTTCCATTAAAATGTGAACACATGAGCTCTTATTTTTTACCAGTAACCAGGAATCCCTTAGACATTTTTTTGAACTCCAGTAGGCTACTTTCAAGGCTGGCACAGGCACTGCCCAGATGAAGTGATTTGTTTTGCCCTGTCCCACTAGAAGCCACGAATCGTAGGCAGGTTCTCTCTGTTGACTGCCAATATCTGGTAGATTCTGAACTGCCAGCATGTAATTCCAGGGAAATCGATCTTTGTAAGAATAGTCCATGAACACAGAGCACTAAACCCATTTTCTGGTTGATTTTCCCATTATTTTCTCTGGCCTCTGCCATGCCTTGCAAGCTTTATAAAAGGCCTGGATTTTTCAAGTAACCTCATATAATAGCATGGATGGAGACTGACTCTCTGAGAGAGGCCTCCAACAGATAGGTACCTTCCTGAGAAGAGAACAGACCATTAGGAAAGTCACTGTGACCCCCATTCCCTGGGAGGAGGAGCATTTGAATCATAAGCCCAGGTGCTCAGGAAATCTCCTGTCACTCTGAGATGGGCTGAGACACGGTGCCATGTCCGAAGCTTCTAAATACAGTTCAGGCTGGGTCATCACGACAGATGCGGAACTGGCACCGCTACAGGGACCGAAGTGGGAACTCTGACAGTGCTTAAATGCCACAGCCCCTGGGCTCCAAGTCTTCCTGGGCTGGGACCGGGAGAGGCAGTGCAGAGCCTTATGGGAGGAGGGTAGGAGCAAGTTTGGCAAGGAAATCCTGCTCCTTCAGAAGGCAACAGACACGCAGCCACACTTCAGCTATTTTAGAAGTGGTCGGTTTCTGAATTGCTGACACACTTGGAGGACACTGTCTCGTCAATGGTGATTCTGACCCTTCAAGGTAGGTAGGCCTGGGAAAAGACAGAGGCATGCTGTGGCCAGTGGTGGCTGAGGAATGAGTGGAATTAAGTGAGCTCATGGGGATGACTCAAGGAGTCAGGAATGGAGGTAGGAATAACATGTCGACTTTGGGATTCCCAAGTCAGCCTTTTCACAGAAGCCAGTGTTAGGCAATTCCTTACCTTGCCCCACACTTCTTTTTGGCCATCACCAAAAATCTACCCTGGGGTTAGCTTCCTTTGACGACTCATTCGCTTCTGGGGAGGGCTTTAGAGGAAAAAAAGAGGAGAGGGGTCTAGTGGCATGGGATGTGAGGGGGGATTCTAAGTTTTGCAAGCGTCCCAAGCTGGGGTTGGTGAGTTGTTAATATAAAGACACTGCTATGAATGCAATTAATCCAGGGTATTTGTTTCACTGTCAGTGCTTGCCCCATGCCCCCAGTGAATTCCTTTATGTTGTCAAAGCATTTGACTTCAGGGTTTCTGAAGGTGGTGTGGGATGGGGGATGAGTTCAAGCTTTGGAGTAAGACCACGGTTCTTCACTTCTCGCTGATGTTTTGGGTGGGTGTTGCTGGGTAGACCTCACCCTCATGCTTTCTGGGAGACTCTCTGAGGCACTAGACCTTTTCTGTCTCCTCAGTGTGTGTTTCTCTTGCCCTGAGCCAGAGGGTGAGTGCTCTTGACAAGGTTGTCAACTTGGAGTCAGGGGGTCCTGCAGCCTCCCAGCCGTCTTTCATCTTTCCCATCTCATGGAGCAGTGCTCGTGGGCTGCTTTGCTGCTTCCGCCCAGGTCAGTCTCTCTGTTTCTCGGTTCAAGGCCAGGGTTTGCTTCCCTGGCCGCGTTTCCTTACTGAAGACCCAACACACGTCTTTTCTCAATGGACCACCCTGTTCTCTCTTCTTTCAGATTCTAGTCATTTTCCTTCTCAAATAGTGTGGCAGCCATCACGGGCCAGGAGAGCGTCGCTGAGGTAGACCCGCACAAAACAGGCTCTATGCTAGTGTTTCCCCGATTACTTGGCTTTACCTCCTGCCTTTCTGCAGTTTTTGCTCCAGGCCCTGGATTATTTCTTTTTTCTCTTTTTGTTAATCCTCACCCAAGGATATTTTTCGATTGATTTTTTTAGAGAGACTGGAAGGGAGGGACGGAGGAGGAGAAGGAGGAGAGAGAGAGATGGATGTGAGAGAGACACATCAATTGGTTGCCTCCCGCATGACACCCACCGGGACGGGAACTGAACCTGCCACCCAGGAACGTGCCCTTGACCGGGATTTGAACCCGAGACCCTTCGGTTTGTGGGCTGATGCTCTAACTGCTGAGCCAAACCAGCAAGGATGGCCTCAGATTATTTCCTTCACCATGTGATGGCTTTCTGTTCTACATTAAAAATTTTCTTTATTAGGATTTGCTTTTTTCCATTTGGAAGATAGGGAAATATCTGGGAAAGATCTAACCCTGTGGTCACCTGCCTTTCCAAATGATGGAAGGAACTAGCATTTAGTCTACACCTACCGTGTGCCAGGGGCTTGGCTGCCAGCCATCAGCATCTCCGCTGTTGTGATAAGGAGACTGGCGCAGATACATTAAACTGCTTGCCCGAGGGCACACAGCTGGGTCTGTGTGATGCTGAAGGACTGTGCTCTTTCCCCTTCCTGGCAGCTTCTCTGGAAACCCCACTTCACTGCAGACAGTAGGGACACCAAGGACATGGAGGGTGCGGCAGCTGTCTGTACAGGAGTCCTCGTGTTCCCGGAGAGGACATTTCCACCGCCCTCCCTGCCATCCCCAACAGCCTCACCAGATCCGGCACTTGGGGAAACAACTTGCTCCTTTCCCCATTTTGTCCTCAGGGCCACAGGCACCTGAGTTACTATCTGAGAATTCTCTAGATGACTGACCTCGACTCCTCATCACAGGAGTGACTGAATTCACTTGATGCCCCTGAAAGATTGCAGGTCAGACCCTGCCAGTCAGTTTTAACACAAGTCATCATTGTGGAAGGAAAAGCTAGTGGGATTCCAGTAGTTCAGATTGTGTGTGGAGGTGACCTTTTTGGGACTTCACCGGGAACATGGCATTCAGTGCACACACCTCATTATTAGGCATATGTTGGTCTCCTAAAGAAGATCAGAAGAGTAGCATTCCAGATTCTTCAGCTTACCCTCCCTCCCAGCTCTTCTCTGGCCACACCTCTTCTCTTGCTTCGTTAAACATACAGCCTTTCTTTTCTTTTATTTCTTTCCTTCCCTCCCTCTCTCCCTCCCTCCCTTCCTTCCTTCCTTCTTTCATTCAACTAAAACAACATTTACTGAGGGCATAATAGGTACCAGACCCTGCCACAGGTGTTGACCGTACAAGAGGAATAACACAGATGTGGTCTGAATTGCTTGCTGTTCTCTAAACCCATCGGGGAGACTTCGTTGCCATGCCTCTGCTGCAGAGTTCCCTTTTCCTGCAGACCCTTCTCCTTCTTTCTCCAGCTCTGCCTTTTCTTCTTGCAGACATCTCTTCATTAGGCCCAGAAAAGACCCCTGGGCTGGAAGAGGTGCTTCTCCCATAGCATGTTGTTGATACTACTATTAGATAATGATACATGAAAATTAGCATTCATGTATTCTTTTTACTATTGTAGAAGTATTTACAGAAACACACAGTCACACACACTTTGCTAGTGATTCATAAAAATTTCACCAAGTGACGATAGTAATCCTTATTTTACAAATGAAACAACTAAGGCTTAAAAAGGTTAAGTGACTTGTTCAAGATCAGTTGAAAACGGAGGAAGTGAGGTGTAGAACCCGGTCTTCGATGTGCTGTGTGCCACGAGGGATTTGGACTATTCTAACGGTATTAGCTTATGCGTTGCCCTGTCCTGTTTCCTGGGGGGTTTTTGTAAGTTCCTGAGGAAATAGATCATATCTTATTCAGTTTTGTGCCCCTCACAGTACCTAGTACATTGCCAGGCCCAAACTAGATAATCAGTAAGTATTTGCTGAGTAAATGATTGATTGAATGGATGAAGTCAAAAGATTACTGGAAAGGTTATTATATAACCTTTATATATGGTTGCATGCCAGCCATGTAGCTCTTACAGTCATTAAACAGGCTAGGGTGGTCCTCTGGGTTTGGCTTCATAGGTCAGATGGATTTTTTTTTTATCCTCACCCGAGGACATTTTTGCATTCATCTTCAGATAGAGTGAGAGGGAGAGAGGGAGGAAGAGAGAGAGAGAAACATCGATGTGAGAGAGACACGTCAAGTGGCTGCCACCCACATGACCCCAACTGGGGCTGGGGACAAACTGCACCTGAGGTACATGCCTTTAGTGGGAACCGAACTCGGGTCTCTCCGGTCCGCGGGCCGACGCTCTAACCGCTGAGCCAAACCGGCCAGGGCAGGTGGATTTTAATTTATTATCCCCCCCCCACACCGTTTATCCCCCATGTAGCCCCTTCACAGCCACTCACCCCCTCACCCCCACAGTCGCCACACTGTTGTCCATGCCCAGGAGTTCTTTCTCTCTCTCTCTTTCTTCTTTCTTTCTTGTTCAATCAAGTTGAATGGATTTTAAACCGCATGTAGCTGGTGGTCTCCCAAGTATGATTTGCGGAGCATTGCGTATTCCTGACTTTACTCAAATGTCCTACTTACATGTTTGAAATCGCCACCTCCAAAGGGACTGCCTCCAGAAGTCATCGTCAAGTTACACTTGTTGCTTAGAAATTGCCTGCTTAGTTCTTCCCTTTTAGGTTATTAGCACAGATTTGTTTATTTATCGGTGTACAGTGAGAATAGCCTAGCAAAGGATAAGGCAGGTTCTCCTAGGGCCTTCGGCAGGGGAAGGCTTCCTTTCACTTCACGGACATGTAGAGACCACCATGACACACGTCTGACGGTGGTGGTGTCGCTGTGATTGCAAAGAGCAAACAAGCGCTGGCTTGGGGACTCATGTGTCACTTCTACCAGAAAAAATGCCAGGAGCCTCGGGAGGGGCCTGTGTTGACAGCTGCTGGCCTAACACTGACTGGCAAATCTTGAAGACCACCCGGTCAATTAGGATCAACTTTTGGAGGGCCCCTGGTGCAAGAGGTTTTAGACTGAATGTTGTCATGTGACTTGTGAGCAATTTTTGATTATTCTATTTATGCATTTTCTGTGCTTTCATCAGGAACATTTTCTGAACCAGCGTTGGTCTCAAGAATTTTAATTTTGGGGAGAGAGTGAAGTAAAATATTTGAAATTAGGACTGTTCTAGAAAATCAAGGACTTGTGGTATCCTTATTTTTTCTTGGTTTCCTGATTAACTTGATTATTGGCATATAGCCTTATATGTTAATTTGATACTTCACTGTTTGTAAAGTGCTTTTGCATACATTATTATCGAATTCATTCTCCCCAAGTACAGAGATCCATTTAAAACAATCAACAACTTTTGGGCCCTGAGCTCTGACCTGAGTTAAGCCTAAATAAACCACATTTTGCACCAGTAGGAACTATTTCAGCTGCCTTTTTTTGTCTTTCAATACCATCATTACACATTTCTCAAAGTCCAAACATCTTCCAGTGTTATTCTGTACCTTCTTATGTTATTTTGCTTATGGTCTAGGACAAAGCATGATTTGACATTGACTGTGATCTTCAGTGATCTGTCACATTTGGGTGTTTTACCCAGGGGGAACTGGGGACAGGAAATGAAATACAGCAAAAGAGGGCCTTTACCATTGTACGTACTTATTAAAAAATGTTAACGTTTGTGACGAGACCCAAAATATTCCTGAACCTAAGTACCATGCTACTGAGAAAGGCAGAGTCCCATGTGACCTCGGTTGGAGTTTTCTCCTCTCCCAGAAGAACTGACAGTGTTTTAATTTCCACAGAGCTCTCTCCTGACTGAGCAGCCTGAACATTAGTTCTGCATTGCCAGCTTCAGAGTGGGAAGCATTACTTTGCAGGTCTGGTTCTGAAAATGGGCAACAGTGTATAGTGGCCAGAGCGTCACCTCGTGTCAGACTAACTCAGGTCCCGCTCTGGCACCTCCTAGTTATGTAATGTGAGAAAAGCCCCTTCATCTTGCCAAGCCTCCGTGTCCTCACGTATAAAATGGCAGCAATGTTGCCTACGTTCTAGGGTTTTCTGTGAAAACTGTATGAGATAATAGAGATAACTATCTAGTGTCTTGCTTGTTACTTCTATCCTGCCCTCCCCCCCTCTTTTGCTTCAGCCTTCAAAGCGTGCAGGAGCCCTCGAGGCTGAGCCTGGAATGACTCGGAGCCTCTGTCTGAGCAACAAGAAACATAAAAATCATTGCTGCCACTTCTTTGCGAAGCCTCTTTGAAAGGCTTAGATCTCAGGGATGACTTTGGGTCCTTACCTCTGGTTCTGTGTATCCCTGAGAGAGGTGCTGGTGGTCAGGTGGAGAGAGATGTGCCCTGACTCTTCTTAATTGGCTTATTGGCATGAGAATGGCAGGCTTCGGGTTACCGCCCCCTTTTCCCAAATAGAACTCAGAGGGCATGGAGAGCTCCGAGACTTCATTCCATTTCTAATCATCTAATGGGCTTGTTTGAATGTTTGCTATCATCATAATTTTATTTTAATCCAACCTGGGTTATAGTTCATTCCCTTGAAGCTCTGGACTGGGTATCAAATTTGGGCTCAGTCCGTACTCAGGTCAATGCCAAATGCTCTCCTTCTGCCATATTTAGAATTACTCTATGAGAACTTTCATCACCAGATTTCTCTAAGCTCCCTGATAAAATCTGACGTCCCGGAACCAATTTCCACTGCAGAGGTCCTCTGGAAATAGGAGTTTACTTGAGCCCGGTACAGAGAGTACTGCCTGGGTTATAAGCTTCTGATGTCTGCCCTGGTGTGAGGGGAGGCTGGAGATGGCTGGGAGAGTATTGGTTTTTAGAGACTTTGGGACTTAAGAAGTAGACCAAGGCGTGGTTGCCCTGCCAATACCAGATAAGAAGTACCACTCAATATATTAGTGTCCCAGTTATTGGCAGGAAAAAGAACCCAAACAAAAACACCACAGTTGTTTGATTATTAAATGGGTGGGGTCTTTCTCCTTTGTTTCAAACTCTTTTCTTCCTTGGGATGAAATGTGACAGTGGAAGTCCAGTCTTATGGAAGTGGCACGCGCATCTAATCTCAGATGTACAGTCTTATCTCCATCTCTGACTCTGCAGCTGTCTTCCATCGCCCATCGTCAGCAGTGAAACCAGGCTGTCATACGTCATTCATTCCGATGTGGCAAAGCATGTGTCTCGGCTTATGGAATTCATAGTTGGAAAGGAAGACAGGAGTATCACACCCTTCATTTAAAAGAAAACTTTGGGCCCTGGCTGGTTTGGCTTAGCGGTTAGAGCATCGGCCTGTGGACCAAAGAGTTGGGGGTTCGATTCCGACCAATGGCATGTATCTTGGTTGGGGTCATGCAGGAGGGAGCCAATCAATGTATCTCTCTCATGTCAATGTTTCTCGCTCTCTCTTCTCCCTCCCTCCCTCCTTCCCTCCCACTCTATCTGAAGATAAATAGAAAAGTGTCCTCAGGTGAGAATTAAAAAAAAAAAAGAAAACTTTGGTATCAATAAAATCAAGTCTAAACTCCATAGTATGGCACCCAAATTCCTCCTTAGAATATTAACTCCATGTGGCCAGGGATTATTGTTTCTATTCTGGATGATATTTCAAAAATCCAGAAGAGTAACTGACACATAGTAAGTGTTAAATAAATAATCATTTAGTTGAATCTGACTTTCCACCTTTATCTCTTATTTCCCCTCCCCTCTTCCCTTATGTATTTTTTTTTAGCTCTGGCCATATCAATGTGCTATTAATTCCCTGAAAATGACAAATCATGCACTTTCCACTCTTCTAAATTCTGTCCTCATAATTTCTTTACTTGCTCATATTGAACTTACCGTTCAAGCTCACTCGCAAAGTTAACTTTGTGACGTCTCGGTCCTCTCATCTCTGACGTGCTTGTTCCTACATCTGTCAGAGCACCTGTCACAGCCTGTCTTGAACAATTTTGTGTCCTTCCTACCAGATGGTGAGCTCCTTCGGAGAAAGAACCCATCTTTTCTGTCCTGGTTCATTAACATATAACCTGACCTACACACAGCAGAAATGTTTGGTGAAATAAAAACGGAATTAAATGCAGTCTCATATGCCTGCAATCCTTAGGAGGTTGAACTGATGTAATCTGGATTTGGGCGTCAGTAATGATATATAAAATGAAATAATAACAGCTCTTAGGTTTGTTCTATTAAATGGTCTTATGTATGTCAAGTCTTAGCAGAGACCAGATGCAGTGTCAGTGCTCAGTGGATGTTGCCCATTAACCCTCTGGTTGAGCTCGTGTTCAATCTCACTGTCCAAAGTCACTAGCATTGTTATCAACAGAATCATTAGACTCCATTTTATCACAAAGATATAAATATAATTTTTTGACCAGGAAGATATCTCCCCCCAGCCCCTAATAGTAAAAATAAGGAAATAGTGTTACAAATAAGGAAATAGTAAAGATAAGGAACTGAGACTGTGAAATGAAGTGATTTTCTCAGTCCTGGTGCGGAGCAGAGCCCCAGGAGTCAATGTGTGTTGCTCACTGTAGTGATGAATGATTCCTTGAAGTCATCAGTTAGGTGGAGACGAAAATCATCTGGAAGACTGTAACATTTGTTTTAATAATGTCTGATTTTGATATTAAATCAACGTATATATAATTCAGGCATTTTCTCTACATGTCAACCAGATCAACTTCTTGTGGCTTGTTTGCTGTTGTTAGACTTGGTGATCTTTAATCTGCACTGCTAATCCACCATGAAACATTAGACTTAAAAGAAGCTTTATGGCACCCCTAATTAAAGGTACGTGTGTCGGGCTGTAAAGATTGAGGAGTATGAGGACCAGAATAGTTGTGTGACTTGGCCAAGATCAAACATTTAAGCCATTTCAATGGTAAGGATGGTGAAAATAGTTGAGAGGTGTGACAGAATTGCTGATGGACTTGGCCAGGGTTGAACCTAGCGTGAGCCTGGGGAGACCTGGTCATTGGTTCAGGAGGCAGAAGACCGGACTTTTAGGCCATGTGGTTTTCAATTTTTCTTAGTCTCAGTTTTCTCATTCACAAAATGGACATAAAAATATATACCATGTCTGCCTCAGCACATGGAAGGGCATATTAGATAATGTGCAAAATAGAAATTAAGAAACTATTTTATAATTGCTAATAGTTTGCACGAATTGAGAATTGAACTTGCCCTAAGCTAAACTTTACCTTCTGTGGCAACTGAGTATCCATTTTATCCACATGAGATAGGTCAGAGATAGAGAATGAGTGACACTATGAACTGATGGTTAGAATCTCTTTTTTAGGGATTTTTTCAATTGTAATAGGTGTGCTGGGTGGACCCTACGAGTCACACGGTGTTCCCTTAGTTTTCTCTGTTAACTTCCTTAGTTATGTGTAATGTTATCGTTTATGCTCCTGATTTACTGAAGCTCCCCTAGTTAAAATACTATTCACAAGAGACATCTGATAGCCAAGAATTCTTTCCAGGTCATTCAAATGAGTTTCTAATGGTTATTTTTTGAAGGCAGGAAGTCACAAATTGCCAAGAATAAAAGAACTTGAGAACACAGAGGTGTTTTCTGATCTTCAAGGGACTTGATTATATTTCTGAATGGATGGCCTGATTTGATTGCAATAACCTGCTGTGCATTTCTTACATTCATGACTTAGGTAACTTGATTATACATTCTGATTAATAGCTGAAATGATTGATCTGATTAGCCTAAATATTTTATGTAACTATGATTTAGAAATGTATTTTAAAAAGAAGTAAACTTTATTTTCGACTAAGCTGTTGATCTTGACTCTGAGATTGCTCTTTTAAGGATGTTGTAGGTAGCTTATGTCACGGTAGCCCTAACTACTCTAGGAGTTAAAAAAATGTTTATATATATTATGACATTGATTTTATTTTCAACTTATGACATCTAAGAAACAATTGAGAATGGAAAGTTACGTGGTACGTTCATGTCATTGCAAATGTGGTCTGGTGCCTGTATTCTGTATATAAATAGTCACTTGGATTTTATTTTGTGAGGAATTGAGAATCTAGGAGCACAGAATATTTCCAGGAAAACAAATAACTGTCTCTGGAAATCCTTTGGGCAAATACAGCCTATGCCTCCACAGACTTGTCCATTTATTTTCCAGTAACCATGGGTTCCCTAGGACTGTTCCAGTCCTCTTGGATCCTTCTCTTTTCTGGATTCCTATAAGACATACGAGACTATATGTAACAGTGCGGGAAACTGTGTGACAGCGTTTGTTCTTGTGTCTGATTATTGGTGAATGTGCCCAGTTTCCACTTGTACTGTAAGTACCTTTAAGAGGAGCCCCAGTGTGTACTTCAGTATTTCCCAGGACCTAGCACAGTACTGGGCACATAGTAAGCACTCAATAAACACATAATTAATCAACACTAACTAGGAACTTCTCAAGGTCTGGAATTCTGTTTCAAATTATCTCCATGGTCCCTCATATAAGGCCACGTGCTGATAGGTGCTTATTGATGGATTTGATTGAAACTATAAACAGAATACCCATTCAATTTTTTAACTCCTATGATGATGCGAATATGGGCTCTCAGTCTTTACCCCCATTTAACTTATCTGGCACGAACAGTTTTAAAGTTAATGCTTCTAACTGAGGTTGCCTGGGTTAGTTACATTACAGAAGATTCTTGATTCTTCAAGTCACCAGAGGTAGAAGAGATTAGAAAAGTTTTCAGTTCAACCCTTCTAATTGAGTGATGAGGAAATAGGTCCATTGTGGTTAAGTGAGTTGTCCAAGGTTATTCATTCATCCATTTAGTGTTACATGCGAGTACCCGTTTTATTTCAGAGGATGCCTAACTCTTACTCTTACTGCCTAACTCCCCAGGCACAGTCCCTGTTCCAATCCCATCCTCAGTTTGGCCACCATCAAATATTTATCACTTAGTGCAGATATCTTTCCCTCCCCTTCCCCTCCTGAACACACATGAGAGAAATCATAGGTCCCAAATTTCTGCCAGGCCCTATGTTGGATGTCTGTTTCCAACTTTTTCATAATGATAGCACTCTCTGGCAGGGAGATGTCATAACAAAGATAGGACAGCATTACTTTAAAAAAATCTTACTGAGAAGTTTTTGAAAAATTCACAATGTTTGTGACCAGTGAGGCACTCTTGGCATATCCCAGGAACAGAATGGGACCTGGGATCCACGCCTCGGAGGACCGGAATGACTGCGTTTGGCTGAGTGCGTGGTGACGTGACGCCCTGCTATTGAAGGCACGTAGGAGCGGGCGGGGAAGGAGGTTTGTCTCTGCAGCAGCTCTAATCTGAGATAAGTAACTCCACTTTTCTGTGCTTGGAGGAGACCAAAATTGGTAGCTGCTGTTAAGTCCAGGGTATAATATTGCATGCTTAGACATGTAAAACTAAGCTATAAAACTTTATTTTTTGGTGAAGATGGTGACTGGACTAGTGATTGTGGATACACTGAAGGTGGTGGGCAGAGCCTTCTCTGTTATTTAGGGGCTTGGTCAGGTCTGCAGTCCCCTGAATGCCTTCGGCAGTGATGGGGGTGAGGATGCAGAAGATGGCACTTTGTTCCCTGTGGGCTTTGGCAAAGCTGTGGGAGATTCTTGCCAGAAATGCTGCCAGAGTTTGAGAGAGGAACATATCAGGGCTAGAAGGAGAGGAAATTAAAGGTCTCATGGGCTGGCTTGTTCCCAGAAAACTGCTGCAGGTAAGTGAGCATGGCTGCAAGGTGGTCTGGCATTCTGTACCATCCTGCCCCCACCCTGCTGGTGTCAGGGACTGATGCCTAAGAGGTCATGGCCTTTGACAGCATTGAACAGTCCGGTGCCAGCCTAAGCCACCGCTGTTTCCAGCCTTTATTGATGTATGTGCCTGTTTCCTGGGGAAGCGATCAGATGTTAAGGGTGGCTTAGAGAGACAGGTTCTTCGGCTTGGCTGGAAGTATTATTTGACCTAAGCAAATTGTACTAGCTAATCCGAGTTCAGAAACTCTAAGAAATACAGTCCTTGGCACTGGGCTCCTGAAAATAAAACAGTTAAAAAATTATAGAAAATTCTCTGGTAAATCTGATGCTCGCCTTCTCCATCAGTCTGCGTGCCCCCACCCCCCTCCACGAGTCAGAAGACACAGGAGGAAAGGACCATCTGGCCCAGCATGCCAGCTTTTTATTTGGTTGCTCTCAATCCTACCTTCCTGTTTGGATCACCCCTCCCCTCTGCCCATACTTCAGAAACCAATCAAGGTGTCTCCTGAACTCATTTATTCCCTTTGTTTCAGCCGCCTTCTTGGGTAACTTTTTCCATATGCTTACCTCCTTGCCTCACAACCAATTTTTTTTTTTTCTCCATCCAAAATGGCCTGATTGAACTCTTAGGAAAGGCCATTTACTCGAATATAGGACAAAAGCTTCTAAAGATCCCAAACAATGTTTCATTACTTTTGATGACCGGGATATATACATGGGAGGAAAATTGCTGTGTTTAAAATCACGGACTGATGGGCAGCGAGGCCGAGTGGGGTGGGATTCAAGAGCACGTCCTTGCTCGCGTGGCTCCCCCCCCCCCAAGTGGACTCGTCCAATCTAGATTTGGGGCCAGAGTCTGTTATGATTATTACTATCATCATTATTGTTATTGTTATTATTAAAATGTGGCCCTTATTTCCTTTGTTGCCCCAGTTTGGCTTCAAGCCCTTCAACATGGTGACATTAGTACTCTTTATATTGCCTGTGGTGGACCCGTTTTCTTCAGCTGTTGCTAAAACTTACTAAAATGCCAGATGTCATGTTGGAAACACGAAACCTGAAAGAAGGTCGTAAATCACAAAAACAAACCATAAAAAAAATAATAAAATACCCCGAGTGCTGTGCTCTGGAGGTTCCCAGGTTTAAGTCTCCTTTTGTTCAAGTCTCTGCCACTCCACCGTGCCCTTGTCCCCGCCTCCTGTCCTTCAGGGTCGGGGTGTTGGGGGTGTCCGGCAGTTTCTCACCTAAGGCTTGATGGTTTGTCTTGCAGATTCTGAGCAGAGCACTGGTTCAGACTCGGAGGTGCTCACTGAGCGGACTTCCTGCTCCTTCGACACTCACGCCGACCTGGGCCCTGGTGCCGCGGGCCCTGTGCCTGCTGCCATGTCTTCCATGGAGGAGATCCAGGTGGAGCTGCAGTGCGCTGACCTCTGGAAGAGGTTCCATGACATTGGAACCGAGATGATCATCACCAAAGCGGGCAGGTAAGGACAAATTCCTTCGAGTGGCCACATTCAAAGAACAGAGGACGAAGTAGGAGCTGTTACATTTCTGCTTGTCCCTTATTTGTGGTAGGTGGCGCCGGTGAAGCCAAAGGCACACGCACTCCCATTTTTGCATCTAGACATCCTGGCATAGTGACCTTGTGTTTTCTGTGATTTTGCCATTTTCCTCCAAGGGCCACTGAAACTTAAATCACAAACATTTTCTGCCTCCAAATGCATTCCAGTTATTAGTGGAGATCCATGGTATATAACAGATCCATGGTAACAAACCGATTTCCCGAGCAAGCGTTACTTTACCATCGATTGCTTTCAACAGAACAAGGTTGCTCCCCAAGCAACAGCTTGCATCCTCGAAGGCTTTTCCAGCAGCCAGATGTTTTTGTAAGAATTTTGTTTTTGGTAAGAATTGGGCTTGGCTTATCTTCTGAGCCCTACTGTCGGTCTATTGTGTTTTATTGTGGGCTTGAAATTGTTACAAAACTTTGATGGCAACCTGGTGGAAACTCTTTGTGTAGGACAATAAACATTTTAAAACAGTTTCTCTTGAAATAAACTTTTCATTAAGATACCTTCATTGGTATCTTTTGTTTTCCTTGATAGTATTTTGTTAGCTATCTATTTGTGCTGCATACTCAACATATAATACATTATTTAAAATTCACAGGAATCCTATGAGGTAGGATATGATAAGTCCATATATGGATGAGGATGTGAGGGCCAAAGGGGCTAATTAACTTGACTGAGGCCACTTGGGCCCAAGATTTTCCAGAGTTCTACACAACTCCATCCGGTTCTAAAACAATGGTCTCAACTATTTATAACTCTGCACTGTTAAAAAATGATTGTCATGTTTGCCCCTTGGGTTCAAAATGAAAATGATTTAAATAAAGATAAACTGGGGCTACGCTTCTTGGGTATATAGGGATAGTTCATTGAAATTAAAACAATAATGTTGCTTTCATATTTTCCAAGCCAATCTACGTAGTTTCACATCATGGAGACCAAAAAGGCCCACTTTATTGATCAAAAGCTGTCTTCATGAACATGAACATTTAAAGTAAAAGAATATTTTGATTGGGTTCAGTTCACTTGAATGAATATAGACAAACTTCCCAATATAATAAGACACCACAAAAACATGAAGTTAAAATGAACCTGAAATATTGTTTATTTTCTTTCTCATTTAGAACTAAGTTTTCTCTTCTTTCTCTAAGTTTTAGCAGTGAATAGAACTATTAAAAGGCTTCTTAGGAGGAGCAATTTAAAGGAGAATTACTTTCAATACCATCTCCTTTTTGTTGCATGGGTTTTAGTCTAGTCCTGTTCTATGTTTTTAAAGGTTATGGCTGGGAAGGAAATAGAGCAATTCAGGGAAAAAGTGTTTATTCTTTTTCTTAGTTTTGAGGAAGAGGTTTGGTTTGGAGAGAGGGAAATTTACTTTTTTTTTTTTTGTCTGTAAGATTTTCCAGTTTTTATTTTGGGTTTTCATTTACTACTATTGGGTCTGTGTCTTTCAGCCATTTTTGTTCTTGATATCATGCCCTTGTTCCCTGTACTTCAGTGAATCCAGTTCACCTGAGAACCTCATTGACAACACTCCTGTGCCCCCATTTTGTGATTTCTTCTGCAGGGTTTTCTTTTTCATATCTCTGCCTTCACAGGTTTACTTCGATACCTGAATCTATCCAGATATTCCTAGCACAGACATACAGTTAGTTCTTTAGTATATCCCTTTATTGAGGTCTAGAAATTACATTCATTGCTTTGTATTGGATTGCCTCAGGTGTAAGCCTACTCAAATAATTCTGGAACAACTCAGAAACATACAAAGAAGCCTTTCTCTTCTGTGAACCTTGTTCACCTCCTTCCCATTCCCCCAGTTGGTTTCTTCCTTTTCACTTCATTTCTTCCTATGTAGCGTCCTTTCCAATTTTAATACCAATTTCCATTTTCTTAGTGTTAGTGATGTATGACACTCTGTCCTTTTCCTGCTCAGGAAAGCTTAGTCACCATCTGCTTCTCACACCCCGAACTGTAAGCCTGTTGATTCAGAACCATTGCTGTTACAAAGCTCTCAATCTTCGAATGTAGCAACATAATCGGTGTAATCAGCACCATGGACAGAGGTGCTCATAGGGATTAATGAGTTTGGAAGACAAAAGAATTGGCCTCAATTTAGTCATAAAACCAAACACATCTCATTTTGTAAATGTGATTGTTTTTTTCTCTAGGGTGTTATGACTTCACCTGATATTCTGTGCTAAAATACTGACAACAAAGAAAAAAGCAACTTTTGATACAATTTAAAGAGAATTCAAACATAGTCATAGAATTCTGAAGCAAGGGAGGACTTTGGAGAGTATCTAGTCCCTTTCATTTGTGTTCTAGGTTATGAGGTTAAATGAGTTATCTAAAATCACACAGCTCATTCATTGTAGTACTTGGGCACTGGGAAGAAACAGGTATCTTTTCTACTTTAGGTCATATAAATATTCCAGACAAAACAGGTAATTAATTTAAAAACATCTAATCCATTTTCTTGAAGTCACCAAAATAATAAATTCATCTCTTTCAATGTAACAAATCTCTACAGATGGCTGAAAGGAACAACATTTTCTTATCTTAGAAAGCAAGTGAGAGGACTTTCCTTCCATCTCTGGCAAGATACTCTCTAACCATTTATACATACAGGGCACTTGTAAGTCATTGTTATTAAGAAGGGAATTACTAATCTAAATTGAAATCCATAGACCAAGGTTCTCAAGTTTTTGGAAAGAATTAATGTGGGTCAAGGTGCCCAACCTATGCCCAACCTATGCCTAAATGTTAGATTTAGTCATTATGAGTAGCCCACCATCAAATTTCATTAGCCCACTAGAAGACTAAAATATAGGACATTCTAATTAAACTTGTGAGAAAATCTAAATATATCAATAGAAGCTTCTGAAAATTATAAAGTGGGAAAGAAGGAAAAATTATATATTATTCTTTGAAAGTATTTAAGAATTAGCCATCATCCCTGTTATCAGGACTGGGGTCCCTTTTGTGCTTTCCCCAAATATGATTATGATGTCACTGACCTCCTATGGAGGACGTTTGCTTTTTGAGTTGCCTTTGGTGGAATGTGTGACTAGCACAGAAAGCCTCATATAAACAACCAGTGCACATTTGCAAGATGGCTGTCTGGGGCCAGGGTATGGTCTATGGCCGTGAAATGAAGCAAAGCCAATTAGGCCGTATGTGGATCAAGCCTGTGACCTTGACCTCATTAGCACTGTGCTCTGCCCAGCTCAACTAAATGGCCCCAGATGGTTAAACTTAATGTAGCATTTTGTGTTCAAGTACCCTGTAGAACATTCAGGGCAATCCAAATTTTTGAACCAAGCACTTTTTATGTCTGGCTCCTAAATGAATGACATACAAAAGAGCTTGATGTTTTTCTTCTTTCTTATGGTAAAAGAAGAATGGTGAATTTTATTCTAGACTCCTTGAAACACAATACCTCTTTGGGCTGCTCCCTCTTCAATTACGAGAGTAGTTGTAAAGTGCCATATCCTGACCTCGCTCGCTTTGGCAAGTTTAACAAGCCATTGTGGTAGAAACAAGGTATTGCCCAGAGGCCACTAGAATTCATTTGGTATTTGCTCCCTATTCCACAGGGTCTTTCCTCTGACACACATGTTGACAGCCTGAGAACTTGCAGAATTTTTTCTACAGTTTTATGCATTAAAAAAAAAAAAACTTTGGTAGCCCTTTGTTTGAGATCTGGTAGCACCTACCTTCTTTATTTTCTTGAGACATTATTTTTAGAGTGGTCATTTTCAAATAGACTCAGTCAATCAGAAATATTTTATGATCAGCAACAATCAACTGTGATAAGCTACTTGGGGAATAAGATGACTGTAAGTTATTCAAGTATGTTAAGCATAAGAGTATAAATATATTCAAGAATGTTATAGTCTAATAGGAAATGTATGTGTGGATACACATACATTATCTATCTGTCTATCTATCTATCTATCTATCTATCTATCTATCTATCTATCTATCTATCTTTCTGATCACAGTTATAAAGCAGGGTATTATATGAGCTCTTTGAGTGTATGAATCATCAAATAGGTCAATGTAAGATAAGAAGAGATGCTATTTCAGCAATATAAGTCCTCAGCATATTTTATAGTGATAATTTCCAAAGTCAGCCAACTTTGAGAATTGGACTTTGGTCCTAATGAGAAGAAACTTTCCAAGCTTCTCCTTCTGCCACTTCTCCTTCTCTGATTGCTCAGCTTCCTACTCTATTCCCCTTCACAGGAGGATGTTTCCTGCCATGAGAGTGAAAATCACTGGTCTGGATCCACACCAGCAGTACTACATAGCAATGGACATTGTGCCTGTGGACAATAAAAGATACAGGTAATGAATGACTCTGGCATGTGGAATTGTGGGTATCATTAACATTCCAGAACTATTCTTTAAACTCATTCAATGAAGCATTTTAACAGTGCACTGTATAATGCTCTGTACAGGGAATAAGGAATAAGGATGGAGGATATGCCAATGGCCTGTGGCAGAGTACCAGGCAGGAAAAAGTTGTTAGAGGCAGGAAATAAGGACTCAGTAATGGGTCTGGAATCCCCACTATATCTCTGGAGAGAGTGGGATTGTATAGTGTCTGCCAGGATAGCAAAAATCAAATGGATCTTAAGTCTAAAATTAATTCAGTTAACATTGAAAGTGATTAACATATTGAATGACTTGGTTTATGAAATGCTAACTGAGTTAAAGTGATTGATTTTGAAAGAGGGGAAGGAGAAGTGGACCAGTGCAGTACATTCAATCATATATTTGATGGATTACCCTGTGGATGGTGGAGGAGAAGAACAGGAGAATTGGGTGAGAACTCAAGAAGAACATTTAGTTAAGGAGATTTATTATTCATTAATGTGGGTTGTGAACGAGTTTGTTAAATGATTTTCTTTCAAAGTCAGGAAAAGCCAAAATAGTCTCGATGTCTCTTGGATGGCTTACATGTAGTTCTTTTCTTAAACAACTTGTGGCTTAATTGATCTCTTGAGATCTCAATCCAACCAGAGTATCATGGCTTATTTTGAAATGTCTGAGAACTTGGCCCTAAACTCATGAATTTGGAGGCGAGAGATGAATGGTGAAGACCAGGACTAGTATGGTAGGGTGGTAGAGCTGGCCAAGAGAGAAGTGGTCTTGATTGCATGACTTAAGAGGGGGAGAGGCTTCTAATCTGTTTTAGACGATCTTGGGAGTTGAGATTTGAACTGAGTGCCTCTGTTTGCCAGGGTCCAGGGCCCCCGTGCTCCTTTACTGAGAAACAGAAAGTGTCAGATCCATGGAGAACACTCTTCAGAACGACAGGGCATTTGGCAAAATCTGGAAAACTGACCTCCTTTGCTACCAACAGCATCTCATTTCCAGTGGTTTTGTGGAAATGATGTGGGAGGTGGTGACATTCAAAACAAGGTTCATCAAAGAAAACACAAACTGGGAAGACTTGGTGTTGTTTCTGGGGATGGTTGCACTAAGGCAAGGGCCCTCCACTTTCATAGAAATGCCTCAAAATTAAGATCCATAGCAAGGAAATGGTTAACAGAAGAGCTGCTTGGAGGGTCTCTGCACATGGCTCTGTTTTATAGGACAATATGGAAGATGTTTTTAATAAGGAACCAAATCCTGAACAAGTGGCCAACGGATTATATGGTTTGCATTTGTAAGGTGAAAGGTTGCAGTAAAATACCTTTTCCATAGCTGGCCACGTGGGTTTAGGATGCCTGTGTGCACACAGGGGTGCAAGGCAAGGAGAGGGAGAAGAAACAAAAAGAACTGTGAAAATGTTTTCCTTGTGAGAGCTGCAGCTTTGATCATTAACCACTACACTTCTCTGCCCCCCTCACCCCGTGCCTGTCTCGTTCTCCATTTCTTTCTCTATCTCATTTTCCCTTCTATCTACCCTTCTCTTTTTTCTCCTTTGTTATTCTGTTTAATCTCTATTACTTCTCCATTCTTGTCATTTCTTTGTCCCCTCTCTCTTGTCCCTACTTTTTTCCGGGGCCTCTGTTCCCTCTCCGTATATGTCTCTGAATTCTCCTCTCTGCCTCTCTCAGATACGTGTATCATAGCTCCAAGTGGATGGTGGCTGGCAATGCTGATTCCCCTGTGCCCCCAAGAGTTTATATACACCCCGATTCTCTAGCTTCTGGAGACACTTGGATGAGACAGGTGGTCAGTTTCGACAAACTCAAGCTGACCAACAATGAATTGGATGATCAAGGACATGTGAGTCAAAGGACCCCATCTCCCTCTTCCTCCCTCTTCCCCTTTTTGCTGTAGAGCTGACTAGCCCCAGGCTTTTGTAAACAGGTGAACTAAGAATCTCCATGCCACCTTAAGTCATCTTAAGAAAGTAAGCACAAAAGTTTTTCTTTCTGTGAAAGTTAATTAATTACAAATATACCTTTCAGCAAACGTCTGCTCCGCATCTGTCTGTCAGACGGAAGTCTTGTGCTCCAGGTACTAGTCAGGGGAGAATTCAGAGACAGAAGCACAGGACAAATTAAAAATCGTGAAAGGAATCGCAACATTTATTAGAACAACTCACAGGGCAACCACTGAAGTGACAGTTCTGGCTGATTGTCAAGAGAGGAATAGGCCCTAAGGCTTTCCAATGTAACTGGAGAGCCTGATGCTATTAATTTACCTTTTACAGTAAAACATATACTGAATTTTCACTGAATGCCATGGTCCATACTGGGTGTTATGGGAGGACTGAAGAAGCGAAAACCATGGCCTCCTACCTTGCAGGAAATGACAATTTTCTGAGGAAGGGAGAACACACAGTACTCACGCTCACATGACATAAGAGAATGTCTATAAATTCAGTAACAAAGTGCAAATAATAGCTTGTAGAATTTAAAGACAGCATGACCCCATGCTGCAAATTTGAAGCAGGAGGAAACCACTGTCATGTGGCTGAGGTTCTGGGACCTTTTAGTGGAGTGATGGCTACTGGTACCAGAACAGTCATTCAGCATTTACCCAGTTAAAGCAAACATATTGCATCCATCACCCGTGATCAGGATACTCTGCTGTATGGTTCCATGTAATGCTTTCCAGTCACTTAGTCCTTCCTGCCATGGGCAAGTGCACTGATTTCCGGTTTCCTGTATATCCCACCCCCTGATTTCCGGTTTCCTGTACATCACTCCCCCAATCTGTATTCTTTCTATAATATTTCTATCCTGTGATTTTATTTGCATGAGAGCTTGAAAAGATGTAGCGATCTTAGCGCCAGCCCTGGCTTAATGTTTCTCCTTCTCATTCCAGATCATTCTGCACTCCATGCACAAATACCAGCCTCGAGTTCATGTGATTCGCAAGGATTTCAGCAGCGACCTTTCACCCACCAAACCTGTCCCCGTTGGGGATGGAGTGAAAACGTTTAACTTTCCGGAGACCGTGTTCACCACAGTCACGGCCTATCAGAACCAGCAGGTAAGAGGCTGGCTGACTTTGAAGGTCTCGGGCTGTATCTGCTTTTAAAGGCGCTTATTCAGGCTTTTGGTAAGAAATGCTTAGTCCTGCACATGGCACCGAGGAGCACGGAATGAGAGACAGAAGGCTTGCAGGGCACACGAGACACTGGTGATGACAAGACAGTAATGCCTAGTAGCAGCTGGCATGCTCTAGATTTAGATCAGAGACCAGATCTTTGCCCAGAAGGAGCAAACCTTCTAAGTCATCTTCATGTCTCTCTGTATGTGTACCCATGTTCGTAATCTCTGCCACATCCGGGCAAGTGTTCCTCATCATTTGCAAGTACTGAGGTTAGATCCATTCCTTCCCTCTTATCGGTGATTTCCGTGTGTCTCTGCATCTGGCTACATACAGTAAAGTCATCAGGCCTCTAAAATTCTGTTTAAGACCCTCAGCTTCACTTATACTTTCAGACTAAATTTACTTATGTGTGATCACCAGCTACACCCTAAGATCGGTATGTTTTAATGTCAGTAGTATGCCCATTCATTCCATAAATAGTTAGTGAGAACTTACAATATTCTAAGCTTAGTAGAGAAATAGAGCAGATTAAGACTTCTCCCTAAGCAGAGAGTTAGTTGAGTGAAAGTCACATAAGTACATAATGATAATACAGTGGAATAATTTAAGAATAGAAATGTAGACGGGCTGTTTTTAGTTTGTTGAGAGAATTAGGGACGTTTCCCTGGAAGAGCTGATGCTTTTTCTGATGTTGAGACACAGCCTATGAATTGGCCAGACTACTGGAGAAGGTATGTGACTGGGGAGGGGGAGAGAGAGACCAAGTCTCGACTTACTGGGCGTTCTAAACTATGGTCTTGTTTAGTTATTTTTTTGAGGAGAGTGACTAGATAGATTTACAAGTGGTCTCACTTAATGCAATTCCCTAGAACTTGTATGGGAATATCATTTTTGTAAATTAGATTATATTTCATCTTTTGGCAAATTGTTTAATTAATACGATCCTGCAATGAATGCTTTTCCTTGAAACAAAGCGTTTTTGCTTGAAAGTCTGCATACTTTTATTTTGGACCTGCTTGGAGCAAAATGAAATTACACTATAATACTCACTCCCTTTTGTATTTGATACTATGCTTAGTGCTCTGACCAAGAAAGCAGCAGAGGAAAGCATTTATTTGCTAAATATTTATTGAGTGCTTACTGTGTGAAGGTGAGTTACATAATGGGTTCATGTAGGAAGAGTATTTCTGTCTTTCATGACACATCTGGATAAGGGTCCCCAGACGTTCTTTACCTTCAGAGGAGTTTGAAGTTCAGCAACCCCTTAGTCTGGTAAATGTTAAGGACTATATTATATGGTTGTTGGGCTTTCTCAGCAGCTATTAAGCATTCCCAACTTCAGATTCCCCTCGTGGAGGCCATGTTTGCTCTCAAGTAGAGGAAGAGATTTAGTTTGTTTTGGGCGCCATTTAACATGATCAACCCCCCTCGAACATCTTAGATGGTAAAATTGCAGAGGCCATGGAGGGTCCTTACAGAAAACTTTAATAATCAAGATTTTTTTCAACCTCTGATACAAGACAGAGCAGCAATATAGACATGGCCTTCGGGGCAGCTGGAACCTTGGGATTGACTGTGGTTCTGAAGAAGGAAGGTGTGAGCGGCAGTTCTTTGAATAATGGATTGGACTTTTCCCCAAGAAAACCCAGCCACCATTTTAATAATTAATTTCCTTGAAGGCAGAGATGTGGCAATAAATACCAGAAATTTATTTATTAATTTAAAAAAAATTTTTTTTCTTTATTGATTTTAGAGAGAGAGTAAGGGAGAGGGAGAGAGATGGAAACATCAATAAGACAGAACATCGATTGGCGGCCTCCTGCATGCCCCCCACTGGGGATTTGGCCCACAACCTGGGCATGTGCCATGACTGGGAATTAAATTGGCGACCTCCTGGTGCATGGGTCAATGCTCAACCACTGAGCCACACCGGCTGGGCATTATACCACAACTTTAGAATTTAGTTTTTAGAACACACTAGGACACTGCTGAATGAACTCACTGAGATGGGTCCCAGAGGCCAGGAGGAGGGTCTCTATTATAACTCAGGCTGAAACTGGAAGCTGCGCTCGCTGTGGCAGTGAAAGAAGACTGAGCGTGGTCCCTGAAATCTTTCCCTCTTCCTCGACCTTCTCTCATAGGCACCGTCCTGCACCTGAGCGCATCCTCGCTGTATAAACACTTTGTCTATATCCGGACTGGGGCAGGGGCCGTGGTGGTTTGGTAGGGGTGGGAAGCCATGACTAAGATCATGGGATTTGGCAGTAGGCATACCTGGTTCAATTTATGACTTTTCTATTGATGAATTGTATGACCTTGAACCACTTTCTTACCCCTTTCAATCTGTGTTTTCTGGTCTGAAAATGTCCTAGCTTCACAGAGCTACGAGGACTAGAAAAGGGGACATGCATACAGTCACTAACACAAACCCGGCGTCTAATTAATGGTAGTCAGACATTGCTAAATGACTGGGTCCGCACAGACATGAAGGAGAGTGGGGAGCAGAAGTCATTTTAAAGAATAAATTGCTCAGCCCTGGCCACTGTGGCTCAGTTAGTTGGAGCATCGTTCTGTGCACTGAAGGTCATGGGTTTGATTCCCAGTCAAGACAAATGCCCAGGTTGTGGGTTCAATCCCCGGTCAGGGCACATATGGGAGACAACTGATCAGTGTTTCTCTCTCGCACGGATGTTTCTCTCTCTCTCTCTCTCTCTCTCTCTCTCCCTCCCTCTCCCTTCCTCTGTCTCTAAAATCAATAAAAAAAAAACAAACCCATATTCTCGGGGGAGGATTTAAAAAATGAAGAATAAATTGCTCATTAAGGAGAGAGAGGATTGTTGGGAATTGGAGGAGGTGCCTTGGAACTTCACGGTATTGTAATCAATAGGTAACTACTTTGATCTCTGTGTTCTCCTGTCATGTTGGTGAATTCATGATGTGCCGACATTCAAAATAGATGAGTCATACTCAATTCTGCCCGTTTTGAAGTCAAGATAACAGCTTTTGCCTATTTAACAAGCCTCCCATCCCTGGATAAATCAACAAGCATGATTGTTTAACATTCCCTTTGGCTGCATAGATATGATTTAATATAACGCAGTGACTTGTAATAAAGCAAACTAACCTCAGCTCTTTCCCCCAGGAATCTTGAGGTCTGCATCCTGTAAGTCAGAGCTGTGAGCTAACACTCATTTTCAGGCTTGTCTTGAAGATGCCGGGTAGCATAAACTGTTCTCTTTTGTGAGCTATATGCACCTATTACTGTGTTTTTATTGCCCTCAACCTTCCAGAACGAGAACAATTAATATTTTATGGCAAAATTGTTTACTTCTTATATTTCTTTTTAAGGGAATGGTTAGGAGGCCTGTGAGAGTAAGAGAAAAAAGTCAGTGGTAGGTTCATTGTTCTCAGGAGCTTGTTTTGCAGTAACACAGAGAAGAAGGGACAAGAGGGAGTGGAATTGAAATGACATGTTACTCAGTTTCTGAAGGAAAGGCAGTGTCTTGTCCACAGACAGCAGTGGGCTAACACTTGGAGACCTGGGCTTCTATTAGCTGCCAATGTCACTGTGAGCGAGCCATTTTGTCTTTCTGGGCTTCAAGTCCTTCAAGGAAAGGAGCGGTTGGCCTGTGCTTTCTAAGATCTCTGTTAGCTCTGAATTGATCATTTCTCCCTCTTCTTTTCCTACATGCTTTTTAATGAGGTTTGGGAGCAATTTATCATGGTCAAACAGAGGCAATTGACCCATGCTTTTCAAGTATTGAAAATTATGAGTGTTCATGCCTGTAAACTTGTTTAAACCCCTATAATATTCTAGACCAATGCAGTATTAGCAAGTCCACACTGCAGAGGTGGGAACATGTGTTTTGTTGCTGGTAAACAAAATACTCCAAACTACACTGTTCATTTGTTTCTCCTCCCAGTGTTCTCCATTGCTAACAGTGCTTCCTGTTGACTTCCATCTCATCACCCAGGCTGGACACCTGACTCTCCCACGTCCACTCTGTTGCTTCTACTGATGCAATATTTTCTTGTTTCTCACCTCATTGCTTCTGCCCTTGTTTTGGACCTGCCCTGTCCCTCCACCCCCACCTTGGGCTATTGTGATAGCTCCCAGCAGAGTCACCTGGACTGCAAGCTTAATGTCCCACCAGCCATCACATACATTCATTGCCAGCTGGATCTTCCCAAAGCATAGCTCTGACTGCGTCATTTCTGTGTCAGAAGCTTTCAATGACTCCTCAGCACCTTGGGAGCAAAGTCCAGGATCCCAAGTCTTTCAGTTAAGGTCCTCTGTGGCTAATTACCAACTACATTTCTAGGCTTATTTTTCTCTGGACCTTTTTATTTTTTTTAATTTTTTTTAAATTTTTTAAGAGTGGGAGGGAGAGAGAGGAAGAGAGAGAGAGAGAAACATCGACGTGAAAGGGACACATCGAGTGGCTGCCACCCGCACGACCAACCAGGGCCGGGGACAAACTGCAACCTAAGTACATGCCCTTAGCGGGAACCAAACCCAGGTCTCTCTGGACCAAGCTTATTTTTCATTGATCCTCATTAGGCATCCAGAGGAGTTCAGCAATCTAGTTCAAATTTTACTGTTTGTACTTCATAGCTTCCTTGCTTTTGCCTATGCTCTTGTCTTTGCAGAAATGCACCCCCCTCCATCTTTATCTGTCTAGATTCTTTCGATTCTTCAAGTTTGGTGCAAATACTATCCACTACCACCTTCCTTCCATTTTCAGCTGCAAATGAGCTTTCCTTTGTGGATGTTTTAGTGAGTGTACCTCTCTCATGACCCTATCACTTGCTGACCCATGTGTGTTTGTTCAATCTTCCTCTCAATAGTTTAAGCTTTTTGAAAACAAATATTTCACATTCTACAAAAAACAGTGTGACATGGTAGAAAATACCAGGTCCGTAGTTAAGAGACTTTGAGTTCTAGACCCAGCTCTGCACTGACAAGACGGTGCTGCCTTTGATAAATCACTCCACCTCAGTATTCTCATTTGCAAGTGGGTGGTTTGGTCTGAATCAGTGCTTCTCAGTCACCAGTCAATGGAGAAGGTTCTTATGGTCCACTAAAAGATCAGAAAAATAGAGACAATATAGGGACTTTTTATACGTGTAAACATTCATTTTAATAGACTCTACATTTTTTTATTTTGTCCTTTTATCTTTTTGATGCTAGAATGTCATTTATTTTATGAACTAATGATGGCAAGAGATCGTAGACATTAACTCCCTTCACTTGGTAGAATTAAAAATTGGAATATCAATGTTGATCTCTCAAATATTGGAAGGGGAAATTAGAATTGGCCTGTGAAATTTTGAAGCCCAGAAACCATTCATTAAGATGAAGGACACTTCCCTCTCCATAATTCTAAGACATTTGTGCCTGCCCCATAGCTCAGAGTTCTGAAAATATCCTTGGAAAATGGCTGAATGAACGATTAATCAACACACTTCTACTACCAGTTTCTTTATGTATCTATGATTCTGCTTTTTTGGATATAAATAGTAGTGAAGTGAGAAGAAAGAATTTCTATTTCATGAAATACCTTATGCTTTTCTTTCCCCTTTTCCCATTTTTCCCTCTCACCCTCACTAACTGACCCATAGACTCCTGGGGCTGCTAGCATACTGAAGTTATTATTACTGCTACGGGCTCTCAGAGTGCCAACTTGGCCAGCCTGTGGCAGAGCGGAAGGTACATCATGCCCAGAATCTCATCGTGGAGAATAAGGTGGTAGAGGTTGGAATAAAGGTGACTCCACACTTGATGCTTTTTCTTGGAAGAGGCTGACGCCAACATGTCCTCATGGAATTAGCAGGAAATTTCCATTACAGAATCTTCGTTTTCTCTAAGGGAAAAAACAGCCTGCTGAACCTTGAGGCTTTTTTTTTTTTTTTTTTCCAAACAGGAAACTAGATTTCAAAAAGATACAGCCCCATTCTGCTCAGGTAACACAGTCTTATTTCTTGATGAGAATTGGCTACAGGAACCAGCTAGGAAGTCTGCAACCACAGCCAGGTTTGTGTAAGCAAATCCAATAGGATTTCTGAGTCACTCATTATGTCTTAAACTAGTGAGCCAGTTTTACCCTAACTTTCCAATCAAATCAGTATAAAAAAATTTTTTTTTCATACAGGCTAAGGATTTTGTTGTTTTTTGTTTTAAACCCAATGGAGCACACTTCAAGCAATATGATAAAAGATAAACATAACTAAGAGAGTGTTAATAAGGGCAGGCCCTTTTGTATAATCATACTCAAGATTTAATTTTCTTTGTTGGTTGTGCTATTTATGTCTGCACTGTGCATTGTGAGGTATATCTCATTTATTAACTGCTTCTATGTTACTAGGCAAAAAAAAAAAAAAAAAAAAAAAAGCCAGTGAAAATGATTAAAATTAATGGTGGCAGGCCAGCAGCCACTCCCTCGTGTGCCCCAGTCTTCAATCACTCAGACTACACAAATCAGTGTAAGGTTATGGAAATAAAATCAGTGAACAAAAATGCTTCCATAACCTCTGTATTTTCCATGTCTCCTCATTATCATTGGACCGAGTTTGAACATGACTCCTGTAGAATAGCTTTGGCTGCACAGGAAGCTACTAATAGACCTTGTTCTCACTGGAAGAACATTTAAGACTTTTGTCTGTAATGCCTGCAGTGAAAGTAAATAGGATTGAGGGAATTGTTTGGTCTAGAGTCTCTAAGGCTTGTTACGGCTCTGGGACTGCTGATCCCTGTTTCCCACATCATCGCTCCCTCATTCATTCATTCATTTTCAACAAATACTCATTGAGCACGAATAGCACGTCATATTAGATTCTGCTTAATAAAATGGTGTGTAAAAATCGATAGGGTTCCGACCTGTAGACCAAGGGGACAGACAAATAGTAAATATGTGAGCAAAAAAATAAATGTATAATTGCCAATTAAATTAAGAGCAAAGATGGAATTAAAGAGGGTGCAGTTAAAGAGAGTAGCAGAATTATTCTATTTTGGAGGGGTGATCAAGGAAGACCTCTCTCAGGGAATACCATTTAGAGAGAGACTTAGGAGGAGGAGGAGTCAGCTATGTGAAGAGTACAGGAAAGGATATTTTTGTCTGGAGGTAGAGTGAATGTGAGGGGCCTGGCAGGGAAAGAGCTTGGCCCATTCCAGCTCTGAGAGCAGCTCAGGGGGGCCAGAGCCCTTAACCAGGGGCAGAGGAGTGTGGGTGGGGATGGAGAGGTAGGCAGGAGCCAGGGCAGGCTGGCCCTGCAAGGCCAGACATAGAGCTTGGATTGAATTCTGAGTACAGTGGTAGCCACTGGAGGGAATGACATGATCCACTCACGTGCTAACAAAGATTTGTTTGCTGTGTAAAGAAGAGATTGGACAGGGAAGAGTGGAAGAAGGACCACTTTGAAGGTTATTTAGAGTAGTTTAGTCAATGGATGATGGTGACCTGGTCTAAGGTGGGGAGATAGAGACACACAGCCATATTAGAGTCTAACTGATAAATGTAATTATGGACTAGGGTTGAAGATTAACTGCTCACATGCTACCTTCAAGGTAAGACCTCAGAGCACTTCAACTTGGGATAACCTCTGCCTTCTGTAAGCTCTCATGGCTCTCTGGTTCCATGGCAAACCTGATCACTTTCTGTTTTGCATTGTAATTATTAGTGTATATGTCTGCTTTCTCTTCTGATTATAAGCTTCTTGGACTGGGGGGAAAGACAATGTACAGCCATGTACTGACTGTCCAGCATTCTGCCACCTGTGCTACCTGTCACGTTGCTTTGCACACAAAAGGCGCTTGATCATAAATCAATAATGAGTAGCACAGCTACACTCTTCATAAAGTTCTCCGAATCTCACATTAAACGCTTTGAAACAAGTAGAGAGGTGTTGTTTTTCCTAACATTTGGTGGCATTTGTCTATTAAGTCTCCGTACAGGCCCCTTGGCCTGAGATCCAGTGAATTGTGGGAAACAGGTTTTCAACCATTTCTCCCAGGCCAATGAAACAGAATGTCGTTATATTTACAGGGGTCTGTGGAGGCCCCTGAAACACGGCAGCACCATCATATTTCAGAAACCCCTATCATAAATGAGTCGGACAGGATAAGCCAACTTGAAAGAGAAAATAAAATATTATAACCCCAACTTGAAAAGAAAATATGGTGTGTGGTTTATTGTTGTGGATTATGGAGGAAGAAAGCTGATTTGAAGTCAAGAACAGAGCACAGTGACAGTCTTTAAACTCAACTCAGTGTTCACATGGCAGGCAGTGGCCTTTGGAGAGCCAAGGCTTCGGGCTCCTGCTCTGGTCTATAAAATCAATGGAAGGTTGCTTTTGTTGCATTATTAGTGCTCCATTATTAGTATGCCATTCTAGAGAAAAGAAATGTTGAGGGGAAAAAATAACTTTTGTGCTTTCAACTTTTTCATCAGAATCTCACATTGCATTTTAAGGACCTTTAAAGATTGTGGCTTTGAGAAATTCCACTCTGACTTGGGAGAGGGTCTTGGGAAGATTTGTAACACCGGGAAGAACTTGAACCACCCTAGTGATAAGTTCTGCAATTATCAGGAAAAAGATGATCTTAAATAATAAGATTTTCTTATTTGTAGAACTACTTTCCATTGAGAGTGCCTTCCCTCCTTTCCTGAGCTCCCTAGCCCCCACCCTAAGTCTCTACTGCTTAAATGTAGTGAGTCATTAACATCTGGTTCAGACGTGAAGGTATCAAAATGCATCCCATGACCAAGGTTGAAAGCGGGAACACTAGAGAGCCTGTGGAATTTGTTGGTCAGGCTTGTTCTAGTGTAGAGGCACGAGGACAATACATACAACCACTGCAGAAACTGAGGGAACTAAGATAGGCTGTGATAGAGAGGGACTTGAGCACTGAGTGGAGGTTGACCAGATGGCTCCTATGGATTCATTCAAGCTGGGTCACATGATTGTTTCACTAGGTTTGCTCAGCTTTATGAAGCTGCCTCTCTATTTCTTCTGATTCTCTTGTGACCTTTGGAGACTGGATGAGATAAGTTGCATTCTGCCCCGTCCAGTCACACATTTTTAGATTTTCCTTTGGGTGCACCGGGACAAAAGAATAGCTACTCCTTGCATCTTTTATGAGACCATTTCAGGGCATTAAAGGAACAATCCCTAGTAGCTGGAAAGGCACAACTTAATTAAAGTGGGCAGTGCAGCCAATTATTTGGATCCTTCCGATGAGGCAGATTGTCTGAGTGATTCCACCTGATTGGATTGGCTGAATCCATTCATTCCTTCTTCACGTACTTGCTCATTTATTCATTTACTCACTCATTCAATAAGCACTTTTCAGGGGCCTCCTGTGTGTCATGTACCATGGATCCAGTTTTCCATTTCAATACTTTTGTTTATCACCATTTTGGGGCAACAAAGGCAACTAGAAAAGAGTTTACGGAGTCATACTGGGAAAACCTTGTTTTTTAGGGAGAAGTGGGTCAGGAGGGTCAGACATCTGTGTGCCAGGCCCTAGTCCTATATCAATTTCATTTCAATCTCCAACTAAAAGGAAATTAAATAAAAACACTAGCTGTTATTAACAAAGTGACTCTTGTTATTTTTCTAGGAGCAACCCAAAAGGAAGTCCGTTAATGAAAATACAATTCATGCTTTTTGATTTGTTTCCAGATCACCAGATTAAAAATTGACCGAAACCCTTTTGCTAAAGGATTCAGAGATTCTGGAAGAAACAGGTAAGAATAAAGGGAAAGAGACTCATTGCCATTTCTTTTCTATGTGACATTATTCCCACCACACCCCACTGGTGGCTTTTGGCTCCTGCATCTTGGAAAACACCTGCATGTTATCCCACTGTGCAGAGAAATAGGTAGTCTACCCAAGAGGGAAAAAGCTGCCCCCTAAAGGCTGAATTATCCAGATTCTTGGTTAACACACTCTAAATTAAATTACCAGATCAAACCCCTTCTACATCATACTTGGTAATTCAGTCACTTAAAACAAATTTTATGATGATTTATTATCATCAAAAGATTGTCACTTTCTCTGATAAGCATCTGTGTGCCTACAGAACCTACAGTGATATCTCATTTATTTTCCATTATCAGGAAATAAGGAACTGTGGACAAATACAATTTTTCACACAATTATTACCTTTAAAAGCCAAAACTTTGTTGAACACGAGCCGTGTTTTCTGAAATGGTTGATGTGAAAACATATCAGCTGTTTCTGCTTTCATAAGGAGAGTTTCCAGACCAGCACCTCTCTGGGTGCCCTACCAGCATCGTGACTAGGTTGTTACATAGCGAAACCCTTAGGCATTATTGACGTTTATGAAACTATTTGTCCTGTCGTAAATGGTCTTGGAGACTATGGTGTTTTTCTAGTTAATTCTTCTTTCTTCTCTCTAAATGTTTTCTATCTAAAATGAAAATCTGTTATCCACAGAGAGTTTGGAGAGAACTGCAATGGCCCGGGAAACTAGATTGATCTAAGGTTATTCAGTCAGAAAATACCTCTGTGTAAACCACACTGAAACAGCAAGTGTGACGTGTATCTTACAGAGTGTGTAGGCTTTGCAGTAACTATTTACTTCAGTGTTCGGACACTGTGCACATTGGGGGTATTTCTTTGCATTGGAATGACATAGACTGTCAGTAGTTACCTTGGCCCTCTTCTCTGCAAGAGTTTTCAGATGAACTAGCTTTATATTTAACCACTTCGTGAACTACGTAGCACATTATATTGGAATCCAGACTTATGTTAAACATCAGTCATACTGATTATTTCCTTTACAAAATGATTTATGAACGTCTTTCTTTATGAAACCCTTATCGTATATGTAAAATACATTTAGATTTCTATGAATTTTTATTTACCTCAGAAAATTTAAAGGTCCTTTCTGTTGAATAAATTAGAATCCACGTAAACTTCCAGTTTGCAGAGGACAAAATTGAGTACTGTTTTAGGTCAAGAACTAGTTAGTGATGCAGCTGCACGAGACCTCAGGCATGTGGACTCCAGGCCAGATGCTTTCCTGTTCAATGATTCTTTGTTTGAAATAAGACAAAAGCCTTTGTTTTCAAAACGTAACCAATGGAGAACGGATATCTGTTCCTTTCATTTCAGAGGGACCATCCTTTTTCTGGCAATGAGTTTCTGTTCCATGTCCAGGTCACAGAAGGTGCCTGTGAGCTGTTTCCCGATGCCTCCTTTTCTGGGCTGGCGCTCTGGGCTTACTGAGGACCTGGTTAGTGACAGGAGCTCAAAATAGAAGCTGGTCTTTCCTAAAGAAGCCTCTAGGGTGTTTCAGATCTTTAACTGGGAGTCCAGGGGTGGATTTCCGGGCTTCTGTGAGCTTCCCGATACTGTAAGTGAAACGGTGTGTAGATGAGCAGGTGTGCATTTCTCCAGGGAGAGTTCGTAGCTTCCTTCAGATTCTCAGAAAGGTCTGTGACCAGAAGTTAAGAATTTCTACTCTACACACAACTGTATCTGTCCAGGGGTCAGCCAGCCCTACTGTCTTCAGTTATTCAAGTATTTTCTTTTTCTTTACTTCTGTCTCACCAGGGGCATTTAGTGTGTTCATTTTCTTCTTGGGACTCCAAAGCTTTTCTTGTTTCCTTTGCTTGACTCTCCCATTGGAGTCCTTGTTTCTCAGAGGCACGACCTGGTACAGCAAATCTGAAGGGAGAGGTTGTACTGCCTAGCCTTAGAGCTGCGCTGTGGGGACGCGAGCCACATTTTCATAGACTTGAGAATAAGGCCGCGTGTCCTGAAGCACTCGCCTCTGATAGCAGCTGCGATGGCATCTCCGTTCAAGTCCTGAGGTCCTCCTGTGTCCCAGGTGGGCTAGAAGGGACCTGGACACACCCTTTGGCTCTGGTCGTGTCTGCTCTCGAGGCTGGGACTGTCTGACCACTCAGTGACTGTCTGTCCTGCCCGGCCAACTGCTCCTTTGTCAGGACCCCAGGAAAGGACAGCTGTGGCTCCTCACTAGCCCCTTTCAGTGCTTTATTTATTTATTTTTCAGATAGCCTGGAAACTCCTCATTAAGTCCCATTAAAACCTGCAAGCTATTTTCAGTCATATTAGTAATTGTAGAAGTTATCTGTGATGGGACACTTACCATGTTCCAGACCTTTTACTTATGTTCCTTCTAATCTGCAAAACAAGTGTGGAAACTGAGGCTCAGAGAGCTTAACAGCTTTCCGGTCATCACACAGTAAAGCTGGAGCAGGGACTAAAACCCAAGTCTGCCCGAACTCAAAGCCTGTGAACCTCTGCTCTGTCGTGCCAGCAATTCAAACGGGACTTGTTCTGTGTTCAACAGATACGGACCATAGAACTCTTTCTCTAAAAACCCTTCATCTATTTAAAGACATTGCTCAAGTACCCAGAATCTCCTATTTTCCAGATGAAACAAGCTGTACATACTCTGCCTTTCTCTGCACCCTTCCCAGGACTTTGTCATCTACTTTCTACACCCCTGTAAACAAGGGGTTCCCTAGTCCAGGACAGGAAGTCAGGCTGAACTTTGCTAGCAGGCGAGGCTGTGATACACCTGTTTACACTGAAGTCGCCTGCCTCGCGATGGGGCAGGGACGATCATTACAGGTAGAAGCCGTTTCGTCCTCCGGAGCTCTGGGAAGCTAGACTGAAATAAACTTGTTGGGGCAAGTACATGGCCCTTGTATTTGCTCTGGGAAAAGCTCAAAATTACCTAATTATCACAATTTAAGCCTCTCTAGCTGCCTGCAGGCACTGCTGAGGCAAGAAGGATCAGTGCCGTGCTGTAGATGGAGACGGATGGGTGGGGATACAGAGGGTCACCTGTGACCCTTCCGGTGGGCTGCCAGCATCAGAGCCCCGCCCCCTCCTTCCGACCGGTGCCGCCTCTGTCGCCTTTCCCCCGCTAACACAGTCCTTATAAATCTGTGATCTTCCCCATGCCTTTTAGACATGAAATGACTCATACAGACGAGCATGGTTTGACAAGTTGCATATAAATGTACCCCACACAGACGGATTACATTTCCTTTCAAAACACATGGGCTTAAAAATTAGGGGGGGGAAAGCACTCGGCCAGTGTTTTTTGGTTTTGCAGAACACAAAACATTTGTGGAATACTTTGGAGTTCCAGAATTTGCCAAACCTCAAACCAAAACATGTTCAGGTTTGTTGATCTCAATCCATCCCAGCACGACCCAGAGGCCCAGGAAGGGAGCAGTATGAGAGGGAAGATGGGGAGCACGCAGCCGCCCGATGGTCCCTTTGGAGGCCTTGGGCCGGTCTCCAGGCCAGGGAGCCTCTCTGCAGCGCCTTGGTCCTGCGTCCTGGGTCCTGCGTCCTGCGTCTGGGTTGACAGCAGAGCCCTCTGAGGGACGCTGGGTGAGGATCCTTACCTCCCCTTCTTCCTGCCTTTATGTCAAGAGATATCCGTGGAGAGTACTCCAGGCCTCCTGCCCCATCGCTTCCTCCGTCCCCTCGATGGGAACCAGGGTGACTGATCTGATTGCTGAGTCTGGGAGGGGGATTCTTCAGGTCCTGCTTGCCTGCCGAGATCTGGCCTTCGAGCTATTTCCACTGGAGAGTGAGCCCAGCGAGGAAGCTCACAGTTCGGGGGAGTCAGCTAATTTCAGGGGAGTCCTAGCCCACTCCTTCAGCCTTCGGACCTATGCCGTAGGCTCCGGACAGCTTTGTCAATAGGCAAACTAGTGGTTTTGTCTCCACTGCATCAGGCTCCTGGGTCTTTCTCAGAATTTATTCCAAGTTCAAATGAGGACAAGAGGTGATGCCCTGGCCAGTTTGGCTCAGCAGTTAGAGCGTCGACCTGTGGACCGGAGGGTCCCGGGTTCGGTTCCCACTAAGGGCATGTACCTCGGTTGCAGTTTGTCCCCGGCCCTGGTTGGGGTTGTGTGGGTGGCAACCACTGGATGTGTCTCTCTCACATCGATGTTTCTCTCTCCCCCCTCCCCCACTCTATCTTAAGATAAATGCAAAAAAAATGTCCTCGGGTGAGGATAAAAAAAAAAAAAAGGACAAGAGGTGATATTCGTGGGGCCTTCCTGAACCCCAGCAGGATCCCGAGTGAGTCCACAGTGTCAGCCCAGTGGTGTCACCGTCATCAGAGCCAGTCTCAGTTCTCCCTGCTTCTTTAGGAAGCGTCCTTCACACGCTTCAGTGTGACGTCACCACGCTTCGAACTGTACTTCTGGAGCTTAACTTTTTCATTTGCATGTAACTGTGTCCCTGATTAGACGAACCCACCAGAAAGGCGTGTGCATGTGTGTGTGTGTGTGTGTGCATGTTTGTGTGTGTGTCCATGTGTGTGTTTGTATGTATGTGTGTTTGTGTGAGTGTGTGTATGTGTGAGTGTGTGTATATATGTGCTGTGTGAGTGCATGTGTGTGTGTGTGTGTATGTATGTGCTGTGTGAGTGCATGTGTGTGTGTGTGTGTGAGTGTGTGTATGTATGTGCTGTGTGAGTGCATGTGTGTGTTTGTGTGAGTGCATGTGTGTGTGTTCATGTTGTAGGGAAGAGTAGCAGTCATCAGGGCCTTTCGGAGTGGAAACCTTCACCAGTTTTGCTTCCTGACATTGTCTCTGCAATGGGAGGGAAATTTTCTTTACTTCCACATTGTTCCTCTGTCTAGATTTATCAGAAGTTGTGTGGTCCAAATCTGGCTTTGAGTGGAGAGTGGGTCAATACATGTTTACCTTTAATGAGACCCAGCCCCAGGGCACAATTTCCAGTTACCTCTGGGAGATAGCTCCTACTGGGAGGAGACCCTAACACCTTCCTGCTCCTGGGGGAAAATAGACTTCCTGGGCTTGAGATGACTTTTTGTCCTGTGATCTGTGTTCCAGGGCTCTGCCCCCTGCTAGAATGTAAGCTCCTTGGAATGGGACTGTACCTTTTTCAGCTTTCTATTTTTAGATTTTTTCCCCCCTATAGTGCCAGGTATACAGAGTAAATTAATACTTGTTTGTTTAGTTACAAAACAATAAACAGAGTTGGAGAGTGGCAGAGAAATGAAAACCCGGGAACGCTGGAATGAGAAAGCCTTACCCCAACCAGGGCTGAGTCAGGTGCAGCAACCGTGGGGAGCTAGCTCTGGACTCCAAATAAGAAGGGAAAAAAAGAGTGAATGTATAAATAGGCTTAGTTTGAAAGACCAAAGGCAATTTTGATTCCAATCTGAGATGGACTGCTGCTGTGAGACGTTGATTTTCCCGACTGCGGATCAGGCGCAAACACCCTCCAGGCCAACTGAGCTGGCTCTGGACGGTGGGGACATGTCTGTGCTGCCTGGCTCCTCGGAGAAGGAGGATGCCCAGTGAGGTTCGGAGTCTGTGAGCCTCAGGAAAGCTGGGATCCCAGGTGCTGAGCCCAAACAGAGGAAGGTTTGGTTGGGAAAGGTCAGTCAGTAGCTAACTGAGAGGTAAAATTACATCTTTGGGGATTGCCACCCCAACGGGAAGCCCATTCCAAAGAGAAGGCAAAGGTCCTGAGGCTGCAGGGAAGGGAGAGTCTTTGCACCGAGTCTTATGGTCCAGAAGCAGCTGCAGGAGGTGCCTCCGTCCACGTGCTGGACAGCCCACTGTGCTCAGCTAGAGGGAGCATCGCAACCACGAGACCCTGCGCTGTGCCGCTCGCAGCCAGGGAGCAGGAGGAAGGAGACTCCTGGGGCTCTCGGCCCGCATCTGTGTGAGAGCCTTGTTCTGTGAGGGGTGGCTGCCAACGTTTTACAGAAAGCCCGAGTCAGGCTTGGGAAATTTTATATAATTCCCAGGGACTTCCTCCAAAGCAAACACATACATAAAAAGGACAGGATTAATATTTTGATCTGTCTGGGGAGTGAGAGGTTCTCCGAACTAGTTTGAAAAGTGCCACGAGGTACATGACTCTGGGTTCTCCCGTCAGCAGCCTTCATCCCGTCTTTGACCTTGTGCCTTTACCCTTGCTCCCATCCTCCCTGCATCTAAAACGTCTGCAGGGGGGCTGTCTCGCGTGACACGGTTTCCTCTGCACGCTCCAGCTGGCATGATGCCCCAGAAGCCCTGCTGTTGGTACCATGATAGGCCCCAGGTGGAGTGGCCCTTCTGTAGCTCAGGGAGATGGTGCAGCTTTGAAGGGGTGTCTCTTTCTCTATGGAGCGCACCCTTGGAGGCTTGACCAGGACACTCAAATTCCACATCTTAGGGCGCGTGAGAAAGGAGGTGGTGGCAGTCGCTGAATGATGGGGAGGTTGGTTTATACGGGCAGATCGTTTGAATAGGTTGCCCCTCACGGGCAAGAAGGATAGGTTCTGCAGGATGAGGTGTAGGAAGCGACCCGAGTCTGAGTTAATTGTCAGCGGCACTGCTGTTTGCTGGGAATGTGGCAGTCCTTTGGGTACCCAGTGTCCCTTCACATAATGCTTTAGGGGATGGTGATCTAAAAATGGAGCCATTAATTGCATTACAGGGATGGATGTATTTGCTTGCTGGAAGAGGATGCATAATGAGACTCATACTTAACCCAAAGGAAGGAATCTCTCCTGGTGGTGGGGAAAATATTTGGGAGTAAAGAATTTTCCTGGGTCCTCCTCTCAAGCAGCTGCTGTCCCAAAGCATTGTTCATCGAGGGAGAAACCATCTCCAGGGGCACAGACAGGAACCCCTGCCAAGGCCCAGCCCCTCCTCACAACACCCACTGCAGACGAGAGTGCAAGCAGAAAGAGGACTGCGATGAGGAATTAAGTGGCCAAGTTCACAGATGGGAAAAGGAAATATCAGCTAGAAAGTAGCCCTAGGCCACTTAACCTTTGCCTGGATCCCACAAGAGACAACTTTTCTTTGGGAGTCAGGGGAGGGAGGGTGCAGGGCGATCTCGGTTACACTCGGTTAGTAGAGTTCTCCGTTGTAACCAAGTATCTCAGATCTTGTCTACACTCTTATCTATCTATTAAGCTGAACATGTGAAGTTACTATAGTAAAATATCAGCAGTTTTATACAGTTCAACCTTATATATTTATTTCTCGTAATTCAAATTCTAAATGTACAAATAATAGTAATAATCATCTCACGTAGTATCTGTGGTCCAAGCTGCCCACTTTTATCTCTGAGTTGATAGGTACTGGTACAGTGTTTCCCATTTTACTGATGGTAAAACTGAGTACATTGAGCTAGTAGCTTTCAGAATTTGCAGATCCAGCAGGGGCAGCATCCAGAGAATGATATCACCCTCCTCTGTTAGGCACAGCTTGCCAGTCAACAGACAGCCTTGCCCTCGTCCAGCTCCAGTTCCCTGTCACCCCTGAAGGCTCACGTAGCCAGCGCAGAGCCAATGAGCTAACCACTTGCCTCCTCTCGACCAGCATGACTTTCCAAGTATCTCACTTTCAATTTCTGTATTTTCATTTGTTCTCCCTAGAGCCATTGGCTATATTTTTTCCAGCCAATCTCCTCCTGTTCTTTCCTGGCAATCTTTCTAGCCTCCGTAGATTTTGCATACTCTTTTGTTGTCCCTGGCATGGGTAAGATTTAGCAGAGCTGTGGGAGTAATCAGCACTGGACTCCCTCTCCGGCCGGCGCGGCTGCATCTACAGTTCAAGATAACTGGCCCCATACTGGACTCTGGCGGCCGCCTCCTGCCAGACTCCTCCTATTCATCCAGGCCAGAGCCGTTCATCATGTCCCCTGGCTTACGGTATTTAGCAATTTTCTCTGCCTTGTTATTTGTTCCCCCTCCTCCGTCGTGAACCTTTTCCACCATTGTCCTCTTGGCCATGTGAATTTGCCAAGGAAGGTTGGCAGCTGTTTTATTATCTATGGCTCTTTCCCAGCGATGGTGTCATCTAACAGAGTGACGTCTTTTTAATGGCTAACATATTGGAGTCTGAAATATCTGCAAGATAATGAGGCCTACAGAGGCTTGAGGGACACGTTTTTGGTTCTTGGAGGAGAGAATGAGAAATGGAATTAGGTAACACAGATCCCTCCACGTTCGATCCAGAGCCAGAGGGCGGACACAGCTTTGGATTCCAGTGAAGCAAGAAAGTTTTCTCTGTTGCAGGTTGCAACCTGAGCAGTTGGAGGGCTTTCTTTTGCTTGAGTTAGACCAATGGTCCTCAAGCTTTGATGTTTTCTTTCATTTTGATATATTTTGACTCTAATCAATCTGTACATATTAAGCAACAATTAGGAGGGAGTCATGTCATGACCTCCATGTTACAGATAGGAGACGTGGGCATGGAAAGGTTCCATAACTTGGCCAAGGTGGCATTAATGAGCAGCAGGACTGCAATCTGAACCCAGTCAGTCTGGCTCCAGAGCGCGTGCTCTTAACCACTATGCAGATTTGCTCCTTGTGTGCTGTAGTATTACCAATTGTTATTTGTTTTACCGGTCATCTTTTATTAGGTGTTGATTACAACATGAAAGGATTCAGAGGTGCTGGGCAAAGGTCATGATCAGGAATGTGGAGTCCACACTGGGCCCTCTTCAGTGGTGCTTGCTCACAGCTCATGCTTGAGTTCCTTATGAGAACAGCAGTAGTTGAAAAGCATGTAAGCTGCCAGCACCATGGAAAGCCCAGCCAGGCTCCCTTTCTTCACGTTGACATACTTGTTGTAATAGCGGCTGTAACCTCTCTGAAGCTCTCCAGCTATGCCTTTAGGGGTGAAGTCCTGCGTCAGTATCCAGCTTGGCAATTCTCCTATTTGACATTCATGAATTTCTTCGCCTTCAATGGTACCGCTGATGCCATCTTGGAGTCCGGGGTCAGTATCACCAAAGGAAAGTTAGACCATTCCAGTCAAATGTGGAGAAGTTTAATATTTTAGTTAGCTTGCTTGTGTTTTCATGGCTTTTTATTGTACTTCTTGAGGCAGTGCAAACTTCATATGGACTGCCATTGCTACCTGTTCAGACTCAGAGGGGACAGGGTTCCCAAACTGGAATCACTGCGTAAGAAACGATTTTAACTCAACTCCAAGCATTTGTCCATTGAACACCTACCCGCTCTTCCAAACCATTGTAAGGCCCATCAGTGACAGCCAATTCATCATGTAGATATACTTTTTGTATCATCTAAAGCCCAGTTTTGAGTTTTGGCTTGTTTTGCCAATTTGCAGACTTCTGTTGGGAGGTCTTTAAAGAATATCCCCAGACAACAGATATTCCGAGGAATCCATCTAGATGTAGAAGCCGATTCCAGATCCAGGGAAGGAGAAGGATGTGTGGAAGGTTTGACCTCACCTCGGTGGACCAAGGGCTGTCTAAGAAAAAGGATTAGGAAGATGAGATACAGTAATGAGATCTGAAAGAACAGTATATTCTTGTGTTGTGTTGGAGCTCAAAGGAACAGTACTGCCCATTAGATAAAACCCAACCATCTACCATGGAATGAATATCCATGGTGTCCCTACACCCCACATCTTACACCTGGAGCTCCACTCACCCCGAACTATTTTCAGTTCCTAGAACATGCCTTCTCTTTTATAGACCCAAGGCTTTGCATATACTGTGAACTCAACTAGGAAAGCTCTTTCTGCCTCTTGGCTGTATAGAAAACTACTGAGTAGCCTTTAATATTAAGCTTAAATAACTGGCCTTTTATGGACTCTTCCTGATGTTTCAGGTATATTAAATGCTTCTTGCTCAGTGCTCCATGCATCTACATATCTCCAGTGTAGCATTTATCACACAGTTCAGAAATTAGTCATTTATGTATTCTCTTTTTGTTGAACAGGACACTCTTAAAGGATAAAGATCTTGTATCCTTTTTTTGTTTTTACCTTAATATCTCCTGAACCTAGTATAATTGTTTTCCGGGTTGGATAACTCCTTTATGATTTCAAGATCCTGATCAGTAGACTTCCACTAGCTCTTGACTTCTGTTGAGAGATGACCACTAGTTTCATCAACTCCTAGCGTGTGTTCCTTTTGTTACCAGCAAATAGGATGGGGGAGGAGTCAAAGGCACAACTACAGAGAAAATAAATGGAAGAAACATAAAAAGCAGTTCTCTATCTCAAGACAAATAAGAAGCAGAAGCCATGCATTGGTATGCTACCTAATAGGTTCATGAATATAGTTGTATTTGTTATAATTATCAAATATTTGCTGAATTTCAAAGGGATGGTCCCAGCATCCTTTTTTTTTTTTTTTTGAATGAGAAGTTTGAAAGAATATTTCTTTGCAGTCTGGCTATTTTTCCAAATCAGTTGATCTCAAGGCATCATCAATTTGCAAAAGAGCTCTTTGGCTTGCGTCTTCTCTTTCCCTTTCTCCATCCTCTTCAGCACATTCTGTTGGTTTGGCCAAGCAGCAGACTGAAAAGTCAAAAGAGAAAGGCCTGGAAATCAAAGAGGTGATTACAGCCAAAGGACTGAACAAAGAGGGTTTGGATATGGCCTCCGTTGTCACTGGAGCAAACGGGAAAGTAAGCAGGAGGGGGACACTTGCCAATTTGATCATCTCTGATTGGAAACCTCAGAGATGACCTCAGTCTCTGGAAGGCAACAAACCCAGAGTGGCTCACCATGTGGAACATGTTAATGATATGTGCTTACCTAAGACCACATTTTTTTATTTATTTGTTAGACAATGAATTTACATTTAAGAACCTTGAGATAAAATTTTACAAAAATAAGGTATAATGATGATGACTAGGTAAACAATGAGTTACTCAGGATAGACTTTGAAAAGACATCCAAGTGGCCGAAGATGGTCATAGGAGGTTGGCAAGGACTCTTGTAAGAAAAGAGGAGAATGGCACTGACGGGCTCACCTAGGGGACTCAGACTCTGCGGAAGACCAGAGATTCCATGACTGGAATGGAAGAAACCAAAGGAAAACCGAAACCTCTCTGAGACCTGAGTCAAGAAAGGCACCATCAGCTATAGAAATGACTCCCAAGTCTCCAATACTAGAGGATTCCTTCTGTCTTGAGAGTATTTTACATCAAGCTGTTTCCCTCAATTTTAGGCTTTGACAAATGAACGCTGTTAAAGTTCATGAAATAATGACTCATATCCATTGAGATCTTGCCTTGCAACAGGCATTGTGCTAAGCACTGGGATATAAAAAACAAACAAACAAACATGGGATTTCAAGTAGACGTGCTGGTGGTGAGAGAGGTGAATTATCTAATACTTCTCTTGCCATGGCACCTCACTGAATCCTGATATATGGAACTAGTACTTTCTAACAATTAGATCTAGCCAGTGAAGCTTATGGAGTTTGAGGAAAAATAAGATGTGGCATATAGTAAACAAATATGATTCATTTTTCTAAGAAGATATGCACTCTGAATACATAAATAGATTCAGTAAGGGTCTAGGATAAATCTATCAGACATGGATCCACAGTGGATTAATAAAGTGTTGTTAGGAATGTGTGGTCTTAGCCAATGTTTTTTGGTAGCCGTGGCTCCTCCTCCATAATTCCATCACCAAAATGCCCTTGTGGTGACAGACCCCTGAACTGGATGGACCGTGGGCGCATCCATACGTGACATGCTTGTCATTCATTACATTCTTCACAGTTAAGGAAAGTCTTTCTGATGAGGATGTGGAAAATGTCTGGCACTCTCACCATTACCCATTGGTAATGGAGCCAGTGGAACCAGAGAGTCAAAGTTACATCAGAGATTTTAGCCCAAGGTCAGAATGAACTTTCTAATAGATTTGTCAAATAACTGAATATTTTCCTTGGGAAATACTCCAACAGAAGCTGGATGACCACCCATGATGGTATCATAGGGTAACATCCAATATCCCTCATAAATTTTTTAAATTTATGATTCTATAACTCAGTCTTTCAGTTGGATTTTGAATTTGGATAAATGGCTAACTGGTCACTATCCTGTATAGAGTTGACTTCTTTAGCCCAGCCAGTGTGGCTCAGTGGATTAAGTGTTGTCCCATGGACTGAGAGGTCCCAGTTCGATTCCTGGCCAGTGCACATGCCCAGGTTGCGGGTTCAATTTCTGGTCAGTGCACATGCCCAGGTTGCGGGCTTAATCCCCAGTGGGGGGTGTGCAGGAGGCAGCTGATTGATGTTTCTCTTTCACATTGTTGTTTATATCTCTCTCTCCCTTCCTCTCTCTCTAAAAAATCAATAAAAACATATAAAGAATTCAAAATAGAGTTAACTATTTTAAATAAAATAATTAATAAATTTGCCACAGTCTCTTTGCCTGAAATGAAAATGAAATCATGATTCATTTTCTATTTCTTTAATAGATACAATACCAGCAGTATCAGCATGCTGTTGGTACTTCACAGTCTTCTGTTACCTTATTGTGAAATGAGAAGGGACTGTTCTTTGTCCTTGAGCTAATATTTTGTCACCATCATTGACATATGTTCTTGGGAAGAATGGAATAGGAGGTGGAACAATAAATAGCTGGACATTTGCAGTGAGTCTCTCATGCCACCAAAGCAAACCCTAAGATGTTCCAAAACAAGGCAGTAAGAGCTCAGCCTGTCCTATTTCTTATATTCATCAAGACTCAGTTTGGCTTTACCTGCCTATTCCCTTATTATTCTGAACCTCCTAATTGCTCAGACTCTTTCTCTCCACAAATAGTTTCATGTACTGTAATCAAAATTAATGTCGGGTGACTGTGTGGAGGTGTCTTCTATTCCTACTTTTAACAGATTAACAGCTAATAAACACCATGCTACACCCTCTCCTCTCCACCTCTTCTAAAAATACAAAGTTTGATTTGCCAACATTGGTATATTTAAAGCCTCCAAGATTCCAGAGAAGACTTTAGAAAGTTAACTGCAAGTAAGGCCTGTTCACAGAGGAAATTTTCTAGCACAAAGAGCCAATCAGTATATCAGCAGCTCATCTGGGGAGAGCCTCAGGGAATCTTATAATCATTTATAAGGAAAGGATATTTGTTCTCACTTAAAATAAAACTTCTCACTTTCTTCTTGGTATGCAAGACAGAAGAGAACTCTGGAAGTGTATTGCCTAGGGAGAAACAGCATACATTTCACCTCAGGAGGGAACCTGTCTTTTCTAGGAAGGGACACCATGTTATATTCCAGTGATTTACACCATTTCTCTACCCTCCTTCCCCAGCCTTCTCCATAGTCCCTGAACTTCCCCTTCCTCCACTTAGATAGAAGCAGTTAATTTTAAAGAGAAGTCAATAATCGTAAGCTGTGTTCAAAGCTTTAAGTGAAACCCCACCTAATACTCTGTTTTGATGATATGGAATAACAGCAAGAAGATGTCTGAGGTAACCTGGATAATTATGTTAAAATGATGTCGGCCAAGACCTCATATAAATGATACAGAGATAGTTTATTGAAGAGTAAAGCAGCAGTGCGTGCATAGATTAATTAATGGAATTTCCAATGTCAATGAAACAGAAGCCTTAACGTATTTGCAAACTATTGAGTGTTTTCTGAACTCTGACAGTCCCAAGTTTCTGACCCTCAAAGACCAGCTTGATTATTAGATTATAAAATACAGATAAATATTTGCAAAAATGTATTGGTCTCTTTGCTTGAGATATAATTTCTAGGATCAACCTCTTTTTTTTGCCTTCAGGTAGGTATTTCTTGTTGCAACAGAAACTCAAGTGTATTTGATTGCTTCCCTTGCCTTTTATTTCTATCGCCTTGCTGGTCAGTTTCATTGACTCCACATACCCAGTGGTGTAGTTGACTCTGGGACAGGCTGTCAGTGCACTCTGGTAATGAGGAGGACATCGTCCTGTGCTGGAGAAACAGCCAGTGCTACTCTCTGCTCAACTCTGTTCATGATATTAGTGACCCTGGCCTTACATGTTCTTTTTTTCATGCAGACCAAACCTCCTTTGAAGAAAGGTCAGCGTGAAATTCCATCATAGTTATGACTTGCTTGCAAATAATCTGAATTGGGTTCATTTCTTCTTCCTCTTGCCACCCAGTGTCATTTGTGCCATGTGCTCTTCCAGACTGATTTCTGGTGGTGCTGTCTCTCGGTGTCCATGTCTGTGCCACTTGCCAGACAGATCACCCAGGGTCTGGAAAAAGTCTGTGTGTTTCTTGGGATTATTTACAGCTTCCTTTGTTGGCTTTTCTCTCTGCAGAACCGGACTGGAAGCCATCATGGAGACTTATGCGTTCTGGAGACCCCCTGTGCGCACACTCACCTTTGAGGATTTCACCACCATGCAAAAGCAGCAAGGTAAAGCCCTGGGCAAGGCCTCTGCTCAGAGGTCGGCCGGGGAGGGAGTGGGAGCTGAACTGAATATAGCACATCTGGCCCCAAGCCAAGGCTGATTTTCCAGGAACACAGAGAACTTGGTAGCTCTGTAAATAACCCGAGCATCAGCACCTGTGCAAACAGGCCAGTTCCAGGGGCAGCATTTCAGCTGGCACCCCAAATTCTCCCTTCCTAAAAGCAAGGTTATACATTCATGGTTATGGTGGTGGTGAAATGATCATTTCTATCACTAAGCATTCATGAAGCCCTTGACATTCAAAGAGGTCTTCATAATAACTTCATTTATTTCTTGTGACAGCCTTAGCAGTTTTCTTATTCTAGTTTTGTGAATGAGAAAAACTTAGCATTGGGCAATGGGAATACGTCGCTCCCGGTTTAAAAGGGAGGAGGGGGCTGCTGCAGACCCTTCTGAACTTGTAACTTGTGCTCTCCTTTTTTGCTTATGTGGGACCCGCCTCTCTAGTCGAGGGGTTAGGTAGACTCCGCTTCCTCCACTGCTTTGTGCTTTTCACCCAATTTCTAACACCCCTTCCCTTGTAGCTCAGGTGGAGAAACCTGTGGCCATGTGTACAGATGGCTCGTGGGCTGATTTCACCTCCTTTCTCCATCCAGTCAGGACTCTCCCAGGCACAGCACCCATTCATCTGGGTACCAGTGTGAAAGCTTTCCACTGTGCCAGACACCTGTGAATCTCTCTCTCCAGTCTTTTCCTGCTCGGAAGTGACACTGGTCAGAACGACAGATGGAGCCTATTCTGTTCCATCAAAAGGCTACCATTCATAGAATCCCAATCTTTGAACTCGTGGCTTTGTGCTATGGGAGGTCATTCTAGGACTTGACAGTACAGCGTCTGGTACTTTATACACTGAAAAAAGTTTGTGACTTAAAACACTGAAATCTGTCAGGTTCTAAGGTGGATGTAGATTAAAAGCATGGGCTCTGCAGTCAGACAGCCTGAGTTAGGCTCTTATCACCGTTCCTTTCTAGCTTTACAGACTCAGTCAAGTCCCTCATCCTTTCTGAGACTTAGTTTTCTCATCTGCAAAATGGGAGCATGTAATATAATTTTTGCAAGGGTTAAATGAGATAATACATTTAAAGAGATAGGACGCACTCAATACATGCTAGCTGTCGTCTTCATCATCTTCATCAAGCTTGTCTCTCTCTACCCAAGAGAAAAGTGAATCAGGGATAAGAGATACTGCTTTTCTAATGATTATTAAAAACATGATTAGACCGTTCATCTTTACCAAGATCTGGTGAGGCAAATGATCCAGAATGTCTCCCTCTTTTTTGTAAGTGGAAGAGAAATGGAAGCTCTTCATATCAAGTGACTTGCTCCCTGTAAAGCTTTGATAGAAGCAGGTCAGTAAATATTCAGGGTGTTATACTTCCCTTTTTAAAAATTCTCACCTGAGGACATGCTTTTATTGATTTTAGAGAGGGAAAGGAGAAGGGGAGAGAGAGAGGGAGAGGGAGAGGGAGAGGGAGAGGGAGAGGGAGAGGGAGAGAGAGAGAGAGAAACTTCGATGTGAGAATAATACATCTATTGTTTCCTTCCCACATGTGCCTTGACTGGGAATCGAACCCATGACCTTTCAGAGTATGGGATGATGCTCCAACCAACTGAGCCACACCAGCCAGGGCCAGGGTGTCATACTTCTTTTAGGTCTTCATGGCCCTTTTGAGGCAGAGGTTTTTATGGGGAGTCAGGAAATGTGGGCCCTTATCCTTGATTGTCACTAACTCTGTATAATATAATCTTGGGCAAATTACTTCTCTGGGCCCCCGTTTCCTCACCCACCAAAGAGGGACACTTTTTTTGTGAGGCCCTTCATATAAACATGCTTTCTAAAGGGAAACTTATCACGCAAAGACACTTGACCATATTTATTCATGAGGTGGCCTCTCACTTCTAGACCCTTGCCTTGCTCATTGACTTTCTGAGCTCTAGCTCAGCCTGGAGGCTGGTATGAGAAGGTTGGCAGGAATACTGCCAGTTCCTGAGAACAGGTGTTGGTGGTGACATTGTATTCACTGCTGTGTCCCCAAGTTTACTACAGGGCCTGGCACCCAGGAAGTACCTAATGAACAATGAATGAGGTCACTTGGTGGCATTGTGGCTCAGGCAGGCGAAATCACTGTCTGATTACATCTTGGAGCACAACCACCTACTATGTGTGGCTGTGGAGTGGAACTGAGGATGCAAACTGCATGTCACCAGCATGGGGGGCCCTTGGCAGGTGCTTCTACTAAACAATTATCGATATGAAGACTTATTGCTGATACTTTGTGAACAGTGGTTTAAGAGAAAATGAACTTTCGAAGTAAAATGTCACACTTATTTCGTGACTGCCTTTTTCATTGATGGTGGCGAGGGGAAGAATGAGCTGGAATTATTGGATACATATGTCAGTGGGATGAGCTCGAGGAAAAGCCAAGCCTCTATATTAAATAGTTTAATTGAAATACATTTTGAACTATACACTGAACTTGATCCAGATTCTCATTATTTAAAAATATGTGGCTTGGTTTCTTGACATTAACAAAGGATGTAAAAGTAACAATACCCATTTCCTCTTCCTTGAAGAACTAAGAGTTCCAGTAACTCTGGACAGTATCACTCTTAACATGAGGAAAAGAGACATGGCCGTCTGTGTTGGACGGTTTTTGTGTCTTAGAAGAAGTAAGAGAGCGGTGAACTTCTGGAGGAAACTCCGGTGGTGGACCGATTATGTAGCAGAGTACTGGCAGTGTGGGCACCGAACCTAACATCCAAACGACGACTGACTCAGCAAGGCGTCCAGTTACCTCACTGCTTCAAACACACGGCCACCTGGCATGTCAGATGCGTGGCCCAGGGCCGTTTTGAGCCGCTGTTGCATCAACCTACCTGCTTGGATGAAGAGAAAGATGCTTTTTCATCCTGCCCTTGCTTCATTTTTATTTCTCTTTTATCAAGATCCATCTGTTGATAAAGTTTCAAGGAAAGCCCTTAGGTGAATTAGCCACAGGTTTGCAAAACCCAAATACTTCTGTTTTTAAAAACATATTGAATAGGTGTTCTATATAGTCGTTTTCTCTTATGAGAAGAATGCATGGGATTCTTGATGTCTGCCTTTTACACAAAAGGAAACTGAGGCATAGAGCAGTCTAGTACCGTATCTGCAGTTAAGTGGTGGAAAACTGAGCTGAGAACTCCAAAGTGTATCTCATACTTGACAGGACAGTTTCCACCAGACCACTTATCTTTCTTCATTCTTACTTAGTACAGCTTTAATTTTCTGCAAAAAAGTTTAGTTTACTCTTCCAGTTGATGGCTTATTATTCAACAACTTGTGTATTAACTGTAAATAGTTCCATGTTCCATTTTCATGGAGTCAAGTGTATCTTCAGACATATTCATTTAGAACTAACAAGGGAGTTTATGTGTTTGGAGAGTCTGGGGATAGACATTATATTTCAGGAATGGCTTGTGCTTGAACACTGCTAGTGACAGGGACAGAATGAACTCACCAACGAAGTTATGCTTGGGAAAGTTGACTGAGAAAATACAGAGACAGAAGAAAAGAAGTAACAGCCCAGGTCAGTTGTAGCCAAGTTCAATCCCATTGTTCAGATGTTGTTCTGATGGTGATGTTCTAAGACATGTGCAGTGGAGCTATTGTATGGCCAACACTGAGAGAGCGTGTGAGCAGCATCTCCAGGTGTATCTGACAACTCTCGGGCTGAAAGGAGCCGCTCTCGACTAGCGAGCCACCCTGGCTGGAGCTGCATTATGTTCTCCATCTGTAGAAACGAGACCTGCCATTTATAGAAGCCCTCCCTCTCCTCACCTGGTGGCACACATCACTAGGCAGATTTCAACATCACTGGCTGTTGTAATGTTGGTCAGGTAGTTAAAGTTTGGATTATGGGGATGTGTATTAATTAGAGGCTGGTCAGTGAGAGGGATCAGTGACTGAGCAAATTCATACTAGTAAGATTGGGAAAGGAGCCTGGCCGGTGTGGGTCAGTGGTTGAGTGTTGACCCATGCACTAAGAGGTCGCTGGTTCGATTCCCAGTCAGGGCACATGCCCAGGTTGTGGGCCTGGTCCGCAGTGGGGGCATGCAGGAGGTGGCCAATTGATGTTCTCTCTCATCGATGTTTCTCTCTCTCTCTCCTTCTCCTTTCCTCTCTCTCTAAAATCAATAAAGAAAAAAAAATTAAAAAAAGAGGTTGGGAAAGGAGAACAGTTTAATGGAGAGCGGTCTCTGAACCACTGTGTGATCACTGTGATGATTCAAAACTAGCCAGTTTCATGTATCACTGAGATAAGGATTAATGCCCAGGGGAAGCTCATGACAGGGATTGGAGAACATCTCAATTTTTGCTAAAACAGTTATCAGTTACATTTTCTATTTGGTCCCAAAAGTCCCTTATACTCAATGTGTCCAAAACTGAGTCTACCATTTATCTCACAGACTTGGTTCCCTCTCCTGGAAGGACACCACCCTCCGGTCATCATACTGGAGCCCCCACCTCACCCCTCAATGACCATTACCAGATTCCCAGACCCATCCACGTCTCAATCTCCTTCCCTACCACCCTACTCCGAGGTGCCGTCATTCCTCACCCGACTCCCTTCTCAGGTCCCCCGGCGCCCTTCGCTGCCAGTGCCCTGGACCTACATCTGTTTAGTTTTAACTCTGTTGGGAAAGGTCATGTGCCTCTGTCCCAAGGTTTCCAGCAAAACCTCACTGAGTCTCACTGACTCCAATTGAGTAACCTGACCGATTGCGTGGCAGTGGGGGTGGGGAACACGACGCCTGGATTGTCCAGGCGCAAGTCACATCTTCCCTGGAGGCCGGGCGGAGGAGTGCGAGGAACACAGGGTGTCGCCCAGTGGGAAACCAGGGGCCGCTGCCAGGAGAGAAGCAGATTAGTTCCAAATCACAGTAACAGCGGATGTGCACGGGGCAGGGAAGGCAGTGAAGCCGGTAGCAGAGAAACAAGTTTCTGGAAAGTGAAAAAAGAAGTGGGGGCAGTCCACCCAGGGAATGGGGTAGGCGTAAAACAGGCCATCGAAGCAGCAGAGACCAGTGTGCGAAATGAGAATGGGCGACTCTGTTAAACGCTGGTTTAAAGGGAAGAGGTTTGGATCTAACTTTAACTTCACGGCGCAGGACGCGCGCGGAGCCGTTCTGAGACTGAGCCCACGCAGTCCCATCAGCGCTCCCACGCTTCACGTTTGCGTTTTGAGATGGGTCTTCATTTCCACCGCGGGTCCTTCCTCGATGGGGACGGACAGGGCTGTGATTATTAAACTTGATGGCGACTGGGTTTATTCCCTGGGATCAGTCCACAGGGTGCTGACATTTTCCCTCGTACCTGTTGGAAAGCCTCGGAGAAGGCTGCTCAAGGACACACAGTGAGTCAGTGAGTCAGCACCTCTCCAGAGCTGGGTGGCACCCCACAGATGCCATCCAGTTGCAGGAGAGAAGAGTCTGGCTCGTGGAACCAAGTAATTACATGGAAATTTATTCTTTACTAGCCCAGATGGGGTTTTGTTTTACCGGTTTCAAGGTTGTTGTTGGTTTTTTTTTGGTGGGGGAGGAGCACAACAAAATGAACCCAAAAGGAAGCTGTATGTGAAAGCCTGGAAGTGATCAATTTAAAGATGCAAAAGTCAGCGGGTTTGCTAGTCAGGATTTTCACGGTCACATTTAACTGTCTTCATGGTACACAAGTACATTCTGGGTTACTGTCCTCATATGGAATCACATGTATTCTTTTTCGTTATTTTGGCTGTTAGTCTTGAATATTGGAGCAAATAAATGTTGAATTTAAATGTTAATGAGCATCTCCTCACTTTGATCAACAAATAGAGTAGAGTGCAGGGACGTGGGGCAGGTGGGGGATTGTTATTGGAATGCCAGAGCGTTTTTTGTACTTAGGGCATTATGTTTTTAACAACATTATTTTAGTTTCAGGTGTACAACATAGTGATTACAATGTGGTTACCACGACAAATCTAGTGAATGTCTGTCACTGTACAAAGTTATTACAGTGTTGTTGACTGTATTTCCTATGCGCTACTTCCCTGTTCACTTATATGTGGAATCTAAGAAATAGAACAAACAAACACAAGAAAACAGAAAGACTCACAGAGGCAGAGAACAAACGGATGGTTGCCAGAGGGGAGAGGGGAGAGCGAAAAAGGTGAAGGAGATTAAGAGGTATAAACTTCCAGCTATAAAATAAGTTACATGTATGGGCATTACATTTTAATCACCTCTCAGAAGTGGACTAATTCCTCTGAGTGTAGTCAGTGCTCTTAATCCACTGGGGAGAGGTACCAGTCTACCTATTTGTGTTCAAGTCTGCTTTGCTTGATCTGAGAAGAGGTGGAGACATGGGCATCCTGTGCCCACCTGGGCAGAGGTGAGTGGGGAGGGGCGGATAATTCGGAGAGGAAACAGAGTTGGGAATATGGCCCTTTGAGAATACGGCTCTGGTGGGTCCATAGCTGTCATGTACCCAGTGCTCTGCCCTGTAGCCTATTCTTTCCAGGCATCTACCTGTGACACAGGTCTCACCAATGGAGAGACCAAGATGCTCAGCTCCATGGACAGAGGCCAACATTTGTGAGTCATCCCATCAGAACCCCAAAGCACCAAGATTCCCTTCCCCCTCCTTCACTCCTTCACTCGTACAAGGGAAGAGAAAAGGAAACAAATATTTAATACCTGTATGCACTTTGTAATATATATTACTTCATCTATCTCTTAAAACATCCCCACCAGGTAGAGATTTATAATTGCATTTATATGGAGAGGCTAACTTGCTAAGCCAAGAAAGCAGCTGGGATTGGAACTGGGTTTGTTTGACCCCATAGACCATGCTCATCATTTTTTAAAAAAAATAATTTTTCTTTAATGATTTTAGAGAGAGAGGAAGGGAGAGGGAGAGAGATAGAAACACTGATGATAGAGAACATCGATTGGTCACCTCCTGCATGTCCCCCACTGAGTATTTGGCCCACAACCTGGGCAGATGTCCTGACCGGGAATCAAACTACCGACCTCTTGGTGCATGGGTTGACACTCAACCACTGAGCCACACCGGCCAGGTGCTCATCATTACATAAAGTTTAAATCAAGACCCTAGAGCATTGACCTGGCAGGTAGAGGATGGGGGTGCAGGAGAGGGAGGCATGCTTTTCTCCGAGAGGCAGTTCTGACCCCTCTGTATCAGCGTGGCCTGGCCTCCCACTCTGACCACGCTTTTCTGCTTTGAGAGGCCTCTAGGCAGCCAAGTGTTGAAATGCACAGGGAGGGCAGCCTGCCTCCTTATGCTTATTTAGCACTTGGCTGGCACTCCCAATCTTGTTTAACAGCTGACAAGTTGTTAGATCATAAGAGAGTAAAGACTTCTCAGTATCTTAGCTTGCTTCTCCACACAATGCACAGCACAGTCTTCTCTATGTGGACTTTGAGAACTCGCTGCTCTCTGTATTGAGTAAGTTCATTAGAGCATTTCTTCAAAGTGAACAGACACATTGCGACCTTCTCTTGGACAGGTTGGCTCTCCCGCTTCAAACACTAGTTCATAGGGGGGGCTCCCACCCCCTGAATCTCAGCAGGCCACCAAGTCTCATTTCCAGTGAGTGTCATTTAAAAGCCAAAGCCAGCTGACTACAGACTTTTTAACATGTGCCTCTCATCTGCTCAGCAGAAATCCCTGTGACTTGTTAATAGTTCCCTTCTTATTTTTTTGTAGTGAAACCAATTGAGGCCTTAAATCAGTACCATTCATTCCATCCTGGGCCATCCGAGAAAACCATTAGAGCTGTAAAAAGTCATCTGCTCCGTGCTGCATTTCCTGCTGCAGGGCCGGGCCAGCACCCGACGGAGCGGCCCTGGAACAGGACAGTGCAGTGTGCCGGACAGGGCCTCTCCGGAGGGACCACATAAACACCAGGCCTGGGAGAGCAAGGATGGGCTTTCAAAGAGAGGAGACCAGATACATAGCCCATAAAACACAACTCTCTTTACAGCTGGAGTCAAGTTTCTCCATTTGTGCCGTAACATTTATTTCACGGAAGCTCACGGCATGCAGGGTGAAAGACAAGGGAAAACGTGTAGAATGCCTCTAAGAGGAACCACAGGCTTACAGAAAACGAATTCCTGAGCTTCCTGTAAGGCCCTGCAGGCAGGGCATTCAGAGGTACCAAAACAAGACACATGAAAGGTTCTTTCTCATCTTTCTCAGTCTTCCCCTTCCAGAGCACCTTCATTATATTAAAAGGATTTCCTGGAAAGTACTTGTTATTGGCCAGTCATACTTTATTTTTATTTATTTTTTGTTATTCCTTACCCGAGGATATTTTTTTCCATTGATTGTTTTAGAGAGAGTGGAGAGGGAGTGGGAGAGGGAGAGAGAAACCTCGACGTGAGAGAGAGACATTGATTGGTTGCCTCTCGCATGCGCCTGGGCGGGGGCTGGGGATCCAATCTGCAACCCAGGCCTGTGCCTTTGACCAGCAATCAAACCCTTCGGTGCACGGGACACCGCTTTAACCACTGAGCAACACCGGCCAGGGCAGCCATTCACACTTTAGCATCAACTGAATCCTCAGATACAAATATAATTCTGAGAAAAACAGACACTGAAGTCTATCAGTTCAAGCCCCTCGTTTCACAGGTGAGAGGAATTAAGAAGAAGCCCACCTAGCCTGGGGTCATGAGCTGGATGGATGCCAGTGGACCTGGGGTCAAGCTTGGCACTCTCCCTACTATGGTTAGCCGCTGGCTTACATTGTCCAGAAGTATTTACAATGTTGGCCTTATCTTAATTTATGGACTAAAAGTCTTTTTACCTCTCTTAAAGGAATTTAAGGCATAAACAAGAACCAAGGAAGGATAATTTCCTGAAATGACTCTAATATCAGCAGCTATTTATAACTAAATCCAGTTCTACCTTGGAAGTTCACCGGGGAATTCTTTTGACCAAGAAAGAGATATTAGTTGGGCTCTGTGAAAATTTAACACTGAAAAAACTATTAAGAGCTAAATTTGTATTTCTACACCCAATACTACTACCATATCTGTATCTGTAGGCTGATGCCTCCTTTTCCTGCTAAAAATGAACTTTGGCTTCTCTTTGAGGTACCTGCCTCTCTATTTGTGCATCTGGACCCTCTTCCCTGGCACACTGTGAGTGGTTTCTTTGCATCTCAATATCTGGAATCTTACCAGTTTTCTTCGCATTTCCCTCACTGATAAAAACCTTATTCCTGTTTTTTTTCCCACTTAAAATCTCCTTTACCCTTTTAAAGCAGCTTAGGTTCCAAGAGCCCCTTCATGAGTTGTGATGACCTAAAGGGTACCGTACTCCTTGAGGAATCATGGCTCTCAATAGTTCTGGGCAACTCCCCACCTTGCCCTGAAGAGGAACCCCACCATGGGAGATTCCCTGTGGAAGACAAAGCAGCCACTCAGTCTGGAGAATTCAAACGAAAGGTCCAGCAGCCCCAGCACTCACCAGTGTCTTGAACTCCAGTGGGGAGACAGGAAGTGGATGCTATACTGTGGCTTCCTGGCCTGGGAGAGGGGAGGCATGAAAGGTCATTTTTGGCCTTCTTAAACTATCTGAAGGCCAAAGCAGGTTGTGTTGGACTGGCCCTTTGTCTGCTGGTGCACCTGCCACCAGTCCAGTTCTAATGTCCACATGTCATAAGAGCAACCCTTTCAGATACAGATTCAGGGACGTTATGAGTTGAAAGGGACCTATAGGTCCTCTCCCCCAAAATGTGCTCCCTAGACCAGCAGTGTCAGTATCACCTGAGAACTTACTGGAAAGGCAAATCCTCAGGCCCTGCCCCAGACGTAGACAATCAGGAGGAACTCTGGGATTGGGGTCAGTGATCTGTTGCAAACCCTCCAGTGATTCTCAAGCACATTGAAATTTAGGAATCTCTGCTCGGGTACTTTGTTTTTTGAAATCAGAGGTAATATTTTTAGATCTTTATTAAACTCATCACAAAAGTATCTATTATTCATATGTACATTTCTGGCCTTTTAGTTCTTGCTCGGGTACTTTGAAATAAGGAATTTGGTTCGTATCATTGGTTCTCAAGTGGAGCTGCACATTAGAATTATTTGGGGAGCTTTAAGACAGTATGGATATGGAGGTACCATGCTTAGAAATTCTCATTTAGTTGGTCTGAGGTGGGATTCTGGAACGTCAGCAGTTTTTAAAGCTTGCAACTTCTCTTGGCTTGAGAACCACTGATCTAACTCAAGTTCTCATCTTCTAGATAGAGAAATTGAAACCCAGAGGGGAAAGTGGTATGCGTATGGTCAGACTGGGGGGTTAGTGTAGCCACGTGGTGAGTAGACGCAGATCTCGGGACTCTCTTCCCCTTTGGCTCTTGTCCTCAGAAATATCCCAAACCCAAAGACTACATTTACAGTATGTGTTCCAGTATCAGCCTGGGCAGGCCTTTACAAATGGAGATCAGCAGGGCTTCTGGACTGTGATTATTTCATTTTGGGTTAGCTTTGCTGTGTGCCTAACCTAGCTCTTGTAATTGTGCTCATGTCTTTCCTAGGACAGAACTTCAATCCCATACCCCAGTTCCCACTCCCTGGCCCCTCTGCTCAGCCCTCCCAGGCCTCAACCTTGACTTGGCCACCCTGCCCCAAGAACTCTAGTTCTTTTGAGAGTAAGGTCCTGAGATTTGGTGTCCTGTATTTTTAGCTGGAAGATTAAATATGGTGAAGAGAGCCACAGCACCAGGTTAAAATACATATTTAATGCATTTCCACTGAGAATGGGAACAGTTGAGCTGGTGGATTTTAATGCTCATTACCAGAGGTCTTACTGGAAAACAAAGTTGAGGCAAGAAATGGCAAAGTGAATATTAGAAGGTTTATTATTATTTTTCTAAAAAACAGGACTTACTAAGACCCATTTCCCAGAAACACAAGAGGTTAGTGTTCTTTTTTGTCATCCATGTTGTCCTCTCTTTTGGAGTGTGTGTGTGGAATCACCGTAAGTTTGCTGAGTTAAGAGAAAGCAGTAGTTACCTAAAAATCAGCCCATCTTGGACACTCGAGGGTCCCTCCCGCATGACTTGCGTCTGGCCTAGACAGACTCAACTTAAAGGCCTCTGTCTCAATGGAATTCCTGTTTTATTTTTCAGGGGGCAGCACAGGCACTTCCCCGACCACCTCCAGCACTGGCACACCATCCCCTTCAGCTTCTTCTCATCTTCTATCTCCATCCTGTTCTCCTCCAACTTTTCATCTGGCCCCCAACACTTTCAACGTGGGCTGTCGAGAGAGCCAGCTGTGTAACCTGAACCTCTCTGATTACCCACCCTGTGCCCGAAGCAACATGGCTGCCTTGCAGAGCTACCCAGGGCTGAGTGACAGTGGCTACAACAGGCTCCAGAGTGGCGCTGCCGCCGCCACTCAGCCCTCCGAAACCTTCATGCCTCAGAGGACTCCATCCCTGATCTCAGGAATACCAACTCCTCCCTCGTTGCCTAGCAACAGCAAGATGGAAGCCTACGGCGGCCAGCTGGGGTCCTTCCCCACTTCCCAGTTTCAGTATGTCATGCAGGCAGGCAATGCGGCCTCCACGTCCTCCTCGCCACACATGTTCGGGGGCAGCCACATGCAGCAGAGCTCCTACAATGCCTTCTCTCTCCACAACCCTTACAATCTGTACGGATACAACTTCCCCACTTCCCCGAGGCTAGCTGCAAGCCCAGAGAAACTGAGCGCCTCTCAAAGCACTTTACTCTGTTCTTCGCCTTCCAATGGGGCCTTCGGAGAGAGGCAGTACCTGCCCACGGGGATGGAGCACGGCATGCACATGATTAGCCCTGCAGCCAATAACCAGCAGGCGACTAACACCTGTGATGGCCGGCAGTATGGGGCGGTCCCAGGCTCCTCCTCCCAGATGTCCGTGCACATGGTTTAATGGCCAGCCCAGACACCACGGAGCCACAGCAGCCAAGGCCCCAGGTCTCCATGGGCATATCCTTCTGTTTGGGAGCCCAAGGCCTTTGAAACACAGGAACTGCGATTTTTTTTTTTTTTTTGGTTTTGGTTTTTTTTCCGGAGGAGGAAAGCATATACCCAAGAACAACAAGAGACATTTAAGCCACTGAAGTATACTTGCAGTGGAATGATCTCCGATTCAGTGGCCATTCTCCTGCCTTCTCAAAGCTTAGTTTTATAAAGCATCGTCTACTCCAGAGTGGTCTTTGAAGAAACTGAATAATCATTTTATAATAATGTTAAGGGAGATGCTAGCATTTAGCAGCCATGAAGTTAGCCACACACACATACAGACCTACCCATACATACATACACACATATGTTCACACACAAACTCATACACACATATACATGCACACTGACTCAGAACTGGGCGAACTCTGTGGAGGGAGGCCCGGAATGGCTACTTTCACCGAGAAGTTGTCTGTGTTCAACACGAGACGGACCCGGCCGGCAGTGGCTGCCCGCCTTCTCCCCGGCAGCATACCCTGTTTCTGGAATGAACCCTGTATCCTGGAACCCCTTCCCATCGATGAGGGTGGAAAGACATCAGTACTACAACTGGACTTGGCTTCTTGAAGAAAATTGCTTTTAAACTTTGGTTGTCTTCACTCAGTATGCTATCATTGACGTTCCCAGTGGTGCCCGTGAAAAGATGGAGAGAGAGAGAAAGAGAAAGGATAGAGGGCAAGAGAGAGGCAGAGAGCAAGACTGACAGAGGAAGTGTGAGCAGTGATGAGAGTTTTAATTTACCAAGGAAATTTGGTTTTGGGTTGTTTCTCCCCGTCCCCCCTAAACCCTACAGGTTATCGAAAGAGTCATGACGTTATTGAGGAGTAAACGTCTCTGGGACACTGTGCATGGTCAAGGGCAGTGGTGACAGGGGCCAGGCAAGGAATGCGTCTTGATCCCACAGCTCTGACCACTGTGATGCGGAAGAGGGTGCACCACGCGGGAAGTGCCGATTCCAGAACACGCAGCCCGGCAGGGGAAGGGACGTAGGGGCGTGTGACGACTGAAGAGTGTGTAACCCCCGGCAGATGAAACCAAGTGCAGAGGCCACAGAGAGGCCTGGCCTTTGCGTGCCGGGTCCAGACACCTGGCCGGCATCAGCGGCCCCACAGCCCCTGTGACAGGAGAAATCCTGCCATGTCCCAGGGAATTGCAGATGGGCCTTCTGCATCCTTCCACCTGCCCTTAGAGCTCCATTTTTATCCAATAGTTCATTGCATTTTGATGTTTTGGGTTTTTGCCTTCATCTTTCCCTTCCCCTTCAAATCCTTTAATGATAAGAGAAACAAGTGGAGTTTGGTGCAAGCTAAACTTTTTAAATGGTGTGGAAATGCAAATGATACCAAGTAAAATAATACAGATATTATTAAGATTTTTGGTTTTGAGGTGTTGTAGATAAGTGTATTTATGTGCCTAGTGGGGAATTCAATATTATGAATATTAAAAAAAGGGGGCAATAAAAAGGGTATGTAAAATATGTATGAAGAAAAGGTGTATAAAAATTTGCCCTTATGCACGGAACTCTGTTTCTAAGTGCCAAGCACAGAAAGCCGCTAAATAAAATCTTTGCCATTGTTTCCTGCGTGTTTGCTTTATGGGGAGATGAGAATGGCAGCCTGTGCACGGGCTCTGCGCGCTCGCTCCACGACGTCGCGGGATCTGTATTCAGACCTCAGGAAGGAAACATTACCGTCCTCGTTTTACGATCAGTATCTGAGCTCCAGAAAGATTGAGCAGACTATCCAGAATCAGACAGCCCGTCAGAGAGGGAAGTAGAACTTGAAACCAGGTCTGGTTCCAGGGGGACGTTCACTTCCAGACTCGCCGAGGGAGCCTGCGAGCGTCTCCCAGCCCCGCATTGTAGCTGCGGGCAGGCATCACACGGATATCTCGGGGAGTCCTCCCACAATTCAGTGAGATAGGTGTTATTTTCATCATTTTATAGATCTGGAAATAAGCTTTAAAAAGGTTAAGTACTTGGCCCGGTCGATGTGGCTCAGTGGATTGAGCCAGGGCCCATGGACTGAGAGGTCCTCAGTTGGATTCCTGGGCAGGCACATGCCCAGGTTGTGGGCACCCACCCAGTCGGGTTTGCAGCCCACGGAGGTCTCACTCATCATTGATGTTTCTATCTCTCCTTCTCCCTTCCTCTCTCTGAAATCAATAGAAACAAACTAAATAAATAAATAAATAAATAAATAGATTAAGTAGCTGACCAAGGCCCTCAGGTGGCTAGTGGCCGAGCTGGCAATTTGTCCACAAGGTCTGTGCAGTTAACACTAAGTCATTCCTCAGCAGCCCCGTGAGGAACAATCAGGAAGGAAGGTACATCCTACGGGGCTGAGCAAAGACTGCCTCTGTGGCTGGATTTACGTGGTATGTTTAATTGTAGATATGTACCCCCTCCTTTGAATGTGACACCACGGCACGGGAGGACTGAGTTTGAGTTGTCATGCACCTAATGATGACTTCTGAGAGACCGGTAATGTGCCTGGGGCTCTTCCACATAAAAGCGCTTTCCCGTATTGTCTCATTTGAACCCTGTGATGACCATGAGGGGTGGACAGGACAGGAAGTATTGTTTTCTACATGGGAGACTAGGGTTATAAAGGTTGTGACATGCCTGTATTTAAATGGGGATGGGACACCGCAGAGCCAGGACTGGGACTCTCCTGTTCTTACCCCGGCGTCGACTGTTTCTTGGTGGGCAGTTTACACTGGGGACACACTGACCCATGTCACCAGGGCTTGATTTGGGGGGTTCGGGTTGCTGACCACCACACCCATTCGTTGGAAATGGAGCTTGGTTTGGGGGAGAAAAACCTTAATTAATCATTGCTTTGGTTTTATAAATAACTTCAAAGAGTGGCATGCCAGTTAATTCCATCAGCCACCGGACCATTGTCAAACAGCTGGGACAATGGCCGACTGAGGACCTTGTGGTTTGTAGGTTCTGGGCATGACATGTCTCAAAACTGAAAAAGACTCTTCAATTTGGAAATCTTTTAGTCAGCCCTTGGCTTCATAACAGGAGACCTACAACAACTACTCATCAAGCTTATGGTTATTTCTTTCTCACACATGTGAGGCCAATGACAGCACACCAAATATCGTTCATGGGTCTGTGTTTGAGGTTTTTGGTAACATATAATCATAATGTGCCAAGTAGCAAACTTGACTTAGAAATCACCATATTTTCATTTAAGAGTAAGAATAAGAATTTTAATACTTATTTAAGTATTAGGTACAGAAAATTTCTGTAATTTGGATGAATTAGAACAATCCAAATCAGTTACATCTGAATTATGACATATGTTTCTATCCATAACTGAGAAGTAATAAAAAAATATCTATTTTGCCCTGGCCAGTTTGGCTCAGCGGTTAGAGCGTTGGCCCGTAGACCGGGGAGTCCCGGGTTGGATTCCTGCTAAGGGCACGTACCTCGGTTGCAGTTTGTCCCTGGCCCCGGTTGGGGTTGTGCGGGTGGCAACCAGTCGATGTGTCTCTCTCATGTTGATGTTTCTCTTTCTCTCTTCCTCCCTCTCTCCCTCCCGGCCAATAGAAGGATATTCCTCTATCAGTTAAGGTACTCCACCCTTGCTCATGTTTCTTGAGGAAAAGCTGTCTTATTCCTCTTCGCATCCTCAATGCCTAGGACAGTTCTGGCCTCTTACAGAATCTCAATACATATGCATTCTTATTGCTGCATTTATCAACCAAACCCATTTTTCAAGGATAGTGCAAAATGATTGCATTCACTCCAAATTAATGGGACCTAAATTAACAAGGATTTATTGTTCTTCATGTTGTATTCTTTGACAGATTAATGTAAATTTAATTTAGATACTAGCTTGCCAGCATCCTTACACATAATGGAGGATTAAAAAATGGCATGCCATGGCTTTTTTCTTGAAAGGGTTCACTTTTCAGGCAGTCACACACATGTGAGGCCAATGACAGAAGACACTCTCTGCAAATTCCGACGCTCAGGGTAAGAAGGTGAGGGTGGGATTGTCTTCACTGGGGAGGTCGAACTTGATTGAGCTTTGAAGGATGCTCAGAATTTTTATAGAAGGAATGACAGGCTAAGAATGCAATACCATTTCAAAATTCAGTAAAATAAGTTTCAGAGGAAAAAGTCAAACCTAGTAATTTAATAAAATGAGACCTTCAGAAACTTCTTGCAGCCTATAGCTCAATATCCTCTTCTATGCAATATTTTATCATTTGTGAGAAAATTGAGGGGGGAGAGTGGAGGGCAGAGCTGTTTGGTTGATGCCAAATGTTTGAGTCATTGCTGAGTATTCTGAGGATTTCAGAGAGGCTCTGCTGTACCAGTTTGCATTCAGTAAACGAAAGGAGACCCAGCCACCAAGGAAACCTGGCCACCAAGTTAAGTTTTCACAAAGCTTATCTGCTTATGATTGCCAGTCGGAGATCTGATTTCCAGAAAGCGCCATGCGTGTGACCAGCTTCATCGATTCATCTGGTTCAACTCAGTAAATATTTACTTAATGCACCACTCTCCATGAGGACATAGCAGTGAACAAGTAGCCATGTTCTTGCTTTGGAGGAGCTCATGGTCTAGTGGGAGACTCACACAGGATACCTTAGTGCCCCCTCGTCTGCAGCTCCACTTTCCACATTTGCAGTTATGCGTAGTCAACCAGGGTGCAAAAATATTAAGTGGACATTCCAGAACTGAACAATTCATGCGTTTTAAATCATGCACTGTTCTGAGTAGTGTGATGAAATCTTGTGCTGTCCCCCTTTGTCTTGCCTGGGACATGAATCATCCCACTGTTCAGGGCATCTACACTGCAATGACTCGCTAGGTAGGCACTGAATAGCCCTCCCAGTTATCAGGTTGACTGTTGTGGTATTGTAGTGCTTGTGTTCAAGTCATCTTATTTTACTAAATAATGACCCCCAGAATAGTGATGCTGGCAATTTTCATATGTCAGCGAGAAGCTGTACAGTGCTCCTTTAAGAGAAAAGGTGAGTATAGTACAATAAGACATTTTGAGACAGACCACATCCACATAACTTGTATTGCAGTGTGTTATTATAATTGCTCTATTGTATTACTGGTTATTGTTGTTACTATCTTACTGTGCCTAATTTATATATTATTTATCATAGGTATGAATGTATAGGAGAAAACATAGTACAGATGGTCCCCAACTTACAATGTTTCAACTTTATGATGCATACTTTGAATTTTGAATTTTGGTCTCTTTCCGGGTTATTGATATGTGTACAATATTTTCTCATGGTACTGGGCAATAAGCTGCTTCCAGACAGCCATGAGATCATGAGGGTAAACAACTGATACTCTACAGTGTTCTGTGTTGCCAGTGTTTTGGGATATTGTGGTTCTGAGCACAGTAAGGAAGCTATGATGTTTGGTAAGTTAGGTACATTAAATGCATTTTCAACTTACTACATTTTTAACTTACAATGATTTCATCTGGACATAACTTCATTGTAAGTCGAGAAGCATCGGTATATACAGGCTTTGGTCCCATCCCCGGTTTCAGGCATCCACTGGGGGTCTTGGAACGTGTGCTTCTGGATAAGGGGGAAGTCTTATAACACTCTAGCAAAAAATGAATAGTATAAGTTCAGATTGCAAAAATCATTTTGAGAAACTTAAAAATAATAGTATGATAGAGAGTGATTGGGAGTAAGGACACAGGCTCCTTTAGACAGGGTTTTCTGCCAATGTAGACATTATCTTAGAATCCACTTACTCCAGCTCATGCTGAGGGTGGCCATATCCTCACTGGACGATGTGTTCTGCTGGTCTTGCATCAGTGGAGGCCAGGCATATTTGTCCTTCCAAGGGCTTCATGGCACTGACACTTATTTACTAAAGCCCTATGGCTGGCCTTCTGGGACCGGGGCCACTTAGAGGCTTCTCAGATCTCAATCTACCTTCTATATGGTCCCAGTAAAATCCTATTTTCATGACTTCCTTAGCAGAATGATGAGAGTCATTCCTTCCACCTGGCTTTATTGAAAGGTTAAAACTAATGATTAGACAACCAATTAATAACAATCAGATTAATAGTGAGCAATAAGAAAAATATTAAATACAACTTGGTATTCTACAAATTTCTCAGGATTGTTCTATGTTATATGGGGATGTAGAAAATTTCTATCTTGAAGAAGATTTCAGTTTGGTTAAGGGGTCAAGATATATGCATATGAAACAGTGAACAAGGAAAGTATTAAATTGCTGGTAAAGACCATGCAGGCATACCTCTTCTTATTGCACTCTGCTTTACTGCAGTTTGCAGATGTTGAGTTTTCATCAATATGAGGGCAAGACCCTCCACCAGCAAAAAATTACGACTGGCTGGAGACTCAGGTGATGTTTAGCAACAAAGTATTTTAAATTAAGTAATGTACATTGTTTTCTAGACATAATGCTATTGCATATCTAATAGACTCCAGTATAGTGTAAACATAACTTTTATACACACTGGGCAACCCCCCAAATCGTGTGACTCACTTTATTGCGATGTTCGCTTTACTGTAAGGGTCTGGAACCAAACCCGCAATGTCTCTGAGGCATGTCTGTATATGCTGCACAATTTTAGAAGGGAACTAATTTTTATTGAGTGTTTATTACATGTTACACATTATGCAAAGTTATCCTATAATCCTTGCAACTACCTTGTAGGATTTGTATTTCAATCCCTATTTTATAGATGGGGAAACCGAAACTCATAGAGGTTAGTAATGTGCACAACATCATAGAGCTTGCAAGTAACAGACAGGGCTCCAACCCAGGCCTTTCCGCTACTATGTTCTTCTAAAAATGAGGATTATAAGGACTATAATATAGAGGAAAGTGTTCGTGGAGAAGGTTGAATTTGAATTTTCTTTGGAAGAATTCATCAAAATTGCATAAACTGAGAAGAAAGGAGGTCATGCTGGTGTGAGGGTGGGAAGCAGCAGAGTTAAGAATAGTATTCTCGCCTGGCTGGTGTGGCTCAGTGGTTGAGCGTTGACCCATGCACCAAGAGGTCGCCGGTTCGATTCCCGGTCAGGACACCTGCCCAGGTTGTGGGCCAGATCACCAGTGGGGGCATGCAGGAGGCGGCCAATCAATGTTCTCTCTCATCGATGTTTCTATTTCCCTCTCCCTCTCCCTTCCTCTCTCTCTAAAAAATCAATAAAGGAAAAAAAACATTTATAAAAGAAAAGTATTCTCCATCTGGGACAATGAGAAGGGGCGGTGGGGTTGCAGGGAGAGCATGTTCACTCTCTTCAGTCCAATCTCAGATCTCTTAAGTCAAACATTCTCCCTGCTGCTCCCAACATTATAACTCTGGATCCCCTTTTCCTTGTGTGAGATGTCCTAGCTGTGTAACTTGGGCAATTCAGGATTCCACGGTGTCTCATTGGGAACATTCACCCTGGGAAGGACCAGTGGGGGCTGGGAGGTGATGGCAGAGTCAAACTACATCCCCGGCAACACTGCCACACACACCTCTCCCCCGGCCCGGTCCTCTGCCACCCTCCGAGTCAATCTGCACGCAGCCCCTTGCTTTCCCCAGCCAGGCATGCAGCGCCACGTGGGATGGTGAAAGGGGACCTCGCTGCTTAAGGCCGAGAAAACATTCATCATGCTTTCCTTCTTAGCTCATTTTACTGCTCATAGCACTCATCTTTTATGGGCCAGCCTAATGGCATTTCCCACTTCAGATGCTTCCTTCTCACACATTCTGCCTCTATTAGACTTTATTGCAGGTCCTGCAGAGGCACAGAAAAGCAGAGAGGTTTTGAGTCCTTTTTAGTGTTTTCACCCAGTAAAGCTGAAACAGACAAAGGGGGTTGCCAAAGGATGGCCAGATCAACCCTCCAGCAGTTTCTCCTTCTAAGAGAAATTTCTGGATTCTATGAAGAGGATTCTCGGAGTTCTCCCCATATTTCCACAGTGCACACCTTCCTCCATCCATGGAAAGATAAAGCACCCCCTAAGCTGTCTCTAGATGATGCAACAGATAAACCCCCAAATATTAACACATTGATGTTTATTTCTCACTCATCTCACAATGCAATATGGGCTTCGTGGTTAGGTGGCTCTTCTCCAAGCAGTGATTCTGGGAACCATGCTGCTTCCCGGCTCCACTGTCTTCAACACATAGCATGGCACCTCTCCATTCAGGTAGCAGAGAAAGAATGGAAACTAGTTCAGCAATCCCTTCATCTAGAAATGGCTCCCAGAAACACGTAGGCAAACTGCCACAGGTTTCAGTTCCCATTTCCAGAGTCTGCTGGCCTAAGGAGAGTTTCATGCTTCATCAATAGAGCCTTTTTCCTAAGTGTGGTTTCGTTGCCTTGCAGTATGGGCTTATATATATCTTTTCATTAAAGCTCTCCAAGCATCACCCTAACATGGGCTCATTCTCCTGAGCCAGGGAAGGCCTTCCCTAACCACTCAGAATCAGAGAAGACTGAGGCCCTAGTAAGATAATCAGCTAGAAGATCCAGAACTGGAAAGGCTTTGTTTTCTGCTTAAACCACCATGATGCAAGACTCCTCATCACCTAGGGACATCCTCTATTATATAGTTGAGCAGAGCTACCCTCAAGCAAACTGATGATGTTGAGATTAGCAAAGATGATCTCTGGGGCACCCAATCTATATCTAAGATAGAAGCATGCTTGTGTGGTGGGAGTGTGGCTGGAAAGTTGATACAGAGGGTGAGGGGTCCATGTGTCATATCAGACGGTTTGGTAATGTCCATGAAGCTCAGCAGAGCCTTTTGGAAGGACTTAAGGAAGATCCTGCTAGACGATATTGAGCTGTAGACCAAACTGAAGGCCAATCCAAAGTAGCTGCTAAATTCCTTGTCTCTTACAAGGTGAAAGCAAGGGGGATGTCAGTTATCCCCCTCAATGTGGCCCTCCACAAGAGCTGGTAAATGAAGTTACCCTTTGAGTGTCAGACTAATTAGTCTTTCTATGGTGACAACTTCATCTGGTTGTGTGTTCTTCTGAGTGTCAACACAAGCCATACTTAATATTTCATGACAAAGTAATACTGGCAACAAAAAGAGTTTCTGGAATATAATTAATCCACAGGCCTGGAAGTAATATTCACCCAAACTTACTCAACTAAACCTTCAACAATGGATCATCAACATGTACTGAACATCTATGTTGTGCAGGATATAGTGCTAGGTATTGGTAATATATAGATAAGTAAGAGCTGGTCTATATAATTTAGGAGCTCACAGTCTACTGTGGAGACAGCAGAAACAGAAACAATTATTGTAGTGAGGAAATTCTATGATAAACATGGATACTATGGGAGTACAGAAAAGAAGCAGTTGGGTCAACCCAGAGTTTAAGGAAGACTTCCTGGAGAAAATGATGGTTAAAAGCAAGACCATGGAATTCTGGGAAACTTCTTATAAGAGGAAATGGCTCTGGAACATTTAGAGTCCAAGGAACTAGATGCCATTAGATATGTGGAATCTTAGTTTCATTAAAAAAAAATGTACTGGCTAGCTCAAGGAGATACAAGAGGCAGCGCCGTGGAGACATGTAGAGCATACATGATCTTGCCATATCATTTTTATCCATGGTTATTCCAGAAAGGATTACAGGAACCCAAGCAGAACTTCAACCCTCTTGCATATCTAGAGAGCAAAACCATGCATGGCCACGTCATCTTCACACCAGGAACCTGATGATGAGAATGTGTGCAGGCACTTAACCCACCACAGAAAAGCCAAGCACAGAGTGAAAAGGTCACTGTGGGAAGGTGTGAGATGTGTAGGGAAAGCCAAATTGCAGAAGAGTTACCCAGGCAAGGGCCAAGTCAAGCAAGATTCAACAGGGGCCGTCTTGCCTGGTTAGGCATTTCATAAGCCCACACTCAAGAGTGCTAGCAAACCCAGAGATCAAAAATTATGAGTTATTTAACTTGGCTTCCAGCATGACTAGCTCTTTTGTGACTTGGCTGTTCTTGGGGATGTCACACCTTGATTTCTATTGGGCTTTACTGAAGAATATTTTTTTAGGTGCATTTTATACATTCAATGACATAGTCCGTTCTGTTTAGAGAAATAATGAAAAAAGAATCAGTAGTAGGGGATATATTCATTCCAGCTCATTCTCTCAGGGAAAATGCTGCTTTGCAAAGAGTTGTACTACAGAAACACAAGCTCCAAAGGGACCTGCTGTTGAACACAAAACCATCCTTATTCTCCCACTACTTTAAGCAGTAGACCTGATCAGAACTAGGAGACATTAAGAAGGAGGTAGGAGGATGATAGAGTAACTTAAATGAGGAGCATGTATTTTTGGTCACAGCTCTCATGAATGCCCACATCCAGAAACTCAGAGGATGTCATTTATAGGATGTTTAAGGTTAAGACCTGTCACCTGTTCCGAGGGAGCACAGATTTCACAGACTGTCCAAGCACAGAATGGAGAGCTGCTGTGATTAGAAGAGAGCAGCAAGCTGGCCTGAGGATAGGATTCAGAAATCTGCAACAATGAGAAATGAGCAGACTTCTGTAGAGCCTGGAGCCAGTGACTCTCCAAGAGGCTGGTCTTCTAACTCACTTTTATAGGTCAGGAGATGACAGAATTCAGTTCACTCTTATTTGATTTCCAGTGACTACCCCCTAGAAGCAGAGATTTTATTAGCATGTTTTGCTTCTAGAGAAGCTACAGTCTTTGGGCCATATCCAGTAATTTTCCTGCTACATACACCATGGAAGGCAGCACATAGAGTGCATGCCCTAGATGTGTTTTTTTTAAATGCCTGAATTTGAGCCTTTGATTATATCATTTATTAGCTGTAAAATGGAGATCATAATCTGTCTCCTAAACTGTTAAAAGAGTATGTAATCAAAACCCCATTCTCAATAAGGGCCGTGTAATAGACACTTAATAAATGCTAGTTGTGATGGTGTTTGTCCACCCATCTTCCTGATATAAAATAACAAAAGCTGTTTCAAAAAAGACATGATTAGAATGGCATGACTACCTGTTCCCTTAAAGCTGATCTGAGGAACTTTGAACCAGTGAGAATCTTGCCTAGGTCAGATTGCAGTTGGTGGGAGCACCTGCCTAGTAAACAGGGTTACCTAGGAATGCTAGTTTGATGTCTCACTGGTCATTCATGAGAATGAGTATGGCATGTATGGGCCAAAATGGCAGTAGATTTGGGTTTCAGCATTGCCAAGTCCCAGACAGCTGTATTATAGTCTTCAGGCCTTTCTGGACCACAATGTCCTGTCTTTAAAATAGAGATACCAAAGAGGTGATTTCTAACGTCTCTGCCACCTCTGATGCTCCATGAAAGATAGCTGGGTCATCTGCCACCTCTGATGCTCCATGAAAGATAGCTGGGTCATGTCCATGATCTTTGGTCAATCTTTGCAGTAGATTCTACTTAGAGAAATATGAAAAATGAAAAGCAAGATCAGCAATAACCTGACAAATCTTACTTGTGTAGAAAGTCAAACTTGAAACTTGGGTATCTCATCTCCACCTAAGCACTTCTAAATGCTTCTTCATTCGTTTGTGTTGAAATATCCTTTCTTCTTCACAGCATGACACTCCAACAAATATGAAACCCAAAGAAGACATTTACCTTTAAGCATTTGGTAGTGAAGATCCCTAGATTTAGAACCAGAACCCAGTTCTTTCGCTTGCTATCATTCAGCTTCTCTGAACCTTAGTTTTCTTCATCTATAAAAGAGGAATAATGATAGCTCTCTCACTTATGAAAGGGGAAGGACTCAATTACTTGAGTTAAGCAGCACTTAAAAATATATTTGCATATATATATCCACCAGGGGAGCAGAAATACAGGGTGAGGCAAAAGTAGGTTTACATGGTTTGTATGGAAAATAATATAATAATTAATAAATAATAATACAAGAACAAACTCCATTTTGCATACTCACAACTATAAACCTACTCTTGCCCTACCCTATGTGTATGTGTATATATATATTTATGCTCCCTTAGTGAATTATAATACTCAAGGATAGGAGTAGTTTTTCTTTTCTTTTCGTGATGGGCTATAGCACAGTTGGAGTCACAATAGATGCTAAATTAATTATGAGTTGATTTTATCTGATAGGGATTAAATATTTTCTTTACACATTCACTTTTTTTAAAAATTGATTTTTAGAGAGAGGAGGGAGAAGGAGAGAGAGAGAAACATTGATTGGCTGCCTCCTGCACTCCCCCTACCAGGGATCAAGCCTACAACATGGGCATGTGCCCTGACTGGGAATTGAACCAGCAACCTTTTGGTGCATGGGACGATGCCCACACATTCACTTTTTAAATTTACAAAATGACTTCTTGCTTGTTGCAATAAAATATATTCAATAAAAAAATTTTTTTTTGAGGAAACTCCACACTGTTTTCCATAGTGGCTGCACCAGCCTGCAGTCCCACCAGCAGTGTGCTAGGGTTCCTTTTTCTCCACATCCTTGCCAGCATTTGTATGTTGATTTATTGTGGTAGCCATTTGGGCAGGTGTGAGGTGATACCTCACTGTCATTTTAATTTGCATCTTTCTGATGATTAGTGACATTGAGCATTGTTTCCTATGTCTCTTGGTTATTTGTATGTCCTCTTTGGAGAAGTGTCTATTCAGGTCCTCTGCCCATTTTTTAATTGGATTGTTTGTCTTCCTTTTGTTGGGTTGTATAAGTACTTTATATATTTTGGAAATTAACTACATGTCAGATGTATCATTGGCAAATATGTTCTCCTGTATAGTAGGTTCCCTTTTCATTTTGATGCTGGTTTATTTTGCTGTGCAGAAGCTTTTTAGTTTGATGTAGTGATTCCACTTGTAGGAATATACCCTAAGAAGCTTGAAACACCAACCAGAAAGAATATATGCACCCCTATGTTCATAGTAGCATTATTTACAATAGCTAAGATCTGGAAACAGCCCAAGTGCCCATTAGTAGATGAGAGGATAAAAATGCTGTGGTCCATTTACACAACATAATACTATGCAGCTGTAAAAAAGAAGGATCTATTACCCTTTGGGACAGCATGGAAGAACCTGGAGAGTATTATGGTAAGTGAAATAAGCCAGTCAGAGAAAGACAAATATCACATGATCTCACTTATATGTGGAATCTAATGAACAAAATAAACTGATGAATAAAATAGAAGCAGAGGTACGGAAACATGGAATAGACTGACGAATCTCAGAGGGAAGGGGGAAGGAGATGGAAAGAGATTAACCAAAGAACTTATATGCATATATGCATTACCCATGGGCACAGACAATAGAGTGGTGAAGGCCTGGGGTGGGGTGGGAACCAGGTGGAGGGGGGGCAACAAGGGGAAAAATGAGGTGACATCCATAATACTCTCAATAATAAAGATAAAAATAATTTTTTTTCCCTGGCATACTATTGTCATTTGGTATGTGTCTTTCTAGATTCTTTTTCTAAGCCTATTCAGCCCACATACTCATATATCTACTTACACTTACACATACATTCACATAGGTTTTTATTTCCTTCTGTTTATTTTCTTTAAAAGTTTTTATCCAAAAAGTGATAATACCATACATATTATTTTATAGATAGCTTTTAAAAATTAATTCCATTTATCCCATAGCTGGCTGTATCTGTTTCATAGGATGAGTGTACTATAATTTTTACCTAGTTCTCTACAAATAAGCATTTAGGTCACATCTATCTATCTATCTATCTATCTATCTATCTATCTATCTATCTATCTATCTATCTATCATGCCAATCCAAAGAACACTGAAATGAAAATTTTAAATATATATTTTGGCAACTTATAGGCATTAAATCTTATCTTACCCTAGCTCTAGCCTTTATGGGTTGAATCTGTTGGAAAATTATGTTGGATTCCAAAGATAGACTTGGCTCTTAGCGACTCATCAAAGCTTCTTCAGTTCCCTCATAATGCTCAAATGAGCAAGGCTTACTCAACAGCTGCCACCAGCCCCGGTATCCCCAAATGGATCATCTTGTGGGCTTCAGCAGACCTGACCACGAACACAGTGGGTACTGGCTCCAGTAACCTCTGCCTCGCTTCCACAGATGCGGAGGGCCGGGGTGGGCTCTCCCGCTTCTAACCACACATAGACAATTTTAGCAACAGCTTGCCTGGCATCTGTTTCACCAGGTTCTTAATCTCAGCACCATTAGTAAGTGACACCATAAATAAGATCACCGGTGAGTGCCTGGAATCTTGGGATGGGCCAGGAATTTGACCTGGAGATTCTGGGGGATCTGACAAGAGCAGTCTTGTGGTAAATTAATATCTGTGGCAAAAAAAAAAAAAAAAAAGGGTGACTCTAGCACATAGCTGAGTGGACACGCAGGTTTCCCAGCCTGGAGGTGCTCCATAAATAAGATAAAGTTTCCTGACCTATCTCTGGGATTATTTGTAGTCATGGTTACAGCATGTGGTAGCTACAAGTCCTTTCTGTGATGAGAAGAGTGGGTCTCAGACTTCATACTTTAGGCCAGAGGCTGCAAACTGCTGGTATGTTGTTAGTAGACATGTAAAGTGTTAAATATTTAAAAAGTAATTCACCAATATTTGAACATTGGGAGATTTTACATAAAAGTCTGGATTTTTGGTATCTCTTGGTTTTGAGTCTGTACCCTCTGGCCCCTGACTTGGATGTGGTGACATTTACAACTCAGAAATTATGTTGCTGCATATTGCTAAGTAGAAGAGGTAACCACTCACACAGTATGAATTTAGTGGCAACCTTCGGCGCTTCTGACTCTCAAATATTTCCTTCTTTCACCTACCCAGAGGGCAAAAATGCCAACATTAAGATTCATTGGATGAAAAGTAATAGCCAACATTTATCCTAGCAGAATTATTATCCCAATCCTACAGACAAATAAACTGTGGCCAGAAAGATTAAGTAAATTGCCCAAGGTCACAGAGGTAGTAGGTGGCAGAGTCAGTACTTGGCCCCAGGCAGTTTCTTTCCAGAAGCTGTGTTAGAATCACTATGCCTCACTTCATCAGTCCCTTCCAAAGATGAAAATGCTTCCAGGTAAAGGGAGACTTGGAGTGTTCAGCTGATACCAGAGGATAGTTAGTTGACAGCTGTGTCTTTAGTTTAAAAGTCCGCAAGGGTATAGAACGGGCCTGAAGCTAAGGGTGGGCAGGGCACTGAGAAGAATCTTCCAGTTGAAGATCAGCATTGCATAGAAAGAAGGGCAGGGAAAGAGCCTTGGAACTTAGGAGAATGAGATTCAAAGAACAGTGTTGATACAAGAAATATGGACTTCTGATACAGAGCAGAATGCATAATTTGAGGACCTAGAGGAACCAAGGATCACCAACATGATCAAGGGGTTTCAGGTGAAAGATGAGGGGTGAGTCGAAATAAAAGTACAAGATAAGTTGCCCTGGTCAGCGTAGCTTAGTTGGCTGCTCCTTATTCCATGCACCGAGAGGTTGCTGGTTTGATTCCTGGTCAGGGCTCGATCCCCAGTAGGGGGCATGCAGGAGGCAGCTGAATTGGTTTCACTCTCACATCGATGTCTCTCTCTCTCCCTCCTCTCCCTCCTTTCCTCTCTCTCTAAAAATCAACAACACAATATTTAAAAAAAGAGTACAAGATAAGTTGAAGCTTGTGAAAAAATGATAAAACTCACCCTGGCTGGTGTAACTCAGTTGGTTGAGCATTGTCCCATGCACTGACAGGTTACGGGTTCCATGATTCCTGGTCAGGGCACATGCCTGATTGAAAGCTCTACAGCTGATCGATGTTCCCTCTCACATAGATGTTTCGCTCTCTCTCTCTCCCTTTTTCTTTCTCTCTAAAAATCAATTTAAAAAATCTTAAAAAAAAAAAAAAAGATAAAACTCCTTTTGCCAGAACATGCTCAATCATTTGGTGAATGCTTAGAATGTACGACAGACATGAGAGGGAGCAATGTACCTCAGTTTCTGACAAGTTCCCATTTTCTTCACCAAGGAGAAGTGTCTTAATACTGTAAAGCATAGAACAGATATAATGAAAAGGGAACTGAAGGCCAAGATAGGTGAGAAGACAAAATGAGAGTCCTAATAACAAGGTAGATATGGCTCACTGGGTAGACAGAACCTAGGCTTTGGACTTGGACAGACTTAGGTTTGACTCATGACTCAGCCTGACTCTAGTTGTGTAACCTTGGTCAACTTTCTTCTCTGAACCTCAGTTTTCACGGTTAGGATTAAATAAGTTATGTGTGTTAAATGCCTGGCACATAGCAGACCCTCAGCACATAGCTGAGTGGACACGCAGGTTTCCCAGCCTGGAAGTGCTCCATAAATAAGATTAGGTTTCCTGACCTATCGCTGGGATTATTTGTAGTCATGGTTACAGTATTTGGTAGCTGCAAGTACTTTCTGTGGAGTTCTCCGAGGAGAGAACCACAGACATCAGTAAGTTCAATTCTTTAGATCCAGATGAATCAGACCCTGAGTACCAGAAGAATGCCTAGATAAGTTGAGGAAACTATCCTTGCTAATGGTTAAGAAATCACGGATATTGAGAAAGGGCCTAGAAAAATTCAAGAAGGGCAGATGTCATTATTTTGAAAGAGGAATTGGAAAGAAGAGAGTTTAAATACAAGAGACTTGGTGTCAAACCCAGGCAACATTCTGGAATATATTAATAAGCAGATGGTTTGAGGAAAGACAGCAAATGGTTTGGAAAAAGCAACAGATGGTTTGGAGCAGACAACAATGATTACTAGGTGTCAGCCCGGGATTGTTAAGAAAAAAGTTATCCTAAGCAAATCCCATTTTAACTTTTTGTCAAAATTCCTGAACTAATTAATTAGGAGAACATTTTGGATTAGCTGATCACACCATTGATGTGATATTGGACAGATTTCAAGATATTTTGTTGACAAGATGGTGAGACTGGGGTTGAATGACAACACAGTCCAAGCTTGTAGAACTCAACTAGTATTCATAAGTAGATCACTCTCAGTTCTCAAGGGAGCCCCCACTCCCCCGGGCTACACCACAAGATTCTCTACTTGGCCTTATCCTCATCAACAATTAGGATGAAAATAGATTACATGTCACACAAATTCATATTTCATATAAAAACTGAGAGAGTAAGTAATACATTAAATGAGGACTCAAGATCCAAAAATATATTGGTAATCTTCAAAATGGGCCAATGACAGAAACCAGCAAACACATCAGTGGTGCTTATTTATGTTTAGTTTTAAATTTTAGACTGTTCAGTTCTTGAAAGTACAAAAAGGAAGAGAATTATATTGAAAGAAGCACATGTAAAAAAAAAAAAAAGATCTGGTTTTCTCTTTGTTTGGAGTTGTTGAATGGATTTTAATATAAGACAAAGCATATTGTGACTCCCAAATCAGTGGATTCAGTTTCAGGCTGAAGTGACATAAAGCGAGATAATACATTGGACTCCAGTCAAACTATGTTTGCAGTAGGAGTAGTTGCACTAGTAGTAGTGATTGAGGTGCTGTTTGGTGGTAAAGGTGTTAATATTTATCGAGTACTTTCTCTGTACCTGGTACCATGTTTTTACATGAATGAATTAGCTTAACATACATAGCAGTATTAGGCTAATGACTGAAATAACTCTAAAATCTCAGTGACTTAACATTTTATTCTTGGCTATGGTACACACTGATGTGGGTCAGGGGAGAGGGGTAAGGGATGCAGTCATACAGAGACTCAAGTTCTTTCTATCTTGTGGTTGCATCTTCCTCTAGGTCTTTGGACTTATCTCCATTCCAATAGGCAGATAAAAAAAAGGTCACACAAGAAGATTGTTGGGGGAAGAGAATAGATCTGAAATTGGTATATATCACTTCTGCCCACCTTCCATTGCCCAGAACTCAAGTCACATGGCCTCCACTGACTGCAAGGGAGACTGGAATGCACTTCAGCTGTGTGTCCGAGAGGATGAATAGAACACAAATACTGGTAAGCACTCACAGCCTAAATTATTTCTTTTAATATTCAACACACACCTATGAGGTAGATAGTGCTATTAACCCCATTGTAAAGATGGTAAAGACAGCTTTGGTGGTGGCACAGTTTAGATCTATGTATTTACTTAAAGAAGAATAATGACAAGTTACATGTTTCAAAGAAATAGGACCAACTTCTTTATAGATGTCATGTGAATTTGCAGAATTTATGCAAAACTTGCAAAGGAAAAGATAAATGAATGCTGGGATAAATATCTTCAAATAGTTGAAGAGTTGATTTGAACTTGAAGTAACAGACATGATTTTCTAAAAGTTGAAGTCATTCTATAAAGCCACAATTCCTGGCATTTCTTCTAAGAGCTCTTTGTCCCTGGAGAGTTCCCGTGGAGACAAAAGGAGTATCTTTGAAGGATATTATTAAAAGGAATCCCAAATTGGGAGGAAGCTTTGGTTCTATGATTTTATGAGGTGGGGAAAAAAGACACTCTGCCTATTTAAAATGTTTGCCATGGGCCTCCACTTTCTCATTTGGCATTTTGGATGGAAACAGGCTTCTACAAATTGACCATGCAAACAGTAAAATTTCTTTAATTCAGATGAACTGAGCAGGGTGTGCCTGTGTGAAGTTGTGGGGTGGTGGTAAAGAGGAACTAGGTAAGATATAAGAAGGCTGCTTTGAATTAGGTATTAAAATTAATAAGAATATTTTTAAAAGAAATTTGGTTTTATCCTATAATTTTCAACTCAACTAAATCTTACCTCACTTTATGTGTTTTTAATGAATAAGCCTAACTCATTATGTATGTTCCTTTTTAGGCAAATAGATCAATGTTTATAAATGGGTAAATGGTTTTTATTTTTTATTCAAGTGAGTTAATAGCAAATTCCCCATATTCTTATATTTTTCCTCCACTAATTGATTTAGACCATCTTTTTTAATAGGTACTAAAAAGGCAAACTAAGTTTCAGACCCTGTTCTAAGCATTAAAAACTGAATTTTAGGACCATCTGAATTAGGGTCATTTGAGTGAATGAGAAACATACAAATAGTTTTTGTTCCTTAGGCAAATCTTTGAAGGATTCCTACTAAAACTTCACTTAGGTGAAAACAGTAAATTAAAATGGAATTACTTTGGAAACATCTTTATTTGGATTCATGCCTAATTAGGACTAGACCTCTTATTCTCTCCATCTTTCCTCTTCTTGTTCCTCTTGATTAAGAGTTTTTTTTGTGATCTTGCCTTCTTCCTGTGAATGGTGGCAGTGATTATACATCTTGGGCTCTAAAGCCCTAAGAAAGCTAGAGGAGGGCATCAAACTGCCGGAATAACGATTTGCTGAAATGACTAACATTTCCTATGATTCATTTCAAGAACTTTATTGGTGTGGTGTAGACCCAGTCTTACTAGAGGAGGGCAGAAGGCGTGGGCTGGAGTTCGAGCTCTGCCTTTCATGAACTATGGAAATCTAGGCAAGACGTTTAACCTTTCTGAATCTCAATTTCCACATTTTTAGAGTGGGAATAATAAGATCACCCAACCTATCTTCACACACTTCTCAGAGTAATGGGTCAACATTGCCGTTCATGTGAACTTTCTTTGTAAGTGAGAGAAAAATTCTTTCCTCCTCCCTCATCCCCATCTCCTTCTTTCTTTTCCTCCCCCTCCATTTCTTTAAAAACAATTTCATGGACCATTACAGCCAACAGATACTTAACCTTTGAACAATTTACCCAGAATGACCCTTCATGTATAGAAGGAGTCATGTCCCCAGGACTGAATGAGTCTCCTCTCCTGGGCTCCAAAACCCAGAGCTGAGTTGAGCAATGAGAGAAGCATTCTATGGAAACTTTCCACTTCCTCGAGAGACAGGACAAAGGCATCTTCAGCAGACAGACCCCTGGTGTCCAGGACCAGGCAGAACTGTCAGTCCCAACAGAAAGCTGAATGCTCTTTGACAAAACAGTGGCTCAAGAACAACTTCCTTCACATTCCAGGAAGATGTTAAACTAACTGAATTCCTTGTAGGAAAGAGTGAGGAGTGGATCTGGCTTTGGCACTAACACAAAGTGAAGTTTGATGTGGTGGTCATGAAAATGCATCTCAGACACTTCCAAATACAGAGAGAATACTTGGCCAAGGGCCTAAATGCTTTGCCCTGAAATCCACAGCCTCATTTGCACCTAGACCATGCCTCCCGTGAGCTGCTCTAGTTAATAATTGAGCATGGCTAGGATATAAGACCATTCCTGGGAAATGTGGGACTCAGTTGACAGCTGACTAACTGGCTGAAGGGCTCCCCAATGGCCTTATGCTTCTTCCTTAGATAACATGTAAGACACTTCCATACAATTTTCCCTCATTCCCCCTTTCATTCAGTGTCAAACTTACTCCTGATCTGAGGACTCCTTGGTCTGATGGCTCATCCATCTTTTTTTTCTGGCTCCCTCCCATTTCACCCACACAGGCATTTCCCTAATAAAATCTTTTAATTCAAGTTTGAGTTCTGCTTTTCAGAGGACCCAGAATAACACACTTGGCAGATCATTTAAAACTCTCAGTTTCTATTCTTAGATCTTGCAAATTAGGAGAGTTAGGGGAAAGAGAGAAGAGCTAGAAGAGAAGAGGGGAAAGACTTATTTGGTGCCTACCATGTGCCAGACACTTACACATACATTATTTTACATAATTATCACATCAACTCTACTGTGGCAGGTAGTACTACTATGTTACAGAGGAGGAAGCTGAGGATCAGAAAAATTAATTGAGAATTTCAAGATGGCACAGCAGAGTGGGCCCTTCCGACAGTGGGACCCATGAAGCCAGCCTGGCTAATAGTAGAGGTGTCAATACGGGGCCAATCAAATTTAGCTTGTAGGAAATTTTCTAGAATAATAAATCAAGACGTTAGTTTTTCAGAGAGATCATGTAGACAAAAATTCCTAGCTCCCTGGGACTCTCAGTGCCACAGAAGTGATCTTTGGCTATCTTTGGGAGAAGTCACCAGACATTTCAAACAAAATAGAGACTTCTCTGAGCCAAAGGGATTCAATAATATTTATGAGAAAGCATGGGACAGGGGCAGGATGTATCTGTAGCAATTCCTTACCAGCTCCAATGTTTCTGGTGCTAGATGCCTTGGCTTCTTCTAAAGATAGCCAGGGGCCTCTTCTCCAAGTTTAAGCTCATGGAAAAGCACAGGCCCTGCTGCCTTCCCCACTGAGCTCTAGAAAGCCCTGTCTGCTTAGTTAGTTCTGGGCTCGATTTTTGAGGCAGCTTGCTCTCTTGAAGGCAGTGCCGCTTTCTTAAAATATGGGGCAAATCCTATTTTTGGTCTGGCAGAAACTCATACCCACTTTGCAGATTGGTGGCACCTTGGTTCTGTGCTTTAGATTTAAGCAGCCTCATTAAGGATCCCCGGATATAGTATGACTATGAAATTTCAAGGCAGGCAAAACACTGGTCTGATTTCTCCTGTGGCTGGGGGCATCTTTGATTGGATCAGGCATCTATTTGTCTGGAAAAACCTATGTGAGCCTCCTTCCAAGGCAGTGCAAAATATATATCCCTTCCTGGTCCTTGGTATATAGTTAGTTTCCAGTGAGCATACGGATCCTCTTAAACTGGGCAGGGAAATCCATCAGCATTGTCCTCTCCTGTTTGGGTTTGACCTTCCACTTTGAGCTTTTGACATGGTTAATAAGAGCTACTCTATCATTTCGTGGCATAAAAGCTGGTGACAGCCTGGAGGAAAACAGTCATGAATCTTAGTTATTAAATGGTGGGGACCTCAGTTGTCCATCCCTGTGCCTTTGGCAATCTAGCACCAGCCTCATCTCTCATCACCTCTCCATTTGTTCTTTGTGCTAACTAATGCCATACTGTTTTACACTTGTTTACTCTTGTGGAGATCACTTAATTGGCCCAGAATGCCCTTGTCTACTTTGTCCATGTGAGGAACAGCTACTTCTTTAAGATGTTGCGCTGGAATGTCAATTGCTTGCTCCGTCCTCTGAGGTCTCATCCCTCTCTCTTAGTATTAACTCACATATGGTCATCATTCATTTACATGTTGTCATCCCAACTAGTCCATGAGTATTTAAAGAACTGGAATTGCTCTGCCTGGTCTCCATAAGCTTGAGGACTGCAGTGTCTAAACCATAGTAAATTTTCATTAAGTAATTAATAAGTAAGAAGTAAATGAATGAATCAGCCCATCCAAAGTTTCTTTCCCAGCATCCTTCCACAAAACCAAATTGTTCGCTAGTCCCACTTTCTCTTATTCTGGCTTTGGTGGAAATATAGACATTATTTCTATATAACAAACTGTAGACTGTCCTCAGCCTTTTCCTTTCACAGAGAAATAATCCTTGTCTCTTTAATAACATCATGCAGGCCTTATTTTTCAACCGTTCAGCTACATCCAACATTCTTCCCAGAAATTTCTACAGAAATGAGTTGTACCAATAACACAGTTCATTTTTCCAGTTCAGTCCTTGATATTCAGGAGGTCAGGATACAGTCAGCATGACTTGGTAGGACAAGAAGTGTCCAGCTCTATGAAGTACTCCAGGGTAGTGTGTGTCTAGTTTGGGTGAAAAAAAATTCCCCCAAAGATCAAAGGGGGACCTATTTCTTGGGACCCAGGATAAAGTGAATCAATAGCATCGATAATTCTACAGGTAATAATAGTTTATGGATTACCGGAGGAATATTCAGAGTCCATTCGATCTCACTCTCTACTGAGGGTCTTGGGGAAGTCGTTTTATAAGAGGCAGATGCTGGCACGTCACCTCAGTATCATTTAAGATTTCAGAGGAACATTAAAGGTGATCCATAAGACCATGACCATGACTGTAACAAATAGGAAAAAAATTTCAAAGCCAGAAACACTTCATTTTGGGTAGATCTTTTGACAGAGAAATAAAAGACGTGACTGAAAAAAAAAAGAAGAAAAAAATCCTAAAGTTATGACTAAGAAAACACAGATGTCCAGTTCTCCAGGCTATAAGGGTCTTCGGCATGAAATGTTTACAGATGATTCTTAGGTGCTGGTCACTGCACAATGGGATAAGGCTTTAGCTCTTTCAGACACCCAGATGTGTCAGATGTACATACAACAGCCAGTGGTTTGTTTCCATGGTAACAATTACAGGGTGGGTAGGCAAGATCTAGTGATTTATACTTCTACCCTGTGAATCAGAGAGGAGGCTGCTATGACCCTGTGGAGGGAGGCCTCTGAAAGGATGTGTGAGCTCCCTTTGTGTCTGATCACTTGGCCTCTTAGTGGCTGATTTCTGTGCAGTATAGCGGGCGAGACTGAGGAAAGACGCAGTGATTGCCCTGGGAGAATATCTGAATTAGGTTGGACTGCATTAGTGGCACCGGTCTCATAGGCTTCTCACGAGGGGTTGAAAATCTGTCCTGTGACTGACCATGAGGGAGGATGGAGTCAGGACTGTGTACAGAAGACTCATGTTTGTTTAGATCTGTCCTGATTTCAAATCTCTTGTCTCGTTTTTAGACTATGTGTCCGTCACATTGTCTGATTTTCAGTTCAAAAAAGATGGTTCTGTCCCACATGGATAATTTGCAAAGGGCACTGTCTGCCTTTCAGATGATGCTGTACTTCTCCCTGAGGGCTCTCACTGAATTTAGTATCTGAGAGGACATGCACACTGCATTTCTAACACATCAGAGAAGCATTTTCCAATAAACTGTTAATAGGTATTTATTAAAATCAGTGCTGTGGTTTAATAATTAGAGGCATTGGGTTAAACAAAGGTAAACAAACAGCTTTACTCAGGGACTTCTCAGAGCCCTTAATTTGCTAATGTACACTGTGACTATGACAAGATGTGTGGTATTTCCCAAACTTACCACGTAAGGAAACTTATTGCTCTGAGCATCTTTTGCTACAATCATTCAAAAGAACCCTCTTTAGAAAACAGTGTTTGTGATAGAGTGTCTTTATAACTTGTCATTCAAGTCAGGTCAATTTTGAGAGAAAGGGGGCACTATTACATCAGTGCAAGTATAACCTAGAACTGGCTCAGGTAAATTGGGACATCTGGTCACCCTCTAGGTTTAGCTTCTCTCAGAACAGTCTGAATGGCATGGCTCTGGTGCATTGGGATTTTTAGGGAGGAGGTGGAATTGATGGAGAGTCTTGCCAAGGATGTAGGAAGCATCAATAGCAGATTCAGCGGACAGAGATTCTCAGTGCGCAGTGAGGGAGGAGGACTTTAGAAGGCACCTTGGCAGAGTTGCAAACAGTAGCCATAAGTAATGAAGGTGGGAAATGCATTGCCCTCCTTGTGCCCGGCCTTCTGCCGCTCAGCTGATCGCACCCAAGCCCTGTACTTCAGTGGAATAATGTGGTCACAAGTGACATCAAGTCTCTGTGTGAGTGCCCATGACCCTTCCTTGTAAAATGGCCAATTGCAAAAACAAACAAACAGCTTCAAGGACCCTGGGAAAAGAGGATGCCATTTCACCCAGGATCTGCCAAATAAAACAGTCTGGGGAACACAAAATAAATAACTTTCTCAGGTCTAATGAGAAACGGCAAGCGTTTCTAATTCAGGCTTCCTCTGGGTCTCCTCTCTCTGATGGGCCATGGAACCCGGGCTTGCAGAAGTTGCTGCTCTTTGCCCAGCCTATCGGGCCTGGTTCACAGTTGGCTTAGATGGCCCGGGTTTCCTCTGAATGGCTGCACGTATTCCAGGTAGCACAGTGCCCATTTCCTCCTCCCTGCATCAGACAATTTTTCAAATCTTTCATCAGCTGAGATCTTCTGTTTATTTGCCTGACTCCAATCCTGAGTCTCAACCAGAGGGAGTCTAGCAGAAAACCATTCCTCCCTCCCTCTCTCCCTGGATCAGAAGCAGCCAAGCTCTGGGTCTTCCACACATTCATTATTTAAATATATATTCTTTTGTAAAGAGCTTTTAAGCACAGAGTAAGTGACATGATTAAATTACTTTTATTTTGTTATTTTTTAAAAAATAAATAACCCTTTTTAATGAATAATCCAGTGGAAAAACTGGATTGAAAGGGACAATTCTGGAGACAGGGAGTTTAGCAGGGAGGATTTTGCAGGAGTCTAATAATGTCTCCGTATGTGCTAGAGGCCGAGAGATCCCAGATCCCCCAGCATTCAGAGTGATTCTCCTGTTTCTTTCAAAGTGATAGAGAAAAGACCAGAGTAGGCAGCTGCCTGTAATAAAGGCTTACCTTTGCATATTGATTATTTGTACTTTTTCCTTTTCAAAAAATTTTTATTGATTTTTAGAGAGAGAGGAAGAAAGAGGAAGAGAGAGAGAAACATAGATGTGAGAGTGAAACATCAAACGACTGCCTCTTGCATGCCCCCTCTTGGAGGTCGAGCCTGCAACCTGGGCATGTGTCCTGACTGGGAATCGAACCAATGGCCTTTCTGTGCATGGGACAATGCCCAACTAACTGAGCCACACTGGCCAGGGTGATTATTTGTACTTTTAAAAGCACTTTCACAATTATCTATATGATCTGCACAGCGATCTTGTGTGTCTGGAAGTGTAGGGGCCCATATTTCCCTTGCAGATATAGGGAAACTCTGAGTCTCAGAGTGGTTTAGCATTTTTAAAAAGCATTTCTTTTTTTATATAAAATTATATTAAACTGATTGGGGTGACACTGGTTAATAAGATTATATGTTTTAAGTGTCCAATTCTATAATACATCATCTGTATAACACATTGTGTGCTTGCCACCCAAAGTCGAGTCTCCTGTCATCACCGTATATTTGACCCCCTTTACCCTTTTCTACCTCCCCCCACTCTCTTTCCCTTCTGGTAACCACTATACTGTTGTCTGTTTCTATGAGTTTTTGTTTGTTTGTTTGTTTGTTCATTTGTTGCTTTCTGTTTTATATACCACATGTGAGTGAAATCATATGGTTCTTGTTATTTTCCATCTGACTTATTTTGCTTAGCATGATATTCTCAAGATCCACCCATGTCGTGGCAAATGGCAGTGTTTCATCTTATGGTTGAGTAGTATTTCTGCTAATGGCCACTGTGGTGGTTAAAGACAGAGCCAGGGTTAGAACCCAAGTCTCCTAATTTCCAGTCCTGAGCATGTTTACCTCAGCAAGCTCCTCACCAGACAGCAGATCTTTCAGGGTTCAGGGTACGTGTGGTGAGTTTGAAAGGGGACATGGCACGCGTACCTCGCCGCTCTGTAGTGAGAAAACGTGTGCTCTCCATGGAGGGGAGGCATGAGCTCCTGTTTCCTTAAAAGAACAAGTTTGCCAATATACTAATTTGAATAGTGTCCCCCAAATTCACGTACTTCTTGGAATGTGATCATGTTTGAAAAAAGTCTTTGTTGATGTAATTAGGTAAGATGAGGTAATACTGGAATAGGTTGGGTCCTATATCCAATATGACTGGTATCCTCATAAGAAGAGAAAAGACACAGACACAGAGTTACACCAGGAAGAAGCCATGTGATAGCGGAGGCAGATATTGGAGCAATGCATCTGCAAGTCAAGGAATGGCAAGGCTTGCGAACAACCACTTAAAGCTAGGAGAGAGACATGGAATCGACTTTCCCTCGGAGCCCTCCAGAAGGAACTAACTTTGCTGTTTTCAGATCTCTGGTCTCCAGAGGAGTAAGAGAATAAAGTTCTGTTGTTTTAAGCCCCCTAGTTTGTGGTCCTTTGCTGTGGCAGCCCTAGGAAATGAATATAGCTGTGCTCCGGAACAATGTTGTCCAATAGAAATATAACGGGACTCATATTTGTAATTTTAAATATTTTAGTAGCTGCATAAAAAAGTTGAGAATGAATTAATTTCAATAATGTATTTTATTTAATACAAGTTTAAGTTATGCAAGATGAATGTGTTGTAGAGATCAGTACAGCTCTCTGCCCATAATTAACAATGCTGTATTGTACACTTAGACTTTTTGTTAAGGGGGTAGCTCTCATGGTAAGTGTTCTTACCACAAAGTAAACAAGCAACAAAAAAACAACAAGGCATAAGGAAACATTTGGAGGTTTCGATATGCTTATTACCTTGGTGATGATTTCATGAGTATATGCATATGTCCAAATTCATCAAATTGTATACAGTCAATATGTGCAATTTTTCTTTTTATCAATTATACCTCAATCAAACTGTTTAAAAAATCAGGCAAAAAATGAAAAAAATTAACATATAATCAATATAAAATTATTAAGGCTATATTTTACCATCCTTTGTTCATATCAAGTCTTTAAATTTGATGGGTAGTATTCATGTACAGCACATCACAAAGTCAGACTAGCCATAGCAAGTCTTCAACTGTCACATGTGACCAGCGGCTTCCATTCTGGATGGCTTGGTGCTGCGCTTCCCCTCCCTGTGCGAAGTCGGTGTGCCCTGCATTGCCACCAAAGGCAGGAGAGGGAGCAAGATGGCAGACTTTTGCCCTTTATGCTGTGCCTTCTGGTGCTCTCTCAATTCCTATTGATTTGTCCTAAATACAAAGCTCCTCAAATACCAATTGCTCTTCTACCAGGGAGCATCAGGTCCAGCCCTGCCCCTGGTACCACCCGCACATCTGGAATAGATGGGATGGGGCAGGATTCCTTTCTAGACATGCTGCTTCCTCACTGTGTTCTAGGACTTTGGCCTGGCTGAACCTCGCTTCAGCGCTCTGCTTTCTCCCAGAGACAAAGGATTCTTGGTCTTCTGGCTCAGAGCTCCAGATATCCATTGTCTTGAAGTGTATATTTAAGGACACATCCTTCCATTTCTCCCTTACAGTGATGCCCAGGAGTGAGGCAGCAGGCACAGGTCTGAATCTGACACTGATAGATTTTCATGCTGATTCCAAAGAGATGCCCAAACCAAATGTTACAAAGACAAACCATATGGGAGCCCCAGCACTCTGGGCCATTAATACGAATTTTTAAATGACTGTGATTGATGGTGTAGCTCTTACAAGTCCAAGATCAATGAAAATGCATCTTGATCTTTTGAACTCCCTCACTTTTTCTTGGATCCTTTTCCTGTACAATGAAGCCCATTTCTGTGAAGCCTGAAGGCATCTGGGGCCCCTTCAATAGATTTGCCATCCATGCCCTTGCCAGCCAGCCTGATGGTGGAATGGCAGAGGGTTAGGTGAGGGCTTTGGAAACCAGAATTCTCATCATGAAGTTAAATGCCAAATCAGGCCTTTCAAAGTAGAAATTCTGCATCCTGTCTAGAAAAGAACTCTGGGCCAAATTAGGGATATCACTCACCTTGTTACAGGCAAAGGAATGGTAGTATTAAATAAACATTTATGTTGTTGAGTTTGCTTCTGCATGTTTATTTACCTGGGCATATAAGAAACTCCCCCACCCCCATCCTACTGCATTGTACCAGGGTATGGAAGAAGGGCTTTGTAGAGAATTTGCCTTACTTTGGAGTCTTGAACTTTTCCCCAAATCTGACAAGCCCTCTCCTGATAATACATACATGAATATAATTTTGTATGCAATTTTGGGGCACTCACAAACCCCCTGTAACCCATCCATGAACCTCACATTAAGGATAATTGATGCAGAGTAGCTATTATGAGATTGAAGTGAGATTGAGGTAGGATATTATAAAAGGGCAGGAAACCATATCTTTTTCTTGTTTTATGTGTTTCTCTAATAGCCACAATGAGGTGAAAGTCTTATACTCTGAAAACCATAGGCCATTGAGAAATTTAAGACAACACAACTAAATGGAAAGCTATACCATGCTCATGGATTGGAAGAATTAATATTATTAAAATGTCCATACTAACTGAAGCAATATACAGTTTCAGTGCAATCCCCGTAAAATACCAATGGCATTTTTCACAGAACTAGAACAAAAAATTCTTAAAATTTGTATGGAACCACAAAAGACCCCAAATAGCCAAAGCAATTTTAAGAAAAAAGAAGGAAGCTGGAAGCATTACACTCCCTGATTTCAAACTATACTACAAAGCTGTAGTAATCAAAACAGTATGTTACCAGCACAAAATTGACCAACGGAATATAATAGGGAGGCAAGAAATAACCTCTAACACATATGGCCAATTAACCTGTGAAAAAGTAGGCAAGAACATACAATGGGGTACAGACAGTCTCTTCAATAAATGGTGTTGGGAAAATTGAACAGTAACATGCCAAACAATGAAACTGGATCACTTTCTTACACCATATTAAAAAATAAACTCAAAAGAGATTAAAGATTTAAATATAAAACTAGAAATGATAAAAATCCTAGAAGAAAACATGGGCAGTAAACTTTTGACATCAGCCTAAGTAATATTTTTGGGGGATACATCTCCCCAAGTGAAGACAAGAAAACCAAAAATAAACAAATGAGATTACATCAAAATAAATTTTTTTTTTTTTTTTGCACAGCAAAGGAAATCATCAAGAAAATGAAAAGGCAATCTACTGATTGGGAAAAGAGACTTTCAAATCATACATCTGATAAGAGGTTAATATCCAGCATTTACAAATAACTTATACAAATTAATATCAAAAAACAAATATCTCTATTAAAAATGGGCAAACTGAATAGACTTTTATTTCAAAGAAAACATACAGATGGCCAAGAGACACATGAAAAGATGCTCAACATTACTAATCATCAGGGTAAGGCCAATCAAAACCGCAATGAGATATCACCTTATACCTGTTATCAAAGACAAAAAATAACAAGTGTTGGTGAGGGTGTGGAGAAAAGGGAACCCTTGTACACAGTGAGTGGGAATGGAAATTAGTGCTACCATTATGGAAAGCAGTATGGAGGTTCCTCAAAAAATTGAAAATCTAACTACCATCTGATCCAGCAATTCCATTTTTTGGTATTTATCCAAAGAAAATAAGAACACTTATATGACGAGATATATGCACCGTATGTTCATTGCAGCTCTATTTGCAATAGACAAGATATGGAAGCAACCAAAGTGTCCATTGATAGGTGAATGAATAAAAAAGATGTGGTATATTACATAAAGATGGAATATTGCTCAGCTATAAAAACGGAATGAAGTCATGCCAGTTGTGACAACATGGACAGACCTAGAGGGTAATAGGCTAAATTAAATAAGTCAGATAGAGAAAGACAAAATCGTATGATTTCACTTATATGTGAAATCTAAAAAACAAAACAAATAAACAAAACAAAACAGAGACAGACCCACAGATACAGGAAACAAACTGGTGGCTATCAGAGGGAAGAGGAGTTTGGGGGCAGGTGAAATAGGTAAAACGGCTTAAGAGTTACAAACTTCCAGTTACAAAATAAATAAATCACAGGGATGAAATGTACAGCGTGGGGGAATACAGTCAATAATATTGTAATAACTTTGTATGGTGTCAGTGGTGATCATTTCATAATGTATATAAATATTGAATCACTATGATATACACCTGAAACTAATAGGATATTGTATGCCAATTATATTTGCATAAAAATAGAAAGCCACAATGATGCTTTACAAAAATAGGTTCCTTGGGAAAAAGAGTCTGGGAAACATTGTGCTCAGTTCTCTCTCCACTCCTACTTAGGAAATTCACAATGCAAAATAGCATATTACATATGCTAAGAAATCTTGGAGAAATCCTAAATTAATTTGACCAGAGAATGTTATTTTCAAATATTTCTTTAAAAAAAAAATTTTTTTTCCTTTATTGATTTTAGAGAGAGAGGAAGGGAGAGGGAGAGAGAGATAGAAACATCGATGAGAGAGAACATTGATTGGCCGCCTCCTGCATGCCCACCACTGGGGATCGGGCCCACAGCCTGGGCATATATCCTGACCAGGAATCGAACTGGTGACCTCTTGGTGCATGGGTCGATGCTCAACCACTGAGCCACACCGGCCAGACAGAGAATGTTATTTTTTATTTTTTTCGTTTTGTTTTATTAATTTATTTTTGTTACAGATGTTTCTCCATTTTTCCCCATTGACACCCTCCTCCCCATCCCCCCCACCCTGTCCCCAGCTTTGTTGTCCATGTCCATCAGTTATGCGTACATGCATATAAGTTCTGTGGTTTATCTCTTCCCTCCCCCCCCACCCCCTGTTTTGAGGGTTGTCAGTCTGTACCCTACTTCCACGTCTCTGGGTCTACCCTGTTCCTTAGACTGTTATGTTCATTATATTTCACAAATAAGTGAGATCATGTGATATTTGTCTTTCTCTGCTTGGCTTGTTTCGCTTAGGATAGTACTCTCGAGGTCCCTCCATGTAGTCTCAAAGGATAAGAGATCTTTTTTTCTTACAGCTGCATAGTACTCCATTGTGTATATGTACCACAGCTTTTTTATCCATTCGTCCACTGATAGACACTTGGGCTGTTTCCAGATCTTAGCAATTGTAAATAGTGCTGCTATGAACATGGGGGTACATGTATTCTTTCTGATTGGTGTTTCAGGCTTCTTAGGGTATATTCCTAGAAGTAGGATCACTGGGTCAAATGGCAATTTCATTTTTAATTTTTTGAGGTAACACCATAGTGTTTTCCATAGTGGCTGCACTAGTCTGCATTCCCACCAGCAGTGTACTAGAGTCCCCTTTTCTCCACACCCTCGCCAACACTTGTTGTTTGATGATTTGTTGATGGCGGCCATTTTGACAGATATGAGGTGATACCTCATTGTTGTTTTAATTTGCATCTCTCTGATGATTAGTGATGTTGAGCATTTCTTCATATGTCTCTTAGCCATTTGTATGTTCTGTTTGGAGAGGTGTCTATTTAGTTCCTCTGCCCATTTTTTAATTGGGTTCTTTGTCTTCCTTTTGTTGAGTTGTATGAGCACTGTATATATTTTGGAAATTAACCCCTTATTTGATGTATCATTGACAATTATGCTTTCCCATACAGTGGGTTCCCTTTCTGTTTTTTTTTAATCCTCACCAGAGGACATTTTTCCATTTTTGTTCAGATAGAGTGGGAGGAAGAGAGAGGAAGAGAGAGAGAGAGAGAAACATCGACGTGAAAGGTACATATCGAGTGGCTGCCTCCCGCACAACCCAACCAGGGCCGGGACAAATTGCAACCGAGATTCGTGCCCTTAGTGGGAATCGAACCCAGGTCTCTCTGGACCGCAGGCTGTGCTCTATCCACTGAGCCAAACCGGCCAGGGCTCCCTTTCCGTTTTGATGGGTTTTTTTTTTTGCTGTGCAGCAGTTTTGAGTTTGACGGAGTCCCATGTGTTCATTTTTTCCTTTGTTTCTGTTGCCTTAGGTGATGTATCAGTGAAGATTCTGCTGCGTATGATGTCTGAAATTTTGTTGCCTACATTTTCTTCTAGGATTTTTATGGATTCACGAGTCACATTTAAGTCTTTTATCCATTTTGAGTTTATTCTTGTGTATGGTGTAAGTTGATGGTCTAGTTTCATTTTTTTGGATGTAGCTGTCCAATTTTCCCAAAACCATTTATTAAAGAAGCTGTCTTTACTCCATTGTATGCTCTTACCACCTTTGTCAAATATTAATTGAGCATAATGTCTTGGGTCAATTTCCGGATTCTCTGTTCTGTTCCGCTGGACTATATGCCTGTTCTTGTGCCAGTACCAGGCTGTTTTGATTACAGTAGCTTTGTAGTATAACCTGATATCCTGTATTGTGGTCACACCTACTTTGTCCTTCTTTTTCAAGATTGCTGTGGCTATTCGGGGTCTTTTTTGGTTCCATATGAACTTTTGAAGTATTTGTTCTAGTTCTGTGAAATATGTCACTGGTATTTTGATGGGGATTGCATTGAATCTATAGATTGCTTTGGGTAATATGGACATTTTAATAATGCTAATTCTTCCAATCCATGAACAAGGTATGTGCTTCCACTTTTTTTTTTTTTTTTTTTTATCCTCACTCGAGGACATTTTTCCATTTTTTGTTCAGATAGAATGGGAGGGAGAGAGAGGAAGAGAGAGAGAGAGAGAAACATCGACGTGAAAGAGACACATCGAGTGGCTGCCTCCCGCACGACCAACCAGGGCCGGGGACAAATCGCAACCGAGGTACATGCCCTTAGCGGGAACCGAACCCGGGTCTCTCTGGACCGCAGGCCGATGCTCCAACCACTGAGCCAAACCGGCCAGGGCTTCTTCCACTTTTTTATATCTTCCTCTATTTCTTTTTTCAATGCCCTGTAGTTTTCTGCAAATAGGTCCTTTACTTCTTTGGTTGAATTTATTCCTAGGTATCTTAATTTTTTTGCTGCGACGGTAAATGGTATTGTTTTTTTAGTTTCTATTTCTGTGAGTTCATCATTGGTGTATAAGAATGCCGACAATTTCTTGATGTTAATTTTGTATCCTGCTACTTTGCCAAATTCATTTATTAAGTCTAGTAGATTTTTGATGGAGTCTTTAGAGTTTTCTATGTATAATATCATGTCATCTGCAAATAATGACAGTTTCACTTCCTCTTTTCCAATTTGGATCCCTTTTATTTTTTCTTCATGTCTGATTGCTGTGGCTAAGACTTCCAGTACTATGTTAAATAAGAATGGCGAAAGTGGGCATCCCTGTCTTGTTCCTGTTCTTAAGGGAAATGTTTTTAGTTTTTGCCCATTGAGTATGATGTTGGCTGTAGGTCTTTCATATATGGCCTTTATTATGTTGAGATATGATCCCTCTATTCCCAAATTGCTGAGCGTTTTTATCAGAAACGGGTGCTGGATTTTTTCAAATGCTTTTTCAGCATTTAGTGATATGATCATATGGTTTTTATCTTTCATTTTGTTTATGTGATGTATCACATTTATTGATTTATGAATATTGAACCAGCCTTGCATCCCTGGGATGAATCCCACTTGGTCATGGTGAATACTTTTTTTGATGTATTGCTGGATCCGATTTGCTAGTATTTTGTTTAGGATTTTGGCATCTATGTTCATCCAGGATATTGGCCTGTAGTTTTCTTTCTTTGTAGTGCCTTTTTCTGGTTTTGGAATTAGAATTATGCTGGCCTCATAAAATGAATTTGGAAGTCTTCCTTCTTCTTGAATTTTTTGAAATAGTTTGAGGAGAATGGGTGTTAGTTCTTCTTTGAATGTTCAGTAAAATTCCCCTGTGAAGCCGTCCGCACCTGGGCTTTTGTTTGCTGGGAGAGTCTTGATTACATCTTCAATTTCCTTAGTTGTTATTGGTCTGTTCAAGTTTTCTCTCTCTTCTCGGTCCAGTTTTGGAAGACTATGTGTTTCTAGAAATTTGTCCATTTCACTTAGATTGTCGAATTTGTTGCCATATAAATGTTCATAGCATTTGTTAATGATCTTTGTATTTCTGTGGTGTCAGTTGTTACTTCTCTTTCATTTCAGATTTTGTGTATTTGGATTCTCTCTCTTTGTTTCTTGGTGAGTCTAGCTAAGGGTCCATCACTCTTGTTTATCTTTTCAAAAAACCAGCTCTTTGTTTCATTGATTCTTTGAATTGTTTTTTTTTTGTTTTGTTTTTTTTTGGTCTCTATGTCATTTATTTCTGCTCTGATCTTTACTATTTCCTTCCTTCTACTTGCTCTGGGGTTTTCTTTTTGTTTGCTTTCTAGTTCTTTAAGTTGTGAGGTTAGATAGTTTATTAGAAATTTTTCTTGTATCTTGAGGTAGGCCTGTAGTGCTATGAACTTCCCTCTCAGAACTGCTTTTGCTGCATCCCATAGATTTTGTGTTGTTGTGTGTTCATTTTCATTGGTTTTAAGGAAGATTTTAATTTCTTCCTTGATCTCCTTGGTAACCCATTCATTGTTTAATAACATGCTATTTAGCCTCCATGTGTTCAAATGTCTTTGCATGTTCTTGTTGCAATTTATTTCTAGTTTCATGCCATTGTGATCTGAGAAGATGCTTGATATGATTTCAATCTTCTTGTACTTGTAGAGACTTAGTTTGTGTCCTAACATGTGATCTATCTTTGAGAATGTCTCATGTGCACTTGAGAAGAATGTGAATTCTGTAGTTTTGGGATGTAATTCTCTGTAGATCTCTATTAAATCCATTTGGTCTAGTGCTTCATTTAGAGTCTCTGTGTCCTTGTTAATTTTTTGTCTAGAGGATCTATTCAGTCATGTCAGCGGGTGTTGAAGTCCCCTGCTATGATTTTATTGCTGTCAATTTCTCCTTTAAAGTCCTCCAGTATATTTTAAATATATTTTGGTGCTCCTATATTGGGTGCATATATGTTTACCAAGGTCATATCTTCCTGTTGGATAGATCCTTTCAATATTATGTAGTGACTTTCTTTGTCTCTAGTTATGGCCTTCATTTTGAAATCTAGTTTATCAGAGATGAGTATTGCTACCCCAGCTTTTTTTTCCTTTCTGTTTGCTTGGAAGATTTTTTTCCATCCCTTCACTTTCAACCTATGTGAGTTTTTGTTGTGAGGTGGGTCTCTTGTAAACAATATATATATGGGTCATGCTTTCTTATCCAATCAGCTACTCTGTGTCTTTTTATTGGAGCATTCAATCCATTTACATTTAAGGTGATTATTGATATGTACTTATTTATTGCCATTTTTGTTTAGTGTGGTTCTATTTTCCTTCCTATTTCTTCTACTAATTACAGCAGTCCTTTTAACATTTCTTGCAGTGCTGGTTTGGTGCTAATGTATTCCCTTAGCCTTTTTTGTCTGGGAATCTCTTTATTTGACCTTCTATTTTGAATAATAGCCTTGCTGGATAGAGTAGTCTTGGATTCAGATCCTTGTTTTTCATGACCTTGATTACTTCATGCCATTCCCTTCTGGCCTGTAGTGTTTCTGTTGAGAAGTCAGATGATAGCCTTATGGGAGTTCCTTTGTAGGTAACCTGTTGCATATCTCTTGCTGCCTTTAAGATTCTCTCTTTGTCTTTCATTTTTGGCATTTTAATTACTATGTTCTTGGTGTGGGCCTGTTTGAGTTCTTCTTACTTGGGGCTCTCTGTGCTTCTTGAACTTAAATGCCTTCTTCCTTCACAAAATTAGGGAAGTTTTCTGTCACTATTTCTTGAAATACATTCTCTAACCGTGCTCATTTTCTTCTTCTTTAGGGATTCCTATGATGCGAATATTATTACGTTTCCAGTTGTTCCACAGTTCTCTTAAGCTGTCTTCCTGTTTTTTAATTGTTTTTTCCTTTTGGTTTTCTGTTTGGTTGATTTTTTCTACCCTGTCTTCTAATTTACTGATCTGGTCCTCAGCTTCCTCTACTCTGCTGTTTAGTCCTTCTAATGTGTTCTTTATTTCTGCTATGTCATTCTTCATTTCTTCTTGGTGCTTCTTCATTTCCAATTGGTTGATTTTCAATGTTTCTATGTCCTTACTCATGCTGTTGAGCTTCCTCAAGGTCATGGCTCTGAATTCTAGCTCTGTTAACTTGCTTAACTGCATTTCATTTATCTCATCTTCAGTAGAGGTCTCTTGTTCTTTCATTTGGGATTTGTTTCTTTGTTTCACCATTTTGGCTACCTCAGTGGGTTTTGGAGCCTGCCAAATTTTCCCTGTGGATGTTGGTGTTCTGCTGTTTGTGGCTCCCTCTACTGGGTGTGGATGAGCGTGGGAGGACTCACATTAAACACCACTGTCAAGTCTTACTTTCCTGGGTAGATTTTCAAGCCCAGGAAAGGTTAAATTATCTCTAGCTTTCTGCCTAGAGGCTATTAGTCTCGGTTACTTGGAGAACCTTGGGTTCTCAGGTGAATGAAAACCTCCCTCAGGTGTTCAGCATAAGAGGATTTCCCGAGGGTGGGGCAGATGCTGGTTGTTAATGCGCCTCAATTTGCATTTCAATAGCCCACCTGGGTGGGGCTGAATCTCCGAGGGAGGGGCTTCCACCTCTCCCCAGAGTCCTGCGAAGGAGTAAGATGGCCACCGTCCTGTGTAGCCGCAACTCAGCAAAAGCTCTGAGTAGCCTCCAAATCCCGAATGTCCCCACACAGTTGCAGTCTAGTCTGCCCTCCCTCTGCCAGAGCCCAAGGTGAGTGGCTGTGGTTATTTTAGTGCTCTCTTCCGGCCCTCTTCGCTGTGGAGCAGCTTGGGATCTTAACCCTGAGGGTGCTGCTCACAGCTAAGACTGCTGCTGTCCGTGGGCTCCCAGCCCCCCTCTTGCGCCTCCGCAATCCTACCAGGATCGATTCAGTGTCCCTGTTTGTATGGTTCTTGCAAGCTGCTTTTCTGTTGCTTTTTCCTGACGATTTGTCTTTATTTTAGTTGTAATTCCAGTTTGGTCCTGAGAGATGGTCTGTGTAGCTTCCATTCACACCGCCGCCATTTTGGAATCCTCCAAAATCTGAGAATGTTATTTTTGTATAACACCTCAAACATCCCAGAGAATATACTTTGAGAAACACTGAGGTACGTCAAATCTGGACCAATGTGTATAGACAATTCCATATTTTGGTTTCTCTTATGGAAACTGGGTCCTACTTTTCTCTCCACCTCAAACTACAGTCTGTGCTCTGTCTCTGCTGTGTTTGGGTAGCATGGCTAAGTATGAGGATGTTGGGCCATGAAGGGGTACAGCAGGGCTGCCTTTCTGCCCAGGAAGCATCCTGCACATTGTATTTTGCTATAGAGGGTGCCATTCTCAGAATACACTGTTAACAACGTCCCCTGGAGTTGTGCAGTGGGTAGTGCTGGAGTGAAGAGTTAGTTCTCAGAGGTGCTCCCTGTCCTTTGCTTTTCCTTTGGTTTGTGGACAACTAGGATTTCTCTTCGGTGACAGCTGTCTGGAGCCACCCAATAGAAGCGCAGTAGTCAGCCTGCATGATACACCTGGTTGAAAGATGATAAAAAAAATGTCTCCAAAGCACTGAAGGTGGGCCTTGAGAGACATGAGGAGTTTCATTTGGCAGTATAGGGCCACCCTGGCAGAGAGGATAGAATAAGCAAGGGCCTAGGGGTTTTAATCTCACAAAACCATTGGTCCGGTGGACACATACTGGAAAATGGATCTACACAACGAAAGGGCATTTGACTGCATTTATTATGGTTGATATTGGAAGAAGGCTGCAGTGGCATACACACCGAGCTTCATTTAAGGCTCCATAGTTGTGGTATGCTGGAAAATGAAGGACCTGACAGAGGTAGGTGTTTGGCAGGACAGCCCAAATCCTCCTTCAAGGGTTCTGACTTGGACAATTGCCAAACATTGTTTCCCTTCTTTCCCTTTTAAACTTTTTTGTTTTGTTTTGTTGTTAATTGTTCAATCCTGGGTATTCTGTGGGAAATTTAATCCTTCTGTTTCTGATTCCTTCACACTAACTTATCGAAGTGTTATTTTGTAAGGACTTTTGGATAGCCAAGCATATTTCAGAACCATTTCCTTAAGCCTTTAGGCCTATTTTTTTGCAGCCGGAAGTTGCTATTTTGCCAAAAGAACATGGATCTTGGACCTGAGAATCCTACTGCAAGACATTCTGCCAATGTCATGGGGTTCCCCACCTGGGCAAAGCATCTCCCCATTCTGTACATGAGGCTTCACGGTTTCCCCCCAGTTTTGTGACTTTACAGGCAGAATTGGTCCAATATTTTCCTGTGTTTGCTGTGGAGGTCATCGCACCTATAAGACTGATCAGTGTCTTGGCATATTTAACTTACTTAAAGCACCAAAGGAAGTGAGCTCAGCATGCAATTTTCAAATTTCCAAATCAGATTTCTTCAAACAAGGCAACTCAGAGGAACATGTGGATACCCATTTAGAGGGCAGCTGCCTCTCCAATTTCCCTTTGGGCACAATGTCAGGAACCACTTCTTACTTATCTCTGAATCTGCAGGGTTTATCGCTGGGCTGAGCATAAGATAAGTGCTCAGGAAATGTGTGCTGACTAACCGGCGGCTGGCTAAGGGGTCAGCGTGTGAAAACAAAAATCACAGAAGCTCTCTTCAACTGAGCGAAAGTAACTAAACCTTCTTCAAACATTTTTTCAAGGGATCCTTGCCTGTATGGCTATTAAAGCATACACCAGTTCTTGGAGGCAAAATTTTTACCTCTGGTATATAAAGAAAATAAGTAGTGTTTCAATGAAAAGAATATAGTGCTTACCAGAATTCCAGGTTTAATTTCCATGAGGGAAGGTGGATGGATTTTAAAAATATAACTTTTTTTTTTCCTATGGAAAGTGAAAAACTCTTGGTTCATGGTAACCAGTCTTAAAGCTTTTGCCATAATGGTTTTGATTAGACTAATCAGAATTTCCAGGGGAATTTCAGAGTTTGAGACATAAATACTTCTGATCTGAGGGAGTAAAAACCCTGAGCAAAGTACAATTAGACAGGAGGTGTGGACAGAGGCAGGAGATAGAGGTACTGGCACTATAAGACTGAGTTTGATGAACTGGTAAATGCTTAAATAAGCATTGTGTCTAATTTGCAATATTTGGTTTAATTCTCACAGCAGCCTTATGAGCTAGGAACTATTGTATTCTCCGTTTATCAATGAGGAAACCAAGGCACTTGGAGAGATGTTGTCACTTGCCTGAGGTCACACAGCAAAGGCAGAATCTGACCCCAAGTAGTAGAACTCCAGAATCTTTATTTTCAAGCCCTGCCTAGCAGTTGCCCACATGACTTCTCAGCCATGCAATATTGAGAAGGGCGTTTTGAACTCTTTGACCCTTGATACTCAGGACTATGATGGGCATAAAAAAATAATTTAATAATTGCTTTGTTGACATCACAGGATAGTTCTCTGTACTATTTCAGGTAATGAATATGAAAACATTTCTAATAAAGCCCAAGACACAAGTGCCTGGTTCAGAGGAATGGCTCAATAAATAGTTTTTGAATAGTGAAATGAGGAAGAATAGATTTATAATGAAGTGAAAGTCATTTTTCTCTCCAAATCCACTATGCTATCTATTCACACAGGGTCTTTTAACACACAATAACTCTTGAAGGCAAGAGTTATTATACTTGATCAAAGTAGCATAGACCTAAACACCTCCCAAGAATCATCTGCATTTTAGAGGCATGTCAGGGTCCCTCCATCTCGAATTAATCTCATTTACTAGAAAATACCAGAGAAGGTGGCCTTTCATGGATTCTGATAAGAGAGAGGCAAGGTTTAAACTGTGTATCCCAAATATTAGCGAACTTTATCTTTCAAATATATATAACCTACCTTGCCCCATTGCTGAAAGTTATTATAATTCAAGAGGTCTGTGTCTCAGTGAAGAGCATTCCAGAAGAGCAGGAAATGTGTCTATCTTATTTACTGTTGAATCTTTAGAACCTAGAAGAGAGTATGGCTTATAAAATGCTCAAATATCTACTGAATGGACAAATTTGATGGAGGTCATTGCCCTGTCTTCCCTCTTCTAGGTAGAGTGGGGCCCAGGCAGAGGTCAGGGTTGGGGGGAATAGCAGCATTAGTGGGACACTGGCCTGGGTCTGTGGGCTGAGTGCTGTCCCAGGAAGCAGCCATCCAGGAGGCATTCATCGCAGGTGGCCTTCCTACTAAGACGAGGGGAACTGTTTTTCTCTCCATGAAGCTTAAGACTTCCCTGTGCACCCAGAGGTCTCTTTCAACAATTGAGCTCAGTGCTTAGTGACAGGATGAAATGAACTTGGATAGAAATCAAGTTCACAGGCACATACTTGAGACTTACGCATCCAGGTACACAGTGTGCACAGATACATCGGCTTTAACTAGATCAGGATCCCTGACTGAATTACTAAGCCGTCTGAACTTTGAACTGAACTGAAGCCTCTTCTACAATAACAATGAGAATAAAAACCCCTAAACACACACATACACACTAAAGGAATAAAAACATTCCTAATGAATCAGTTTGAACTAAAACTGACCCTCATAGTTATAAAAGCTATTGAGATCCAGATCAAAACATTCAAACAGAATATTAACCAAAATCGCATTTCATTTGTTTAAATTCATTTAAATACAGCTACATTGAATTTTATGCAAAAAGCCTGATCTAGTGGATGGATCTAGTTTTCCTGAACCAAGCATATTTTTAACAGTAGCAGAGAATGAGACACATACAAATACCCTATTCTGTATAGTTTTATAGAGAAAGATTTATGACAAGAGTGATTATCTTTTAAATCAATTTGGAGTTCCCTATGTTGGCTTTCGTAGAGTGGGCCCGCCAGCATAACATGTAGACACATTCTGATGCCCTGGATCAGGCTGAGTCCTGGTTTCCTTGCAGCCTCCCTTGTCTCTGAACTCCTGCTGTGAAGTACAGTTGCCCCTTGAGCAATGGGGGGTGGGGGTTAAGAGCACTGAGCCCCCACATACTTGAAAATTTGTGTATAACTTTTGACTCTCCTAAGAACTTAACTACTAATAGCCTACTATTGACTGGAAGCCTTACTGATAACATTAACAGTCGATTAAAATATATTTTGTATTTTATGAAAAAAAAATTTTAAATCCTCACCCAAAGATATATTTTTACTGATTTTTATAGAGAGAGCAAGGTGGGGGGGGGAGGGGGAGAGAGAAACACCAACATGAGAGAGAAACATCAATTGGTTGCCCCCCACCCCCGTCTGCATCCCTGCTGGGGATGGACCCCGAAACCCAGGTATATGCCCTGACCAGGAATCAAAACAGTAACCTTTTGATGTATAAGACAATGCTCCAGCCAGCTGAGCCACCTGGCCAGGGCGTATACATTTTGTATTTTATATATACTGTACCCTTATAGTAAAGTAAGCTAGAGAAAGAAAATGTTGAGAAAATACATTTAATTTAAAAGTATTTCAAAAAATGTACACATAAGTGGACCTGCACAGTTCAAGCCTGTGTTGTTCAAGGATCAGCTGTAATTTACAAGGTCAAGTCCAAAGCGTTTCTACTGCTGTGGCCTGCTGTCCAGGTTTCTGGTCAAGGTGTTGGAGACTGCACAGCCACTTGAATCTTGGTGTCACTGTTCTCAAGATGAAAGTGAGCCCCCAAATATTCAAACACCCTAGTGGTGATGTTGCTCCAGACCTGATCCAAAGAGAGCTGCTACAACTGAGGACAGCATGCAGGAGCTGGGCGGTGGTGGCACTCAGACTCATCCCAGGGTACCGCAGAGACTGCACAAAGCCCTACATCGTGGACACGGTTGACTTCTAGCCTTAGGTCAGCCTTCAGTGGATTCTACACAAGTAAGCAGTGATCTTCCTCCACTGTGAAATGTCTGTTCATAGAGCCCTGGGCCCATGGAATTGCGAAATGTCAAGTTTTTCTAATCGCATTGCTCGGGCACCGAAATTCACCGTCCTGATTCCCTCCTTTTGTAAGGCGTCCACATAAATAGTACAATCCTTTTCTAAATTTGGTGAGTTATTGCTACATAAGCCTGCATATCTGTCAAGAGTGATTTTTTTGAAGGTTAATGTATTTCACTCAGTACTATCTTGATCCTTTTTCTACCATGAGTAGTTTTCCAACTGGATTTTATTTTCAATTTGTTTTGTGATCAGTACTCTTTTATTTTTATTTTTTATTTTTTTTTTTACAATTTTCATAGAGTGAATCCTCTCAATTAATCTGTGAAAATTCACTCTAGGTAGAAAAAAAATCGGGCCTTGATGATTTCACTCAGCCTCAGAATGAACTAACCCTGGAGCCAGGCTCCTTTGCAACTTGTGTTTTGTGGAATAATGAAATATCCTCATTGCTTTAAAAAAAAATTCACTCTAGGGATTCCACTGAACCTGTGTCTTTGCTCTATCCCATTGTCCAAGTTCACAGTTTCCAGTAAGATTTCCCAGGAATGTTGTCTGGGTCTATATTAGAGGATCACAGTAAATGAGTTGTATGTAACTTCCAACTTTCAGGCAATCTTAAAGTTCAGTGCTAAATCCTACTACTCTGAAATTGTTGCTTCTGGAATTTTCTCTCCATAGCTTTTCTTAAAAATTTAAAACTATACATTCAAGACATAAATAGTTTCTTGCTGTACCAATTCAAACTGTATCTCTAGTAAAGAGTTACAGTTTTCCTTCTTCAATTCTTTCTCAAGAAAGATGCTTGCAGTCTAGTGGCCATTGTGCCTAAGCAGTTATTTTGTTGGAGTTTATGTGAGTCTTTCCAATACAGGAACCCTACCTACTCATCAGTTCTCTGCAATAATTATGAGCCTTTTAGCTGATGTAAATTATCATCTGTAATACCACCATCTTCTACCAATTAATGAGCGCCTATCATATGCCGGATACTGTTTTCTTTATACCTAATAAGTATTTTATTTGCTTTATCTTTGTTTAAAAGATGAAGTATTATGAGAGGTTAAGTAGCTTGTCCAAGGTCACATAACTGGTAAGGGGCAGACATGGCATTGGGGCTGAATCTGTTTGACTCCTAAAGTCCTGTGTATGATGGAGGCAGCTCATACTAGTTTGTGACTTGATTCTTCCAACCTCTTCCCAACTCTGCCTTCAGTGACATCCCATGGGTAGTCTGAAATCCTGTGTTTACATCATGGAAATCTGCACATCCTACAAGTGCCTTTGTCCCCTCTGAGACCTGATTTTACCACCTTGCATGCTGTAGTTTGCTGAACTACTTCTCTCCAGAAGAAGACCACAGAATTAAGCCATAGGAGTGGTGAAGGGGCCTCGTTTCCAGAAACTTTTGCCTAAATAAGTCACACTAGATTTTGTGACTGAATGGGCTGTAAAAAATCCCACAGCCAGAGAGCGCCCATTGATACATAGCACCCATCCTCAGTCCCCCACAAATCACAGTTTATGGAAGTTGTGTCAGTGTTTGCACACTCTTAACAAGGCCATGTCTCAACTCCTGGTGCTTTACCATCTCGTCTGAATTTCTCACATGCTTTGGGTGGAAAGAGGATTCTGAAAATCTAGTTAAGCCAAATCTTCAGGGACTGATTATACAGGTCATGAATAATCCAGGCTCTCTTTCTCCCTCCTCCTCATCACCTTTGCCCTTTTGACTGCTCATTAGCACCTCGGCCAGAGACCTGGGCTCAGGAAGGAGCAGCGGGTGTGGATCTCCCATCAGCCCATCTGGCTCCTTGCCAACAACTCTTGTGTAGGTTTGTTGGGAGAAGTAACTTAGAGATGAGGTAGTGGATCCCTAGCATATGTGCATTTCATTCAGCTGAGCTACCCACCTCGGCCTCACCCACTCCCAGTACACCCTCTACTGCTGCCACAGATCATTAGGTGTTGGTTGCCTTGACTGCCGTCCTAGCTGATGGCTGTTTTCTTCACTTCAGTACATCTTACTGGTGGCCAATTTAATTAACCACAGTTGTAGATATGGCCAAGCACTGTGCAGGGTCAGAGTGGGGGAAGAACCTTAAATTAAATAATGCTCACAGCGTTGATCTTAGGATAAATAAAAGACAACTATGGCAAGATTTCAGGGGCATCTCATTAGCTGCCCCGTAGTGCTTCCTGAATTTGCACTAGGTGGACAAAATATTTTAATATATGCCACTCCCCCCAAATACTCCATATACATTACGTTATTATAAAATAAAGACATGCCCATTAGTCAAGTCTTTGTGTATGGCCATTTACTTGGTTATGAATTTACCTCTTTCATTCGTGTATTTATCTGTCAAATATATTTGAGCATCTACTATAAGAGCTGGGGGTGTATTGCTGAGTAAAGCAGTCATGGTCCCTGCTCTCATGCTACTTATAGTCTTCTTGGGGAGATAGTCAAGCACATAAGCTAAATAAAAGTAATATAAGTTGAGACAGGCAGTACAAATCTAGTAAATAGGGTGCCGCTCTATAGAGTAATGGAAGGTCACACTGTAGATATGGTGAGGACGGTCAGAGAAGGCTTCTCTGTGAAGAGACATTCGAACTGAGACCTGAGGGATGAGAACAGACCCCCCAGATGAAAAGCTGGTGTAAGCACGAAGGAGGGAACAGCAAGCTCAGAAGCTCCGAGGCGCGCTTTGCATGCTGAGCTGCTGAACGAAGGCCAGTGAGGAAGAGGAGGGGGAGTAGCAGGGAGCTCAACTGGAGAAGAAATTGGGGAGGAGCTGAGATAGGGGAAGGGTATGCAGGGCCTGACAGGCCACCGTGCAAGAATTGGACTTAGTATTATAACACAATGGGAACACACTGAAGAGTTTTCAGCAGAGGAGTGACATGAATCTATACTTGAAAACCCACTCTGATTTGGGGCAACGTGGATGAACCTTGAGGATATTATGCTAAGTGAGATACCTCAGAGAAAGACAAATACTGTATGGTGTCACTTTTATGTGGAATCTAGAAAAGCCAGACTTGTTAAAACAGAGTAAATGGTGGGTACCAGGAGATGAACATTGGGGGGATAGGACAGATGCCATTTAAAGCTACACATTTGCAATTAGTAGTAAATAAGTCCTAGAGATCTAATGCACAGTACAGTAAATGTAGACAATACTGTATTATAATCACCAAACTTGTTAAGAGACTAGATCTTAATTATTCTAACACTGAAAAGAAATGATGATTATGTGATATGATAAAGGTTCTAATGATCACTACAGTGACAATCATACCACAATATATAAATATATCAAATTAGCATTTGGTTCACCTTAAATTTACCACAATGTTACATGTTAAAATATACTTCAGTTAAAAAAAAAAGAGAAGATATGGAAAAGCTTGAAACAAACAAACAAAGCCTACACTGGTTCTGCATGGAGAATGCTCTGTAGGGACCAGGAGTGGAGATAGGGAGGTCAGGTAGAGCTGTCGGGAGCTTGTAGATGAGACAGGACGCTGCGATGCACCACGGTGAAGAAATGTGGATAGGCTCAAGACACATTGCAGGGGTAGAATTTATGAATGGAATTACTTGATGAATGGAATTTGTGTCTGTGTGTGGATTAGAGATCAAGATGATTCCCAGGTTTCTGTATAGATGGTGGTAGCAATTTCTAGATGGGAGCTGGGGTGAGTTAGATCAGATAGCAGGGGGGAGCATTAAGAGTTCTGATTTAAGCATGCTCCTCGTGAAGTACCTCTTCCCTGAGCTCCCACTCATCATGCCCATGAAGACACTGGGAAAGACTTCCTGAAACAATAATGAAAGAACAGCTGTTCATAACAACTGAAATGTTTGACGTTTATGCATTATATAGTATGAGTGAACCTGGCTTCTAGTGATTTTTCCCCCCTGAGTACTCATACTAATCTAGTGTACGCATCTGCTCTAGAATTTTGATAGAAATTATTTTAGTTTTTGGAAAGCATTGTTTTGCTCTTTTTGAAGGTTAGTACAGTTATTGTTAGTCTTATGTCACCTTTCTCATACTTGTAATGTATATGGAATCACTGTTGGTGATTCCGAGCTCTCATCTGCCAGTTCCTTCTGCATTAATAAGAATTACTCACAGGTACTGGGCACTTACTGGGTGGCACACACTTTCCTAAGAGCATGGCGTGCGTTTACTTATTTAAACCTCACAACAAATCTGGGAGGTTACTATTGTTATCTCCATTTTATTTTTATTTATTTATTTATTTATTTATTTATTTATTTATTTATTTATTTATTTATTTATTTATTTATTTATTTTTGTTACAGATGTTTCTCCTTTTTTCCCCATTGACACCCTCCTCCCTATCCCCTCACCCCGTCCCCAGCTTTGTTGTCCATGTCCATCAGTTATGCATACATGCGTATAAGTTCTGTGGTTTATCTCTTCCCTCCCCTCTACCCCCTCTTCTGAGGGTTGTCAGTCTGTACCCTACTTCCACATCTCTGTGTCTACCCTGTTCCTCAGACTGTTATGTTTATTATATTCCACAAATAAGTGAGATCATAAGTGCTTGGCTTGTTTCGCTTAGGATAATAGTCTCGAGGTCCCTCCATGTCGTCTCAAAGGATAAGAGATCTTTCTTTCTTACAGCTGCATAGTACTCCATTGTGTATATGTACCACAGCTTTTTTATCCATTCGTCCACTGATGGACACTTGGGCTGTTTCCAGATCTTAGCTATTGTAAATAGTGCTGCTATGAACATGGGGGTACATATATTCTTTCTGGTTGGTGTTTGAGGCTTCTTAGGGTATATTCCTAGAAGTGGGATCACTGGGTCAAATGGCAATTCCATTTTTAATTTTTTGAGGTAACACCATAGTGTTTTCCATAGTGGCTGCGCCAGTCTGTATTCCCACCAGCAGTGTACTAGAATCCCCTTTTCTCCACACCCTGGCCAGCACTTGTTTGATGATTTGTTGATGGCGGCCATTCTGACAGATGTGAGGTGATACCTCATTGTTGTTTTAATTTGCGTCTCTCTGATGATTAGTGATGTTGAGCATTTCTTCATATGTCTCTTAGCCATTTGTATGTCCTGTTTGGAGAGGTGTCTATTTAGTTCCTCTGCCCATTTTTTAATTGGGTTCTTTGTCTTCCTTTTGTTGAGTTGTATGAGCACTATATATATTTTGGAGATTAACCCCTTATCTGATGTATCGTTGGCAATTATGCTCTCCCATACAGTGGGTTCTCTTTCCGTTTTGATGGTTGTTTCTTTTGCTGTGCAGAAGCTTTTGAGTTTGATGTAGTTCCATGTGTTCATTTTTTCCTTTGTTTCTGTTACCTTAGGTGATGTATCAGTGAAGATTCTGCTGCGTATGATGTCCGAAATTTTGTTGCCTACATTTTCTTCTATGATTTTTATGGATTCATGAGTCACATTTAAGTCTTTTATCCATTTTGAGTTTATTCTTGTGTATGGTGTAAGTTGATGGTCTAGTTTCATATTTTTGCATGTAGCTGTCCAACTTTCCTAACACCATTTATTAAAGAGCCTGTCTTTACTCCCCTGTATGCTCTTGCCACCTTTGTCGAATATTAATTGAGCATAATGTCTTGGGTCAATTTCCGGATTCTCTGTTCTGTTCCACTGGTCTATATGCCTGTTCTTGTGCCAGTACCAGGCTGTTTTGATTACAGTAGCTTTGGAGTATAACCTGATAACCGGTATTGTGATCACACCTACTTTGTCCTTCTTTTTCAAGATTGCTGTGGCTATTCGGGGTCTTTTTTGGTTCTATATGAACTTTTGAAATATTTGTTCTAGTTCTGTGAAATGTCACTGGTATTTAGATGGGGATTGCATTGAATCTATAGATTGCTTTGGGTAATATGGACATTTTAATGATGTTAATTCTTCCAATCCAAGAATAAGGTATGTGCTTCCACTTTTTTATATCTTCTTCTATTTCTTTTTTTCAATGCCCTGTAGTTTTCTGCAAATAGGTCCTTTACTTCTTTTGTTAAGTTTATTCCTAGGTATCTTAAGTTTTTTGCTGCGATGGTAAGTGGGATTGTTTTTTTAGTTTCTCTTTCTGTGAGTTCATCATTGGTATATAAGAATGCCGTCGCTTTCTTGACGTTAATTTTGTATCCTGCTACTTTGCCAAATTCATTTATTAAGTCTAGTAGATTTTTGATGGAGTCTTTAGGGTTTTCAATGTTGTTATCTCCATTTTAGATGGGGAAATTGAGGAACAGAAATTTATTTACTTTTCCAAATTCATGTAGCTAACAAGTTATAGAGCCAGTATTATATCCTAGCTTGTTAGGACCTGCTGTTTCCTAAGAGCACCCAATCTCTTCGCCATTAAATTCTATTGCCTCTTGATGTTTAGAGAATAATCCATGTGAGCATGCCAATGTAAACAATTTTAATCTTGTAAGTCAATGTTTCCAAAACTAGCTGCTCATTGGAATCACCCAGAGAGCTTGTTAAAATAAGATTCCCAGGTCCACCCAGACATAAATCAGTGTCTTTAGAATTAGGACTTAGACTCTGTCTTTAACGTGTTTTCCATGTGGTTCTGATGTAGCCAATCTGTGGAGCAGCATTTGGGAATGAGAGATATGAGTTATCTTTTATGGTTTTCTCTCCTTCTGAGAATAAATTTCCTTCTGAATGGCACTTGTCTGATTCTTCCCACTCTTTAAGCCATTCTCCTTGACTACAAGACAGAAGCTCAATAGGAACTGGTGATTTTGCTTTCTGCATTTAGTTCAGGTCATTCTTCAACATCTCTCCATTTTATTTAAAGTAAAATTTACGTTGAAGAATTGTATTTTTATTTTCTGCTACCAATGAAACAGAAAGATATGATTTCTCTAAGGCATTTTTAATAGTCCCAATATTTTACCATAAAGGCTAGTTGTTTTCCATTTGAAATAACTAAAATAAAGAATCATTTTAGATTTTCTTTTCAGGAGCATGCTAATTTATCCAGAATAAAGGACAATTATTGACTATGCTTCCCATGTTATAACTTTCCTACTTTTTAGTCCCAAACAAAAAATGGATTAAAGCTTTTCTTCATCCAAGACTTGGAGCCCTACAAAATGGTGAAGGAGGCAAAGCCAGTCTATTGTGTGGTCCCAGTTACCATTTCATGCCACTCCCCAGTCTGGTGCACCCCTCCATGGTGGCTCAGAGCTTGACTTGGTGTTCTCTGACAGGGTGACCAGCCTTAGCTTACCAGAGACTCAGGAGTTTCCTGGGATATGGTTTTTATCAGTGCTAAAGCTGGGCCAGTCCCAAGGCTGGGACAGTGAGTCACATATCTGTATTTTAGCAAGAGGACCAGCAGAGGAAGGATTACTATACTCTTCTGTGTTCCCAAAATGCCATCAGCAGGTACCCAGAGTAAGAATAGGTTTATATTCTAAGTCTGACAGACACCAGTTGTTAAAGCTATATCCAGGCAAACCACTGTGTCAGTGAACCTGCTTGGGCAAAGGAAAGCTGAGAACTGAAAAAGGTATCCTGAAAGGACTCCCTTTCCTCCTTCCACTGAGAAATAAAATACCATTTCTAGGCATGTATCTATATGAAAGAGCTGGTCAAACCATTTCTGTTTTAGCGTCAGGGCATTCCCATAGTTCCTTGTGCATTTCATCAGCTGATTCTTTCATAGCTGATGGGTCAATTCTTCTTACTAGGCCTGAACATTACTGCTTAATCCTGATACTCTGGGCCTATGTGTCTATCCTTTGCTGCTAGTATTTTCATAGAGAAAATCTGATGGGTAATAACTTAGTCCCTTTATGAGGAAACACAAGAAAATTGTATGCCCTTCTTACTCAATGCCAAAAAAAATTGATAGGGTGTCAAACATAATTACTAAACCAACTCATCTTTTACCAACAGGCCAAACAAGGACTTTTTCATAAGCTGGCTTCTTCCTGGAATTAAAAAAACAACATGGTGCATTTTGGGAGAGTTCCTGGGAAAGTTCATCTCCTTGGGTGCTTTGGGGGAAAATGTTTTGACCCATACATAGATTCCCCTCCAGGGACTTACAGGGTGGGTACTTAGATGGTGCATGCCCATCTATGCTTTACAACAACAATAGTTTTCTAACCCATTCTTCTATGTATTATCCATAGTCATCTATATATGCTTTTCAGAGGTGGCATGTGAAAATGGTGTTTAAATGGTAAGGGGCCGAGACTGAGTTGGGAGATGGTGCTGAGAAACTGTTTGAGAAAGCGAACGTGGTGTTTGAGGTGAACTGAGGTCTCTCCCATGAAGAGGGTTGGAAACCCCAGTCACCCCCTCTCATTGTCCTGCCATCTCTTTCCATAGAGTGTGTATCATAGATTGTAAGTACTTGTTTGTTTGTATGTTCATCTGTTTAATGTTCAGCCCTGATTTAGCCCCTGATCCTGTCCCATGTGCTTTACAATGTTGGTTATCCACCTTGAGTTTGCTAGTTACTTAATTCCTTCCTGTTTGTGGGACCATGTACTAAGTCCCCCAGAAATGGGAATTTATTGTGTGAGTGTGGGGGTTGGAGTGGGAGGGGCAGGGTGTTAACTCTTCCCAGCAAGAGTTAGACATAAAATAAATGAAGGCTCTTCTGGAGCTTGTGGAGATTTTAGATATCATCTTTTTAAACTTCCCCTCTGCTGTTATTTGATGGACACATAACCTCATTGTCATTTACCTTTTCTTATCTTTATCTTAACTTTTCTACTACTTTCCCTCCCCAGTGTCCACCAAGTAGGGTGGGTGAGGAGGAATTGTTGAGACCAGTAGTAGACAAGGGTCTGGGCCACATCACTATGAATATCAATCCAAGAATCCAAGGAATCTTTTCCCCTGCATCATCTTTCAATGGCCCTGCCTCTAACTGATTTCCACTGCCCAAATTCTAGCCCTTCTTCATTGTGCATCTCAAGTGCTACCTCTTCCTTTAAGCCTTGGAATAGAAGCCATGGCCCTCTCTCCATATTCTTTTTTTTTTAGAGAGAGAGGAAGGGAGGGAGAGATAAAAACATTGATCCGCTGCCTCCAGCACACCACCTACTGGGGATCGAGCCTGCAATCTGGGCATGTGCCCTGGCCAGGAACCGAACTGGGACCTCTCAGTCCATGGGACGATGCTCAATCCACTGAGCCACACCAGCCAGGCCCTGCTGATTAAATTCTAATGTGACCTTCAGCCATTTGTGGGCACCCGTCACCTCTGCTCTTCTGTAAGGTCCTTCAGGCCTGGGACCTTGTCTTTACTTCTTTCTTCCCCTTCTGCACTGGCACAGTGGTGGCACAGAGGGGCTGTAGTAAATGTTTTTTGTTGTTGTTGTTGCCACTACACCTAATATGTTCCAATTTCCTTTAATGAACTCAAAGATTGGTCAGTCTTACATGGGTTTTTCTTATTCATTTTTACAGCCATTTATAGTTTCAGCATGCATCACTTCTTGGAGGTAATGAGTTCATAATCATAAAATCTATCATGGAAAATGACATGTTTATTTACTCCCTCTAGTTTTGCCTCTTTCCAGCTTGAGAAGTTGTCTCCTAGTGAAAGAGTGTGTTCAGTAGACTCTAGCATGTCCCCTTTCAGTCTCTAGCATGTCCCCTTTTCAGTCTTGCTCAAGAGTCTTAACAACTCACCTCCCACCGCAGTTCCTTCGATCATTTACATTGCTCTTCTCCAGTCCTCAGCTCCATGCTTTGTTTCCTGTGGGTGAGGCCTTATCCCAGGAGGGCATAGACGTGGGTTGGAAGAAGTGAAGGTAGGGAAGAAAGGGAAATTGGGATGCATGTCCTCAGGGAGCTTGCAGTATTGTGGAGATGGTGCATATTTGAGGTAAAGGTACCTCTTCTCTCTTTTGTGGCTATAAGGTGGTGGGAGAAGGGTAAACGAGAAACTCTGAGTACTTTGGAGTATAGGCCATACATAGGTAGGTATCCACCAGCAAATGAAGGTGAGTCTATCTGTACAATATACTCTGACCACGTGGGATTGGACCATTTTTATAACAATACATAATGATAATAACAATAATTACTGTGCACAAAGCATTTTTGATTTTTGTATCAGGTAGGTGCCACGCATTTTTCTCGCTTGGTTTCATTTACTTTTCTTTTTCTTTTTTTTTTAAATCCTAACCTGAGGACATTTTTTTTTTTTTTTTGCATTTATCTTGAGACAGAGTGGGAGGGAGAGAGGGAGGAAGAGAGAGAGAGAAACATCAACGTGAGAGAGACACATCGACTGGTTGCCACCCACACGACCCCAAACTGGGGCTGGAGGCAAACTGCAACTGAGGTACATGCCCTTAGCGGGACTGAACCCGAGACTTTCTGGTCTGCGGGCCAACGCTCTAACCGCTGAGCCAAACCGGCCAGGGCTCATTTACTCTTCTACAACCACTGCAAGGTTGGTATTGGCCTTCCCATTTTATAATTAAGGATACCGAACCTCAGAAAAGTTCATTAACTAGGTTAACTAAGTACCTGAGACGAACAGCAGGTGAAGCTGGCAGGTGAGCCCAGATCTGATTAAATACAAAGTCCACCGTCTTTCTATTATATAACAAAGCAACCACACTCCCCGGAACTTAAGTGACAAAACTGCAATTTTAGGACTTTTCTGGCAGAGATGAGGTTTTGAAGGGCCTGTTTCTCCTGGAAAATCCTTCTTAGGTGGGGAGGAGATTACATGAGTTGTTAATATTGACAAGAAAAAATCACGCAGCCTGCTTAATGGTAACTGTCCGGCCCTGCTTGAGGAGTGCGTAACCGGCATATTCTTTTTTTTTTTAATCCTCACTCGAGGATATTTTTCTATTTATCTTCAGATAGAGTGGGAGGGAGAGAAAGAGAGAGAGAGAGAGAGAGAGAGAGAGAGAGAGAGAGAGAGAGAAAGAGAGAGAAACATTGACGTGACAGAGCCACGTCGACTGGTTGCCTCCTGCACGACCCCAACCAGGGCTGAGGAGGAACCGCAGCTGAGGCACGTGCCCTTGATCAGAATTGAACCTGCGACTCATTGGTCCGCAGGCAGATGCTCTGCCTCTGAGCCAAACCGGCCAGGGCTAACCTGCATATTCTTTAAAAATAAGTTCAGCTCTTTGATTGAAATACATTCACTCTTTCAGGCCACTAGAGTAAAATTTAGATAATATGAGAAATCAGCTATTATTATGAAATCAATAAGTGGATCAAAATATATTGAGTAATAATATAACCTGGAGGATACAAAGAAGTTGAATATGGCCCATGTCCAGCTGGTCGGTGCCTCAGCCGTACTAGCTGGTATATATTGTGAATATTACCCCTAGGTATTCGACGAATTCCATTCCTCAAGGAAATTACAATCCAAATAGATAAATGGGATATAAACATGTAACACTTTAAATAATGATGATGGAATTAGAGAAAAACACTCTGTCCACTCAGTTTGTTTTATCTTTCTCCCTAGCATGTATCCAGCACTAAACAAATGTTATATTTGTTTGATTGTTCGCTGCGTTACCTTTAGCACTGACAACACTGCCTGATCCTGCCGAATAAATTAATGAATATGAAGGTATTTACAGAAGAAAGAATGTGCTGGAACAGTTGGGAAGAGTTTCATGGGGAAGGAGAGACAGGAGCAGAATCTGAAGGAAAGGTATTTTTGGAGAGACGAAGTCTAGGCAGGGAGAAGGACACGGGCAACAGCGTAGAGTTGAGATACTGCACTTCATGTACAGGACTTGTGAGTAAACTACTTCGGCTGGAACAAAGGGGCCCTCGAGGGGGCCAGTTCACATCAGAGGTGTGGCGCACATCTGTCAGAACCCTTGGAGCATCAAGCTTCAGGACTGACTGTCGAGCGCCGCGAGGTGGAACCTGTAAAGGTCAATGCCGGGACTCCCTCCTCCTCACCCCCTTGCATGGGAAGCAGCATGGATTAAAACATCATTTATAGGGAACAGCAAATGGGGGTTACAGATCGTTCTGAGCTGACGCTTAGAAAAGGAATGTCACCAGTGAGAAATGTGCAAGTGCATAGTGCTGACTGAGATTTTAAGGATGTTGCATGAGATTCTCATGTTTTGGATTGGGTTTCTGTTTTCTTTTTGTGTGCTTCTTGCTGTAGCATGACTTTTACACTTAAAATCGAACAATTCAAAACCAATTTAAAGACAGACACATGCACACATGGTTGCGCACTTGCTCAAGTACGAGTGCATATGTGCACACAAGTGAACACACATACACACACACACACACACACACACACACACACACACGCTCATGCTTCCAGGCACACAGCTTCCTTCAGCCTAACTTCTATTTCCTCTCATCTGGCAGCTTTCAGAATAATCTCACCCACCTGTTAAATCAGAGAATGTCAAGTTTAATTTATAACAGTGAGTAGAAACAGGATGCTACAGAAAGCATTTTAATTAAAATCCTTTAATTGGATACATGCTTCTTGTGAAAGGGAGCTGTGGAGAGGGCCTCTTTGTCGGCACCTTTCACTCCAGTCGCCAGAGGTTGTTGCAGGAACGGCCTTGCAATTGGAACCAGCCCTCTGGGGTGGTGGAAGTGGGGGTGGGGTTGGAGGCTGAGGGAGGAAAACTGGGAGAAATAGAAGAGGGATATAAGGGGGCCAATGGCCACGGATTTTGTGCAGAAACATAGGCTTGGTGTTTTCCAGGGGCTGTTCTGCCGAAATCTATTGGTATCCTTTCAAGTTGGTTTCTCCTTAATCCTTTCATCATACTTAGGATGGGATAGTCTCCGGGGAAATCCACAAACACCTCTGACTTCAGGCGCTGCTTAGGAAATCTTGACAGTGTAGGTCAATTGGTGAGTGTGGGAGGTGGACAGATGACAGTGTGGGGTTGGGAGAGGCCCAGCCTTGCACCTGCGGTTCCTTAAGTGACAGCACTTAGCACTACCCAGCCCACACTGCAGGAAAGAAAGTGTTGGACTCAATTAGAGCCCAGTTTAAGGAAGAGGCTGTGTGCTAACGTAGGGGGCCCAGCCTGGAAACCATCCTGAGAGCTCATGTGGGGTGACAGTGATAGAGCATGCCAAGAGAGCAGAGAGGCATGGAAGTACTTTACTGGAAACACTCAAAGTAGCTGAGAGAAGTGGGAACTGGAAGTAGTTTTAGTGTCAGATATGTTGCCAAGGAAACAGAAGACCCTAAACTGAGCTCATTAAAGATAGGGGAGGGTGAATGAGTTTTTACCTTCTCAGTTTGGTTCAACACACTGTGCCAGAAGGTGATTCAAGAGGGTCTAAATGACACTGATTCTTTCCTGTGAGCTACAAAAACCAGCACGATGACCTCTTGGAACAGAGAAGAGACACGCCTGGAAGGATTTTTAGGTGTTATTCATCCACTGCTACCGTTGGGTTCCTAGAGGCCTTGGTTGCCAAAGAAACAATGGTAGACAGTTTTGTTGACAACTACTAGTTCCCTCTAGTGGTGTGCTGGTAAATGTTTAACAACTGGTTTTGGGTGGGAGAGGTCTGATTTGTAGAAATTTCCAACTTCCATGCTGTAAATTTTTCCATTATGGCCGATTTCAAGATACTGATGCTTTAAGAACCAGTTGGACAAATTCCTGAAATTAAAAAATTGGCCTTTGCCAGCTAGTATGAACTGTTTTTAAGACACCACTGGCTCTTTCTTGCCCTCGTTAAGCTTTCCTGTAGGTGTTTATTTCCTTCCCCCATTGACTTTGTGGTTGGCTCTATGGCTTGTTTGGCCAGTGGAATATAAGCAGATGACCCAAGCCACATCCAAGCAAAGGCTTAAATGTGCTTGTATGGCTGGCTCCGTTCTCTCGACCCCCTTTGAGTTTCTGATCTCCACTTTGAGAATAGTGAGCCCTAGCTACTGGTTGATTGTTCAGCCTGGATCCCAGAATGAGAAGACGCATGAAACCACCTAAACTGAGCTGTTCTCAGCATAGCTTGGCAGAGCCAGAGCCAAACTGCAACCCTCAGATAATGTGAACAAAGAAATAGGTGTTTGTTGTTATAAGGCACTGAGATTTTGAGAGCTGAATAACACAGAAATCTTCACCTAATCAACAAACAACTGAGCAACTGTGGCACATACTATGAAATTATATCAAGGTAATGTAAAGGATTTAGACGTTCTCAGTTCTGGAAGAAACCTACAAGCCCAGTTATTTCAATGATTATATGATGTTTGAATCCCATCTACAACACCGTTGCCAGATGTTTGTCTGCTTTAGCTGTCCTCTTTATACATGAAAACCTTTGTAGTGATGGAGATCTTGGTGCCTCCTGAGAGTGTCCACTCATCTTTGGCAACTCTGAATGTTAGAATATTCTTCCCTATGTGAACCAGTACCTTTTCCTTGTAGCAGACATCCAGTAGTCTTAGTTCCATATTGCAAGGTGACATGAAAAATTTATTCTTCTACAGAAAAACTCTATAGAAATGTGGATCTCTATTATCCACATTTAGTTTCCTCTCCAAGTGAAGCTCCTCAAAATTCTGAGGAGGAAAAATGTAAGCCTAGAATGCTTTACCCAGTAAAAGTGTTTTCAGTTCAAGAGTAAGAATCAAATAAAGATATTTTTTAGACAAACAGACACTCCACTTGACATGATTTTGAGGCTTGTACCACCCTGGCCCATCCTGTCTGAGTGTCTCCACCTGGAATATATTGATATGAATGACTCAGTGGAAATATAGAGGGATATTGGACTCAGATATAGGCCTAAGAAACTAGAAGCTGAAGTTTTAATACTCTACAGGCTATAGGAGACATAGCTATAGACCCATGAAAGGGAAGAGTTGGAATGCAAACCACTGCATAAGGCTAGTATCTGAGAGAACAGAGATGAAGAGATTGCCCAGAATGCAGCTAGGTATATGAAAGGATAGAAAATACAAACAAGAGATTAAGAAACATGGAGGTTAGAATTAAAAGGATGATACATGTCTAATATGAGTTCTAAAAGATAAAATGGAGGGACTAAGGGAAAAGTAATATTCAAAGAAATAATAGCTAAGATTTTTTTCAGAATAAATATTTTAGATATGAACACCTGTTAGAAGGAGCACAGTAAGACTTGAGCAAGATCATACCTTGTAGTAAAGCTGCATTACAAAGGGTAAAAGAAACAGTTCAATGTAACCAGAGACCAAAGAAATTGCCTAAAAGAAAAATTAGACAAAGAGATCAATAGAATGAAGAAGTAAGGAGAAAAAAATCCAGAAGTCCTGTCAGCCTAGAATTCTAAAGCCTTATTTAAGAGTATTGACCACTCACAGATCTCACTGAAAGCTTTTGAAGACTGTTTTTCAGATGGAAGGGAATCACAAGAAGGGAAAGCCCTAAAAAGAAACAGAATGTCAAGGAATTAGGAAACATGTAGGCCTCATAGTTAAAGGCCTTCAGGTCCTGAATTTTTCTGGAAACAAAGATATCTATTAACTTTAGATCGTGTTATGTCAAATACACATCTTAAAAATAAAAGGTACCAATCAAAAGAATAGTGAGAGAAGGTGTAATGTCCAGAACAATAGCAAAATAAAAATTATAAATACAAATCATTACATTTTTGGTAAAAGTATGAAAACATTGAGAAGAATACATAACCGCTCTAAGTTATTGGTTGTTTCCTAGAAGAAAGGGAAAGGAATGGGATGTAGTGAGGTGTGTGTCAGGGGTGAGGGGAGTCATCAAATATATTTGCAACATTTTGTTTATTTAAAAAGTCTGAAGGAAAGAACAGAGATGGTGGTGGAGTGAATGGAAGCTACACAGACCGTCTCCCAGGACCAAATTGGAATTACAACTAAAATAAAGACAAGTCATCAGGAAAAAATCAACTGAAGAACAGCTGGAAGAGAGCCAGTACAACCAGGGACAGAAAGAGGACACCAAATCGAGCCTAGTAGGAACTGCAGAGGTGCTTGGGGGCGGACTGGGAGCCCACGGAGAGTAGTGGATGGCTGTATTAGCGGTGTGCACTTCACACTGAGAAAGAGGGTTTTTTTTTTAAAAAGCACCAAATCAGCTACAGCCACTCACCTTGGGCTCTGGCAGAGGGAGGGCAGACTGGACTAAAACTGTGTGGAGAGAATCTGGGGCTCCTGGCTCAGCAGAGAGCTGAGAGCTGGATGGGAGGGCACCGGGAATATTGTACTGAATCACTCCCTCACAGGACAGTAGCCATATTACTCAAAGAGCCCCTTCCTAGAGCCCCAGAGAGAAGCAAAGGCCCCTCCCACAGGAATTCAACATCACCAGGCCAGGCCAGAGAAATGCAAATTGAGGATCATTAACATCTAAAGTCTGATAGCTAGCAAGTGCCCCACTCACTGGAAGTCCTCTTACAGCTGAGAGATTTTTCATTCAGCCGAGGGCTACAAATCGAGGCTCATCAAGTGACTGAGACTAATAGCCTCTAGGCAAAAAGGTAGAGGATAACTGAACCTTTCCTGGGTTTGCAAATCTACCCAGGAAAGTAAGACATGACAGTGGTGTTTAATGTGGGTCCTCCCACACTCATCCAAACCCAGTGGAGGGAGCCACAACCAGCAGAACACCAACACCCGCAGGGAAAATTTGGCAGGCTCCAAAACCCACTGAGACAGCCAAAATGGTGAAACAAAGAAACAAATCCCAAATGAACGAACAAGATAATTTGACAGGAGAAGAAATAAATGAAATGGAGTTGAGCAAGATATCAGAGGGAGAGTTCAGAGTAATAATCATGAGGAAGCTCAACAGCATGAGTAAAGATATAGAAGCATTGAAAACCAACCAATTGGAAACAAAGAATTACATAGTAGAAATAAAGAACATATTGGAAGGAATAGCCAGCAGAGCAGAGGAAGCCAAGGAATGGATCAGTGAATTAGAAGACAGGGTACAAAAAAAAAATCACCCAATCAGAAAACCAAAGAGAAAAAACAATTAAAAAACAGGAAGACAGCCTAAGAGAACTGTGGGACAATATGAAATATAACAACATCCACATCATAGGTGTGCCAGAAGAAGAAAAAAATGAGCAAGTGTTAGAGAATATATTTGAAGAAATAGTGACAAAAAACTTCCCTAGTTTGGTGAAGGAAAAAGGCATACAAGTTCAAGAAACACAGAGAGCCCCAAGTAAGAACCCAAACACGCCCACACCAAGACACATAATAACTGAAATGTCAAAAATTAAAGACAAAGAGAGAATCCTAAAGGCAGCAAGAGCTAAGAAACAGGTTACCTACAAAGGAACCCCCATAAGGCTATCAGCTGACTTCTCAATAGAAACACTACAGGCCAGAAGGGAATGGCATGAAATAATCAAGGTCATGAAAAACAAGGATCTGAACCCAAGACTACTCTACCCAGCAAGGCTATCATTCAAAATAGAAGGTCAAATAAAGAGCTTCTCATACAAAAAAAGGCTAAGGGAATACATTAGCACCAATCCACCAATGCAAAAAATGTTAAAAGAACTGCTGTACATAATTAGTGGAAGAAATAGGAAGAAAAATATAACCACAATAAACAAAAATGGCAATAAATAAGTACATATCAATAATAACCTTAAATGTAAATAGATTAAATGCTATGATCAAAGGACAGAGAGTAGCTGAATAGATAAGAAAGCATGACTCATATATATGCTGTTTACAAGCGACCCACCTTGCAACAAAAGACTCACATAGGTTGAAAGTGAAGGGATGGAAAAAATTTTCCAAGCAAACGGAAAGGAAAAGAAAGCTGGGGTAGCAATACTCATTTCTGATAAAATAGATTTCAAAATGAAGGCAATAACTAGAGACTAAGAAGGCCACTACATAATATTGAAAGGATCTGTCCAACAAGAGGATATAACATTGGTAAACATATATGCATCTAACATAGAAGTACCAAAATTACATTAAAAAAAACTTCTGGAGGACTTCAAAGGAGAAATCAACAGCAATACAGTCATAGCAGGGGACTTCAACACCTTGCTGATATCACTGGATAGATCCTCTAGACCAGCGGTTCTCAACCTGTGGGTCATGACCCCTTTGGGGGTCAAATGACCCTTTCACAAGGGTCGCCTAAGACCATTGGAAAACACATATTTCTGATGGTCTTAGGAACTGAGACACCGCTCCTCTGTCTGTCTCCAGGCAGGTCCGCCCACGTGCAAATATGCCCACATACAACATGAGGAACTGTATTAAAGGGTTGTGGCATTAGGAAGGTTGAGAACCACTGCTCTAGACAAAAAAAATAAAAAGGAAACAGAGACTCTAAATGATATACTATATCAAATGGATTTAATGGCTATCTACAGACAATTACACCACTAAACTGCAGAATTCACATTCTTCGCAAGTGCACATGGGACATTATTCTCAAAGATAGATGACATGTTAGGACACAAACTAAGTCTCTACAAGTTCAAGAAGATTGAAATCATATCAAGCATCTTCTCAGATCACAATGGCATGAAACTAAAAATCAATTACAGCAAAAACACTCAAACACATGGAGGCTAAATAGCATGTTATTAAACAACGAATGGGTTACCAAGGAGGTCAAGGAAGAAATTAGAAAATTCCTGGAAACCAATGAAAATGAATACACAACAGCACAAAATCTATGGGACACAGCGAAAGCAGTCCTGAGAGGGAAGTTCATAGCACTACAGCCTACCTCAAGAAACAAGAAAAGTTTCTAATTGACTTTCTAACCCTACAACTTAAAGAACTAGAAAGTAAACAAAAATAAAAACCCAGAGCAAGTAGAAGGAAAGAAATAGTAAAGGTCAAAGCAGAAATAAATGACATAGAAACTAAAAAAAAAAAAAAAAAAAAAATTCAAAAGATCAATGAAACAAAGAGCTGGTTCTTTGAAAAGATAAACAAGATTGATGGACCCTTAGCTAGACACACCAAGAAACATAAAGAGAGGACCCAAATAAACAAGATCAGAAATGTAAGAGGAGAAGTAACAACTGACACCACAGAAATACAAAGGATCATTAAAAAATACTATGAACAATTATATGCCAACAAATTGGACAATCTAGGCGAAATGAACAAATTTCTAGAAACACAAAGTCTCCCAAAACTGAACCAGGAAGAGATAGAAAACTTGAACAGACCAATAACAACTAAGGAAATTGAAGATGTAATCAAGAAACTCCCAGCAAACCAAAGCCCAGGCCCAGACAGCTTCATGAGGGAGTTTTACCAAACATTCAAAGAAGATCTAACACCCATTCTCCTCAAACTATTCCAAAAAATCCAAGAAGATGGAAGACTTCCAAACTTTTTATGAAGCCAGCATGATTCTAAGTCCTAAACCAGATAAAGACACTACAAAGAAAGAAAATCACAGGCCAATATCCCTGATGAACATAGATGCTAAAATATTAGCAAATCAGATCCAGCAATACATCAAAACAATTATTTACCATGACCAAGTGGAATTCATCCCAGGGATGCAAGGCTGGTACAATATTGCAAATCAATAAATGTGATACACCACATAGACAAAATGAAAGATAAAACCATATAATCATCTCAGTATACACTAGAAAAGCATTTGACAAAATCCAGCACCCATTTCTGATAAAAACGCTCAGCAATGTGGGAATAGAGAGATCATATCTCAACATGTAAAGGATATATATGAAAAACCTGCAGCCAACATCATACTCAATGGGCAAAAACTAAAAGCATTTCCCTTAAGAACAGGAACAAGACAGGGATGCCCACTTTTGCCACTCTTATTTAATATAGTACTGGAAGTCTTAGCCACAGCAATTAGACAAGAAAGAAAAATAAAAGGGATCCAAATTGGAAAGGAGGAAGTGAAACTGTCATTATTTGCAGATGACATGATATTGTACATAGAAAACCCTAAGGACTCCATGAAAAATCTACTAGGTTTAATAAATGAATTTGGCAATGTAGCAGGATACGAAATTAACATCAAGAAATCGACAGCATTCTTATACACCAATAATGAAGTCATAGAAAGAGAACTAAAAAAAAATCCCATTTCCCATTGCGGCAAAAAAAAAACTAAGATACCTAGGAATAAACATAACCAAAGAAGTAAAGGACCTGTTCTAAGAAAACTACAGGACATTGACAAAAGAAATAAAGGAAGGTATAAAAATGTGGAAGCATATACCTTGTTCATGGATTGGAAGAATTAACATTGTTAAAATGTCCATATTACCCAAAGCAATCTATTGATTCAATGCAATCCCCATTAAAATGCCAACGACATAGTTCATGGAACTAGACCAAATACTCCAAAAGTTTATACGGAGCCAAAAAAGACCCCAAATAGCCACAGCAATCTTGAAAAAGAAGAACAAAGTAGGAGGGATCACAATACCGGATATCAGGTTATATTACAAAGCCATTGTAATCAAAACAGCCTGGTATTGGCACAAGAACAGGCATATAAATCAATGGGACAGAACAGAGAACCCAGAAATTGACCCAAGACATTATGCTTAAGCAATATTTGACAAAGGTGGCAAGAGCATACAATGGAGTAAAGACAGGCTCTTTAATAAATGGTGTTGGGAAAATTGGACAGCTACATGCAAAAAAAAAAAAAAAAAAAGAAGCTAGACCACCAACTTACACCATACAAAAGAATAAACTCAAAATGGATAAAAGACTTAAAGGTGACTTGTGAATCCATAAAAATCCTAGAAGAAAATGTAGGCAACAAAATTTCAGACATCAAACAGCAGAATTTTCACTGATACAATGCCTAAGGCAAGGGAAACGAAGGAAAAAAATGAATAAATGGGAATACATCAAACTAAAAAGCTTCTGCAAAAGAAACAACCATCAAAATGGAAAGTGAACCACTATATGGGAGAGCGTAATTTCCAAAGAAACATCAGATAGGGGTTAATTTCCTAAATATAGAGTACTCATACAACTCAACAAAAGGAAGACAAAGAACCCAATTAAAAAATGGGCAGAGGACCTAAATAGACACCTCTCCAAATAGGACATACAAATGGCCAAGACACATATGAAAAAATGCTCAATGTCACTAATCTTCAGATAGATGAAAATTAAAACCACTATGAGGTATCACCTCACACCTGCCAGAAGGGCCACCATCAACAAATCATCAAACAACAAGTGCTGGCGAGGGTGTGGAGAAAAGGGGACTCTAGTACACTGCTGGTGGGAATGTGGACTGGTGCAGCCACTATGGAAAACAATATGGTGTTTCCTCAAAAAATTAAAAATGGAACTGCCATTTGACCCAGTGATCCCACTTCTAGGAATATATCCTAAGAAGCCTGAAACACCAATGAGAAAGAATGTATTTACCCGTATGTTCATAGCAGCACTATTTACAATTGCTAAGATCTGGAAACAGCCCAAGTGTCCATCAATAGATGAATGGATAAAAAAGCTGTGGTACATAATCACAATGGAATACTATGCAGCTGTAAGAAAGAAAGATCTCTTATCCTTTGAGACAACATGGAAGGACCTGGAGAGTATTATGCTAAGTGAAATAAGCCAATCAGAGAAAGACAAATATGACATGATCTCACTTATTTGTGGAATATAATGAATAATACAAGCTGATGAACAAAATAGACCCAGAGACATGGAAGTGGGGTACAGACTGAGAAACCTCTGAGGAGGAGCATGGGAATGGAGAGGGAAGAGATAAACCACAGAACTTATACGTATGCATGTATGCATAACCAATGGACATAGACAACAATGCTTGGCGTGGGGGCGGGATAGGAAGGAGAGTGTCAATGGGGGAAAAAGGAGAAACATCTATAACAAAAATAAATTAATAAAAATTGCAAAAAAATGAAAAATAAAAATGTAAAATCTAAAAAAAAAGTCTGAAGGAAAGGAAATAAGGCAAAATGTTAATATATTAATTAAGTCTAGAGAATGGATACATCAATGTTTATTATATAATTTTTTTGGTTTACTTTTGTAGGCTTCCACTTTTCACAATTAAAAATGCTAATAATTAAGAGTAAATCCAAATGGTATAAGCTTATGAAACAATGCAAAAATTCACTAGTAGTCAGAGAAATACAAATTCAAAAGTGATGAGATATTAACATTAGAACATCAGATTGAAAAAAATTAAAAGAGGTCTAAGAATTGCTGAAAGAGATGTATGGAAAAAGATTTTTTTTTTTCTGGTGGAAGCATTATGATTGCATTGACAATTACGAGAAATATATACATAAACTCCTTTAGCTAGCAATTTCAGTACCAAAAATCTCCCTTATCAAAATGAAGGATATTTATTGTAGTGATGTTAGTATGGGCAAAATGTGGAATCAGAACAAATTCCATCCCTATAGGTATGATTAAATAACTTATATATTCACACACTAGTATGTCATACAACAATAAAAAAAGACTGTCTTTGATTTCTTTAGCCAGAAGTGGGTAGTGTAGTATCTGTAATAGGTCCTCCACTTTGAGGTGGTGATTTCATATAATCTAATGCTGTGCTTTCAGGCTTTATTCTAATTCGTGTTGACCTCTGCCCTATGCAAGCCCAATTTTGATACTGGAGCTGATCTACTAATCAAGGCCATTTTAAAATTCGTTTCCTTAAGATTGTATAAAGATAAATTTTAAAAAAATAGAGTTTTCTAACAAAACATTATAGGTTTCATGAATTACACTTTCATGCTCCAGCTATTTGTTTTCCTACCAGCTGCTGTACTAATTTATAGATATTCAGAAATACTGGGAGATGTCTTTTCTTAGTCCAGAACGGTTTTGTTAGTTCAAATGCAGTTTTATAGGAGTGGGAGGTTTTATACATAGTTGCCTGATAAAATGTTATCTAGAATGCTCTGTGCTAATAATTAGGAAGTCTTTCCTTGTGGTACAATCTTATCAGATGTCTTCCTGGTTATCAGAAATAAAAGGTTAGCCCTGGCAGGTTTGGCTCAGCGGTTAGAGCGTCGGCCTGCGGTCCAGAGAGACCCGGGTTCTGTTCCCGCTAAGGGCATGTACCTCGGTTGCAGTTTGTCCCTGGCCCTGGTTGGTCGTGCGGGTGGCAGCCACTCGATGTGTCCCTTTCACGTCGATGTTTCTCTCTCTCTCTTCCTCTCTCTCCCTCCCACTCTATCTGAACAAAAAATGAAAAAATGTCCCCGGGTGAGGATAAAAAAAAAAAAAAAGAAGAAATAAAAGGTTATCTAGTTGGTGTTTTGCTGGGAGTTTTTGTTAATGATTTAATTTCCAACTAAACATGATTTTCATCCATCTAGTAGAAGTCTATGTAATTTATACAGGAATCTGAGCAATGTGATGGTCAACCTATCAATGTTGACCAGAAATCCTTTTGGAGTCAGAATTAACCCTAATTGTTCTTACTGTTGGCCCCCCCCCCCTCTCTCTCTTACTATGGAGACCTGGCTTTCAATTAAAAAATATCTGGGGTCAAATTCTATGCATGAAATTCTAAAGCTAAAATAATATTTGCAGAAGAGGGTTCCTTGTCCTCTGGAAAAAATTTCCAGAGAGGTCTTCTTTCCTGAGCTTCCTTTATGGAGTTATTTCTATTGATATATGTCTTTATGATCTAATAAACACTGGAAGCTGGAACCATTAGGAAGAGATTTGTTGTTGTTGTTGTTAATCCTCACCTGAGGATATTTTTCCATTTATTTTTATTTATTTATTGTTGAAAGTATACAGATGTCCCCCCTCCCCCCCATTGACCCCCTTCTTCCATTTATTTTTAGATAGAGTGGAAGGAAGGGAGGGAGAGAGAGAGAGAGAGAGAGAGAGAGAGAGAGAGAGAGAGAGAGAGAGACATTGATATGAGAGAGGCACATCGATTTGTTGCCTCCTACATGACCCCGACCTGGGCTCAACATCAAACCTGCAACCAGGTATGTACCCGTGACCAGAAATCAAACCCATGACCCTTTGGTCCGAGGGCCAATGCTCTAACTGCTGAGCCAAACCAGCCAGGGCAGGAAGATATATTTTTTTAAGGCAAAATTGAAGGGTTTAATGTTATGATAAAACTTCTAAAAAAAAATAGAAGGTTGATACTTACTCAAACTCTGAACAATCATAAAACAGCTACTTTTACATCCTTCCAGGTATTGAGTTGTGTCATTCCCTTCAAAAGTGGGGATGGATGTCCATATAATCAAAATGTAGAACTTGGGACCATAGGACCTCCCTCGCCCCCGAATCACCCATTATTAGTAGAATACACATACTTAGTGTATACACATGTAGACTTTAATGTTCATATAGAGACAATCTGATTGAAGTGAGGTGACCCACTTGAGGTCATAAACAAGGTGAGGTCCAGCATAGACCTGTTTTATGGGTTTTTCATCCTATTAGATCCATGATCCTTATAATATTGTCTTGAGAGGCCTCTGGGTAGCCCAAAGGTTGGTCTTACGTAGTATTTATGTTTTTGAAAATATAACATTTGAAGTTACTATTCTGAATTAGAAATAAATTAGAGATTTATTTCTAATGTTTAATAAAACCTAAACATCTTATTTGAGTCACACCAAAGATAGCACTCTACATTTTATTGGGATTTTTCTCACAGTATGGGATAACCAGCAGCTCTTTAATCCTTCTGTGGTCTACAGGCTAATGACCAGAATTCTTGAGCTAGCCCAAAATGCACATTTTGTGGCATTTAAATTTAAATTTTAGTTTTAGTTTTCATAGGCTTGTTGATTAATATCCTATAGTAACTTTTAAGATCTATCAGTATTCTGGGATATTTTGGAAATCATATTGGGTGCATCAGACAAAAGATTGAAGACATTATGGAGAGGCTACCTCGCCTATTCTTATCCACTTCAACATGCCCAACATGGATACAAACAAAGGAAATATTTTACTTCTAAGTGTTCTCCTAATAAATGCTACTTACTGGTTAGCCCCCTTGTAGCAACACTGCTGTGCAACCCATATCAATTCATCAAATGCTAAGGGAACTTAGTCTATCTCAGATAAAGTTAATTGCCATTTTCTTCCAGAATAGATATGTCTAGGCAACATCAAAGCAAAGTCAAAAGGGCTGGTCAACTGAACAGGTCTTTTTGAAATCCAATGCTTTGCTGAATCTGTTTCTATTGCTTTCTTTCTCTCCATCTCATTTGGCTGGTAGGTTTGGTCTTTAAGAAGAATGTTTAAGTTTGAAATCCAACAAAGCCTATCTCTTTTTATTAGGGGCTATTAATAGCTCCATGTTTCCATCCCTGACGATCTCAAAGCACTTTAAAATTTTCACTGTTCTCAAATACAGACTCTTATTATTAGAATCATTTTACCTTCCACTACATGTGTCTACATTAGAGGTGGAATGTGGCAGCTGTTTAACCCTGAGAGGCTTCCCTTGAAGACTTGAAGACAGGGAATGAAGAAGAATTCTGTATCCCATTCCCTCTATGGTTTCAAGAGGCAGAACTGGAATATACTGTTGCCAGATTGGAATCTGCTAAGCCTTCTGAACTAGTACTACCCAATCAGTAGGAGGTGAATAAATGCAAGCGATCATGGCTGTATTCAGGGTCTTGTTGCAGACATTGGTGCGGAATGGAGAAGAGAGGATTCTAGCTACCTACATTGAACCTCACTGAGGAAGTATGTGGGTCCAGAAGCAATTCAGAGGCAGATTCCATGCAGTCAGCACATGCAGTCAGGGCTGTGAATACACAGACTGGAGAGTCCTTCACCTGTGTGAAGACCAAGCACTGTAGATGAACTCCAGAGAACTGAGTCTCATAGCATGTAGATGGAGAAAACCCAATTAAATGGAATCTTTCCTTAAATTTCATGTTTTTGTGTGTGTCTATTATCTTTTTGTCCTTTTCACCCTGTCCCCATTATTTGAAAAGTGATACGCTAGTCTCATAAAAAATTTTGAAAATATTAAAAACAAATAACTCTTCACCCACTAGCCATAGGTAATTATTATGAATATTTGGATGAATTTCCTTGTAGGGTTTTATATGTACATGAAGAAAAGAAGAAAGGCCTTAGTATCTATGATCAGTATAGGCACAAAGAAGTAGAATGTGATTGGGATTGTGTGGGTCACCATCATCATCCACATAAAATACTTTCTGTAGTAGAAGAGGAATTTAAGAGTGAGGACACATTATTGATAATCTATAATAAATTATCTGAAGAATTTTCTCAGTTCTTCAATCCTTTACACTAGACTTATGATTTTTTATGTATTTATGTGTCAGGACTTGGCTGAGATAAAAACAAGACAAGAATATTTTGAAACTCAGGTACTGGCTGAGTAGCTCAGTTGGTTAGAGTGTCCTCCCAATACACCAAGGTTATAGGTTCGATCTCTCGTCAGGGCACATACAAGAATCAACCAATGAATGCATAAATAAGTGGAACAACAAATCTTGTTTCTCTCTCTCTTCTCTTCTCTCTCTCTCTCTCTCTCTCTCTCTCTCCTTTCCTCTCTCTAAAATCAATAAACAAAATTTAAAAAATACTTTAAACCCTGAAATAATGGGGAAATTATGATTTTATTTAGGGTAAATAAACATCTATATAATTATACAACCTTCTGACATATCACTCTTTTATCCTTATTTCCTTTTGGCTTCTTGTGCTTATGGAAGGAAGAGGGATGGGAAATAGACGGTTTTGTGAAGTAGTACCAGTTTAGGGGGCTCCAGTTGAAAGCTAAATAATTTCCCTTATATTTAGCATTCAGCTTTTATGTGCCCTTTTTGGTTCTGTCTATCTATCCAAATGGAATACTTGGTAGATACTTTTATTTCCACCATTTTATCCATAGTGAGTTTGGCTGTAACAATCATAATTAATCAAGAAGACAACAGAGATAATGTATTGATGACAGCTCAAGCTAATTATAAAACCTCAGAGATGCCCCTAAGGGTCCTGTTTTATCAGATGCTTATTATGCTAAACTGAATCAAGATGTTCACTCATCATTTCAGGTGCTGGTAAATGTGCTAAATGGTGTGGAATTTTGTGATCATAAAAGGTCAAGTTTCAAGTATTTTCTTGTTAAAGAAAATTTCATGGAATCTAAAATGTGAAGTCCAATCATACTGAATTCATTGGCAACCAGACCAGCTTAAAGGTGAAACCTCATTTCCCCTGGGGTTTCAAGTCAGAGAGGAGAAAGTCCCCTCAGGTTGCTCCCCCTTCTGCTAGGTTTCAGTTATAACAGAGAATCTTTTCACAAAACGTAGTGAATTTATATTTCAGGAATTTAAAACATATTTTATTGGCTCATCTGGACACTGGAAAATCTTATATTCTTTCCCGAGTGATTTGGCACATTATTTTGGCACACAACGAGAATTCACACACCTGGCAAGCCACCTCGACTTTCCTGATGCTCAGAAGGAGGTCTCCAAACCTAGAAACATTTTGGATGGTGAGCTATGTTCACTGTGCCCAAATCCAGGCAGCATGAAAACAACCATTGACAACTGAAGATGGGGAGATGGGGCTGAGGACAAGTGGGGGAAGAGAAAAGAGACAGAGGCTCAAGTGAGAAAAGAAAAGGAGGTACGGATATGCTCATTTGGTCAAAGTTTAATAAAGACAAAGATTTATCTCAGTGAGTTTCTATTTGATTTCATTAATGCTCTTTCTCAGATAGGAATCTCCTTGTGACTAACTTGAAATCAGGTTTCTTGTCCAGCTTGGGAGTAATGCAGGTGTAATTTTCTAACATTAAATAATACCCCAAGCAAATGTTTACTCCGCTGGAGCCAAAATTCTGCAAACACAAGTGAGATCTGTGACTTGATAGTTGCAGTTGTTTCTATTAGCTGTAACTCAATTATTGGCTTCACAACAGCCAGGGGACGCTGGAAGTGTGGAGAGCTGGAGGAATCTCTTCGACACATAGACCCAATGTAATAAAACAGTATCCAAGGACATTACCCATGCTCCATAGTGATGAGTCTTTATGACATATGGAAAGTGTCCAATACAGTGCCTTTGTAGAGACTCAGTAATGTTGGTTTTCCTATAATCATCATCACTGAAATGTGATTCGGCACTAGGAGTAACTTGGCATTTCAACACTAGGAATACTTTTTTTTTTTTTTGGCCAGATTTTGATTACTAAACTGTAATTCCTGGATGTTCGGTAGTGAATGTGTCTTTGTATCAATATGGATAGTAGCACTGAGAAGTCACTCAAGTATTTATTGAAAGAATGAATGAGCTAATACATGAGTGTATGAATGATTGAAATCAGGGTTTGAATGGAGGCATAATATGACAAATAAGTGTTTTCCTGGACTCTAGTTTTTCTTGGACATGGTAAATTTGCTCTGCACTTGGAGATAAAAAAAAAAGTGTCTGTCTTATCTGTGGGGATCAATAAGGACTAGAAGAAGGCTGGGAAAGGAGGAGGGATGTATCTGGGTGTCTGGAAACCAGGGCCAGCTAGTAGGAATATAGGAGAGAGTGTGGGAATCTAGATGAACCTTGGATATAGAGCTGGATTCTGGGGTTTGAAAAAAATGGGGTTTCCATAGAATTTGTGAGGTAGCAGTTCACAATTAAGGGGAAGAGTCATAATACATTTCATCGACACACTGCCCTTTTAAAAAATATGTTTTATTGAGTTTTTAGAGAGAAAGAAAGGGAGAGAGAGAGAGAGAGAGATAGAAACATCGATGTGAGAGAGAAACATCAATTGGCTGCCTCTTGCACAGCCCCTGGACATTTCATTACTTACCAAGATACAACAGTGAAAAACTCAGACATGGTTCTTTGAAGTCTAGTTGAAGGAAGAAGGCAAAGGGACACCACTTTAAATTCTGTTCCCACTTCAAGTTCTATATTCCATAGTCTCTGGCCAGAGACAAATATTTCACAGGTTGTGTCTCCTTTTCTGCACCGAGGAAAACACTCTGGGCTAGAACTCCATTTAAGATATAATATTTAGGGGGCTTTGTGTGTAGAATTTCTAATTGTATAAATGGATTTTCCTCTAAAGCCAAAATATAAAACACTAGGTGGCATGATGTTGTATACGGGCAAGGCAGTCCATGATAGCACTCACTGGTAATGACAAAAGTGGTATCTTGTGGTCATGGCTCACAAAGAGAAAAGAGATGGAAGCAGTGATTTTTTTCTATCAGAAAGAGAGAATGTGGTAGTATAGTTGGTTTTGGCAGGCAAGGAATTAGGTATTACAATATCCACATTTTTAAAAATTATAGTCTGTGACCTATATATATGACTTATATGACCTATATATAAGTCATAATTAATCCAAACAAGGACTCTTGTCTTGGGATGGTTTTCAGGTATTTGGGAATGATCTTGAGCAATACTTGGTACAACCCAATTGCAGAGCCTTGGAAGAAGAATTTGAACACCCTTCCATGCTCCTTGAAGCTCTGTCATGGGATTTGACCTAAAGACACTCTTTCCACTTCAACTCTTGGTCATTTGTGGGAATACAGGCCAAGACTGGTATACTTTAGTTCTGCCCATTTGAGACTATTCCAGGTGGTGTAAAGAACCAGCAGAATCATGGCAGCAGTAATTTAATTCTGGTCCAAGTGTGATTTTATTACTACATCTCTACAGAGCTCCACACTATCTCCTCTGTCTCTGTCTCTGTCCTTCTATCAATATTTCCTTATGTAAGAGCTGCTCAGAGCATGGACAGACCATTTATCAAAAGGAAAAAAATAAGTTATAATCCCTAAAAAAATTACATTTCTTCCAATTACTAACTCCTAACTGTACTCTATTTTAGGATTCATTACTACCCTGGCTACTAGATCTTACTTTCTGTAATTCTCTTTTTGAACTGCTGTGGGATAAGTGTGGGTCCTGGAAAAACAGTGATGTCAGTCATTTGACTTCCACTTCCCTGGAAGCCTGTCCCATATTTTTCTGTAGAGTCTTTCCATTTTCTATTTGTTGCCCAACCTCAATGAATATTTCTTCTCAGGAAAAGATCTGTCATCAATCATTCGCACCTTGATGCAAATTTAGACCAGTATGTTACCTCTCCCTGGGGTGTATGTACTTTAAGATTTTCCCTCTAAATATGCAAAAACATTTTGCCTGTTTCTAATGCAATGGGATTGGTATTTTACTAGGTAAAAGCCCTCCTTGATGTCCCTGATATTCCACCAGGCAGTTCTTATGTATAAGACTGCCTCTTACCAAAAACTGTACTTGAGTTTCCATCTTGGATGTGACCCTAAAACCTGATCTCACCCTGACTTAGATTTCATGGAATCCAAGGAGGCCAATATTTATCTCTATAATGAGACAGAGGGTCCTAGAAAGAAGGATCTATAGAAAACTTGTTGAGTGTGGCCCATCTTTGTTTACATGATAGCCAGCATCCAAGATGGCCCCCAATGATCCATGCCTCCTGGAACTCACACTCTGTGTAGTGTCCTCCCACTGAATCAGAGCTGGCTCTGTGTGACTGATAGACTGTGGAGGAAATGAAGGTACGTGCCTCCTGAGGCTGTCAGAACAGGCATTACAGTTTCTACCTTAGTGCCAAGGTGTCTTAGGTCTCTCACTCTGGGGAAAACTAGCTGCCCTACTATGACACACTCAAGCAGCTCCATGGATATATTCATGTTGAGAGTATCTGAGGTTCCCACCAACAGCTAGAACTAACTAGGCAACCACGTGATAAAGCCACTTAGGAAGTGGCTCCAGCCTGCCAAGCCCTCAGATGACTGCAGCTCTAGCTGACAGTTGACTGCAACTGCATGAGAGGTCCTAGGTGAAAACTTCCAGCTGAGTCCTTTCCAAATTCTTGACCCATAGAAACCACGAAAGATGATAAATTATTATTGTTGTTTTAAACCACTAAGTTTTGGGGTAATTTGTTACTTAGCACCACCTTGCAGCTTTCCAAAACTAGTCTCCTACCCTGGAAATCTTGATATGAAATGCAATAAGTTTGTTCCCAAGTGAGTTACTTTTTTCCACCCCTATGGGATAGGGTGATTCAGTTAATGGTAATTTGGCCAAATGCAATTTTTTATGAAGCAAGCTGACCAATACAATAATTTTTTGTAATATGAATAGCCTGTCTCTAAGTTCAAGGTATGGGTTATTTAGGTATGTCATGGAAAATTTTTTGCAACTCCTAATGAATCTTTAGGAATTTTCATCTGCCTTTCAGAATTTGGGAAGGTTCTACTTTTACTTGCTTTTATATTTCTATTTCTCTATTTTGACTGAAATTTATCTTGACCAAATTGTTGTTGAACCACTCTGTTTCAACAAACTTGCTTTTAGTCTTACTGTTTTTTTGCTAAATTTTCACATGGCAGTATTTTTATAGCTTCTAATTGATCTATAAAACTTTAAGAATCACATTCTGTAAATTCACATAAAACCAAAAACCTTTACATTAGAATCGATGAGAGGGAATGTAATAGGCAGCCTCTGAGATGACTTCACGATCCCTCATTTTCATGTCCTTGTTTAAGTCTCTCCTTGAAAGTAGCCTGGACTAATCTACTCCTACTGAATAGACTATGGCAGAGTATTGAAAGTCTCTCCTTGAAACTAGCCTGGACTAATCTACTTCTACTGAATAGACTATGGCAGAGTATTGAAATGTACTTGTAAGTTACATCCTTCTTTTATAACCTTTTATAATCTTTTAAGATTAGGTTAGAAAGAAGACTGTGGCTTCCATTTTGGGAATACTCCTTAGCTGTCATTCAGATGGCTCACCCTGGGAAAAGCCAGCTGCCGTGTTATGAGGCATCCCTGTGAAGAGACTCAATATAAAGATCATGTAAAAAGCAGGCTGGGACTGGAGAGAAGACTGAGTAGTTAGATTAGTCATTGTTTTTCTGTTTTAATAACAACGAAATCCCCAAACCAGGTCTTCCTAAGGCCAGGTCTTCCTGAGGACAGGTGGATAGCCTCGGCATTTGCTGTGTGCTATCCTGAACAGGGATGCTCACCGAGTTGGCAGATACTGGGCCTAGCAGAATTCTTGGTGTGAGGGATTGTACACTACTAACAATCACATAAATGAGTTTGAAAGTGGATTTCCCACAGCCAAGTGTTCAGATAAGACCACAGCCCTGGCCTGTGACTACAACCTCATGAGATAATTTAAGCCAAACATACTCATCTAAGTCAGACCGGGATTTCTGACCCAAAGAAATTGTGCAATAGTAAATATTTGATTTTTTAAAGACTCTAAATTTTACAGTGACTTGTTATACAGTAATATAAAACTAATATAGGGGCCAAGAGAGTTGAATTCCCAATAGTGTCCTAAAAGGTGGATTTATACTCTTTGCTTTACACTTTCTGTACAATCAAGACTTATTCCTGACCTTGTCTGATAATTCAGCAAATTGGCTTGCTAGGGTTCCATACCGATTATTCCTTCTTTCCTCCTACTCCTTCCCTGAGCTAGTCACACCTTAACATAACATGTGCGTCCTGTTACAAACCCGCCCATCTCCCTCTATCCCCTCCTACCTCCTTTCTTGTTTTTATTTAGAGTAAAGCAGGGATAAAGTGATTTGAGTTAAAGTGAGACATTAATGCCCCTGAACAGATGCACTTTGGAGTGATATGACAGAATGTTCAGGAGAATGTGCTGGGGCCCTTGGAGTCTGGGCCAAAATGTGGCTGATGATCACCCAAGATGGCATGCAGAAGCTGGTGGGGGGCAGGGTAGGGACCCAGGTGACAGCTGTTGTTTTTATGGCCTGGCTTTGGTGACAATTTAGGAAGGGTCTGTTCTGTTGTTTTGGGGGGACAGGATTTAGGTTTATCCTTAGACTATAAAATCCTTTCTGATTAGCTAAGTTGAGACTGGTTTTCTTTCTCCAGAATCACCTCTGTTCTTCATTTCTTGGGTCAAGGGCAACAGTGGTTGCTATGTGAACAACATTTGTGCTTCCACTGAATAAATCTTGAGGGAGGGGGAAATGCCTACTCAGCCAACACACCCAGACTTCCTTTGTAAGCTTCAGAACATGTGTCTTAAGAAAACTACTTCCATTTGAAGTTATTGCAGAAGTAAAAGGGGCATCAACAGTAGTTGATAGGGAAATTCAAAGACACCTACAATGCAGAAGCTCAGAAGGGTAGAGTTTACTAATGACAATGGTACTCCTTGGTGCAACTGAACCTCTAATCCATGACCTTGCAGCAGAGAAACTCCTATTAAGGGATTACAACAAGGATCAGTGAGATGGAAATTAATAAAAGTAAAACAGCTAACTACTGATCAGGTATCTCTGACTGGGCTGGAGTTTCAAGGACACTGTGTACAGAAGTAATCTCCTTAAGAACACGGACTTTTCACTTTCTCTGAATGCAGAGTTGGATCAAACTCTATTGAATATGTCATAGGGCAGTGATGTTGCAGGGTTGGCCGTAGGAGGTCAATTTATTTCCCCCTCGGAACACTGCACAGCATTGGGCCTTTTGCATTCAGTAGATCAATCAGATTCTGTCTGATTGAAAGACTGTCCTATTGGCTACAGCAGGCAAGTGGTCTGTCTTTGCACATGAGATAGCTTCTGATTTTGTCTATGTTAATAGGTACTCTTCCTTTCTACCACCCAACCTATAATGACAAGCACTGAGAACGAAATAGACTAGGAGGGTGAGACCAGAATACAAGAAAGCGAGAAGCCAGGAAAAGGGACACAAGGCAATACGACAGTGCCAGAAAGTTGCAATCACTCCTGCTTTTCTCCTCTGCTTCCTCTTAGGGGATATTTTTTCCCTTTATACTTCCCTCTGAGTTCACAGTGGAATAAAAGGCATTGATCCCAAGCCCAGGAGCTCTGTCCTATTTCAGTTCCTATCAAGGAGGAGCTTGATAAAAAGATGATATAGAAAGCAGGTGGTGATGGGTGAGAAGATTGAGTAGTTGGACTAGCATTTGTTTTCCTGTTTCAGTAATAAACTCCCTAAACCATGAGGCCAGGTTTTCCCGAGGACAGATAATAGCTTTGGCATTTGTTGGGTCCTGGCCTGCACAGGAGTTCTCATTGACTTAGCAGACACTGGGCCTAGCAACATGTTTGGTGTGAGAGGCAGGTTAAAACATGGAGCTGCTGCTCTAAGGCCACCTGTGTCTTTGCTGGGCAAACTAGACTGACTCAAGGAGGACACACAGGTAACTGACTCTGTGTAGAGCAGTGTTTTCAGACTTGCACTTAAGCAGGATGATTAGATCTTTTTTAAAAAATATGTTTTTATTGATTTTTTAGCGAGAGAGAGGAAGAGAGAAAGATAGAAACATCCATGTGAGTGAGAAATATCGATTAGGTGCCTCCTGCACACCCCCTACTGGGGATCAAGCCTGCAACCCGGGCATGTGCCCTGACCATGAATTGAACCAGGACTTCTCAGTCCCTGGGACTACTCTCTCTCTCTCTCTCTTTTTTTTTTCCATCTGTAAATCTTTTTATTTTTTTAAATTTTTTTATTAATTTATTTTTGTTACAGATGTTTCTCCTTTTTTTCCCCATTGACACCCTCCTCCCTGACCCTCCACCCCTTCCCCAGCTTTGTTGTCCAAGTCCATCAGTTATGCATACATGCGTATAAGTTCTGTGGTTTATCTCTTCCCTCCCCCACCCCCTCTTCTGAGGGTTGTCAGTCTGTACCCTACTTCCACGTCTCTGGGTCTACCCTGTTCCCCAGACTGTTATGTTTATTATATTCCACAAATGAGTGAGATCATGTGATATTTGTCTTTCTCTGCTTGGCTTGTTTCGCTTAGGATAATACTCTCGAGGTCCCTCCATGTCGTCTCAAAGGATAAGAGATCTTTCTTTCTTACAGCTGCATAGTACTCCATTGTGTATATGTACCACAGCTTTTTTATCCATTCATCCACTGATAGGCACTTGGGCTGTTTCCAGATCTTAGCTATTGTAAATAGTGCTGCTATGAACATGGGAGTACATGTATTCTTTCTGATTGGTGTTTCAGGTTTCTTAGGGTATATTCCTAGAAGTGGGATCACTGGGTCAAATGGCAATTCAATTTTTAATTTTTTTGAGGTAACACCATAGTGTTTTCCACAGTGGCTGCACCAGTCTGCATTCCCACCAGCAGTGTACTAGAGTCCCCTTTTCTCCACACCCTCGCCAACACTTGTTGTTCGATGATATGTTGATGGCGGCCATTCTGACAGGTGTGAGGTGATACCTCATTGTTGTTTTAATTTGCATCTCTCTGATGATTAGTGATGTTGAGCATTTCTTCATATGTCTCTTAGCCATTTGTATGTCCTGTTTGGAGAGGTGTCTATTTAGTTCCTCTGCCCATTTTTTAATTGAGTTCTTTGTCTTCCTTTTGTTGAGTTGTATGAGCACTGTATATATTTTGGAGATTAACCCCTTATCTGATGTATCATTGGCAATTATGCTCTCCCATACAGTGGGTTCCCTTTCCGTTTTGATGGTTGTTTTTTTTTTTTTTTGCTGTGCAGAAGCTTTTGAGTTTGATGTAGTCCCATGTGTTCATTTTTTCCTTTGTTTCTGTTGCCTTAGGTGATGTATCAGTGAAGATTCTACTGCGTATGATGTCCGAAATTTTGTTGCCTACATTTTCTTCTAGGATTTTTATGGATTCACGAGTCACATTTAAGTCTTTTACCCATTTTGAGTTTATTCTTGTATATGGTGTAAGTTGATGGTCTAGTTTCATTTTTTTGCATGTAGCTGTCCAATTTTCCCAACACCATTTATTAAAGAGGCTATCTTTGCTCCATTGTATGCTCTTGCCACCTTTGTCAAATATTAATTGAGCATAATGTCTTGGGTCAATTTCTGGATTCTCTGTTCTGTTCCCCTGGTCTATATGCCTGTTCTTGTGCCAGTACCAGGCTGTTTTGATTATAGTAGCTTTGTAGTATAATCTGATATCCGGTATTGTGATCCCACCTACTTTGTCCTTCTTTTTCAAGATTGCTGTGGCTATTCGGGGTCTTTTTTGGTTCCATATGAACTTTTGGAGTATTTGTTCTAGTTCTGTGAAATATGTCACTGGTATTTTGATGGGGATTGCATTGAATCTATAGATTGCTTTTGGTAATATGGACATTTTAATGATATTAATTCTTCCAATCCATGAACAAGGTATGTGCTTCCACTTTTTTATATCTTCCTTTATTTCTTTTTTCAATGTCCTGTAGTTTTCTGCAAATAGATCCTTTACTTCTTTGGTTAAGTTTATTCCTAGGTATCTTAATTTTTTTGCTGCGATGGTAAATGGGATTGTTTTTTTAGTTTCTCTTTCTGTGAGTTCATCATTGGTATATAAGAATGCCGTCGCTTTCTTGACGTTAATTTTGTATCCTGCTACTTTGCCAAATTCATTTTTTAAGTCTAGTAGATTTTTGATGGAGTCTTTAGGGTTTTCTATGTATAATATCATATCATCTGCGAATAATGACAGTTTCACTTCTTCCTTTCCAATTTGGATTCCTTTTATTTTTTCTTCACATCTGATTGCTGTGGCTAAGACTTCCAGTACTATGTTAAATAAGAGTGGCGAAAGTGGGCATCCCTGTCTTGTTCCTGTTCTTAAGGGAAATGTTTTTAGTTTTTGCCCATTGAGTATGATGTTGGCTGTAGGTCTTTCATATATGGCCTTTATTATGTTGAGATATGATCCCTCTATTCCCAAATTGCTGAGCGTTTTTATCAGATATGGGTGCTGAATTTTGTCAAATGCTTTTTCAGCGTCTATTGATATGATCATGTGGTTTTTATCTTTCATTTTGTTTATGTGATGTATCACATTTATTGATTTGTGAATATTGAACCAGCCTTGCATCCCTGGGATGAATCTCACTTGGTCATGGTGAATAATTTTTTTGATATATTGCTGGATCTGATTTGCTAGTATTTTGTTTAGGATTTTGGCATCTATGTTCATCCAGGATATTGGCCTGTAGTTTTCTTTCTTTGTAGTGTCTTTTTCTGGTTTTGGAATTAGAATTATGCTGGCCTCATAAAATGAGTTTGGAAGTCTTCCTTCTTCTTGAATTTTTAGAAAGAGTTTGAGAAGAATGGGTGTTAGTTCTTCTTTGAATGTTTGGTAAAACTCCCCCGTGAAGCCGTCCGGGCCTGGACTTTTGTTTGCTGGGAGAGTCTTGATTACATCTTCAATTTCCTTAGCTGTTATTGGTCTGTTCAAGTTTTCTCTCTCTTCCTGGTCCAGTTTTGGGAGACTATGTGTTTCTAGAAATTTGTCCATTTCACTTAGATTGTCGAATTTGTTGCCATATAAATGTTCATAGTATTTGTTAACGATCCTTTGTATTTCTGTGGTGTCAGTTACCTCTCCTCTTTCGTTTCTGATTTTGTGTATTTGGGTTCTGTCTCTTTGTTTCTTGGTGAGTCTAGCTATGGGTCCATCAATCTTGTTTATCTTTTCAAAAAACCAGCTCTTTGTTTCATTGATCCTTTGAATTGTTTTTCTGGTCTCTATGTCATTTATTTCTGCTGTGATCTTTACTATTCCCTTCCTTCTACTTGCTCTGGGGTTTTCCTTTTGTTTACTTTCTAGTTCTTCAAGTTGTGAGGTTAGAAAGTCTATTAGAAATTTTTCTTGTTTCTTGAGGTAGGCCTGTAGTGCTATGAACTTCCCTCTTAGAACTGCTTTCGCTGCATCCCATAGATTTTGTGTTGTTGTGTGTTCATTTTCATTGGTTTCCAGAAAGTTTTTAATTTCTTCCTTAATCTCCTCGGTAACCCATTCATTGTTTAATAACATGCTATTTAGCCTCCATGTATTCAAATGTCTTTGCATGTTCTTGTTGCAGTTGATTTCTAGTTTCATGCCATTGTGATCTGAGAAGATGCTTGATATGATTTCAATCTTCTTGAACTTGTAGAGACTTCGTTTGTGTCCTAACATGTGGTCTATCTTTGAGAATGTCCCATGTGCACTTGAGAAGAATGTGAATTCTGTAGTTTTGGGGTGTAACCTGGGACTACTCTCAATGCACTCAGCCACAGTGGCCGGGCAGATGATCAGATCTTTTCATTACATTTCTTTTGATTTAAGGTGGACAAAAATGATGAGGTCCTGAGTAGGCTGATTGGTGCTTAAGAGAATAATCAAGCAAATAAATGAACAAACAAAGCAATGAAAGTAGTACTGAAAAAGAACTTAAAAAATTTTTTTTTCTTTATTGATTTTTTTTTTTTAAGAGAGAGAGGAAGGAGAGGGAGAGAGAGATAGAAACATCAACGAGAGAGAACATTGATTGGCTGCCTCCTGCATGCCCCCACTGGGGATTTGGCCCACAACCTGGGCATGTGCCCTGACCTGGAATCAAACCGGTGACCTCTTAGTGCATGGGTCAATGCTCAACCACTGAGCCACACCAGCTGGGCCTGAAAATGAACTTTTGTAGAGGTAAAAGGCCTGTATTCCAGTTCAGCACTGTACAATAGAAATACATTTTGTGGCACAAATACATTTTTAAATTTCTATTAGCTCCATTAAAAAATGAATAAACAGGTTAATTTTAACTGCATTTTCTTTAACCTAATGTAATAAAAAATATATTATTTCAGCATGTAATCAAACGAAACTTATTGAGATATTTTATGTTCTTTTTACACTTAGTCTCTGAAATTCCATGTGTACTTTGCCCTGTGGCACATCTAAATTCGATTGGCCACATTTCAAGTACTCAGTAGCAGCGTGTGGCTAGTGGCTACCTTGCTGAGCAGTGCCCTTCTAGACCACCTTGGCCGGCCACCCACTCACTCACTCACTCACCCACTCACATACTACATGACCCTGGCTAAGCCACTTTCTCTTCTGTGGCTTATTTTCACTTCCATGAAGTAAGAGGACTGGTCTACACCACTGTTTCTGAAACTTCCTTACACAGAATCTTACACAAAATAGCTACAAAAAATAATATGAATGGATAGGGTTTGAGTCATATTTATCGGGCAAAAAGTTATTCATGAATCCTTTTTAGACCTAGCATTGTCTTTAACGACTGACCACACTTCAGGTTTGCCCACATTTGTCCAACATTAACCACATGTCAAGTCTTGGCTACGTCTTCTGTCATCCTTATACCACGTGGTACTGAGAGAGAGAAAGAAAAGCAAGGAAGGAAATATGAAGGAGAAAACAGAGGTTGAAAAAGAAAGCAGAAAGAGAGAGGGAAGAAAGAGAGCAGAAAACTTGGGAGAGAAGAAAGTAGTTTACACCTGTGAAGATACAGAGTCAAATGAACACCCCAACAAGAAAGGAGGCTCGCTGGGCCACCTCAGCCCAGTCTAGGGATGCGTTCACCCTCTGCTCTGCTGAGAACCACACAACGTAAGCCTGTGTTTGGTGAAAGAGAGATCTTCCTCAGAGAGTCACTCTCTCCTGTCATTCTTCTGTTGAGTTAGTCAACAGACACATATTGCTCATTTGTTATAAACCAGACACTGCAGATGCTGCTGGTATACAGACATTTGTAAGGAGTCAGTCTACACGGCCTATGTCATCACGTCCCATCCCATCCCATCCCATCTTCATGAAGAATGGCACCACTGAGTGCTTCCATCTGGGTGCATGTGCTGCAGTTGGACTGCAGGACCAGAAAGTAGTTTGCTGAACCAGGACTCAGATTCATAATCATGGGTTCCCATGTTAGTCCCCACTGCTACCTCTGTGCACTTACACTGTCTGATCTCTCTTTCAGTTAGTGGGCATGCGATTAGTGTAGCCTGTGGATTGTGAGAAGTGATGCTTGTTACTGCAGGGCCGAGACTGCAAGTATTTGATAGGCTTTTCCATATTCTCTTTTCCCCCCCATCTGATCACTGAACGATGCCTGGGCCACAAAAGAGAGGCAGCCTGGGTCCCTGAGTGATGCTTCAGGAGAACCATCTGTCCTGTATTGGAATGTAACACAGTAAGAAGGAGGTCTTGGTTGTATTAAACCACTGGGAGTTGGGGGTTTGTTACAGCTGCTGGTGGTATTGTCCTGGTGGACACAGTGTCCCATGGCCGGTGAGTTTGCTCCTGTCTAAGGGACACAGTGAGCTTGGGTGGTAACCTGGGAATGACCGTGAGAGCCAGGGCTATTTATTGCCACTGCACCGAGTATTTTTAATGACTCCCAGCCAATACCTATAGCTGCTGTTTTCGTCTTGATACGCAGGCTTCCCAGCCTTTCTACATGAGCAGGAGAGCTGTGCTTGGAGGCAGACGGTCCGTGAGCCAGAATCCATATTTGGGAAGACTCTTTCATCAGCAGAGAAAATGTGTGTTTTTTTCCCCCACTGGATCACATCAAGGGAAGGTTCACATTTTTAAAAAGAAAAACACAAAACACCTCTTACATTTTTATTGTTCTGAATACTTTTCAAAGTGTATTTCTATTTACATCTGAATTGACTCTCACCGGTATCTGTGAGATAAACAGGACAGGAATTATCCATTTTAAGAGATGGAGGAATTGAGGCTTGAAGATGCTGAGTGACTTTTTCCAGGTCATACTGAGAATGGCACAGCTGGGATCAGAGAGGAACCTGTCTGAATGACCACCGTGCCCCTTATCCTTAAGCAACATGCTTATCATGCTAATTAGGGTTTTTAGCAGTATATGTAACATTATTTATCAACAATACCATTTAAACTTCAAATACAAATTATTTGTACTGTTAAACTATATCATTTATGTATCAGTGAAAGCTTACATTTTATTTATTGAGTAATTACAGTTTCCCACAGAGCTTTGTATTAATAGTTATCATGTTGCTTAATCCCTGTAAAAACTCTGCAAGCAAGGCAGCAAAGCTATCACACCCACTTTGTCACCGATGAAACCAAACCCAGAGAAGTTCAAGACATGTCCAAATGGGCAGAGCCACGATCGAAATCTGTGTCTTTTCATTTCAAACCTAAAGCTCTTTCCCCTCTGACATGTGCTTTAAGACATACAATACAAGAACATCTGTTATATATGTAATAGAATCGATTTTAAAATACCTAATGAAATGAAATTCATTCCCTCGGCAAACTTGACTGAATACCTACCAAGTGCCTGGTATGCTCCAGACCCTCTCGAACCCCGAGGGACAGATAGAACGGAGCGTGGCCTGTCTCGTACCACCTGACAGTTTGTGGCAGATGGATTCTGCCTTAAGAGGAGTCATCTTTCCTTGAGGAGGTCATTCAAAGCCCATTTAGTTCGGGGCCGCAGATCTTCCCTCAAAGGATGGAAAACGGCATCTTCTGTGAGGATGCAGAAGGACCTGCGGGGTTAGGTACTCAAGAACAGCAGCCATGCTCAGGGAACACCAATGGATAGTCTTTCAAGTCGGGGGTGCTAGATAATTGTAAAGCCCCCCGTTGTCCGATAGGGAGGGTAGCGCATACTCTCCTGGGATGCTGCGGTCAGGTGACTCTCGGCTTCCTGCACGTTGTCCCCATGTCTCCAGAGACACACACAGTACTGCTCTAAGACGGCTGCTTCACTTGAACATTTACCTGTCTTATTTCACATTCCAAATGCCTGAATAAACAAAGTTCAGTCACTCAGGAAATACTCAATAAATATATGCTATGCTGTGCTAACACATATAGGTGTGCAAATAAACTGGTATTTAGGTTTTTTATGGGAACTTTCTAGAAACTCTTCTAGTAACACTTTCATCATAGGGAAAACTCAAATATTGGAAATATGACACCCGAATTATTCATTCATTCATTCATTCATTCAATTTTTTTTTTTTTTCAATGAGTGCTGACCACGTGGCAGGTACTCAGCTGACCCCTGGACACAGAGGTGGGAGCAAATGTTGACATGGTCTCTGACAATGAGGTCCATGTTTTGGGAGATGCCAGCCTTTTTTATCCTAGGGGCATGCAAACAGGGGGTCGTCTATTCTGCCTGGGTGCCGGCAGTGCTGCATGTAGGCCTGGGGGGTAGTGTCTTGAAGATCTGTTTTGCCTTCACAGTGTTTCCAAGAACACAGTAAGTGCTTATGGATTCACTGATCATAATCTCATGATGAGTTATATGGACTCACACTGATCCAGTGCCTTAGTTTTGTTCTATCTCTAAACAGTTCAAGATAAGAGGGAGAGTAAGTGAAGGGCATTTGGGACCATAAGACATGATTGTAAAGAACTCCTCAGGTGAGCATTGTTTCATCCAACTTTGTCCCCTTTCCTTAAATCAGCTGGATGATTTCCTTAACCCTCTCAAAGACTCAGATATTTCAGTGATGAGACTGAAGGTGGGTCTGCTCTCCATAGACTTTTTTTTTTTTTAATTGATTTTTAGAGAGAGAGAGGAAGGGAAGAGGAGGAGACAGAGAAACATCGATGTGAGAGTGGACATCGATTGGCTGCCTCCTGCACACCCCCTATCGGGGATGGATCCCGCAACCCGGGCATGTGCACTGACCCAGAATTGAACAGGCAGCCCTTCGTGCAGAGGATGATGCCCAACCCTCTGAGCCACACTGGCCAGGGCTCTTCGTAGACTCTCGTTGGTTATATTCTGCAGGGAAGGGGGCACTCATTTGCCAGCAGCAATTTTTCATCATTCCTTCCCGGTGCGCAGCTCTGAGGCCCGCCGAAAGCTGCGTGTGACCCAGGCTTTTCTGTAAGTCAGCTAATGACCGCCCAATCCACTGGAGAAAATTGATTGTGTCAAAGCTCATGAAGAACTGCAGGCTGATCAATGTCTCCCTGAAGTCAAGTTTCACATGGAACTGCCCAAAGCTGGAATTAAATGTCAGGTACGATTTAGCACTGATGCCCCAGCAGAGCCTTTGGAGAGGGCTCATTCTGCACGTCAGATTAACCCCCCCATGCGGGCTCCCTGGCTGAGCGATCAGGGCCTGGCAAGCTGCCACACCGCAAGTCTCGGGGTAAAATCCGCAGAAGTGGGAGCTTGGTGCTCTGTGGCCGTGCATCCCGTCAAGGCTGCAAGGGAAATGTCTTGGGAAAGGAAGGAGAGAGGTGTTGGGTGTCGGGCCTGGTTTAAATAAGGCCATGGCATTGAGTGGGGAGTCAGAAGCTTTCTGGAAAGAATCCTGTCGGAAGCAGAGGAAGGCTCAAAGGGGAGCTGGAGGAGGGCTTGGTGCCATGTAGTGACCAGGCGTCAGGTCCTTTGTGATTGAGTTCTGCTTAGCTTCCTGCATGAATGCCCTGCTGATGTTCTTCACATGCCTTCCAACCAGTCCAAGCGCTGGTTTGCTCTGTAAAGGCCATGGTCCACTTGTGCTTTTGCTTTCCTTTTTCTCTTTCTTCCTTTCTCCACGTAGCAAATCCCAACATCCTTCAGTGCCCAGACAAAATGCCCCTTCCTTCATCTCTTCCACCGATTCCTCCAGCTTTCAGGAATTCCTCATCCCCTGAAATCCTACAGAACCCAACTCTATTATCTTCTGTGGCATTTTTATTTCCATTTTACATGATAGCTACTTATTTACGTCTTTTATCTTCCTTAGTAGGTTAGAGAATAGGATCCAGTTCTGATTTATTCCCCTGTTCCCAAATTTCTATTTCAAAAATAAATATCATACTTTTAAATAATAGGTTTATGATGTTGAATTTGTAAGTATTTCTTTTATAATTCTTTAGTAAGGTCCTGTCTTAGTTTGGGTTGTTATAACAAAGTACCATGGACTGGGTGGCTGATAGACAACAGAAATTTATCTCTTACTGCTCAGAGACTGGAAGTCCCAGATCACAGTGCCAGTGTGGTCGGGTCGCAGACAGCTGACTTCTTGTTCCATCCTCACATTGTAGAAAGAGTGAGCTAGCTCTCTGGCCTCTTCTTATATGGGCAAGAACCTCATTCTAATTACATCTCAAAGGCCCCACCTCCAAATACCATCTAATTTGGAGTAGGGCTTCAAATTCCTGGGGGAAATATTCAGTCCACTGTAGAGCCAGAGTCCTGAGTTGCCCAACCGAAAGCATCTGACCTCACATTCTGATTAAGCATTTTCCTCTATCTCTATGGCCAACACCTGGTTCTAAATGAGATACTTTGCTTTTTTTGATTATTTGTGGATGACGTGAGACTGCCCATTACCACAGGGCCTATTTAAGAATCAATCTTGCATTTCTAACAAATTCACAATATACCTTTCAGCATCTTCTGGGGTCATGTTCAGTTTCTCTGCCAACATATTTAATGCTGATACGCTGCTGAATGTAACCAAAGGTCTCAAATGTGAGGGGAATAGCATTTTCTTTTTTTTCTAATTTTATTTCTTTGATATTAGAGAGAGAGAGGAAGGGAGAGGGAGAAAGAGATAGAAACATCAATTAGCCGCCTCCTGCATGCCCCCCACTGGGGATCAGGCCCACAACCTGGGCATGTGCCCTGACCGGAAGTCGAACCAGCAATCTCTTGGTGCATTTGTCGATGCTCAACCACTGAACCACACTGGCTGGGCAAGGGTAATAGTATTTTCAAGGGAATCCTCAAGATCAGCCACCAAGGAGAAGTTGTCCACCAGTACCTACTCACTCTATTGGCCCCATCAAGCTATTCAACAAGCTGAAATAGTGTCTTTATATGTGAAAGACTCTTACTGAAAACTTTGACTGGGTCTCTTAGCACCTGTTTGCATTTTCCAACATCTTTCTTATGACTGCTGTAGTCAGATAGTGGAGAATACGTGCACACATGGTCTAAATTGTTTTAAGGTACTGTGGCTTGTAAAAGAAAAGATTAATAATGCTATTAACTGCCTCTGGGCTGATTGAAGGGAACAAAGAGACCAGTGAAGGAGCCAAGTTCACTGCTGATGACACAAGAGTGGAGAGTGGCAGGAGTTTTACCTTGGTCTCTTTCATCACGTAAGGCCTTCCATGGCTGCATCAGGATCCTCAGAGCGAACACAAAACATTTCTGTTAGTGAAGCAATCTCTCTGAAAACATAAAGATATCCTGCTGCTCCTGAGTAATTGCCACATTCATATTGGATTTTTTATCCACACCTGAGATGCCAGCTCACTGTTTCTGCTTCTAAAGCTGTTTGTCAGCTAGGTGGTCAAACAAGAGCCAACCATCTCAGGTGGACTGCATTTACCTTGTAGTGTTTTGATCGTCAACATCATCACAATTGGTTCCATTTCTGCTTGAAGCTGTTTCAACTATGTTTTTTTCTCTCTCTCTTTCAAAGCATGAAGATATCAGAATAAAGGTTTCTGAGCGTAGCAGACTTTATCATGTTATCATTACAAAAAAGATCTGATTTTGCTCATAATACTTATTTTTCATTATATATCTTTATTGTGAAAAAAAAATCAGTGCAAAGTCTAGATTCCAATTTAAATAGTGCATGATGGGAGAAGTCATGTCCTGCTCTGTCATCTTGCCAAAAAAATAAATGGCCTACCTTATTTTTATATTTAGTACTTCATACAACCCCTTGCTCAAAAATGGTGTTCTATCAACAGTTGACTGATGCTTGCATGATGAATGATTGTAAACTTCCAAAGTTCTGTTCTCCAATAATTGGAGTCAGCAGTGATGTAGCTAGGACTAGATTGGTCCGAATATGAAGACACTGTGGCACAGTAAAGGCAACTCCTTGTCCCCATCCCACACAAGCACCTCATTTGTAAGTAGCAATCACAGCAGGAAAAATGTCCCCACTGTAAGGACGAGCTGTTCGAGTAGCACAACCTATATTTGTATCTATTTAGTCTTTATTTTGTTCAGCAGTTCACATAGATTCAACAGCACCAAAGAGTCAGGACAAACGATTTTGCTTGCATTACTCAGTATAAACTATTTACATTTGAGTTATATTGTTATGTTAAAACTTTGAACAATGAATAAAGGAAAGAAGAGATGGAAAATAAAGAAAGATAAGAAGATGAAAGAAAAGACTATTCTGGGACTCTCAGTCAGACAAAATACTTAAGTTGACATTTTGGCTTGCTGTGTGACCTCAGGCAAATTCCATAACCTCCCTGAAGGAGTTTTCTTTTATAAAAATTGGCAAAAATAACCCCCTGGTAGGCTTTTTGTGAAGACTAACTTAGCTAATGTTTGTAAAGTGTCTAGCCAGTGCCTGGCCCCTAATATATAGGCTCAAAAATAGTAGCAATGTGTTAAATAAGTGATTTTTGGATATGGTTATGTATGTGTGTTCATGGCCATTCACTTTTCAATTTTAAGAAGAATACACTTTTTAGTAATTTCATGAGTAAGCTTTCGTGATCTTAGAAAAAGGGAATACCTAATTTGTGTAGATGAGCCCAGGAAAGGATTTTTATTGCACATAACAACAATAAACATTTATCTGTATTCACTATCTCCAGGGATAGGTCTAAATATTTACATGCATAATCTTATTGAACCCTTTTGTTATGACACCAAAAGGTAGGTACTATTGCTAATCCAATATTTCAGCTAAGGAAAGCAAAGTTTAGAGAGATATTACTTGCCTGGGTCAGCAAGTAGTTCTGGAAAGATTACAAAGATTTCTAACCCCCAAAGCCTGACTTCTTATAAAAGAAACTCAACTTAAGCTTTCTAGGCTTAGAATTAAGACTCTTACATTTACACAGTGTATAACAGTTTAAAAAGTAATTTCGTATAATTTTTCTTTGGTCCTTCCAGCAACCATTTTAGAGATTAGCCAATTCTTAAAGATCAATGGTTCAGAAAATAAGCCCTCTTCAAGGTAGCAGCAAACCTGGTAAGTGGCAGACCTGAATTCGAACTCAGAGCTGACTCCAAGACTGGGCTCTTTTTATTACCCACAACATTAACGGGCTTTAGAAAATGTACCAAACTTGGAATTGATTTTGAAGACTGAACACATCTTCAGTTACATTAATGGGACAAAACATTCTTTTCTGGAAAGTACTGTTACTCTGTGTAAAGCCAGTGAACCCAGTGCTGATCAAAACGAACAATCCTGTTTTAGTAAAATTGTAGGTAAGACTCTAAAGTCATTTGCATGTGTGTGTGTGACTCAAAAAGATGTTTACAAAATGCCTTGAAAAATAGCAGCATTGACCAAGGCTGCCAGCTGGGAAGTAAATATGTCCCATAGTAGTTATTCAGAGTGGACCAGATGAATTGGGAGTGGCCTTATGTATTTATCAAGGAATCTATCTCATTGCTGGACAGACACATCCTATTTTTACTCGAAAACTATCTAGAGTGAAAGAAAAGTTACAAAGAGTAGAAGACAGATGCCATCTCTCTCGGACTGCTGGGGGTCAGTGCAACACAATGAACTACAAGCACACGCTAGTAGGAGTGAGGGGGAGCATCGCAAGGGAGCAAATGCTCCAGATCTCTGGATGCAGCCCAATTTATTTGCAGATTGGTTCCCCAAGTTACATGTGGATCTATGTAAATTATTTCCTTGAGATGACATCTCTGCAAACCATACAGCCTAGCCTTGTCTCTTGCTTTTCATGGTGAAATGAGACTTCAAAGCTAAAAAATAACAAACCCAGACATTCCTGAGTCCTACAACTCATTGGCCACGCAAGGCAGTGTTCCAACATTTGACATTCAAACCTTATCTTATACACATGCAAACGAAGCATTCATTTGCACTCGAGGCGGTTTTCCTGCCTTCCAGTCAAACCTGTCTGTCCACACACACACTTTGATCCTAGGCTGGCCAGGTTGCGAGAATGCATATCACGGTTACAAATCGTCCATCCACCAACCCCCCATCCCTACAGACAGTCTGCCCTTGAGTGATTTACAAGCAAGGTGGGAAGAAAAGACTGGAAAAGGTAAGAACATGCAAATTTTGACCATTCCACTTGGATTCCGTAGGATAGTCCTTTTTGTTCATTTTCTCCCATGATCACATCATGGGTTCTGACCATTGGTCACTGAACTTTGGTTCCTTGCTTGTTGTCTCAGGTTTGGGATTGGTGTGGGAAGACTTCACAGCTCTGGGAAGCAGGCCTGTACACTGGGTCCTAATCACCATGGTCAATTGCCATGAATGCTTTCTCCCTCTCCTGCTTCCCCTGCTTCCTGAAGCCCACTTACGTGGGACCGCATGCTGACAAAGCACCTACAGGAATTCTCTGTGAAATGTGCAGTTGTTAATTCTTTAGTTTAAGCTTATTATTCCTTAAAAGTTTTATATATGTACCATTAGAGAATAATGATAAAGCAACATTTGCATTCACCTCTCAATTTAAAAACTAGAACATTGTCAGTGCTGGAAAGCTCCAGCTATGCCCCTTCCTATCACACTCCAAAGATAGTCACTATCCTCGATTCTCTGTTAATAGTTTCTGGCTTTTTACATAATTGTATTGCCTATATATGGATGACTAAGAGACAGATTTTTTAGTGTTGCCTGTTTTCAAATTTTATATGAACTGTATCATACTGTGTGTATTCTTTGTGACTTGCTTCTCTTCCTCTAAAATTTTTCCTTTTGAGACTCATCCCTGTTAACACTGTGGGTAATTTATGTCCACTGTTAATATAGTGCTCCATTTTATGAATGTACCACAATTCATTTATCCACTTTATTATTTATAGATTTTGTTTTTTTTTCCTTTTTGTTATTATGAACAATGCTGCTTTGGACATTTGTATATGACAGTACACAAATGTACAAGAATTTCTCTCTAGGGTAAGAGTAGAATTTCTAGTCACAAAGTATAATCATGTATAGATTCACTATGTCATGCCAGACTTTTTCAAAGTGGTTGTACTAACTTTGGTCTCATCTACTAATGAGTGAGATTTGCTTTATAGCCTTGGGCCTCTTGGTGCTTTTAATTACTCAACTTTTGTTAATTTAGTGAGTGTAAAATTAGACATAATGATGGTATTTTAATTTGCATCTTTTTCTTATGATTAATTAGGTTGAGTATCTTTTCATGTGTTTAAGAGATATTTGTATTTTCTAGGAAATTGTGGTTCATGTTCTTTTATCTATTTTTTTTAAATATGTTTTTAAATTTATTTTTATTTTTATTTTTTTAGAGAGAGAGGAAGGGAGAGAGAGATAGAAACATCGATGTGAGAGAAGGAAGCATCGATAAGCTGCCTCCTGTATGCTCCCTACAGGGAATCAAGCCTGCAACCCAGACATGTGCCCTGACTGGGAACTGAACTGGGACCTCTCAGTCCATAGAATGGTGCTCAATCCACTGAGCACAGCAGCTGAGCTCTTTTATCTATTTTTTAATGATCATCTTTTTCTTTCTTCAAATATTCTCAATACTAATATATAACCCACTTTATATGCTGCAAATATTGTTTCCATCAAAAGGTCCTAACTTTCAGCTGTATTTATCTACTAACACCTAAAACAATGCATATCCTGCTCCTCCCTACATGTGCTGTGACCGAAACATTAGCTTTCTCTGATCTGCCCCGACTTACCACATCCTCTTTGTCCATTCATCCACTGAAGGACACTTAGGTTGTTTCCATGTCTTGGCTACCATGAATAATGATACAATGAACATATTTTTATTCTTTTATTTGGTCAAAACATTTTATTGGCACTTCCCACGAGCAAGGAACTCTGCTAATCCCCGCGTCACTCAGAAAGATATAAACATTGGTCCTCATTACCTATTGCTTGGGCTCTTGCAACAGCACTGTGACTAATCTTTCTGCCTCCTGTCTTTCTTTTTTTTTTAAATTTTTTTTTCTTCCTTTATTGATTTTAAAGAGAGAGGAAGTGAGAGGGAGAGAGAGATAGAAACATTGATGAGAGAGAACATTGATTGACTGCCTCCTGCATGCCCCCACTGGGATCAGACCCACAACCTGGGCATGTGTCCCAACCGGGAATCAAACCAGTGACCTCTTGGTGCATGCATGGGTCGATGCTCAATCACTGAGCCACACCAGCCGGACTGCCTCCCATCTCTTATCTCAAAGTATATGGAGCTCCAGATAACTCTTTTTAGAGTGTAAAATTTGGATCACATCATATTCAGCTCAAAAAACTTTTATAAAGGACTTTTCCTTCCCAGATAAAGTTTGTCACAGAGAGTGAGGGCTGAACAGGAGAGAAGAACAGGGCTGGTCTTACATGCCGTACAGGACACGAGACCTTTACCTGGTGGCCATCGAGCCATTGAATAGCTGTAAACATGGGAATGCTTTCATGAGATTTAGATCTTAAAACATATGCCCCTCTCTGGCAGCAGGATAAGGAATGAATTCAGGGGGAGCATGATGATGGAGGAAGGGAGACCTGTTAGGATTCTATTCTGATTTTCAGTGAGAGATGAGAAAGGCCGGACTGAAGCAGTGGCAGTGGGCATACAGTGGAGTGAACACACTGAGAAATGGTGAAGGAAGGAGACTGATTGAGAGATATGGTCAGAGTTTGGATACAAAAGGATAATGAAAATGAGTAGTGAGGGATGACTCCTAAAGCCACCCTCTCTCAGAGCTCTGTCTTCGAAGTGGGGAGGCAGCATTTGCTACATAAGAAATAATATAAAGAAAAAAGAGTAACAGGTGCATGTCAGCAATACATTTTTGTAATTAAATGGAGCAATTTCAGTGACTTCAACCCAGAGCATCCACTTAAGCATTTTTCTATGTCCAACTATGCAGAGGAGTATAAGAGGTATAATCTCTAAAAAGTTAATTCCTACCTCTCCAGATATCTGTTAAAAATATCTGTGCACACCTTAATGGAGCATACTGTACCCTATTCACTTTTGGTCTCTCATGATACTTCATTCATGAATTTAATTGACTACAAAAAAAATGGGCCTGAAAATTCTAAATTACATAGTGTCATAGAGTTTACTATTTTTATTTGATCATATGCACTGAGTAGTTAAAGACTCTCATCTAACTGTAGGTACTACAACTGCCTCTGACAATGAATTTGAGGCAAAGCGAAACACAAAATATTGTTTTCAAACCTATTATGTGTCAAACAGGAACCATATGATTTCACTCATGTGGGATATAAAACAGAAAGCAACAAACTAACAACTAGAACAAACTCTTAGACACAGACAACAGTATGGTGGTTAGCAGAGGGGGAGGGGGTGGGAGGAGGATAAGGAGGGTAAAGGAGGTCAACTATACGGCGATGGAAGGAGACTAGACTTTGGGTGGTGAGCACATAATGCAATATATAGATGATGCATTACCTAATTGTACACTTCAAACTTATATAATATTATTAACCAATGTCACCCCAATACATTTAATAAAAAAAGGAAAATTTGTTGCCCTGGCCGGTTTGGCTCAGTGGTTAGAGCGTTGGCCCACAGACCCTAGAGTCCCGGGTTCAGTTCCTGCTAGGGGCACGTACCTCGGTTGCAATTTGTCCCTGGCCCCGGTTGGGGTCGTGTGGGTGGCAACCAGTCGATGTGTCTCTCTCACATTGATGTTTTTCTCTCTCTTTTCCTCTCTCTCTCCCTCCCGCTCTATCTGAGGATGAATGCAAAAATGTCCTTGGGTGAGGATAAAAAAGAAAAATGAGTCAAAGCTATGTCAGAGTTGGTATCTGGATGTGAAGCAGTACAGTAGCAACCTAATGTCCTTTTCACATCGCTGAAGAAAGAGATTAGCCCCGTGGGACCAATCAGGGTTTGCTATGGGCAGCTAGATAATAAAAGCCTGCCTTCCTTGTTGCTAAACCTGACCCTTAAAATCTAGTGTCAGCATCTCCTGTTTCCAGCCAGTAGCTCCACTACAAAGATTCACTTAGCCAAGCTGGAGGAGTGCACCAAGTTTATTTTATGATTAGTCAAGCAAGAACCAATCCTACCCAACATTTACTGGGTGCTTTGTGTACCAGGCACAGTTTTATGTATTCTAATGTATCTATCTCATTTAATCTTCATTACAATACTATGAGGAACATACAATTACTTTACTCACTTAACAAATGAAGAAGCCAAGGCACATAAAGTTTCAGTATTTCCCCTAAGGTTGCAGAGTTGAGATTTGAATGGGGTAATCTGACTTCAGTCTCACTCTTTAATGTTATAAGAGCAGCAGTGAAAACATGAATGAAGCCAAGTAGCTTGATATTAAGAAGCTTTTAAATCAATAACCTTCTTCTCTTTACTCTTGTTTTCCATCCCAGTCATTCAGCATATGATCTTGTGTCTTGTTCTTTTTCACCTATGGGCTTTCATTGCATTTTGTTTGGCTGGATTAGAAATACCCTGCTGTTCCTTTTGGTTATTTCATGTTCAAGTTCTCCAAGAAGTCTCCCCAGACTAGCCTCTCACCATTCTGATCTTTCACCTGTTCTTTCCTTGGGACTTACCAGAAATAGGACTTAAAGCCAAGTAAGGCAATTTGGCTTTAGTTGCAGATAGAGCTGTATTTAGATTGTTTGTCATTTACTGACTGTGTGGCAATAAGCAAAATATTTAACCTCTAAACATCTGTTTCATAATTGATAAAATGGAAACAATATTCACCTTGAAGTTTTCTGTGAATTTAAACGAGACGATGTATGTTTAGAACCCAGCACATAGTGGGAGCTCCCCCCACGACACATATACTCATTTCATTGGTTCAAAAAATGTTTCTTGTTGGCCTACTGTGTGAGGATAATACTAGGCATAAAATAGAGATAATATTGAACACAGGAGGGCTATGTCTCTCACACATTGGTGTGCCTCCTCCCTAAATACTGCTTGGATAAACTTGAAAAGAACTTTTTCTTGAACCTCCTCTCTCTGATTCCATGAAAGGAAAAATAAAAATCCTAGGTAGTTTGTTGTTGAAGAGAGGTTTTTTTTAAAGATCAAATAAAGCATTAAATATAAAAATAGCAGTCAGTTTTCCTATTCTTCAATCTTGATTCTAATCACTTTCAATTCTTTTAGCTATTTTTACTGGTATTTACCCCCATATTTGAAAATAATATACTCTTATTAGCTTATTAATATAATACGTTACCTATAGACTCCCTATGGTAAGTGGGATTGAAATCCTTCACCCATCTCCTCTACTTTCTTTGCTCCCATTTTTCCATCATAGCAATTTTTTGGTTAAATCCATGTTTAAAATCACTTTATCATGACAAGCTAAGTATTATTGACTACAGAGTCAGGTAGTATACTGCATTACATTTTATTTTTATACAAAGCTTTGGTTTCCTGGACTTAATGGGTGCTTTTTAAAAAACAAAATGTTAATTTTGGAATAATTTTAGACTTCCAGGAAAGTTGCAAAGATAGTAAAGAGCATTTTTATATACCTTTCATCTATTTTCCACTAATATCATCTTATACTATCATAGTACATTGTCAGAGCTAAGAAACCAACATTGGCACATTGCTATTAAATAAACTTCAAACTTTATTAGGATTTCCACTCGTGTCTTTTTTTCAATTGCAGAAACTATCCAGAGTGCTGCATTGCATTTATTTATGGATTTTTTTGTTTATTTGTTTTTGTGTGTATAACTCATTTATTTTTCTTTTAAAAAAAAAAAAATATATATATATATATATATATATATTTACTGTTGACAATATTACAGATATCCCCCATTTTACCCACTTTAACCCCCTCCGCCCAGCCCCTACCCGAACCACCAGGCCTTCACCACACTATTGTCTGTGTCCATGGGCTATGCATATAACTATATAAGTTAATTGATTTATCTCTTCTTGTTTCCCCAACTCTGAGACATCTCTGGCTGTTCCATGCCTCTATGCCCAGGATTTATTTTGTTGGCCAATTTATTTTGTTCATTAGATTCCACATATCAGTGAGATCATGTGATATTTGTGTTTCTCTGACTGATTTAGCATAATGATTTCCCAGTCCATCCATGCTATCTCAAAGGGTAAGAGATCTTTCTTTTCTACAGCTGTATAGTATTCCATTGTGTAAATGTACCACAGCTATTTTTATCCATTCATCTACTAAAAGACAGTTGGGCTGTTTCCAAGTCTTAACTATTATAAATAATGCTGCTATGAACACAGGGGTGCATATATTCTTTCTGATTGGTGTTTCAGGACTTTTAGGATATATTCTCAGAAGTGGGATCACTGGGTAAAACAGCAGTTCCATTAAAAAAATTTTTAACTGTTTTGATCTACATATTTGTTCTTTGAGCAGTTTTTTTTGCTATCTGTTAATCCTCACCCAAGGATATTTTTCCACTGATTTTTTTAGATAGAGTGAAAGGGAGGGGGGATGGAGAGAGAGAGAGAGAGAGAGAGAGAGCGAGAGAGAGAGAGAGCGAGAGAGAGTGCGCGCGAGAGAGAAACATTGATGTGAGAGAGACACATCAATTGATTGTATCCAGCATGACCCCAATCGAGGCCAGAGATTGAACCTGCAACCCAGGTACTTGCCCGTGACTGGAATCGACCTGAGACCCTTCAGTCTGTGGGCTGATGCTCTAACCACTGAGCCAAACTGGCCAGGGCAGCAGTTACATTTTTATTTTTTTGAGGCAACTCCATACTGTTTTCATAGTGGCTGCACCAGTCTGCATTCCCACCAACAATGCACTAAGGGTTCCCTTTTCTGCACGTCCTCTCCAACACTTGTTTGTTGATGATAGCCATTCTGAGTGTGAAGTGAAATCTCATTGTGGTTTTAATTTGCATTTCTCTGATAATTAGTGACTTTGAGCATATTTTCATGTGTCTATTGGTCATCTGTATGTCCTCTCTGGAGAAGGTCCTTTGCCCATTTTTTAATTGGATTGTTTGTCTTCCTTTTGTTGAACTGTATATATATACACACAAACACACACACATATATTGTATATATACATATATTATATATTTTGGAAAATTGTGTATTAAAGTAACCCTTTATCAGGTGTATCATTGGCAGGTGTATGATCTCCCACACAGTGGGTTCCCTTTTCATTTTGATGGTGGTTTCTTTTGCTGTGCAGAAGAAGCTTTTTAGTTTGATGTAGTCCCATTTGTTTATTTATTTCCTTTGTTTCCCTTGCCCTAAGGGATGTATCACTGAAAATACTGCTATGTTAGATGTTTGAGATTTAACTGCCTATGTTTTCTTCTAAGATTTTTATGGTTTTGCAACTTAGGTTTAAGTCTTTTATCCATTTTGAGTTTATTCTTGTCCAGTTTTATCTTTTTGCATGTGCCTGTCCAGTTTTCCAACATCATTTGTTGAGAAGACTGTCTTTACTCCATTGTATGTTCTTGCCTCTTTTGTCAAATATTAATTGACCGTAATGGTGTGGGTTGATTTCTGGAGTTCTGTTCTATATGCCTATTTTTGTGCCAGCGCTAGGCTGTTTTGATCACAATGGCCTTGTAGTATACTTTGATATTAGGTATTGTGATCCCTCAACTTCGTTTTTCTTTTTCAAGATTGCTGTGACTGTTCTGGGTCTTTTTTGGTTCCATATAAATTTTTGGAGTATTTGTTCTAGTTCTGTGAAGTATGCTGTTGATATTTTAATAGGGATTGCATTGAATCAATAGATTGCTTTGGGTAGTATGGACTTTTTTTTTTATAGAATGCAACTTTTATTATTCAAAGTGGTTCATATATTGATGGAGATAAAAACAAGTTGTTGGTGTTTTGAAAAAGGGGATTCCAAGAATACAACAGCACGAATCTCGCACTGATCGATTGCTATGAATCACAATTTTATACACATTTTCTACAAAACTACATACTGTCTCCTTGTTGGTATTTTTAATCCCCACTTAGCAAAGGATAAAACTATGACTCAAATAACTTGGTGAAGGCTCCAAAGCTAATAATTGTCAAGGATTAAAGCCCAAACCTATTCAAAGGCCTTGCTATTTACAAGTAATTATTCAGTTTTTCTCCAAGGCCAAAACCATGTAGTTGAAGTTATTTTGCAATCTCAGTATTTAACTAGAGATAATGTTTTACTTAAATACTTTGTGTAATAACATCACCGGAGTTCTTATTTTCTTTTTTTAATAATATATTTTTAAAATTATTAATTTATTTTTGTTACAGATGTTTCTCCTTTCCCCCCCCAGACACCCTCCTCCCTATCCCGCCCCCCCCCCACAAGCACCGTTGTCTATGTCCATTGATTACACATACATGCATATAAGTTCTTTGGTTTATCTTATCCCGCCCCACCGCCTCCTTCCTCTGAAGTTTGTCAGACTGAACCGTACTCCTTTCTATGTCTCTGGGTCTGTTTTGTTCATCAGCTTTTTTTGTTCATTATATTCCACAAATAAGTGAGATCATATGGTATTTGTCTTTCTCTGATTGGCTTATTTCGCTTAGCATAATACTCTTACATCTGCATAGTGTTCCATTGTGTATATGTACCACAGCTTTTTTATCCACTCATCTATTGATGGACACTTGGGCTGTTTCCAGATCTTAGCCATTGTAAATATTATGGACATTTTAATGATGTTAATTCTTCCAATCCACAGACATGGTATATGCTTCCACTTGTTTGTATATATTTGTTGTTTTTAATCCTCACCCAAGGATATTTTTCCATTGATTTTCGAATAGAGTAGAAAGGAGAAAGGGAGGGAGAGAGAGAGAAAAAAAAAAGAGGGAGAGAGAGAGAGAAACATCGATGTGAGAGAGACACATCGATTGGTTGTCTCCTACATGATCCCGACCATGGCCAGGGATCCAACCTACAACCCAGGCACATGCCCTTGACTGCAAATCAAACCCGTGACCCTTCGGTCCTTGGATGGATGCTCCAACTCCTGAGTCAAAATGGCCAGGGCTTGGTTATGTCTTTCTCTGTTTCTTTTTTCAATGTCCCATAGTTTTCTGAGTACAGGTCTTTTACCTCCTTGGTTAAGCTTATTCCTAGGTATCTTATTTTTTGTTGTTGTAGTGGTAAATAGAATTGTTTTTTTAGTTTCTCTTTCTGAGAGTTCATTATTGGTGTATAAAAATGCCATTGATTTCTGGATGTTGATTTTGTATCCTGCTACATTGCTCCATTCATTGATTAAATCTAGGAGTTTCTTGATGGAGTCTTTAGCATTTTCTGTGTACAATATCATGTCATCTATGAATAATGATAATTTTATTTCCTCCTTTCCTATTTGGATGCCTTTTATCTTTTCTTCTTGTCTGATAGCTGTGGGTAGGACTTCTAGTACTATGTTGAATGAGAGTAGTAAAAATTGACATCCCTGTCTTGTTCCTGTTCTTAAGGGAAACACTTTTATTTTTTGCCCATTGACTATGATGTTGGCAATAGGTTTGTCATATATGGCCTTTATTATGTTGAGGTATGATCCTTCTATTCCCACTCTGCTGAGAGTTTTTATAAAAAATTGGTGCTGGATTTTGTTGAATGTTTTTTCTGCATCTATTGATATGATCATATAATTTTTATCCTTCATTTTGTTTATGTTATGTATCACGTTCATTGATTTACGAATAATGTACCAGCCTTGCATCCCCAGAATAAATCCCACTTGGTCATGGTGTATGATCTTGTTAATGTATTGCTGGATCTCATTTGCTAATATTTTGTTGAGGATTTTAGCATCTGTGTTCATCAGGGATATTGGCCTGTAATTTTCTTTCTTTGTAATGTCTTTAAGCTGGTTTTGGAATTAGGATAATGCTGGTTTCATAAAAAGAGCTTGGAAGTGTTTCTTTCTCTTGAATTTTTTGGAATAGTTTGAGGAGGATAGTTGTTATTTATTCTTAAAATATTTGGTAAAACTCTCCTGTAAATCTATCCAGTCTAGGACTTTTGTTTGCCGGGAGTTTATTTTATTTTATTATTACTGCTTTAATTTCATTAGTTGTTATTGGCCTATTCAGGTTTTCTGATTCTTCCTGATTGAGTTTTGGAAGATTGTATGTTTCTAGGCATTTGTCCATTTCATCTAGGTTGTCTGGTTTGTTGTCATATGGTTGTTCATAGTATTTTCTTACAATTATTTGTATTTCTGTGGTGTCTGTTGTTATATTGCCTCCTTCATTTCTGATTTTATTTATTTAGGTCCTCTCTCTTTTTTTCTTGATGAGGCCAGCTAAGAGTTCATCAATCTTGTTTGTCTTTTCAAAAAACCAAGTTCATTGATCTTTTGTATTGTATTTTTAGTTTCCATGTCATTTATTTCCACTCTGATCTTTATTATTTCCTCCCTTCTACTTCCTCTAGGCTTTTCTTGTTGTCCTCTTTCTAATTCTTTTAGTTGTAGGGTTAGATAGCTTATTAGAGTTTTTTCTTGTTTCTTGAGGTAGGCCTGTAATGCTATGAACATTCATTCCTCTCAGTACTGCCTTTGCTGTGTCTCATATGTTTTGGATTGTTGTGTTCGTTTTCATAAATTACTTAATAACATGCTATTTAGCTTCTATGCATTTGAGTGTTTTTGAGGCCTGATAGGTTGGAGCCCCAAGTAGTCTGGCAGATCTGCCTTGGGTCTCATACCTTGAGTGTCCCTGTTCTGAGATGTTCTCCCTTCCCCCATGGAACTGGGCTCTGCAGGGGTATCTTGGTCTTAGCCAGGATGGTTTGATCAGACACGTGTTGGGGGTGGTGCCCATAACTTGTAGGAGGGGGGCTGGGCACTTCCTATGCATCCAATGCCTCAGCTCTGCCTGTCTCACTGGTACCTCCTCACTGCCAGCTGCAGAGACACAGATTTCCAGCCCAGAGTTGTTCCCCCTTGCCTCAGGTTGCTGTAGAGCGGGTCAGAAGTAGCTGTTCTGCCTGTAGGAAAGAGGGCACCTCCCCTGCATTCCAGGTGGGCCAGGCTGATCGTCCTTCCTGGTCTATTGTCCAGTCCCCATCCTGCTCACCAGCACATGTTCCTCCAATAAATAAAGGGTCCCCCAGATTCAATGCTGGGTATGTCCTTCAGTTCCCTCTGGTGGAGGCTGGCCCTGAGCTCCACTGTGTGGCCTTTTTGCTGACACAGATCAGGGCAAACTTCCCAGGCTGGACAATGGCAGGGTGCTAGCACTACTCCCTCTAGGGGTTTCAGACCCAGGCTTCTGCTGCTGTACCCACTTTGTGGTCTCCACTGCCAGCACCCTCCATTTCACCTCTCCCTGTCCCAGGCACTCCCATCTCACCCACAGATCTGCCGCCTCTTCAGTTTCCTTCCAGTCCTCAGTTCTAGCAGCACCCAGAGCTGGGGAGTCCACAGCCCCCTCCCCAGCCTTCAGGGAAGTTCCTGCCCCCAACCTCTGGCAGTGGGGCCGCCATGGTGTGGCTCTAGGGCTGGCAGTGACAGCGCAGTCACAGTGGTGGTGGCCATGATGGTAAGTCCAGGGTGGGGCCATGGTGAGTTTGGGTGGCAGCAAGCCTGGGCAATAAGCTACAGCCTCTCCCTGCAGCCTTCTCCAGAGGAGCACCTTGTAAGTCCTCTAAGATGGCACAGCCTCCAAGCCTGAGCTGTGAGGAGTGCTGGCCAAGGGGCTGTGGTGGGGCAGCAGCTCCCTGTCCAGGAGAGCCTGAACCACCTGCCACTGGGTCCCCGCCTGGTTGGACTCACACACACACACACACACACACACACACACACGTACACACACTCACCCACTGACTCACTCACTCACACTCACCCTCACTCCGGTCCTACCCAATGCCATGTTCCTCCATAGTGCTACATTGCATTTAGTTGTCATGTCTCCTTAGTCTCATCTGGTCTTTTACAGTTTCTCAGTCTTTCCTTGCTTTTCATGACCTTGACAGTTTTGAGGTGTATTGGTCAAGTGTTTTGTAACATGTTCCTCAGTATGGGTTTAATATTCTTATGATTAGAGTCAGGTTATGAGTTTTTGGGAAGAACAGACACAGAGATGAAGTGCCCCCTTCATCATCATATTAGTGGATATGTGTTAGCGACATGAATTATCACAGGTGGTGCTAACCTTGATAATCTGGCCAAGGTAGCAATTACCAGTATTTTTCGGTGTCAAGTTACTGTCTCCACTCTCTATATGCTACTTGCCACAAGCAAATCACAAAGTTTAGCTCATACTCAAGGAGGAGCATAACTAAGCTTCATGTCTTGGAAGGGAGAGTGATATCTATGTAAATTATTTGGGTTTGTTCTGTAAAGATTTGTCTCTTCTCTCTCATTTATTTATTTACTTATTCAATTATTTATTTATATCAGTATGAATTTGTGGATATTTATTTTATACTTTGGATTATAATCCTATACTAGGTTATGTATCTTGTTCAAATTGTTCCAGCTTTGGCCACTGGGAGTTCTTCCAGGTTGACTGCTGCATCCCTTCCAATCCCTATATTTTTTGAGTATGTCCCTACTTTGACATGCTGCAATTCTTACATTTTTGTTGTTGTTGTTTTAGATGTCCCCATTTCCTTGCACTGCAAGATGCTTCAGTCTCATCTTGTATTTTCTTTTCTTGGCTCTAGACTCAGCCATTTCTCCAAGAGTTTTGGTTTCTTTTATTGTGGAGTGGTATTTAGAAATCATGACATGAATGTGGGTTATTTTATTTTTCACTTGCTTAGTTTTCTATGTGTCTATCACTAATCCCCAAATATTCCAACAGATTTGCCAACTGCCTTTTAAATTATTTACAAAAGCTCAAACAATCTTATAAACTGTCAGCTCCATTTCCCCTTAGACACCAATCTCCCAGAGTCATCTGTCCTGTTGATCCCATTCACTTTTATTCCAGGCCTGCGTCACTGCTGTCTCCCTGGAACTTCTCCTCTGTCCCAACAGGATCTCTCTTTGTTGTTAAATTATAATAGAACTCTTATGTCCTGGATCTTAAATCTCATTCTGTTTTGGTTTTACTGGAGTATACCTTCATTTGCTGGATGAAATTCTTGATATATACATATATCAAGGAGATAAAAACTTTGACCTGTAGGTCTGAAATGTGTTTGTTTTATCCTCACACTAAAGATGGATAGATTAGTTGTGTATCTGAATGTTTAGGGCATTCCATTGTTCCATTTTCCTCTATCTCAAGCAGTTGCTGTTGAGTTATATCATGTGGGTTTATATCCTCATGCAATGCCTCTGAATTTTCCTGATTGTATGCCTTTTTCATTCATAATATCCCCCCCCCCCCATCATAAAGCAAAGGATGAAGCGTTCTAATCTGGAGGCTGATGTCGTTCAATTCTGGGGTGCTGCATTTTTTTATTTGATAATTTTGTTCACCTCATTTTCTATCTTTTATTTCTTTGGAGCTTCTGTTAGCTGAATGTTGTTCTTGGATTGGTTACTTTTGACTTATCTTCAATTGCCTTTTATTTTGACTAATTATTTCTCTATTTTCTGAGATTTTAAATCTTATTTTCTAGTATTTCTTTTGAATTATTATATTAACTCCCTTAAATTTTTTTTCAATAATTATTTCTCTCACCCTGGCTGATGTAGCTTGGTTGGTTGGAGCATTGTACCATGCACCAGGGGGTGGCGGGTTTGATCCCTGTTCGGGACGTGTGGGAGGTAATCGATCCATGTTTCACATTGGTCTCTCTCTCTCTCTCTCTCTCTCTCTCTCTCTCTCTCTCTCTCTCCCCTCCCTTCTCCTTCCCTCCCTTCTCCCTCCCTCCCTTCTTCCCTCCTTCCCTTCTTCTCGCTAAAATCAATAAAATAATAATAATTTTTTCTCTCTACCTCTCTTTCTTTCTCCCTTTGCTCACTCATTTCTCCTTTACCTGGCATTCTGCTTTTGTTTTACAAATGCAGTATCTTACCTTTTCTCTCTGAGGATATTGATGGTCATGTATCATTCTCCCACCACACCAGATGGAAGCCCAAGTTGAAACTCACTTTCTCTCAGACTTTTGAAGACATTATTCCATCCTTTTATAGTGTCAGTGGTTATTGTTGAGAAGTCTAATCCTAATTTCCATTGCTTTGTGCATTATCTGGATTTCTCCTCTCTACTAGACTTCTTTCTTTATCTCTGATATTCTGAAATTTCATAATTATATGCCCTTTTCTTTCATAGTACAAAGCACATGTCAGTGTTTTGATCTGAATACATATTCTATCAGTGGGTGTTAATAATAATTCCTAACACTCATCGAGTGCTGATTATGAGCCAGACCCCAAACCATCCTTTGAGATAGATGATATTGTTATTATTTTAAAAAGGAGGCAACTGAGGTACAAAACGTTAAGTAACATGCCAAGGGTAAAGTAAAAGAGGAAGATGAGAGTTTTCTGATTGTAATGATATAACGTTTATAGGCATCACCAGGTTTATAGTATAGTTGCCTAGTCCCGGAAGCTATCATCTCCTCAAGGTGACTTTTCAGATCTTTATTATGATATGCGGATTTTACAGCTTAATTCTCAAATACTAATCTTAATGTCAATATCTTGGCGAGTGGTAGGTGGGGGAAAACAGAACAATTTAGATTTATGCAGATATCAATGAAAAATCAGTGTCCCTTTTGGGAAAAATTAAATGATGAATTTGATGTTTTAAAAAAAAATTATGCTTAATGTCCTTGGTCCCGGGAAGCCCACTGGTACCAAGAGCAGTAGCTGTGGTGATGAAGAGAGTGTAGAGGGAGTTTTGCCATTGTGCTCCTCAAGCGAGCCCTCTATTGTAAGAGCCACACATGGCTACTCAGAAAAGGTGTGCCAGCAACACCGGAGCCAACTGGGTATTTATTGAGACTCTGGTCAGGGATGCTGCTGTATGTGAGCAAATTACTCTTTGGGGAGACAGTCTTGTTAGATATTAAAGATACTGCAGGGGAGGGGTGGGGGGTGAGGTGGGGGAGCCAGGAAGAAGATTGAAAAGGAAACCAGTCAGATCAAGTGTGATGTCTTTTTAATAAATTGTCATCCAACTGGAGTGACTGGCCTTCCTGAGTAAAGCTTTTTGAACACAAGTCAAAAATTACTAGGGAGTTAATGGTACTTCTTTAGAATAACCTTCTGAATTATCCAAAATAAGCATTAACACGCAGGCACTTAATTCTGAGTAATTAATGTCTGTCTATAACCCAGCAGCTTAATGAGCTGGGGTGCAGCAGGGGCACACTGAGTCACTGGAGAACCCCAGAGGGCTGGCTGTGAAAAGAGCCCCTCGGCTTGCCAGGGCTTTTGGTAATAGCTGGAACAGTTTTATAGGCGCATCAGCTTAAAGGCGAATTGGCTTCACACAGGGTTTCGTGTACACTATGATACTGCAGATACAAATGCATCTGTAGATTAATTGTGACAGTCAACTTCTATGTCTTCTGTGAACAAACATTTTAGAACCATAATTCTCTTTAGTAAATTAGCTGTGAGCTAAGGGATATATTTGGCTTAAAAACCAAAATCATCAAGTAAATAATCTTTGATGCCTCCTTTGTGGGCCTTTTCTCTCCCCTTTAAATCATCCTTTGGCATACTCCTTGGCCCCCAATAGTTCATCCTGATCTTGGTCCCTGTCAAGAGGAAAACTTTATTAGTTTACCAATAATAATGACTGAATGAGTATTACACCATCACATTTTACCCAATAGTATTTGCGTTTAAGAAGAAACTTTGTAGAAAAGGAATCTAAAAGAATGATGTATGGTGTGCTCTCAGGCACTATATTTTTTATAGAACATTAATTGAGATTCTGCTATATGTCAAATGATGGAGAAACAAAGATTAATAAGACATGGCTATAACCTTTGAGACGTTCACTGTCCAGCGGGGAGACAAAAACATAAAAAATTAATTGTATAATAGAATATGATTAGTTTTAATCATAGAAACAAGATGAGGGGTTGATTTATTATATCTGGAACAGAGCTAAGGTGTATAGAGGAAATCATGAGAGGCTTCATGGAGACAGTGGCATTTGAGTTAAATAATCTATGGTGATAAATAATAATAGGGGGATTTTAAGCACCCAATACATCTAAAGGGTGAATCTGATTATCTTCTAGGAGGGGAAAGAATTTTGGGCTTCAGGACTCCCTTGGACCTTGCTGAATCATAGTGGGTAGATGAACCCTTTAATCTGCCTGCCCTGAAGCAGGACCAAGAGCAGCAAAACCTGAAACTGATGGCAGAGCCAGAAATGACAAAGAGCAGGAGGTGTTTTACTTAGCTCTTGCTAAGGGAAATAGTAATGTCCATAACATTAAAAAAATGTTGGGAAGGCTACTCTACGCCCTCATAAGTCCAGATTTATTAAGTGCACTAAAATGATGCTGCCAAAAGGAAATAACTGGAGATTTTTCTGGAGCCAAGGCAGGCAGAATATGCAGTGATGAGAAGCTGGAAAGCAGCATTATCATTTTCCAGACTGGATTTCACTTTGTTCCGCTTCAACCAATGGCTACCTTGGTCCAACACAAAATTTAAAACAAGACCATAGCAAACCTTTGTTCCAAATGAGAAGATGGAAAATAACAAATACAAAGAAATAAGAAAATCCTTCTGCAAGCGTACTTGGCAGGAAAAGGTGCTAGGGCAGGGCAGGGGAAAAATGGAGGAGTAAAGGAAAGGGGCTGAAACCAGTGGCTTTTAACATTTTACACCGAGGCTTTGGTCTGATGGTTGAGTACATTATTGAAACGCACAATGGTCAAGCATTCCTTACATCAGCATTTTTTTTTCTTGGCTAATTACTTAGTAATCTGAAGGCCCCCTCCTGTATCGAAGGCACCCCTGGGGATGAAGAGGCGGGGGTGAGTGAAAGGAGTGTGTGACACTATGAACTTGAACTTCTTTGTTTGTGACACATAGGCTGTATCTATAGAAAAGCAAATGTGGAATCTAAAATGGTTTATCTACAGTTTTTGCTAAACAGAGAGGCGGATACATACATTGGTCTGCTTGATAGTGAACCATAGCCCCCTTAAGCTTTCTTCATTCTTTTTGCTTATCTGGATGGATAATCTCAAGTGAACTGTCTTTGAGTTCACCAAGTCTTTTTTCCTGTGTGCTAGTCTGCTGTTGAACCCCTATACTGAAATTTTTTAGTTGTTATAATAGCATTCTTCAGCTCCATGGTATTTGTTTGGTACTTTTTAATGTATTCTAGCTCTTTGTTGAAATTTTCACTGTTTGTGCATTGTTCTGAGCTCGCTGAACATTTTTATGATGGTTATTTTTAATTTTCTGTCAAGTAATTCATGTATCTCTGTTTCATTAGGGTCAGTTTCTGGAATTTTATCTTGTTCCTTTGTTTGGCTTTTGTTTCCCAGTTACTTCATTTCCCTTAACTCTGTGTTGATATCTATGCATTAGAAAAAACTGCCACCTCTTCCAGTCTTCACACCTTGGCCTTGTATAGAAGACCTTCACCAAGGAACGTGGCTAGAGCTTCTGTGGGCCCCTCAAGTCTTCATGCTATTCTAAACTGCTATTATTGTTCTTTGTGGCTCCCAGAAATCTAGATTTTGCCTATGATGGGTTCCAGCAGTGCTGCACATTGAGCTAGGTGGAAGGGGCATTTGAGGGTGCTTGGGTTCTAGTTCAAACCACGTTTTTTGTTCTTCGTGGCTCTAGAATGTGTTGGATCCCATCAGTGCTCCAAGACAGAAGTTACCCATTTGGGCAACCCCAGAAAAGTCTGAACGTTTGATATGCAGTTCAACACTTTCCCTCCTCAGGAAGAAGCTGGGACCTTGGGATTTCCCTGATAATAGGGCAATGTGCTTGAAATAGGGATTATGGTGAGAGGATATCTCCACTTTTCCTACCAGTTTTCATATAGTTGTTTTCACATGTGTCTGGGATGCAGGAGTCTCTCAACTAGTTCATTAACTTCTCACCAAGGGAATTGATCCATATGTTGCTATTGAGCCAGTGTGTCCATGAGGGAAAGGAGAGTCCAGGGCTTTCTATTCTGTCATCTTGCTGATGTCATCCTCAATAGGGTTTTTAATCAAAGTATTGATATAATTAAAGAGATGGTTTCTGAATATTTATCTGGCATAAGTTTTATGGGCTTGCTCACAAATTCAGTTCTTTTCATTAAGCTAAGTTCATAGGAAGTACCTCAATTTCATTGGTCTCAATGTATACTAATCATTAGGGATAGTTTGCGCAATGTATTTTTACTTCTTTGTTCCTTCCTTCATCCATTTATCCAATCAACAATTATCTCAAAGAAATTCATACTTTTCTATGTGTCCAGAACTGCAGGTCCTGATTACTTCAATTCCTAAATAATCTAAAATGCATAAATGATTTCCAGGAATTTATAAACACAGACAAATAATATCAAATTAATATGATCAAGCTTGAAGGCAAATCAGATGTTCCAGTTAAAAGTTTTCTTGACTTGCCCTGGCCGATTTGGCTCAGAGGTTAGAACGTCAGCCCGCGGACCAAAGAGTTGCAGGTTCAGTTCCAGTCAAGAGCACGTACCTCCATTTGGTTTGTCCCTGGCCCTGGTCAGGGTCGTGTGGGAGGCAACTCTCACATGGATGATTCTTTCTCTCTCTCTCTCCCCCCTCTCCTCTCTTTCTCTCTCTCCCACTCTGTCTGGGAATAGACGGAAAAATATCCTCAGGTGAGGATTAAAAAAAATTTTTTTCTTGACTTGAACAACTCAAATTAACTAAATAATGAACAGACAAAACCTTTGACTTTTGCTATGTGTATTATTGCTATATCAAGCAAAATGAAGTAGAAAAAATTAAGGCAATTCAGTCCCAAATTCTCTTTTTAAAAGAAAAAGTAGGATTTTTAAAAGTGGAGTGGTGAGTATTGTGGGTTGACTAAACTTAGACAAATTAGTAATATTTAGTAATTATTCACAGAATAATTATTTGATTCTTTATTTAAGTTTCCCTATGTAGACATTATCAATAATAAAATGCTTATTTAGAGGATATATGAGTTTTTAACATATCTTATTTTCTTTTTTAAAATATGTTTTTATTGATTTTTTTTTAGAGAGAGAAACATTGATGTGAGAGAGAACATCGATGGGCTGCCTCCTGCACGCCCCCCACTGGAGATCGAGCCCGCAACCATGGCATGTGTTTTGACCGGGAATCAACTAAGACCTCTCAGTCCATGGGACGATGCTCAATCCACTGAGACACACTGGCTGAGCCATATCTTATTTTCTATCTGTGGAAATTGTCATGTCCTTAATGGGTCAATGATCCCAGAATGCCTCCTCACATTCATCCTCTAGGAAACAATAAATACAGTCACAGTCAAGATTTGCTTCTGAAGTGTCCCAGGGTCAGACTTGGACCTTTTCTCTTTTCTACCAACCTCCTAAGTGATCTCATAGTTTTATTTATTTATTTATTTATTTATTTATTTATTTATTTATATCCTAGGTGAGGCCATCCCTGCATTTTTATCTTCAGATAGAGCAGGAGGGAGAGAGGGAGAGAGAAACACTGATGTGAGAGAGACACATCAACTGGTTGCCACCCGCACAACCCCCACCAGGGCCAGGGACTAGCTGCAACCCAGATACATGCCCTTAGCGAGAACCGAACCCAGGACTCTGGTCCATTGGCTGATGCTCCAACCACTGAGCCAAACCAGCCAGGGCATAGTTTTAAACACCATCTATATGCCGATGACTCCAAAATTTATATCTACACCTGGATGTCTAAAAGCCATTTCAACTATAACCAATAGGTCAGGCCAAAAATGCTGTCATCTTTGTTTCCTCTCCTTCTGCCCCAATTTCAATGCATTAAGCACGTTCTTTCAGCTCTACCTTTAGACTCTATTCAGAATTTTTACCACTTCCTACCACTTCCGTGGTTGCCATTCTAGTTTAAGCTATTATCATATCTTGCCCAGCTTACTGCAATACTGTCCCTAACTGGTCTCTATACTTATGCCTGGACCCCCTACAGTCTTTTTCAAGTCAGTAGCTCGATTGATTTGCCCATATGGAATGACTGCAGGCTTCTCATCTCTTTAGTAAAACTTTCTGGCTCTGCAGAGGCTACCTACCAAGCTCAATTCTGGTTGACACATTAGGCCTGGATTGGTGTGGCTCTGTGCCCAGAGCAATCTGGTTTTATTCACTAACAGCAGCTTACAGTTTCATTTGTACCATTAGAGAAAAATGTATGGAACTTCCCAAACAGTATAATACTATAGCATATTTTCAAAGGATCGCAGCATTCCTTTCAGAGTCCTCCATATGTGACCAGCTAGGATTTAATGACTCTTGGTCCATTGCATTGAGGCCAGGCTATGGACTGGCTGGATAATTTCAAGAGCCTAAGCTTTGCTGCTCACTGAGTGTGTTCACTTAGCATGCATTTGAATACTGTAATTCTGTACTAGCTGGTATCTTACATCTGTGACACAGGATTATTAAAACTATTTTTCTGACCAAAACAACCTATGCTGGGAAGATCTCTAGCTATTTATCCCAGGAGAGAGAAGATTGCATTTGCTTCTCATACATCTTAATAAACTATGTAAATGCCAAGTGCAGTGTGCTGTCCCGCTGCATGTGCCCAGTTGTGTGACTGCAGGCCATTAACTTGGGAACACATCTGTCTCCTTCACGTTCAGCATGAGCATTTTCCTGCCTAGTTTTCAGAGCCCCTTGAGATGTGGTGTCAGTTGCAGGACATGTAATTTGACAGGAGAGTGGATATCAATCAATCAGATATTTATTGAGTGCTTACTACGTGAAAGGCACTGTGCTAAGCTGGGTTTAAGCAGAGTATTAAGAAGAGTTGGAGGAAAAGTTTTATTTTTTATTTTATTTTTTTAAAAGAAACTCTCAGAGGCTCAAAGTCAGATGTGGGGAAAGCTGTATAGAATAATACTTTTCCAGACTGTGAAAAATTGTGAATTAGGTGTTTTCACCTCCTTGTTTTAACTCATTTCTCTTTCTTGTTTCCTCCTCCATCACAACTTTTCCTGTTTACCCTGGCTCTTCATACTCTCCCTTCTGGTAACCACACCACCCAGTACCGGTATTATTTCCTTCAGCTGTGCTTGGGCCATCCTGGGGGCCTCACCACACTGATCCAAATGTCTCATTTCTTTAATGCCATCCCATTGGGTTACAACCTGCTCCCCTAGTCTCGTTAATATATAAACAATCAACGCCATGTAATTCACTTATTTACCAAGGGCATTTACATTTTAATAGTGGGTATTCTCTACATGACAACATTTACTTGAAAAAAAATAAAACCTCTAATGATGACATTAAAACACTGGCAGACTGGAGTGGGGAGATTTTTTAGGTGAGTATGTATTTCTGGAATCCTTCAAATCACACTTCTGTCGGCAGCCGCCTATTTTGTTCAGAGGTATAATTAACCGTATTCACTACTCATTTACTTTTTTTTCCCATGGATTCAATTTAAAAGAAACTTGCAACTGCTTAAATTACCCAATTTCCCTTTCACGTTTTCATTTAACAGGTTGTTGAAAGAAAAAAAAAAAAAAAGAAAAAACTTTGCATTTTAAACTCCAAGACTCCAAGAACCCTGGAGTTCTTTTTATTATTTTTCACATACTTGCAATTTATTCGTTGATGTGCAGGTGACTGTATTTTTAGATTTTCAATAATTGCATCTGCTTTTCCCAAATCAGAAGAGTTTTCACATGAAGGTCATGCTCAAATAGTGATTGGACTCTAAGGCAGGTTTTAAAGCTGTTGTGTTCTGCTTATGCACTTGGTTATAATTTGCCCAGCCGGTGTGGCTCAGTGGATTGAGCATCATCCCATGGACGGAGAGGTCCCTGTTGGATTCCCGGTCAGGGCACAGGCCCAGGTTGCGGGCTGGATCCCAGGTGGGGGGTGTGCAAGAGGCAGCCTGTTTCTCTCTCTCATCAATGTTTCTATCTCTCTCTCTAAAAAATCAATGAAAAAACATAAAAATTGATTATAATTTTAGGAAAAAATAAAGAGACAGTAAATGTAGGTGAGCTACATGATGGATGAGCCACACAGGGCTCATGAGGGTGCAGAGCCACACAGAAAGATGGTGGCTGGAGAATTCAGTGGGGAAGCCCTGCTGAAATGCCTGTGCAAGTCTGTCTTCACCTACGTCTCCTGTGTGATCAATGAAGCTGTATGAGAGTGTGACGATGGAGGGGGAACTGTGCTCTTCTGACTCTGAAGGGAAATCCCAAGCAGCAGGAGGCAAGAACAGCCTGGCACACAGGAATAGATAAAGTCCTATCTAAAAAAGTAAAGAAAGCAAGGCATTACAAGTTTTGATGAAGGATGAAAATGTCGAGATTTCATAGAATGCTCTGAAGCCCAGAAAGCTCAAAGCAATGCAGAAGCTGGCCCTGGCCAGTTTGGCTCAGTGGCTAGAGTCACGGGTTCGATTCCAGTCAAGGGCATGGTCAGGTCCCTGGCCCTGACCAGGGCAGCCAGTTGATATGTCTCTCTCATGTTGATGTTTTTCTCTCTCTCTCTCCTCCTCCAACTCTATCTGAACATAAAAGGAAAAAATATCCTCGAGTGAGGATTAAAAAAAAAAAAAGAAATCCAGAAGCTGAAGACAATGTCAGGAATATAAGAAAATCCTTCTCCGAGACAAAACAAAAGGAAAGGGTTAAAAGTTAATAAGAAGTCGTGAGTAGAAAATAGTAATATGACTGGATTGTATTTCTTTTCAGTCTTCCTTCCTCAGGGTCTATTATAAATAATCTTTTAAAATCATTTGAATAATAATCAGTATTTTATAGAAGAAACACTACGAATTGGATTTTATGCATTTTCTCCTTCCCTGGACCACCCATTGCTGCAAGATTGGACCTAGACTCCCCCTAACGACAAAGCGTTTCCCCTTATGGTGGCTGTAGAAGTAGAGGACTAGGAAGAGCGAACATAATACGTATTTAGGTTCACTTTGCAGATCTAACTAGTAAAGGGTAGTAACCTAAAATCCCAGAACACTGCTAGAGCCAGTGTTGATGGTGGGCACATTTCGGATATAAATTTGAAAACTTCACAGCATCTTAGTTAGCCAGTAAAACAGCAAGGCATCCTGGTATTTGTGGGTTTGCAGATGCCTGACATTGACCGTATTTGTCCCATTGTGGAGTGGTCAGAGATACTGTCATGCAGATTTTAAAATGTTTTTCATTCCCCTGTAACAGTCTCCTTGAGACCACAGGCCCAGACCCCAGGTCAGAAATCCAGGCAGGGCTCAGAAGAAGAGTGCAGCTGGCATAGAGGCACCCTGAGGAGCCAGCTCTCCTGGTGATTGAGCTGATAAAGGACTTTCTCCCACCTGACAAAGGAGCCAGCTCCACCAGACTGAAGGCTACATGAGATAGCTCATCTTAGGTACTTTCTGGTTCTAATTAAGTGGATTTTTCACTATTTTGTCAGCGACTGAAATAAGTCCTCTAGCCTTGCCTCTTGAATTCATTTTCTCTATAGTGCCACTCACAAGTTCCTCAAGGGTACATTAAATATTTTTTCGAGAAGAGTCTTCTTACAAAGAAAGTGTAGGGAAAACATTTGTGTCATAGAGTTATCTGGATTAGTGAATGTGATAAGGTAAACAATGTTCTAGGCACAGGTCTTGGAATATAGAAGGCAATCAAATATTGGAGCAAAAATAGTTCCTTCGCTATCCTTTAGCTCTTACCTTTCTTCCATATCCCAACATAATCCTATTTTTCAGATCTTTATTGTTGAAAGTATTAGAGATGTCCCCCATTTGCCCCCCTCCACCCAGGACCTGCCCTGCCCCAGGCCTTCAGCACCATATTGTCTGTGTCCGTGGCATTGCGTACATGCATATAAGTTCTTTGGTTAATCTCTTCTACCCCATCCCTCTAACCCCTTCCCTCTGAGATTCATCAGTCTGTCCCATGTTTCCATGCCTCTAGTTCTATTTTATTCATCAGTTTATTTTGTTCATTAGATTCCACATATAAGTGAGATAATGTGATACTTGTCTTTCTCTGACTGGCTTACTTCACTTAGCATAATCCTCCCTAGGTCCCTCCATGCTGTCTCAAAGGGTAATAGATACCTCTTCTTCTCTCTCGCTCTCTCTTTTTTTTTTTTTTTTACAGTGGCATAGTATTCCATTGTGTAAATGTACCTCAGCTTTTTTACCTACTTGTCTGCTGATTTGGGCTGTTTTCAGATCTTAGCTGTTATAAATAATGCTGCTATGAACATAGGGGTGCATATATTCTTTCTGGTTTGTGTTTCAGGCTTCTCAGGATATATTCCTAGAAGTGGGATCACAAAGTCAAATGGCAGTTCCATTTTTCTTTTTTTTTTTTTTTATCCTCACCCGAGGACATTTTTCCACTTTTTGTTCAGATAGAGTGGGAGGGAGAGAGGGGGAGAGAGAGAGAGAGAGAGAGAAACATCGACGTGAAAGGGACACATCAAGTGGCCACCACCCACACAACCAACCAGGGCCGGGGACAAACTGCAACTGAGGTACATGCCCTTAGCGGGAACCGAACCCGGTCTCTCTGGACTGCAGTACGATGCTCTAACCGCTGAGCCAAACCGGCCAGGGCCCATTTTTCATTTTTTGAGGAAACTTCACACTGTTTTCCACAGTGATTGCATTAGTCTGCATTCCCACCAGCAGTGTGCTAGGGTTCCTTTTTCTCTACATCCTCACCAGCACTTGCCTATTGATTTGTTGATGGTCGCCATTCTGACAGGTGTGAGGTGATACCTCATTGTTGCTTTAATTTGCATCTCTCTGATGATTAGTGATGTTGAGCATTTTTTCATATGTCTCTTGGCCATTTGTATGTCATCTTTAGAGAAGTGCCTATTCAGGTACTCGGCCCATTTTTCAATTGCATTGTTTGTCTTTCTTTTGTTGAGTTGAAAAAACAAAACAAAACTAGACCACCAACTTACACCATGCACAAGAATAAACTCAAATTGGATAAAAGATTTAAATGTAACTTATGAAACCATAAAAAATCCTAGAAGAAACCATAGGCAGCAAAATCTCAGACATCTTGTGTAGCAGAATTTTCACTGATACATTGCCTAGGGCAAGAGAAACAAAGGAAAAAATAAACAAATGGGACTACATCAAACTAAAAAGCTTCTGCAAAGCAAAAGAAACCAGCATCAAAATGAAAAGGGAACCTACTGTATGGGAGAACATATTTTCCAATGATACATCTGATAAGGGGTTAATTTCCAAAACACGTAACCTTATTTTTTATTAGCTCTTTGTATGTAAAATAAACATACCACTTTATTGCCTATTAAACAATCAACCATAAATGAATAATAAAACCATAGACCAGCATTCTCCATATTATTACTGTTGACATTTTGGACTGGATAATTCTTTGTTGTGGGGCATTTTAGTATGTTTAGCAGCATCCCTGGCCTGTACCCACTAGATGCCTTTAGCACCTCCCTAGTTATGACATCCAAAAATATCTCTAGACATTAGCAAATGTCCCCTGTGGGGAGCAAAATAGCCCTTGCTTTAAAACTACTGCTTTTGACCAACTGGATTCATCATGCCCATCCCTTTTTGCCTCTCCTTGCTCTCTGCTTTTGGAAGAAATAAAAGCAAATAACGAAAGAAAGAAACAAACAAGCATCAAGCATTTGATTAAAACAGCAATAGTCTAAAATCAATTTTAAAAATAGCCCTGGCTGGTTTGGCTCAGCAGTTAGAGCATTGGCCCATGGACCAAAGAGTCATGGGTTCGATTCTGGTCAAGGGCATGTACCTTGGTTGTGGTTCAGTCCCCAGCCCTGTTCGGGGTCATGCCGGCGTCAGCCAGTCGATGTCTCTCTCTCTGTCTCTCTCTCTCTCCCTCCCTCCCTCCCTCCCACTCTATCTGAAGACAGATGGAAGAATATCCTCAGGTGAGGATTTAAAGAAATAAAAATATAACAGTAATAGTAACATTGCCAGATAGAACCCATAAATTTCCAGGGGATCCCATTCACGATGTGACTGACACCCCGGAGCCCAGTTTTCAATGCGAATGGTGTGCGCTGGGCTTGGGCAACACGGGCCCTCAGAGGATGACTTGAGACTAGGACACAGGCAGCCCAGCTCTTTCCATCTTCCACCTGCAGTCCTGGGCAGTGAGAAAAAGTGGAACATCACATTTCCCAACAGCAGGAAAACTCCATTATGTTTAGCATGCTCTGTGAAAAATGGCAAGAAATCACTTCCAAAAATATAGATGAGAATTACAAGGGTCTTCTGGATAATTTTCAGTCTACCAGTTAGTATCCTTTAAACAGAATGACTCATTCCCTGACTATGCCATTTATTTGAGAGAGTGGTTACTGTCTCAATAATAATTGTTCTCCTATGATATTTTGGCAACCCACGGATATAAATCCTGGTTTTGGAATGGGATAGTTCATTGATTGACATTTGTTCCAGGATAAATTACCATCTGATAAAAGTCCACAGTTCCAAATCCCATCAGTAGTTTCAGATACATCTGTTTGCAATTATCCTATCATTTGCTAGTTATTTCTTCTGATGGTTCACAGCTCTCTATACTCTCTGTATGTGTTAAAAGCCAATGGCCTTCTCCTTAGCTCAAATATTCCTCCCCTCTGTTAACTAGTCCCATTCCTGGCACCCACATAAGCCTCTTTAATACCTTAAGCTTCTGAGTCAGTGGTTTAGTTAACAGTCAAACAGCACTCAATGTTGTGTAATCCACAATTCTGAGGTAGTAGGCACCTTCTTCTTGTCTCTCTCTCTCTCTTTTTGTTAATCCTCACTGGAGGATATTTTTTCCATTGCTTTTTTATTTTGTAGAGAGAAAGTGGGAGGGAGGGGGAGAAAGGGAGAGGGAGAGTGAGAGAAACATCAATGTGAGAAACATTGATCAGTTGCCTCCCATAGGCACCCCAACTGGAAACAGAACCTGCAACCCAGGTATGTGCCCTGACCGGGAATCGAACCTATAACTTTGTGGCATTCAGGAAGATGCTGCAACCAAGCCACTTGGCCAGGTGGGCATCTTCTTTTTTGGTATTGAATGTGTCATCTACCTTCTTGTCATTTCCCCAACTATCTACAGATGCTGAGGTTATAAAGATTTCCAAAACTACACGGGTGTGATGCAAGATTATCATTTTTGTTATTCATTACTAAAAATCCAGGTTTTGTTATATGCAATAGCAGCCAGGTCAAGACCCCGTGCCTTGGTCTTATCTTCCCTGCACAGATCCTTTCCTCCGTTTTTAACAGTGCTGCATGCAAAAAGCCTTTGAACTGTATCCATATTGTCTTTCTCCGCTGAGCACATCCAGAGGTTTGTCCACAGGGAAGCAGTCATTTCACACTGGTGAAATCCAGATGAGGCCAGTGCTTTCAACTATTTGGGCCTCAGCTTCCCCATGTGTAAAATGGAGATAATAATAGCACCTATCTCAAAGGATCATTGTGAAAATGAAATGAGTTAATACATGTAAAGTGCTTAGATTAATACATTGTATACAGTAAGTGCCAAATAAGGAAGTGTGTGCTGTTATTATCTTGAGTACCTCTTAGTATGCGGTAAGAATTAGGCAAGGCACTCTCTCTACTGGTCATAGTGTTTCCTGCCTTTGAAAAGGGGCCTCTGGCAGTTGAATTACAATGAGCTGTGCTTCTCTGAAGAAAGTGCCAGTCTCTTCATGGTTCAGGAGGAAAGTCCTGTTTATGTTTTGTGGCCAATATGACAGAAATGCTGGGAATATTTTCTAGAAATTTTTGCCTGATGAGTACAAATTACAGTAAATGTAGCAGAAGTCAAAAACATTAACTATAGCAATGATGCAGGAAACAATCTTAAAAAATAAACCATGAGAAAATTATGTTGCAATAATTTAAACACAGAAAGTCTCTGTATTTGAATTATTGTATTACACAGTAATCCCGTGGAGATACTTTTTGGAAAAACATAGTTATTAGCATAAATTATCTTAAAATAATCAGTGGGGGGGGAAAAAGGGCTTATGTTGTGCCTGGCACCCGTAGAGCGGCTTGCTCACGCTACAGGCGGAATCGACATCAAGAGATTTCGGGAGCATACTTTTTTGGCACTTGGGCAGCTGGTGATCGCTGGTCCTGGCGCCTGCAAAAAAAAAATCAGTGGAAAACTTAGTGTACTATGAGGAAGAAACAGTGTATAACACTTACACTAGTATTTGCAGAATAGTTTTCTTTAGGTCAAGTTACTTTGTGCTCTAGATACAGAACCGAATGCTATCATCTTCTTAGTCCAACACTGTTTCACTTTGGTTTTGGGAGAGCTGAAAAACTATGCATCAAGAGAGAGAAAAATTTATGTTTTTTTTTATTGTTGTTGTTAATACTCACCTGAGGATATTTTTCCATTGATTTTTAGAGAGAGTGGAAGGGAGGGAGGGAGAGAGAGAAAGAGAGAGAGAGAGAGAGAGAGAGAGACATTGATGTGAGAGAGACACATTGATTGGTTGCCTCCTGCATGTGCCCCCCTGCAACTCAGGTAGGTGCCCTTGACAGGGAATCAAACCCGAGACCCTTTGGTGCACAGGCCAACACTCTGACCAGTGAGCTACACCAGCCAGGACAGACAACTGAATGTTTTAAGGCAGAGACAAACAGAGCACAATGCTAAATGGGGTAGAGAAAGTCAGTAACAAACGTGGTATAAGGCACAGTAAGGTTAGTGAATGAGCTGCAAATTTATCTGAACTTCCTAGTGGCCAAAATAAAAGGAGGGAGTATGAACAAGATCCCGTCTGGTCTGTATAATAAATAGACCACTGAGTCCTTAAGAGAAACAAAGAGTTTCCTGGTCCTGGAGTCCAGTAAAAAGTTCTCCTGCGGGTCTGCACAAAGGAGATACTGGATACTGTGGTGGCCGAGCTACATAAACACAATTGTGTTAGAAGACTCTTTATCGTGTCCCTCCGAGAGGCCAGTGGCAGGACACCATCTCATTTCAGTAGAAGCAACTCAGTAAGAGATCAAAGTAAGGAGGTCCAGGGAGATAGGACACTCTGACTAGGTGACCTGAGCATTACTTCTTGCAGCTGAATTCTGGGGAATCCCTGTGGTGAGATGAAAAATGTACTGAACTAGGAGCAGAAGACATACACTCCTGTCCTGGTTCTGCCTCTGAGTGGAGGTGTAACCATAGGTACAGCCACGCCTGTCCCAAGTGTGTTCCCCAGAAGCCAACTCCGAGTCATGTATTCAGGTACGAGTGACATATTACCATGGTACTGTTTGGATAAGGCCGAGAAGGCGTTGGAGGAGCAGGGTAGGAAAAGGGCAGAAGCCTAGTGAGGATGAAATTTCAGAAGTCCCTGCCTCAGCCTGATCCCCAGGAATCTGTGGAGTTAAATCTCACTTCGGAGTTTGCCTGGAGGCAAAGCCCCTGAATGTTACACCCTTGTGGCAGGTAGTTCTTGGCTGTCCTGGGTTGGGTTGGGGGCTTGGTAGTGAGGAAACTAATCAATCTCTTCAGGCTCTCTGTAAAAGGCAAAGTATCTAGGGCCCAGGAGCAGTTCTCAAAAGTCCCAAGGGCGAAATGTTTACTCACAAGCAAAATTAAATCCCTGCACGGGGCATCAGAAGGGTCTGCCCCAACTTCTCTTCTCTGGGCCTGAGGACTTCATCTATACCATAAAGTGGTAGGATTTGATGATCTCTTAGGTAGCAGGATTATGGTGTTATAAATTCTGTGGATCTAAGACTACTTTTTAGCTCTTTTGAGAATACTATTAAAATTGTAGTATAAACGATGTAGTTTAAACAAAATGAGAAATAACGATAGTCCAGTGGAAAAGCAAAGGTGACACCGTGAACTGGCCAGATTGCTGCTGACTGGCAGGGAAAGGCGACCTTGTCTCTCCCTGTGGTTGCACAAGGAAAGAGTGTTACATGCGGGAAGACACAGGCTGTGACACAGCCAAGAGCTGAGCAGCTGTTAGAAGATGGCACTTTGTAAACGGGGTTGAAAGCTGGTTATGGAATGCTAAGTGACAATGACTCAGCCTTTGTGACCACTGTGCACCTGTTCAGACCAACTGATGGTAGTGGTTTTTCTCTCTTGCCTGGAAAAGGGTAGACCCAGTTTCTGTAAGAATTTGTAATTTCTATCAGCGTATACGAAGCCTGCCTGGAGGGTGGGGCCCTGGAGCCCTGGACACCCATCCTCCACCGGTCATCCTCTCCGGCCTTCTTCCGTGCAACACCGAGGGTGGGGGGAGGGGAGAAAGCTTACCTGCACTTAACCCACATTCCTTTAGTCTGGGACGAACGTATTTGTGTATCCCTATTTAACTCCTAGTCAGAAATACAGGTTATATGCCTATGGACAAGTCACTTCACTGAGCTTCAGTTTTCTTAGGTGTTGAAGAGGATAACATAGCGTGTCATCTTATGCTTGTGAGCACTCACTGGAATATTGTCTATACACGACTTAAACACGCTTAGCCAATGTTATTGTAGTCAATATTGTCATATCAGGTGGGGGTAGTGTTTTGAGATCAAAACATACTGGCATACATTATCTCCCACAGATGAAAACTGCAATAATAAACACACAAGCAAAAAACATGTTTTTACTAAAAATTGGTGTATTTTGCCTGGCCAGTGTGGCTCAGTGGTTGAGTGTCAACCCATGCACCAAGAGGTCACCAGTTTGATTCCTGGCCAGGGCACATGCCCAGGTTGTGGGCCAGATCCCCAGTGGGGGGCATGCAGGAGCCAGCCAATCGATGTTCTCTCTCATCGATGTTTCTCTCTCTCTCCCTCTCCCTCTCCCTTCTTCTCTCTCTAAAATTAAAAAAATAAATTGGTGTATTTCACTTGACCTAACTACTGTGAAATGTCTCTTTACTGTATAGAGTTCAGGCTTCTTTTAGTGAATGTCTTGTATATCTATCCTCTTTACAACAGCTGATCAAGATAAAACCACAAAGTAAAATAAATGGCTTACATAAAGTACCATGGAAAGCTTAAAGTCAACATATTAGTTGTTGCACTTAATATAAACAGACTGAATACCTTTATTGAAAGATAAAGACAATAAGAAATAAAATCTATTACCAGTTACTTACAAGTAGCAAACAACTCAGAGTGATAAAGCAGCTTTGAAAATGAGCCCTGGCCGGTTTGGCTCAGCGGTTAGAGCGTTGGCCTGCGGTCCAAGAGAGACCCGGGTTCAGTTCCCGCTAAGGGCGCGTACCTCGGTTGCAGTTTGTCCCCGGCCCTGGTTGGTCGTGCGGGTGGCAGCCACTCGATGTGTCCCTTTGACGTCGATGTTTCTCTCTCTGTCTCTTCCTCTCTCTCCCTCCCACTCCATCTGAACAAAAAATGGAAAAAAATGTCCTCAGGTGAGGATAAAAAAAAAAAAAAAGAAAATGAAAGAATGAAGACACTAGGTACGTGCATCTAAAAGGAAAGCATGAGTGACACTTTAATATCAGACGAGGTAAGCTAACAGACGTGAACAGCATAAGAAGAGACATGCATAACGTTAAAAGGTGCAGTATTTGAACATGTATGATAAAAAAATCCATGCACACCAAAACTATGGGAGCTAAATATGCAAAACAAAATAAAATATAAAAAATTTTTGAAAAATTAAACTTGTAGTGGGATATATTTTTATTTCGTTTCAGAACTGATGCATCTAGTTGTCAAAAATTTCTAAGGACACAGAACCTTTGAATTATGCCATTACACACACACACACACAAATTTCAGTTTAATAGTGTTGCATCCAATGATTTGAGAATACATATCTGTTTATATCAGTGATTCTCAAGGTTTTAGGTCTCAGTACTCCTTTATATTCTGAAATATTATTACAGTCCCCAAATAGCTTTTGCATATAAGAGTTATAACATACTGGTTATATACAGGTATATACAGGTATATATTAGAACATGTTGGTAATAATATATCTATATTTACCATATTAGTAATTAAAACTGATAATTTATTCACTAATTTATTTTTAAGTGGTAATAGTCATTACATATTAATAAAATATTTTTTTGAAAAACAACTGTATTTTCAGAAACAAAAACATAGTAAAGAGTGACAATGTTCTACATTTTCTAAATCTTTTTAATGTCTGGTGTAGTAGAAGAAAAATGTATTCTCATATTCTGCTTCTGCATTGAACCTGTAATATATTATTTTTAGCTGAAGTATGTGCGGAAAATCCAGCCTCATACATATAGCCTCATATGTAGTTGGAAAGGGAACAGTGTTTTAATTGTGGATATTCTTCTTTAATACTGCTTCAAAACTTGACAAGCAAGGTGTTCTTAAATGTTAGTTGCAATGTGGAATCTGAAATTGTGTCAATGAAACTTTCATACTCACACTAAAATCTATTGATCTCTCATGCACTTTAAAGGTATCTTTTATCCATGTATGGTTTTGTAACATCATGCATTGATAATCTGGAAAATATTGCTTCGTTAAGTTTACAGATCTTCCCAATGGTGACAAAATCATTTTATATTATCAGAAAACTAGATTCATCAGTATCATTATCAATTTCATCAGAAAAATCTTCAAGCATTAGGAAGCGGTCAAGCTTAAGATGTTTTTCCAAAATTCTACTTTTTAAAAAAATATATTTTTTCTATTGACTTTTAGAGGGAGAAGAAGGGAGGGGGGGAGAGAGAGAAACATCAGTGTGAGAGTGAAACACGTATCAGCTGCCTCCTGCACACTCCCTAGTAGGGATTGAGCCCACAACCCAGCATGTGCCCTGACTGGGAATTGAATCAGCAGCCTTTCAGTGCACAGGACAATAGCCCAAACAACCGAGCCACACTGGCCAGGGCCCAAAATTCTACTTTTGTTTAAAAGTTGTATTTTATGTTTACTAAAAACATTGTCAATTATTTTCCTGTGTGTGTGTGTGTGTGTGTGTGTGTGTGTGTGTGTGTACTAGTTCAGCTCCCAACTCAGTCACTCAAGTGATATTCCTCCAGACAACCATCTTACCTTTACAAGCAGCAGAAGTACTTTTTGCACATTTTATCACACAGAATATAAAAAGATATGCTCAAGGGTTAAGTTTTACTTTTATTTTTTTTTTAATTTATCTTTATTGTTGAAAGTATTACAGATGTCTCCCCTTTTGTCCCCCATTGACCCCCTCCTCCCCACTCCTACCCCCTTCCTGCCTTCCCCACATTATTGTCTGTGTCCATTGGTTATGCATATATGCATAGAAGTTCTTTGGTTTATCTCTTCCTGCACCCCTGCTTCCCTCTGAGGTTCATCAGTCTAATAAACAATTTGTACTTCTTAACCCCTTCACCTTTTTTGCCCATCTCCCCAACCCCCTCCCATCTGGCAATCATCAAAAAGTTCTCTGTATCTATGAGTCTGTTTCTGTTCTGCTCGTTCATTTGGTTTATAGATTCAATTGTTGATAGAGATGTATTTATTGCCATTTTATTGTTCATATTTTTTTTTATCTTCTTCTTCAAGAAGACCTTTCAGCATTTCATATAATACTGGTTTGGTAGAGATGAACTCCTTTAGCTTTTTTTTTTTTTTTTTTTTTGTCTGGGAAGCTCTTTGTATGTCCATCAATTCTAAATGATAGCTTTGCAGGATAGAGTAATCTTGGTTGTAGGTCCTTGCTTTCAACACTTTGAAAAGTTCTTGCCACTCTCTCCTGGCCTGCAAAATTTCTTTTGAGTAATCAGCTAACAGTCTTATGGGAGCTCCCTTACAGATAACTAACTGCTTTTTCCTGTTGCTTTTAAGATTCTCTCTTTGTCTTTAACCTTTTGCATTTTGATGATGATGTGTCTTTGTGTGGACTTCTGTGGGTTCATCTTGTTTGGGATTCTCTGTGGTTCCTGGACTTGTATGTCTGTTTCCTTCACCAAGTTAGGAAAGTTCTGTGACTTTTTTCCAACTAGGTTTTCAATTTTTTGCTCGTTCTTTTCTCCTTCTGGCACCCCCATGATGTAAATGTTGGTATGCTTGAAGTTGTCCCAGAGGCTTCTTACACTATCCTCATTTTTTTTGATAATTTCTTTTTGCTGTTCTAATTGAGTGTTTTTTGCTTCCTTATATTCCAAATTGATGGTTTGCTTCTCGGCTTCACCTACACTACTATTGATTCCCTGTAAATTATTCTTTACTTTAGTTAGTGCATCCTTCATTTCTGACTGGTTCTTTTTTATGCTCTTGAGGTCCTCACTAAGTTCTTTGAGCATCCTTATCCAGTGTTTTGAACTTTGCATCTGTTAGATTGCTTATTGCCATTTCATTTAGTTCTTTGCCTAGAGTTTTGTTCTGCTCTTTCATTTGGGGCATGTTTCTATGTCTCCTAATTTTGGCTGCTTCCCTGTGTTTGTTTCTACATATTATGTAGAGTTGCTATGTCTCCTAAGCTTGGTAGGGTGGCCTATTGTAGAGGTGTCCTTTAGGGTCCAGTGGCACAGCCTCCCAGGTCACCCCCGCTGGGCACTCGAGGTGCACCCCTCATGTGGACTTTACACCCTTCTGTTGTAATTGAGTTTTGATTGCTGTTGGCATGTCAATGGAAGGGATTTACTCAGGCTGGTCAGCTGCAAGGACTGGCTGTGCCCACTAACCACCAACTTCTGACCACCTTGTAGGATCAGCTGTGCAGGGGCCCACCACACAGAGCAAGACTTACTTCAGCAGGGCTCTGGTACCTACTGGGTGGACTCAGGGCTTGTGGAGGTGGTTGGGTGTGGTGCTTCAATGTAGTCTGAAGCTGTACACTGGATAAGCTGGGTCTAGGGCCTCCTGGGAGGCACAGGCCAAGGTCAGCCACTGCTGTGTTATACCTGGGGCCACCAGGCATAAGCTAAAAGTGATCGCCCGATGCCTGCTTCTTATGCTGGGCTTGGAGGTGCCCAGGCAAGGCCAAGCTATGAAACAAGGCTGGCTGCTTCTAGTGCCAGGCCTGGGGCCATTTAGTGAGAGGTAGAGGGCTCACGGAGGCCAGACGCTGCTTGTTTGAGAGATTTCAGGAAACTCCATGCATGAGCCAAGACAGGCCAATCCTATGGTAAAGCCACTGGAAACAGCTTGGGTGGGCCTGAAAGTTGGGTGGGGCGGGGCCTCAGGGAATCACCGGGCACGTAAAACAGTGTGGGCCAGGTTGCTGGAGTCCCAGATATGGTGCTCCTCTGGTAGCCCCATGGAGGAAGGGCTCACCAAAGGAACAAAGGCCTCTGCCAGCATGTCTGTCCAGATGAAAGCTGCCTCTCCAGCTTTTGTCCTGTTGCCAAACAACTCAGTTCTTCCCCGTATGACTCTAGTGCCTTTCAAGCTGCCTCCCTTATGCTGGAGCCCGGAGGGAGCGAGTCTGAGTAAGTCAGTGCTCGGGCCCTTTAAGAGGAACTGCCGGGGGCTCCAGCCTCCTCAGCCTCAGTTCCCGCTGGTTTTACAGCCAGAAGTGATGGGGACTTCTCTTCCTGGCACTGGAACCCTGAGCTGGGCGCCTGGTGTGGGCCGGGGACCCCTCAATCCTCAGGGAGGACCTTCCCAGCTGAGGTGTCCTCCTGATTTTTATCTGCCACAGGTGAGTGTGGGACCAGCCCGTCGCGCCTCCACCCCTCCTACCAGTCTCGATGTGGCTTCTTCTTTAATTTCGTAGTTGTAGGACTTCCATTCAGCTCGATGTCAGGCGGTTCTGAATGATGGTTGTTCTATAGTTTAGTTATAATTTTTATGTGGTTGTGGGAAGAGGCGATACCCCATTTACCTACCTGCCATCCTGACTGAGAGTCCTTAAGTTTTGCTTTTTAAATTTATTTATATTTTTTTCATCCTAACCTGAAGATAGTTTTTAAGATTGATTTTTAGAAAGACAGAAGGGGGAGAGAGAGAGAGAGAGAGAGAGAGAGAGAGAGAGAGAGAGAGAGAGAAAGAGAGAGAGAGAAACATTGATGTGAGAGAGAAACATCAATCCATTGTCTTCAGTACACACCCTGACTGGGGATGGACTGCAACCTAGGTATGTGCCCTGACTGCGAATTGAACCCAAAACCTTTTGGTGTACAGGATGATGCTCCAACTCACTGAGCCACCTGGCCAAGGCTTAAAGGTTACATTTTGATACAATCAATTATTTTTTCTGTTTCATCAGGATATTTGTAAGTGAAACACCCATTTTTTGTTTTATTGCAGGTGAGCTGTCAGTGAAAAATATGACTACCAGTACAGCTCAACTGTTCCGCCTTGATTTGTGCTAAACAATTTTACCCACCATTTCTTTTGCACATTAGTGCAAATGCCAGTAGAATGGAAAATGCAAATAATGTCTTAGTATTGTTATGAAAATAGTTTTCACCTGTGGCCTCCTTGAAAGGCTCTTAGGAACCCCTGGGGATGATAAGAACAGATTACTCTATAATGTGTGTGTGTGTGTGTGTGTGTATACATATATATATGTATATATACATATATACATATATATACATATATTACACATACGTATTGTACATGCTATTTATATCGGGGACTTTATTTCCTTTCATTGTGGTGCTCTGCCATCTCCTAGGGCACTGTCATTACATGATCTCAGCTGAGATTCCATAGTTTCCAGCTGGTATCAAGGGGAAATGAGACATAGAAGAGGCATGCCCACTGTCTTAAGGTCGAAGCCTGGGTGTTTGTAATGTAACTGAGAATCACAGTTCTAGACAATGTTGACCTGGTGGGAGATGGGTGGAAAAAGCCACAGAAATGTGAGAGTATGCTAGAGTTACTGTGTTACTGAGCAGAAGATGCAGAGAGTGATAAGTCTGAGAAACATCATTGTTTGAATCTAGGGTTGAGGACAATCTCTGCAAAAATAAAAGAGAATGTAATAAAGTTTAGATCATTAGGAAAACAAATTTTATTCGTATCATTAGAAAGCAATGAAGAGAAAGGACAAAACAAAGTCTGGGAGATAGAATATGTAAAGTGAGGTTGTAGTAATATAATAGTAATTGCGATGAATTAATATATTTAATGAGCTCAACTCAACAATTAAGGGATACTCTTAATTTGAATTGAAAAATCTCAAAAATATCATTCAGTGTCCAAAAGATAAAACTTAAAAGGATATTAAAACTGAAAACAAAAAAGATGAAACAAGAAGTAATAGAAAAGTGTTAACCAAAAGAAGGTAGTGTTTTAACCACCTTAATACGTGATGAACAGTAGTCAGTGGGAAAAAATTACACAGATGAAAGGAGTCCCATTCCAATAAAAGGAATAATAAAACCAGAAGATATAATGATTATGAATATTGACATCTACCAATATAACCTCAAAATACATAAGGCAACCATTGTGGGGATAAATACACGAATCAGCTGTTGTAGTTTTAGACTTACACACAATCCTCTTGGAATGAGGATATAGAAGCCCTGGATGGTACAGTTAATATGCTCAGGCTATTATTTATATACAGAACTCTCAGCAACACTGCATACACATTTTGGTGCACTCATAGAATATTTACTAGACTTGACCATGTACTTAGAACGCTTCACTGCATCCCAAGGAATAAGTAACGATGATGAAATGACATAATAGCTGACAGTTAAATACTTAGAATGTGTGAAGCATAGTTCTAAGTAATTGGAATCCTCAAAAAATCTTATGAAATAGGTCTCTTTCTATATTACAATTGAAGAAACTAAGATGCATACAAGCAAAGTAAACTAATTCACTCCACTGTGACACTGTTCTTTACCATGATGTCATACTATTAATGTTATGCTAATGAATTTGGTAATCTGGGTTAAATGAAAACATTTCAGAAAAAGTACAAATGCCGAAATTGGTACAAGAAGAAATAAAGAGCCCTGGCTTGGTGGCTCAGTTGGTTGGAGTGTCATCCCGAACACCAGAAAAGGTTGTGGGTTTGAGTCCTGGTCAGGGCACGTACCTGAGTGGCGGGTTTGATCGCTGTCTATCCCACATTGGGGTGTATATGGGGCAGCTGATCGGTTTCTCTCTCACATCAATGTTTCTCTCTCTCTCTCTCTGCCTTCCTCCCTTCTCCTCTCTCTAAAAAACAGTGAACATATCTTCAGGTGAGGATAAAAAAAAAAAAAAGAATAGAGAACAAGAGCAAACCAGTAAATATTAAAAAGATATACATAAATGGTAATCAGCATCATACAGACTATATTCTTCCACTGTTAATATATAACCCTTGGGGTTAAAAACAAAATCATAAGGGAAATTGAAAAATATTTAGAACTAAAGAAAAATTAACAGACTCTATGTCAAAATTTGTGCAAAATAAAGTAACGCTTATATGGAACCGTGTAGCCTTAAAATATTTATTAGAAAATAAAAAGAGTCAGAAACCAATGTGCTGCTATTTATTCAACTTAAAAAATTGGAAAAGGATGAAGAGGGCAAAGTAGGAAGAGCTCAGCAAGAAGAGAAAGAAGAAAAATTGTGTAGCAGTTCGAGTTTGATCAGGAAAGCATTGCAGCAGAGTGACATGATATAAGATCTTGCAGGATTGTGGGAGAAGCTGGGGGAATGAAGGTCTCAGAGGGGAAGCATGGCGAATGAGAGGGGTCTGACCAGGGACCAGGAGGGCTGTCCCCTGCGTCTGCTCGGGGGCCTTGCTGTGAGGGTTCAGTGAGTTGTAATAGGTAAAAAGGGCTCAGAACAAGGCCAGGCACATAAGAAGACATAATTTGTGCGATTCTATTCTGTGTATAACAATAATCAGTCAGAAATAGAATTGGGAAAAATATGCTATTGAAATAACTGCATTATAACCAAGATTAGAAAATACCTAGAAATAAATTTAACAAGAAAGGTACTTAGGAGTAAAACTGTAAAATTTTACTCAAGAATATAAATTATAATTTAAACCAGATATCTGCAAACTTTTTCTGTAAAGATCCAAACAGTAAATATTGGGGCTTTGTGGCACATAGGTCTCCGTAGCAAATATTCAACTCTGCCACCGCCCAGCTGCCGCTGTAGTGTGAGCAGCTCCGGACAGTATATGAATGAATGGGCGTGGCTACCTTTAGCCAATGGGCTGTAGTTTGCTAACCCTTGATTTTAAAAAGGGAAGGGCATAGCAAATTCCTGGGTGAAAAAAAATATGACACATACAAAAGTCAATTTCTCCAAATTAATGAATAAATAGATATTCTGGAAAGATAATTACATAGAAATAGCTTTAAAAAATACTGGTGCAACTGAAGAGAAAGCCCAGAAATGTTTTTCTCTTTCTTCCCTCCCTCTGTTTACTCATTTGGAAGAGAAATACGGTCAAATACTTCTTTACTCATACTGATGTAATATTTAAAATGAATTCAAAACTCTTAGAAGAAAATTGTGGAGAGCCTATATAACATCTAGGTTTGGAGTGAGAACTTTAAAAGCAAGATAGAAAATCTAGAAGCCATAAAAGGAAAGACTGATTTTTTTATTGCATAACAATTAAGAATGTTTGTACAGTAAGAGATACCATAAGCAAGGTAAAAGTTAAACGAGAGGGTGAGAATGACTTATCTGTAATGCATGTGAGAGAGAAACAATATTTAAATCTACAAAGTTCTTTCATACCAATACTAAAAAGACAAAAACACAATAAAAATGAGAAAAAGCAATTCAGGGAAATGCAAATTCAAAGGGCTCATAAAAACATGAACATATGCTCTGCTTCAGTACAGAAACATCTCCCCTGTCAGGTTGGTAACACAGGGATGTGCATTGACATTCTCTTTGAGATAGAGGGCACAACAGAGTGAATGCTTGTCAGTCTGAGAATGGTTGACTATACTGTGACACATTCAGACATAAATATTACGTGGAAATTAAAAAGAATGAGATAGAGCCGGAATGACTGAGAGGTCCTGGTTCAATTCCTGGTCAGGGCACATGCCCAGGTTGTGGGCTCGATCCCCAGTAGGGGGCGTGCAGGAGGCAGCTGATTGATGTTTCTCTCTAACATTGATGTTTCTATCTCTCTCTCTCTTCCTCTTTCTCTCTAAATCAATAAAAACATATTTAAAAAAAAGAATGAGTTAGAGTTTCTAGTTTAACTGGAGGGATTTCTAAATGTAGAGAGAAAGCAAGATGTGGAGTAATATATACAATATGGTCTCCTCTTTTCATAAACGGAATCTCCCCAAATCTTACGTACATACATACATATATTTATATATAAATTATATGAGCAACAACAACAACAGAAAACCCTAAGAACATTGATTACTTGGAGAGATGGGGACGCAGAGGGGGTGGAAGAAAGCAAAGTGCATGCGCACACACAGTTCGTAGGGGAAAACAGTCAGTGCTCATAATTTAAAAAATCTCACTTATGTAAAATTTTATTTATATATCCAGAGGTGGCATTAAAAATATTTAACAACCGGTATGGCACAGGTACAGACCAATCAGAACGGACGCTGGCTGGGACATTGTATGGGTGTGTGCTCGGTGAATATTGGGCCTGTTATTTCCCTACATACTCGTGCCTTTATTTCTGCGGGAGAGATTCCTAGGAGTTGGATTGCTGGGTCAAAGGGTATGTGTATTTCTAGTTTTAAAAGAAATCGCCAGATTGCTGTCCAAAAAAGACTGCAGCAATTCACATTTCTTCTGGCGATGGAGGAGCGCTCTCCCCCGCAGCCCACCCCCCAATCCCAACAGCAGTGGCCAGCGTATCAATCACTGAGCAGGGAAATATTCTGAGATAGGCAGGTCTTCTGTCTCTCGGCTGGAAGCCTCAGCTGTTGAAAAGAGTGAAAGGAGCTTGCGGTTTTAAGGAAGGTCCCTGACAAGCTAATCTTAAACTCGGAATACTGCGTGCTGAAGGGAGAATGTGCACCAGCTGCTCCCGCCTCCCCCACGGTAATCCCCACCAACTCCACTTTAGGCCTTGTCCCCTCTTCCGAGGCCGAGGTGATAATTTTATTGCAGCGGATGTTCCTGTCTTGGAGATATGTGGAGCCATTTAAAGCTTTTATCACTAAACCCAGAGGATTTGGTTCCCTCAGCAAATGGACAGCGGAATAACTTACTACTATTTTTAAGAAGCCAAAGTTCACATCAGAAAACTCGAATGGCAAGGGCATTGCTGTGGTAATGCAGACTCATGGTCCCTCACAAGCACGTTTGGGAATGGCGAAGAGAAGAGTTTCTCCTGGTGGCTTATAAACGTTTGTGATTCTTTGCTGAGGGTGTCGGCCTGCTGAGCGTGCAGAATGCTTAACGGTAGAGAGGGACAGGGACGAGTTCAATATGATTGCATTTTCTGTAGAGTTGATGGCATGAATAAGGCCATTACTTAGAAAGAATAATGGTGAAGCCCTGGCCGGCCTGGCTCAGCGGTTAGAGCATCGGCCGCGGACCAGAGATTCCTGGGTTCGGTTCCCGATAAGGGCACGTACCTCGGTTGCAGTTTGTCCCCGGCCCCGGTTGGGGTTGTGTGGGTGGCAACCAGTCGGTGTGTCTGTCTCACATCGATGTTTTCCTCCCTCTTTCTCCCCCCCCCCCCCCACTCTATCTGAAAATGGATGCAAAAATGTCCTTGGGTGAGGATAAAAAAACAAAAAAGAATAATGGTGAAGAAGAGCTTCTTTTTTAGAGAAAAATAGGGAAGTTATATTCGGATTTGAACATTAACTTTCATTTACCAACAACATTTATTAAGAACCCGCAACATTCTAGGTTCCGAGGCTACATGATGAATGACACAGCCCTAAACTATAGGGCTATAAATGGACAATTAAAGTCTTTCATGTTTAGTTTAGTTAAAATGTAAATTCCAGGATAACATAGGAGAACAAAAAAAACAAATGAGACCGAGCCCTAACTCAGGGTCCTGGAAGTCTTGCTGGTAATGGTGATACCTGTGTTTATACTGGGAATAGTGTGAAGCCAGGGAGATGTAAGGAAATGGCATTCCGGATGGAAGGGAAGCATGCACGAAGGCATGAAGGCACGGAGGCAGGGTGAGTGGGACAGGTGTAGGAAAAGACAGGTGGTTAGGTACAGCTGGAATGTGAGTGAATGTGGGCCAGCGGCAAGAAACAGGCTGAAAAGAAGGATCATGAAAGAAGACCTTCCGAGCCATGCTGAGGACTTTGGATTTTATCCTGTAATTGAGTCAGTGAATCACTGATAAAGCAGGTGAGTGATGCCCAACTCTGTATTCAGAATTGATCATGGACCTCTGGAAGGAAGGAGGATTTGAGAAAAAAAGTAGTGGGACTGGAGACAGGAGACCCCATCAGTGGGGGCTGCAAGCTTCTCAGCAAGATCCATTGAGATCCTAAGGCAGGGTGGAGTAACCCAGCCCCAGGGACTCAGAGTGGTGCTCCCCCTTGCGCCCTTGTCCTCATGACACCCCTCGTTTTCCCAGACTGTCCACTGTAGTGTCCACCCTTCATTCTGTTCTTCGCATCCCCTTTCCCACTCATGTTTCTATCCAGCAAAGCCTTGTTGGATATTAGAGTAAGCAATCAATTTGATTGGATGATGAATAAGTCACAGACTCATTTTAAGAGGACCACCCTTAATTCTAAACTGGTGGCATTTTGGGTAAGGTTACTTAGTTAAAAGCATAATTTTTGGCTGCATGAGGGTGTTATTTACCCTTCATACTGGCCACCTGCTCTGCCTGCTTATAAAACCAGCTTTGTGCTGCATACAGCATGGTCAGAGGTGAACAGTGAGATTTTTCTTCCCCACCTTTGACAGGGTCTCTGTATCAGTTTCTTTGGTTATAGAAACCAAAAGCAACTCTGGTTAACTTAAGCAAAATTAAGTTGAGGGTGAGGCAGAGTGAATTTCTTGGAAAGAAATGTGAGATTTCACAGAATCAAAGGAAAAAGTGAGCAACCAGGTTGGGGAATAAGTGGCTCCAGGGATCTTTGAGTCTGGAACCGATCGACTGTCCCTCTGGTACACTGATGCAGAGGGGACTCGAATCCAATTTAGATCTCCTAGGGAAAGCACTTGATTGGCTTACTTTGCTTAATACACCCACCCCTTGGTGAGGGCAGGATAAGGGCGCAGTGTGCCATGGTTCAGTCCCTAGGACAGTGGAGTCAGTCACCAGAAGAACAGGAAAGGAATGCTGAGCAAGCAAATGCAACAGGTACCCACGATAGCATCATCTTGCTAATCTGTAAACTGAGGGAACTAGGAGATTCTAAAACTTCTTCCTCTAAGCTTGGGAGTTTATGAGTGAAATATGACTAAGTACCCTAGTCGTCAGTGAGACAGTTTCAGTTTTATTTAGATGCTTGGCTAGATGGGGTCTGGATAGAACTACCAGGGTTTGCGTGCTGGATATTTCTGATTGGCTTTCCGGCTGTGCCTAAAAAAATACATCGATGAAAGAAATCTTCATTGAGGTGATAGAAAGATACAGGTTTCACAGCTTCCCTGAAGTGCAAGCCTCTTCCAGGAAACTAGCTTTGTTTAAAACGTGGAATCTTTAGTCTCAGGGATTTCTACTTTCTTTTTTTCAAGACAACGAATGCACACTCATCAGGTTGTTAAAAATGCAGTTTTTCCATCTCTGACCAGACAAAATGTTGACCAGAAAGTTAATTACCGCTGAAACTGCTTAATCAGTCCATGTGTTCGTGGTGTGGCAACTGCCAAGAGGACATTTCCAGAGACCCTCTGAGTGTTCTTCTTGGACTCCAGGCAGCCAGGGTCTCTGGCTTGCTCAGGCCCTGGCAGCAGCCTTCACTTGCCTTCTTACAGTAATAACAGATGCTTGGCACCAATTGATGTTTGCCACCATAACTTTCTTTCTTCTCAAGACCATAAGATGCTTCCTAGCTCCATTCCGGCTTCATCGTGGAAATTTCCCTCCTTCATTAGAGATGGGCCGAATCCTAGTGATCCGAGTTCTGGCTTTGATTTGGGAAGTACATTTCAAGGAAAAATGAAGTGTGTGCCTTTGATTTCAAACTTTTCTTTTTACTCGGTATGCGACTCCAACTGAAATTATAGCCTTCTATTATTTTCCCCTTGAATGATTTTTGACCTGCTTGTAACAAATAGGGAAAATAAACCAACCAGCATGAGAAAACCAATGTCAGCATTAGAGAACCATGTGTAAGAGCAAATGGAAAACCAACATCCACGACTCATAAAAATTAATGGCAGGGTGTGGCACACAGCTGCCCAACTGACGAGAAAAAAGCTATATTGTGAATTGCTAGGGAATTAACTATTGTAAGAGGAGAAGCAGAGTAATAGTGATTTGAGCTGGTACCATCCGTGGAGAGGATGGCAGGGAAGGAGAGAAATATTTAAGCATTTGCCTGAGAATGAGTGGCTTTCTTTGATGCACAGATATTTTTCACCGTGGAAATACCCACTCAATGATGACTGCAGTGGTTGTGACCTGGTGGCAGAGGAAGCATTCTAAGGCAAAGATTAGATTTGAGACATCTTAAAGTGCCCTAGGAGGATCTCATTGTAGACACTTGGACAGGAAATCCAAATTTCAATCCATTATTTGTTCAAAACAATGAGGGGAAATGTGCTGCTCCTGCTAGGAGGGCTTGGTAAAGAGATAAAGATTTTATTTTTTAAATCCTAACTCAAAGATATGTTTTTATTGGTTTTTAGAGAGAAAGGGAGAGAAAGAGAGAGACATCAATCATCAATCAGTGGCTTCTTGCCTCTCGTATGTGCTCTGACTGGGGATTGAAGCCACAGCCCAGGTATGTGCCCTGACCTGGAATCCATCCTGCACCCTTTTGCTGTAAGGGATGATACTCCAACTAACTGAGCCACCCGGCCAGGGTGCAGCAAGTATTTTGAACAAATAATTCAATCTACCATATTACTGATACAATTTCTTTAATTATCAGAGATTTTCAGTTTATTTCTTCCTTTGTATTTTTTCCCCAGCTTTATTGAGATATAATTGACATATAACATTGTATAAGTTTAAGGTGAAAAATGTGATGATTTGATAAGCATATACACTGTGAAATGTTTACCACAATAAGGTTAGTTAACATAGCCTTTACCTCACGTAATCGCTATGTTGTTGCTGTTACGGTGAGAAGATATAAGCTCTATCCTCATAGTAAGCTTTGAGTATAAAATGCAGTATTGTTAATATAGTCACTATGCCATATACCTTAGATCTCCAGAACTTGTTCATTATAACTGCAAGTTTGTACCCTTGACAAACATCTCCCACCCTAAGCCCCTGGCAACCACCATTCTGCTCTGTTTCTATGAGTGCATAGTTTTTAGATTCTACATTTAAGTGAGACCACACAGCATTTGTTTTTCTCCATCTGACTTATTTCCGTTGAATAAATGAGAGATGGCTGTCAAGGTCCATTCATGATGTCTCATGGAAGAATTTCCTACTTTTTAATGGCTGAATAATATTCTACGGTGTGTGTATATTTAAATGCCACATCTTCTTTATCCATTCATTCATTGATGGACACTTAGGTTGTTTTCATGCCCTGGCTATTTTGCATGTGCTGCAATGAAGATGGGTGTTCAGATATCTCTTCCAGATCTTTTCATTTCCTTTGTATATACCCAGCAGTGGGATTGCGGGATCATTTGGTAGTTCTAGTTCTAATTTTCTGAGGAACTTCCATACTGTTTTCTAATATAGTGGTTATACCAATTTCTATTTCCACCAACAGTGTACCAGGGTTCCCTTTTCTCCACATCCTTCCAGCATTTGTTATCTCTTGTCTTTTTAAAACAATTTTTTAATTGAATTTATTGGGATGACATAGGTTAAAATTATATAGGTTTCAAGCATACAATTCTATAATATATCATCTGTATATTGTATTGTGTGTTCACCACCCAAAGTCAGGTCTCCTTCTGTCACCATTTATTCCCCTTTACCCTCTTCTACCTCCCCACCCCTTTTTCTTCTGTGATCACCATGCTTTGTAATTACCATGCTTTGTCTTTGTCTACGAGTTTTTTCCTTCATTCCATCAACTTTTTTTTTTTAAATCCTCACCCAAGGATATTTTTCCGTTTATTTTCAGACAGAGTGGGAGAAAGAGAGAAGGAGAAGCATCGATGTGAAAGAGACACATTGATTGGTTGCCTCCCACACAACTCCGACCAGGTCCAGTGACCAAACCACAACCGAGGTACGTGCCCTTGACTGGAATTAAACCTGCGACTCTTTGGTCCATGGGCTGATGCTCTAACTGCTGAGCCAAACTGGCCAGGGCCATCACCTTTTTGATAACAGCCATATAACAGGTTGAAGTGATATCTCATTGTGGTTTTCATTTGCATTTCCTTGATAATTAGTCACGTTTAGCACCTTTTATGTACTTGGTCATTTGTGTGTCTTCTTTGGAGAAATATCCAACTTCTTTGCCCATTTCTACCTTGATTTTCTTTTTTTTTCTACTATTGATTTATGTTAGTTGTTTATATATTTTTAATTAATTAATTAATTAAATTAACCCCTTATATGGCTTGCAAATATTTTTTCCCATTTTGTAGGTTGTCTTTTCATTTTATTAACTGTTTCTTTTGCTGTACAGAAGCTTTTTGATTTGCTGTAGTGTTACTTGATTTTTGCTTTTCTTGCTTGTGCTTTGTTGTCATATCTAAAAACAATTATTGCCAAGGTCAATGTCAAGGAAGTTTTCTCCTCTATATTTTCTTCTAGAAGTTTTACAGTTTCATGTCTTATATTTAAGTCCTTAATCTATTAATTTTTGTGAGATAGGAGTCCAATTTCATTCTTTTGCATATGAATATCCAGTTTTCACAACACTATTTATAGAAGAGACTATCTTTTCCCCATTAGTATTCTTGGCTGCCTTATCAAGTATCAGTTGACCATACACACATCGTTTATTTCTGGGCTCTCCATTCTGTTCCATTGGTCTATATGTCTGTTTTTATGCCAGTACCATACTGTTTTGATTACTATAACTTTATAATACAGTTTGAATCAGAAAGTGTGATGCCTCCAGTTTTGTTCTTCTTTCTCAAGATTGCTTTGGTTATTTGGGGTCTTTTGTGGTTCCATATAAATTTTAAAATTGTTTTTTCGCCCTGGCCAGTTTGGCTCAGCCTGCGGACCAAAGAGTCGCAGGTTTGATTCCAGTCCAGGGCCTGTGCCTTGGTTTTGGTTTGGTCCCCAGCCTTGGTCGGGGTTGTGCGGGAGGCAACCAATCGATGTGTCTCTCTCACGTCGATGTTTCTCTCTCTCTCTCCCCCCCCCCCCCCACTCCAGCTCTATCTGAAGATAAATGGAAGAATATCCTCATGTGAGGATTTAAAAAAAATTGTTTTCTCTATTTCTGTGAAAAAATGCCATTGGAATTTTGATATAGATTACATTGAATATATATAGATGGCTCTGTGTTGTATGAACATTTTAACAATATTAACTTTTCTGATCCATGAGCATGGGGTATCTTTCCATTTACTTGTGTGTTTTTCAATTTCTTTAAATCAATGTTTTATAGTTTTCAGTATACAGGTGATTTATGCTTTCTTGGTTAAATTTGTTCCTAAATATCTTATTATGTTTGATACTACTGTGAATGGTATTCTTTTCATCTTTTTCAAATGGTTCATTGTTAGTTTATAAAAACACAACTGATTTTTGTAAGTTGATTTTGTATCCTGAAACTTTGCTGAATTTGATTATTAGTTATAACAGCTTTTTGGTGGAGTCCTTAGAATTTTCTATATACAAGGTCACCAAACAGGGACAATTTTACTTATTCCTTTCTGATTTGGATGCCTTTATTTCTTTTTCTTGCCTAATTGCTCTGGATAGGACTTACAGTACTATGTTGAATAAGAATGGTGAGAGTGAGCATCTTGTCTTGAAAGAGGGAAATTTTGACCTTTCACCATTGAGTATGATGTTAACTTGTGGGCTCCTTACATATGGCCTTTGTTATACTGAAGTATGTTCTTTCTATACCCAGCTTGTTGAAAGTTTATTTTTTATCATGAAAGGATTTTGAATTTTGTCTAATGCTTTTTCTGCATCTATTGAGATGATCATGTGATTTTTCTTTCATTCTATTAATGTGGTGTGTCACATTTATTGATTTTCGTATATTGAACTGTCTGTCCTTGCATCCCAGGAATAAATCCCACTTGATCATGGTGTATGGCCCTTTTAATGTGCTATTGAATTTGGTTTGCTAGTATTTTGTTGAGAATTTTTGTATCTATATATGACAAAGATATTGGCCTAAGTTTCTTTTTCATGTAGTATCGTAATCTGGCTTTGGTATCAGAATAATTCTGGGTTGTAAAATGAATTTGAGAGTGTTCCTGCCTCCTCAATTTTTTTGGAAGAGTTTGGAAACAATTGGCATTAATTCTTTCAGTCTTTTGTAGAATTCACCCATGAAGCCATCTGGTACTGGGTTTTTCTTTGTTGGGAGATTTTTGATTACTGATTCAATCTCCTTACTTGTTATTGGTCTGTTCATATTTTATATATTTTCATGATTCAGACTTGGTAAGCTGTATGTTTCTATGAATTAATCTTTGTGTCTAATTGTTGATCTTTGTGGAGGGATGAGGCAGAGTCTCCTACTTCACCATCTTGATTACATATTTTTCTAGCAAACTCTTTATTTCGTTCAAATTTTCAAATTTATTGAAATATTTTCACACTAGTCTCTTATTTTGTCTTAAATCTACCTATATATTTAATATATTCTCTTTGCTCCTACTATTTCCTATTTGTGACTTCTGTTTTTTTCCATGATTAATTTTTCCAGAATTTTGCCTACTGGCTTTTTAAATTAAAGGGCTTTGTGGTTTCTATCTATGGCACTTCTTGTTTCTATTATACAAGTATTTGTCCTTATCTTTATTTTTTTCTGCCTAGTCCACTTTTCTTGGACTTATTTATTTATTTATTTATTTATTTTCATTTTTTGTTCAGATAGAGTGGGAGGGAGAGAGAGGAAGAGAGAGAGAGAGAGAAACATCGATGTGAAAGTGACACATCGAGTGGCTGCCACCCGCACGACCAACCAGGGCCGGGGACAAACTGCAACCGAAGTACATGCCCTTAGCAGGAACCGAACCCGGGTCTCTCTGGACCGCAGGCCGACACTCTAACTGCTGAGCCAAACCGGCCAGGGCTGGACTTATTTATTATACTTTTTCTAATCCGTTAAGTCAATATGTAGCTAGTTTTCACTTCCCGCTATATAAACATTTAGCATTATATTTCCCTCATTTGTTGCCTATCACAAATTTCTGGATGTAGTAGTTTTACTCTTATTCAGTTTTAAATACCTTGTAATTCCCATTTTAACTAATTATTTGATGTTTAGGTTTGGAAATATATTTTTTATATTTCTGAGCAGATTATCATTTTTGTTATTGTTTTATAAACTTAATTTCATTGTGGTGGAGATTGTATGTATGATACTTTAATTTTTTAATATTTGTGGACTCTTCCTTTCTGGTCTAACACAAGGTCAATTTCTGGCAAGAAGAGTAGAATTCTATAATTACTAAGTTTTGTATTTTAAATATGTATGGTTATTCAACATTGTTCATTGTGTTCCTCAAATATTCTTTATCCTTAATCACTGCTTATCTGCTTAAGCTATTTTTATAGAAATATATTTAAATCACTGTCAATCTGGATTTGTGATTCTCTCTTTGTAACTGCCATATTTTAAAACATATTTAAGTCTATAATTAGCATATAAGTTTAGCATTGTTATAGCTTCTTGGTGAATTGTACTTTATGTCATTAGGTAGTAACTCTCTTTCCCTATGATAATGTTCTTTGACTTAAAATATATTTTGCCTAATATTAATATAGCTACCCCAGCTTTTTTTTTTTTTTTTGTAGCCAGATTTTTTTTCTGTATTCAAGTTGAAATTTTCTGTTTTGATTAATTGATTTAGTCCATTTACATTTATTGTGATTGTTAATAGATTTAGAATTTTTTCAACCATTTCATTTTATACTATATTGTTGTTGAGGAGGAGGTAGAGTACATTAGAATCCAAATCTGCATCAAGGTAAGTTGGTGATTATGAGAACAGCACCCAGGCTAAAACATACAATCTTACTTTTCATCTTCCTTTGCCAGGGAGTAGATTTTTCTCCCAATCTATCCTTTCACTGAGGGTGTACCTCTTTAGGAACCCAAGCATTATGTGTGTTATTTAGTTCTCTTTTTCTCATTTTGGCCCAAGGCCTTCTTTTCTGCTAAAATCCAAATCTCTATGGGATTAATAATTGCCTCCAGGGTCACAAAGATCAATTCTAATTTTCAGCTTCATTTTTGTTTGAGGGTGGGAGGTGGATATTTTCTTATTGTAAGCTCAACTATAAACTTAAAAGGAAAAATTTACCCTTCCTTTCTGGGTGTTTTGAGATAGAAAGTTTTTCTTTAGAATATGTTATCCACCATATTGCTGGAAAGAGAACTGCTACCAGTTTTTGTTTTTAAATTTTATTGAAAGTGTATTAGTGCTTCTCATCTTTATGCTCCCTTTTTCCTGGATGTATAAATTCTTTAAATTCCTCAACCCCACCTTCTGTTGCTGGATCCTTGCCCAGGTTGTGGGCTCAATCCCCAGTAGGGGGCGTCCAGGAGGCAGCAGATCAATGTTTCTCTCTCACACTGATGTTTATATCTCTCCCCCACCCCTCTATAAAAATCAATAAAAAATATTTTGAAAAATAGAAATCTAGAGGATCTGTGGTCTTTGTTCTTGAAAGATGCTCGGTAACAACTATTCTAGTTTGTATGCATTTTAGGAAGTGGGATAAAAGTTATTTTTTTTGCAATTTGCACATCCTAGAAATAATTTCTCAAGACTCACTTTATATGAAACTTTAAGATGAAATTTGAATGATGTGAACATCAAATATAGCAATTCATACTGACAAAGAAGTCTAGAATCAAAGGAACATGCTGAGTTTATTAGTAAATGCTGTGGGAAAGACTGAAGGTTTGTAACAGTGAAACTGTCCAGTCTCCTTTGTGACTTTACAATATCAGGTTTGACCTTTAACAGTTTCATCGTGATGTGAGCTTTATAAACCATCAAGCATTAGTAAATACACCAACATTTGGAAGGTCAAATACAGATTTGACCACTGAATAGTAACAGTAGCTATACTTTTAGTAATCAATTATTGAGTTGATAATTTTTGCCAATAGCTCAACATACAGTATTACTTATTCTTTCTGTAATCCTGAAGAAAAGGAAAGGTAGGCTCAGGAAGGGTGATTAATGTGCTACCTTTCCTTCAGAAGTTCTTTTTCTAAAATTAATGGGTCAAAATTTGGGAGATAGGCCTTTGACAGAGATTCTCTAATCGAGGTATTGCTGATGTACTTCTGAACGTACAAAGCTGATGGATAACTGTAAACTTTGCAAGAGGCTGATTGGTTAAGAAATGATGAAGTAACTTTGGAAGTTTATATAACTACAAAACTCATAAACAGTGGAATCCGATTAGATGGCAGTGTTAAGTTCACCTATTATTTTCCTTTAAAACTAATAATACGATTGGGAGTCTCACGGTCTTTATGCCAAACTAGTTCTGAAAAAGTAAAATTTAGACATTTTATGATTGCTGCATACCATAGTGTTAAGATTCTCTTGAAAGGTTAAAGTATGGACAAGAACATTTCTTCCTGAGGGCAATGTCAACGTTGTTTGTTTGTTTATATATTTATTTACACTAGCTCCACGGGTAATTTTGATGCAGGGGGTCAGATGGCTGACATAGATCATCTGGCATTCCTTATTTCATGTTTTTATGACCAGGTGAGTTACAGGACAGGCTCTCTTCCCTGTCAACGTTAGATGTAGAAAGAAAACAAATTCCACTTGGTTCTAATATGAAGTGGCATTTTATTGTCTGATCTAAAGAAGACAAGTGTATAAAAAATGACATTAACTTCTAGTGAATTAATGGTTTTCATTTACCCTGTCACTTGCAAAAATACATTATAGAAACCTATAAGTTTCAAGTTCAGTTTAGATACATATAGACATATACATCTTAAAAACCACATATATGCTTTTGCTGTTTGTCAGTTAAATAAGGTGCGATCATAAGATGATGAGATTCTATAGCTCAATTGAAAAAACAAAACTAAAACATTATTTGTTTTATAGTTATATCCCATACATGTGACACATCTTTTTATTCATGTATTTTAGAATTTATTTTGTGAAAGGTGACTACAATAGGCTGTCCTGATGAAAAAAGAGATTGTGGGATTCCCAGGCAGTTGATATCAAAGCTTCCGCCATTTCTAGGACATTCACAGAAAGACAGGGCCATTACAATGCCAGTATTTCTTTTCTTTTTTTTTTTTTTTTCTTTTTTGTTAATCCTCACCTGAGGATATTTTCTCCAATGCTTTTTTTTTTTTTTTTTTTTTTTTAGAGAGAGAGAGAGTGGAAGGGAGGGAAGGGGGAGGCGGGGAGAGAGAGAGAGAGAGTCATGGGTGTGAGAGAGACACATTGATTGGTTGCTTCCTGCACATGCCCCAACTGGGGCTGGGGATAGAAGCTGCAACCCAGGTATGTGCCCTTGACCGGAAATCGAACCCATGACCCTTTGGTGCACAGACCAATGCTCCAACCACAGAGCCACACCGGCCAGGGCACAATGCCAGTATTTCTCGTTGTTGCATATCCCTGTTGGTTGTGCTTCTCTTGAAGACATTCATATCAAATATTCATACACTCTGATGGTCCTATGACTACATATTGCATTCTTGCCACGTGAGGTGCTGTCTTTCACTCTTCCAATATTGTGCAAGCCTGATGGCATCAGTGCTAAGTAGTAGTGTGTTCCCAAGCATTGCTGCTTTTTATTCAAGTCTGAATTGGGGAAGCATATTCTGTCATAATAGAAATTCCCTTAGCATTGACACATTGTATTCTTTGGCATAATATGTCATTCTATGAACACTTTTTGTAATTAATGCCTTCTCACAGGTGAAAAACTGTCTCCTTCCTCATAGTAACACTTAACTGGACCATTCTTTGCTTCTTGATCAAAAATGATTCTGCACTACTGAAGGTAAACATTGCAAATACCACATTAGTAGCGGGAATCATTACACACAAGTTCCATCTTGTACATATACTTCTATTGGGCACGCTTCTGCGATTCCTGTATAAAACTCCTTTAGGTCACATTCATTTTTCTTCTTTCTGAAAATGTATTCAGCCAGGAGCAAACCATACCCTTTACAGCAAAGCCCGAAGTACAATTTACATCTGGCTTTCTTTCACAATCTAAGAACAAGCATTGTTTTCACTTTCTTTTGCTGAGCCAGTCCCACTCCTCCCCTTCCCCACCAGTCTGTTACCATGTTGCTCCTGTACAGCATTAGCCATGCGTGTATTATGAAACATTCAGACCCACCGACACTCGGTTAAAATAGTCATCGCAATAATCAACCAGAGAGTCTGATCTACTATAATATACTTTTCCAGATTACATGTACAGATTGCTTACCATGCCTCACACCAAGGGAGTGAACTATTTCATGAGCAACACAAACAGCCTCCATGACCAAATTCGGTACCTCCTGAGAGGTTGCAGTTGGTTTAAAAAAAAAAAGTGACTTCTCCTACAGTCAGAGTCCATATTGGCTAATCCCAAACCAATAGTTTGCATAATTATAATATGCAAAAAATATACAAGGTCTTAAGGCGCCTTAGGAAATCAGTTTTGGAATGCTATGAAAAGTCCTTAAATTTTAGTGTCAACATTTATTGAATTTGATTCTGTCTGTATTTCCATAGCAGCCACTGGCTCATTAAGTTAGTAATAACCAATATTTCTAACAACATCCTTGCATTGTGACCTGTATTTGTGCTTAACTATCCATCACTATTTCCAGCTTTCCAAATACTTTTCAGAATGTATATGTTCTTAAAATCAGGGCTTATGTCCTTGATCCTTTCATTAAAGTAACTTTCAGGTCTAGCTGTCCATATCCTTACTAGTTAGCCACTAGCATTGTTATAAGTCAGGCCCTTTCTTAAGTCAAAGACTGAATGATACAAGATTCTGCCCCACAGGCCTTTGAAACTATGGGAAAGCATCTATGGACTTCAAAATATTTGCCAGGAGCAAGCTGCTGACTTGCCAGCACCTGGGAATGGGAAGGCCCTGCGGCTGTGGGTGGGGCTAGAGGAGCTGCGGCTGGGTGTCCACATAGGCTCCACCCCTTGCAGGGGCAACCTTGGAAGTAGTACTCTTCTGGGCATGGTCTGGGACAGTGCTTCAGGAGGAGGGTGCTAGATTTCAGTTGCCACTCCTTCCCTGAAGATACGGCTGAGGAGAAAGGAGAGAGAGCCACCTCTCATGGAGCTCTCATTCTTCAGGAGGAGCAAGAGATAAACTATTTCCAAAGTTATTTAGATATTATAGTCAGGAAGAATCATGAGGTGCTAGAAGCATGCTTAGTTGGGGGTTTAACACAGTGAGGAAAGGGCTGGATGGTAATTAGGGAGACAGTTCTGAGGAGATGATGCTGGGGCTGAGCTCTGAAGGTTATGTAGGAATTAAGAACAGTCAGAGAGCTCCCTGGCCAGGTGGCTCAGTTGGTTGGAGCTTCGTCTGGTACAACAAAATGTTGTGGGCTTGATTCCCAGTCAGGGCTGGTTGGGGTGCATACAGGAGGTAACCATCAATGTTTCTTTCTCACATTGATGCCTCTCTCTCTCTCTCTCTCTCACTCTCTCTCACTATCTCCCTTCCTCTCTATATAAAAATTTTTAAAAAATCAATAAACATATCCTCAGGTGAGGATAAAAAATTTTTTTAAAAGAATAGTCTGAGAGCTGTAAGAGCAAGAGTAAAAAGATTTCCAGGCAACCAGGATAACAAGTGCAAATGCCCTGAGGCATAAAGGAAGAGTGCACATTAGAACTGAAAGGGGGCTAGAGAGCAGAAAACACCTTGATGCTAATCGGTAAGAAGTTGGGCAATTAGATACACATGTGTAATTGTTTTGGCACTCTCAGAAGATTGAAATATCTCCTTTGCTGCCTTCACTACTTTTGCTTCCTTTTCTTCCTATCATAATCAAGAATATTTCCTGGTTTTTTGGATCACATATGATGGAACCAAAACATTCATTTAAATTTAGACTTAAAATATGAGTCAAAAACAATGTTTTTATGAAATCAGACAGAACCAGGAAATATTTCTTTTCTTAAGCATTACTAGTAATTTATTTTAAAATATTTTTATTGAATTTATTGGGTGACATTTGTAATAAAACTATATAGATTTCTTTTTTAAAAATTATATTTTTATTGTTTTTTTTTTTTTTTTTTTTTTTTTAGATAGAGAGGAAGGGAGAACAGGAGAGAGATAGAAACATTGATGAGAAACATCAATTGGCCTCCTGCATGCCCCCTATTGGGTATGGAGCCCACAACCCAGGCATGTGCCCTGACCAGAAATCAAATTGGGACCTCTCAGTCCATGGGCCGATGTTCAATCCACTGAGCCACACTGGCCGGGCAAAACTATATAGGGTTCAAGTGTACCATTCTATGATACATCATCTGTATATTGTATTGTATGCTCACCATCCAAAGTCAAGTCTCCTTCCATCACCATTTATCCCCCCTTTACCCTCTTCTACCTCCCCCACCAGCTTTCCTTAAAGGTTCGGAACTATCAAACCTCTTGACGATCATTTGCATGGATATGATTTGGTTTAAGGAGACAATTTTTAAAAATATTTTTTCTTTATTGATTTTTAGAGAGAGAGGAAGGGAGAGGGAGAGAGAGATAGAAACATCGATGAGAGAGAACAACAATTGGCTGCCTCCTGCATGCCCCCCACAGGGGATTTGACCCACAACCTGGGCATGTGCCCTACTGGGAATCGAACCAGCAACCTCCTGGTGCATGGGTCAACGCTCAACCACCGAGCCACACCGGCCTGGCGGTTTAAGGAAACAATTTTAAAAAATACGTAAATATTCCCACATTAAATAAAGTATTGTAAGATAACTTTTAGAAACAAATTTTATGTGTGTTTCCTAGTATAACCAATGTTACAGTTTAAGCTAAAAGAAAGGAACGGCAGCACAAATGATGGGGCGGTGCAGTATTCACTTCCGAGTGCTCGCCTAGATGACACCTTTTCCTTTTTTTCTGAATAAATTTTCAGAATTAAAGTCACAGACATGCTGGCTATTTGCAACCTCGTAATAACCCTTCCAGAGGAAACTTAGCTGCTGTCAGGTAATTATTTGTCATTCGAATCTAATACGTTTTCTCCATCTTGCCAAGTCATTTTGATGTGTCCTACTTGGTGAAAGGAGAATTATAAATACCGTTGCCATCCATCACTGCTGCAAATCACCGAAGTGGGATCCTTCTGCCTGTGTTTATCTAGCAACCAAAGTTGTGTTGCTAAGTCTGAAGGTCGCCCCACACGAAGCCATCAATCATTGGGCAGGACCTTTCAGCCTCACCATTAGAACTGAGATTCGGTAAACATCTTAAACTCTCCCCCGGATCTGTGAGATTTCACATGAAAGAAAAACAGAAGATACACCCCCGCCCCCCCCGACGCCACCAAATGAAAACCAAGCCCATCCCCTACTCTGTTTATCTAGCAAGGACAATAGGTCTGTAAAAATATTTTTTTTAATTAAAAATATATATGACATTGTTTACCAATATTATTTCATGCTCATCTATATAATAATAAATATAGGATAGCCTCTAGATAGATTGCACTATGTAAACTGTGGTGTTGATCTAAGATTAAATACTTGCAATCTGTATCCTATTTCCTTTTATAAGAGAGGACTGGTGCTTATCACTTAACTACATTACATACCTGCTCAAATATCATTTAAATCATGCTACTCTCTTCCTTAAAACCCTTCAGTGGTTCCCATAACATACAGGATGCAGGATCAAGGCTGAATTTTTTACCATGGCATCAAGGTTCTTTATCTCATTTCTTTATGAATATTGCTTCTCTGTTCTCCTTTTTAGGGTACTCCTTCCACTTTTGCCTCTTCCACCCTTGTAAGCCTTTACACTTAACCCATTTATCACTTGTTTGCAGTAGGCTACATCAAATATTTGTCACTTGTATACTTCATGGTACCTTGCAAATTGTAGGTGCATGGCGAGTAACCATTGGTGATAATAAGGATCAGAATAGTCATTTTGTACACTTCATAGGAATGCTTAGTAGTAGTATGTCAGCAGCAGCCAGCATTTCTTTTCATTCTTCCTCTATTATTTGAGTGTTACACATCATTTATGTTAATGTGTAGTTGGTTATTTGGAAAACAATGCCTTTGCCCTCAAATAGGAATGGAGTATTTGTCTAACAAATGTCTCTAGTGCGATACAGGTAGGTATTGGCGACATTGGTCACTAGATGGCACACCACAAGCTCCTGTGGGACAGTTACACAAGCTGACCTATTATTTGAAAAAGGACGGCAAAAATTTAGAGCAAGTTGCTTTGGGAAAAATGACGTCAGACGTGATAATCAGTAAGTTTGTTTCTATGTAAAAATGAGATTTAAAATGCATAGTTACACTTATATGACAGATGAGAAAGTGCGCTACAAGGAATAATTCAACAAGTAATTACTTAAAAATAAAAATTTTTTCATATTATAATTTCTTTTTTTCATATATACATGTTCATCCATAATTTTTTATCTCTTTTTTATTCTTGCATTAGTTGGGGTGACATCGGTTAATAAATCCATACAGGTTTCAAGTGCACAACTCTATAACACATCATCTGCACGATGCATCGTGTGCTCATCACCCCGTCAAGTCTCTTTCTGCCACCATTTATACCCCCTTTGCCCTCTTCCACCTGCCCCACCCCTTTTTTCCTCTGGCAATGACCATATTGTTATCGTGTTGGTTTTTTGTTTTTCTTTGCTCAATACCTTCACTTTTTCACCCAGTCCTCCAACTACCCTCCTCTCTGAGAGCTGTTAGTCAGTTCACAGTATCTATGAGTCTGTTACTATTTTATTTGTTACTTTATTTTGTTCATTAGAGTCCATATATAAGTGAAATCGTATGTTATTTGTCTTTCTTTGACTGGTTTATTTCACTTAGCATAATAATCTTTAGGTCCATCCATGATATCACATAAGGAAAGACTTCCTTCTTTTTTATAGCTGAGTAGCATTCCATTGTGTAAATGTAGCAAAGCTTTTTGTTGTTGTTATTAAAAGTGCTTTATAAATTGAATTTATTGGGTGGCAATGGTTAATAAGATTATATAGGTTTCAGGTACACAATTCTATAATACATCATCTGTATATTGTATTGTGTATTCACCTCCCCAAGTCAAGTCTCTTTCCATCACTATATATTTTTTTAATCCTCATCTGAGCACATTTTTGCATTTATCTTCAGATAGAGGGGAGAGAGAGAGGGAGGGAGGGAGAGAGAGACAGAGGAAGAGAGAGAGAGAAACATCAATGTGAAAGAGACACAATGAGTGGCTGCCACTCACACAACCCCAACCGGGGCTGGGGACAAACTGCAACCGAGGTATGTGCCCTTAGCGGGAACCAAACCCAGGACTTTCTGGTCCGTGGGCCAACAACGCTCTAACCACTGAGCAAAACTGGCCAGGGCATCCTTCCATCACCATTTATCTCCCCTTTATCCACTTCCATGCCCACCAACCCCTTTCCCTCTGGCAATCACCATACTGTTATTTGTGTCTGCTTTTTATTTGTTTTGCTTAATCCCTTCACCCTTTTCACTCAGTCCCACAACCCCCTCCTCTCCGACAGCTGTCAGTCTGTTGTCTATATCTATGAGTCTGCTTCTGTTTTGTTTGTTAGTTTATTTTGTTCATTATCTTCCACATATAAGTGAAATCATATGGTGTTTGTCTTTCTCTGACTGGCTTATTTCACTTAGCACAATAGTCTCCAGGTCCATCCGTGCTGTTGCAAAAGGTAAGAGTTCTCCTTCTTTATGGCTGCATAGTATTCCATTGTGTAAATGTACTATAGATTTTTTTATCCACTCATCTACGGATGACACTTGGGCTGCTTCCAAATTTTGGCTATTGTAAATACCCCTGCAAAGAACATAGGGATGCAGATATTCTTTCGAATTAGTGTTTTTGGTTTCTTTGGATATATTTATCAGAAGTGGAACTGTTGGGTCATAAGGTAGTTCCAGTTTTAATTTTTTGAGGAAACTGTTTTCCACAGTGGCTGCACCAATAATGCACTTCCATCAACAGTGGCAAGAATTATCCACATTCTCGCCAACACTTGTCATTTGTAGATTTATTGATGATAGCCATTCTGACAAGTGTGAGGTGCTATCTCATTGTGGTTTTAATTTGCATTTTTCTGATGATTAGTGACATTGAGCATCTTTTCATTTATCTACTTGCCCTCTGAATATCATCTTTGGAGAAGTGTATATTCAGGCCCTTTCCCATTTTTTAAATTGGATTGTTTGTTTTTTTGGTGTTGAGTTGTTTGAGTTCTTTATAAAATTTGGAAATTAACCCCTTATCAGATGTATCACCAGCAAATATGTTCTCCCATTCAGTAGATTGTCTTTTCATTTTTGTTGAGGGTTTTCTTTGCTATGCCAAAGCTTTTTAGTTTGAAGTAGTCCCATTTGTTTATTTTTTCTTTTGTTTCTCTTGCCAGAAGAGATATACCAGAAAAAATACAAGGTGGGGCAAAAGTAGGTTTACAGTTGTTTGTATGAAAAATAATACCATAATTAATATGGTATTATAATAATACCATAATAATGCAAGAATAAATAATAATGCAAGAATAAATTATGTGTTTTGCATACTCTCAACTGTAAACCTACTTTTGCCCCACCCTGTATTGCTACTAGAAATGTCTGAGATTTTACTACCTACGTTTTCTTCTAGGATTTTTATGGTTTCGTGACTTACATTTAAGTCTTCAATCTATTTTGAGCTTATTCTTTTATAACAGCAGTTCTCAATCTGTGGGTCGCGACCCCTTTGGGGGTCGAACAACCTTTTCACAGGGGTCGCCCAAGACCATGGGAAAACACATATATCTGATGGCGATTCATAACAGTAGCAAAATTACAGTTATGAAGTAGCATCAAAAATAATTTTATGGTTGGGGGTCACCACAACATGAGAAACTATATTAAAGGGTCACGGCATTAGGAAGGTTGAGAACCACTGTTGTATAAGGTGTAAGGAACTGGTTTAGTTTCATTTTTTTGCATGTACTTGTCCAATTTTCCCAATACTATTTATTGAATAGACTGTGTTTACCCTATTGTATATTCTTGCCTCCTTTGTCAAATATAAATTGACTAAAGGTGTGGGTTTATTTCTGGGCTGTCTCCTCTGTTCTACTGATCTATATGTGTGTTCTTATGTCAGTATCATGCTGTTTGGATTACTATGGCCTTGTAGTGTAGTTTGATATCAGGTAGCATTATTCCTCCCACTTTGTTGTTCTTTCTCAAGATTGCTGTGGCTATTCGGGGTCTTTTGTGGTTCCATATAAATTTTTGGACTATTTTTTCAAGTTCTGTGAAATATGCCATTGGTTATTTTAACAGAAATTGCATTGAATATGTAGATTGCTTTGGGTAGTGTGGACATATAAATGATGTTGATTCTTCCTATCCACGAACACAGTGTATGCTTCCATTTATTTGTATCTTCCTCAATTTCTGTCTTCAGTATCCTATAATTTTCCAATTACAGGTCTTTTACCTGCTTGGTTAAAATTATTCCTATGTACGTTTTCTTTTTCATACAATTGTAAATGAGATTTTTTTTTCAAGTTTCTCTGATAATTCATTATTGATGTATAAAAATGCAGCCGATTTCTGGATATTTATTTTGTATCCTGCTACTTTACAGCATTCATTTATCAATTCTGGTAGTTTTTTGGTGAAGTCTTTAGTGTTTTCTGTATACATTAACATGTCTTATGCAAATAATGAGTTTTACTTCCTCTTCTCTAATGCGGATGTCATTTATTTCTTTTTCTTGTCTCATTACTGTTTCCAGAACTTCCAGTAATATGTTGAGCAAGAGTGGTGAAAGAGCCATCCCTGTCTTATTCCTGATCTTAAGGAAAATGCTTTTAGTTTTTGCCTGTTGAGTATGCTGTTAGCTGTAGGTTTATTATGTTGAGGTATGTTCCCTCTATTCCTACTTTGCCAAGAGTTCTTGTCATAAATGGACACTGGGTTTTATCAAATGCTTTTTCTGTATCTATTGATATAATCATGTAATTTTTATCTTTCATTGTGTTTATGTGGTATATCATATTTATTGACTTGCAAATATTGTACCAACCTTGAATCCCAGGAATAAATACCAAGTTATCATGCTGTATGAGCTTTTTAATGTATTGCTGGATCTGGTTTGCTAATATTTTGTTAAGGATTTTAACATCTCTGTTCATCAGGAATATTGGTCTATAATTTTCTTTCAGAAATCAGTGGCATTTTTATACACCAAGAATGAACTATCAAAAAGAGAAACTAAGAAAACAATCCCATTTACTACTATAACAAAATAAAATAAGGTACCTAGTTTAAATTTAACTAAGGAGGCAAAAGACCTGTCCTCAGAAAACTATAGGACATTGAAGAAATAGAGGAAGATGCAAACAAGTGGAAGCATATACTGTGTTCATGGACTGGAAGAATTAACATCATTGAAATGTCCACATTACCCAAAGCAATCTGTAGACTCAACACAATTCCTATTAAAATACCAATGGCATATTTCACAGATCTAGAACTAATATTCCAAAAATTTATATGAAACCAAAAAAGACCCCAAATAGACTCAGCAATCTTGAGAAAGTAGAACAAAGTTGGAGGGATCACAATACCTGATATCAAAGTATACTACAAGGCCATTGTGATCATAACAACCTGGTACTGGCACAAAAACTGGCACATAGACCAATGGAACAGAACAGAGACCCCAGAAATCAACCCACACTATTACAGTCAATTAACATTTGACAAAGAAGGCAAGAACATATGATGGAGTAAAGTCTCTTCAACAGATGGTATTGGGAAAACTGGACAGACACGTGCAAAAAGATGAAACTAAACCACCAACTTATACCATACACAAGAATAAACTCAAAAATGGATAGAAGACTTAAATGTAAGTCATGAAACCATAAATCCTAGAAGAAAACATAGGCAGCAAAATCTCAGACAACTCTCGTAGCAATATTTTTGCCAACATATCTCTTAGGGCAAGGGAAACAAAGAAAAAAATAAACAAATGGGACCGCATAAAACTAAAAAGCTTTTGCACAGCAAAAGAAACCCTCAACAAAATGAAAGGGGAACCTACTGTATGGGAGAATGTATTTGTCAGTGATACATCTGATAAGGGGTTTAATTTCCAAAATATATAAAGAACTTACACTACTCAACACCTGGAAGACAAACAATCCAATTGAAAAACGGGCAAAGGTCCTAAATAGACACTTCTCCAAAGAGGACATACAGATGTAAAAATGCTCAGTGTCATTAATCATGGCTACCATCAATAAATCAACAAACAACAAATTTTGATGAGGATGTTAGAAAAGGGAATCCTATTGCCCTGTTGGTGGGAATGTAGACCGGTGCAGCCACTGTGGAAAACAGTATGCAGTTTCCTCAAAACATTAAAAATGGAACTGCCGCCCTGGCCATTTTTGCTCAGTGGTTAGAGTGTTGGCCCACAGACCAAAAGGCTGTGGGTTCAATTCCCAGTCAAGGGCATGTACCTGGATTGCAGAGTTGATCCCCGACCCCAGTCGGGGTTGTGCGGGAGGCAACCCCTAATCAGTGTGTCTCTCTTGCACATCAATGTTTCTCTCTCTCTCTCCCTCCCTCCCTCCCTTCCATTCTGTCTAAAAATCAATGGAAAAATATCCTCAGGTGAAAATTCACAACAACAACAAAAAATGGAACTGCCTTTTGACCCAGAGATCCCAGTTCTGGGAATATATCCTAAGAATCCTGAAACACCTATCAGAAAGAATATATACACCCCATGTTCATAGTAGTGTTATTTATAATAGCCAAGATCTGAAAACAGCTTAAGTGCCCATTAGTATGAGTGGATAAAAATGCCATGGTACATTTACACAATGGAATACTATGTGGCCATAAAATACGAGGAGCTCTTACCTTTTGCGACAGCATGGATGGACCTGGAGATTATTATGCTAAGTGAAATAAGCCAGTTAGAGAAAGACAAATACCATATGATCTCACTTACATGTGCAAGATAATGAACAAAATAAACTGATGAACAAAATAAAACCAGAGGCATAGATACAGGAAAATACTGACAGCTTTCAGAGGGGAGGGGAATGTGGGGGACTGGATGAAAGAAGGTGAAGAGATTAGACAAGGAACATATGTGCATAACCCATGGACATAGACAACAGTGTGGTGATAGCCAGAGGGTAAGGTGGGCAGGGGCTGGGTGGAGGTGGGGAAAATGAGGACATATGTAATAGTGTCAATAATATCAATACAATTATAAAAAATTAAATAAATAATAGCCTTGTAGGGTAGTCTTAGTAGTAGGTCCTTGCTTTTCATAACTTTGAATATTTCTTGCAAACCCCTCTGGTCTGAAGTATTTCTTTCGATAAATCAGCTGATAGGCTTATGGGAGATCCCTGTAGATAACTAATTGTCTTTTTCTTGCTGCTCTTAAGCTTTTCTCTTTATATTTAACCTTTGCCATTTTAATTACAACCTGTCTTGGTGTGGGCTTCTTTGGGTCACCTTGTTTGGGACTCTGTTTTCTGGACTTGTCTGTCTTTTTCCTTCACCAGGTTAGGGAAGTTTTCAGCCTTTCTTTTTTCAAACAGGTTCTTGATCCCTTGAACTCGCTTCTCCGTCTGGTACCCCTATGATGTGGATGTTGTTATGTTTGATATTGTCCCAAAGGTCCCTTAGACTCTCTTCATTTTAAAAAAAAATTATTATTTTTTCTTTTTGCTGCTCTGTTTGGGCATTTTTTGTTATCTTGTCCTCTAAATCACTGATTTGATCCTCTGATTCTTCTAATTTGCTGTTGATTCCTTCTAGTGTATTCTTCATTTCAGATATTGTGTTCGTCATTTCTGACTGGTTGTTTTTTATGGTTTCTATGTACTTTTTCATGCTTACTTTATCTTTGTTTAAGTTCTCACTGAGATAATCCCTTCTTCCCCTAAGGTCCTTGAGCATCCTTATAACCATTGTTTTGAACTCTGCATCTGGTATCTTGGTTGCTTCCATTTCATTTAATTCTTTTTCTGGGAATTTCTCTTGTTCTTTCATTTGGGGCATGTTTCTTTGCCTCTCCATTATGTCTTGCTTCCTGTGTTTTTCACTGTGTATTAGGTAGATCTGCTACAACTCTCAAATTTGTTATGGTAGTTGTATGTTGTAGGTGTTTTATGGGACTCAATGGTGAATCTTCCATATTACCTGAGGTAGGTGCTCCAGGAATATCTCTTGTGTGGGATATGTGCACCTTCCTGTTGTAGATTAATCTTGAATGCTGTTGACCTGTTCATGGGTGGGGCTAACCCTCAGTCTTGGCTTATTGTAAGGATATACCTTGATCACAGTTGTTTCCCAAAGGGTCTGGTGCCTCCTGGGAACTCCCTTTGGGTGTGCCACTTATGTGGTTAGTTAGGTATAGCTCTGTTTTGTTTTGAAGCCCTCCACTGTTGGTTTTGGGTCTATTGGGTGGGGTTCCAGTGCAGATTGATATCAGACACTGCCTGTAATCAGCCTTTGGCTACTTGTCTAAAGCTACCACACAATTCTCAGTTTGTGGCTGCCTTTTCTGAGCCTAGGTGTGCATAGGAGGGGCCAAGCTGTGTAGGAGGGTCAGCTTCCTCCAGCTCTGATCTGGGGCAGATCCGTAAAAGTTCCAAGGCACCAGCCTGGCCAGTGTGGCTCAGTGGTTGAGCGTCAACCCATGCACCAAGAGGTTGCCGGTTTGATTCCTGGTCGGGGCACATGCCCAGGTTGTGGGCCCCATCCCCGGTGGGGGGCATGCAGGAGGCAGCCAATCGATGTCCCCTCTCATCGATGTTTCTATCTCTCTCTCCCTCTCCAAGATAAAAAAGGAAAAAAAAAGTTCCAAAGCACCAGGAAGATGGGAAGAGATCAAGCAAAGAATATATATACATTTATGCATAGCTCATGGACATAAACAATAATGTGGTGAAAGCCTAGGAGGGGTGGGGGAAGGGTGGAGGGAGGAAAAGGCGGAGAAAATGGGGAGCATCTATAATAGAATCAATAATAAAAAAAGTTCTAAGGCATCCTGAGCTCTGCCTTTTCCTATCAGCCATACCGCCACTCCCTGAGGTTGCCTGGTCTTCCTTGAGAGCCTTCCATAGAAGGATTTTAGAGTGGGCCCAGGCTGGGTGCAACCCACGGATGCTTCCACAAGGTGCCAGCTCGACAGGGTGGGGCGACTTGTGTCAGGTGGAAAGGGCTAGTGGGTCTTCTGCTTGGGGGCAGCATGGTCAGGCACTCAATAGGGGAAAAGTGGCTCCTACCCCAAAGCTGTACCACTCAGTCTCTGCTTGAGCCTCCAACCCAACTCCCCCAGAAGGATTGCACCACAGGTTCAGGATATGTCAAGCCAGATGAAAGCTCAGCAGGGTGGGGTCACTGGGACTTGGGAGGACAGATCAAATGAGCCTCCCACTGGGGGTGTGGCTTGGGCTGAGCTCGCAGGGGAGATAGGAGTGGCCCCAGGCAATGTAGCCACACAACCCAGTGCCTGCCAATCTGAGTCCTGGACAAGAGCCTCCCAGGGAGATACGTTCTGAAGATCCTAGCCCTGTGCAGAATTCTGGTCCCCTTGCGGGACTGAGCTCCACAAGGAGTGAAAGACAGGCCAAGTGGTTCAACTGGTCAGGGGAGAGGTGCCAGCTGTGCACAGGAGGTAGGCAAGAATGGCCCCTGTTCCAAAGCTACATGGCTTAATTACTGTCTGAGTGTCCACCAGAAAACAGTGCCCTAAAGATCCCTACTGGGTACAGTCAGCAGACCTTTCTGCAGAACTGTAGCTCAGCAAGGTGGTATAATCAGTAGTTGGTGGACTGGGTAGTGCACTCTCCAGGCTGGTGCTAGACCCTGGGAAGATGGTGTCTGGGTCTCTAGCAGACTCTCTTCTCTCCCAGGTGGACTGGATCCCCACTGATTTTCATCACCAGATACTATGTGGGCTCCTCTTCCTGGCCCTGGTGCTCTGGGTTGGGGATCCTGGCATGAGGTTGAGACCCCATGCTCCTCGAGGGAGAGACTTTTGCAGCCAAGATTTTCCTTCAGCTTCTCAGCTGCTGCACATGAGTGCACAGGCGAATCCTTTCCATGTCTCTGACATTCTTACCAGTCTCTATGTGTGTTTTTTCCCCTCGTAAATCCTTGGTATAATCCTTCTGTTCAGCTAGTCTTCAGTTGATTATCAGGTTGATTGCTCTATAATGTAGCTGTGAATCCAGTTTGGCATGGGGAGGAAGTGAACGTAGCTTCCATTTACTCTGCAGCCATATTGGAATCTCCTCACTTTAAAAATTTTTTAAAGTTTGGGGGGGAGAAAAAATGGCAGTGGAGTGAATGGAAGCTAAACAGATGATCTCCCAGGACCAAATGGGAATTACAAATAAATTAAAGACAAATCATTGGAAAAAAGCAACAGAAAAGCAGCGGGAGAGGACCATATAACCAGGGATACTGGTAGGATCTTCAGAGGTGCGAGAGGGTAGTGGGCTGGGAGCCCACGGACAGCAGCAGCCTAAGCTATGAGCAGCGCCCTCGGGGTTAAAATCCCAAGCTGGCTCCACAGCACAGAGGGCCAGGACAGAGCACTAGATTGGCTAAAGCCACTCACCTTGGGCTCCAGCAGAGGGAGGGCAGACTGGACTGGAACTCTGTGGGGACACCCGGGATTTGGAGGCCACTCAGAGTTTTTGCTGAATCACAGCCACACAGAATGGTGGCCAGCTTGCTCCTTCCTGGATCTGTGAGGAGAAAGAACAGCCCCTCCCTCAGAGATTCAACTCCACCCAGGTGAGCCAAAGAAATGCAAATTGAGGCTCATTAACAACCAGCATCTATCCCACCCTCTGGAAATCCTCTTACACTGAACACCTGAGGGCTACATCCCAGGCCCTGAGTAACTGAGACTAATAGCCTCCAGGCAAAAAGCTAGAGGATAACTGAACCTATCCTGGGCTTGCAAATCTATCCAGGAAAGTAAGACTTGACAGTGGTGTTTAACGTGGGCCCTCCTGTGCTCATCCAAACCCAGTAGAGGGAGCCACAAGCAGCAGAACACCAACACCCACAGGGAAAATTTGGCAGGCTCCAAAACCCACTGAGATAGCCAAAATGGTGAAACAAAGAAACAAATACCAAATGAAAGAACAAGAGAACTCTACCGAAGATGAGATAAATGAAATGCAGTTAAGCAAGTGTTAAGCAAGTTATCAGAAGTAGAGTTCAGAGCAATGATATTGAGGATGCTCAACAGCATGAGTAAGGACATCAACACCATAAGTAAAGATATAGAAACATTGAAAACCAACCAAGTGGAAATGAAGAATGACATAATAGAAATAACACATTGGAAGGACTAACCAGCAGAGTAGAAGAAGCTGAGGACCAGATCAGTGAATTAGAAGACAGGGTAGAAAAAAATCAACCAATCAGAAAACCAAAAGGAAAAAACAATTAAAAAACAGGAAGACAGCTTAAGAGAACTGTGGGACAACTGGAAACGTAATAACATTCGCATCATAGGAGTCCCTGAAGAAGAAGAAAATGAGCACGGTTAGAGAATATATTTGAAGAAACAGTCACAGAAAACTTTCCCAACTTGGTGAAGGAAGAAGGCATTCAAGTTAAGAAGCACAGAGAGCCCCAAGTAAGAAGAACCCAAATAGGCCCACACCAAGACACATAATAATTAAAATGCCAAAAATGAAAGACAAAGAGAGAATCCTAAAGGCAGCAAGAGATAAGCAACAGGTTACCTACAAAGGAACCGCCATAAGGCTATCAGCTGACTTCTCAACAGAAACACTACAGGCCAGAAAGGAATGGCATGAAGTAATCAAGGTCATGAAAAACAAGGATCTGAATCCAAGACTACTCTATCCAGCAAGGCTATCATTCAAAATAGAAGGTCAAATAAAGAGCTTCCTAGACAAAAAAAAGGCTAAGGAAATATATTAGCACCAAACCAGCACTGCAAGAAATGTAAAAGGACTGCTGTAATTAGTAGAATAAATAGGAAGAAAAATATAGCCACAATAAACAAAAATGGCAATAAATAAGTACATATTAATAATCACCTTAAAGATAAATGGATTGAATGCTCCAATAAAAAGACACAGAGTAGCTTACTGGATAAGAAAGCATGACTGGCATATATGTTGTTTACAAGAGACCCACCTCACAACAAAAGACTCACATAGGTTGAAAGTAAAGGGATGGAAAAAAATCTTCCAAACATACAGAAAGGAAAAAAAAAGCTGGGGTAGCAATACTCATATCTGATAAAATAGATTTCAAAATGAAGGCCATAACTAGAGACAAAGAAGACCAATACATAATATTGAAAGGATCTATCCAACAGGAAGATATAACCTTGGTAAACATATATGCACCCAATAAAAGAGCACCAAAATATATTAAAAATCTTCTGGAGGACTTCAAAGGAGAAATCGACTGCAATACAATCATAGTAGGGGACGTCAACACCCCGCGGACATCACTGGATAGATTCTCTAGACAAAAAATTAACAAGGAAACAGAGACTCTAAATGAAACACTAGATCAAATGGATTTAATAGATGTCAACAGAGAATTACACACCAAAACTGCAGAATTCACATTCTTCTCAAGTGCACATGGGACATTCTCAAAGATAGACCACATGTTAGGGCACAAACTAAGTCTCTACATAGAAGTTCAAGAAGATTGAAATCATATCAAACATCTTCTCAGATCACAATGGCATGAAACTAGAAATCAATTGCAACAAGAACATGCAAAGACATTTGAAAAATGGAGTCTAAATAGCATGTTATTGAACAATGAATGGGTTACCATGGAGATCAAGGAAGAAATTAAAAACTTACTGGAAACCAATGAAAACGAACACACAACACAAAATCTATGGGATGCAGCGAAAGCAGTTCTGAGAGGGAAGTTCATAGCACTACAGGCCCACCTCAAGAAACAAGAAAAATTTCTAATTGACTGCCTAACCTCACAACTTAAAGAACTGAAAAGCAAACAAAAAGAAAAGCCCAGAGCAAGTAGAAGGAAGGAAATAGTAAAGATCAGAGCAGAAATAAACGACATGAGACCAAAAAAACAATTCAAAGGATCAATGAAACAAAGAGCTAGTTTTTTGAAAAGATAAACAAGATTGATGGACCCATAGCTAGACTCACCAAGAAACAAAGAGAGAGAACCCAAATACACAAAATCTGAAATGAAAGAGGAGAAGTAATAACTGACACCACAGAAATACAAAGGATCATTAACAAATACTATGAACAATTATACAGCAACAAATTGGACAATCTAAACGAAATGGATACATTTCTAGAAACACATAGTCTCCCAAAACTGAACCGGGAAGAGATAGAAAGCTTGAACAGACCAATAACAACGAAGGAAATTAAAGATGTAATCAAGATTCTCCCAGTAAACAAAAGCCCAGGCCTGGATGGCTTCACATAATAAGTTTATTATTATTATTGTTATTAATTTTTAATCCTCACCTAAGGATATGTTTTTGTTTTTTCATTGATTTTTAGAGAGAGAGGCATGGAGAGAAAGAAACATTAGTCAGTTGCCCCCCCCCCACATGCCCCAACAGAGGATGGAACCTGCAACCCAGGTATGTGCCCTGACTGTGAATCAAACCCACAACCCTTTGGTGCATGGGATGATGCTCCAACCAACTGAGCCATCCACCTAGGGCACTTTTAAAATTTTTTTAAAGAAGCTAGGTACTAGACATTGTCAGACCCTGAGGAAGACTATAAGGTGGTAAGACCTGGGCCTCACTGAAGTTTAGCAGAGGAGCTAAGAACAAAAGCCTTCACTCTACCTTCCAACTGGTATTTAAAGATTAAACCTAACAAAAGCAATAGTAGATTGCTTAACTCCTGAGGTATAAAGTAAAAGAGTAGGTGCATGAAAAAGTCACAGTGACCTGCAGTGTTTAAAGTCAGTGAGAGAGTTTTGTACATTCATGTGCCCAAAGTCAGCATGCAATATCACTGAAGATTTAGGTTGGCTTCAGACTGCCAGTACATAGGACTGCATAGTTCTCTGTGCAGGATTTTAATTACACACGCTTTAGGTAATTGGTACACAGGACATAAATAACTCACAGTGTAGTAAACCTGAAATCAAATGTTCCAATGTACATGTTGATGTTTGCTGTGGCTTCTGAGGTATGGTATGATTTGGACACCTTTCCAGAAGGAAACGTTTCATTCCTCTACTCAATACTACATTCACAGAGGCGAATGATCCCTATGTCTTTGCTCACACAGTGGGCTACATGCCCTTGGCCTCATCCATGATGACCTCACACCGGAGCCACTCTGCTCTTGCACAAATCCAGGTTTTCATTCCTCTCAGGACCCAGTCAGTCCCCTTTCATGAATGGTTCTCGATGTTTGCAAATGATTGCAAAGGCGAAATGCCCACTGTGGCTCTTGTCTCCAAAAACAACTTACTCCTCATTGACGACACACCTATTCCCCTTTCCCTCTCTGCCACCTCCCTAGAGGATCTGATTTCCAGTTATTTCTGATAGTATGGTAAATTGCTATAACACATTCTTAAAGACATTTCAAAGTCACTTAAGCCCTGGCCGGTTTGGCTCAGCGGTTAGAGCGTCGGCCCGTGGACCAGAGAGTCCCGGGTCGGTTCATGCTAAGGGCATGTACCTTGGTTGCGGTTCGTCCCAGGCCCCAGTTGGGGTCATGTGGGTGGCAACCAGTCGATGTCTCTCTCGCATCGGTGTTTCTCTCTCTCTCTTTCTCCTTCTCTCCCTCCTGCTCTATCTGAAGATAAATGCAAAAAAAAGTCCTCGGGTGAGGATTAAAAAAAAAAAGTCACTAACTTTTTTCCATCATAAAATAACACATTTTTGGTAGAAAAAAATGCATATACAAATAGGAAAGTTTTAAAATTGTCATTTTCATCCCATATCACTGTTAATATTTTAGTATATTTGCTGCCAGTTTATATACATTTTTCAATCATGATAAATCGGCATGCTAAATTTTTATTAAACATTACAACATTTTTTTGTATTTTTATAAACTCTTGATAAAAACATGAATACAGTGTTCAATTTTCCAACTTACTAATGTTGTGTTGCAGAGATAAGGTGTTCACTGTACTGTTTTGTCTCCCCAGTACACAATAAGATTACGTTTCCAGCCTCCCTTGCAGTTAGGTGAGGGCCTTTATGACTGAGTTATATCGTATGGGACGTGGGCAAAGTGATGCATGCCTCTGCTATGCCCTATCCTTAAAAAGGCCTGCATGATTTGTTAACCTCTTTCCTCTTCCCTTGAAATCCATTTATTCCAAATATCACAGCTGTTAACTGTAATAGAAAGCGTCTGGATTCCTGAGTCACTGCTTGGGGAAAAGCTCACAGAAAGAGCTCTTTAGCTGTATTGGATTGTGCCATTTGTTGTGTCAAACCACCAAAATTTGACAGTTACTTGTTACTATGGAATAACTTTGCCTATCCCGAGTAATATGCATATGCCTGTTTTTGGTAATTGTTTTAAACTTTTTTTTTTTTTTTTTTTTTTTTGCTGCTACATATCACAATATAATGATTACCTTTTGCAATGATTTTTTTCCGCTATTTTAGATTATTCTCTTTGAGATAGATTTCCAGAGGTAAAATTTTTCATCAAAGGCTATAAATTTTAATACTCATTTGTAGTCTCTTTATACCATGCCTCTCTCACAGCATTATTATGTTTACATAATAACTACCCATGAATATGCCTCTTACTCCTATTAGATTGCAAGTTCTTCAATAGCAATGTTATTATTTTACCTACTTTTGTATCTCCTACGACGCAGCAGTGTCTTTCATGTAGTAGGCACAAAAGAAGCATTTGCAGACTACATGAAGGAGGGGCCATGGGTTAAGTAATAGCAATATCGTAGTCATTCTCATGATTTTGGCATTAGTAATGGAAAATTCTATTTCTAGAAGCTTAGTATAGTACTTAAATTTTTTTCTATTTTTGACTAAAACTAGCATAAAGCTAATCTTGACTACTAAGCGTTCAGGGCTTGGGTGAACGTATATTTAAAATTACAGATGAGGCAGTTCTTTCTACCCATTGTTATCATGGCTCTGACTTGAATTTTCGCTATGTAATTTTTTATGTTCAATAAAGCTAAAGACTATTTATATGATATAATGTAAAAAGGAATGTGTTTTAGGTTATTTGAATAACTCATCAAAGCCAACTTTGAATAATTAACCAAGTTGGATTACATGGTTAATCTAGATCATTGGTTTAGTATTTGGTCATGATATCCTAAATAAAGGATCTTACCAATGGTTATATTAATGAGTGTTCAAATTTCATATGAGTAAAAGAGTGATCCATTTTCTATCTATAATGCTATAATTGTAATTGTTCTGTTAGTACATTAATAAAGTATATGTTTATTACATAGATTTAAACACATAGTAGGTCAATTCATACTTCTTGTGTTCTTTAGGCTATATAATTATCTATGTGGCAAACATCAATCACATTTTAATTTACCCATATACAGAGATTGACCTTGTTCATGAGAAAAGACACATCTACACAGATGGAAGGGACAGGAAGAGAGAGGTACAGGCAAAAATACATTTCCAAATGTCCTCTACGTTCTCTGCACAGCAGATGAGATTATTGCTGAATGGTGGAGAAGTGGTGGCCATCTCATCTACTTGTCTGTGATCCTTCTCCACCCTCACGCCCACCTCTGGAACCGTGCCTTTTTGTTCTTGCGTCTTCAATGCCTTTCTTCCTGCCAATTTCTTCCATTCAGCCTGTAAACAAGCTCAAGACTCTTTCACTCCTCCCTCCAAAAGTTCTTGACTCTCACCCTCTCATTGCTTGTTTTGAAAAATGCTTTCTTACATGGCTTCTGGGATGCCACATTCCCCTGGCTTATCTTATGTGACCTCTGTTCTTTTCAGATATTGCTTCCCAGATTCTATCCTCCCCCTCCTTCTCCTCATTCACTGCTGCCTCTTGGAATGTAGGTCTCTCCATTTTAGCTCCTGTCCTAACTAAGGTTTCAGCAGAAAACTATTGAGTGTAATTAACATACTCTTATCCTCAGAAATATATGTTCAGAAGCCCCCCTCCATCCTTCCTCTGCTTGCATTATAGTCAACCTTATAAAATAAAGGGAGAGATTTTTAATCCCACCAAAAATATATGCCATTCAAAAGAAATCTTATTATATTGTATAATACACCACAGTACAACTAGGACCAGAAAGATGAAGATATTTATCACATTATTTTTTACTGCGCTTGGCACATGGGATTCGAATAGTTCACACTCAGGAGGAAGCCATAAAAACAACCACCAGGTCGTCAGCTCCAACTTTTGTAAGGAAACTGGTTTTATTTGTTTTCCTCTGAGAGATTTAATGCAGGCTTAAGACTGTATGAAACCTGAAAAAATGTGAAAGTGAGGAGAGAAGGTTCACATCATAATGTGAAATGCAGTGACATCTATCAGGCTTGGACTTTATGAAGTTCACTTACAGGACAAGTAACATTTCTTGTCCTGCGTGACTGAATCCACTGCAAAATGATCAGAATCCCAGGATGGAGTATGAAAAGGAATGTGAAGATTCTTCAAATGCATATCTGAGAAAACACTGAGAACCTACCAGATTTTTTAATTTAGAAAGTAGAAGGTGTTGAAGTCTTGGACAGTCTGTTTACTTGATGATGCTTGAACTGTGAAAGTCATGATTAATTTCCTGACCTCACACAGTGCTGATGACATCATCCTCCTGCTTCCATTCTCACTCTTCAGTGATGATAATATAATAGGACTTTAATCACTTTGACTTAAAAAAATAACAACTCTAATTCCTCTAATTGCCACAATTACTCAAAAGCTCTGCAGAAAATCTATTTTCAAAATACTCTATAGATGAAAATCCTTGGTATAAAGTCATAAGGACTTTATAATATTAGGAGACTACATGATTCAATGCATTAATATTTGAGAAAGTTTCCCAAAGAAATCAGGAAGCAAATGGTGGTGTTGATAGGTAAAATTAAAGTCAGTAATTTCTCCTTAGATTATATTATTTGTATTAAGAGACCACCATAGTGGGATTCCTCTAAATGAAAGACATTAAAATTCAAGTAGAATTAGTGGACAAGCCAGTGGTTCCTAACCACAGGTGTGCAACAGTGTCATCAGAGGAGTGTGTGTCCCTGTGCTGGCCCCATTTCCGGACATTCTAATTTAATAGATCACAGGGGAGGGCCTGGACCTCTATATTTTAAAAGAAGCTCCACAGAGGATTCTGATGGGCACTCCTCCTTGGCAGCCACTGGGCTGTGTTGGGTATCCTGCACTCTGAGCCAGCCCTGAAGATTAACAAGTGACAAAAATGTTAGGAAAAGCAGAGAGCATAATTTTCAGGTTAGAGCATAGAGCACTGGCAAGTTTTTTATTTTTATTTTATTTTTTTTAATCCTCACCTGAGGACATTTTTCCATTTTTTGTTCAGATAGAGTGGGAGGGAGAGAGAGGGAGAGAGAGAGAGAGAGAGAGAGAGAGAGAGAGAGAGAGAGAGAGAAACATCGATGTGGAAGGGACACATCAAGTGGCTGCCTCCCGCACGACCCAACCAGGGCCAGGGACAAACTGTAACCGAGATACGTGCCCTTAGCAGGAACCAAACCCGGATCTCTCTGGACCGCAGGCCGACACTCTAACCGCTGAACCATACAGGCCAGGGCTAAGTTTTTACTGTGGAATGTAAAGGTATATACAAAATATCACCAACATGAAAACAATAAATGAATAAATTAATGTACTTCATTGGTTCCTAAACCTTTTCATTCCACAATGCAAGTGTCTTTTTCTAAATTGACTGTCACTCAATTTGGTGTGAAAAAAAGCCCAACACTTCCCAACAGAAAAAACTGGGCCTATCCCATCTAGATATTAATGAGGCACATGATTTCACCTGTCATTTAGGGTTCATCATTGCAAGAAAATAAACATACTCCAGCCCGGCCAGTGTGGCTCACTGGTTGAGCGTCGACCCATGCACCAAGAGGCTGCCAGTTCGATTCCCGGTCAGGGCACATGCCCAGGGTGTGGGTCCGATCCCTAGTGGGGGGCATGCAGGAGGCGACCAATCGATGTTCTCTCTCATCGATGTTTCTATCTCTCTCTCCCTCTCCCCCTCTCCCTTTCTCTCTCTCTAAAAATCAATAAAGAAAAAAAATCATACTCCAGTGGAATAAGTAGAAAACTGACTTATTGAAAACCTATTGGAATCCCTGGAAAACTGGAAATCCGGACTGGGAAAGTAGGTGGGGCTGAGGGAGGTCAGGAGCCAAAGCCATGCCAAAGAGCTGCCTGCTCCTCATGGCACCAGCCCCTGGTCCAAAGTCTGGGAGACAGGCTTTCGGTCACCAAATACAGGTCGAGTGCCTATCCCCATGCCAAAGCAGAGGCTGGGAAAGCAAGTAATTTGGGTTTTCAGCCTCCATCGTGGGAGGTAGTTCTGACTGCCACCAAACTCATATGGTAGAAAACTCCTTGAACGAGGAAAGGGGTTCACATATAGGGCAGAATAAAAAGTGTCCTACTTTATTGTTTGAGAAATACGGTTTCTGGTTAGTGAGCTTTTTTTCTGGTTAATTTGTAAGTCGATATGGTCGATGTTTTTGAAATATTAGTGTATTTTTTACTCTGTTAAGTGTAGTAAGATAACTTAATGTTCAAAATGTAGCTCTGTAGTTCATAACCATGTGATCTTGAGGAATTTATGACCTCATTTGAAACTTTTTTCATTTGTAAATATTAATTTCAGGAACTCTTAACTCTGGGGGTTGTAGGTCAAATACATTGGTGCATGGGAAACAATTTGTATATTGAAAACACTAATCATTAAAGATTGTGACTATTCTTTTGGTGCTTAGGCTCATTATTTTCAATTTCACACACTATAGCTATTGATATAAAAGGCAGAGGAAACTGTCCTGACAATTTGTCTCTTTTTCCTAAAAATAAAGTATGAAGAATAACCACTCATTGAAAAATATAATTATTTGAATTCTGATTAAGAAGGGATGCCATTTTATAATTTAGATTAATCTATGAAATTACTGGTTGTGGTAAGGCCCATAGGTTGCAATTCTTTCACGTATTCATTCATTTCCTTCATAAATATTTAAGGCATGCTTACCATGTCCTAGAAAACAAGGCCCTTGCCTTCAAGGGATTCCCAGTCAAGGGGGTGACACGGACAAATAGAGAATTATGACGTTGATGCCCTTTCACTAGAAATGAAAAATTTCAGGTTCCTATTAGTATACTAAATTCACTCCAGTGATCCAGATGAAAACATTACATTTTAAATACAAATGTGGCTAAAATTGGCATGGATTATGATGCTTAAATCCTTTAATTTCACTAAACTAACTGTTAATTTATTTATAAATTTTTGAATGTAAGATTTTGTTAAATCAGACTGGTATTAATTTTGACTATTAATTTATAATCATAATATGATTTGCCATGGCGTGGTTATTCAGCTTTGTAATATGAGAATAGTATGCTTTGTAATGTCACTTAATCCCCTTCGTTTTTTTCTGGTCTAATTTCCTGTGAAATCCCACAGTATACCCTTAAGTTCAGTTACATTAGACTGTTATTTTCTAAACACATTACACTCTGGTGCCTTTGACTATGCTCTTTGCTTACCCTGGAATTCCCTTCTCTGTCCATCAAACTCTTGCTTATTCTCCAAGAGCCAGCTCAAATACCACTCCTTTGTTTAGTTTTTTCCAGTCCTCGAAGCCAGAATTTAGAGTCCTCTCCCTTGAAATTCCCATGAACTTTACTTATCCATTTACTATAGTATTCATTTAATTATGCCTTAGATTATAGTTATTTATTCATAATCTAACACCCATTAATTTAAGCTTTTTGAAGGCAGGGACCATATCTTTTTTGTTTCAGTATCCTCTCAAATATAGTATCTTGCTTGCATTTAATGGAGGAGAGGATTCCCACTTAATTCCTAATTAATTCAGGATCTCTGAAAGTGAGGTAGAACCATGGCATTTTTAAGAAACATTGTCTTAAAAATTTCTACAGTTCCATATATCATTGCTTTCTTTCTTTTGTTTTTAGAGAAGAAGTGAGAAGGAGAGAGAGACAGAAACATCAATGACAGAGAATATCGATTGGCCACCTCCTGCACGCCCCCCACTGGGGATCTGGCCCACAACCTGGGCATGTGCCCTGACTGGAATCGAACCAGCGACCTCTTGGTGCATGGGTCGATGTTCAACTACTGAGCCACACCAGCCAGGCATGTATCATTGCTTTCTATATATCATTTCATTAAAAAACAAAACAAAAAACCGTCATTAGTTTTGCCATGACTAATAAAGTATGAGCTTGGGTTCCTTAACTTGGTACTCATGACTTTTCACAATCTGGCTCCAGACTCCTTTTCAAGCCTTTTGTCCTACTTTTTTGGTATCCTATGCTCCACCCAAATTAAACAGCTAACCATTCTGTGAATAGGGGTTGCCTTTGTTCATGGTATGCTCTCAACTGGAATGTCCTGTTTCTGTTTACGTACTCTGCAAAATGTTACTCAAATGCAATCTCCTTCTTAAAAGTTTCTTTTGGATGTCTTCCTCCTCCTAATATTCATTGCTTCTTAGGTAACTTTTTGATAACATGTATAGTCTTTACGTGTCTAACCTCTTCTGTATGTTCTTTCAAGGGTAGGTGACTTTTCTTATGACTCTTATGTTCCCCACAAGACAAAGCATGGTTCTACAGACCGAATAGCTGTTTAAATGTATAATTTAGTGCATGAATAACCAAGTCTTACTGCACTCATTGACTAACCCATACATTTTGTATAATACCCAGCAGCCTTTAGTCATCTATTTGCCAACAAAATCTAAAGACCATTTGAGAATAGATAAGTCATGTAACTTGACCAAGGCTGAAATCCAACCTTCGCATGTCTCCATTAGGTCTGAATTTGCTTCAGGAATCAGGGTATGAGATGTGGCCCTGCAGCCCAAATGCCATTGGGTGAGTAACCGAGCAAGAAATATTAAACTTCATTATATTGCTTTTTCTTTAATTAAAAAAAAATATTTTAGTACCTAAAGATAATTGGAGTAATTTGAGGGGCCCTGGGACTACTCAAAATGTCTTCCCACATAATTTAAGAATATCTGAAATTTTACTCTCTTTGAGTGATGGGTTATCAACTATTAAAATGCAGATATCCATTAAAATGCAGATGAGCTGTCTCTCATCTACAAGATTATAAACTGCCTCCTAATAGGTAAATCCATGTCCAGTTTTGCCTCTTTCTGTTCTGTTTTTCATCAGAATAATTTATTGAAATGTAAATATGCCCTCTCTACCACCCACAAACATTTTGTCATCTCCTTATTGCTCTGAAGACAACCACAGTGTAAATATCAGGAGGGATGTGGAAGGATGGGGAAAGGTGAGGTAACAGAACAGTAAAACCACTTAATGGTTTTGCTGAGCCCTTCAGTTCAATCATTTGTTCTGAATCTGCTCTTTTGAATCACATCAGCCCAGCAAGGGACTCCAAATGCAGGAATTCATACATGAATGTTGTTTTTTTTTAAAAAAAGTCTTTGAGGTATTCTGCAATGGCTCTCACATTCTGACATAGAAAAATTAGATGGCAGAAGGACAGCTGTGAGATCCTGGGGTGCAAGGTCTAATTTCCAGCATATTATATGTTCAACCAAAAATTCTCTTTGCAATAACAAAGTCAAACCATTTCCCTTGCTTATATGCTATTTTTCTATTGCATCATCTGTGTGGGAACCCAGTGACCCACAGGAAAGTTCCCAACACATCCTGACTTTACCCAGGTGATGAAGCTGAGATGTAGTAAGAAAAATAAATAACTAGGGTCTTAAAATATTCTTCTTGAAAATTTCTTGGTTTCTGGCAGAAGCTAAAGTGGAACATTAAAAACATTATCCAGATAATTAATGCTCTGCTCCTATCTCAACTATGCCCTAAGAATCTCTTTAATAATCACAGATTTTATTTTTTTAAGAGGAGTTTTAGATTTACAGAAAAACTGAGCAGAAAGTACAGGAAGTTCCCATATCTCTTCTCTTGTCCCTGTACAAAGTTTCCCCTATTATTAACATCTTGCATTAGTGTGGTACATATTCTATAATTGATAAGCCAATATTGATACATTATTATTGACTAAAGTCCATAGTTTACATTAAGGTACACTATTTATGTTGTATAGTTTTATGCATTTTGACAAATGTATAATGTTATTATCCACCATTATTGTATCATACAGAATAGTTTCACTGCCCTAAAAGTGCTCGGTGTTCCACCTAGCCACTCCTACTTCCTCCACCTGATCCCCTGGTGAAAAACCAACCAACCAACCAACCAAACAAACAAACTGATTATTTATTGTCTCCATAGTATTGCCTTTTCCAGAATGTCATATAGTTTGATTCTCTCTGAAGATCTTTTTTGAACATATCTTGCAATGCAACTCTGCTGGTGAAAATGTCTCTTAATTTTTATTGGTTGGAGAAAGTATTTCTCCTTCATTTTTGAAGGATAAGTTCACTGGATACCAAATCTAGTTTGGCGGTTTTTGTTTTTTTGTTTTCTTTCAACACTTTACATATTTCACTCCACTCTCTTCTTGCTTGAATATTTTGTGAAGTGATGTGTAATATAATTCTTATTCTTATTCCTCTATAGGTAAGGTGTTTAAAAATTTTTTTCTCTTCCTTTGATTTTCTTCCATTTGAATATGACCTGCTTATAGTTTTTTGTTTGTTTGTTTGTTTTTATCCCACTTGGTGTTCTCTAAGCTTTCTGTATCTCGGTTTGGTGTCCGTTATAAATTTGAAACAATTCTTAGCTATTATTTCTTGAATATATCTTTTGTCCCTTTCTTTCTTCTCCTTCTGGGATTCCTGGTGTTAGATATTTTAAGGCAAAGTTCAGAGTCAGAATTCATAGTAATTAAAAAGTATTTTTTCTTTATTGATTTTAGAGCGAGAGGAAGGGAGCGGGAGAGAGAGAAACATTGATGAGAAAGAAAATCGATGAGAGAGAACACGCCCCCCACTGGGGATTTGGCCCACAACCTGGGCATATGCCCTGACTGGGAATCAAACCAGCAACCTCTTGGTGCATGGGTCAATACTCAACCATTGAGCCACAGTGGCCGGGCAAATTAATAGTAATGTTAATCAACTTTTCTTGTTTTCCTTCTTTTCCACTTTGTTATTTCTTTCTGTATATTGTATTTTTAATTTACTTCAAGTTTTCCTTTAAATTTAAATATTGATTTGGATGAGAAGTTGGTTAAATGGAGGAACCATTAGGCTTGTGGTTGGGGGATCTGGAGTGGGAAGGTGATATGCACCCAGGGGACAGGGATTAGATGAGAATTTTATGAGACTGGAATTTTGAGCTAGACTAGACTGAATTTTTAATGGATGAAAGTGATTGGGAGGAAATGGGTTCTGCCCAATATGTCAATAAAAGACAGATAATGGGAGAATTATAAAAGATAAAACCATTCCATGTTTATTCCCCAAGGTTAGGCTAATCAATACTGGTTGTATTAAAATAAGAAGGAACATGAGACAAAAAGCACAAGTAGGGATAAATGGGGATATTACATAATGATAAAATGAGACACCCATGAACTAAAATTAATTATTATGAGCATGTGTGCATCTAAAAAGCATAAATATACATAAAATAAAAATTGATTACTTTACAGAAATTATAAAATGAATAGAGGGAAATTTTCATATGTATCTCTGATTAATCAACTTTCCACAACACAAATTACAAGTTGGATATAAATTCTGTGCTCAAGGAATAGAGATTACACATTCCTTTCAAAATTACATCATTTATAATACTTTACCACATAATGATTCAGAAAGGAAGTTTCTTGAGATTTCACACATCCTTTGACCAGTATGCAATAAAATCAGAAATCAGTAATAAAATGATACCCCAAAAATGATGTGTTAAAATAATCACAAGGGAAACGTAAAAGAATCACACTTCTAAATAATTCATATATTAAGAACAGGAAATCATAGTGAATTAAAAAAAATATTTGGAAGCTAAATTACAATGAGAGAATTACTTACCAAAATTTGTGGGATACACTTGAATGGTATTTGGAGGGGGAATTTATATTCTTAAGAACACATATTAGAAAACCAAAATGCATTGAAAATTAAGAAACTGCCTAACTGGTGAATGTAGGAAAAAGAAATACAAATGGAAACAAAGTACTAGAAAGGAGGACATGACCAAGATAAAGGAACAATAGTAATGTGACAGACAACTAACAGAGGTGACCCAGAAAAATAAAAGTTGATACTTTGAACAAACAGAAAAGTCTCGAAAGACAAAAATAATGTTAAGAATAAGTAACATGACCACACATGAAGTAAATAATGTTAATATTTTAAAAACATATGTTACAGACTCTAATGCCAATAATTTTGGCATTAAACCAAGTTAAAGAAAAGAAAATTTAACAAAATTGATTTATGAAGAACAACAAAACCCTAATGATAGAACAATCATTAAAGGCAAATTGAATCAGTTTTAATTTAAAAAACAAACAAAAAACAATGCTCCTTCTGCAATAAAGCATGTTCAGAGATATTATAAGCACATTTTACCAAGCCTTTAAGAAATTTACAATTTTTATTTATATAACTTGTTTCAATAAATAAAAATAAAGTCTTGCCCTGACAGTTTTGCCCAGTGGTTAGAGCATTGGCCTGTGGACCAAAGGATCGCAAGTTCTATTCCCGGTTAAGGGCACATACCTGGATTGCAGGTTCACTCCCAGCCCTGATCGGGGTAGTGCAGGAGGCAGCCAATCAATGTGTCTCTCTCAGATGGATGTTTTTCTCTCTCTCTTCTTCCCTCCCTTCCACTCTATCTAAAAAAAAAAAAAAAAAAAGTCTTGACAGAAAATATAGTCAAAGATAGCTCAAGAAAAAAAATTATAGCCCTGGCCAGTTTTGTTCAGTGGTTAGAGTGTCAGCCCACAGACCAAAGAGTCTCGGGTTTGATTCCTGGTCAAGGGCATGTACGTTGGTTGTGGGTTCCGTCCCTGGTCAGGGTCATGTGGGAGGCAACCAATCAATGTGTCTCTCTCACATCAATGTTTTTTTTCCTCTCTCTCTCTTTCTCCCTGCCACTCTCTCTGAAAAAAATCAATGGAAAAATATCCTCGGGTGAGGATTAAAAAAAGAATTATAGCCCATTCTGACTTATAAATATGGATATTCAAAAGTTCTAAAGAAAATATCAGCAAAATAAATCACTATTTGTGTACAAATTGTACTCTGATACCAAGTAGTATTTAATCTATGAAATTCAAAGATGGCTCTGCATCTTTGAAAACATACCAATTTAGATCAATACATTAACAGATTGAAGGAGGAAACCATATAATTATCTCAATATATGAACTTAAAAGTTCAACTTATTTATGATGATAACTAGGATTAGACGGGAACATTCTTCACCTGATAAAAAAGTATCTAAACTATAGCAAATGTTTTACTTAAAAAAGAAACTTCTGAAGTCTCCAGCTAATGCACATTTGCTCCTCTAGCTCCCCTCACCACCCTTCTCCACTTGACTCTGTGCCCCAGGTGCCTAGAGTTGCCATCCATGGCCTCCCTTGCCCACTGGTTTCCATTTGCCATCAGTCAGTGGGAGAACCCCAGATCTGAGAGGAAAGAGAATCACGTCGGAATATATATTCCTCTGTGTTCTTCCATGCAGAGTCATCCTCGGCTGGCTCTGCTCCTTAGTGCAGGCCATTACTCTCCCCAAAGTGATCTGCTTTACATGACAACTATTTTATTACATATATTATTTCATCTCTTCATGCACATACATGTATGTTGTGCCTCAGTACGTTCCTACTCATCCTAATTGGTCCTCATTTATAGCTAATTATGTAAGAATTATAAATCAATTGTGTTCTCTGATATCTATGATCACCACTGGTATTTGCTATATTCCTTACTTGCACATATGAATTACCTACAAGTAGCCAAACAGCCGAAGTAGAGGCTGTCTTCTAATTTTTGCTGGTGTTATTCTTACGATTTCTGATTTATTACTTAATGGAGAGTAGATTCTCAATAAATGATATTCACATCAGTGTAGGAACTACGTATCTTCTGTTTTCTCTATTCTGTAGTAAAACAACTTGTAAGTTCAAAACTGCTGACATATTTACACCAAGCTAATATTTCTTTGCTTAGTTTTGTAATTTTTTCTTAGCCCCATGCTCTTCCCTATCTTCTCTATTTTTGATGTCTTAATGCTCTTTTTTTTTCTTTATTGATTTTAGAGAGAGAGGAAGGGAGAGGGAGAGATAGAAACATCGATGAGAGAGAACATCAATTGATCGCCTCCTGCACGCCCCCCACTGGGGATTTGGCCCACAACCTGGGCATGTGCCCTGACTGGGAATTGAACCAGGGACCTCTTGGTGCATGGGTTGATGCTCAACCACTGAGCCACACCGCCCGGGGAAAACTTTTTTTTTTACTTTATGATTTGTACACCATATCCTGTCAAGTTTATGCTCTTGGTCTTTTTGTTCATTTTCTTTATTATTTCTCTCATCTATTTCTACTTTCCATTTTAATGTAGTTTCCCTGGCAAAATTCTGGATTCTGAGTTTAGATGCTCCTCCTGGGAAATGACTCAGTGTTTTGCTCTAATAAGCCTTTGATATGTATCGCTTAACTGCTGATTTGTTGCAATTTCAAGTCCATTATTCCTGTGATCAAGAAATAATCCCTGTACTTCCTCCCCTATCTCTACTCTCATTGTGTCTTGACTTTGAAGGCTGGAAGATCTCTAGCCACAGGTTTCTGGAAGACCTTTTCTCCACTAGAGCTTTGCAAATCAGAACTTTCAGAAACAAGCTCAATAGCACAGAGAACATAAATGGCCGTTGTGAGTTATCTCTTAAAAATCAGTTATTTTGAAAGCCAATTTGTTAGTCCACAGATAGCAGTATCTAGGTCTAGGATTTAGGGTCACAGATTGGTCTTCAATTTGTGTTGAAGGGAATTAGACCTTTACTGGGTACCAAACATGAAGGTGATAGTATTTTAGTTTAGACAGTGGAAGAAAGTAAAACAATTTTCCTCCTAATTAAAAAACAATGATACATTTGTAATCAATGCCAGACTTGCAGCTGATTTAGTAAATGTTTATTGAGTACTTACTATGTGCCAGAAACCGTTCTTGGTGTCCAGGACACATCAGTGAACCAAGATCCCTCATCTTCTTGAATTTACAATCTAGTGGAGAGGGATAGAAAAATAAACATAAATAACAAACAAACAACATAGCATAAGGTGATAAGGACTATTAAAAAAGAAAAGAAAAAGTAGAACAGATAAGGGAGGAGGAGTATTAGGTGGCTTGCATTTTATAATAGGGTGGTCAATGAAAAGATAACATTTGAGAAAAGTCTTCAAGGAGGTAAGAGATCTGGCTAAGCAGGGTGTCTGAGGGAAAATTATTCCAAAGAGAGGGACCATCCAGGGCAAAGCCCTTAGGCAGAATATGACTGGATGTGTTACAGGAACACAAAGATGCCAGTGTGGTTAAAGTGGAACAAATGAAAGGAAGAATAGTTTAAAAGTGGCCCAGAATGGTAACAAGGAGCCAGACAGTCTAAAACCTTGTAGGCTATTTTAAGGACTTTGGCTTTTATTCTGAGTTAAACAGGGAGCTAATGCAGAGTTTGAGGAAAATATGACCTGAAGGAAAACCAAGTAAAAGTTTACTGCAGTAATTCAGGCAAGAGAGTGTGATAGCTTTGACCCAGGTGATAGCTATTGTAGTGATGAAAGTGGTCAGATCCTGTATATATTTTAGAGGTGAAACCAACAGGATTTGATTGGTTGAAAGTCGATATAAAAGAAAAATAATAGACAAAGATGACTCCTTGTTACCAACACACACACACACACACACACACACACACACACACACACACACAAGATGACTCCTTGTTTTTGCCTCAGACATGAGGAGGATAAAGTTCTACCAACAGATTTGGGTATGGGTGATGGTAGAACAAGTTTGGGGAGAAGATGTTTTGAGTTTGGAATATCAATTAGTCATTCAAGAAGAGATGTTGAATAGGTGTTTGTATATATGAGTCTGGAGTTCAGGAGAACAGTCAAGGTTGGAGATATACATTTGGGAGTTGATGGCATATGGATAGTATTAAAAGAATGAGACTGGATTGGATGATAATAAAGAAATCATCATGTCTAAGTCACGGCCAAATGAATTTGAATAAATTGAACAGGATGAGACCAAATATTTGAGTTAGTTCATTTGCCATAACCAGGTAGGCATTAAAGAGAACTTAGGAAAAAGTTGTCTCACTTATGACAAAGTTCTCAGGCACAATTCTTAGATATGTATTAAAAAGACCATTTATTTTACTGAGTTAAAATATGGTATTAATGAGTCTAAGGTCTGATCCTCATTTAGTCCAGTTTGATTCCTTTAATGGAACAATTCTCCGCAAGCAAAGGAAAAGGTTCTAACACCATAGATTGAGTTCCCCGTTCCAGTCAGCTTCTTAAACATGTGCTTTAAAGGAGATGGACTATAATTGTTTCAGTGGCAGCTCATGAACAACCTCGCCTAAGGAGAAAGTCATTTATCACTAGGACCATATTTATAAGGTCAACTGGAAAACTGAAATAATTAGAATCATGACAACTAAGTTATCTAAATATTTTTAGGTAAACAGTCAGTTGGAGCCTGAATTATTTAGATAATTATGTGTTCATACATACACTTTTTATCCTTTTATAGCCAAGGATCATCTACTTTTTACTCAGTAAAATCTAAAGTAACATGTCCATATTGTAAAAAGATAAAATAGTTGTAAATTATTTTTCCCAAGTTTCTAGTTTCCAAAATAAATATTTCATCAGAAAGTATATTTTCTGATGATTTGTGAAAATATGTGAGTAGAACAAAGACTTTTTCATGGCACTTAAAAATCTAGTTGAGTTTATGCCATCTTTGCCGTTAGTTTTCTTTTTAAGTTTATTGTAAAGAGTCCAGGATTCATTAGATATTTTACAACTCCCTGCTTAGACATAACTCAGTATTCCTAGATAAATATTTAGTTTTGCCAGTTATTATTTCTCCTCTAAAGTAAAACTGTAATTTACTGAAACTGATCACTGCTGAGAAAGAAGGGCTGTCTTTCTACTTCTTCCCATTTCCACAGAGAAGGGGTCTTCTATTCCCCATGCTTTCAGGAGCAGGTATAGCAATGAGGACTTCTACTTCCTCCAACTGGTTCCTCCCACTAGGAGAGGAGTAGCTAGCTAATCTGATTGTCCAGACGCTGGCATTTATCGGGCCATGTTATAAGTAAGTGGGATTACTGTCCCTCAATAGTTAGAAACTCTGTTTATTCAACTGCCTGCCTCATGGAGTATTAAGAAATGAGCTGACCATTGCTAGGTGATCTGCTTGTGAATATCTATTAGCCAGAAGCTTGTAGGTCAAGAGGAATGGCAGGATTTAAACAGCAAATCCTACCATAAAGACAGAGCCTCTTCCAGATTGTAAATTTTAAGAAACAATCTGGATGAATTATTTTTCTTCATTGGTTTTCTTTCTTGGTTCTAGGGACAGATTATTCTATTTGAACATGAGGGCAATTAGTGAAGGGATTTATCCTCATTACCTGATGAAGACTTTGACCAAAAGAGAAGAGCAAAAAGTAGACATGTCATAAATAAGAGAGGTCTGATATAACATTTGTCAACAAAACTTTTGTTCTAAGATGGAACTATTCTAATATCCAGAGTCAGAGGTGCTCTGGTCGGTTAATTGCTCATTACATTCTACCTTTAGTAAGTTAAAAATCTGGCTAATTAGACAATAAGTATTTTTCTATTGGCTATTTGCTTGCGTTTGATTTGGGATTAAATGAATAACAATAACTTTTGGTGTATTTATTTGTTCAGATATATAACTTTTATTTTTATTTCATTTCTCCTACTGGCATTCTATTCAGCTGACAATGCCACTTCAGAGATTAAAATCCTTCAGTGTTTCCTCAGATCTTTTTAAACATAAAATTAAAACTCCTTAATTAGGCACTCTTGGACGTTCAGGAACACATTCCTGACTATCTTCCTCAAATCCAACTACAAAGAGTAGTTAAAGTGAGTTCAGACATCATACGCCTCAGAAGTGATATTTTTTCCATGTCCTGCCTCCTACTTATTTGCTCAATTTTTTTATGTGCTCCAGTTTTTTCCAGGTCTCACTTACCCAGGGCTCTATGTCTTTGGCTCTGTAATTGGGCATGGTCTCTATCTATGGCTCTCCTATGATTTTTGAGAGACTAGTTTAGTTGTGCCTTTCTCTGGCTCATGAGCCCTGCTCCTCTGCTTGACCCTGAGTGTTTGACTTGCTGCTTTCTCTTGTTTTCAGCATTTCCAACATGTCTCTCCATAGTAACCCCCCCCCCCACAGTGCGTACCTCATATCTCCCCTTGCAAACGTAGTGGAATCAGGTGCTTAGTAAGCATGGGACTGAAAAAGCGAGTTCTGCTCAGCCGGAGTGGCTCATTTGATTGAGCGTTGGCCCATGCACCAGAAGGTTGCTGGTTTGATTCCCAGTCAGGGCACATATCTGGGTGTCGGCTTTGGTCCCCAGTTGAGGAGTATACAGAAGCCAACCGATTGATGTTTCTCTCTCATCTCTCTCTGCTTCCCTCTCTCTAAGCATGTCCTTGGATGAGGACTAAAAAAAAAGTGAGTTCTTTGGAAGATATTAATGGCCGGTGCCATCACCCTATGTACTATAAAGGATCAATCAAAAGGAATGGATATTTGGGTCCTTTGTCTAAGCTGTCTCTTTTCTGGACAGAGGTGGCGATACACAGAACAAAATCTCACTCACTAGCTACCTTTACTAACCCCGCTGACCAACTGCTGGATGTTAGCAACTTTATTTTTTATAACACAAGAGAGAATACAATTGATGAGGCCACAGTTTAGACATGATAATACGGATCCTCTCCTGAGGACATACACTGGTTACTTTAATTGTAATATAGAATTAAATATAGAATATGGGCTTCTGGAAGATGTTCTATCATTCTTATATGGATTACTTTGCAGGTAGCAAAGTAATTTTAAACTAAGGGAGTAACACTATGGCAAGCTTTAGGGATTCTTGTTGTCTTTACATTTCCACTACTCAGATATGCTGAAATGCTTCTTAGAATCACAATCATTCTTGTGATTGTGTAGTATCACAGCTAGACAGTGAGGAGAATGAGCATGCCATTATTTAATACAAAAACAGTGAAAAGAGTAGTTTGCTTTGAGGGATATAGTCAATGATTGAACTAGCTGTTGCTGCTTTAGATAGTTTTGTGGCTTTAAATAAATCTGCCAACATTTGTTCTCAGCTTGCTCTCTCCAACAGCTCCTGCCTTGGCTCCATCCCATAATTGTTGAAAGGGGGCTTCATAAATAAGTGTTGTGTAATGGCACTGGTATGTGTTTTGGGACTCTCGGATATTATTTCTTAACCTCTCATCATATTTCATTGTGGACTCTGATTCTTAGCAAAGCAGTGACCCCAGTGAAGTAGCTCCCCAAAGCAGCTCTGATTATTCCAGACTTGGCAAAGCTCATGGCAAGATCTCAGTGTGAGAACCAAGAGGTGAGCTCACAGAATTGGCTAGCAGGTGGCTCTGGAACCGGTGTGGGATCACAATGGAGAGGCAGGCGAAAGCCTGTGGCTGGGGTAGGGTGGTCAACACAAGGAGGAATAGTTCACTTCTAGAAAAGTAGAAGAATTCAATAAGCACGTCTTTTTCAGCAGCACTAACTTTTTGGAGCTATGAAATCATGCCAAATGAAAAGCAAAATAAATAAAGTCTATAAAAGTACCCAAACACAGAGGAGCCAAACTAACTTTCCAGTCACAAACAGGTCAATTTCAGCCAGTTGGCTTGGGCCTCAAGCAGTTCCCTGTAGCTCTAATTAACTGCTTCTCTTTCCCAACTCTTAAAAGACATCTAATAGTTTTTCTAAAAAAGGCAGAGCAATGAAAAAGAAAAAAAAAAAAACACTTTAAAATACTGTTCACTAAATACTTGTTTATGAATTTTTGTCCCCAAACCTCAATCTAAGGACAATACTGAGGGACTGACTTCATTTCCTCATCTACACTCCCCCCAGGTTAATGGATCATATTTTTGGAGAGTGAGGACCTAGGGAAAGAAGCTTATATTTTTAGTTGCTTTCTTCTATCTTTATCCTCCCTAGAAAGTGATTGTGAAAAATCAACAAAATATTATTTAAACTTAGAACTCTGTTGAAGTGTAGTACAGTGTTATCCGAATGTGCCAGCAAAACTAAATGAAAGCCACCGCTTACCAGCCTCATTACTACACAGAGCAACACATTACTAGGCTCTCTTTTCCTGGCTAGGACTTCACCCAGCATCTAACACGTTGCCTTTGGCACAAAGTTGGGGAGACGGTGAAATCTGAGCATAATTTACTCTCAGTCTGAGAGTCTCATTTTCTTGGCTGGGTCCCACAGGCACCCCACTCTCATCTTCTGCCCCTGCCCCTCCATCACTCTCCTAAACTTCCCACCATCTCTCTACATATTAGAGTTTCTGTAAATTCACACTTTCCATCTTAACAGCCAGAATATACAAATACTTTCCAATTGACACCAATCTTAGACTTTTTTTTTTTTTTTTTTTAGAACTGGATGGAAGGAGTAAATGTTGCAAAGATTGAGGCTCAAGATTAAAACTGAAATGGGATCAGGATCAATTTCCTTCTCAACTGTATACCTCTCACTACTATGATAGTGGCTGGCTTTAGAGTCATCGTATTTGCATACTTCTGGGACTCATATACTATTTGAAATTACCAGGAGCTTGATTTGTGTTGGGACAATGTCTGAACCTGGCGTGAAATACTTGGATAGGTGAACTGAAATCAGGGATTCCTTGGAGAACTCCATAGTGAAAACCAAGATTAAACATTATTTTTCCATGTCCAGTTCTAGGTAGATCAAAACGCTTGCTAATGGGACTTTTCATAAAAAAATGGCTTTGGAATCTGGGATCTGGGTTATATTTGGGGCTGGTTCAACTATATTTTGAGGTCTTATATTTTGGCTCAACCTGAAAAATACACCCTAATGGTGTACTCTACTAGGGAACATTGAATGCTGTTGTAAAAAGAGATCAATTGAAGGAAAACAAAAACCAACAGATCATGTGATATGTAGTAAACAGAAGTCACAATGTCTCAGTCATAGGAATTGTTCTCTCTCCCCTCAACTATAGTCACTAGAGGATAAATTCTCATATTTGGGGATCGATTAGATCACTGGCTTAGCCTTGTTCTCATACTTTATCCCTTAAAAAAATTTTTTTTTCTTTATTGATTTTTAGAGAGGAAGGGAGAGGGAGAGAGAGAAACATCAATGAGAGAGAACACTGATTGGCTGCTTTCCTGCATGCCCCCCCCCCCCCACTGGGGATTTGGCCCACAACCTGAGCATGTGCCCTGACCGGGAATTGAACTGGAGACCTCTTGGTGCATGGGTCCATGCTCAACCGCTGAGCCACACTGGCCGGGCTACTTCATCCCTTTTAATGGAATTCTTCCTTGTGAGGGTTCCTACTGGAATTTGTAATGATGCCAGCTATACTGCTTATTTATCATTCTTAGAGATCCACCAATGGGTGAATTCAGTACCTCCTTCCCTCAAGCAACATACACTCTCTGTTGTGAGGGCAAACAACTCTCCCTGGACACTAACTTCAACAGGGAAATTTCCCTTTTCCTCGAGTGGTCATCAATTCCCATTCCATCCTTTTTGGCATGTTGCCTACCTCCAAAATAAACTTTATATCCTTTTTAGATCCTGGCCCCTACAGACAGTTTTTCATCCTCTAAGAGACACTGTCTGGGCCTCTAGGCCACTGAGGTAACTGGCTTATATCTTCTTTCTGTCTCCTCAGTATACAGTTAAAGATATTACTGACCAGCCCAGTAAATGTGTGGTTTTGGAGGTATACATTTGGCCAACAGTATACTAAAGATTTCCAAATCTATTTCTGTAGCTAAACCTTTCCTTGAACTCCAAATCAAAAGACTTAGTGTAGAAGATGCCATCACTGCCTCATTGATAGCCCCTTGGCATGCATTCTCTATGCTGATGGCTACTTACAGGAAACACCTGCTACTCTCCACCTGTGGGCTTTTTTTTTTTCTTCTGGCTTCAAGAGGAGGTTCATCCTGTGCATGAGGCAAGCTAGCAGAGCTGGGAGAGTTAATGACTTCAGAAACAGCTTTCAAACAATGCTGGTGGAGATTCGATAACAACCCCAACAACTACGCCTAGGTTGCGGTACCTCTATAAGGTATGTTCTACACCATCTCCTAGAGTTTTACCAGTGATACCAAACTTTAATTTCCTCGCCTTTAGTGGTTGTAACTGGCTTGACAAAGCACATTTTATGGGTTTCCTTCCCTTCCCCACCTCATTTTCTCACTAACCTACTGATGTTTTCCAGGACCACTTCCAAAATACACCAATTTGATTTTTGTCTCAGAGTCTATTTATGAACTAACCCAATGTAAAGCAATCAAGCAAATTACAAGACTTTTTAACCTGGCTATATCACTGACAGGTACCTTGAGAATAATTCATCCCAAAACAATTTTATTATCTTCTACTTTCAATCTGCTCTTCGTCCTTTATGCTCAGTTCTCTACCCAACAAGTCACTCACGCACACATTGTCTCAAAGCCAGTTTGTCACAAATCCTACAGTTCTACCTTGAGAATAATTTTTCTTTTCTTTTTTTTATCCTCACCAGAAGACATTTTTCCATTTTTTGTTCAGATAGAGTGGGAGGGAGACAGAAGAAGAGAGAGAAACATCCAGGTGAAAGGGACACATCGGGTGGCTGCCTCCTGCACGATCAACCAGGGCCGGGGACAAACTGCTCCGAACCGAGGTACGTGCCCTTAGCGGGAACCAAACCCGGAGCTCTCTGGACCGCAGGCCGACGCTCCAACCGCTAAGAAGCCAGCCAGGGCTAGAATCTTTTCAAATCTGTCCCTTCCTTTTCATCCCCACTACTGCTGTTCCACGTCATGTTCTTCTCTCTAACTTCGAGTTTAGCTTGTTTATTTTCCAGTTCTTTGAGGTATAAGGTCAGGTCATTTACTTGAAATCTTTTTTTAATGTAGGCATTTATCATAAAATAGTGATGCAGGAGAACCCAACTTCCATGTCCCCCACAAAGATCAATGGTTGTCCAGCTATCCATAACAAAAACAGCTCCAGGAGACCTCTAGGTCCACTTAGGAAGTTTTAGCAACACCGTGAAACAAATAAACACACAAACAAACCCAAAAAACACTAGAATAATTACACAAGCAGAGAAGGAAGACACCTTCATTTTGCTCCCATTACCCCATCCCCATAGCCATCACGGGGGCCATGTTCAAGGCCAAGAAGGAATCTCCTGGCTGGAAAAAATCCCACTCAGCAGAAAAGGACGAGCTGGTTGAACACAGCTTCTTCACCCTCCCTGGCGCCAAGGTCCCGCTTCGGTTCAGTGCCGCCAGACTGGGTCCACTGCGCCCGCCAGGCACCAGGAAGCAGACACGCAGTGGGGGCCTGTAGGTTGGTCTGCGGGGCCATCAGGCCTTGGCACTGGGTCAGCCGATGGCCTGGAGTCGCGGCAGCTTGGGTGCTGGTGTGGGCCCAACGCCCGGGTCCGCGGGGGTCCGCCTGGCCCTGGGCCGGCCAGGAGCCTGGGTGCGCTTCGCTCCCGAGCCTGATTGGAGGGGCTGAGGAGAGCCGGGCCCCTGGCCTGGGTGCACTTGGCTCCCGAGCCCGATCGAAGGGGCTGATGGAGCCGGGCCCCTGGCCTGGGTGCACTTCGCTCCTGAGCCCGATCGAAGGGGCTGATGGAGCCGGGCCCCTGGCCTGGGTGCACTTGGCTCCCGAGCCCGATCGAAGGGGCTGATGGAGCCGGGCCCCTGGCCTGTGTGCACTTGGCTCCCGAGCCCGATCGAAGGGGCTGATGGAGCCGGGCCCCTGGCCTGGGAGCACTTGGCTCCCGAGCCCGATGGAAGGGGCTGAGGGGAGCCGGGCCCCTGGCCTGGGAGCACTTGGCTCCCGAGCCCGATGGAAGGGGCTGAGGGGAGCCGGGCCCCTGGCCTGGGAGCACTTGGCTCCTGAGCCCGATGGAAGGGGCTGAGGGGAGCCGGGCCCCTGGCCTGGGTGCACTTGGCTCCTGAGCCCGATCGAAGGGGCTGAGGGGAGCCGGGGCGCCAGGGGCCCACAAGGGCCGTGCGGGCCTCGGGCTGTGCTCAGAGGCGCCGGAGCCTGGAGAGGCGGGAGTCCGCCAGCAGCGTCTGCCCTCCAGAGCCCTCCAGGCTGGGAGCCAGCTGGCGTTGAGGTGAGTCCCTGGGGCCTGGAGCCTGGAGGAGACTGTTCCCGCAGGAGTGGCTGGCACGGGGTGGGCAGGGAGCCCGGTGGTGGGAGCCTGAGGCTCGGGAACTGCCTGCGGCCTTCAGTGCTGGCGAGCGCTGGGGAACATTGGGTCTGGTTCGGGGTAGGTTCCGGAAGGAGACACCCGGTGCTGGGGAGGTGGCCTGGTGCTGGGACAGGCTGGCCGGGGTCCCTGTGACCTGGGAGCTCCTCCCACGGAAGGGTGTTCTCTCCTGGCCCTGGGCCTCCGGCCTGAGGGAGGCAGAGGGGTGGAGTGACTTTATATTTCTTACCCTCCTCAAGGCATTTTGTTTATTTCTGTGTTCACCCAAGTGCTGCAGTCCCTTACCTGGAACCCTTGGCTCTTGTGAAGGTGTTTTCGTGCGCAGATAGTTGTGTCTTGGGATATATAGTTGTGTATCTGTAGGTGCAAGAAATTACCATGCCACCATTTTGCTGACGTCACTTCTAAAATATACCTTGAAATTAGGTGTGTGGACCCTGAGAAAGAAGATACCTACTAAGGAGGGCTCTCAGTGGCTTAACTGGGCTAAAATGTAAAAAACAGATGTGCTGTATCACAGTTGAGCTGTTTGAATCAGGTTTTCCTCATCAAACCCAAAATTGAGAATTCCCCTTGGCCTTGAATTGGCACCAATGACCAGAGTTGACAGGTAGTATATATCCTTCAACCTTGTTTTCTTTTTGCAAGAGTGCTTTGGATAGCGTCTTTGCTTTGTGATATGAATTTTTAAACCAGCTTATCAATTTTTGCAAAAAGTTGATGGGGTTTTAGTTGCGATTGCAATTAACCCATATATCAATAAGAGGATAAAGTTGACAGATTATTCCACAGTTTCTCTTTCCATTTATTTAGATCTTTAGTTGTTCTCAGCAATGTGTTTAGTTTTCTTTGTAAAAACTTGTATTTTTATATATCTTGCATATCTTTTGTTAAATTTATTTCTTAGTTTTTTAATGCTGTTATGCATGGACTCTTTAAAATTATATTTTTAATTGCTTATTGCTGGTACATAAAAATATAATTGTTTTTTGTAAATTAATCTTTTATCCTGTGACCTTGCCTTATTTACTTATTCATTCTGGTAGTTGTTTTGTAAATTTTCTTTAGGATTTTTAAAAAATGTAAACAAGTATCTGTAATGGAGATATTTTTACTTTTTCATTTCTGATATTTATAATATTATTGTTTATTTATTTTTCTCACCTATCGCAATGGCTGCTATCTCCAGTATCATGTTGAATAGAAGTGGTGAGATTGAGTATCCTGGACTTTTCTCACTCTTTGGGTAAAAGTGTTTGTAGTTCACCATTAAGTATGATGTTAGCTGTAGGTTTTAGAAGGTATTCTTCATTACCTTGAGGAATTAGTTTGCTGAGATGTTTTTACTTGTTTGCTTTTTAAATCATGAATGAGTATTGAATTGTTTCAAGTGCCTTTTCTGCATCCTTTGAAGTGATACTGTTTTTCTCTTTTATTGTTAATATGGTGAATTACACTGATTGATTTTCAAACTTTGTATCTCTGGGATAACCCTACTTTGTAATTCATGGTAAATATTTTTTATATTGCTAGAGTCAATTTGCTATTAGTTTAGTATTTTTACATCTATAGTCATTAGAGCTGTTTTTATTTAATATTTATGAAAACATTTGTCAACTTTTGGTATTAAGGTTATATGCTGGCTTTATAAAGTAAGTTGTAGTGTTTCTTCTTGTATATGCTGCAAGAGTTTTTGTATGATTGGTGTTATTTCTTCCTTAAATAGAGAATTTACCAATGAAATAATTGGGCTTGGAGTTTTCTTTGTGTGAAGGTTTTTGATAATTTACTTTCTTTAATAGATATAAGGCTATTCTAATTTTCTACTTCTTGTGTCAGTCTTGGTGTATTGATTTTTTTTTAAAAGGAATTTGTCCATTTTATCTAAATTATCATATTTATTGGCACAAGTGTTTTTTTTTTTTTTTTTTTTTTTTAAATCTTGGTTAGTCTAGCTAGGGGTCTTCAATCTTATTGATCATTTTTATTTATTTATTTATTTATTTATTTTCTATCCTTACCTGAGGATATTTTTCCATTTATCTTCAGATAGTGTGTGAGGGAGGGAGGGCAGGAGAGAGAGAGAGAGAGAGAGAGAGAGAGAGAGAGAGAGAGAGAGAGAGAAAGAGAGAAAGAGAGAGAGAAACACTGACGTGAGAGACACACATGGATTGGTTGCCTCCTGACCAGGGCTGGGGATGAACTGCTACCGAGGTACGTGCCCTTGGCTGGAATCGAACCCATGACTACTTTGGTCCGTGGGCCAACGCTCTAACCACTGAGCCAAAATGGCCAGAGCTTGTTGATCATTTTAAAGAACCAGCTTTTGTAATAAAAAAAAAGCCTGGTACTGGCACAACGACAGGCATATAAATCAATGGAATAGAACAGAGAACCCAGAAATTGACCCAAAACATTATGCTCAATTAATATTTGACAAAGGTGGCAAGAACAAACAGTGGAGTAAAGACAGTCTCTTTAATACATGATGTTGGGAAAATTGGACAGCTACATGCAAAAAAATGAAACTAGATCATCAACTTACACCATACACAAGAATAAACTCAAAATGGTTAAAAGACTTAAATGTGACTCATGAATACATAAAAATCCTAGAAGAAAATGTAGGCAACAAAATTTCAGACATCATATGCAACAGAATTTTCACTGATACATCACCTAAGGCAACAGAAACAAAGGAAAAAATGAACACATGGGACTACATCAAACTAAAAAGCTTCTGCACAGCAAAAGAAAGAACCATCAAAATGGAAAGGGAACCCACTGTACAGGAGAGCATAATCGCCAATGATACATCAGATAAGGGGTTAATTTCCAAAATATATAGAGTGCTCATACAACTCAACAAAAGGAAGACAAAGAACCCAATTAAAAAATAGGCAGAGGAGCTAAATAGACACCTCTCCAAAAAGGACATACAAATGGCCAAGAGATACATGAAGAAATGCTCAGTGTCACTAATCATCAGAGAGATGCAAATTAAAGCAACGATGAGGTATCACCTTACACCTGCCAGAATGGCTACCATTAACAAATCATTAAACAACAAGTGTTGGCAAGGGTGTGGAGAAAAGGGGACTCTAGTACACTGCTGGTGGGAATGCAGACTGGTGCAGCCACTATGGAAAACACTATGGTGTTTCCTCAAAAATTAAAAATGAAACTGCCATTTGATCCAGTGATCCCAATTCTAGGAATATATCCTAAGAAGCCTGAAACACCAATCAGAAAGAATATATGTACCCCTATGTTCATAGCCGCACTATTTAGAATAGCTAAGATATGGAAACAGCCCACATGTCCATCAATAGATGAGTGGATAAAAAAGCTTTGGTACATACATACAATGGAATACTATGCAGCTGTAAGAAAGAAAGATCTCTCATCCTTTGAGACAACATGGAGGGACCTCGAGAGTATTATGCTAAGCGAAATAAGCCAATCAGAGAAAGACAAATACCACATGGTCTCACTTATTTGTGGAATATAATGAACAAGGTGGGCTGAGACTGACAAACCTCAGAGAAGGAGGGCCGGAGGGATGGATGAGATGAACCAAAGAATTATATGCATGTATGCATAACCAATGGACATAGACAACAATGCTAGGGGGTTGGGGGAGTGGGATGGGGAGGAGGGGGTGTAGGGGGAAAAAAGAAATATTTGTAACAAAAATAAATTAAAAATTGGATGAAAAAAAAAAAAGAACCAGCTTTTGTCTTTGTCAATTTTTGTATTGTTTTCTATTTTGTTGATTTCTGTCCCTTATTATTTCCCTTGCATTTTCTTATTTTGTTTAACTTTTGCTCTTTATTTTTTGATTCTTGAGTGGAAACTTAGATAATTAATTGTTTACCATTTTTCTTTTAAATATAATATGTAAAGATAATTTTGCCATTAGGCACTCTTTTAGCTACATTCCACAAGTTTTTTGTTTGTTATGTTAATCCTCACCCAAGGACATTTTTCCATTGATTTTTTAGGGAGAGTGGGAGGGAAGGAGAGAGAGAGAGAGAAACATTGATATGAGAGAGACACATCAATTGGTTCCTCCTGCACTGGGGCTGGGGATTGAACCTGCAACCAAGGTACATGCCCTTGACTGAAATTGAACTCGAGACCCTTCAGTCCATGGGCCAATGCTTTAACTGCTGAATCAAACTGGCCAGGGCCATTCCACAAGTTTTTATGTTACATTTTTTATTATTCAGTTTGAACTATTTTCTGTTTACCCTTGTGATATTTTCAGCTCACAGACTATTTAGAAATGTGTTGTTTATTTCCAAATTTTGGTATTTTGCTAGATATCTTATTGTTAATTACTTTCTAATTAAATTTTATTGTGGCAAGAGAACATATTTTATATTATTTCAATCCATTTATCGAGACCTCACAGCACATGATATGTTTTGGTGAACATACTATGTGTAATTGAAGAGGACATGTTCTATAGTTTATGGGAATAGTCTTTTACAAATATCAAATAGGTCAAGATGATCAGTAGTGTCATTGAGATCATCTATATCTCTATTAATTATTTGTTAATCTATAAATTGTTGAAAGAGGGGTGTTAATATTGTTAACTATGAGTGTGAAACTGTTTTCCCTTAACTTTGAATTTTTTCATGTATTTTCAAACCCTGTTATTAGCTGTGTTCACATTTATGAGTTGATGTGCTTGAATTCACCCTTTTATCATTATGAAATGTTTCTTTTTATCTCTGATAATACTCTTTACAGTGATATCTATTTTTAGCCGATATTAATATAGTGACTCCAGCCATTTAAAAAAATTTTAAATATGTTTTTATTGATTTTTTTAGAAAGAGAAAGGGAGAGAAATAGAAATGTCGATGTGAGAAACATCAGTTGGCTGTCTCCTGCGCGCCCCCTATGGGGGATGGAGCCCACAACCTGAGTATGTGCCCTGACTGGGAATCTAACCAGGCAGGACCTCTCAGTCCATGAGACAATGCTCAGTCCACTGAGCCACACTGGCCGGGTGACTCCAACCATTTTATGCTTACTATTTGCAAGGTTTTTTTTCTCATCCATTTACTTGCGTAAAGTTTCCATCTCTCTGCTAACATTGCCCATTTGTTATTTCCTGTTGCCTACCTTTTCCATTAGAGCCCTTAATATATTAATCATAGTTATTTTAAATTCCTGTTGGATAATTCCAACATCTGTGTCATATCTAAGCCTGGTTCTGATGATTGCTTTGTCTCTTCAGACTGTTTGTTCTTGCATTCTGACATGACTTGGAAACTTTTTATTGAAAGCTGGGTATGTTGTTTTGGGTAATAAAAGAACTAAGGTAAATAGTCCTTCAGTGTGAGGATTTATGGTAATCTAGCAGGGAGTTTAATGCTTTGTGTAGCTGAAGTGTTGGAGATTTCAAACTCCTCCAGGGCCGTCATAGTTGTCTTCCCTGTTGATTTTGAGCTTCCCTGAATACTCCTCCCAGAGAGTCTGTCCTGCAGCTCTTCCACGTGTGACTGGCTGTCACTGTACTAGCACCTGCTGACTTGATAGTAAGTGTGGCGGAGGGGGATGTTCTGTAATCTTCTGATTAAATCTTAGTGTTTTAGTGAGTCTATGTCTTTCGAGTGTGACCTTCATAAGTGTTTATCCAGTGATATAACTCCCCTAATCCCACTCCTATTCCCTTCCCTGGCAATAGTATTCCCAATCTATTTCCTTGAAGCCCTGACCTTTGCTGACTATTTTTTCCCCTGTTGTTGCTAGGTGAGGTGGGAAGTTTAGAGGTGGTTGGGGTGGGAGAAATGTACTTCTTCTAACTGAGATATGGCACGGGCAAAGTTAATTTTTCGTGGCGAATAGGTCTTTGGTATGAAGAATGCCGTGGTCGTATTTCACAATAATTATTTCCCCCTACCTCTGCCAGCCAGGAGGTGATCTTTCCCGAATCTTCATTGTGAGGACATGGTGGAGTTGTGGAGTTAAAAGTTATGACAATGTGCAATTTTCAGGAGTTTCTCACTCTCAAGCTATCCACATTTGGCCTTCAGCAAATTGCCACAATTACTAGTTAAGAGTTACTACCAGTGGATGACTCCAGCAGCTTCTGCTCCAGGTAATGACATCTTGGCTGTGTCTCTCTGGAGTTGCCTGTCTCTCCAGATTGTGGGCTGGTGGTTTGCCCTCTCAGGTCATTTCTTTAATGGGCCTAAGAAAAATCACTGATAATTAGTTTTTCAAGCTTTTCCTTTTATATGGTTGGGGGGTGATGACTTCAAAGCTCTTTACTTATCAGAGCTAAATGGAAATCCTGGATTCATCCATTTACTTTCATCCTATCAGTGTTTTCATATTTGCAGCACACCTCTTCTATTTATAACTGGATCTTTATTCTATTTTTTTTTTCAATCCTCCTCTGAGGACATTTTTCTATTAATCTTCAGATAGAGTGGGAAGGAGGGAGAGAGAGAAACGTCTATGTGAGAGAGACACATCCACTGGTTGCCTCCCGCATGACCTCGACCAGGGCCAGTGACGAATTGCAACCGAGGTACATGCCCTTGACTGGAATCGAACCTGCGACTCTTTGGTCCGAGGGCCAATGCTCTAACCATTGAGCAAAACCAGCTAGGGCTGAATCTTGATTCTTTATCTGTCCTGACAATCTCTGCCTTTTAATTATTGATATGGTTGTATTTAAATCTACCATTTTACTATTTGTGTTTTGTTTCCTCTTTTTGGGTTCTTTTTTGTTCTTTTCTTCCTGCTTTCAACTTATTTACTAGTTTTTAGAATTCCATTTTACTTTATTGCCTTTTTAGTTATACTGTTTATATTTTTATTGCTCGCTTTAAGAATTTTATTAAAAAATTTTTTTTTCTTTATTGATGTTATAGAGAGAGAAGAACGGAGAGGGAGAGAGAGATAGAAACATCTATGAGAGAACATCGATAGGCTACCTCCTGCATGCCCCCCACTGGAGATTGGGCCCCCAACCTGGGCATGTGCCCTGACCAGGAATCGAACCAGTGACCTCTTGGTGCATGGCTCGATGCTCAACCACTGAGCCACACCGGTTGGGCGCTTTAAGGATTTTAATATACATGCTACAGTTTAACTATTTGTTTGCATTAATGTTATATTGCTTGACATTAAATGTGAAAATATTGCAACAACATAATTTCATTTGCTCTTTCCCAAATCCCTTATACTGAAATTGTTATATATTTTACATCTGAAGACATTATAAATGCCACAAGAAAATGTTGTAATTTTTGTTTTAAATAGTACCATGTAGTATAAAGAAATTTAAAACAAAAATATTCTTTTATATTTACGTATGTAGATATTTGCCATATCCTATGTTCTTCCTCTCCTGAACATCCAAGTTTCTGGATTATTTCCCATTAGGCTGAAAAACGTCTTTTGGCATTTCTTGTACTGCAGATCTACTAGCAATGAATAATCTCAGTTTTCTTTTATCTAAAAATGTCTTTATTTTACCTTTATTTAGTATCTTCATTGGTTATAGAATTATTGGCTAAGTATCTTTTCTCAGCAGTTTAAAGATGTTCCAGTGTCTTATATTTTCCATAGTTTTTGATGAGGAATTAGCTATCATTTGTATCATTTGCCTCCATATGGAATAAGTCATTTTATTCTCACTACTTTCTAGTAGTCAGAAATTTTCTCTTTATTTTTGGTTTTCATCTGTTTGGCATTCTTAGGCATGGCTGCCCTTGTGTTTACCTTGCTTGGAGTTGTTGAGCTTTTTGCATCTGTAAATATATGTATTCTATCAAACTGGGGACATTTTCAGTCATTACTGTTTTCAGTATTTTTTCTACCTCATTTTCTTTCTCTTTTGCTTCTTGGACTATAGTTACGTGTATGTTTTACAGGTGGCTGAGACACTTTTCATTTTTTTTCAATTCTTTTATTTATTTATTTTTTTACTTTTTTAATATCTTTTTTTATCCTCACCTGAGGACACTTTTTTTTTTTTTCATCTATCTTCAGATAGAGTGGGAGGGAGAAAAGGAGGAAGTGAGAGAGAGAAACATCGATGTGAGAGAGACACATCGAGTGGTTGCCACCCACATGACCCTAACCGGGGCAGGGGACAAACTGCAACCGAGGTACATGCCCTTAGCAGGATCCGAACCCAGGACTCTCCGGTCCGCGGGCCAAAGCTCTAACCGCTGAGCCAAACCAGCCAGGGCCATTTTTTTCAATTCTTTTTACTCAATTCTTTAAATTTTTAAATTTTTTCTGATCTATCTTCAATTCCATGACTCCTTAGGTGGCTCCATTTTGCTTTTAAGCCCATCCAGTGAATTTTTAAAATTTCAGCTATTGTGTTTTTCAATTCTAAAATTTCCATATGAACATTTTATAAGTTCCATTTCCCTGCTGAGATCTTTTCATTTTATCCCTTTCATTCATTGCAAGCATATTTTTCTGTACATCCTTGTACATAGTTACAGTAGCTCCTGTGAAATTATTTTCTGCTAATTTGAACATGTGGGTCACCTCTGGGTCACTCTCTATCAGTTATCTTTTTCTCTTGAGAATGGCTTACATTTTTCTGATTCTTCACACATAATTCTGGATTATATCGTGGGCATGGTAAATACATTTTGGAGACGCTAAAGTATGTTATATTTCTCTTAAAAGTTGCATTTATAATGTTGTTTTATCATGAAATTAGCTTGATATTTTAAAATTCTGCATCGTAACTCCCAGCTTCAGTTTCAGTTTGGTTCTTTAGTGTAACCTGGTTGTTTGGAGTCTGCTCTGCACATGCCTAGTTCAGGGTCAGATGCAGTGGTTGACAGAGTTTATTCACTAACTTTGAGGCTCTCTCTGGTTCTCTCCTTTCTGAGATACCATCTTCACTTTCTAGTGGCTGTGGTTTCAGCAGACTCTCTACTCTGGTTCAACCCAGACAGCCGGTGTGTTTTCTATCAGAGTTTTAGCTGCTGTGCTAGGTGTCAGCCTTGACCTGCACTACGCCTGAGCCATAACGTTGATGACTCAATCCTGAAATTTCCTTCTCCCAAGTATCAACTCCCATCTGGAATCTGCCTGCTGTTTTCACTCTCAAGAGCTTTCGGGTCCTTGTAATTGCCTCCAGTTTATAATTTTTATATACAGAGATTAGATAGGAAGTGGAACCTTAATAGCTCTTTTAAAGTTCTCTCTGACTGTAATTCCAACACCCTTATCATTCCTGGGGCTATTTTTATTGGCTGATTCTACTTCTGGTGTTGGTTACATTTTCCTGCTTCTTTGCTTTTTAAGAAATTTTAAATTGTTTTTTGGGCATTGTAGATGCTTGCTATCTTCCTTCAAGGAGCTTTGAATTTGGTTCTGTGGGTCTGATTTGTCGTCATTTTAGCCTTAGTGTAATCTTGCTCCTAAGCTGTGGACTTTCTGGGAAAATCAACTGAATGCCTGGAGTGTTTAGCAATAGCTCTCCATTCTGGATGGTTCTAGCTTCATCTTCCAGTCCTGTGTGATGTCTGGAATATTCGTAATTCCGAGATCCCTGAAGTTAATTTCTGTGAGTACTTGCAGAATCTCTCCATGTATACATTGGTGTTGAGCCAAAGCTCAAGGAACCTCTATGAAGATTTCTGGAGTTCTTTTTCTGCATGGCTCCATCCTTTTAGGATCTGCCCTGCAAATTTCATCTGTCTCCTAACTTCAGAAAGATCACCATGCTCTCTTTGGGGATATGTTTTCCTGGAACACCATCTGGAAAATGATTGTGGGCAGAAAGTTGGTTGATTTGAAGCTCACCTCATTTATGTCCTTTCAGAGATCACAATCCTGCACTGCATGTGTCCTGTATCGGCAAATTATTTCATATATCTTGTGTACTTTTATAGCTATTTGTAGTGGAGGGCTAGTCTAATACCAGTTCTTTTGTTACAGTTGGAAGTGGAAGTCCCTGTTTCCATAAAAGCTGAACAAATGCAAATTGTTAGGTCTTACCGCAAAGACCTTGATTAAATATGTTTGTAAAGGGACCCAGGGTCTTCATTTAGTAGCCTTCCCCTTTTCATAATAATTTTGATGTAGGTAGAGTGTCATACTGAGATAGAGCTAGGAAAAATGAAACAATACCATCTAAAATTTATGTTTATTGTAATTAAAGTCAGATTGGAGGCCAAATGTCAGCATGATCATAACTTGAGTAATTCAGATAAAATCAAGAAAGGAGGTCAGCAGTGAGAGACACAGACCTTTTACAAACTGGCAGGGGTCTGATTGGAATCTGGGACCACAGAAATTAAAATGCTGTTTGAAGTATTAACTGGGAGTAACTGGAAACAGAAGAGGAGACTCTTCCTGCCCGATGGGGAAGATGCTGGTAGATGCACAGATTAAGGAGGCTTTGTTCTAGATTTGGCCTCTGGTCACTCACGACATGGCCCTTGAGTACAAACTAAGGGTATTCCTTCTGATCTCTGGTGCCACGTTTCTCACCACAAAACTTTGCAGCCAAGTGTTCCCCAGGCTCCTGGGAGAACGGCAGGTTCCTCTAAGCAGCGCTGCCATGCTTCTTGGCAGATAGTGCTGTTTATGTCAACCTGCTCTCAAGAGCTGTCTGAAAGAGTGAAGGGATTTGCTGTTCAAAGGAGATGAAAGGTTGGAAGAGGCCAAAGATCTTAACTCAGAGAGAACCCATTAAAAATATTTTGCCTTGTCAGAGCCGGTCTTTATGCCAATTCTGTAAAAAGGAACATCTAAAGACACAGATTTATAAAAAGACAGAATGGCAGGTAAGAAGGTGTTAGCAAAACTTGTTTTCCCCTGAAGGTCCAGATAGAATTCACACAGCTCTGTTGACTGCCATGCAATAATTGATTTCCTTTTCAGCCCTAGCCTTATCGTTCCTTGAGTTAATTATTCTTAGTAGCTGATTTTCTGAATGCTTGATTTTGTTGAGACTTCACCTTCCCTTAAGGTCCCCATACCCAACCTTAACTTATGCTTGGAAGACAAAGTTGGAAGACAAGGTTGAAAAGACAGGCCCTAAGTAATATTTTCTATACTCTCAAACAGTGATTTTCAACTGGTGTGCTGCAAGAATTTTTAAAACATGCAATACCTGACTGTTTAGTCAGGGGCACTGGCCTCTTTTCCCTTAGATCTGGGGTGGGGAAACTTTTTTCTTCCCCATCTGCCATTCGGATATTTATAACATCACTCGCGGGCCATACAAAATTATCAACTTAAAAATTAGCTATATTTGGTCAGCCTCATTTGGTGAGGTGTGTGATGTTAGCTGGCATTAATTTCACGGGCCTTATATGGCCTGCGGGCTGGACGTTCCCCACCCCTGCCTTAGACTGTCAAATAAAAAACTGACAGTAGCCAACACAACAATAGCTGTCTGGTGTGAATGAATCAAAATGATACCTATTTTTTTTTTTTGTCAGATCAGCAAAAAATATAATATATTTTTTGGTGTGCTGCAGAATTTTAGTAATTAGCTTATGTGTGCCATGAGATGAAAAAGATATAAACAAGGTCTATTCTTGCTTACCTATGACTCCAGAGGTTAACCTTGGGCTTTAACTCTCAAGACCCTCTTGTTCCATTTCAGGTTTTTTGTTTAGTTCCTACAAGAACCATTTCTCAGTACATCATTGTCCCTTAGAGTGCTGGTATCAGATACCAGAAATGCTGGCATTACAGTTTCCTTATAGCAAACCATCAACAACGCTGCCTTAAAATAGAGTTCTAGCTGCCAGATCTCACAATGGGGGACAAAGCAGGGAAAGGGGCAGGGTTGCTGTCATGCAGAATCATAGATGAAAATATCAGGCAGCTTTAAAGGCATCAAATTATCTCCCTAGTTCAAATTGCCAGCCTCTGTCAGAGAGTGACATGGTGCTTCCTGATATTTTGAAAGCTGCACTGTGATGAAAGGAAGAGAGTGCCCTTATCAAGCTAAAATTCTGAACTGGATACCCTGTGGGAGTTTTGTATACACTTTTTGACTCATCACGATTAAGACTGGCTGCTGACAGCTCATCAACTTTGACTGTTGGCCAAAACTCCACCACCGGCTCCCTTTCCCTTCCCCTACAAACTCTTCCACCTCTCCTTTTTAAACTTATTCTACCCGCTGGGTCTGAAGGCAGCTCTGACCGTGAAGTGGTACTAGTCCACCGGCCCACACGCCAAAGAATGCTGGATATTTTGGTGCTAATATTTGTAATACAGCTAATATTTATTGATTGCTCTGTTAGAGGCTAGAGAAGCAGAAGTAAAGAAACATGGTTGCTGTCATCATGGAAAACTTCTAAAAGTGTGTTCCTAGGGCCACTCACATCAGGATTCCTGGGAAAGTTTGTTACAAATACAGATTTCTGGATCCCAGTTAAGTTTTATTGAGTGGAAACTTCTAAAGTTAGGTGTAAGAATCTACATTTTTAATGAACTTCCCAAATGTTTTTTAAACACATTGCAGTTTGAGAACCATGAGTAGACAAATATAGATTTAAAATTTATGACAAAGAACCTAAAATATAGGAAGGTGACATGGGCAAGGTGAATTTAGATTGAAACACGTGGTTTAAAAAGGGCCTAAGGAAGTGGCATTTGAACCAAGACTAGAGAAATAAGTGGAATTGTTCAGCTGAAGGATGGGGAGAAACATTTTTCAAGCAGGAGGAAAACTTAGCAAAAGTCCTAAGGTGACAACACTGATGTGTCCTAGCCCATATGCGTGCCTCGTGTCTTATCCTAAAGGAAATATCAGCATGTAAAGACATACACTTCGTAATCTGGGTTTAACTTCACTCTCTGCTTGTTCTCTAGCCTAAAAAATTTTCCTGCCAGGACCTGAGTTAAATAGGAAACTTTATCCAATTTAAGCTTTACTAAAACAAAACTAGTGAAATTGAGTTTATAAATTTTTATATAGTGCACATTCAAAAAGATAAATATTTATTTTCAAATCACCCCTATCTCCTTTTCTCCTCTTTCATCTCAGTAATGAACGTGGTTTGTGAGCATGCAGAGCTAAAAAAAAAAAAAAAAAAGATCAAATACTATATATACTATATAGTTTACAGAAGCCCATGTGTGCTTCTGTGTCAGTATTGCCAGTAGGAACTTTGTAGTTAGATGCGAGGGGAATAAAACTATCTGATGATGAATTTCTAGAAAAATCAATTTCATGTGGCAGTTTCACACAGTCTGAACCCTGTGGGAATTTTGGAAATTCTGAGCAAAGTTCAATGAGTTATTAAACTAAATATTTGTGAAAAGAAATTAGCAATCTAAAAAATAAATAGTGCTCATTCTGACTGATCGTGTAACTCCAGAACTGCACAGGAGGCTATTTGAACCTATAGAAGAAGTTGCATTCACACTCCGTGCAGAGGAAGAAGAGAGTCTAGCAATTTGCTGATAATACATGGGCTTCTGCATTCATCTGCATTGACAAGGAAAAAGTCACATTATTTGCAGATGGCATACTTATGTACTTAGAAAATATAAAAGAATCTATATATGTTATTAGAATTAATAAATGAGTTTGACAAGGTCAATATATAAAAATCAATTTATATTTCAATGTACTAATAAAAAGCAGTTAGAAAAATGACTGTAACATCCAAAATTTAAAACATGGACTATATTTAATGAAAAATGTGAAAGACCACAGAAAAGTATAAAACATCATTGAGAGGAATTACAACACACTTAAATTAACGGAGGGTTTATATATCATATTTGTGGATTGGAATCTAATTTTCCAGAATTGGTGATTGTTATGGCTCTTTAGTCTCTAAAATCACAACATATTCCAAACAAGGATAAATCATTCATAGTGATTCAGCAGAACACCAAATCAAACAGATGATCTTAAAATACCACATAGAAAAACAGATTTCTTAGAGTGGAACGGCAGCTAGGCTGACAGCTGACTCCCAGGAGCAATGGAATCCAAGGGACTATGAAATAATACCTAGAAAGTGCTGAAATAAAATAATCGTTGACTTAGAATTACATTCCCAGTGACCTATCCTTTAAAAATGAGCACATAATAAAGGTGTTTTCAAATAACAAATACCTGAGAGCACTTATAACTAATGGAACTTTTGAAGAATGTTATCATGAAGAAGGAAGATAAATCAAAAAGAATATCTGAGATGTAAAAAGAAACTGTAACAAAAGAAATCGCTAAACATGCATAAATACAAGTAAATAACAAATAAAAATGTGAAGGATTAAAATAATAATATGAAGAGCTAAAACACAAGAGAGGATTTTAAAACTGTCCAAATAGCAGGCAGTGAGTGACTAGAGTGTGCTATGGCTGTTTGTGTTGCTTGGAGAGGGGATAAGTATGCTAATCAGTTTTTCACTTTGTTAAGTTTAATTCACATGTTAAAATTTCAAGGATAAATTCTAACAAAATAGAAAAAATAATTTCCAAACCAAAAGAGGAGAAAAATAGAATTTAAAAAACAATAGCATAAAACCTCAAACAATTAAAAAAGAATGCATGAAAGAAGTCAGAACATAAGAGAAAATAATGAAGTACAAAGAAAGTACAGAATGAGTTGGTAAAATAAATGCAAATGTATTACAATGTAAGTAAATTGATAGAATCTTCAGTTAAAATAACAAAATCCACCTATATGCTATTTAAAAGAGACTCACTAAAGTATAAAGACAAAAAGTGTTGAAAATAAAAGTATGATTTAAAAAACCTACAAGGTAAATACTAACTTAAGCTATTACAGTTACATTAATATCAGACAAAATCATTTTAAAGCAAAAACGTAATTAGGAATAAAGTGGGACAGTACAAAATGATAAAAGGGTCAATTCAAAACAATAAAACAAATATAATTATTCTAAACTTGGGTAAATGTAACAACATAACTTTAAAATAAATCAAGCAGTAGAAATAAAAGGAGTAATGGACAAATCCACTCCCTTCTCTGAGCAACAACAAAAAGTAAAGAAGACAAACAGTAAGGATTTAGAGGATCTGAAAAACAAACCAATATTCTGATATATATAAAATCAAAAAACATATAGAAGCTTTCATTACACAATTTGAGAATACAGTTTTTGAAGAACAATTATATTTATGAAATTCATGAGGCACCAAAGATAAAGCAATTGTCGGTGAATTTCAAAGAATCAGTATCAAATAGACCTTTTCTTATGACAATAAAAACATTAAAAGCTTAATAAAAAAATACTGTGTGCTTGGAAATTTAAAAAGTGAAAGAAAAAAGCTAAAAGACAAATCAGTAAACATTTAAAACTAAATGATAAAATATACTAAATAACCAAACTTGTGTGATTCATCTAAAATAATACAGGAAGCTTTCTAGCCTTAACTGTTCATATAATAGAAGAGAAAAAAGACTGAAAGAATGAGTTAAACACAGACCTAATGAGTTAGAAAAAGATTAACAGAATAATTACAAGTACAAAGATAAAAATGTAAAAATTATAGAAATAGCAAAAAGAAACAAAATGAAGATACAATAATTAACAAAGAAACATTTCTTTGAGAAAACAAATAGAGCAGATACATCTCTGGGAGGATTGAGGAGGAACAAAATAGGTCAAGTCACAAATAGCTGATTTTAATATGGATGAAACTCACAAATGTAAATGTTGAATAGGAAAAAGATACAGAAGAATACAAAAAAGTTCAAAAATATACAAAACAATATACTCTGTATGTATGAATGCATATGTGATAAAGCTTTAAAGAAGAGCCGGAGAATGATAAACACAGAATGGTGAACAGTGGTTCCTGTTGTGGAAGAATGGAATAAGGTGCCTTTCCTAAGGGTTTGGAACCCATGGGCTTGATTTATTCCTTAAAAATGTATGATAGGTATTCAGGAATTAATTGCTGTATACTAATTGATTTCTTTTAATAAGCGTGAAATATTTTTTAAATAAATTAAACATTTTCTGTGTCACTCTTTTAAAAAATATTTTCTGTTTTTAACTGTCTCATTCCCTTGCTTCCCCCCCCCCCCCACTGTGTATTGCTTTATTTGTTGCTTTAGGAGTCCAAGTTAGGAAAATGAGTTGCAAGGTATCAAGTGAGTCAAGATTTCAGAGATTTACTATCTAAACAGAATTGGTGTGAAACAGAAAAGATAGGTTTCCAGCTCCTTCTACCCCACCATTCTGTTTAGTACCTGACATCATTTCCTCAAGGGCCATATATGTACAAAGTGGCTTTCCTGTTGTTTCCAACTTTGCCTTAAGATATCTATGCTATGGTCTAGAGGCTTGCAGGTAGCATACCTTATAAGATATATTAAATTTGGTTATCTAGGGTTTTAAATATTTGTGTTGGTGATGTGTAAATCATGAAATTACGAATGATGGCTACGACCCCAAATACATTACCTATGAGGAAATTTTTCCTCCTTCCATGGGTGAGTTGCCATGGTGACTAGTGTGTGGTGTGTGTGTGTGTTTTGGGGGGTGTCAGCAATGAGATTTGGAGGAAACGGGGAGATGTTATCAAATTGGGACTTAGAAAAATGTGTGAAATCGTTCCTCTGATGGGCTTGGGCTACCAAGTGCCCAGTTAAAATTCCTAGGATTTCTTGAGTTTGCAGGATTTTCTGTCACCTCTGTGTTGGCTCACCGGCCACAGCTAAGGCAGAAAATGGATTCTGGACCTCTTCCAACAATAACAACAAAAATGAGTAGATTTAGGACAGAATTGTAAACCCAGGCGAGATATCTTGTCACTCATCTGAGCAGGTACTGAACTCAATATTCATAGTTACTTATTCCCCCCTCTCCCTTCATGTAGAAATGCAGTTCTTGCTGGTGGAGAGGAACTGACGTAAAATAATGAGGACAGCTGCCCCTCACTACTAGTGGCCTGTCAGGAGAGGTGAGTCTGCAACACACAGATAAAGCCTTTCCAGGGAGAAGCTTAATGGGGGGTGAAGTGTAGTAAATAAAACAGTCAACAGAGAAACAGCAAGAAAGCATGGTGCCCAGGGTGGGGGGGGGGAAACCCAAACAAACTCAGATGTGAGAATAAAATGAAAATGTCTTGTCAGAATGAGAGAAAGCAAAGCAATTCAGAGAAAAAAGTAACAAAGGCAGAATCGAACCTGCACTTAATAACTTCTTGTTATTATCTCACTTGATTCTTGGAGCTCAAAGCGCTTTCAGAGGTTCTGTCTGACATGGTTTGTTAACGTGAAGTAACATGAAGACGGCTTATCCCCTCGGAGTTCTAAGCCACACGCTGAAGGTAGTCAAGGGGAGAATTATTTATAATGTTTCGTAAGCTAAGCTGCTAAACTTGTTTACCCTTGATATGTTTTTTGTTTTTTTTTTAAGTCAGTGGCTCCACTTGAGTGTGGAGGAGAGGGGTCAAACCGGGGGAATGGTTTCTTGATTCTTGTCTCTTTGTATTGCTGTCCTTCCTTCTCTTTATTCCTCATACTGTTTTCATTTCACACTTACTCTTTTTTGATCTCACTGCAATTTCTAGTCCTACAAATGTTACCTTTCCTCGAGGCTCTTATTTGCCTTCATCTCCAACCTTGCTTGTGCTCCTTCCCAGCGTAGCCTCCCCCTCCCGATGGGTACCTGCACACACCCCCTTGCAGCAGTCTCAGGCTGCGGGACTTCCTGTCCTTCCACGCATTCTCTTCACGGATTTCCCCGAGCCACCTCCTTTGGCTGTTGTAATATCTGGGAGCATGCATTATTAGTGTTTGCATTTGTGTCCCCTCCCTTTCAGTCTCCTTTTGCCGCACTGTGTATTTTTTTGTTTTGGGCGATTTTATTTTATTTTTTGCCTGTCTTAAGGATTGATGTTTCACAGGGCTCTGAAAGTGGCCACATTACATCTAATTCCATGTGCTTTCTCTTTATGGATCTTTTGATCTCCTGGATTCAATTATAAGCTCTTGACTTCAAGTCTCTTATCTCCAAGTGAGCCCTCTTCCTTGATTTCCAGATCTAACTATTAAATTATTACCTTGATGGCACCAGTTAAATGTTTAAAACTTATCTTCAATATCTGAATTCCTTATGTTTCTTCTAAAATTTATTTTTCTCCTTTTACTTAACGTTTTGAAGAGTGACACCACCATATGTCTAGTCCCCAAAGCTAGAAACAGAAATCACTCCAGACTTCTTTTTTGCCCTCACTTTCCACATGGTATCAACAAACAGATCTGGTCTCAGAATCATCCTTAAAACTTCTCACATTCATTCCCACTGCTATACCCTAGCTTATAGTTATCTGGGACTATTACAGTTGTCTTCTAATTGCCATTGCCCTCCCTGCCTCCAATTCTTCTTTCTTCCAGTCTGTCTTCTTTATTAATGTCAGAATGTTCTTTCCAAAATCTAAATCTTACCAAGTTTTGTCCTTGTCTAAAACCTTTCCCAACTTCCCATTGCTTACCCAACACTTTTTAAACTCCAGAGAATGCATATGAGGCCATTAATGGTCTGGCTTCTGCCTACCTTTACAGACCTTTTACTCACTCCCTTTCTTTCTCTTCCTTTCACCTTCTCACTGACGACCAATACATTCTTTGTCATTGTTGTCAACATATTAACATTTATTGAGCACTTATTATATTCCAGGTACAGTATCCATCATTTTACATGTTCTGTCTTCTTTGATTCCCAAATTAACGCCATGAGGAAAGAACTTCTACTGAGTCCTTTTTTGAATGAGCAAAGGGACACATGCTGCTGATCATAGGCTAGTGAGTTGTGGAGCCAGAGTTTAAACCCAGGTGGCTCTACCACATTTCTTACTGTTTCCCTAATTATCAGGCTGTTTTCCACTCCAGGATCTTAGCCCACACAAGTTTCAGGACTCAGTCCACATACCATCTTCTGTATGAACCCCGCCTTACACTTCTAGGTGGCACTGATGTTTTTCTCCTTCTGCATTCTTTCTATCATAGTTTCCATAGACTTAATCACAATTATTTTCTTGTTTTTCACTTCTTGAAGATTGTGAGGTCTGGTACTAAAGTCATTTGTATTTATTTGATGAGGACCTAAAACAAAAGCCTTATACTTAGTTGCAGCTTTGGATTTCTGTAATCATTGGATTTTTGTAATCTTATCCTCTCTTGTTATTTACATTTCAGTAACCTCCACTATAGAATAATCTTGCAATGGTAAGTTTTATAAATGTTGCATTCCCATATTCTTCTATTGCTGATCATAGTGCCTCAAATACAATAAATATGTAGTAAACATTGGTAAATTAAAGCATTGTATTCCTCCATTACATGGCAATTTAAATTTAAAATATTATTGAAACTATGCTGTAAAGAAAAATGTGTGTGCAAAATTTAATTTGCGTACTATTTCAGAACAAGCCCAGATATAGCATGAGGTACACTACCTCATATATTATTGTTCTCTATTCTTTTGTGCAGCAGAGAATACGAATTTATTAGTTAGGTAAGAGCTCATTCTTCTTTCATTTTACTGTGTTATTTAGACTTGTGCTTTAGTATTAACCTCAACAAATGCATAGAATTTCTCATTTAGCAGCTAATCAACTCTCAGTCAGATAGCTCTATGGAAATTTTCTAGGTTGGGATACACAAATGGAAAGGAACCAGAGAGGTTCTTTTTGCCCTTGCCAATCATGGAAGAGGAGTTAAATAACCCCATTGATACAAATACATGTGGATTCTTTTTGTGGAGTTTAAAGGTACTCTTTCTCAGACTTTAGGACAGAAATACTTTAGCTTGTGGCAGTACCAGTGGTAACCATGTTTATGATATAGCAGTAAAAACAGTCATAATCCCAACAATAGATTAGGGAGTGGACTGACCCCAGGTCCCTAAAGTATGGCAGCTATACAGTAAATCCTCAGGTACTTCTAGTGGCACAATGATGACAGGGGCTTATGTAAGACTGAGGTAGGTTTCTTCTGGGCTTGCATTCAATAGCTGGAAATTGTGGAGAAACTCTGCTCTTGGTAATTAACTTCTAATTGAGAAATTATTTGAATAGGAAAGGGTTAAAATCAATGTCAGTCTTTGCATACTGCAGTTTTTCTATTTTCAGAACCTATCATCTTGAGAAAAAAAAAAAAAGCAACAACACAACTCTAATGCCCTTAGCAGATGGATCTGTGTTATTGCAGAACAGGGACCTGGAAAATCTCCATATACCAAGCTATAAATATTCCTTTGACATTTATTATCCTCACTTGAGTTCAGGTGCTTAAATACTTGGACTGAAGTCATGTTTGTAGCAGAAAAAAGTTGATCTTTAAGCATACCTTGTCTCTGGCTAAATTATTAGCAACAGACAAAGATGGAGGGTAAGTACACCGGAGCAAGGGAGTCTCCCACTTAAGAGAGGTCACAGAACCTTTAAGTCAAATTAGCTGAAGTTTAGATTCACTTGTAGTACAAATTCCCAAACATCTCACCTCAAGACAATTTGATGGATCACATCCCAGCAACTCCCCACCAACCCCCAACTTTCCAAATATGTATCTACTAGTGTGGTATTCTGTGGTCTTGAATTTGAGTCCCAGCCCTGCCAGCTGCATAGGATTGTAAATTCAAATTCCTATGAATCTCAATACATATTGCCTTAAGGGAAGTGTAGGATTATATAAACCAGGAGATAATAACCCATATAAAATACTTATAATAAAATAAAATCAAGCTAAAGGTGTCAGCATAGATTAACAGCCCTTCTCCATTTAGGGGTTTGGATTCCTCATGTGTGGTTATTTTGCGGTTCAGGCTAGGATTTAGCAGTATTGTTCTTAATTAGGGAATACTTAATTCCCTTGGGGATGATTACTGGGAGCCTGGGATAGGTTTCATTCTGAGAGGAAAAGAATCCATGCATGACTTTGCCTGGGATATTGCGTAACAAAGTCTTACAGATATATCCATCCCAAAGCTGTTTCTAACCTGGCCCAGAGGACTCAGAACAGTGTGAAGCTGAAGACAAACATAGGCTTCTCCTTCAGCATGAATGACCCCTTTGTGGCTGTCAGAAAAGCTGATCCAGTGAGATGCTATACCAGTGCATTTACAGTGTCTGGAACTGGGCAACACATTTTATTTATTGTATTTTATTTTTTAAAATCCTCACCTGAGGATATTTTTGCATTTTATCTTTAGATAGAGTGGGAGGGAAGAAGAGAGAGAGAAACATCAATGTGAGAGAGACACATCAATTGGCTGCCTTAAGCTCGACCCCGACCAGGGCCAGGGACTGAACTGCAACTGAGATACATGCCCTTGACTGGAATTGAACCCGTGACTCATTGGTCTGCGGGCCCATGCTCTCACCACTGAGCCAAACCGGCCAGGGCTGGGCAACACATTTTAATTCGACATTGTCAAAATGAATTGTCAGGAGAAGAATGTGAGTCCTAGAAGTTATGAAATACAAATATAGTCAAAGAAGTTAGACCTCTCTTTTCCAAAGTAAACATCAATAAGGTATTGTAGTGCCAGATGCACAGGCTCGGGGCCAGATTGTCTACTTCAAATGTTGGTTCTTCCACCTAGTAATGTGTGAACTTGGGCAAGTTATTGAACTCTCATGTGCTCCAGTTTTCTCATTTGTAAAAGGAAAAAATAATAGTGCCTACCTTATAATGTTGCTATGAGGATTAAATACTAAAGTGCTTAGAACAGTATTTGAACATAGTAATGCCTTCATCAGTGTTGGACAAATAGATGAAAGAATATAAAAGCTGTTTTCACATATTTGAGGGGCTGTAGTATAGAAACCTAAGTAGGCTTTTATTCAAGTTGTTATAGGTCAAGGGTTCTTAATTTGGGAGTTCATGAAGACTTAAAGGAGCTCTCCAAACCTATAAAGTTACATGTGAGTTTTGTGTATATGAGTTCACTTTTGGGGAAAGGTTCATAGCTATTCTTCATATTTCCAAAGAATACCACAACCTTCAAGAAGATTAATTATTAAGAAAAAAACGAAAATCAACAGATGAAAGTTTCAGTGAGGTCCACTTTGGTTTGTAGGAAAGGAATTATTCTAAGGCTTTAATGATCAAAACCCAGTGGATTGTCCTGGGAACATCAAAGGCTCTACCCCAAGAATTGTTTCATCTGATGCTAGGTGAACACATCTAGAGAGTGGAGGTCAAACTAAAGGGACTCTCATAATCAGAGACCTTAGAGGTGAGATAGGTTTCCGCATCCCTGCCTGCCCTATACCCCTCTCCTGCTCTTCCTGTATCACTCCTTCCCCGTGATTGAACAATATGAGAGCCTTGTGGGTCTTGGATTTTTGAAGCTGTAAGGTTACATAGTTCACCCATAGCACCAATTACTCAATGGTAAAACCAATCATATTACCCCCTTGCGGAAAAATTTCTGGTGGCATTCCAATGCCTAGGTAGTTCTTTCAGAAAGAACGTAAGTCCAATTGTAATATGACCTTGTCCTACTCTTCTGTCCTTATTGCTTACCTAATAGGCTCCTAATCTTTCATCAATATCCAATTCAAATGTTATATTATCTGTGAAGCCTTCCCTAAGTCCTCTAAAAAGAGTTAGCTACTCTGTGTTATGAATTGCTATGGCATTTAATTGAAGTCTGCTGCAGTACTCATGATTGTAGCATGTCTCCCATGTTGTAATATAAACACATGAAAGGCTGAGACTATGTATTTGTATTTCTATGGTAGATATTGCTAGTTATGTACCAAATATCTTTTTCTCACTTTTCCTTACTGAACACTCTTGCAGCTAGAAGTGATCATGTGACCAATAAGATATAAAAGAAAGCCATATGATTGGGTTTTGGCTAAAGCAATATGTATTCAAATGTTGTTTCTACCCCTGGCCATAAAATCCCCATGCGTGGTCCTCTACATGCTCTTTTCCCCTTCTATTATTACCTTGTCTACATGCTGAGGGTAAAATGAAAGGAACCTTGTTTCCTGAATGACTGCCTCATCCCCATGGACCACATTTTTGTGTGTGTGTTAAACTTCTAAGATGTCAGGGTTTATTTGTCACAGAGGCATAGCCTCACATACTCCAACTAATATACAAAGGTCGATAAAGTGAAAAGCTGAAGAAGCCTGGTTTCTTGATAGCAATCTAGAACTCCTATGACTATGTCTGGACTTCTTGTTGTAAATAAACTCCTATTTGTAATAGCTTTTCTATTATTTACAGATGTTAATGTTACTATTGTCAATATTCTTGAAATAGTAAGCAACATGGTTCTAAGAAGGTATATAGTAATATTATCTCTTAAGTTTTAAAAAGTATCTAGTTAATTGAGAAATGGTAACATATAAGTTATTTAAAAAGAAATTCCAGCAAAGAAATTAGACCTGAAGCTACAAAAGGGTTGGTAAAAAAAAAAAGAGAGAGAGAGAGAGAGGGAGAGAGAGAGAGTAAATACCATGTAGGATAAAACATCAGAATGTGAGTTTGATACAAAATTAATTGGTGAAAATGAATAATCAAAGGAAGAAGAAGCATGACAGAAAGCACCATGTTTCAAAAGTTGGATCCAGTTCCAAGGTGAAGGTCTCATGAGAATAGAGAGAAGCTCCATGCATGTAAAGCAGGTCAGTTCCAATGCAGCACTACTGCAAGGGACTTCTGAAATCTGATTTCCAGGGTGGATAGACTAAGGCTTTCAGTTTTTCTTGTACACACAGGGATTTTTTTTTTCAGAGAACTTCAAAAAAACATTGGTAAAGGTCCTTGTAAGACTTTAAGCATCAAAATAGCCATAGGCCTCTTGTGAATGAAGTTAAATGTGATTTTTGAGGCAGTGAAACTCTGAGTCCTGGAATACAAACTGTGAGGCTTGGTCCCTGAAAGGAACAAGTGCATATAAAATTCATTGAAACATGGAAATATTCAGAAGTTTAGTTAAAAGAAGTTGAAGAGTTTAAAGAGCAGAGACGAGACCCTCATTTAGGGCTAAGGCTTATTCTCAGATTTGTTAAATTGCATCTTCTTATGAATTTATTGTACAATCTAAGTGGATAAAACATGCACTTGTGTGTTACAATGTTTATATATAATACTTTAAAGCTCCATCACATATATGAAGAGTCTGACCTCTTTGCACCATAAAGAGCAATACCTGTTGAGAGAGATGGCTGCTTCCTCGGCTGGAGGAACCAGGTTTTTTCTTTTAATTCTCACCTGAGGATATTTCTCCATTTATCTTCAGGTAGAGTGGGAGAGAGTGAAGGAAGGAAAGAGAGAGAGAGAGAGAGAGAGAGAAAGAAACATCAACATGAAAGAGACACATTGATTGCTTGCCTCCCGCACGACCCCAGCCAGGGCCCGGGACCGAACCACAACCAAGGTATGTGCCCTTGACCGGAATCAAACCTGATATTTGGTCCGTGGGCTGACGCTCCAACCACTGAGCCAAACTGGCCAGGGCATGGAGGAACCAGATTTTATAGACAATCCAAATCTAAGTTAAAGAAAGGTATAGTTGTTTTCTACATGTTTTTAGTGGTGAATTATTCCAAAAGTGACACTTGTCGTTTGTTGTTGATAGATCTTTGAAAGAGGTACTATGGTTAATTTTAGTGTTCTACATCTGAGTTAATTTTCAAATAGCTATGTGATGCTCCTTCATGCCTATCTTTGTTTTCTGGACAGTTTTTTTAGTGCCAGCTCAGAGATATACTCATTCATTTGTGCTTTCTTTCAATGGTTGTTTAATAAACATAAGCTATAGGCTAGGCATTGCCCTAGGGACTAAGGCTAAAGAAGAATAAGACATTTCCACCTTTTAAGCGGCTTAGAGTTGAGAGAAGGGGAGGAAGTGGTGCATGGCCACTTGTAAGAAGGTGTATAGGTTGATGTACAGCAGGGTAGCCCCAAAGCATGATAATATACTGAACTTGGGAAGAGGACTAAGAGACAGATGGGAATTTTGATGATTCTCTGATTTCTGTCTTCGAAAACATTGGTTAGATGGTTTTTACAGTCCACCAAATGAGGAGAATGCAGAGTGAGGTGATGAGTCTGGCTGGTAAGCAGTTGCCTAAGGCATCAGTCTATAAAAGCTACTAAAATACTGTTGTTATCAGTCAGTGGTGCCAGTTAATGACTCAGGTTTTCCAGGTAAATTCGTCCTAATCTTGATAAACTCAACAGCATGTGGAGGAGAAGTAAACATAACTCTTCATTGATGCTACCCTCTCCCCTTCAAGAAATGATGGGAAGCATGAATTCAGGTTGCAAGGTGTAGCTACTTATCTTGTCCCCAAATGTGAGAGCATCCATACGAGTCACCTGACGCAGGCAACTACTGTCTGTATGATTCTGAGATTAAAGTATGGCAAGGTGCTGTTTGCCTGGAACATGTGTCTCATTATATTTATTGATTTTACTAGCTAAAATGTAAACATCTTAACATGTCTATCAAGTGGTTCACTGGTTGACAGGACTAAAAAAAAAAGGGAAAATATACGAAGATTAAAAAAAATTGAGAACATGTACTCTTTGATGAGTGCAAGTGAATTAGTCAATATGTGTCTATTTCTGCTCTTACGTTAGAACATTTTTTGGACTTAAAGTGAAAAAACAGAATAACATTCAACCTCTGCTGTGTGAGAAAATTACTTTTAAGATTTTGTTTCTGAACGTTGATTGCTTGGAAGTGTTCTTGCAGAGCGGACGGTGCAGCGTGCACAGCACAATGATATTTGACTAATTGCTGACATTACTGTAATCTAGCTAGGTGGCCCATTGCGCTTAATTTAGCAATATGAGACCAAATTATATTGCAGTGAATATATACAAAAATGAACAGTGAGTTTATTTGTTCTCAGGATTCTAATTATAACTGATTCTCTGTTTCAAATATTATAGCAAACGTGCTAAGGAATTTTGTTTGTAAATCTGGCTTGTGGTTTTAGGAGCATTTAGCATAGCTCATTAAGATGAATTTACTTACAATCTTGTACAGATTCTAGATGGATAAAACATTCATTGACATGTTAACAACGTTTATTTCCATAGTAATTTTGGTTTACTTTAAAATTCTGTCACATATGTGAAGAGTCTGGCCTATTGGATCTAGAAACACCCATGTCATATACCATCTCATTTATTTGACTTTATCTATTTAAAATGTTACTACTCAAAAAGTGGTCATAAAATGTTATGGTGACCTATAAATAAGAAAAATAAAAATGTTAAAATGTATTATAAAAAAGACTTTAAGCATATCCACAATAGTTAAACTTCTTCCTTATTAATAGGTCATTTATTTCAGAGTGATGGAGAACTGTGAAATAAAAGACAATTTCAAAACTATCAAAATGTTATTTTGTATCAGGGGATAGAGTAAGTCTTCTTATCATAAAGATATAAGTATGCAGTGTTTATTAAGTCAGTCTCTCCCACCATGTCTAGTTAAACATGACCAGATAATGAAAGGATATCAGTTTGAAGGAGTAGCTGAATATTAGCCTGACCAATGTCGGTTAGAATGGGAAAAGCCAGTTTTTAGAGAGGGATGATGAATCAGGTTTTGAATATGCTGAATTAGAAATACTCAAGTGATAGCAAAAGGAAGATATCAAGAATTTATAGAATATGACAGGAGGACAGCACAATGGTTGACAACATACCTTTGGAGCCAGACTCTGAGTTCAAGCCTTTGCTTTGCCCACTATTAGTTATGTGACTTTGGGCAAGTTATATAACCTGCCAGTGCTCAAATTTCCTCACCTATTCCTACATTATAGGGGTTGTTATGAGACTAAATTAATTATAATTTGTAAAGCTCAGTGCCTAGAACATGGAAAGCACTATTTAAGTATTTGCTAAATAAATATGTGGGATCTAGAACTTGGAAATGACATCTGGGCTGGAGTGACAAAAGTGGGCCAGGGACAGAATCTTCAGGAACACTAACATTTAAGGAGTAGCTACAGCTGGTAGGTTCAGTAAAGGAAACCAAGAAGGGAAAGCCACAGATAGGAAGAAGCTAATGAGAAAGTATTATGTCAGAAGTCATAAAAGCGAATAATGGAATTGGGAATAGCCAACAATGTCAAATGTCACACAAATACACTGAAAAGTGTTTACTGGGTTTAGCATTTTGAAAATTATTAGAGTTATTTTATGGGCTGGGTTCAGCTGAGTGAGTGAGGGGGGCTAAGACAGATTGCCGAGGGTTAACTAGTAGGAACGAGTATGGGAAAGGAGAGATAGAAGTGTAGCTTTTGGGAGGAACTTGCTCAGAAGAGAAGCAGAACAGCAACTGGAGGAGAATATTAGATCAAGGGAAGTACATACTTATTTAAAAAATTTTTTCCTTTCCCCCCCTTAAATGAGAGGAAGTTGAGTCTGTGTATCTATGAAGAAGGTGACCATAGAAAGGGAGATCATACAGCTGATGGAGCAAAGACTTAAAAGAGACAGGAAGGGGTCAGGTACAGAGCACAGGTAGATAGATTGCTCTGAACAGGAGAAAGAACCTGTTCTTTGACACTGAAGGAAGAAGGAAGAATGGATGCAGATAAGTTTGGGAATGAGAAGCTGAGGGAGCTCAGATCTCGTCAATAACCTGTTTCTGCTGTGCTAGCAAAGGGCAGTACCAACCAGTGTGAGATACAGGGCTGTGATCAGTACTTACCATGGATTGCTGAAGGGCATAGATGCCTCTTGTTGAGGAGGTAAAGAAACACTGATGCTGGATTGGCTGAAAGGTCATCCATGTACATAGTGAAGTTGCCTATGATGATGGCAGGAGTTAGGGAAAGTGAGACAGGGAATGACAGCACCGAGGAGTGTAGAGGTGGTGTAGTTGGCTTACATAAGCTTGAATGGAAGGAGGGTTTTTATATGGAGGTGGAAACATCAGGTCTTAAGGGATGTGCTGTTTATTCTCTGTTTGCCCCTTCCCCAGTAAACCAGCCTTCACCCTAAGGCCTGCATTACTTGGGTGCCCTTTGACTGGCTTATAGGTGGGTTTGGACAAAGAGAGACATGGGTAGGAGATTGGAGGATGAGAGAGACAGGTTGCCTGACTGCTTCCCTGCTGCTCCTTTATTTCAGCACCACTTCTAGGCAGCTGCGTCCTTCCAGGACTACAGCTTCGAGAGCAGCCCTGCCCACATCTCACCTCTCACTAGGTTCTGCAGCAGCGCTCCTTCCCCTTGCCTCACTGCCCAGGGATAGTAGTGCCTTCCCATCTGTGTTCATCTCTGCATGTCCAGTGTTCCTATTTCACCCGCTAACCTGCCTGCTTCTCTGTAAGTAGTCATTTCATTTAGCTAATACAAGCTTATTCTCTTGCCTGCTGGGTCCCTCTGTGATTCACGAGGCAGTCTGGAGTTGTGAGAAAGCATTACTTAGTGGCCGTAAGTATGACAAGTATGGGAGAACCAGCACCTTCCACTTCTGGGATATACATGAAGAGTGAAATCAGTGAGCTGTTCTGGGAAAAGTCAGAGAAAGATACATAAGTTGGACATCATTTGCTAAGGAGTAACAAGATCAGAGTTTTAGATTCCTGTCTAAATTTTGGGATGATAGAGGCAGAAATAAATTAGAAGGTGACCCTAAAAGTAGAAAGTCAAGGGAAAGCACATAAGTGCTGTATGGGTTAAAATAAAAATGAAGAGTAATGACATAATTGAGAAATATAAAGGAATAAGAACTATCAAATATTTGAAGAGAATTAACAACAGGTGGTCTTAATCTGCTGTGGGGTGGAAACTGGAAATTGTCTATTTTGTTTATCATAAGCAAATTATTTTGGCTAGAGACCAGAGTGAATTTTCTCCTTCCTTTGTTTGCTCAGGTTTCCCAGCCAGCAGGTTATTGTGAAAAGCTGTTGTAGTGTTTGCAGGCCGCTTGCTCTCAAGACTGACAACAGAGTCAGGCGTTTGGATACTGAATGACAGGATGTAGCCAAACAGTGGAATGGCTTTCTTTTCTGTAAAACACTGGTGACAGAGCAGTCGAAATTGTGTGCTGGAAACGGGAAAGGAATCAAATGCTACTAATCACCTTTTTCTTTCTTTTATAAAAGGAGTAGGCAATGTTTTGTTTTAATTTATGTTTTTTGGGGGGAGCAATAACTATGGATGTGCTATCAAACATCTGTGTATCCAATACCTAGAATTAATGAATGTTAATATTTTGGCATTGGTGCTTCAGAGACACTATTTTGATATTTTTGCTTAGGCATACTTTATATATGAAAGAAAAAAATTACTTATAAAGCAAAGTTCCCTTTTCCACTCATTCTCTTTTATTTATTTTTTTGTTAATCCTCACCCAAGGATTTTTTCCCCCATTGTTTTGTTTTTAGAGTGGGGGGTGGGGAGAAAGAAACATCGATGTGAGAGATACACATCAATTGTTTGCCTCCCGCACACACCTGGACTGGGGCTGGGAATTGAACCTGCAACCCAGGTACGTGCCCTGGACCAGGAATCAAACTCAAGACACCCTGGTCCATGAGCCGATGTTCTAACTGCGGAGCCAAACCAGGCAGGGCCACAACTTTTTAATCTACTCATCAAATGATGGGCACTTGGGCTGTTTCCAGATCTCAATTCTCTCAAGGATGATACATAACTAGTACCATTTCAGATATATAAGAAGAAGTTAATTCATTACATATAATGGATGCTTTAGGCCACTTGGGCTTAAGTCTCTCCTTGACCTGCACTTGAGAAAGCCTACTCTGTTTTATCACTGCTATGATTTATTTATCTATTCCCCTACTGACTGCATTTAAAATGTTACTTCCACAAATAAACTTCCCTCTACATATACCCCAGTGCACATGTACAAGAGTTTCTCTAGGACATGAATCTAGAGATAAAATTGCTGAACTGTGGAGTGGAGATGTTACTGAGATCACAAAATTGCCGTTTAAAGCAGTTGTGCTAAGTTAATACTCCTCTAGCAGTGGGGGGGATCTCACACCCCCACGTTCTCACCAGCACTGCTTATTGGCAGACTTTACTGTTGCCAATTTGGTGGGTTTGCAATAAGAGGTTCTACAGCAGTCCCCCTAATCCATGAGGGCTGTGTTTTAAGACCTCCAGTGGATGCCTGAAACCGTATGGAACCTTGCATATACTATGTTTCTTCCTACACATACATACCTATCGTAAAGTTTATCTTAAAAATTAGGCACAGTAAGAAATGAACAATAATAACAATAATAATACAGAACAATTATAATAATATACTGTAATAATTATGTGAATGTGGTCTCTCTCTGTCTTTTAAAATATCTTACTGTATTGTACTCACCCTTCTTGTAATGATATGAGATGATACAATACTTATGTGTTGAGATGAAGTCAGGCACTCAGAGTGATGTGCATTAAAAGCTTATTAATTGCTTATTTCTGGAATGTTCCATGTAATATTTTGAGACTGAAGTTGACCATGGGTTACTGAAACTGCAGAAAGTTATACCACAGATAAGGGGGAAATCGCTGCTTCCTCAGTAATGAGGCAGAATAAGCTCCAGACAGTCTCCTATTCTTTTCCTACCTAAAAGATTTAAGTACAAGTTTGAAAGGATCAGACTTTTCCCTAGTAAGTTAAATGTGCTTTAGAACAAAGCCCCTAATTTCTATTTTATAGGAAAAAGAAATAGCCCGGCCGGTGTGGCTCAGTGGATTGAGCGTTGTCCCATGGACTGAGAGGTCCTGGTTCAATTCCTGGTCTGGGCACATGCCCGGGTTTCGGGCTCGATCCCCAGTAGGGGGCATGCAGGAGGCAGCCGATGGATGTATTTCTCTCACATCGATGTTTCTCTTTCTCTCTCCCTTCTTCTCTCTCTAAAAAATCAGTTAAAAATACATCTAAAAAAAAAAAAGAAAAACAAATAAAAGCCATCCAGGTTTTTGAAAATGGCCGGATTTTCTTTCTTTTTTATGGCTCAGTAATATTCCATTGTATATATACAGCACATTTTTAAATTTATTTATCTGTGATAGGCACTAAGGTTGTTTTCAGGTTTTAGAAATTGTGAATAATGCAGTGAACATGGGAGTGTGGTGCAGATATATCTTTGAGATAGTGGTTTCATTTCCTTTGAACATAACACCCAGAAGTGAAAATGCTGGATGAAGTAGTATTTCTATTTTTAAATTTTTGAGGAGACTGTCCTTTTCCCAATGAGTATTCTTGGCAACCTTGTCAAATATTAGTTGACCATATATGGGTAGGTTTATTTATGGACTCTCTAATCTCTGCAGTCGATCTATGTGTCTATTTTTTATGCCAGTACTAACAGTTTGAAATCAGGAAGTGTGATGCCTCCAGGTTTGTTGTTCTTTCTTAGGATTGCTTTGGCTGTTCCGGGTCTTTTGTGGTCCCATACAAATTTTAGGATTTTTTTCTAATTCTGTAAAAAAATGCCATTGGAATTTGATAAAGATTCTATTGAATCTACAGATCACTTGGGTAGTATGGACATTTTAACAATATTAATTCTTTCAACCTATGAATATGGAATATGTTCCCATTATTTTGTGTGTCTTCTTCAATTTCTGTCATCAGTGTTTGGTCATTTTCAGTGAATAGATCTTTCACCTACTTGATTAAATGTATTTCTAAATATTTAATTCTTTTTGATGATATTGTAAATAAGATTATTTTTTAAATTTATTTTTCTGATAGTTTGTTGTTAGTGTGTAGAAACACAGCTGATAGTTTATGTTGATTTTATATCCTGCAATTTTACCAAATTTGTTTATTAGTTCTAACAGTTTTTTGGGGTGAGGTCATTAGGATTATCTAAATATACTATTATGTCATCTTCAAACAGTGACAGTTTTACTCCTTCCTTTATGATTTGCATATCTGTTTCTCTCCCTCTCGTCCTCCCTCCCTTCCTTATACTTTCTCTAACAATCAATGGAAAAAATATCCTTGGGTGAGGATTAACAACAACAAAAAGTGGCAAGAGTGGACATCCTTGTCTTGTTCCTGATCTAGGAGGAAAGCTTTTAGCTTTTCACCCTTGAGTATGATGTTAGTTATGGGCTTGTCATATATGGGCTTTATTATATTAAGATATATTTCATCTCTACCTAATTTTTTGGAAGTTTTGTTATGGAATGATATTGAATTTTGTCAAATACTTTTTCTGCATCTATTGAGATGATCATGATTTTTTATTATATGTTTTTATTGATTTTTTAGAGAGAAAGGGAAAGAGATGGAAACATCGATGTGAGAGAGAAACATTAATAGCTGCCTCCTGCATACCCCCCACTGGGGATTGAGCCTGCAACCCAGGCATGTGCCCTGACCGGGAATTGAACCGGGATCTCCCAGTCCATGGGATGATGCTCAATCCACTGAGCCACAGCAACTGGGTTGATTTTTATCTTTCATTTTGTTAATGTAGTATATCACATTTATTTATTTGTGAATGTTGAACAATCTTTGCATCCTAGGAGTAAATCCCACTTGATTGTGGTATATGATTCTTTTAATGTGCTATTGATTTCAGTTTACTCATATATTGTTGAGAATTTTTGCATCTAAATTGAGCAGGGATATTGGCCTGTAATATTCTTTCCTTGTAGTGTCCTTGTCTATCTTTGTTTTCAGGATGATAGGTGGCCTTGTGAAATTAGTTTGGATGTGTTCCCTCCTTTTCTTTTGTTGGAAGAGTTTGGAAAGGATTATTATAAAGTTTTATTTAATTGTTTGGTAGAATTCATCAGGGAAGCCATCTGGTTCTGGGCATTTCTTTGTGGGAAGTTTTTGATTACTGATTCAATCTTCTTATTAGTAATTGTTCTGTTCATATTTTCTATTTCTTCATGATTCAGTCTGGGTAGGATATATGTTTCTAGGAATTTATTCATTTCTTCTAGGTTATTTGTTGGCATATAATTGTTATAGTACCCAGGTGATTCTTAATGCACTAATATTTGAGAACGAGTGCTCTAGATGAGACACGAAGTTTGGTCCCTTTTCTGACAGCCCAGCTGAAGGAAGTCTCATGACCGATCATTAAGAACTTAGCAAGAACACCTTGGACGGATGGATATACAGCTGTGAAAGCATTATCATGAAATGGAGCTAAGACAAGGACAGGTGTAGTGAGTAGCAGAGGCCAGACCACAAATCAGATCAGAATAGTAGAGAAGTTAAGTATAGCTATAGTTTCAAGTATGGTTAATACCAGAACCATTTCAAAGATGGAATCTGGACGTTAAAAGAGTGCAGTGCATATTATTTGCTACTATGATAAAAGCCAGTCTAGGATGCAGAGTGGCCAATTATGTCTGTCAACCAATAGGAATCATGCGCTGAGATGTAGTAGGTCTGGGGTGACCAAAGCAGAGTCTTGCTCTCAAGGAGCTGACCATCTGGTGGAGTCAGTGGGCAACTTGGCCCTGAGGACTCTGGAGTGACACCTGGCAGCCAGATTCTGGTGAGGAGATATGGTGAGAAAAAGCACAAGATTGGATGCAAAACAAACTTGAAGGAAAAAAGGCTACACTCCTTTTCTCTCACTCTTTAATGTGTGTGTGTGTGTGGTTTTTTTCCCCCAGTTTCATTTAATATGAAACCACAGGGGGCAAATGAACTTGTTTTGAGAATGAAGAATACAGCCAGACCTCAATCATTTGGATTTTATTAGTCAGAATTTGTGATAATTTGGAGAGTGACTTAGCTGAAGTTTATCTAATTTTATCTGTGGAAAAAAATTTCCAAACTTTAATTCTATACATTTGAGTAAACCTGTTTTCAAACACATTCTAGCAAGTGTAAAGCTAATTACAAATCAGTTTAGAGCTGTCCCTAGTTAGCCTAGTACGTGGAAGCACTTATTTAACCTATTTTGCAGTATTTCAAGTATTTTAAATTAATATAAATATATTTCTTTTTGAAGTGGCCTGTAATTCTCCCTAGTTTTTCTCTTCTTTTCCCCTTTTCCTTCTCCTCCTTCTGTCCGGCCCCCTTCATCTTCTCCTCTCTTCTACTTTTTCTCCCCTATCCCCTTATTCTTCTCCTTTTTCTTTTTCTTCTTTTTCACCCTCACTATCTCCCTCTCTCCATGTCTCTCTTCCGTCTTCTCGCCACTTCCACGCCCCTCCTCTCACTCCTCTGCCTCTCTCACTTCTGTTTCTAACCAGGAGTTGAGAGAAATTTGTAATTGAGATGTTCATTACTAAACAGCACATTGGGCATTCGGATTGTTTCTAAGGTGCTAATTAGCTTTCCTCTCTGAATTTCTCTGGGATGAGGCTGGTGGACCTTGACAAGCTGTCCTCCGAGCAGCAGCCTGCAGACTAGCCACACATGCTGCCTGACTACTGGTTTGGAGAGCTCGGAAGCCTCAGGGAGAGCTGTTTCTCCTGCCTTTTCAGTTTTTTTATATCAGCCAATCTGTAATTTAAATGACATGCATTGATTACTGTGGAAACATCCACCAGCACATCTTATAGAAATAAAGAATTCTGGTGGCAATTTATTAATGTTAGATTGCCTTTGCAGTGCAGAGGAGAAAAAGACTCTAATTTGCACACACATTCTTCTGGAATGAAAGGATCTTTACCATCATGAAGCCATTTCAGCTGTCTCATCCCTAATTACCATTTGGTATCTTTCTCTCTCTCTCCCTTGTTCCTTCCCTGGTGTTCTCTTTGTTTTTAATTGGTGATTCCGCCATCTGGATCCACTAGCTTATGAAGGCATGAGAGAAATAGAACATAAAAGAAAACAAACTTCACCCATTTCAATCAAGTCCACATCTGAAAGCTCCCATATTCCACAGCATTTCCTTTGCTATAGGAAATATGGTGTCAGAATAAGTCTAACTGAAAGGATGTCTGGGGATGAATGCAAAGGGAAATGCTAATGCCCCATTAGAGTTAGGCCTGGGCTCCAAACCACTTTAAGGAGAAGCTGCCCAGCATGTCGGCTTGCCACATGGTGGAGGAAAGGACCTAGGGGGTTTTATGATGAGAAGTCTGGGCCTCCCAATCAGACCCATCTGGGTTTGAACCCTGGCTCAGTCATTTTGAACTCTCTAATTTGGGGCAGGATTTTTTCTTTACTGTATTTCAGTTTTATGTCTGGAAAGATCAGGAAACAATAAAGTTGTTATTACTAAATGAAGTGAAATATGAAAATGCTCATTAAATGATATTTTAAAATGTTGGTTGAAAAGTTATAGTAGTATATATGATGGCTTCTTGGGGACAAGGTTGTATAGGAGGGCCCTAGGGGTTGAGAGGAATCGCTGCAAGACTTACCTCGAGGTTATATTTACATTGTCAGTAGCACCCTGTTTTTACCTAAACTGTGTTGCTCTTGGGGTAAAATATATTAGATCAGGGTCCAGTATACCTCGAAGCCACTCCTTGGTACGTCTTCTGCATCTCCTGATGATGACTATTATTAATAGTTTAGAGAAATTTATTTCAATCTCCTCCCCACCCCCCACCCCCATACTATCAGGAGTATTTCATGAATCTTATCCTACTTCCTAAATGTTATTTCGTCTGCTTATCTCCAACTCTACTGTACCCTAATCCAGGCTGTCATATCCTCTCATCCAAGCCACAGCCATGGCCTTCAAAACCGTCTCCCTTTCTCGTGTTCTTTTCCATTCCTCTTACTTAAGCCTAAGTAATCTTTTAAAAATAAGTTTTTCATATACCAAGCATGGCATTTAACTTGTAAAAACTATAATGAGTTTTCACTGTCCAAATAAACAAAGTCTAATAGAAGTAAAGCCTCTACATATTTCATTGGCTACTGTTAATCTCTCCACCACTACCGAGTGCTGGCCTTCCTCGGCTCTTCTCTCCAGCCACACTGGATGTGTCTAACTCCATGACTGTTTTGTGTTCACGCTCATCTCAGCGCTGTTCCCTCTGCCTGGAGTGTGCTGCTTTGTTCTTTTCACCTATCTAATTTCTGTTCATTCTCTCAATGTCTGTTGGAATATCATAACCGCATGGAAGCCTTCCCCGATGGCTCAGGTTATTTTAGGAGCACACAACACTTGAAGTAGTTTATTAGTAATTCATTCATTCTTTCTTTCATTTATTCAATAAATACATGTTTAGGCACTGTGCCAGACCCTGGAGACACAATGATAAGCAAAACCAGATAGGAATCTGCCCTTATGGAGCTCAGCCTATGGGGAGACAGAACTTTATCAAGTAATCACATAAATCTGTAACTATTAATTATATAAGTGCTGTGAATACAGGATGAATTGTGCTAACAGAAGTTATTAACTGGGAGATCTGATCTGACCAAGGAAGTGATGCTTGAGCTGAGATCCTAAGAATGAACAGGACATAAGAGATGAGAAGGTCAAGGGGGGACAGCATAGAAGCTGGTAGCAGGAGGGCACATGTCAAATTTAAAGAAATGAAGAGGCCAGTGTGGCAATAAAATGATAAGGGTAGAGATGTAGGCAGTAAGCAGATCCCAGAAGGATCTGTAGGCCAGATGAAGGATTTTTCACTTTATCTTGAACACTCCCCTAAGTCAAGAATGGATTGGAGGGGAGGCCTAAGTTGATATGAGATGCCAGTTGGGAGATTTCTGCTGTGCTCCAAAAGGTGGTGGCTCACGTCAGACTGGGACCTTGGAGATGAAAAAAGGTAGATGGGTTTAAAAGATATTTAAGAAGCAAAGTGTATAAGACATGGTGATTTGGATGTAAGGGTAATGAGAAAAAGTTGTTAAGACTGAATTTTAGCTTATAGAATTTTGTAGAATCTTATACAAAATAAACCTATAAGAAGCCCAGAGGGATGTGCTGGAATTTAGTTTTGCACACATTGGCTTGATTCTTTCTCCCCTGCTAGATTGTAACAAAGTCAGGGATTATATTTTTGTATACCTGGAAACTATTATATCACCTGGTACATTACAGGTTTGCAATAAATTTGTTGACTGACTGATATAGAGCTTGAATTATTATTATTTTTTTCAGTTCTAAGGTATTTTTTATTAATTTATTTTTGTTACAGATGTTTCTCCTTTTTCCTCCCTAGACACCTTCCTCCCGATCCTGCCCCCCACCCTCAGCATGGTTATCTATGTCCATTGGTTATGCATACGTGCATATAAGTTCTTTGGTTTATTTCATCCCTCCCCACCACATGCCTCGTCTGAGGTTTATCCATCTGAACCGTACTCCTTTCTATGTCTCTGGGTCTGTTTTGTTCATCAGCTTATTTTGTTCATTATATTCCACAAATAAGTGAGATCATGTGATATTTGTCTTTCTCTGATTGGCTTATTTCGCTTAGCATAATACTCTCCAGGTCCCTCCATGTCATCTTAAAGGATAAGAGATCTTTCTTTCTTACAGCTGCATAGTATTCCATTGTGTAAATGTACCACAGCTTTTTTATCCACTCATCTACTGATGGACACTTGGGCTGTTTCCAGATCTTAGCAATTGTAAATAGTGCTGCTATGAACATAGGGGTACATATATTCTTTCTGGTTGGTGTTTCAGGCTTCTTAGGGTATATTCCTAGAAGTGAGATCACTGGGTCAAATGGCAGTTCCATTTTTAAGTTTTTGAGGTAACACCATAGTGTTTTCCATAGTGGCTGCACCAGTCTGCATTCCCATCAGCCGTGTACTAGAGTCCCCTTTCCTCCACACCCTCACCAGCACTTGTTGTTTGATGATTTGTTGATGGCAGCCATTCTGGCAGGTGTGAGGTGATACCTCATTGTCATTTTAATTTGCATCTCTCTGATGATTAGTGATGTTGAGCATTTTTTCATATGCCTCTTGGCCATTTGTATGTCCTTTCTGGAGAGATGTCTATTTAGCTCCTCTGCTCATTTTTTAATTGGGTTCTTTGTCTTCCTTTTGTTGAGTTGTATGAGTACTCTATATATTTTGGAAATTAGCCCCTTATCTGATTAGAGCTTGAATTCTTGCTTTGGGGTAAATTTATTAAAGAACTTGTGCTATCAATATCGAAATAGGATACTAGTGCCTCCTCTGATGTGGCCACCGGAGTTGCCTCCCCTCTGAATTCTGAAGTTGACCTCAGCTTCAGTTCTGTCCCTTTTCACTCAAAGTGTCAGTCTTGCTGATAAAATCATGTGTCTCCAACCAATGCAATCTCCTCTTGCTTCACCCTATGTGATTTTCATCCAATGTTTTTACTAGTATGTCCATTCCAAAGTAATGACTTCCCTGAAGCCAGACTTAGGCTATAAACTCCTGAGAAATCTGGGCTTATGAAAACCCCTGAGGTCATCTGAGGATACTTTCAAAAGTTATCATCCTGATATTATTCATCACTCACCCATTCCCAGTTAATGATCTCTAATCCACGCCCCTATAAATTTCCAAAACTTCTTTGTCTAAAGTTGACTCTTGCTTAAACATTACATAAAACATTGCAGTCTTCCAAGTGCAGTATAACAAGTACTTCTTGACTCATAACAGAACAGCAACCCAGCAGGTCTGATTCTCACCACTAACCACATTATTCCTGAACACATATATCCTTCGTTCCAGTAAGCAGCTGACATTTGTTGAGCACTTACATTGCTCCATGTGTTATCCTAAACTCTTTACTTGTATTAGTTTATTTAATCCTCACAATTCTATGAGATGGGCATTGTTTCCATTTTACAGATGGTGACGCTGAGGCATGAAGAGGTTAAGTGACTTGCCCAAGTTCACCTAGCTGGAGTGTGGCAGAGCCGGGATTCCCATTCAGGCAATCTGCCTTCAAAGTCCTTACTCTTACCCACTCCATTGTGCTGCCTCTCTACCACTTTCCCCTTACACTCCAAGGCCAGGACTTCCAGGATAAGGTAGAATTCCAGTTACATAGTGCATTTACTCCAAAACGTTTAAAGACAATCTGAGTCTACATGAAGTTTAAACATTTTTACTTTGGCTAGGTCTTCCTCAGTATGCTCAGATGTGTATTACCAAGCTTAGATTCCCATCCCGGACACGGACCCAATTCTCCCACCAACTGCTCCTCTACAGGTTCTTTTCTCTGGATCTCTGTGTGAATGCTGCCCTGTCATTTCTGTCTAGAATTCTCCATCTCCTTCTTCAGGAAGCTCTTCCTCATATGCCCAATTCTTCATTTGAACTCACAGAACTCTTTATATGTTTTCTTGGTGCTTGTTACCCTTTTAAAAATATATGTATTTCATAGAGTCATAGTTGTGCAATTTTAGACCTGAGATGGACCTTAACCATCACCTAACCCAATATTTCTTTTTCTCCTTAAAAAAATAATTTATTGGGCTAATTTGATACATTCACAATGTTTTATACTGAGCACTTTGATGTAGTTCCAAAATAGTCCCGTTACTCCAGAGTAAAACACTGTACCTATTAAGTAGTTTCTCCCTATTCTTCCCTCCCCAGCACGTGAAAACCACCAATCTGCAGTTTATCTCTATTGATGTATTCATTCTGGATATTTCACAATAATAGAATTATATAACAGGTGACCTTTTCTATCACTTAGCATGATGTTTTGGAGGTTCATCCACATTGTAGTATATATCAGTACTTTCTTTTTATGGATAAATAGCATTCCATTGTATGCAAGCACCACAATTTGTTTATCCATCCATCCACTGATGGGAATTGGAACTACTAATGATTTTTGACTGTTGTGACTCGTACTTTTTTGGGACAGGTGTTTGGAGTTGCCCACTCTGCCATTTTACTGATATTCAGCCTCATTTCTTTTTTTTTTTTTTTTTTATTTATTATTAGAAGCCAGATGTATAACAGATACAAATGGGTCTTTCTAGATACAGATAGAAATGGAGCTTCTCTGGTCAAAGTCTGGTGTGTGTCCCTTGTTCTTCAAATTAGACTGTGGAGGCCTTCCATGAAGTCCGGAGTCCTCCTTGGAGTCCAGTGTGAAGGCCTTTGAGTTCGTCCATCTGCTCTGTGTTGTAGGTGAAGAAACTGAAGCCCAGACTTTGCACTAAAACTAAACAGCTAGTCAGTGTGACAGTATTCACTCATCAGAATACATTTGTATAAGAAGGACATGATGTAGCAGGAATCAAGCAAACTGGGATTAAATGACACATTTTCAGGATATGTCCTTTATAATAAACATTCTGCATCTTTGTCCAGGAAGACATACAGAAAACCCACAAACCAAAACCTGAACTCTTAAACTAACTCACAAATATAATATTTTATCATGAGAGATTGATATAGCTGAGTCTGTGGAAGTGAGTAAATCTACAATACAGTATAATGTAACACCTTCGCTGCACATTAGAATCACTAGGGCACACTTAAAAAAATTCTGATATCAGGTGCCATCCCAGCCCAATTAAAAGCAGACTTTCTGGGGGTGGGGACCAGGTATCAGATTTCTAAAAGATCTCCCCAGGTAATTCTAATGTGCAGGCAGGGTTGAGGACCTCTGGCTTGGCTGTTGCCTCAAGTGCATTGTTCTATTCTTTCTATGTATTCAGTTTATCCTTCCTGCTAGGCCTAGCTTACAGGCCACATGATCTTTCTAGGCCACTCCAGTTCACAGTTCTTTGAAGAACTGGGGTGCTTGTGAGTTGCACTCATTCTACTCTTAACCATGCCCTGACCAGCAGCATTGTTTCTTGGCTCTTGCATGGGCTGCTCTTGTGTCCCCAACTGGAATACAAGGTCTTGATGATCAGGAAGAATCTGCTTGCTTGTGCTCTTACACTCTCTTTCTCTCCCTCCTTTTCTTCTGCCCTCCTTCCCTCCATTCCCTCCCTCCCATCTTCCTCCCATCTCTCTCATCTCCCTCTCTCCCTCCCTTCTTCCCTCTCTCTCTCTTCCTTCACCCATCTAAAGTCTAGTTATTCTGCTGTTGACTTAGGGTTGAAGCACTGAGACTCTGAAGATTGAATATGATACAAGTTGATTGTGAACATTCTTTGGAAAGCATTACATGGTATATACACACAAAAGACCATATTGCTGTTGCAACTAGAAAGAAAAACAATCATCTTTATTTTTGCTTCCCTTTCTAGTTTAATTCAAATTTGCTTCCATAGAAAAAGGACACTGATATTTCATTATTGTTAGGGGATTTACATATCTCATTTAATTTCCACAGCAGTTTTCAGAGATTACCTTTATTTTACAGCTGAAAAAGCAAAATTGTTTAAGACCCTACTTTCAAATGCTATAGTTTGAACCCAGGTGTGTTCCACTATAAATCCCATATATTTTACCACACCCACATCTTCCTTCGGTGCTGAGACTTAGAGTGACAACAGTTATGATTGCATAGGATTTCTTATTCAAGGTTGTATAAAAATGACATGTATAAAATGGTAAGTTTTCATGGAAAGGTCTGAAAGGGATTTCCTGCAAAGTAAGTGTCACTGGGACTAGAAGATGGAATGGTTCCTGGTAGAGAATTATCTTCTCTTGAAACAGGTTCACCACCCAGTACAATTTGGTCCCAGGGGTTTTCTTCCACTCTTTCTGTGCTACTAGTTGCATCAGGTACTGAATGCAGGATCCTCAGAGGGAATCAGCAAAGCGTGGAAAGAGACATGCTAACTCTTGTCTGTTGTTCTGACAATTTCTATTTGCTTTACGTCTAGAGATTCTGGACAGCCTTTGAACAGGAAGCATAATAGGTACCCTTGTAGAGACTTCAGAGATTCCAGGATGGCTTTCTTATACAAAATATTTCTCCAAGAGCCTTGGAATTCCAAAACTAGAGACATATCAATAGCTCTTGGAAGATTTTGAGGAATTCAAAGAATCCCTAATATAAATAAAATGGTTTTTGAAGGGCTGGCAACTCAAGCTGATCTTGATGGGAACCAGGGTAGGGGCAAAAAGAGCAGAAAGCGAAGTCCTCTTCATTATAGAGTGGAGGCAGAAAGTGACCAGGACAGAGGAACCAGTTCTCTATCCCCACCCCAGTCAGTCTTGACACTGCATCCTCCAGTAAGGCTTGTCGAGGGCCTCCTGAATTGAACAGCTCACTCCAGACATACCTGAATGAGCCACGAGGGAACGACGGTGCTCCATCTGAGGCCAGACTCAAACAATCCCTACCAGCAGGGTAATGAATGGAGTCTTCTGGCAGGCACCTGAAGGCCAACTCCTGTCTTTCAGGCTTGGATTTCAGGAAACAGCTTGGGAGGATGCTCTCCAGGCCCCACAACTCCTGGGACTTGTTTGGGGATCCAAGGGAGAGTGGAGGCTAAGAGGGATTAAAGTTGCCTGAAACCTTGTAGCCTGAGGGGGATTTGGGGTCTGGAGAGGAGGGGGCAGATCAGCTCAGCTGCTTCACCTTCCCAGATAATCCATCACTGCCACTGGAGCTGCAGGAAAGCAGTCCCGTAAACTGTCTGCCTGGAAGGAAGAATAACCTGCTGCTGGCTTTTATTTTCAGTTGAATTATAACACTTACCTTCTCATCTGGCCTTTCATCAAGAGGCTTAAGTGTTTTTCTTTCTGTGGGCCTTACTGGCCACATTTCCCCATTCATTATCAGCATCGGGGCCTGCCATACTCAACCCATGTGCAGCCCTCCAGCCCAGCTCCCCATCCCCCAGGGGCTCCTTAGCAGCAACAATTTTCTAATTCAGAACAGACTCTCCTCTGAGCAATTGATCTTACAAGTACATTACAACTGGCTTTAACAGGAGTTACCAAAGGCAGGGATTTCAAAAACAAGATGTGAACTCCCCAAAAGATGGGGCACCATAAATACCTCCAACATCTTTGAGTTTACCTAGGACTGGACTATGCTTTTTGAAAATCTTCTGTGTATCTGGGCCTGAGGGGAGTGGTGGGGCTGCAAGTTTGGGGTCATTTGAAGATTATCATTAGTAGGCATGTTACCTTTAGGAAAGACTTGGGGATTGTTCAGGCCCAGTCTGCTAAGGACTCAAGTCAGAATGTCTGTGTTCTAACCTAGCCTGTATCACTAGAGCAAGTGATTTAAACTCTCTGAGACTCAATTTCCTCACATGTAAAATGGAGTACTACTAATAATACCCACCTCATAAGATTGCTGTAAGAGTTGAATGTCATAATCCATGTAAAATCTCTTAACACAGAGTTCAACACAGTATGTGCTCACTAAATGTTAGGCATCCTCATATATTCCATTATTCATTTAATCCTGAAATGGTTACCAATCATCTACTATATACTTGTTGGTAATACATCCAAAATATACCTCAAATCCAACCATTCATCTCTATCTCCACTGTCACTGTTTTTCAGGGAACCATGATCATCTTCCGTCTAAACTTCCCCAGTCGTCACTTAACCTCTTGTCTCTCAGATTCATTCTTCCCACAATGAAGAGATCTTTCTAAAAAGATAAAGCCAATCATGTCACTTTCATGTGTAAAACTTTTCAGTGGATTCCCACTGCTCTCTGATTAAAATTAGAATTTCTTTCCATGTCCTAAAAGGCTTGCTCGATTTTGCTCCTGCATACTTCTCAGTGTCAAGTTATTTTATTTGTTTTCTTCCCTAACCTCTTCCCCGAACTCCTTTTTCTCCTTCTCTTCTTCCCCCAGCTTCCAACACACCCAAAACTTAAATGATTAACCTCTAGACACACTGGCTTCCTATGTCGGAGACTGGCTATTTCCTCAGCAAACCACTCCTCTGAACTCACAGACTGAAATCCTAAGGTGATGTTGCTCATTACCCTCTGCTACTAGGTGTGGCCATTGACTGAGTCCTGCCAGTGAAATGGAAATAAAGGTGACATATCACTTATACACCTATAGCTAAAGAACCCCCAGACATAGTCCATTCTTCCTTCATTTTAGCTGGATGTTGATATGGATGAAAACCTCAGCCATCAATTAGACTTTAAGTAAATGGAAAATAAAATGTTTACTCTTGTCAATCCACTGAGAATTTGGAGTTTAATGATTTTTTTTTTTTTTTATCCTCACCTGAGGACGTTTTTTCATTTTTTGTTCAGATAGAGTGGGAGGGAGAGAGAGGAAGAGAGAGAGAGAGAAACATCGACGTGAAAGGGACACATCGAGTGGCTGCCACCCACACGACCAACCAGGGCCGGGGACAAACTGCAACCGAAGTACATGCCCTTAGCGGGAACCGAACCCGGGTCTCTCTGGACCGCAGGCCGACGCTCTAACCGCTGAGCCAAACCAACCAGAGCTGGAGTTTAATGATCTTAACAGCTAGCATTACCTTAACTGGTACACCCCCTTTCTGTTTCTCAAACTCTTCGGATTTCAGTCATTGCACTCGCTTTTCCCTCTGCCTGGAACATTCATTTCCTAAGTGTGATTCAACTCTTAGTGTGGTGAGGCATGGCTTCTTCACATCTCAGCTCAGATATTAATGACTTAGACGGGGTTCCCATAATGCCCCCACCTAACTATCCTCTCTCTTATCACTGTATTATTTCCTTCAGAGCATTTATCTTAAGTTATATGTCCCCTTTTAGTGTCTGTTTTATTTACCAGAATGTAAGAAACAGGTTCAAATCATCTGTCTTGTTCAGTGCAGAATCCTCAGAGTCTGGTATATTACCAGGAAAGAAATAAATGAATTGAATGAACAAGTGAAAAAGAAAAATGTTCCATGGACACTGAGCCGTATCTTGGGACTGAAGGAATTTTTGAGCTGTTTTGTGATAAGACAATGAAGCTTTCTTTATGACAAGTATATTAGTCAGGGTTCTCCAGAGAAACAGAACCAATAGACAATATCTATATAATCTACATATTTGTATTCTTATAAAGATATATAGATAGTTGTACAAAAGATATATAGGACCTACCTTTTATATGATATTTAAAACCAATAGGAGATTAATATAATATAATATAATATAATATAATATAATATAATATAATATAGATTTATTATGAAGAATTGACTCAAGCAATTATGGAATCTTGTAAGTCCCACTATCTGCTATATACAAACTGAAGACCCAGGAAAACGATGTTGTAATTCCAGTCCAAGGGTAGTAGAAGACCAATGTCCTAGCTCAATAGGCAAGATGACAAATCTTCCCTTTCTCTGTGTTTTGTTCTAGTCAAGCCCTCAGTGGATTTCATGACACCTGCCCATATTGAGGAGGGCAGTCTACTTCACTGAGTCCACTGATTCAAATACTAACCTCATTTGGAAACACCCTCACAGACAGACTCAGAAGTAATGTTTTCAATCTGGATATCCCTTGGCCCAGTCAAGTTGGCACATAAAATTAACCATCACAATTAACCATCACAATTCATATATATATGAATTTATAAGAAACATGAAATAAAATGAGATGGTATATATTTAAAAGAAGGTTGAAAGATAGAGAAAACCTCACAAGAGTCTAAAGAAGTTATTATTATTTTCCTTTTATAGATGAGGATATAGACTCAGAGAGTTTTCCTTATTTGCCCAAAATCATGCATCTAGTTAGTGGTTGAGTTAGGACTGCAAACCAGTCTTGGACTCCAAATCCTGTGTTCCTAGCACCAAGATACAACCTCATTTTTTATTTAAATCCTGCCCATCACTCAACATCCAGTTTAAATATCACTTCTCCCTATAAGATTTCCTGTGGTGTATTTAATACAAACCTCCATTAATGAAGTACTGAACAGTCAACGTACTGCTGCCTTGTGCAGTAATTGTAAATTTACGTCTACCCTCGCTAGACTTGTCCTCCGTTTATTTTTCATTTATTTATTCATTGTTTCTTTTATCCATTTATTCATTCACATACTATTAGGGGGACCGGAAAGTAATGTCGTTTTTTTTTACATTCAAACAGATAAATTTTTAACGAGTTTTTATTTTTAATCAATGATATAATCACCCTCGTTATCAACAACCTTTTGCCATCTAGTGTGCAAATTTTCAATGCTGGATAAAAATCAATTGGTTTTTGAGCAAAATATCTGGAGATGGCATTTTGGACATCATCCAAATTTTCAAATTTTTTGCCACTTAGAAAATGTTGTAGCGATTGGAATAAATGGAAATCCGATGGCGCAATATCGGGCGAGTATGGTGGGTGAGGCAATACCTCCCACCCAATTCATTAATTTTTTCCAGGGTTCGTTGTGCGCAGTGTGGTCTTGCATTATCGTGTTGCAGAATAATGCCTTTTCTGTTGACAATCGCTGGGCACTTTTCAATTAAAGATTGATTTACTCGATCCAATTGTTCACAGTAAAGGTCTGCATTCACAGTTTGTCCAGGTTTCAGCACTTCAAAATGAACGACCCCGCGAATACTCCACCAAACACACAAAAGTGCCTTTTTGGGGTGTAAACCTGGTTTAGCTGTACTTCGTGGCGATTCATTCGGAGAGAGCCACTGCCTTTTGCATTTTGGATTATCATAGAGGACCCATTTTTCAGCTCCAGTGATCAAGCAATCCAAAAGCGCTTCTGTATTGTGCCCCTGAAGCAATAAGTTGCATGTGGTGGACCGGTTAGCTTTGTTTTCTTCGGACAGATTATGCGGGACCCAAACACCTGCTCTGCTTACTGTACCAATCTGCTGCAAATGTTCTTGGATGGTCAACCAAGGTTGGTTAAGAGTGTTTGACAGTTCCTCGATTGTCTGACACAGATTTGCTTCCACTTCCGCCCTTAACATGGCATTACTTTAACGACATTACTTTCCGGTCCCCCTAATATTTAGAGCTAATATCTGCTTAGATGCTGTGGCTAAAAAAGGAAATAAAGAACGATCCTTAACCTTGAAAAAATGACAAACTGATGATAGTGATAGGTAAGCAAGCCTCTTGGATCATGAAGAGAGAAGACATTGGCTAAGATAGTGGAGCTCAGTTCCTGAATGAAACCATGCTTACCAGGTTGTAATCCCCATTTCTAGACTAATTTTACAGGAAACAGAAATTAATTTCTACATTAGTTAAGCCAGTTTATATTGATCTGTTTTACTAGTAACTGAATATTATTTCTAATTGATAGCTGGACCTAATTAAAATATTTGAATAGCCAGAAAATTATATTCATTTAATCATAATTTTTTAATCTATAAAAATATTTAAATCAAATGATTATGGAACCACTCAGGGGAAATGATCACATATATGTTTCAACTTAACTAAATTGTATAAACTAAATAGTTACTGTTCATATCAAGAATATAGAGTTTCTATGTATTATTCTTTAATGTTAGGTTGTGTTCCAGTGGTGTGGGAAACGCATGGGAGATTTTCACACCCAGCATATCCAGTTAACTTGGGACACTGCAGAGGAGCTCCAGAGGTAGCATTGATAAGACTGGGTGCCCACCCTGTAAAATCATCACGTAAATGAGAGACACACTCTGCTGTGGGAAGCAGGTGGGTTTCTTGCTAGTTCATTTGTATCTTAATAGAAAATTGGCATCGATCAGGGGAGAAGGTGGAATCTTGTGTGTCTCTTGATGTTGAACAGATCTCGTACTTTAAAAGGTGAAGAAGACTTACACGGTCTGGAGAGTGTAAAGGGGGAGAGACTGCAATGTCCTTTTCCCTTTCAATTAGGATATAGTTGGCAGGGAAGATAGAACTGGGCAGGACTCCCGCTTGTGCTTAGAAAGTTGTACATCAGTGTTTTTTGTGTTTTTAATTTTTTTCACATTTATAAGACTTTGTTAATATCAATAAGCATAAAATTGAAAGGACAGCCATAACTTTTAAACAAAACAAATACTTGGGTCCAATGGAAGTAACATCCTTTCCAGGCCTTCAGTATTTTTTATTTATTCCAATCTTAATTGATGTAAGGGTCAATTTAATATGTTAGTGGGATTTTTGTGCCCCATTCAACTTTTTCTTTTAAGTTATTTTTATTGTCTAGGGTATTACAGATGTCCCCCATTCCCCCCACCCTTATGTTCCCCTCCACCCAGCTCCCGCCCCACCCCAGGCCTTTAGGGCACTATTGTCTGTGTCCACGGGTTATGCATATTTGCATATAAGTTCTTTGGTTAATCTCTCCCCTCCTCCCCCCCTTTCCTCTGAGCTCTGTCAGTCTGTTACATGCCTCCATGTCTCTGGATCTCTTTGGTCATCTTTTTTGTTCATTAGATTCTACATGTAAGGAGATCATGTGATATTTGAGTTTCTCTAACTGGCTTGTTTTACCTAGCATATTAATCTCCAGGTCCACCCATGCTGTCTCAAGTGATAAGAGATCCTTCTTTTTTATAGCCTCATAGTGTTCCATTGTGTAAATGTACTACAACTTTTTTATGTACTCATCTACTGATGGACACTAGGGCTGTTTCCAGATCTTAGCTATCTGTCTCCCCATTTTTGCTGTTTCTTTGTGTTTGTTTCAATGTATTAGATAAAACTGCTACACCTCCCAGTCTTTATAGGGTAGCCATATATGGAAAGTGTCTCGTGGGACCTAGTGGTGGAGCCTCTTTGATGTCCAGTGCTGAATGCTCTTGGAATATCCATGTGTGGGTTATTTGGGCTCTTCTGTTGTACTTAGGTCTTGATTACTGATGCCCCGCCCCATTTGAGGGTGGGGTCTCAAATCAAGTTTTGTGACTCTAAGGCTCACCCCAACTATGTTGTACCAGCTGTTATACAGGTGACTGACTTCTGGCTGTAGGACTGTGCAGCCTGACCTGGTGTGGAGGTTGGTGTTGGTGGCAGCGATGTGGGCATGCTTGTTCATGGCAGCGGGGCTGAGAGTGCTCAGTTGTTGTGGCAGGGGCCTGGTGCACTGGGTCATAGTGGCAGCAGTAGGGCCAGTCTGCTGTGGGCACTGGAGCCCATAACAAGGCCAATTGTAGCTTGGGGTACCAGGTTGCGGGGGCAGGTCCAGGTGTCTGGAGGCATCAGGTCGTGGTGGTAAGGTCAGATGCACTTGGTTGGGCGTGCCAGGTTGCGGCAGTGGAACTGAGATAAAGGAACGGTGGGGCCAGTCAGCCGGGGACACTGGGTCCTGGTGGCAGGGACTGGGGCTCTTTGTTGCTGCGGTGGGGCTGGGCCTGCTGGACTTTGGCCTCAGTGCAGTGTGTCATGGCCACTCCCCGCAGCCTCTTTCCGAGGAGGATCCTCCAGATCCTTTTGTGAAGATGTTTTCTCCAAGATCCCGTTGCTTCTTTTTAATCACCTGTAAGCTTGTCCCTTCACACTGTGTACGCCTGGAATCCAGCACCATAGTAAGTCTGAGAGTCTGAAAAGCTTTCGACTTCAGAATCCTTCCAAACAGGATACCAGGCACAGACTCCCATCTTAGGTCATGACCACAAGTGTCCAGTTCTCAGTCCTATTGCCACAGAGTGTTGCGCCGTCAGGTGCATCAGTGTTTTGTGGAGGTGTTTGGTCTTGTCCCCTCAAAGTATACTTAGCAACAAATTCTTTCCCTACCCTCTTCATTTCTAAGCCCTTGTTTATCTTAAGGTATTTTGCAGAGGACTGTGCATAGGAAAGTTGAACACATATGTTCATGTTTAATTAATTTATAATTAACTTTTCAAATATGTAAACTTGTAAGAACTAGTGGAGTCTTGTTTCCTTAGATGCAGGGAGTTCCATTTTGTCTGAAATAAATAAGATCCGCTGACGTTCTAGTTGGTCTTGAACCTATAGCATATGTGAATAGAGTTGTTTTGAAATTGGGTGTTGGAATTGGACCCAGTTTGGAATTGACGCCTCAGAAATAGATTTAGGCTGCTAGATTCAGTAGGTGTTTGTCATTTTTTTTCAAGAAAAAAAATACCTTGATTCTCAAGTTTGCTATTAGAGGACTCTTCAATTGAGAGAACCAGTAACTAAGCTAAATCACTAATTTGAAAAGATGGTAGTTTCAACTTCTTTGGGCTAAAGGTGTTGTTGGAATTCAGAATTCCCTTGAAAATGTGTCTGAACCATGGAACTTTCTAGAATATTAGTTTACATGCCTGACCCAGAAACCTAGGGGAAAAAAAGGAAATAATTTAAAATAATGCAGTTTAAACTCCCATTTGGAATAAATATTTCTTTTGCTTTGTTAAGTTTAATAGAGACTTTTTGAGCTGAAATGCTCTTTTTCATTTATGCGGGTGTTAAGATCAGAAGGGACATAGCTTGAGGCATCACCTGGGAGGGTTTCTGTATCATGGAGCTCCCTCTTTTGCCTGGGCATCTCCTTTTCTGATAAAGAGAAAGAGCATGGGGTTGGGGAAGGCCTGGCGGTGCAGAGGCAGTGTTTTCTCCCTCTAGCGTAGAGCAGAGTAGCTAGCTATTCTAGGATGCAAAGAGGAAAATGAATGCATCATCCTCAGGAAGTGAGTGCACCAATCTCTCCTAAAATCCATTTGGTTGCAAGGAACTGAGTGACTGGCACTGAGAAGCTGGGGGCGTGTGTAATTGTTCCCATGTTTGATATGTAGTGGTTGTGAAGTAGTGTCCTCCTAAGTTTGGACACAGAGGAACTTTTCCACATGGGACCTGTGGCAGATGTATTTTCCAATTATGGCTTTACATGTATATATATATTCCATTCAACGTGGTCTTCCTGTAACGTGACATTGCCATTCCTCCACTGAGAAGGAAGGTCTGTGTTCCCTCCCCTTTAAGCAGAATGGACATTTGTAAATGACTTACTTGATCAACAGAATGTGGCAGAAGTGATGTTGCTTGACTTCTGACACAAGAGTGGCTTTCTCTTTCTTTGAATGTTTAACTTTCCAACAAGCCAATGTGCCATGAGGAAGCCCAGACTAAACTGATACAAAGTGACCACATGGAGAGGCCCACATGGAATAAACTGAGACTCAGCCAACAGCCAGAATCAACCACCAGACTTGGGAGGGAGTGAGCTGTGAGCTGCTTCAAGTCTCTTCCCCAAGGGCTTGTCCAGCTGATACCAAATGGAGCAAAGATTAACTGTCCCCACTGAGCACTGCCCAAATTACAGATTTTAGAGCCGGATAAATGAGGTCTTAATTTGAAGCCAACAAGTTTTGGGATGGTTTGTTACATAGCACTATATAGCAGGAACTGGATTGTTAAATGTTAATTTACAGAGTACTTCTAGTCTCTCAACTATTTATACCAAGTGCTCTTCTTATTATAGATCTTAAATTCAAGCCCAAGAAAACTTGGTACTGACGTAATACATTTTTAGTAAGTAACCTCAATTAATCTCTGTGTGTATGTGTGCTTGTTTGCCTGAATGTGACAGTCTTATTTATTCTTACGATGATAAAAGCCAGGGAGGAAACAAATGTAATTATCCTTGGTGTGACTTATAAAAGGACCTCTTTGAGATGGGCCACCAGGTACAGTAGAGAAAATAAAGAACCCTTTGGTAATGTGTTTACACTTCCAGTAGCTACTTGCAAGCTGTTAAAGAACCTGATCTAATATTTCAATCATAAGCCTAATTTACCTTTTTGCAGCAAAACAACCTGGCTATTTTTTGCCTAAAGGAATGTCTATAAAATTAAAAAAGAAAAAAACCCCACTAACTCCAACTTTACCAGATGCTTTTTACACAGTGAAAAAATTTTACTCCTAAAGTAATAAAATCTGTAGGCTACCAACAGAAATCCAACTACTAAAACTAAGCCTATAAAAAAAACCTGAAAAATAAAACTTAAAAACGAATTAACATGTGGGGTGTGGGGATAGTATGAGTAAAAGTGCATGAGAGAGGGTAAGAGACATCATAACAGTGGCTTGGCCATGGCATAAAGTCATTGAATGATCATCTGTGGTGAAGAGGAACCATGATGATGGTGAGGATTATGTTCAGATAATTCTTAAAATCAGATATTATCCTGCAATTATTTCCTTTAAGCTTTACTATGCACTTAGAGCTTTCAAGATCTGTTCCTTTAAGACAGCGATTTTCAACCTTTTTCATCCAGTGGCACACATAAACTACTAAAATTCTGTGGCAAACCAAAAAATATATATTTTACCAATATGACAAAAAAAAGTATGATTTTTACTCATTCACACTGGATGGCTGTTGTTGTGTTAGCTGTTGTCTTTATTTAAATTTGACAATCTAAGGGAAAGGAGGTCAGTGCCTCTGACTAAATTGTCAAGTATTGCATGTTTTAAAAAATCTCACAGCACACTGGTTGAAAATCACTGCTTTAAGAGAACCAGCCAGGAACCAATCCCTCCCCATCCTCATGAACTGTTGCCATGTTTCCAACAGGAACAGGCTTTTGCCACCTTGTTCTCCTTCATGGCTTAAGTATGTCTGGAACTGATACTTCATTTTTGCAATCTGTATTTCAACCTTTCTTAGATCTTCTCAGTTCTTAACCACTATATACATTTTTTAACATACTTCTTACTCAGTCTTTAGACTTGGGGGATTACTACTTCTCCTTTGACTCCGATTTTTGGCTTCCCTCTAGAGATATACTCTCACCTCACCCACTTGATAATGGTATTTCTGGTCCCGCTGGGTCTGGTCCAGGGCTGTCTCTACAATCCTACTCTTGGCATAGCTCCATGTAGCAATATTTCTGTCTCTGCAAATGGAACCTAGTCAGGGACCAATTTAAGAATAATCTAGCAGACTCTTATTTCGGATATGAACCCAAGCCTCTAAAAGTTGAGAGCCCTGTACAGAGTTACATACGCAGTACTTATTGGAAGGGTCAGGGCTATTCCCTTAATCTCTTGAATCTACTCATTTTCTAGTTTTCTCTTTATGTGTCACTGTTTTCTCCCTTACACTTGAAAGATTGGTTTATGTCTGACTACAGTCAATGACCAAGTCTTTGTAGAAAGATGCAACAACATTGATACAATATCCCCATTAAATACTATTTAAATATTATTTCTTTAACTACTATTAAATACTATTACACCTTTAAATACTGTTTTTTCTGTAGGTATGTTCATGGTTAGACTTGATCAGCTGTCTGCATGGCCTGTAGGCTAATCCAGAGTTTGATATCACTTTAGCCGTAAACTCACCCAAAAGCCAAGCTGATCTTCTTGGTTTTTCTTTCCTGGTTTTCCATATGTAAAAACAGTTAAAGAACAAAACTCCGTTGTATACTGCAACCAGGTAGAATATTTGATTTTGATAGAAAGTTAGCATAGACATCAACTTCACTGTGGAGCAAGGTCACTCCCACCAGAATTAAGGGCTGTCTGTAATTGTTCTGACCACTGTACCTCGGCCAAGAGAGACTGAGAGGAACGGAAAAGCCACTCTGGGCAGCCAGCACTGCAGGCCCCTCCCAAGGGCACGCTGGTAAGGCATGTTTACCTAGAGCTCTGCATTTAACACTTTTGTATGGCTGCAAGATGGAGAGTTTGTACATAAAGCCTGTAAATTTAATATGACAGAGATGAAGAATACTTTTCAGTTGGTGTAAAGTATCTTGATACAAGGAAATACCTATTCCCACAGTGACAAGCATAAGAAGATCATGAAGTGATATAAAAGCCAGGTTTGATGTTAGGAGCTTAGAGGTCTCCACTCCATCCTAACAACAAGTAAAAGCTGAACAATCTGAAAAATCAGTGACTCTTCTTGATCCATCAGGTAAGTGAGGTCACAGGGCAATCTGCCACTCTGAAAATTGGAGAGACAGACAGGCAGATACAGAGAATCACAACTCACTGAAGCAGAAACATATAAGCAGAAACCTCCATTGGAACCAGTGTCAGGGCTGGGAACCCTAAACTCTAGTGGATGCATTGCTGGAGGCTCAGTTGGACACGTCTGAGAGTTAAAAACTCCAGGGCAGCCCGGCCAGTGTGGTTCAGTGAACTGAGTGACATCCCATGGACTGAGAGGTCCCGGTTCGATTCCAGATCAGGGCACATGCCCAGGTTGTGGGCTTGATCCGCAGTAAAGGGGCATGCAGGAAGCAGCTGATCGATGTATCTCTCTCACATTGATGTTTCTATCTCTTTCTCCCTTCCTCTATCTCTAAAAAAAATCAATAAAAACATATTAAAAAAAAAACAACTCCAGGGGCAATGACGGGGGTGGGGTCCCATACTTTTGTGAATTTAACCTCCAGGAGCTTTACCAGATTCTCACAGTGATTATTGGGAGGGTGGGGGTGGGTGGGCAGGGATTTCCTCATGCTTCTGGCAGGGAGAGAGGAAAAGGAACTATTTTGAAATATACCATAGCACTCTGTTCTTCTTAACAAGTTTCCTCAGGGGAAACTATTTTTTCAGAGCCTACCTGGAGGAAGGAAAGTACTACATTCCATCTTCTGTCATCCTGTCCCGCCCAAGGGGTGGGGAGAGCTGAACAGCACTAATGGAGTTTGCAGTCCAGGGGCACAGCTCACAAAAGACTGAGACCTGGTCATAGGGCTATAGAAAGGTTGCCCTCACTCCACACCTTACCACTACATTACTAAAGGTCTATTGCCACAGCTTCTTTTACCCGGTACATCATGTCCACCATTCAACAAAAAAATTACAGTGCGTCAAAACAAAACACAGTTTGTAGAGACTGAACAAACATCAGAACCAGAATCAGATATGGCAGGAATGTTGCAATCATTAGACCAGGAATTTTTTAAACTATGATTAATATACTAAGGGATTTAGTGGAAAAGTAGACAACATGCAGGATGGATAGTGTAAGCAGAGAGATGAAAATTCTAAGAACAAATGAAAAAGAAATGCTAGAGATCAAAAACAGCATAACAGAAAGGGAGAATGCCTTTGATGGGCTTCCTAGTAGACTGGATGTGACTGAAGAAAATGTCTGAGCTTGAGCATGTGAAAAGGGAGACTTCCAAAACTGTAAATCAAAAAGAACAAAGACAATAAAACAGAACAGACTATCCAATAACTGGGGGACAACAAAGGTGTATTATACCATAATGAGGATATCAGAAGGAGAAGAGAGAAAGGAACAGAAGCATATCTGAAACAACAATGATTAAGAATCTCCCCAAATTAATGTCAGATACCAAACCAAAGATCCAAGAAACTCAGAGAACACCAATCAGGATAAATGCCAAAACAAAATCAAACAAACAAACAAAACCCAAAACCCTATACGTGGACATATCACATTCACACTTCAGGAAATCGGAGATAAAGGAAACAACTTGAAAGAGACCATTGGAAAAATACATATTTGATAATTATCTCAAACATTTAAAGAGCTCTCAAAAGTCAATAATAAGGAAATAAACAACTCAATTAAAAAGACCTGAACAGACACCTCACCAAAGAAAATATTCTAATGGTAAGTAAGCATATGAAAAGATGCTTCATATCAATCATATGCCGTCAGGGAAATGCAAATTAAGGCAACAATGAGATACCACTATACACCTGTTAGAATGGCCAAATCTGTAACACTTGACAACACCAAATGCGGGTGGGGATGTGGAGCAACAGGAACTCTGATACATTGCTGTTGGGAATGAAAATGGTACAGCCAATTTGGCAGTTTTTTACAAACCTAGGTATATTCCTACCATATGATCTGGGAATCACACTGCTTGGTATTTATCCAAATGAATTGAAAACTTATGTCTATATAAAAACTCGCACACAGAAGTTTATTGAAGCTTTATCCATAATTGCCATAACTTAGAAGTAACCAAAATGTCTTTCAGTAGGTGAATGGATAAATAAATTGTGGTTCATCCAATCAGTGGAATAGTATTCAGTGCTAAAAAGAAATGAATTTCAAACCATGAAGACATAGAGGAAACTTAAGTGCATACTACTAAGTGAAAGAAGCCAGTTTCTAAAGGCTACTTACTTTTTTATTTAAAGTACATGACATTCTGGAAATGAAAACCTATGGGTCAGTACAAAGATTAGTGGTTTCCAGGCGTGAGGGGGAATGGAAGGGTGACTAGATGGAGCACAGAGGATTTTTAGGGAAGTGGAACTAATCTGTATATTGCAAGGTTAGATACATGTCATTATTTATTTCTCAAACCCACAGAATTTAAAACGCCAAAGTTGAACTCTGATGTGGACTATAGACTTTGGGTGATTGTGATGTGTCAACGTAGGTTCATGTATTGGAACAAATGTGCCGCTGTGGTGGGAGATGTTGATAAGGGGGGAGGTGTGGGTGTGTGGGGGAACAGGAAGTAAATGGGAATTCTCTGTTCCTTCCTCTCAGTTTTCTCTGAACCTACATCTGCTCTAAAAAAATCAAGTTCATTAATTTAAAGAAAAAAAAAAAGCCAGGTGACCAAAAGAAAAAGCCCAGACAAAACCAGGGCAGTCATTTTCTTCAGACATTATTGGCTGAAGAATTTCTCAATGCCCACGTGAGGAGGGGGCAGTATTCATGGCAAATACACTAAACTATTTAATAATGCTGTTTTCTGTATAAAGACATCATCTGGCCCAATTTTTGTTCCCAGGTTCCTGTATATACATATGTATGACTAGATGTATATGATTTATATATTGCAGTGTATGAGTGTGAGTATGGAGCATGATTTTTAATGAAATGTACATAGTTCATATTTGAATGTAATATTAATTTGCAATCCACACTTTTCCTTGGTGCATACCTTCATGATATTTCCTCTCCTATCACTGTCTGGCTTGTTCTGTCTACAGCAGCTGTTAAAAGCTAATGGTAGTTCCTAAAATACTTTATACTACATTTTGTATTTCTGCCCCTTTCCACATGCCACTCTCTGTGTGTGTTTCTCTCCCTTCTTTATTTTAATCTTCATTAACTTGAATTTATCAAACCAAAGGCCCTTTCCAGAAGATTTTACTGACTTTCCAACATCATTTAGATAACCCTTATTTGTGACGTCATAATATACTCTATCATATTACTTGCCATATAGTACAATAATTGAACCTTTATTTTTCTCTTTCCCCCATAATTCTAAAATTCCTTGCAGTCTGAGAAAGCACTCCTCAATAGATAAGTAAATCTACTTTCTATTTTCCCATGCACCAATGAAAATGTTTTTTTATCATATTTTTTGATAAATTAACAATCAACATTTAGATTGTGATTATATAAATATTTTTCACAGGTGACCCATTTATTGTATTATGATTATATTTCCCTTATATACATTTTTTTTTCTGAATGTAATATTTTTTGCTTAACTCCTTATTTTTCTTTAAATTTAGATTATAATTTTGTTAAACTATATATCTATATAGTTTAAACAAACAGGGGGAAAGGAAGAGAAGCTCCCCTTCTCCCAGTTTTAGTACTCCAGAGACAACCATTTTAACTAGTTAAACCGATTCTTTGGACACTTGCCTCCATGTAGCTAAGTATTGCCTATATGGCCACTTGATTTTACCAGTTAGGCCCTTACTATGTCTTGCTTTCTACTATGGTTTTTAGAGTCTCTTTTCTGTCAGCTTCCCTCTTCTCCCCATTACAACATGCTTATTTTTCCATGTGTTCTATACCGACCTCTAATCTTCTTAAAAAATTGTATAAGTCCTATCAAAATGCTCAAATACATGTGTCATCTTTAAAAAAAAATTTTTTTTATTGACAGCATCTTCTTGAGATTCTTTACCCTCTGCTTCAGCACAACTTGTGGGTGTGTAAACTGTGGCAAGATTTTGCCCATGGATTTGTCTTTATGATTCACATGAAAATTAAATTATCTTCACCTCTCTCTTGTATTGGATCATGCTTCCTGGTCCTATCTCCTTTTTCTTGCCCCGCCCCCTACCCCCCACCCCCATTTTACTGAAGCACATCATCTAATTTATTTCATGGAAAGAAAGCTGGGTAAAATTTTTGAGAATTTATGAGGCAGACAATGTATTAAAACTTAACATTTTATTTAAAGTTTGTCTTGGTTTACAAATTTAAGGTGGAAATTATTTCCATGCAGAATGGTGTAGCTATTTTTTCTATCAATCTATCAAACTTTCCTTTTGAAAATTTTGTTGCCATCCTGATTATTGATTTTTTGTTGGACTCATTTATTCTCTCTTGAAGAGTTTAGAATCATTAATCTTAGTGTTATACCTTGATGTAGATCTTTTCATTCATTTTGTGTGACATTCACTGTGTTTTTATGTGAAAGCTGCTATCCCTATTGAGAGAATAACTATTGTATCTTTGATAATTCTCTACAACCTAATCTCCTAGTGTTTTCATTATTATTATTTTCTGGAACTTCTGGTAGTAAGATGTTGGTCTTCTTGGATATCTACATCTATATATCTACATATGTATCTAATATATATTAATCAACAATTTTTGTTCCTCCTCCTGTGTTCTTACCTAATTCTGACACAATTTTACAAAGTATTTTGAAAATTTAATTATTTATTTAATTTTGGTATTTAAATAATTTTTTATTTTTCAGTTACAATTGACATACAATATTATTTTAGTTTCAAGTGTACACCTCAGTGATCAGACATTATGTAACTTACTAAGTGATTATCCCAATAAATCTTGCACCCTTCTGACACTATACATAGTTATTAGAATATTATTGGCTCTATTCCCTATGCTGTACTTTACATCCCCATAACTATTCTGTAACAACAAATTTGTGCTTATTAATCCCTTTACCTTTTCATCGATCCTTCTAATCCACCTCCCATCTGTCAACTGTCAGAATGTTCTCTGTATCAATGAATCTCTTTCTGTTCTGCTTGTTTGTTTTTTAGATTCAATTGTTGATAGATATGTATTTATTGACATTTTATTGTTCATATTTTGATATTTTTTTCTTCTTAAAGAAGACCCTTTAACATTTCATGTAATACTGGTTTGATGGTAATGAATTCCTTTAGCTTTTTCTTGTCAGGAGTTTTATTCTGCTCTTTATATGACCTTCGATTCTAAATGATAGCTTTGCTGGGTAGAGTAATCTTGGTTATAGGTCCTTGCTTTTTCATCAGTTTGAATATTTCTTACCAATCCCTTCTGGCCTGCAAAATTTCGGTTGAGAAATCAGCTGTCAGTCTTATGGTACCTCCCTCATAGGTAACTAACTGCTTTTCTCTTGATGCTTTTAAGACTCTCTCTTTGTCTTTAACCTTTTACATTTTAATTATAATGTGCCTTGGTGTGGGTCTCTTTGGGTTCATCTTGTTTGGGACTCTCTGTACTTCTGAACTTGTATGTCTATTTCCTTCACCAGGTTAGGGAAGTTTTCCATTATTAGTTTTTCAAATCGGCTTTCAGTTTCTTGCTCACTCTCTTCTCCTTCCAGCACCCCCAAGATGCGAATGTTGGTATGCTTGAAGTTGTCCCAGAGGCTCTTTACACTGTCCTTTACACTATGCTCATTTTTTTGGATTATTTTTTCTTTTTGTTATTCTGTTTTGGTGTTTTTTGCTTCCTTATATTTCAAATCAATGATTTGATTCTTGGCTTCATCTACTCTACTGATGATTCCTTTAGTGCCTCCCACACTATCCCAACCAGGGCCAGGAATCAAATTGCAACCAACGTACATGACCTTGACTGGAATTGAATCGGTGACTCTTTGGTCCACGGATTGTCGCTCTAACCTCTGAGCCAAACTGGCCAGGGCTGTGAATTATTCTTCATTTCAGTTAGTGTATTGTTCATCTCTGATTGGTTCTTTTTATGGTTTCCATGTCCTTTTTTATGCTGTTGAAGTTCTTGCCATGTTCATTGAGCATTCTTATAACCAGTGTTTTGAAGTCTGCATCTAGTATAGATTGCTTGTTTCCATTATGTTTAGTTTTTTTCAGGGGTTTTATTCTGTTCTTTCATTTGGGACATGTTTCTTTGTCTCCTCATTTTGGCAGCCTCCCTGTGTTTGTTTCTATGTATTATGTAGAGATGCTATGTCTCCTGGCTTGGTAGAGTGGCCTAATGTAGTAGGTGTTCTGTAGGGTCCAGGGGCACAGCCTCCCCAATCATCCAAGCTGGGCACTCCAGGTGCGCCCCTCTGTGTGGGCTGTGTACTCCCTCCTGTTATAGTTGAGCCTTGATTGCAGTTGGTGCGTCAGTGGGAGGATTTACCCCCTGGCCAACTGGCTTCAAGGACTGGCTATGACTACTGACCACCCATCACCATGGAGGATCAGCTGTGCAGGGGCCCACCCAACAGAGCAGGACTTACTTCAGCAGGGCTCTGGTGCCCACTGAGTCTGCCCCTTAAGTGTGTTGCTTGTGCAGGTTGTTAGGTGGTACCTTGACATGGTCTGAAGCTGTCCACCAGGTATGTGGGCTCTTGGGCCTCCCAGAAGGTACAGGCCAAGATCAGCCACTGCTTATGTCTTTCCTGGGGCCACCCAGCCTGAGCTACAAAGTGATCTGCAGATGGCTGCTACTTGTGCTGGGCTTGGAGATGCCCAGGTAATGCCAAACTGCGAACCAAGGCCATTGGCTGCTCTTACCAGGCCTGAGGCCATGTATTGTGAAGTACAGGGCACACTGAGGCCAGATGCTGATTGTTTGAGAGCTTTTAGATAAGTCTGAAGCATGAGCCAAGATAGGCCATTCCTATGGAAAAGTCACCAGAAACAACTTGGGTGGTCCAGCAAGTTAGGTGGTATGAGGGGGCAGGTCTCAGGGAATCACTAGGGTGAGGAGAACAGTGTGATCCTGGTTAATGGAGACTCAGATATGGTACCCACCAGCTGGCTCTGTGGTAGTAGGGGTCTCAGAAAAAGAACAGTACCTCTGCTAGACTTTTGTCTGGCAGAAAGCTGTCCCTCCATACCCCGCAGCTCTTGTCCTGATGCCAGACAATTCAGTTTCTCCCCATATGCCTCTGGTGCCTTTCGAGCTGCTGCTCCTGAGCTGGAGCTCAGAAAGAGTGAGTCTGAGTAAGTCCTTGTGAACCCTTTAAGAGGAGCTGCCTGGGATTCACAGCAGCCGTCTGTCTCACTCAGCTACAATCTGAGCTGGTTTTTACAGCCAGAAGTTATGGGGACTTATCTTCCTGTCACTGGAACCCTGGGCTGGTAGGCCTAGTGTGGGTCTGGGACCTCTCGTTCCTCAGTGGGGACCTCCACAGCCGAGATATCCCTACTGATTTTTATCCACCACGTGTTTGGTGTGGGAACAGCCGGTTCCACACCTCCCCACCTCCCACCAATCTCAATGTGCCTTCTTCTTTAACTCTGTAGGTATAGGATGTCCATTCAGGTAGATTTCAGGAGGTACTGAATGATGGCTGTTCTGTAGTTCAGTTGAAATCTTGCTGTTCTACTTTTAAATGTAACATTATCATATATGTTTATCTAGGTATGTATATTTTCTTCCTCTTTAACCACTCTTTTTAATATTGTTTCTGTATTTATTAAAATATAATTTGTATACAATCAACTGCAGAGATTCTAAATGTACAGTTCATCATTCTGACAAATGTATATACTTAGTGTATACAGAAATGTAAATCACCCTCTCAATCATGATATAGAATATTTCATCATTGCAGAAAGTTTTATTCTGCCCCTTTGTAATCAGTACATCCTCAATAAAAATTGAGTTTTGTCTTTTTAGTAATGTTTTGGAGGAGTTCTTCATATATTCTAGATGAAAGTCTTTGTTTAGCTACATATATTGCAAATATTTTTTCCCAGTATGTGGCTTGTCTTTTCATATTCTCAGTGTTGGTTTTCAAGTGAAGACATTTTTATTTTGATGAACTCTAATTTATATTTTTTATGGTAATGCTTAGTATGCCTGATGTAAGAAATTCTTGCCTGTCCTACAGTGACAAACTCTTCTATATATTTTTAAAAATGTTTATGAATTTAGCATTCATGTTTACATCTGTAAATGATCTCCAGTTAATTTTTTTTTTGTATGGTGTGATGTAGGGAATAGAATTTTTTTTATATGAATATACAATTGTTTCAGCACCAGTTTATGAAAAGACTAATTTTCCCCATTGAATTAGATTGGTTCTATGTTAAAAATCAGGTGTGTGGCCCTGGCCAGTTTGACTCAGCAGTTAGAGAGTCACCCCACAGACCAAAGAGTCGCAGGTTCGATTCCGGTCAAGGGCACCTACCTTGGTTGCGATTCTTCCCCGCTCTGGTCGGGGTCGTGCAGGAGGCAACTAGTTGATGTGTCCCTCTTACGCTGATGTTTCTCTCTCTCTCCCACTCTACCTGAAGATAAATAGAAAAATATCCTCGGGTAAGGATTAAAAAAAAAATCAGGTGTGTGTGTGTGCGCGCGCACATGTGTCATGTGTGTCTGAACTCTGTATTCTATTATCTGAGTGTCTGTTATTCTTCCAGTGCCTCAGTGTGTTGATTATGGTAGCTATGTAGAAAGTCTTGAAATCAGGTAGCCAGTAGACCTTAAACGTTCTTCTCTACATTTCTCAAAATTTGTTGGCTCTTTGCATTTTCATATAAATTAAGAAATAACTCCTCCCTTGTGAAGCCATCATAGAAGTGCCAGTGTTCAAAATTAAGTTCAATCCCTTTGTGACTTCTGACTGGAGGAAGAACCATAAACAGCATTTCAATGTATTTTTCAACATTTGCAGGAAGATTATGTCTTCTCCTCTTTCCAAAGAGCTGAGATAGAAGTACAATGTTCAATCCATGCTCATCCAAAAGGATGATATTCAGGTTGTATGAGACACTTTAGAGGGTGGCAAATTGACAAAGTAGTCCAGGTTTACAGGAAGAAATATGTCATCTACATTCAGTGAGTGCAATGGGAGAAAGCTGTGGGCATTCACCCCAGTAAGGTGCTTATCACTAGACTGAAGCTGGACAAAGACCGCAAAAAGATCCTTGAATATAAAGCCAAATCTTGCCAAGTAGGAAAGGAAAAAGACAAATACAAGGAAAACAATTGAGAAGATGTAGGAATAAATTAATCTTACATACAACTTTCATTAAAACTTAAAATGAAAAAAGAATCAGTTTTAATTTGAGGAGAATGACATTGAGTTTTTTACTTCATAAACTGGCAAATGTATTAGATCATTTTTACTTTCAGCAATATTTTGAAGTTTTCTATGGATTTTTACATCTTTTGTTATATTATTTCTATTACATTTTTTTAGATGCTACTTATATAAATGGTAACATTAAAATTTCTCTTAACATTTGTAAGCTTTTTTTTTTTTTTTTTACTATATTGACCTAAAATCTTGCAAGCTTGATAAGTTCACTTATTAATTCTCATAGTTGTTTTTTAGAGTCCTTAGGATTTTTTATATAAACAATCATAATCTCTGTGACAAAAACAACAGTTTTAATCATTCTTTTCCAAACTCTTATGTCTTTTATTTTTCTTGTCTTATTGCACTGGCTGTGAATTCCTGCAAAAGATTAAATGAAAGTATTAGAGGTGATTTTGCTTGCCCCTCCCCTTTTTTTATTGCTCTAGTTATCTAAAGAGAAGGCTCCAGAGTCACAGAGTTCAGGCAGAAAGCTGCCCTGTGGGCCTGAGGAGGTGGTGGAGGAGCCTTATTTAACCTTCTTGGTGTGACTGCACTTCTTGTGACAGCTGACAGCATGGGGGTACAGGCAGGCATAACATCTTGTCACAGTTGTACTTCTGGGTGAGCTAGCAGAGGGAGGCCTTGATGATGCTACTCAGATGGAACACTAAGTGCGGGGTGAACTCTTTCTGACTATTGCAGTCTGAGAGTGTGGCCATCCTCTAGCTGTTTGGCCACAAAAATCAGATGCTGCTGGTTAGGTGGGATGCCCTCCTTGTCTTGGATTTTAACTTTGATATTTTCAGTGGTGTCACTGGGCTCCACCTCAAGGGAGATGGTCTTACCAGTCAGGGTCTTCGCAAAGATCTGCATCTCTCTGTCTGCTGGGGAGGCTGCTCCACCACCTTGTTAAAGAAAAAGAGGACCTTCTTGCCTAGTGTTTTTTTTTTTTTTTTATAATCCTTACCCGAGGATACTTTTCTGTTTGTCATCAGATAGAGTGGGAGGGAGAGAGAGAGAGAGAGAGACAGAGAGAAACATCAATGTGATAGAGCCATGTTGACTGGTTGCCTCCCCATGACCTGACCAGGGCCGGGGACGAACCGCAACCGAGGTACATGCCCTTGACAGGAATCAAACCCATGACTGACTGGTCTACAGGCCGACCCTCTAACCTCTGAGCCAAATTGGCCAGGGCTCTTGCCTTGTTTTTGATCTTCAGGGGAAAATGTATATCTTTCCCCATTAATTATGGTATTAGTCATGGTTTCTGAAATCCTATTCCCAGTTTTCTGAAAGTTTTTTGTGTTTTTTATCATTAATAGACATTGAATTTTGTCAATGCTTTTTCTAATCTATTGGGACGATCATATGTTTTTTACTTTTAGTTTGTAATATGGTGAATACATAGATTGGGTTTTGAATGATAAATGAACCTTGCATTCTGGGATAAACCCACTTGGCATTATGTATTATCCTTTTAATAGATAGCTGGATTTGATTTGGTAATTTTTTTAAAGCAGTTTGTGTGTTTATGTTCATAAGTGCTATCAATGTAGAATTTTAATTTTTGTGATGTCTTTGTCAATTTAATGTCAGGGTTATGTTGACCCTATAAAATCATTTGGCAGGTGTTATCTACTCCTTTTTGTACAGTTAAGGGATTCAGTAAGTGTGGAATGAATGTCACAATTGAGGTAGAAATAGACCTTTTTTTCTCCATTGGTTACTGTTCCATTTTATGTTAACTTAGGCATCTTCAGTAGTTTCTGCAACAACCAGGCAACCAACCAAACAGCTCACACTATTCATGAGTATAGAAAATATTACTTAAGAGTTTGGACAGAAGAGATCTCACAGGAAATGGTCATATTACATACAAAAAGGAAACCCCAAACACCATTTACAATATCTTTTCAATTATCCTTTTTGTTCAACCCCTGATGAAGGTGTTCTCTTGGTTCTTCCTTCACATAGCACTTATTTCCTTCTTCTTTTGTTTTTCTTTTACTTCCACCTCCCTTTTTAGGAAATAAAATTCATCTTGTCCAATGCAGAATAATTATGTTGTTTTCTATGAAATTTTCACCCCAAAGATACATAGGTTCTTGATAGCTTACCTTCAGGTCCAAGCACATTTTCCCAAATAGAGATAGTTCCCTGTTTAAAAAGAATTCTACTGCCAGATGATATGACGTTATTAATTTATTATATGTATAATCACCTGAAAAAATCTATGTGGCATGTTGGCGTTTCAGGAAATGTCTGCTGGAATCTCCCCTTCATACCTTACAGTCCTCAACAGCATGCTCTGATATGCCTGGGAGAAGAAAATGACCCTCATTCTGCTCTCAAAACCTTCTCTCTCCTTGATGCCACCTAGGCCAATTTTGGATAATCCTTGGCTTCTCAGCTGAGCACAGACAGAGATTCTGTCCACTATAGTGTTCAGATTGGTTCTGAAGATTCTTTGATAGGTGCCAGAGCACAGTGGCTAGAGTAAGGGCTGGAATTTGGAGTCTCAGATATTTTCTTAATGTAATGGCAAGATCTCTTAACTAGGGGACCCCGCCCCTGGGTTCTGCGCTACTTCTGCCATTATTCTGCTGTAAAGTCTGGCAAGTTTCTCCATCTTCTGAGCCAGGTTTGCTCAGCCATGAAGTGAAGTGGATGGCTTAGATATTTAAGTTTACAGTCTAAAATTAATACTCAAATCTTATTTGCTTGTATTAGGAAGATATATTCCTTAACCTTGCTACAATTCCTACCCCAAATACTTGCATATGTAATGACAAGGGAATAAAATCCAGGAAAGGCTAGAGTTTTCCTCTTATTTGACTACTAATTATTTAACAGAGTCACTCTTGGTTATTTCTGTCTTGTCCTTTTTCCCCTCTGCCCTTCTTTTTTTTAAGCTGAAGAATCAAAGTTGATTTTGGGTATCCTTAATCTAAGTAGGGAATGGTTCTCCCTGTGAGCCATCTTTTCTCGTTATATAAACCACTACTTCTGTAACTTAGCCTCTTCAGTGAGAAATAGCTAGAAAATTATAAGAAATCGAGCTGTAAATGTTCCTAAACACACCCATACACTGTGTTATGGCAGAATTTGTTTGTAATGTGTACTGATTTAGGACTCACATTCCCAGGCCACTTCTTCCTACCTATGGCTTACGTTTTTCTCTGCCTTATGTTTGAGGTGGGGAGAATGTAGAGGGGTCGTTTTCTGGGAAAGGCAGGCCATACTAGTAGGAATTGCTTTGGAGTCGGTCAGACCTGAGCTTGAACTCTGGGTGTACTTGCCTGATCTTGGGTATATTATTTGCCTTCTCTAAGCTTCTGCTTTCTCAACTCTGCAAAGTGGCATTTACAGCATCTACCTCAAACAATAGCAACAAGGAAAATTTATCCGAAGGTGTTTATTATGAAGTGTGACACATATAAAACAACTAATAACTTAGTTTCTTTCTACTGATTCTTTCTGCTGTGGTCTTTAATAATGTGGCTCCAATGCAGAATTCCAGTTTTTTGACATTCATTGAACATCTGTCATATAACAGACATTGCTTTAGGTTTTGAGGTTACAGAAATAAGTAAGGCAGGAACACTGATCTCAAACACAGTTAGTAGGGGAGTCATATGTCTAAACAAGGAGTTGTTCCCCAGTGTGGTAAGTACCTGTGCCAAGATATAGAGGCAGTATAAAGGAAGGAGGATTAGCTCTCAACTTCCTTTACCCTTTTGCTTTTTCCTCTCTTCCCACTTAATCCTTTTCCTCCCTCTCGCCCTTCCTTTTCCTGCTGTCCAAAGTGACAGATGGGGCTTAGGAAAGTCTTCCAGTTTCTTTTTCTCCCTACCTCAAGCCCAGTGCATGGGAACATTACACAGGGAGCCATAAAAAAATTCTTTCTTGTAGCACGTTTCAGGGTTTTTTCCAGTGACATCATGGGCCATCTGGATTTGAAGACAGCAGCTTCATCCAGAACACACACAAACACTCTCCCCTGCCAGGCCCCGCAGGCCTGCCCTCCAGGATCAGGAACGCTATAAACGTCCTGTAAAGCTGTCTTTTTAATAGCCTCCTCAGAAGCAGTCTAAGGAAGATGGCCTTTTCCTCCTGCAGTCCCACATATGGCAGATAAGTGGATTCTCAGCACAGAGGCCATGGAGGAGAAGGTGAGAAGTGAGGTTCTGAGGTTACTACAGAAATATCATACTGCCTCCTGTTGGGAAGAAGAAAGCCATTCTCCAACAGGAAAGTTGAATTTAACCTCAACATAAAGGATTCAGTTTAGGTGTAAGTACACATATTTAACACTGGAATGTTTTAGGAATTGTCCTGGTGTTATTTCGGAAAAATAGTCACAAAAGCCCCAGTGCTAAAGCTTGACCCTTACATTTGCCCAAATAGAGGAGAGAATTTAGAAGTGGAATAGATGAAGCTCGTTTCTGCTCTGTCCCTGAACAATCTCAAATCCTAGGCATGATTCAAATGTCCATGGAACTGATTTTCTTTTGTGAACTAGAAAACATGAATCCCTCTTCTCCGATGAGGTATGTCCCAATCCATAGAATTGGCTGGTTCTCGATCCAAAATAATGACTCACCCGCTTCTCCGTGGTGACTCTCCAGAGCCACTGCACTGCAGACAGCACTGATCCTTATCTGAAAAATTGCTTGTGTTGTGTTACAAATTTTTATCCCTGAATAGAATTACTAGCTAGAATACAAGTGTCCTCTCAGACTTACTGTAGTCCCATTCCTTGATATGGATTCTAGGAAGGCATTTTCCTGCATAACCAAAGTAATGCTACTGGACTCTTTAGGGCAAAAGGAGGGTGCCTTTTAGCACCTTAATAACTGCATGATCAGGAGAGTGGGTTGCCTATATTAGCTATCATGAATTGCTCATCAGAACAGCCCTTTGAAAAAATAATCTTTTCAGCAAATATCCATGCCAAATCAGTTATCTGTATCCCCACCTATTCTCCCTTCCTGTAGTGGACACACCCTAACGTGACCTCCAATGAGCTCTTGTATGTACAATCCTTAATCCTTGAATGTAGGTGGAACCTATTATTTGATTTTAGCCAATAGAATATGGCAAAGATGATGGAAAAGTCACTTTCCTGGCTACATACATTATATAAGACTTCATCTTAGCAGACTAGAGAGAGATTCTTTTGCTGACCTTGAAGAAGTAAGATGGCATATTGTGTGAGAGCCTGTAACAGGGCCTGTGGCAGGGAACTAAAGGTTGAAAACAACCCTTGACTGACAACAACCCCTGGCTGACAGCCAACAAGAAAACAGGGACCTCAGTCCTACAACCATAGCAATTATGTCCTTCCAACAACTGTGTGAGTTTGAAAGAGAACTCCAAGATACAGAAAGGAACGCAGTGGGATCCTCATTGGAGGACCCAGCTAACCCATGCCTGGACTCCTGACTCCCAAAAGCTGTGAGATAAATGTATGTTGTTTTAGGTTGCTACATCTGTGTTAAGTTGTTATGCAGCAGTAGAAAACTAATGCACTTCTCCCTGGGCTCTGTCTAATCCCTTCACTAGTTCTTTTGACTTCCTCTTGTTTTCTCTAGAACCTTGTTTCATTATTTATCTTCTCATTTTCCTTTATATTAGAACTTTCCTTCTAAATTGGTATAATTCTCCCTCGACAAATTAAATATCTCACCTTTCACAAATCAATTAAATTTTTTTCTACTTAATTGTTTATCGAAAGCAAATAAACAAAAACTTTCCTTGAACTTCTTAACTCCTTCTCTTGGGAAGAAACTGGCACAGTATTTCCGTGTTTCCTTGAATGTCACACAGTTTAAAAGAAGAGTCTTTCTGTCTTCCACTTTTTCACTTTTATTCCTTAATCCATCGAAGTCTAGCTTTTGCTGTCACTATTCCTCTTAGGCAAATGAACTCCAGACACACATCACACTGCCTAATAACTAACTCTTAGATAACACTTATGTGCCTCAAACTAAAATCTCCAAAATAAACTCATTATCTTCATACTCTACTTTAGGTATTTATTGCATAATAGATATTTTCATAACATATTACCCCCAGATGTAGTGGCTTAAAACAGCAAACACTTCTTATCTCACAGCTTCTGTGGGTTAGGAATATGGACAAAACTTAACTAGATGACTCAGGGTCTCTCTAAAGGTTGAGGTGTAGGTTGGACCTGCAGTCATCTCTTGACTGGGAAGGAGCTACTTGCAAGCTCATTATGTTGGTAAACTGCAGAAGATTCATTTCCAAGCTCACTCGTAAATTGAGAGCCAAAGGTTGTCTAGAGACATCAGTTCCTTGCTATGTGGGCCTCTCCAATGGCTTTCTGACAACATGGCAACTGGCTTTGCTCAGAGTAAGGGCAGAGAGAGAGAGAGAGAGAGAGAGAGAGAGAGAGAGAGAAAGTGATAAAGTAAAGAGGACAAGCAAGATGGGAGTCACAGCCTTCTATGTAACCTAATCTTGGAAAAGACATCCCATCACTTTTGTCATCAAAAGGTTTGGCCTTTACTTCCTCATTCAGGGGGAAGAGATGAATACCAGGAGGTGGGAAGTCTTTGGAGCCAATGTAGAGGCTGCCTACCACACATCCAAACTATCTTTCCTTCCATAGTCCCTGTCTCTGTGTATGGAACCACAGTCCTTCAAACTGACTCATCCAGAACCTTGAGAATAATTCTTGCTTTTGCCTTTCCTCCACGTCACCCCCAATACTATTTGATCTCCCATGAAAAACAATTATATCTTTATACTCTTTAAATTATTAATTTTTCTTAAGTCTCACTTCTTTGTTCATAATATCAGCCATCTTTGAGTGCGTGTGTATGTGTGTGTGCATGGGCATGTGCTTACTACAGGCTACTAGAGTGTGAGTACTACAAGGGCATGAGCTTAAGGTATGTACTATTTACTGATATATCTCCAGTGCCTAGTCCAGTATCTGAGACATAATAGGCATTCCATAAATGTTGTTAAATGAGTGTATGGTTGAGACGCATTTTTGTACTGTTTACATATATTATTTTTGAATTCTCACAACCCTATGGAGTAGGCATTACCACCATTTTATAGATGAAGAACTGAGTTATGGAAGTGAAATAATTTACATGAGTTTATGCTGTAAGCAACTTATGTAACAATATATTTTAAAGGGCTTTATAAACTCTAAAGCACTCTACAAATGTGAGTTGTTATCATTATTATCATTTGCTTTCGTTTTGAGCCTGTTCATCTCCCCAGCCATCCGTCTCCCAGTTCACTCATGCTTCATATGGAGACAGGAGGAAGCACAATTCCAAGAGAAGGAGGGAAAGTAATAATATTAAATGGCTGCCAAGGGATCTGAGCAATGGATTCAACAGGCTGGATCAGTCCAGCTCACCAAGGTGGCCATTCCCTAACTGGTCTCCCGGGCCCACAACATGCTACTTCACGGCATGAGAGATGCGATGACACAATTTAGTGTTGGTGTTCTGCCTCATGGAAGACATGGCGTTGTCATTACTCATTTTGGAGACAGCCTGCAGTACAAAAAGAAATCATGTCAGACAGAAAAGGAGAGTCTTTCAATAGAGTGTTTTATCCTGAGGGGGAGAGAGAGAGAAAAGGACCAGAACAAGTGGGCAGTACTGACTTCTGACTTCACCCCTCATCGGCATTACTCAGGTGATCCTGGGCTGTCTTCCTCCACCTGTGAGGAGGAAGCAGTGGGAAGTGATACTTCACCTTGCTTCACTGATGTCCAATTTGTAAAGTTATTTCATACAATCTTTTCTCATAATCCCCATAATTAATCATGGAGGAGATAGGGTAGCTATAATTATTTTTATTTTACAGCTTAGGATTCTGGGACTTACTGAGTTTGAGATTTTCTGAGGGGCCTGGTTAATATGAAGTCAAATGTAAAGAGTGCCTCTTTACAGATACTATTTTTTGCATATATTATTTTATGAACTACTCACCATAAAACTGTCAGACATTACTGTTATCCTCATTTTTCAGATGTGGGAGTTAGAGCCTAAGGACATAAAGCGTCTTACCTAAGGTCATACTACTAGTATATGGTAGAGCTGGATTTGGAACTAAAGTCTTTTAATTTTTTTATGTTCCTAATTCTTTCCAATAAGCAAATTATATACTTAAAGAGAGTAAGTTTGGAGTTCTAAGCCTGGTGACCTAAAAGAGAGGAAGAAGAAAAGAGAAAATGAGGAGCTTATAAAGGATTAGCAAGAAGGAACTAGTATGGGGGAGAGAGGTGGATGTATCATTTAAGAACACATTGGGATCCCCAAAAGTCATTATTTTGGGTTTAAGTTATCAAGACGGGATAGCATGATACTCCCAGGTAAAGCATGAAGGAAGTCAACTGTGTTCTATCGTTCAGTTCCTGAGTCATAATCTCAGAGGACTCTCAGTCCCAAAAGGGCCCCCATGGAACATGAGGCCATGAGAACAATTCTGCCAAGGAACTTCTGAAACATAGAAGATGAAATGCACCTTGGGTTGACTGTTCACCAGAGAAGGGGAAGGTATGGGCAATTACACAGGTTTTAGTGCCTGCATTTACCAAATAAATTTAGGGTCCCTTGCTTCACCCCTCAAATTTTTTCTTTTTGTTTAAAACCAGCCCAAGAAAAGCCTGCAAGGAAAGACTTTATTTTGTTTTCAGACTTTAAACCCCAGGGAAGACAGAGAGAACTTGTTCAGACTCTTAAGGCTCTAAACTATATGTATGAAATTAAAATGGCAAGTCTGAATGTAATCATGTGCTCGAAGCTAAGCAAAGGCAAAACTGAAAGTTTTTAAAGTCAAATCCCTTAGTGCATTACAGCTCAAAAACATCCCAGCAGGTCATTCTGCATTCTCCAAAAATATTTGCTGCAGGCTTGAAATCAAATATGAAAAGTTGTTGCTCAAACATGTAATGATGGAAGAATATTTAAGCTACCTGGCCCGTGTGCTTGAACCTTCAACTAGCTCAGTTTCTCTCACTAAGGGACCCCAAGGACTCTGCCTTTGCCTTAACTCACTGCCACAGTCCTCATCTGCTGATGAGGAAATTGAGATGTGGGTCCAGTAAACTACCCAAGACCACACAAGTCTACAGGAGAGCCAAGCTGGACCTCCCTTAACCAACGTATGCTCCTAGCCACACTCAGACCAAATCTAAGCTTTACTCACTTCCAAAAGGGGGATTTAAACTCAGCTTTCACTCGAACATCTCTCCCAGGCCACCATTTTATTTATTACTCCTTTTACTTTTCTAACAAAAGTATCTATCCTGGCCATCAGCTACGTGATAGGTGCTGGTTCAGGACTTGGAGGAGTCTGGCGCAGCAGAGAGAGAAAGAGAGAGAGAGAGCTCGAGCGAGCATGCTCACGAGAGTGAGCTTTCCTTTGGCTAGGTCCTATGTGATTTCACATTCTTGCAGTGGCCTCACCTCTTCTGGCCACTGACTCACTTCAGGTATAACAGACATGTAGGCCTCTCCCATGTCACTCAGACTTACTGGGCATGAGTCTGAACTGCCTTTGTCCTGTCCCTTCCCCCATCAGTTAGTGGGGAACAGACCTGGAGAGTTAAACTAGAGCTTTCTGGCAAAGCCATGTAAATGGCATGCCCACGGTATCTGGTCTTCCTTTTATTCCTTCCCTGTTAAATAATAAGCAGGCTATTGCAATGGCATCAGTACCACTTAGGATTACTATGAAAATTAAATGAAACAAATGGTGTTGCCAAAACTTTCTTAGTGATGGTAATCATCTGGAATGTTATACTTCACCAAAAGAGGGGAAACAAATCACCTGGACAAACACAAATTCCTGGTTCCCATCACAGACCCACTGAGTGAAGACAGGGGTCAAGGAAGTTGTTTAACAAGAGCTTCAGGCAATTCTTATCATGGAGAAAATTTGAGAAAAATTAGTGGCTATATGTGAAAATAACTTACAATACAGTAACAAGGACATAATTGGGGAAAAAGGGTGAATGAATGAACCATCTAATGACCAGGCGATATTTAACAATGACAAGTTTCTTGACACAGTCATCCTCTTTAGGTGTTCAGGGGGAGGATTGGAGTCTGTTAGTAGAATTTGCTCTGAGCTCTCTGGAAGTTAAGTGCTGTGTAAACACCAGCTGTTAGGTTTATTGGTTCATTGGAAGTAGGTAGGAAAGGTTGAGAAATATTTGTCTCAAAGAGTTAATCTCTTAGACTTGTGTCCATAGATTGTAGCTAGGAGAGGACAGGCCCTGCTCGGGAATGAGCAGTAGGGAAGAGCAAGGACTGCAGTGCTCAACAGCTGATCTCAGAGCTCCACAGGCCAGGCAGTGAAGGGAACAGAGCCATCCCCACTCTGGAGAGCAATGGATCCTGTCCCATTGACAAATGATTGCAGGAAGAAAGGATGCCTGAGTTTTCAGGTGAAATAATCTAGTCCCCAGGAAGAGGATCATTTTTAATGGCCTGGAACACTCCGCTGACAGTTGTCTCTGGGGTGTCATGAAGAGGGATGAGGTTCAAAGACAGGCAATCTGGGCCTTCGCCTTTCGCCATCAACAGCCTGTGATGGAGTCAGCAAAGTTGAACCCCTAACTGGGTGGGGTGAGGACTGCTCACACCATGTTCTGCAAGGGTAGCTCTTTGTTTCAAAGGTCTTAAAACATCTGCCAGTGGGGAGAAAGTCTGCTCTGAGCAAGTGCTGATCACCAGAGCCTAGGATAGACATTCTCCCTTCCCTCGGCCAACTCATTCTTCACCTGCTTCCAAAACCCAGCTAAGAACCCCCGCCTCTGAATGCCTTCCCAGACTCCTCCTGCCTTAGTTTTCTTCTGTTCTCTGGATTCCATTCAGTTCTTGGAACATAGCTCAATTTAGTGGCCATGCAACAGTTGAAACACCACGGATCCAAAAGCCAACCTTATTGGTTCCATAGTCTTTTTATGTTTTGAGTATTTCAGCTAAAAACACATTATTCTCTGTTTTTTTTGTTTTTGTTGTTTAATATAAGATTGTGTACATGTATTTTCCCTTTTTTGGTTACTAACAAATCATAGCATAAAGAAGAACAGTGTTCTTTAATTGCCTATGGTCCCCTTCTAATGTAATAGGATAATAAAGTTTATTTTTAATTATCTAGAAGGGGCATGATAACTCCTTGCCCCTTGTATAGGAGTTGGTAACTCCTATACACCACATAATAAAAAAGTGATATGCTTAAAGCTCCAGTTGTTTAGTTTGGTCTAATATTACATTGAACGTTTCCATACATTTCCATACCAGCTAGAAGGTAAAGAGTAGCTATCAGAAACATACTGTAGAATAGAGAGAATCTGTGACTGAAATGTAATTGGAAGTATATGTTGGCTGTGGAAAAGTCACAAAATGAAAAAATTCACTTGCATATCAAGAATTAACAGTAACAGGACATGGCTTCCTCTGGGAAACATATAATAATAAATGATTTTAAAATGTAGGAAGTAATTCCTATTCATTAGAAGAAAAGTTTTACATATTACTTGCATTTTTCCCAGAGGGTAGAAAAGTAGTACAATAAAATCTTCATTATTCAGAATTTATGATTATTTGCCCAAGAACTGGTCTAATGTTCACCTTTGTCCTCACTATAATTGAAGAACAAATTGGATACAAATGTGATGGAAATATAACTTGGAAATATTAAAATTGTTTGAGAAAATATTTTGAAAAACTGTTTAATTACATTTAAAAGTTTATTATAAATCATCTTTATCTCTTCGTTATGCAGAGATTCTTAGGAACATAGATATTTAGAATAATTTTATGTCTTATTAGAAAGAATACAATCATGCACATTAAAAAAGCTTCTACAATTTAGCCTTCTCACTATCAAGCTTTCCCCAAATTAGCTTGTCTTTAATGTATTTTCCAGCTCTTCCCACACTTAGCTCAGTATCACAGCAAATTTGAAATTGATAGAAATCAAGTAACGAGAGTAATGGTGATGATACAAACAACCCAGAGAATTGTTATGCTTGGAAATTACACTAAACTTCTTATTTGGGGTAATATGATTTCTTTGGGACTGCTATGACTTTTTAGGGTGGTTGATTTATAGGATTAATAAAATAACTCTGGGAATTGTGCAGCCTGAAGTCCCTGTTCTTTATAAAGGATTAGAGAGTTCTGTGAGTCCTCGTGAGAGAGCTGGTCCAACTCATGTCACATTGGATGGGAGGCTTGTGATAAAGAGGGTGAAGAAGGAAGGGATGTAGATTTCATCATTGCCCAGAATTAGCTTGAGGAGGGGTAACTTATAGCATGCAGCTAACCAGAGGCACCAAGATCAAAGGCTGACTGCCATGTATCCAGGAAGCATAGGACTGTGCATGGAAGAAAGAGGAAAGCAGATGTTAAAATCAAAGAAATCTGAAGAAAGGTTTGGTAAATGGTTCTAAATGGGCCACAGGGGACATCTTCATAGGAAAAGTTGAGAGGAATCCTGACAGGTTGGGAGATTAGTTGATTTCTTTTTTCTCATCTCTTTCTTTGCTCCTCACTCTTCTTCTACTTCCCTCTCCCCAAAGGACCAACAATTAATTGACTAAACCACAAGCGGTCCCTGGGTAGATGTTGACTTTCATCACTTCTCCTTCCTCCTCTATCAGTTGGGATGAAGGTGATGGCTACAATGAAAAACAGGTTATGCCTTAGAGCAGAGAAAGAAAAGTAAAACTACAGAGAGAGAGAGAGAGAGAAAGAGAGAGAGAGAGAGAGAGAGAGAACGTGAGCATGCAGTGGAGCTGGCATTTATTATCTAACAATACATCCAGAAACCGTTCCTAATAATCTGTAGGTCTCTTGTCCCTCTGGGAGTCCTAGTGTGGAAGGGGATGCTCTTCTAGTGTCAGCTGTCCATTCCTCCCTACTGCCCTGCCCCTGACGATGAGGGCAGCGCAGAGTAAAGAAGCCTGGTTTTGCTGCCACATGCATTTGAGTTTGAATCCCAGCTGTAATACTAGCTGCATGACCTCAAACAAATTACTTAATGTTTGATTCTCAGTTTTGACACATCTATCTTTCAACATTGTCATGAGGATTAGATGCAACATATAAAATACTGGTAGAGTGCTGGGAGCATGTAGGTAGACAGACCTTGAGAAGATGACATAGCTGCTCCAAGTTTCAGTTTTTTCTTCTGTCAAATAGGAATAACAATAGTTCTAATTTATAGGGTTATTGGGTGGATTAAGAGAAAGAACACATGACACAGGCTCTGGGATCAGACTGAAGGTTCAAATCCTGGCTCCATCCTCACTGCTGTGTATGTGTGCAAGGTATTTAATCTCTTCTTGCATAGACTTTCCAACCTGTGGCATGGAGATCATAATAGCACTTAATTTATGGGATTGTTACATTGATAGAATTAAGGTATTAACCTTAAAACACCAACAACAGTGCCTGGTATGTAGTATGTGCTATATAAATATTTGTTTTAAAAAGTGAGATATAGCCCTGGCCAGTTTGTCTCTGCGGTTTGAGCAGCGGCCCATGGACTGAAGGGTCACAGGTTTGATTCCCAGTCAAGGATGCATGCCTGGGTTGCAGGTTTGATCCTGGTCAGGGTCATGCAGGAGGCATCCGATTTATGTGTCTCTCTCACATTGATGTTTCTCTCTCCCTCTCTCCCTCCCTCCCTCCCTTCCACCCTTCCACTCTATACAGAAATCAATGGAAAAATATCCTCGGCTGAGGATTAACAACAAGAAAAGATACAGTATATAGAGTTCTCTAGCACAGTATATCTAGTACATAAGGAGAACATCAATATTAGTATAATTAGCTAGTGATTATTTTACATGGTTTTAGTTTAACATTAAGTAATTTCTCCTCATGTGAGATTTGAAAACCTCTGCAATAAAACGAATCACAGAATTATAAATCCCAGGGTAGTGGAGCTCACCTAAAAATCTTCTTGTGTGGTGGTTGTAAAACTGACCCTAAAATTCTTCGGCTCTCATCCCATCAAGAAGTGGAGTTTATTTTCCCTCCTACTGAATCCAGGCTCTGTGACTACTTATATGATACAAAAATATGGAAGTGATGCTTCAATTCCCCGTCTCTTGGGATGCTTGCTCTTGGACCCCAGCCACATGCCCATGCGAGGAGGAACGGGTGCCTGTCCCCTGAGCTCCCAGCTGCCATGTGAGGGAGCCATCTTGAACATACATCTCTTTTCCCCAGGGAGACATCAGTGAGTGATAAAAACAGTCTTGGCTGTAGAATTCCTCAGATATGAAGGGAGAAAGACAAAAAATGAATAAATATATAATGTGAGGTTAGGAAGGAAAGGGAAATGATACAAAGAATGATGAGAAGTGTGTGCGCGAGTGCACGTATGTGTTGGGGACAGGTGTTACTATTTCAGAAAGGGTGTGAAGGGAGCACTATCTAATGAGGTGATACTTGAGCAAAGACCTGAATGAAATGAGGAAGCTGGTTGTATAGATCCAGAGAGGAGGAGGGTTTCTAGCAGAAGGAAGAGCATGTAAGGTCTGAGGCACGAGCATGCGCACATGTTCAAGGAATAAATAGGCCTTTGAAGTCGAAAAGGAGTGTGCAAGGAGCAGATCGATAGGAAGTCGGGTCTGAGAGAAGCGAGAGCCTTAGAGGCCATGTAAAAGAAGTTGTATGTAATTCTAAGGGAGATGAAAAGTCATTTTTTATTGAGGTAAAATTTACATGAAACAAAATGCACAGATTTTATGTGCATAATTTGATAAGTTGTGACAAATGTATACGCCTGTGTAAATAATCATTCATCACAAGAAGTTACCTTTTGCTCCCTACCCATCAATCCCCACTCTTGTCTAATAGATAACCACCATTCTGATTTCTGTGACTGTAGATTAATTTGACCTATTCTTGAACTTAATATAAACGGAGTTGTACAGTGCATACTATTTTATGTCTGGTTTCCTTCTTTAAAAAAATGTTTTTGAGATTTATCCACATTGTCGCATACATCAGTAATTCATTCTTTTTTTATTGCTGAGTAGTATTCTGTTCTAGGAATATGTCACAATTGGTTTATCCATTCACCTATTGATGGACATTTGAGTTATTTTCAGTTTTTATCTACTATGAATAAAACTTCTATAAACATTCTTGCACACATCATTTTGTGGGTATATATTTTCATCTCTTGTGGGTTAATGCCTAAGAGTAGAATCGATGGCTCACAGGGTAAATGCATGTTAACTTGATGATAATCCAGATAGTTTTCCAAGCTGTGTGTGCCATTTTATTCTCCCACCAGCAATGTATGGAGTTCCAGTGGCTCAGCTTACTAGCCAGCATTTGGAGACATCAGTTCTCTTTCTTCTGCCTAGGCTTCTCACTTTCACAGCAGTTATGAGATCCTATGTTCTCCGTGCTCCAAAACAGGGCCAGGATGGGAAAAAAGATAGGAAGTTCCTGGAGAGAATTTCAGTAATTTTGTAGTTGTTTCAATTTTAAAAATATCTGTTGAACTTAAGACCTCAAGCTTCATTTTTATTTAAAAAAGGTTTTTTTTTTCTTTATTGTTTAGAGAGAGAGAGGAAGGGAGAGGGATAGAGAGATGGAAACATTGATGAGAGAGAACATCAACTGGCCGTCTCCTGCACGCCCCCCACTGGAGATTGGGCCCACAACCTGGGCATGTGATCTGACCAGGAATTGAACCAGCGACCTCTTGGTGCATGGGTCGACGCTCAAGCACTGAGCCACAGCAGCCGGGCTCAAGCTTCATTTTTATAGTACAGTTTAGTTTTTGACAAACCTTCTTTGTAAGACAGTATTATCTTTATCTAATTCCATATGTATCTCTCTCTTCTGTTGCCATAAATGTGGTGTTGTCTTCGGTAGTGTAACTTTTACGTATTTCAAAACAGTAAGTTATCACTCACACTTTGCTGTTTTCCATGTCATATAATCCCAGTTTCTTTAATAATTTTCATGTAAATATAATTTTCCAATCCCTTTAATCAAGTGTGTGACTATTCTCAGAAGTACTTCTATGGACTACATCTATTCAGTTGAATCAATAATATCAAGTTTCAAATCAGTGAGTTCAGCTGAAAAGTTACTTTAAGTATCTGTGCATTTATGTATATCTAAGCCATTGTGAACTGGTTTCCATGTGTTGTACAGCTCTTCTGTTTATGCTTTCCAAGAATGAAGCTGTGAATGATCTCCAGCCACATGTGTGCTCTGTGTATATGTGGAATGTTATGTAAGTGAATGAACACAGCTGCACTCATTAAATTGTATGACCACACAAACACACATACATGCCCACGCACACACACCCTTGCACACATGAAGAATTCAGATAAATCCAGTCAGGGTGTTTATTTGAAGGGGTTATGGTGTGGTCACTCAAGTATGTCCTTTTGCCTGGTTTATTAGGCTCTTGTGTTGTTTGGTGACATAAACACCCTGCCCTAGATTTGGAAGGGTCCTGGCTCCAGCACAGTCCTTTCCCTTTTCATCCTTTACATTGCCTTTGCTTCTGTTCCAGGAAATGAAAACCATATCACCCCGTCCACGTCCTGTGTGTGAATGAGATAGGACAATAGCCAATAATTGCAAAGCAATTAAACTATCTCTCAAATGTGAGATTACTATATGTAAAACCATTTCATAATTTAGGTTCTCTTTTAATAAATATTTTATACAAATTGAGGGAGAAAAGAACAGGTTTTGATGTGTTTCCCAAGCCTCTGACAGTTTTCAGATGGGTTAAACTTTCATTCCAACAAGAATATAATGTGTTTACTATATTGGGTTATAATTTACCATTTTATTTGTCTATCCTTCCTACCTGGTGATAAATAATAACCAATGCTTCATTAATCTGTGTTATCTCTAGTAAGAAGTGTAGTTCTTGGCACAAAGCAATTGACCAATAAAAAACAAATACCATGCTAAATGAAGAATTTAACTAGACTCTCAAAGCCAGCTCATGATAGAAGTAGAGAGAAGAGGGCTATATAAAAATTTTTTGTTGTGCCCTGGCCGGATTGGCTCAGCAGTTAGAGCATCGGCCTGCAGACTGATGAGTCGCGGGTTCGATTCCAGTCAAGGGCATGTACCTCAGTTGTGGTTCATCCCCGGCCCTGGTCAGGGTCGTGTGGGAGGCAACCAGTCGATGTGTTCCTCTCACATCGATGTTTCTTTCTCTCTCCTTCTCTCCCTCTGTCTCCCTCCCACTCTATCTGAACAAAAATAGAAAAATGTCCTCGTGTGAGGATTAAAAAAAAAAAAGGGAAAAAAAACAAACGAAAAGTTTTTGTTGCCACCAGTCTAATGAAGCTGCTCTTGTCAAAGTGACCAAGAAGTTCAATCATGTTAAATCCAATGGCAAATTATCAGCCCTCTTTTTTTTCAACTACTCGTACTGTTCCCCGTTTCCACTGTTACCCCCACTACCTCATACCCCACGCCTTAATCTCCACTTAGTAATTGAGTTTTTCTTCTAAAACACAAACCAGATTGTATCAATCTACTAAAACTTTTTAAAGGCCTCCCAGATCACATAGAATTCAATCAGAGTTCTTACCATGGTCTTCAAGGCTCTCCTTTTTTTGCCCTGGCTTTCTTTTTGACCTCATCTGCCACTTCTCTGATGCTCACTTGCTCCGAACTCACTGTTCTCTTTGCTGTTCTTTGAGCCTGCCAAGCATGCACTGACCTCAGGGCTTTTGCACATGTTATTTTCTGTTATATTTTTCCTCCAGAATCTACATGGCTTATGTCTTCATTTCACTCAATGTTAAGTTGTCCTTCTGTGAAAACTCTATCCTGTCTCATTCTCTAGCCCATTTATTTTCCTAATATCTACCACTACCTGGCATTAAATATCTCCATATTTGTTTCTGTTTATCTTTTCACTAGAATGTAAACCCCATGTTTACAGGGACTTAGTCAGATTTATTCATTGCTGTTTCCTGGAAGCCTAGAATAGAACTTTGGCAGATTGGAGGCACTCATAATGTTTGTTGTACAAATAAATGAAGTGTAAGTCTATTAGCCACTTGTTTTCCTGGGATATGGTTTAAGTGGCCCTTTAAAACCTCAAGAAACGGCTTTTCCCAATATCTCTTGGTACACAATGCTGAGTCTCGAGGAGGAAGTGGGTAAACATACATAGAGTAAAAAATCTTGCTCTGACCGGTGTGGCTCAGCGGTTAGAGCATTGACCCGCAGACCTAAGGGTCACAGGTTTAATTCCCGGTCGAGGGCACATACCTGGATTGCAGGCTTGACTCCTGGCCCTGGGCAGGGTCATGCAGGAGGCGACCAACTGATGTGTCTCTCTCACATTGATGTCCTCCCCCCATCTAAAAAAATCAATGGAAAAATATCCTCGGGTGAGGATTAAAAAAAAAAATCTTCCTAGAAGAAGAAATGAGGTTCAATGTTACCATTAGTACTAACCCTGATTAAGAGTCATGGGAAGTAAAGTACACCCAGGGGCCCCAAAATAAGTTCATAGGGAGAAAAAGAAGATTCTGTGATGGCTTGGATTTTTGGAGGGAGCTGATAATGGCCCAGCTTGTGGCCGAAGCTAGAACCTTCCCTAGGTCCAGGCACCCTTGCACAGCTGACATGCTTCAGGAAGAATGACTGAGCTCAGGCACAGGAGCTCAGTACAACCATAACTTTAGAGTCCCAAGCATACTACATTGCTTAACCAACAAAGGGGACAGCCATACGTAGAAACTCATCAGACCACGTGGCAGCAGCAGAAACTGTGGCAACTTATCACGGTAGACATCAATCAGTTCTTTTTGTTTGGCATTTGGAAGCAGGCTTGATTCCTTTGGAAAAAATAAATACACAGATTTCTTGGAAAATTTGGGTGGGAGAACTTAAAAGACTGTGGATGCATTTCTGTCTTTGTTTTTATTCCCAAAAATCTTAGAGCCAGAGATAATGCCCTAATATTGGAATCAGTTAAGACACAGTACATTAAAGGTTTTTTAAAAATTATTGTAATATATCTTTTCTTTTCATGTTCTGTTCATCTGACATTTCAGTCTGTAAGTCAATTAAATCCTTTAGGAAGATACAAGTATACAAAATGAAAATATATATACTTGAAAATTTAGATGACTGCCTCACCTTACGATTTTATTATGATTTTTCTCTAAGTTAAATGGGAAGTCAGTGGCAGAGATAAAAATCAGGTTTTATGTCTCTTAAAGGAGTATGAATTTAATGTCTTTTCCTGAACTTTTACGTGGAATTCTAAATATGAATAACATATAGCAACTTCTATTGACTACGATACATTTTATTATACCATAACAAAAAGCTATTTAGAAATGTATAGCATTTCTGTTAATGCAATATAACACCAACTGCAATAGAAGCCTTGTATATTGTTAGCAATAAATCTTGTAGCCTTGATTTCATAATTTCACAGGCATGAAGAAAAATGGGATTTTTTATAGTTCTTAATGTGGAGGCCACTAAAATGGCCCATTAAGACTGGGAATGTCAGCTACCAAGGATCAGACTATTCTGAATGAAAGGTCTTTGCACAAACGATAAGGCTATGTCTATACATTGTAACAACATCATCCATGGAATAGTTCATTCAAAACTCAGACCATCTTGTTGGTAGATTGGTGATCAGTTGGTGGCACGTGATAATCCATGTGACCCTCCAAACCTCCAAAATGACCAAATTGTCTAAAATGTTAGTTTTTATTGTTGTTATCTAGTTACAGTCAGTTTGAATGTAGCAAAGGTGTGCTGTGCTTTAGGTAATGATAAAATTAAACAAATAAATGCGAGTTTTGGCATTAATGCAAACTTAAGCAAAAGAAGAGGATATAGTCATAAAACTACATTTAGTCATATGGATTCTGAATAAAAATATAGATAACTGGACTGGAAGATAAAATAGTTGAATAAGGGGTAAATGAAAGAGAAAGGAAAAGCATACGTTGTGTTACAGAAGAAGCACTCGTATAGGTGAAGGACACTAAGCTTGAGGCCTTAATGAGTTACATCCCCTTGATGAAATATTCCAATTCTGATTCTCTTTTTCCCAGGTTTCTGAAATCCACCTCCATTTCCAGTTTAATGTCTCCTTCATGATATTTACCTGTTTTAAATGAACTTTATTGAGTAACTCTTTTAATCCCCCTTTTCAAAGCCTTAAAAAATGAATTGTTATTTAAATAATTAGCAACAGTAATCAGTTACAGCAACAATCAGCAGACCTTTTAGTTGTCTGAATACAGAAATTAAGAGGAACTCTATTCAGGAGATTTTGTTTTTCAAGAAAGCTAGCTACGTCGGCCCGGGACCAGAGAGTCCTGGGTTTGGTTCCCGCTAGGGGCACATACAAAAAAAAAAAAAAAAAAAGAAAGCTAGCTAACTAATTTAATAAGGTAAATGGGAAATACTATGCAAACAATATTTGAAATAATCCTCTGAAATTCTGATTATTCATTTGACTATTCATGAATTCATCTGACTACTTTTGAGCATCTGCTCAATGGTAAATCCAGTGTTGAATTCTGAAGGGTACTAACTATGACCTCTGTCCAGTGGCCTGGTGTGTAGCAGGTGAGGCAGACCTATAAATTATTACAGAAAAGGAGCAGTTCGAAGGGCATTTTCACCTTTTAAACAATTATACTAGCATCAATTTTATTGGAAAAACATTTTTGTAATGAACCAATTGTTTGACTGACTTGACCTATGAAATCAATCGAAATCATTATTCAAGTAGACAGCTATAGATAGAGCCGTACCTGAATGCTTTAGTAATTCCAACAATGTTAAATTTGAAACTATTATCAATTAAACTTATCAAATCAGTTATTTGATAAATATTACTTAACAAGTACTTGCTAAACATGTGCTGAATAAATGAATGAATGATCATTTCATTCAATCATTCGTTGAATAATTATTCATGAAATTGTTTCATTCAGTTTCAAATTTTAATGTACATGTGAATCATATGCTAATCTTATAAAAATGCAAATTCTGATTCAGTCATCCTGGAATGGGGCCAGAGATTCTACATTTCTAACAAGCTCCTAGGAGATGCCAGTGTTACTAGTCTATTCATCTCACCTTTAGTAATAAAAATGTCCTCATTAGACAACCATTTAGGAAGCTACTAAAAGTCATGGCTCCTGCAACATAGTTGCATTTCTGTTATACATCAGTGGTGTGATCTTGGGGAAATTGCTCTCTTTGAATCTTACTATACTCATCTTTTAAGTTGGGAAAACTATATCTAACTGATTGATATGTAAATCAAATGATAAAATGAGTATCAAAATTTTTTTATAATTTGAAAGTGTTCTGCATGTATATTAGAATTGTCATTATTATTTCCTAAGTAGAGGTGATTAATAATGAGGGTCTTTCTTTCAATGCATAGTAACTTTATTGGCAAACTAATGCAAATGAATATTCTGAGATATAAAGCCTTAATCAAGTGCTTACTAGGACATACAGGTATATACATATGTAGCATGTTTCTTAACTACAAAGCTGTTAAATAAGTGACCCAATTTTGTATAGTTTACAACAGGATACTCTTTCATTGTAGGATATTAATTATTATTTACAAGTTCATTATAAAAAATGAGATGTCCTTGTATAACAAAGGCCCACTGCCAGTATTTTATGGATAGCACACAAAGAGGTTAGAGATTGATGATTTATAGATCAGGAAATAACAGTTAATCAACTCTCCTGACTTCCCAAGCCACGTTGGGCAGTTTTGCATCACCTTTTGCTTGTCAGCGACGTTTGTATTAATGGTGATACCTTTGCAGGCTGAAACAGGATATGCACACTCTTGGAGGTGCTGTCTGGAAATTCTCCCAGCATGACTGAGAGGCCAGGGGCACACTGTTGTTGCCCATCCATCAGAAACATCATGTGTTCTGACCTCAAACACAGCCCATGGTGTTCACTGTCCCAGGAAAAAGGGTCTGACTATGGTCCCACACACCAGTGCTCACCAAACACTACATGGTGTCGTACTCATTTGAGAAATATTTATTCATTAATTTTTGCATTTACAGGAGCCCAAGTATTGGACTGTGGGATTTGAGAAGCTTGGAAATGATTTCATTAGAGCTGCAAGTATTTAAAGATTTGAGAAATAAGATATATAAGATGGGTGAAAGAGAAAGCCAAGGGCACCTTAACACACCTTCTTACTTGAAACATTTGGAATTAAGCCTCACACCCGGCATTAGATGTAATTATGATTTTGTTTATATTCTTCTAAGAATTTTCTTGTATTCATCTTATGACATGTACTTAATTCTATCGTGTGCAGTTAGTGTGCCCCAAATAATGATTTCTTTCAATCAATGCTTGTTGAATAAATAAATGGTAAATAAGTGAACCACTGTTGCATATACATAATTAACATAGGTTTAGGAATTCTCAAGTGACAAGGACATAGAAATTGTGTTGGAAGAGACTAGAACTAAGCATCATCTACAAATAGTCTCAGATTATGGTGGTATCACCAGCATGTAGAATAACAAAGAGATTCTGAAGTACTTACTGGGAAAAGCACAAAATTTACTTTTAAGAAAACTTCTTTTGCAGGCAAGTTGAGATGCTCCCTCCATTAAGTCAAGAATACAGTATCTCTTTATTCACGTGATAAGACATCTTTGCCATCCGCACGCCTGGTATCTCTGAGCACATTGCTCTTAAGCAGCAACACACTACCTGCTCTCAGGTTCTCCGAGGGAATCCAGTTTTGATGCAAGAGCCACTAGTTGATTATCAACAGCCTCTCTGGGACAGCTGAAGTTCGAGAGACACGACTCACTATTTCCAAGTCCATCGTCCCTTTCACATGGACACTGGTGTCAGCAGTCTCCAATGATCTCGGGATGGCTGAGGACAGCTCTCAGACTATCTGACTTGACTGCTCTGCAGCCATTCATCTGGTTGCCCACTCTCTCCTGGAAAGGCTCAGTGTACGGCTTCCTGTGTTACCCCACTCTCCGGGTTTTCCTCCTCCTCTCAGACCACCCCTTCTCAGTCTGCTTCTCCTTTGCTATGCCTTAACTATTGGTGCCACCCCGGGGTTTGTCATCCCTTCTTCTCAAGCTGCATACTCCTTTCAGTGCCTCATCTTTCCTTATGGTTTTAAGTACTATTTATTCCGCCTTCGTACGTAATGTGGAGTTTCATGTGGACTGCTTTCCATATTTAGCTGATAATGCGTTTTCAGTTTCTGAAATGCAGCCAGTACATGCATGAGGAAATCTCAGTGTCAAAATCTGAAAAATAAAAAACATAGGCACACATGATTTCATGTTTGGAAACTGTGCATCCATCTTTTTGCCAAAGTTAGAAATCCATACAGACTTGCTTGGTGATCTGCCCACCACCGCCCATAACCCGTGCTTTTCTTTACCTTCTCGGGTCGTTCTCTAACTTTGCGTAGACTCCACTTTTGTGAAACTTGACGAGCACTTCTTTCTGGCCAAGAGAAGTTGTCATCAAGTTTCACAGAAAGTTTTCACCATTCAGAAAGAGTTTATGCTTTACCAGAAGAATTCACCTTCAGGCCCTTTCAAATAACTCTCCAAGGAAATTTAATATCTGATTCAACTAATCAAATTAGATTTACTCACATTTGGAAAACATGTCTATCATTCTGCCTCACTTCATGTAACTGGTGTGTCCCTGAAATATGTACAAATCAGATAGCTGTAAGTGGAATAACATTTGAAATGTAATAATCAATTTGATAAGGAAAACAGACATACTTTTGTAAGGTAAATAATAAGTGCATAATATATCTTTTGTGTAAATTTGGACTTTATGTATTGAGTGCACTTATTTGTTAAGGCATGCTAGTGTACGAGAGAGGGAGAAGGTGAGAGTAACACGTGTTTCGGACCTGCCAGGTGTCAGGCATCATGCCAGGAAAGGTGTGGCCTGCGTGATCAGAACGCTTGGGTTTTTGTTTGGTTTTGTGTGTGATAGGGTAGAGGTCAGAAGTCTGTATTTGTCCCACAGTCAAAAATGTTTTTGTTCCCCCAAATCCAAATGCTTTGAGTTTGCTGTAGCCCCAACTGCCACCACCCAGGAAATTTCTATCAGACAGACTTCTTAGGTGTTTCTTTCCACTCATTCTTTCTACTCCTCTCCTTTTCCTAAGATATCTCAGAGGGACAGATCTCAAGGCCAAGCTTATTTACTATTAGGTGAGTTACTGATACAAAAATAACTATTAAATATATATGGTATATAATGTGTACACACACACACACACACACACACACACACACACACACACACACTCACGTTTGGTTTTTTTGCCTTGGCTAATAAATGCAACTTAAGTGATAGTTAACTACCTGAGGTCCCTGGGAACTGATTCCTTCCATGTCTGTAGTTACATACAAGCCTTTTCTCCCATCTGGTTGCTGGGACAGCCTCTTAATTCCACTTGTCACAAAGATGGGGGCGGTCTGTGGACCACAGCTTCCACCTCTTTGACAAGAGTTTCTTAACTAGAGTATAATGAGGTGGGAAAGGCGCTGGAGACCACTTAACTGCATTAACACTTAGAGAACTCAGGCCCCGCCCTCCACTCCTAATCGCCTTCCTTCCCACTGCCTCCCATGCCCCTGCCCCTATCCCAGCCACTCTTATGGGCCTGTAGATATGAACAGCAGCACTTGTGTTAACAACTTGGCCACTGCAGGAAGCCAGACCCCAGGAAACAACAAAATATTTCCCTCTGGGAGGCCCTGGCTTGGGGCTTCTCTTCCTTTCCTGTGTCAACAAAGCCTATGTTTCCTAACTCACAGGCCATAGAATAAGCCAAATTCCTGGGGCTTTTTTTTTCACCTTCCTCTCTGAATGGAAAGGGCCCTATTAGACAGAATTTATATAGCTAAGTTGTGTTGATTTTACTCTCATTAATGGCTCCGACTCATAAAAAAAGCATTGGGGATTTAAAAAATGTATCCGAAAAATAAACAAATACACGAACTCTAGTTCTTTTTCCAGAACACGAAGCAAACAAAATACTCTGAGTAGGAGTGCCTAATTGTGTTTCACATAGTATAACGAGTTAATAAATCACACAGCAGCTACGTAAATATGTCTAAAGTCTATGTGGAGAATAGTTAATATCCCAACAGCTAATGTAAGTAGATGTTTATTAAATTATGGGAACTTTGCATTAATACAAAGTAGGCTGACCAAAATGTAAAGGAATGCAAAATATACAGTCTTCATCACTCTATAGTTGTTTTTTAAGGAAGAGCAGAGAAGGATGAAATAATAAGCAAATATCCGATACTCCACATTGTGTTTTATTTAACATGCACATACACAACTGAACACACATGCATGAATGGACACATGCATGGCCAGTATCTGCATACTCTGCTTCTACCTGTTTGAAGCACCAAACACCTTGTGCCTCATGCAGAGCCTCAACTTGACATTGTGGCTTTATTCGCCGCTCTAGACTGGCTGATCCATCACTGCAGCCGTACGTTTTCTGAACACTTTACATGTTTCATATTTGCCACTTAGTCATATCTCTGTCTTCAGCTACCTCCCACTGATCCACATTTTTCACCACTATTCAAAACCCATTTTCTCTATAAAGCCTTGTCTTCAAATGTCCAGTGATTTTTCTTATTTGAACTCCCTATCCTTAATTATCTTCAATACTCCACACCATTTTCTGGGAGGTGCTATTCTTTCTCTTGATATGTATAAAGATTTTACCTCCTGAAACTTGATTATAAGCTCTGGAAGACATTATTCATACATTACTCTTCTCAGAAACCTTTCATCACACAGCGCATTGCCTTGTAAGGGGTAGGTGCTAAAAAGGTAGATGCATAGGAATGAGATGGAACCAGGGAGAGTTGTATATTAAGGCTATGTAAGCCACTGCCTTTGGACCAAATTTAATAGCAAAAATTTATCTGTTGTCATTTTTGTTCAGGAAGATGGTAAATTAATCTCAGTGGGTTGAATTTTTGATTGGCAGGTAAAGGAATTGTAGATAAAATCTTGGTTAACAGAGAGGGTTGACCAGGTCAAGAAGATGAATGATACTGCAAAAGTGTTGTGTTTGCATATATATGTGCAAAATAATAGTATGTTAAGGGAAGTCCTCACTAAAAAGGGGACATTTCAACAAAGACCTGAAGGAAAGTGAGGAAGCAAGCCACTGGCTTATTTAGAGAAAAAGAATTTCAGGTGGAATGTGCAGCAGGGCTAACATTGGCAAAGAGGGGACGTGCTTGGTGTGTTTGAAGAATAGCAAAGATGTTGAAGAGAATGAATAAGTAGTGATAGATAAAATCAGAGAGTAGCTAAGGCCTAGGTTATGTAGGACCTTGAAGTGACTTCAGTCTTTACTCTGAATGAGATGGAAAGCCATTGAAGTGTTTTGATGAGGGGAGAAAAATTACATTGCATGATTGAAAATCTCAGTGTAAAATTAGATTTGTTGTCAGCTTTAGTTCACAACACATTTTAATCATTGCTACATGCATGGCACTGTTTTATATATTTAAAAAATAATAACATTTTTTAATTTTTTGAGGAAACACTATATTGTTTTCCATAGTGGCTACACCAGTCTGCATTCCCACCAGCAGTGTACTAGAGTCCCCTTTTCTCCACACCCTCACCAGCACTTGTTGTTTGATGCTTTGTTGATGGCAGCCATTTGGTAGGTGTGAGGTGATACCTCATAGTTGTTTTAATTTGCATCTCTCTGATGATTAGTGACGTTGAACATTTTTTCATATGTTTCTTGGCCATTTGTATGTCCTGTTTGGAGAGGTGTCTATTTAGGTCTTCTGCCCATTTTTTAATTGGGTTCTTTGTCTTCCTTTTGTTAAGTTGTATGAGTACTCTATATATTTTGGAAATTAGCCCCTTATCTGATGTATCATTGGCAGTTATGCTCTCCCATATAGTGGGTTCCCTTTCCATTTTGATGGTTGTTTCTTTAGCTGTGCAGAAGCTTTTGAGTTTAATGTAGTCCCATGTGTTCATTTTTTCCTCTGTTTCTATTACCTTAGGCATTATGTCTATGAAAAGTCTGCTGCATGTGATGTCTGAAATTTTGTTGCCTGCATTTTCTTCTAGGATTTTTATATTATACTTGAAGTTACCATTCAACCCAAAACTTTAGCAATAGCTTATATCTACCTATAATTCTTAATGATAATTTTTTATTTACCATAATTATGGTAGATTGATTTGTACTCATTTCCCTGGTTATTATTATCATTAATTTAAAAATATTTTCTTGCCCTGGCCGGTTTGGCTCAGCGGTTAGAGAGTCGGCCCATGGACCAGAGAGTCCCGGGTTCAGTTCCCGCTGAGGGCACCTACCTCGGTTGCGGTTCATCCCCAGCCCTGGTTGGGGTCGTGTGGGTGGCAACCAGTCGATGTGTCTGTCTCACATGGATATTTCTCTCTCTCTTCCTCCCTCTCTCCCTCCTGCTCTATCTGAAAATAAATAAATAAATAAATAAATAAATAAATAAATAAATAATAAAAATAAAAATATTTTCTTAAGACTAAACCATATTTGCAGATTTTAGAAAAACATTTATAAACACATACAAACGTAGACAGAATAATAATTTATTTACCTTTTCATCTCCCACAATGATCAACTAATGGCTGATCTTGTTTCATAAATTTCCATACTCAATCCCACTCCACTCCCAGTTTACTTTAAAAACAAAAATGTATCTTGATTGTTGAAAGTATTACAGATGTCTCTCCTTTTTTACCCCCACTAATACCTTCGTCCCCACTCCCACCACCCCTGCTCCCAGTTTACCTTTTCAGTCAAGTTTATTTAAGCATCATTTGCATACAATGAAATCCACCACTTTAGGCAAGCTGTATAGTGGTACAGCCCACACTACTACCAAGATACAGGATTTTCTGTCACACCAAAGAGTTCCCACATTCCCTTTAGTAGTCAGTGCTCTTCCTCTATCCCTATTTTCTAATTATGCTGTTCTCTATCACTGTAATTTTGCCTTTGTAAGAATATAATTTAAACATGAACATACAATATTTAATCTGTATATGAATCTGGCTTCTTTTACTTAGCCTAATGCTTTTGAGATTCATCTGTGTTGCTTGAAATATGTGTAATTCATTATCCTTTATTGCTAAGCAGTATTCCATTGTGTGAATGTACATAGTTTGTTGATCTATTCACCAGCTGATGAACATGTGTTTTATTTTCAGTTTTTGGCAATTGTCAATAAAGCTACTCTAAACATCTACAAATAGGTTTCTTGTATGGATATACAGTATAGCTTCATTTCTCTTGAACAAATACCTGGGAGATTGATGAGGTATATAGTAGTTTATATTTTTTATAGGAAACTTCCAAAGTGTTTTCAAAATGGTGGAATCATTTTGCATTTCCACCAGCAGTGTATGAGACGTGTAGAAGAACCCTGTATCACATCAGCATTCCAATAGGACGTATTGGGATCTGTTATTGTATTATGAATTTTCCTAATAAATAATGATGTTGATCATCATTTCATTTACTGTTAGCCTATTGTATCTTATTTTTAGTGAAGTATCTGTTCAAATCTTTTGCTTATTTTTAATAATTTGTTTTCTTATTGGGTTTTGAGAAGAATTCTTTATATATCTTATCAGATATGTATCTTGCAAATATTTTCTCCCATCCTGTGAATTATCTTTTTATTTTATCTCAGTGTCTTTCAAAGAACTGATTTTTTTAATTTGATGAAGTGTATTTTATCCATTTTTAAATTTTATGATTCATGATTTTTGTGTCTAAGAACTCTTTGCCTGCAAGGTCACAAAATGTCCTCCTCCTTGTTCTTCTAGAAGTTTCATGGTTTTAGGTTTATACTTAGATCTATGATCCATTTTGAATTAATTTTGCATATGTTATGAAGTATGTTTCAAGATCCATTTTTATTTTTTTTCCATACAGATGTAGTTATTCCCCACTAATTGTGGAAAAGACTATTCATTTTTCACTGAATTTCTTTGGCACCTTTGTAAGAAATCAGTTGGCCATAAATATGTAGGTCTATTTCTGGACTTTCTGCTCTATTCAATTCCAGTGACCAATGTGTCTGTCCTTTCATCCATAATACCCCACTGTCTTAATTAATGGAGATTTATATTGTGTTGAAAACAGGTAATATAGGTCCTCAAGCTTTGGTCTTCTTTTTCAAAAAGTGTTTTTGCTATTCTAGGTCCTTAGCATTTCCATATAAATTTTAAGATCAGCTTGTCATTTTTAACAAAAAACTTGCTAATATTTATGTTGGGATTGCATTAAAACTTTAGATCAATTTAGGGGAAGAGATCATTGTAACAATATTGAGCCTTCCAAAGTCATGAATATGGAATATTTCTCTATTTATTTAGATCCTTCATTTCTTTCAGCAGTGGTTTGTAGTTTTTAGTGTATAAGTGTTATACTTCTTTTGTTAAAATTATTTATATTTTATTTCTTGATTATATTATGAATAAAGTTATCTTCTTAATTTATTTTCCAATTATTCAATGTTTGTATATAGAGATTTGATTTTTTATATTGCTCTTCTATCCTGCAACCTTATTATACTCAGCCATTAATTCTATTAGCTTTTTGCAGATTTCAACAGATTTGTTACATAGACTATCATGCAATTTGTGAAAAAAGACAGTTTTATTTTATTTTTTCCAATATGGTTGCCTTTTTTCCCCTTATCTTATTGCATAAGAACCTCCTATACAATATTGCATAGAAATGGTGACAGTGAGCCATCCTTATCTTGTTATTTATCATACAGGGAGAGTATTCAGGCATTCGCCATTAAATATGATGCCAACTATAAGTGTTTTGCAAATGCCTTTTTCCTCCCCCCCTACTTGAGGCATTTCCCTTCTCTTCCTATTTTGTTGAGATCTTCTATCATGAATGAGGATTAAATTTTGTAAAATGGTTTTTCTGTGCCTATTGAGATGATCATGTATTATTATTATTATTTTTCGTCCTACTAATATGGTGAATTACTTTTTTTTTTTTAATTTATTTTATTATTAATTTGTTTTTGTTACAGATGTTTTTCCTTTTTTTCCCCCATTGACACCCTCCTCCCCCTCCCCTTCTCCTCATCCCCATCCCTGTTGTCCATGTCCATTGGTTATGCACCCATGCACATAGGCTCTGTGATTTATCTCTTTCCCCCGCCTCCACCCCTCCTCTGAGGCCGGTCATCCCGTACTCCACCCTCCATGTCTCTGGGTCAATTTCGTTGTTCAGTTTGCTCAGTTCTCCTGTGTGTTGCCGGCTTCCTCCGTTGGTGTGGGGGTCGCTCAGCTCCCTCGCTCTGCCTGGGTTCCTCCGTGGTGGGGGGGTCGCTCGGCTCCCTCGCTCCTGGGTTCCTCCGTGGTGGGGGGGTCGCTCAGCTTCCGCAGGCGCCCCTGGCTGCAGGATCTCGTTTCCTTTCAGGCGACAAGGAGGGTCCTGGAGGGCAGTATGCCGTCTCCATTCTGCTGCTTCTTTAATTTCATAGTTGCAGGGCTTCCATTCAGCTTGATTTCATGCGGTCTTTAAGTGATAGTTGTTCTGTGATTTAGTTGTAACTTTGATGTGGTTGTGGGAGGACGCGATTCCGTGTCCACCTAGGCCGCCATCTTGACCGGAAGTCCCTATGGTGAATTACTTTGATTGGTTTTCAAATTATATACCAACCTTGCATTCCTGTGATAAATTCTATTTGATCATATTGTAAATTTCCTTTTATATAATGTATTCAGTTTAATATTTTGCAAAGGATGTTTGCGTCTATATTTATGGGAGCTATTAATCTGTACTTTTCTTCATTTGTAATATCTTTTACTTTGGTGTTAGAGTAATATTGGCTTCATGGAATGAGTTGGGCAGTGTTTCCTCCTCAGCTGTTGTCTGAAGAAGTTTCTGTAGGATTTACTGTTTTTTTCTTCTTCAAATATTTGAATTAATTTACCAGTGAAACCATCTAAGACTAGTCTTTAGATTGTGGTAAGGTTTAAAATTAATTAAACTTTTGTAATGGTATAGTTTTTATTTCATGTAAGTTTTCTAATATGTTAGCACAATGTCATTCATGATATTCCCTTACAATCCTTTTAATTTTTGTAGGTGTGGTAATGATATCCCTTTCTTCATTCCTGAATTTGGTAAGTTTCGTCTTCTCTTTTTTTTCTTGGTTAGTCTAGCTAAAAGTGTATGAATTTGAAAAAATCTTTTTCTAAGCATAACTTTTAGCTTTTACTTATTTTTCTCTATTGTATTTTCTTTTCTATTTCATTGACTTCCACTCTGATCTTTATTATTTCTTGCCTTCTGCTTACTAAATTAAATTTAATTTGCTCTTCCTTTTAGTTTCTAAAGGTGAATGCTTATTCATTTGCGATGCCATAGTATGTGGTTTATTTTGGAGAATCTTTTCTCTGTGCTTGAAAGAATGTGGAATCTGCTATAGTTGGGTGGCATGTTATGTAAAAGTCAGTTAGGTTATGTTTGTTTGTTAAATTTTTATAAGTCATCTATATCCTTGCTGATTTCTAATCTAGTGATTCCCTCAATTATTGAGAGTAGAACACTAATAGTTCAAATTTTAATTGTTGAGTTGTGTATTTCTTTCAATTCTGTTTGTTTTTGCTTTATGTACATAACTCATTAGTTATCCTATTCTAATTCATTCATCCTTTTATCACTATGAGATAGTCCTCTTTGTCCTAGTAATATTTCTTGTCTTTATGTCTGTTTTGCCTGACACTAGGATAGCCTCTCTAGCTCTTTCATGGTTAAATTTTGCATGGTATATATTTTTCAATATTTTTACTTTGAAGTTATTTGTGTTTTGAATCTGAAGTGTACTTTTAGTAAAAATAGCATGTGGTTGAACCTTGCTTTTAAAAAATCCAGTTAGACAATTATCACTTTTGATTTACATAGTTAGTTTGTACTCATTTAATGTAATTATTTATATTTAAATTTATGTGTGCCATTTTTGTTTTCTATATGTCTTGTGACTATTTTATGTCTCTCTGTTCCTCCTTCACTGCTTTCTTTTGTGTCAAACAAATATGTTGTATACAGTTTTCATTTCTCTGTTGATTTTCTAATTATATCATTTGAGTTATTCCCTTAATGGTTGTTCTTGGGATTACAACACGCATTTTAACTGATCACACTCAATTTCAGGCAAATAATGGCTTAAATGCAGCAAAATATAGCAATTTTATTTAAATATACCTACACTTACCAGAACACCCCTGAATTTATGCTATTATTAACATGTATATTATATCTATATATGTTATAAATCCAACAATACAGTGTTATAATTAAGGCTTTTTACAATTTTTAATTTTAAGGAAAGTGAGAGAATAAAAGAGAAGATGTATTTATTCAAATTGAACCATTTCAATCTTCAAGTTCACTGATTCTGCCTTCTCTAATGTTGAGTCTGTGTAATAAATTATTATTTTGATATAACACTTTTCAGCTCTAGAATTCCCTTTTGTTTCATTATTTGGGTAGTTTTAAACCCTTTACTGATGTTCTCCATTTGTTGAGTCATTGTCATCATATTTCCTTTAATTCTTTAAACATGGTTTCTTTCATTAGTCTTTGAATGTATTTATAATAATTGCTTTGAAATCTTTGTCTGCTAAATCCAACATTTGGATACACTCAGAGGAAGTTTTATTGAGTACTTCTAGTAAAGGTCACACTTCCCTATTTCTTTGCATGTCTTGTAAGTTCTTGTTGAAAACTGAACATTTAGCAACTCTGGATTCTGATTATTTCCCCTGAGTGGTGTTATAGTTTCTGGGTTTTTTTTTGTTTTCTGGTTTTTTTACCCCAATGGAGTCTCACCCCCACAATGTGTATTTGCTGGAGTCTCTGCTGAGTTTATTTTTGCATTTCTATTTTTAGCCTTGCTTCCCAGAGATCATCTCTGTTTCTAAAGAACTTAGTTATCAGCCAGTGATTGATAAGAGATTATACTGAAGCCTCTCCAGCACTAAGTCTTTTACCCTCTGTCAGTGGATCTGTATGTAGGTTTAGTAGTACATTCCAGTTCAGGCAGTTTTCAAGACTTCTACAACTTTTATTTTCCTTCAGAAACTTTCAGGTCTCCCCTGTGTATACACACAACTTACCAGTCAGCTAGGATGTATGGAAAGTTGACCAACCCCTTATTATTACTTTCTCATTCCAAAGATCTCCCTGTTAAGTCTCTGGCTAGTCCTCTGTCTGCCATTCATCCCAACAGAGTCTGTGACCTTAGGCTAGGAGTAGGGAACCTTTTTTCTGCCAAGGGCCATTTGGATATTTATAACATCATTTTCAGGCCGTACAGAATTACCAACTTAAAAATTAGCCTGCTATATTTGGTCAAGCATTTAATGAACTCACCCCTAATGTGATGGCTGGAACTATTTCTTTTGGTGAGGTGTGTGATGTTAGCTGGTATTGATGACATTGCTACTCATTGCTACTGCTTTTCCATGTTTGCATTGGTCAGTCTGGAGCGCAGTCAACTCTTTGCTATGGTAAGTTTTGAAATGAACTGCTCACAGCAGTAAGTTGTTCCAAACACAGATGCATATTTCAATGCATGTCTCCTCAAAGTGGGAAATTCACCATTGCTTATGTAACATTTATAGAACTCAAGCAGTGGGAGGTTGTTGCACCTAGCTTTCAAATCATTGTCGCTTTGCTGCTGAACGATTTTGTGTTGTAGGTTATCAGGCACGTCAGCTGGTTCCACGTGGAACGGTTTAGCAAAGATGTTCAATTCCATTTGTTTACTTTTCACATCCTTGAATCTTTCATTAAATGCCTCAATTTAACATACACCAGCATATTCAAGTGTTATAGAAGGCTTTTGTCCTTCCAGAGTGGGGAAATGTACTGTGTTATTCCTTTCGAGTTGTACTTTTCACAACTGTAGTTTAGCCTCAGATGATTTCACATTTGAAAGCAGGGAGCCGAGAAGCTGGTTGGGTCCTGCAGCTTGATGTTCAGCTCTGAGAAGCACTTGGTAATGCCCACCATGAATGCTAAGTCACACAGCCACTTGCTGTCAGAGTTCCCTGACAGGCTTTCCCTTCATCTCCATGAACTGCTCGACTTCATCCTGCAGTTCATAAAACCTCATGAGCTTGTTCCCACGACTCAGCCACTGCACTTACAGTGATAAATAAGATCACTGTACTCAGAGTCAAGATCATTCAGTAACTCCTTAAACTGGTGGCTGTTAAACCCTCTGCTGTTGACAAAATTATGCAGGACATTACTGTTGACATCACATTGTTGAGCCACAATGACTGTGCACAGAATTTCTTGGAGCATGCTGCAGTGGCATATAATTAAGTCACTTGGATCAAGACTGAATCGATTCAAGTTCTTTCTTGACAAATATATTTAACCCTTTTTGTGAGCCAACCATGGCTGGAGCTCCATCTATAGTAAGCCACTTAACTTTTCAAATGTTAGCTCAAGTTTTTTCATTGATAAAACAAGTCTCTGAAACAAGTCCTCACCTCTTTTAGTGCCATGCATGGCTTCCAGTGACAGCAGTTCCTCTCGTGTGTCAAACTCTGCAGTTATCCCATGAATGAAAACGGCAAGTTGGGCAGTATGTGTTATATCCATTGTCTTGTCATAAGCCAGAGAGAGAAAAACTGGAAATCTGCAGAATCCTTCAGTGTTTTTTCAATATCTTCTGTTAAGTAAGGAATCAGATCTGAGATGGTTCTCCGAGAGAAACTAACACTCTGAAACAATTTTACTGTGGTGCTAACAACTCTGCAGCAGCCACCATGCTTGACAGACTCTTTCACAGACTCTCCCTCTGCATGAGGCCTCAGCTTTGCGATTAGCTCGCTCACTACGTAACTCATTGAATAGTGTTGTCTCGATCACAGCAAGGCCTAGTGAAAGCAGCTTGTTGTGATTCCAAACTCTGGTGAAGAGCACTGATTTTATCCAGATGCATTTGGCCTCCAAACTCATTGAGTTTAGCGTGTTTTGAGCTTGTAATGACACTCCAGATTGTCTTTTTTCATTACTGCTAATGCATCGCCACAAACTAGGCACACGGGTTTGCCTTTGACTTCAACAAAAACATAATCATTTGTCCATTTCTCTTGGAAAGATCAACACTCTGCATCAACTTTTCTTTTCTTTGTAGTCGCCATTTGAAGATGTCACACCACTGAAGTTTTAATAACTATCCAGTGTGTGTGTCACCAGCGATGCAATTATTTTGCTTTGATCGCTGTTCTAATCCTGCATCTTGGATTTTGAACTTACCCAACGTTCATATCATCGACTCTTGAGGTCTTTTCTGTGTACTGGAATTTCCTTAATCCTCATCAGAGATTCATTTTTTCGTAGATTGTTGATCATGGATGTGTAGATAAAGGTTGGATTGGAGTTATATCATCTGTGTCAACAAAGGAGTCGAGAACCTCGTCGTCAGTCATCCGAGGCAAGACCGTCAGTGTTGTGAGGAATCATCTGATCGCACCTCATCCCATCAGCACCGATCGCCGTAGTTTCGCCACAGTGTGTTAACACCTTTTAATGGGTACACTCCCAGCCTGGCGGGCACTGACTATCCTCTGAGTCACTGAAATACAGGCAGATGAGCCATGGGCAGCCAATGGGAAGCATACGTGTCTGTCCCATCATGTACTTGTATGTATCCTGTCTATGCCGTAATGGACTTTCCTTGCTCGTCCCTCAAAATTTATGTTATTATTATGATTCACTTAATATAAATTTATGTTGCTATGAAAAAAGCTCCTAGATTCATTTAATTTTGAGTCCCGCCTGTGGTTGCCTTGGCAGGACCAAACCAAATGATTTCTCTATCCCTGCCTTAAGCTCGTAGGCCTATAGGATTTCTCTATTTCTTACTCAGTTTGCTACTCTTACTGACAGTGCCTGCAAAGAAGATAGCTTGCTCCAACAGAAGAGATGCTGGTTTCATAGCCTGCCCCTGTCTGGGGAACTACCTTGTCCACAGGACTGTAGAAGGGATGGAAGCAGCTCCAAGTAAGACACACAGTCCCACTATTTTTACCAGAAGTGCAGTAGTTTTTCATGAATAAAGATTTTTAATTTGTTGATTGCTTTGGTCAATTTTAAGAGCTCTTAATCAAAACATCTAACAGTGTTATCCAGTGTTATTTTATTTGAGGGAGGATTTGTAGAGCTCCTTGCTCCACCATAGATGGAAATCCTGCCTGTGCTTTTATTTTTTTTTAATTAGATTTATTGAGGTGACTGGTTAATAAAATTATATAGGTTTTAAGCGTACAATTCTATGATACATCACCAGTATATTGCATTGTATGCCCACCACTCAATGTCAAATCTTCTTCCGTCACCACACATTTGACCCCCTTTACCCTTTACTATCCCCACTTCCCTCTGGTAGCTGCCTGTGCTTTTTTTTTTGTCATATTATATTGGCTCGGACTATTGAATAGGAATAGATAAGTGGACTCCTCTAATTCTTGTTCTCAGAAGAAAATCATTTAACATTTTACCATGAAAAATAATGTTTTCTGGATTTTTTTGCTGATTAAAAAAATTATTATTGGATGCTTAATTTTATCTATTTTTTACAACTATTATGATTATATGGTTTTTCTCCTTATTCTAATAGTATAGTAAGTTAAACTGGCTTTGAAATATTGAGTCAACCTTGCATTCCTAGTATAAATCCAGTTCAGTCATGATATATTATTACCCTGTGGTGTATATAACTATATTCAAATTATGAGGTTTTTTCTCTATGTTTGTGAGGTTGGTCTGTAATTTTAATAACTTTTAATGTTCTTGCCAGGCATTACTATTGAAGTTTTCTGGCTTTGTAAACCGGTTTGTAATCGGTTCTTATTTTTCTATTTTTTAGAAGGGTTTATATAAGATTGATGTTATTTTCTCTTAAATGTTAGTAGAATTCATTGCTACAGTCACTTGAGTCTGGAGTTTTCTTAATGGATAGATTTAATAGTATGGATTCATTTAATTTTATATATATATAAAACCTCTCAGGTTTCCTTGTGTCTGTTTTATTAAGTTTTGTTCTACAAATGTCTATTGCACCTACATTTTGAAATTTATTAAAGTTGTTTCTAATATACTCTTAATATATTTTTAATCTCTAAAGGATTTGTAATAATATTTTAAAATTAAAATTTCTTGCTAGAGGTAATCCTTGCCTTCTGCCTTGTCTTTCTTGACTGGTTTTTTCAGAAGTTGTAATTCAATTGTATTAGTCTTTTAAAAAATACTTTCTGAGTTATTGATATTCTTTCTTATATATTTATATTTTTAATTAATTAATTTCTTATCTTTAGTGTCTCCTTTTCCTGCTTCTTTTAAGGTTTAATTTACTCTTGTCTTCTAATTTTGTAGGATGGCTAATGAAAAAAAAAAGGGTTCTAGTCTTTCTTCTTTAAGGACATGAATTTTGTTCTGAGCACAACTTTTAACTGCACCCAAGAAGTTTTGTCATGTGGTATTAGCATTTAGTTTAAATCATTTAAAATTTTTATTGTGGTGTTTTTTCTTAGTCTCTCATCCTAAAGTTTATTTCTTAATTTCTAAGCATGGCAATTTTCTAGTTTTCTTTTTGTTACTAATTTCTGACATAATTCTACTGTCTTTAGAATGCGAACTCTGAATAATTTCCGTCCTCTGATATTTGTTCTGTGGCCTAGCATATGTTATTTTTATAAATGTTCTGTAGTTGTTGGTTGCAGTTTTATATTTATGCCTTATCATTTTCTTAATTGTATTATTCAAATATTCTATATCCCACTCCCTTTTAAATTCTTGATCTATTTTTAACTGAAGGAGGTATGTTAACACCTCTATCATTGTGGAATATTTATGTTTATTCTTCATTTCTAACAATATTTGCTTTGTAAATTTTGGGGATATATTAGTAGGTGTATATAAATTAGAATTGTTTTATGTTCTTAGGTACTCCCAAGTTTATTTTTATTATTCATTATTATGAAATATCTACTTAGTAATGCTTCTTTTCTTAAGGTTTACTTTGATATTAGTAAATCTATACTAGGTTTCTTTTAGTTGGTGTTTAAAATGTGTATCTTTTCTTAAACCATTTTACTTTCAACTTTTTTATATCTTTGGATTTAAAATGTTTCCCTTGTAAGCAGCATGTAGTTGGGTTTTAGGTTTTTTTAGTCTGATGACCTTTGTCTTTTAATTGGAGTAATTAATCTGTGTATATTTAATACAATTATTGTTCCAGATTAAGTATTTAAAAAACTTTTGTTATCTCTCTTTATTACAGTAAAACCTCCATATAACAGACCAATTTGGGCAAGGGTATATCCATTAAAGCTGAAAGTTCATTATGTAATAAAGTAGGTTTTCCAAATGTGTATGTTAAAACATTGCGAGTAAACGAATGCACATGGCAGGGGTGTGGCTGAGAACACGTGGGAACATCACCTGCTCACATTAAAACTGCTGCAGAAAGTCACGCACGCAACAACAGAACCATAACCATGTGCGAAGCTGTGTGATCGCGTGCTAATCATTCATGAACGTTGTCTACGAGTGGTGACTCTTGAATTTAAATATGTGGACTATAATTGTAGATATGTAATGCTGTGTTTCTTTATGTTGGCAAAATTACTACAGTGTTTTTTCCAACATATGACCTATTCACTAAAATTTGTTAAAAATAATAGTGAATTAATAACAAAAATAACCTGTTAATTTAATTAGAAGCAAGTCTTGGTTAAAAATATTTTTAAATTAATAGGGTGTTAATTTTCACATATGATATATGGACCAGAAATTTTGTCCATTAAATCTGAAGTCTGTTAAATCGAGGCCCACAGAATCGAGGGTTTATTATAGCTTCTTAAATCTTCTTATTCCCTTAGAGGATCTCTTTTGACTGCTTTTCTTTTCCTAGTAAAATAGGAAATAAGGTTATCAACTAAGAGTGAAAATGAAGGGGGGAATGACAGGTTTCGAGAAGAGAAGAGAAGAGAAGATTAAGGATAGCATCTATAAGAGGAGAAAATTTAAGAATCTAAGGAAGTGTAACAGGACTGCCAGGTAGCATAAGGTCCTCCTGGTGTTACTATCCATGAAATTAGAATAAGATTCATCAACTTTGATATGTGTTTTTCTTCAGACATACTCAACTATATAAAGGCAGGTGTAGGGCAGATGAAATTTTTGAGTTAATCATTGTTGGTATTTTGCCAGAAGGGTAATATAAATGGAGAGTTAGCCAAAGGAATTGATGGTGTTATACAAGAGAGTGATTATAATGATGAAGGAGGTGAGGTGATAATGTACTAAAAATTCATGCAAATATATACTTTTTGGTCTTTGGGAAGTCATATAATTGATGGGAGTCAGAGCACTAAAGTAAGTAAGATGGAGAGAGAGTAGCTACTGGCTAGAGTAGTATACTGAAAACAGAGTATATGTGGTGTGCACTTACTTTAATGGCGACATGTGGGGATGAGCATGTGTGTGAGTGGCTGTAGTGGGATGGGAGGCAGTATCACTAGAGGTGAGAAGTTCAAGAAACTGAGTGGGAAGTGAACTGAAAGGATCATCTATGTGAATATTGTCATAAAATATGACAGGAGTAGATTAAAAATATCTTTTTTCATAAATGTTCTTATTGTCAAAAATCTACCTCTAAATTATTCTGCCTAATTCACTGAAGACTTTAGTTAATGGAGATTTAAGAGGTGAGGATAGAGTAGAATGGTAAATTAGCAGGTCCCATAATTAAACACAAACAATAACAATAATAGCAGCCTAGCCGGTGTGGCTCAGTGGTTGAGCATCAACCCATGCACCAAGAGGTCGCCGGTTCGATTCTTGGTCAGGGCACATGCCCAGGTTGTGGGCCCAATCCCTAGTGGGGGGCATGCAGGAGGCAGCCAGTCGATGTTCTCTCTCATTGATGTTTTCATCTCTTTCCCTCTCCCTTCCTCTCTCTCTAAAACCAATAAAGAAAAAAAATTATAAAAAAACAAAACAAAACAATAATAGCAATGTACAATAAAGCAAAGTTGTCTCTAATTCTCTGAGGGTATCAAAACTCCTAGGTCTTCTCCCTCTCATCTGGCCTTCAAGAATAGCAATGTGCACTATCATTTGCATTTCATAGTTAAGAAAACATGTAAATATATTTTTAGTAATTATAAAATAATTTGCCCAATTTTAATCATAAGAAATGAATGATATATCTTTTAAATATTTTTCCAGATCTTAAGTTAGTACAAAAAAAAAATCTTAGGTTGTCAGTTATTTACTGTTTTCTTTTTTAAGATGGGAGGCTGTGTATACAAAGATTTAATTTTGATGCTAGCTCTAAAAAATTAGAATCCTGGGTATTATTTTTACATTTACATATAAGTGTATGATATTAGCTTTTCTCTATTATCAAATTCACTACTTATAATTAAATTTTGCCCCATGTCATGCCTTTATGTTCTGGCCTGTGGCTGCTTAGGTAGTTTCTTTATAAATGGTTATATATGTATTATAGGTTTAATTTTTTCATTCTGTTTTAAAATAAAAATTTTCTTCCAATCGGCCTCAGGTAACAGAAAGCTATTGGGTTTGGGAGTTTACCTTGGGAGGTTTATGTTAATTGATATACTAATATAAGCACCTGATTCTTTTGGCAGCTGGTTTTCCATTGGTCTGCTGCCCGCTGCTTCCTGTTCTTTCGTAGGGCACCCAGTCTGACATCTAGTCATGTATGTCTGTGCTAGAATAGGGTAGGGAGGTGGCAGGAATGATGGGTCTGGGATTCCCATCCTACCCAGACAGCCACCTGGCACAATGTCTGACATAGAATTAACCCTCACAAGTGAATGAGTGATTAAATTGTGGACTGCACTTAATTCATTAATATTTCCTCCCCTTTGTTAGTGCCTAGGCCCTTTTAGTGCCAAGGCCACATTTCCAACTAATACTACCAGCTGGGGAATTAGGTGGGGTGGGGGTGGAAAATGTTTATGCTGAAGAATTATGAATGCTTTGCCATTGGATACTTGAGCATAACAGTGTTGGCAATAATCTGGGACTGAACTTCGTTGACTGTATTCTGCTGACATAGTTCTGGTCATTTTCACTCATCCTTATAGTTGGAATATCCATTCTTCTTCTAACTCCAAGTGGAGTCACCTTTATTAAAAGTCAGTTTAGGACTCCATTCCTTGTGGAATCTGTCCTGGCCTCTTGAACTCTCCGAGTTTATCTTGAACCTTAGGACTTAGTTTATGATGTCCTCTGAATGTCACATGAGTTGGTCCCTGGAAAGTTGTTCATCTCTGCTGAGTGGAAGTTCAGCCATTTGGGGGATGCATGCATCTTTTTCATTTTTCCTTCTACTTTTTTCCTGTTTATTCCAGTTTTCCCTGTCCTTAGTATGTCCTTCCTTCTTATTTTTTTTTCTAGAGTCCAGCCCCAAACCTGCCTCACTTTGTCTAGTGAACTACCATCCAACAGGGCAGGAATGACCTGCTCTGCTCTCCTGAGAGAGCACCCTTTCTGCAGCTCCAACAACTGGCATCCGGCTTTTCTTTAAGAGGCGCCAGGAGTGGGCTCTTGGAAGCTTTCCTCATGGCAGCATGTGGTCTGGCCTGAATGACATGACTGGCAGGGAGACGGAGAGGATGATAGAAGCTTTGTCCGGACTGGTGCTGGCTTACCCACGGTGGGGAGAGTGTTATTTTCCCTCAGTGTCTGTCCCCTTTATCTCGTGCACGTGCACTTCATTGAGCTAAAGCTGTAGAGGAGTGCAGCCTTGATTTATGAGGGCTGTGTTTCTTCCCTGATCCTGGCTGGCACAGTGCTGGAGGCTTTGCTTTTATGTGTCCATGTTAGGGGGCAACTGGCGACCAGCTGTTGGAAACTGGTTTAAGAAAATAATAAAAATAAAAATACTCATGGACTATCGTGTCATTCCAGGTTTCTGGTACCTGCCATCAGCCTGGGAGTGAATAAGGAAATCTTTCCCCCTCGGAATGAGATTGCTCTGTGATAGATAGATTATTCATATTGTGCTGGAATGCCTGGTAGACACCAAGGGGGTCTTGCCCAAGGGCTAATTAATAATTGAGACTATTAGAACAGTACCTCACATGGTTCCCACCCCCTTTGTCCCTATGTAATGCACTCCCAGGCCTGGAGGTGCTGCTAAACTCAGCGGTGTCTGGGGTAGAAGGTGAGACCTGAGAGAAACTGGGTTCAGGGGGTGCCAGCAGCTGTGAGGTTTGCAACCAGGGTGAGAGGTTACATAAGGGCAGGAGCCGATGGCGAAAAGGAAGAGCCAGGTCCTTTTGGGGGTAGTGGCACCCTCACATACATGAGCATTGTTGTAGAGAGGGAAAAGGGAAAGAAGTCTTCTGAGTCACATGTCCTTCATAAATATTTTGTGTACTGTATATGTGATACACATCAACCACCTCAGGGCAGTTCCCTATTTGTTGAGAATTTGTTTGTTGCATGCTTTGAAAGGAAGACTTGAGATGGTTTGCAATAAAACACATGTAGGACAAGACAGCTAATATTGAAATAGGAGGTGAAAATCGTGTAGACTGAGGAGAAAATAAATATGAAAAGCTTAAGCCAGCATTTGTCAAACTGCTTTCCTCAGTCAGTCCCACTGGTTGTCAGTAGGTATTTCTTGAAAAGGTTATTCTGTAATCAAACAAATTAAGCAAACTCTGGGTGGAGAAAAGCTAAATAGGTATGTTTTTATTGCAAAATTCCCCAGATCCTTTAATTTGCTAAAAACTACTATAAACTTCCAAGAGAGTGATACCACTACATGTTTTTCTCATGGTGTTCTGCAGAACACACGTTGTGAAAAATGGACCTATGCCAAAATGATTTCTGGAGCGGGGCAGCAGTTCAAGTTCCAAGCTCCTTAGGCATCAAGGCAAAAGGACATTCATGATGAAGGAGTATTGTCTAGCTCTTTAGATGAGAATGACACTTATTTTTTAAAATAAAATTTAAAAGGGATTTCTTCCATGAATCTCTGTTCAAAGGGTAGTAGATAATGGATAGGTATTTTCATGACCAGTGGCTTTGTAAAAGGTGCACTTGGTTTCATTGTGGCTATTTCTTTTGACCCATAACATAACATGGAAAATATTGGAGAGGGCATCAAATTTAAAAAACACAAGTTCCTAGAACTTGTATCTAATTGGGATTGCAATGAAAGTTACAGGGCACCCAGTAAAATTTGAATTTCAGATAAATAAAAATTTAGTATATGTCTAAAAATTACATAGAACATACTTATACTATAAAAGTTTTCATTCTTAAGTTAAACTTCAAATTGAATGGGATGTCCTGCATTTTTATTTGCTAAATCTAACAACCCTACTAGAGAGTGTCAAGATCTCAGGCACATGTTTGAACCACCCAGCAGCCTTCACTGTGCAGTGATCGCTGGGCCTGGCATTGCCATCGCCCCTTTCAGCCGACCCACACTGACTGGGGAGTCCACAAGTTGTCAAGTCTGTCTTCACCTGCCCCACCACCAAGTCTCAGGAGTTCCAACCCTTATCTTTGCATTTCTCTGGGAAATGGTTCGACTGACCCTTTAGAATATTCTCAACTTGGCATTCAGCCCTTTGGTTCCCTGAAGTCAATAGTTAACCTTAAGAAGGAACATTTATTTGGTTGTCATGGGCCAGCAACAATTTCACCTCCTAGGCAAGCACCCCCCCCCCCCTTAGTATTTATCACATTGTCTCTGCACTTGTAGTACATTATTAGCCTTTTCTGCCTTTTCTGTCACCTGTTGAAATGAGAACGTAAGGTCTCTGGGCCTCTGCAGCCCTTTCTCTTACATTAACTTAAGTCACACCAGATGTGGGCCTTACTGCTTAGGAAGACTAATTGATTTCACTAGTCACAATACTACTATTGTTTTATTTTTTAAAACACAAATAAACACTGTGGCAGATTTTCTCTTCCTTCTCTCTCTCTCCTCTTGCCAAAAGAGCCAAAGGTTATTCAATTAAAGGCATCCAGAAGTGTGACGAAAAATCCATGGATGGAGTACATTTACTGTTAAAGAAAAAAGGAAAAAAAGAAAGAAAGGAGGAGGATAAAGGATTGTAGGGAAGAGGGGAGGACGCCTCTCTGGGACCAGCAGTAACTCTGATGGATGGCTGGTATGTGTAAGACGTTATTATTTGTTATGTGAGTGTAGGGAGATGGCAGCCGAGCTGAGCAATACACCTGCTGGGCTCCAAGAAGCCAAAACAGCTGCACACATTGATTTAGAAGCTTGCTACTTGGGGCTCCAGGAACGAATCAAGCGACAGCTCGTAAAAAAAGAGGGTTTTATGATTTCCCCCCTCTTTTTGTAAGCAAACGGCCACATCATATGTTTTCCTAACGCGGTCATAACTCAAAATTAAATCCCAGCCCAAGGTGTCAGCCTGGTGCCATGTCAGGATTGTAACGGCTTGTTTTAGAGGTCACCATGGAGATGGCAGAGAAAGGACTGGGGGGCAGGACTTGGGAGGTGAGAAGGGGTACAAAGTGCTCTCTGACTCAGTGTGGCTTAGGCACTTAAGGACAATTAGCTGTAGGGTTTTGTTTTGTTTTAAAGAAGTGAGCTAACTAGCAGTGTTTAGTTGGTGATTTTCTGCTAATTACAATCTCACTTCATGGTGTTAAAATGCAGAGCACTTTCCCACCTAGAGAGTTATGCGTGCCAAAGTGAGCAGGGATGAGCTGTGTGGCGTGTGATGCCAAGCTGAGGGCAGTCCGCCCCCTCACCCTTCAGATCTAGTTGTTGATTACACAAAATGGTGTATAGTCCAAATACGTTTGATAAATGAAAGTGCTTGGACATGTAGAAAAGGAAAGCTCTTCAAAGGGTTTCTAGATTTCTCTGGGCTGCAGCCTGAAGGTGCCTTGCCGCATTTCAGGCATTACACACCTTAAAGATGGTGTAATGAATCTTCACACATGGACAAATGAGTGAAAGAATAAGCGAATGGAAAACATGGATTTATGCCTTATTGCTAATAGTTCTATAACAGCATAAGCATGACAAGAGAGAATAAAATAATGCTTCCGAAGCCCGAGTCTGTATAATCCCCACGCTTCAGACATCAGTGGAGCCTCCTGCCTTGACATTTTTGCTTGCAGAGTGGTCATCCATCAACCTGTTCCCTACCATTACTTGGAAGGCAACGTATCTCGAACCCGAACTCTCTCCTGAATTCTCTTTCTGCAACTACACCTGCCTATAGTACATTTCACTTAAGTTTTGTTTTTTGTTTTTTTTATCCTCACCCAAGGACATTTTTGCATTAATCTTCAGATAGAGAGGGAGGGAGAGAAGGAGGAAGAGAGAGAGAGAGAGAAACTTCGATGTGAGAGAGACACATCGAGTGGTTGCCACCCACGTGACCCCAACCGGGGCCGGGGGCAAACTGCAACCGAGGCACATGCCCTTGGCGGGAACTGAACCCGGGACTCTCTGGTCCACAGGCTGACGCTCTAACCGCTGAGCCAAACTGGCCAGGGCTCACTTAAGTTTTATATTACTTGAATTAATTATTCTCCCTCTTCTTCCCCAAATCATTTTCTTTCTTGATTTTCTGCCTATTTATTTATTTATTTATTTTAGAGAGAGAGGAAGGGAGAGGGAAAAAGAACATCAGGTGCCCAGCTCCTGCATGCCCCCCACTGGGGATCAGGCCCATAACCTGGGCATGTGTCCTGACCGGGAATCGAACCAGCGACCTCTTGGTGCATGGGTCGACGCTCAACCACTGAGCCACACTGGCCGGGCGATTTTCTGCCTTTCATTATGGCACCATATTCGTCTTGCTCATTCAATTTCAAAATATCAGATATACCTTAGTTTTCTTTTGAGATTCAAATAGATACCGTATACGCTCTCTTTTCACAGTGTCCCTCAAGTCTGTACCCTCCTTCTCACCTGTGCTGTCGTTTCCTAGTTCAGGACCATATCACCTCATGTGCCGGCTGCAGCTGTTGCTTCCCATGCAATCTGTTTTCCTCTGGTTCCTAAGCTCCCATCTGCCCAGCACTCACAGCACACCCGGCACCTTGCTGCCAGGGTGAATTTCCCCGATTATGACATGCTTCCAAAGCCTCCAGTCACTCCCTCATTTCCTGCATATTGTCATCTGGCGTGTAAGGAACAGTCTTGCCTTTATAGCTCCATTTCCAATGTGCAACAAATATAAATAGTCTGTGTTAGCAAAAATAACATCAAATAATAAATAAAATTATCAAATGCATGTGTTCATCACTGTGCTGAGCATTTTACAAGCATATTTTTTCTTTCTATTCTAAGCATTCCGTGAAGGTGGGTGCTGTTCTTTCTTCTTCAGATGAGAAACTGAGGCCCAAGAAGCTATGTATGTGGCTCAAGGCCCTCGATGGGAGAGCTGGAATTTGACCTACACAGTCGATTCGGACCACACAGGCCCTTAGAAACCGTACCGCCACCTCTTGGCAACAGTGACTCACTCTGCCTCCTGCAGACATCCTGTGCTCGACTGCCTCACTGCCTGTGCTTGACTCTTCCCTTTCCCAGACTGCCCTCCTGCCTCCTCTGCTTCACATAATCGCAAGCATTTTTGAAGTTCTGCTCAAATGTTCACTCTTCCATTAAGCACATGTGCCGGACAGGAATTCTCTTCCCCCAGCACTGCTGTGGTATCGACTGTCTCCACCATGCATCGGCATTCGCGCCTTATCCGATAGCCACATGTCTTACTCTTCCCTGGGTTCCCCTTATTACCCGGCACGGGAACCCCTACAAGCGCTTACTTAATAAATAGCTAATTGGCAGGACGAAGAAATCTAGGATGAACTGTAGCAGGGTCACCTTTCACACCTTGTTCTCTGTCCTCTTTCCTGGTATTAAAACTTGATTTTGTACCACTTTACTTTTTAAAAAATTATCTTTTAATATTCTTTGGGCTATGGTTTGAAATTCTCTGGATACTCTTTTCCCTAAAATCCTAGGAAGTGTTGAGCAGCTGAACAAGAAAGCATTGGGTCTAACAGAGTAGATAACATCAGACTCTGGGGTCATTCCATTAGGCTCTGCATCAGTACCGTCCTTCCTTTGGCAGCTTTTCTCCCGCTTCCTCTGTTAGTCTTGAGTCTCCCTGCTCAGTGCTTGAACGAGAGTCGCCTCCTTGCGCAGTGCTCCATACTTGGAACTTAGCCTCAGCCTTTCCCAGGTCAGTGTCCCTCAATTATAACACATTCTCTAGGGAGCCTTCTTAGCTACTGCCCTGTGGGAAAACAATCAAATAATGAGTACTTAGATTTCAGTGACTTATAAGGTGCTACCTCTTCCAAGAATACCAAGAAAAAAAAATTGGATCTGCCTTTCAGCCTGAAGAATGAATTTCTGGTGGTGTGATATTTCAGGCTTTATGGGGGAAGGGTATTCAAGGACTTGTGTGTGTAGCAGGGAGGACATATCTATATCCTTGGTTCATAACTCTTCTGCCACGTGAAAAGCCAGCCCTGAGTGTGAGCATTCATGCCCTGGCATTGCAGGAAAATGTATCCTACAAATATGAGAGTTACCAGAATCAAAAAGTTACTACAAACACTTTGTCAGCTATTAAGTGCTTTCCCTACGGAATAGCTGCTTCTAGCAATAGCACACACTAGGAATTGCTGTTTCAAAAACAGATTCTCTAGAATGTCAATCATACAGGTGATAGGTAAGAAAAGAGCATCTCAGGGAAGCTGAGCGGGGATACGGATTTTAGCAGTGGTAGGAGGAGGGGAGTTCGTCAAATCCCTCATCATAAAGTATCTGATAATCTACTATCCTCACTTTAGATGGTGATGTTTTGGGGAGAGATGACATGCTAAACCACCTAAGTTCCCCCACCCAATAATTATGAGTTTGTTTATTAAATACTGTGATAAAAATTAGTTATCTATCAGATTACTAAGGGATTTGGTACGAAGTGGCACATTCTATTAAGGAAGGGAGGAAGGGGGCAGCAGGCTTGTTTGCGTGGGGTTTTGCCAGCATGGTTCTGGAAGGGTCCAATATAGGTGGGCAACGGTCACAACAGCAAAGGAGCACAAAGAGCCCAGAGAGTGAAAACACAGGACGTGGTTGCAGAGGCAACGTGGTAGCAGATTTCGAAGACTTGTTTCCTCTGTTTTATTCCCTATCTTTGTCAAATGAATCACTTGAGCATTAAAGCTTTAAACTAATTTAAGCCGACCAAATATGTGTATCCTGAACCACAAATCACTTAATTCTGAACACTTAACTCTGCTATCTTAGTGCAGTGTCTGGACTCAGATAACTGTTTCTATAATTAGTTGGGTGACAAGATGATATATTAGGTCTTTATGTTCTTTGTTTTCCTCAATTATGAAATATGAATATGATCAGAGAAATTTTATAAGTAATTGATGCGAAGTATTTGACCGCGTTTTGCACATGTAAAATGCTAAATGCTACATAAGAGAGCTATATGTCTAGGAATATGTTATTAAGTGTTTTCTAATGAAGACTGGATTTTCCCACAGGATACTCCTAAAATTAATCTGCTATATGAAGAAAATTATTAAGTTGTATGTCTATGTGGGAGCTTCTGAGGCTGCCAGAGTAAATGAATTGATGAGTTGTTTTCCTATTATGACTCTCTCTAATCATCAGCATTTTATTCGGCATTTTTTAATGGTCTGTATTCCACAGGGGACATTTCAAAGCATTCCATCATCTTGTCTTAAAACCTTATCTCCCATTAGTAATAAAAATGAAGCCTATAGTTTTCAAGGCCCAGCCCAAGAATTTTCAATCCCTGCTTCTTAAGCATCCATTTATTCAGCAAACATTAATAGAATATCTATTATGTGTCAGAACTGGAGCTATGTACTGATGACAGAACTTGCTATCTAATTACTTTATCCCATCCAGTCCTAGGTACAAATTTTTACCATCTGTTTTTAACTTCTTTCTTATTAAAATTTTAAATGCTGATATTATTGCAGGTGTCCCCTGTCCCCCTCTTCCTTTTGCACCCCTCTATCCACCCCTGCCTCCCCCTCCCTTGGCCTTCAACAAAGTACTGTCTGTGTCCATAGGGTATGCATGTATGTTCTTTAGCTAATCCTTTCACCTTCTTCTTTTTTTAAAATCCTCACCCGAGGATATTTTTCCATTTATCTTCAGATAGAGTGGGAGAGAGGGAGAGAGAGAGAGAGAGAAAGACATTGACGTGAGAGAGACCATTGATTGGTTGCCTCCAGCATGATCCCAACCAGGGCTGGGGACCAAACTGTAACCAAGGTACGTGCCCTTCACCCAATCGAACCCACGACTCTTTGGTCTGTGGACCAACGCTCTACCCACTGAGCAAAACCGGCCAGGGCTCATCTGCCCATTTTTTAATTGTATTGTTTGTCTTCCTTGTGTTGAGTTGTATAAGTTCTTTATACATTAATATTTTGGAAATTAACATCTTATTGAATGTATCATTGGAGAATATGTTCTCTCATTCAGTGGGTTCTTTTTTCATTTTGTTGATGCTTTTTTTTTTTCTTTGTAGGTGCTTTTCAGTTTGTACAGTTTCATTTATCTTTTCCTGAATTTCCCCTGTCCTCAGAGACATATTAGCAAAAATGTTGCTGCGAGAGATGTCTGAGATTTTACTGCCTATGTATTCTTCTAGGATTTTTATGGCTTAACTACTTACATTTAAGTCTTTTATCCATTATAAATTCAGTCTCGTGTATGGTGTAAGTTTTGTATGTGCCTGTCCAATTCTCCCAACGTCATTTATTGAAGAAACTGTCTTTCATCCATTGTATGCCTTTGCCCCTTTTGTCAAATATTAATTGACCATGGAGGCATGGATTGATTTCTGGGCTCTCAGTTCTGTTCCATTGGTCTATGTGCCTGTTAAACCATCTGTTGTTTGTTTGATTTTTTACTTTGGTTTATCTAAGTTCTATACATGACCATTGCACAACTAAGTTTACAAATTCCTGGGAATTTTATTCTGCCATTCGATGTTATTTTTATTTTTTATTCTTTTAACATTTTATTTTATTTATTTATTTTTGTTACAGATGTTTCTCCTTTTTCCCCCATTGACACCCTCCTTCCCCTCCCTCCCCGCCCCATCCCTAGTTTTGTTGTCCATGTCCATTGGTTATGCGTACATGCATATAAGTTCTGTGGTTTATTTCTCCCCCCCCCCACCCCCTCTTCTGGTGATTGTCAGTCTGTACCCTACTTCCACGTCTCTGGGACTACCCTGTTCCTCAGACTGTTATGTTCATTATATTTCACAAATAAGTGAGATCATATGATATTTGTCTTTCTCTGCTTGGCTTGCTTCGCTTAGGAAAATAGTTTCTGGGTCCTTCCATGTAGTCTCAAAAGATAAGAGATCTTTCTTTCTTACAGCTGCATAGTACTCCATTGTGTATATGTACCACAGCTTTTTTATCCATTCGTCTACTGATGGACACTTGGGCTGTTTCCAGATCTTAGCTATTGTAAATAGTGCTGCTATGAACATAGGGGTACATATATTCTTTCTGGTTGGTGTTTCAGGCTTCTTAGGGTATATTCCTAGGAGTGGGATCACTGGGTCAAATGGCAATTCAATTTTTAATTTTTTGAGGTAACACCATAGTGTTTTCCACAGTGGCTGCACCAGTCTACATTCCCACCAGCAGTGGACTAGAGTCCCCTTTTCTCCACACCTTCGCCAACACTTGTTGTTTGATGCTTTGTTGATGGTGGGTATTCTGACAGGTGTGAGGTGATACCTCATTGTTGTTTTAATTTGCATCTCTCTGATGATTAGTGATGTTGAGCATGTCTTCATATGTCTCTTGACCATTTGTATGTCCTATTTGAAGAGGTGTCTATTTAGTTCCTCTGCCCATTTTTTAATTGGGTTCTTTGCCTTCCTTTTGTTGAGTTGTATGAGCACTCTATATATTTTGGAAATTAACCCCTTATCTGATGTATCATTGGCGATTATGCTCTCCTATACAGTGGGTTCCCTTTCTGTTTTGATGGTTGTTTCTTTTGCTGTGCAGAAGCTTTTGAGTTTGATGTAGTCCCATGTGTTCATTTTTTCCTTTGTTTCTGTTGCCTTAGGTGATGTATCAGTGAAGATTCTGCTGCGTATGATGTCTGAAATTTTGTTGCCTATATTTTCTTCTAATATTTTTATGGATTCACAAGTCACATTTAAGTCTTTTATCCATTTTGAGTTTATTCTTGTGTATGGTGTAAGTTGATGGTCTAGTTTCATTTTTTTGCATGTAGCTGTCCAATTTTCCCAACACCATTTATTAAAGAGGCTGTCTTTACTCCCCTGTATGCTCTTGCCACCTTTGTCGAATATTAACTGAGCATAATGTTTTGGGTCAATTTCTGGGTTCTCTGTTCTATTCCATTGATCTAAGTGCCTGTTCTTGTGCCAGTACCAGGCTGTTTGATTACAGTAGCTTTGTAGTATGACCTGATATCCAGTATTGTGATCCCGCCTACTTTGTCCTTCTTTTTCAAGATTGCTGTGGCTATTCGGGGTCTTTTTTGGTTCCATATGAACTTCTGAAGCATTTGTTCTAGTTCTGTGAAATATGTCATTGGTATTTTGATGGGGATTGCATCGAATCTATAGATTGCTTTGGGTAGTATTGACATTTAAATGATGTTAATTCTTCCAATCCCTGAACAAGGTATGTGCTTCCACTTTTTTATATCTTCCTCTATTTCTTTTTTCAATGTCCTGTAGTTTTCTGCAAATAGATCCTTTACTTCTTTGGTTAAGTTTATTCCTAGGTATCTTAATTTTTTTGCTGTGATGGTAAATGGGATTGTTTTTTTAGTTTCTCTTTCTGTGAGTTCATCATTGGTGTATAAGAATGCTGTCGATTTCTTGACATTAATTTTGTATCCTGCTACTTTGCCAAATTCATTTATTAAGTCTAGTAGATTTTTTATAGAGTCTTTAGGGTTTTCTATGTATAATATCATGTCATCTGCAAATAATGACAGTTTCACTTCCTCCTTTCCAATTTGGATCCCTTTTATTTTTTCTTCATGTCTGATTGCTGTGGCTAAGACTTCCAGTACTATGTTAAATAAGAGTGGTGAAAGTGGGCATCCTTGTCTTGTTCCTGTTCTTAAGGGAAATGCTTTTAGTTTTTGCCCATTGAGTATGATGTTGGCTGTAGGTCTTTCATATATGGCCTTTATTATGTTGAGATATGATCCCTCTATTCCCACATTGCTGAGCGTTTTTATCAGAAATGGGTGCTGGATTTTGTCAAGTTCTTTTCAGCGTCTGTTGATATGATCATATGGTTTTTATCTTTCATTTTGTTTATGTGGTGTATCACATTTATTGATTTGCGAATATTGTACCAGCCTTGCATCCCTGGGATGAATCCCACTTGGTTATGGTGAATAATTTTTTTGATGTATTGCTGGATCCGATTTGCTAGTATTTTGTTCAGGATTTTGTCATCTATGTTCATCAGGGACATTGGCCTGTAATTTTCTTTCTTTGTAGTGTCTTTTTCTGGTTTTGGAATTAGAATTTTGCTGGCCTCATAAAACGAGTTTGGAAGTTTTCCTCCTTCTTGAATTTTTTGGAGTAGTTTGAGGAGAATGGGTGTTAGTTTTTCTTTGAATGTTCGGTAAAACTCCCCCGTGAAGCCGTCAGGGCCTGGGCTTTTGTTTGCCGGGAGAGTCTTGTTTACATCTTCAGTTTCCTTCCTTGTTACTGCCTGTTCACGTTTTCTATCTCTTCCCGGTTCAGTTTTGGGAGACTATATTTTTCTGGAAATTTGTCCATTTCGCTTAGGTTGTCCAATTTGTTGGCGTATAATTGTTCATAGTATTTGTTAACAATCCTTTGTATTTCTGTGATGTCAGTTATTACTTCTCCTCTTTTATTTTGGATTTTGTGTATTTGGGTTCTCTCTCTTTGTTTCTTGGTGAGTCTAGCTATGGGTCCATCAATCTTGTTTATCTTTTCAAAAAACCAGCTCTTTGTTTCATTGATCCTTTGAATTGTTTTTTTGGTCTCCATGTCATTTATTTCTGCTCTGGTATTTACTATTTCCTTCCTTCTACTTGCTCTGGGGTTTTCTTTTTGTTTGCTTTCTAGTTCTTTAAGTTGTGAGGTTAGGTAGTCAATTAGTAACTTTTCTTGTTTCTTGATGTGGGCCTGTAGTGCTATGAACTTCCCTCTCAGAACTGCTTTCGCTGCATCCCATAGATTTTGTGTTGTTGTGTGTTCATTTTCATTAGTTTCCAGGAATTTTTAAATTTCTTCCTTGATCTCCATGGTAACCCATTCATTGTTCAGTAACATGCTATTTAGCCTCCATGTGTTCAAATGTCTTTGCATGTTCTTGTTGCAGTTGATTTCTAGTTTCATGCCATTGTGATCTGAGAAGATGCTTGATATGATTTCAATCTTCTTGAACTTGTAGAGACTTAGTGTGTGCCCTAACATGTGGTCTATCTTTGAGAATGTCCCTTGTGCACTTGAGAAGAATGTGAATTCTGCAGTTTTGGGGTGTAATTCTCTGTTGATATCTATTAAATCCATTTGATCTAGTGCTTCATTTAGAATCTCTGTTTCCTTGTTAATTTTTTGTCTAGATGATCTATCCAGTGATGTCAGTGGGGTGTTGAAGTCCACTGCTATGATTGTATTGCTGTCGCTTTCTCCTTTGAAGTCCTCCAGAATATTTTAAATATATTTTGGTGCTCCTATATTGGGTGCATATATGTTTACCAAGGTTATATCTTCCTGTTAGATAGATCCTTTCAATATTATGTACTAGCCTCTTTGCCTCTAGTTATGGCCTTCATTTTGAAATCTAATTTATCAGATATGAGTATTGCTACCCCAGCTTTTTTTTCCTTTCCGTTTGCTTGGAAGATTTTTTTCCATCCCTTTACTTTCAACCTATGTGAGTCTTTTGTTGTGAGGTGTGTATCTTGTAAACAACATATATGTGAGTCATGCTTTCTTATCCAGTCAGCTACTCTGTGTCTTTTTATCGGAGCACAAAATCCATTTACATTTAAGGTTATTATTGATATGTACTTATTTATTGCCATTTTTGTTTAGTGTGGTTATATTTTCCTTCCTATTTCTTCTACTAATTACAGCAGTCCTTTTAACATTTCTTGCAGTGCTGGTTTGGTGCTAATATATTCCCTTAGCCTTTTTTTTTTTTTTTTTTTTTACTGGGAAGCTCTTTATTTGACCTTCTATTTTGAATGATAGCCTTGCTGGATAGAGTAGTCTTGGATTCAGATCCTTGTTTTTCATGACCTTGATTACTTCATGCCATTCCCTTTTGGCCTGTAGTGTTTCTGTTGAGAAGTCAGCTGATAGCCTTACGGGGGTTCCTTTGTAGGTAATCTGTTGCTTATCTCTTGCTGCCTTTAGGATTCTCTCTTTGTCTTTCATTTTTGGCATTTTAATTATTATGTGTCTTGGTGTGGGCCTGTTTGGGTTCTTACTTGGGGCTCTCTGTGCTTCTTAACTTGAATGCTTTCTTCCTTCACCAAGTTAGGAAAGCTTTCTGTCACTATTTCTTCAAATATATTCTCTAACCCTTGCTCATTTTCTTCTTCTTTGGGGACTCCTATGATGCGAATGTTATTACATTTCCAGTTGTCCCAAAGTTCTCTTAAGCTATCTTCCTGTTTTTTAATTGTTTTTTCCGTTTGGTTTTCTGATTGATTGATTTTATTTTTACTCTGTCTTCTAATTCACTGATCCGGTCCTCAGCTTCCTCTGCTCTGCTGGTCAGTCCTTCCAATGTGTTCTTTATTTCTGCTATGTCATTCTTCATTTCCACTTGGTTGGTTTTCAGTGTTTCTATATCTTTACTCATGGTGTTGATGTCCTTACTCATGTTGTTTAGCTTCCTCAAGATCATGGCTCTGAACTCTACCTCTGATAATTTGCTTAACTGCATTTCATTTATCTTATCTTCAGTAGACTTCTCTTGTTCTTTCGTTTGGGATTTGTTTCTTTGTTTCACCATTTTGGCTATCTCAGTGGGTTTTGAAGCCTGCCAAATTTTCCCTGTGGGTGTTGGTGTTCTGCTATTTGTGGCTCCCTCTGCTGGGTTTGGATGAGCACAGAGGGCCCTCCTTAAACACCACTGTCAAGTCTTACTTTCCTGGGTAGATTTGCAAGCTCAGGAAAGGTTCAGTTATCCTCTAGCTTTTTGCCTGGAGGCTATTGGCCTCAGTTACTTGAAAAGCCTTGGGTTCTCAGTTGAATGAGAAACTCCCTCAGGTGTTTAGTGTAAGAGGATTTCCTGAGGGTGGGGCCAATGCTGGTTGTTAACTTGCCTCGATTTTGCATTTCTTTGCTCACCTGGGTTGGGTTGAATCTCCGAGGAAGGGGCTGCCACAGCTCCACAGCTCCGGGAAGGAGCAAGCTGGCCACCGTCCTTTGTGGTCACGACTCAGCACAAACTCTGAGCGCCCTCCAAATCCTGGGTGTCCTCACAGAGTTCCAGTCCAGTCCACCCTCCCTCTGCCTGAGCCCAAGGTGAGTGGCTGTAGCTATTCAGTGCTCTGTCCTGGCCTTCTGTGCTGTGGAGCAGCTTGGAATCTTAACCCCGAGGGCACTGCTCACAGCTAAGGCCTCTGCTGTCCATGGGCTCCCAGCCTACCACTCTCTCGCGCCTCCGCAGATCCTACCAGGCTTGTTCAGTGTCCCTGGTTATATGGTCCTCTCTTGTTGCTTTTCTGTTGCTTTTTCCCGACGATTTGTCTTTATTTTAGTTGTAATTCCTGTTTGGTCCTGGGAGATTGTCTGTGTAGCTTCCATTCACTCTGCCACCATTTTCAAGATCTTTCAATGTTATTTTTAATTAAAATCAGTTTGTGACCATGTGTGATAAGTATTTAAAAAATAATAATAAAAGAAAACCATGGCCCTGGCTGGTTTGGCTCAGCAGTTAGAGTGTCAGCCTGTGGACTGAAGAGTCATGGGTTCAATTCCCAGTCAAGGGCAGGTTGCAGGATAAGTCACTGGCCCTAGTTGGAGTCATGCGGGAGGCAACAGATCAATGTATTTCTCTTACACCTATGTTTCTCTCTCTCTCCCTCCCTCCTTTCCTTCCACTCTTTCTAAACATCAATGGAAAAATATCCTCAGGTGAGGACTAACAACAAAAAAAGAAAGAAAGAAAGAAAAAGAAACCATGTACTCTTTACTATTACTTATGCCTGGAGACTGATTGATCTAGAGGTCTCTGCTACCTTCCTGAATTAGTCTTGTTGTTTATAATTTTTGAAAATATATTGTCTTGGGTTTTCTCTGTGAACAATCATGTTATCTGCACATAATGATAATTTTCTTTCTCCTAATGTTTACATTTTAAATTTCTTTCTCTTGTCTCATGGGTTTTCTAGTACTTTCAAACAGTGCTAAGTAATGATGGTGATAAAGGGCATCTTTCCTCTGTTCTTTTTTGAAAATAGCTTTATTGCCCTGGTCGGTATGGCTCAGTTGGCTGAGTGTCCTCCCATGCACTGAGAGGTCACTGGTTCAATTCCAGGTCAGGGCATATGCCAGGATTTCGGGCTCCATCCCCAGTAGGGAGTGTGCAGGAGGCAGATTGATATCTCTCTCTCCCTCTCTCCCTTCCTCCCTCCCTTCCTTCCTCCTTCCCTCTCCCTTCCCCTCTCTCTCTAAAAATCAATAAAAACATAATAAAATAGCTAAATTGGTATAATTTATTACAAAGAACTGCACATATTTACCACGTACAATTTTATTAGTTTGGACATATGCAAACTGTCACGATACTGTCACCACAGTCAAAGTAACAGACATACTCAGCACCTAGAGATTCCTCATGTCTCTTTATTTGTTTTTTTTGGTGTGTGTGTGATAAAGAACACTTAACATGAGACCTAGCCTCTTAAATTTGGAAGTGCACAATACTATATGATTAACTATAGCCACAATGCTGTCCAGCAAACCACTAGAATTTGTTAATCTAGTGTAACTGAATAACACTCTCTTTCTCTCCCGCCCTCTAGTCTGTGACAGCCACTATTGTATTCTCTGCTTCTATGAATTGGACTGTTTTAGATAACTCATATACGTGGAATCATGCAGTATTTGTCCTTCTGTGACTGGTGTATTTAACTTAGTAAATGTCCTCAAGGTTCATAAACCATTGTTGCATATTGCTGGCTTTCCTGCTTTCCAAGGCTAAATTCTATTTCGTTGTATGTACATACCACTTTTCTTTATTGTTTTATCTATTGATGAGCACTCAGATTGTTTCCATATCTTGGCTACTGTAAATAGTGCCACAATGAACGTGGGAGTGCAGATATCCCTTTGAGATCCTGATGTCAATTTTCCCGGATGTTTACCCAGAAGTGGGATTGCTGGATCATATGATAGTTCTATTTTAAAATTTTTTAAGGAATCTCCACACTTTTCCATAGTGGCTGTACTGGTTTACATTCCATCGTCAGTGGACAAGGGTTCCATTTTCTCCACAGTCTTGTCAACACTTGCCCTTTTTTGCCATCCTAATAGATGTGGGATGATATTTCATTGTGGTTTTGATATGTGTTTTCCTGATAATTAATGATGTGTTAAGCATCTTCTCATATACCTGTTGGCCATTTGCATGTCTTCTTTGGAGAAATGTCTGTTTATGTCTTTTACCCATTTTTAAAAATCAGCCTTTTTGTTTTTTGCTATCGATTTGTGGGAGTTCCTTATATACTTTGAAAATTAACTAACCCCTTATCAGTCACAATGCAAATATTTTCTCCCGTTCTGTAACTTGCCTTTCCATTCTGTTGATTATTTGCTTTGCTGTGCAGAAGCTTTTTAGTTTGAGGTAGACCCACTTGTTTAGTTTAGCTGTTGTGGCATATGCTTTTGGTATCATATCTAAGAAATCATTTCCAAGACCTATGTCAAAAAACTTTTCTATTATGCTTTCTTCTAGGAGTTATACATTTTCAGGCTTTATGTTTTAAGTCTTTAATCAATTTTTCATTGATTTTTGTGTATGGTGTAAGGTAGGAGGAGTCCAGTTTCATTCTTTTGTATGTGAATATTCAGTTTTCCCAGCACCAATTGTTGAAGAGCCTATCTTTTCCCCATTGCATGTCTTGGTACCCCTGTCAAAGATCAGTGACAGGATATGGTTTAGGTCTGCACTCCCTATTTCATTCCATTGGTCTGTATGTCTTTCTTTATGCCAGTGCAGTACTGATTTACTTACTGTAGCTTTGTAATATGTTTTGAAAATGGGAAGTGTGATGCCTTTAGCTTTGTTTTTCTTTCTTAAGATCACTAGACTATTCTGGGTCTTTTTGGTTCCATATGAATTTTAAGATTTTTTTTTCTATTTCTTTTTAAAAATGCCATTGGGATTTTTATGGGGAGAGCATTGAATCTGTAGATCATTTTGAAAAATATGGGCATTTTAACAATGTAAGTCTTATCTATAGACACAGCATATATTTCTTTTTATTTGTTTCTTCTTCATTTCTGTCATGTAGTTTTCAGTGTACACGTCTCTCACCTGCCACTAAAGGAGTGCTGAAAGGGAAGTTTGTAGCAATAAGCACCTACAGTAACAAACAAGAGATGTGTCAGATAGACAGCCTATCATTACATGCCAAGGGACTGGGAAGAGAACAAACTAAGCCCAAAGTTAGCAGGAGGAAGGAAACAAAAATAGAGGAGAAATAAATGAAATTCAGACTCGGAAAACCATAGGATAGAAACCAATGAAAGCAGTAGTTGGTGTTTTAAAAAAAATTGACAAACCTTTAGCTACACTAAGTTTCAAATGATAAAATCAGAAATGAAAGAGGAAACATTACAAGTGATGCCACAGAAATACAAAGGCTCATAAAAGATACTATGAGCAATTATATGTCAACAAATTGGATAAGCTAGAAGAAATGGATAAATTCCTAGAAATACAAAACCTACAAACATTGAAAATTGAAGAAACAGAAAATCTGAACAGACCAATAATGACTAAGGAGACTGAATCAGTAATAAAGGGTTCCCAACCAGAAAAATCCCAGGACCAAATGGCTTCACTAGCGGATTCACTAAACATTTAAAAAGAGCCCTGGCCAGGTGGCTCAGTTGTTTGGAGCATTGTCCTGGTGCACAGGGGTTGTGGGTTGACCGGGAATCAACCTGTGGGTACATTGGATAGGTGGGGCGACAAATCAGATCTCTCTCTCTCTCTCCCTCTCCTCCCTCCATCTCTCTCTGTCTCGAGTCAATAAATAAACATAAAAAAGAATTAATGCCAGTCTTTCTCAAACTTGTCCAAAAAATTGAAAAGGAAGGAACACTTTCCAACTCATTTTATGAGGCCAATGTTACCCTGATACCAAAGCCAGACAAAGACACTACAGGAAAAGAAAACTACTGGCCAATATCCCTATAACATACATATAAAAAACATACATATAAAAACATACATATAAAAAAACCTCAACACACCAATTCAATACGTTAATAGGATCATACATATGATCAAGTGGGATTTATCCCTGGGATGCAAGGATGTTTCTATGTATGCAAATTAATTAGCAACCAAATGAAGGGTACAATCATAATCTCAGTAGATGAAGAAAAACCATTTGACAAAATTCAGCACTCTTTCATGATTAAAAATGTTAACAAACGAGGTATAAATGGGATGTACCTCAACATATTAAAGGCTGTTAATGACAGATCACATTATACTGAACAGTGAAATGTTTAAAGATTTTCTTCTATCAGGAACCAGACAAGGCTATCCCACTCTTACCGCTTCTATTCAAAATAGTGTAGGAAGTCCTAGCCAGAGCAGTTAGGCCAGAAAAAGAAATAGAAGAAACTCAAATCAGAAAGGAAGTAGTAATACTGCATGTCTGTGGACGACATAGTCTTACGTGTAGAAAAACTGAAGGTCCACCAGAAAGCTCTTAGAGCTAACAAGCTAATTCTGTAAAGTTGCAGTATACAAAATCAACTCGCAAAACCAAACTGTCTGTACACAAAGAGGGAAATACTCGAAAAGAAGATTAAGAGAACAAGCCCCTTTAAAGTTTCATCATAAGAATGAAGTCCTTCCTGTGTTCTTGACTTTGGTTGGAATGCTTCTGATGGCTTCTCCATGAAGTGTAACCTGTGTTTGAACAGGGCTAGATATATTTTATCATATTAAGGAAATATGTCTTTCTATTTTATAAATATATTTGTAAAAATCAGGAATGGATGTGGAATTGTGTCGAATAGTGCTTTTGGCACCTGTGGGGATGGTGAAAGAGAGGCGGGACACCATGTGGTTTGGTAGAGGAGTCGAAGCCAGACACTGCTGGGTTCCAGAAAGTGCTTCTATCATTTACTAAGTGTCTAATCCTGAGCAATTTTTTTTGTTGTTGTTTTTTTAATTCTCACCCAAGGATATTGTTCCATTGAAAAAAAAACTTTTAAGATAGAGTGGGCAGGAGGGAGGGAGAGAGAGAGAGAAACATCGATGTGAGAGAGACACATTGATTGGTTGCCTTCTGCACGACCCCAACTGGGGCTGGGGATCGAACCTGCAACCCAGGTACATGCCCTGGATCGGGAATCAAACCTGCGACCCTTAGGTCTGAGGGCCGATGCTCTAACCATCGAACAACACTGGACAGGGCAGTCCTACCTTTCCTGCCCTCTGTACTGTCTCTGCTCCAGTCTGCCCTCGATCTGTCTTGCCACCCTTGCAAATATGTATTCTCATCTTATTTTCCCCTCTGTTTACTTTCTTGTCTCAGAATCTGCTCCCCTGTATGCCTCACTCAGGTTTTAATAGCCAGTCATGCCTCACTAACCCGCCCTAACGTGATACCAAATATTAAATTGTGCAGATAATAGAGCAAACTCAGTCAAGCCTCACTTTTTTTTTTATATCATTTGAACTAGCAACAGAATAGGAGATTTTGCCACAGTACATTACACTGTCAGTCTGCAGTTGCTTTTATTTTAAGTAAAATTGATCTGTTATACCTCCACATCCTTTTGATCTTGAGGGTGTGTGTGTGTGTGTGTGTGTGTGTGTGTGTGTGTGTGTAAAGATGGGAAGGGGCATAACAAATGAACCAAGAAAGCGAAAGAAAAAAATACACATGAAAGGAAATTCAAAGGAGAAAGTGTCTGCAGACAGATGCCTCATACCAGAGGTCTGTAAATTTGTGAGCATGTGTGTAAAGTTGTCCATTATACAGTCACTCAACATGTGTTTATTGGGTGCTTGCTATGAGACCCACACCATTCTAGAGGTTATGAAGTTAACCCCAGGGGCAAGCATTGCACTGGATATAATTCTATCACTGGCCTGGATCAGCCTTTTTGGAGTAAGATTTTGGCATAAGAAAAGGTGAAGGAGAGGAGCCAGGAAGCTCCCACATGCAACCTCAGCTGATTGAAACCATACCCTCTCCCATGAAACACTCGTTTTGACTTTACTGTCAGGAGATAAAACATTCTTCTCCCTTCTCTCCATGTGGAGATGTTTTATAGATAATGTACTGGAGAGACCTTCTCTGTGAGATGGAGCCTCCTCCCCGTTCCTCCCAAGTGCCCGGTCATCTTGCTGACTAGCAGAGAAGGCAAGGAAAGAGGGTGTGGTTGGAGGCCGCTGGAAGCTAGTTCCACCTAAGGAAGCCAGGAGGCAGGAGTGTTAGGTGAAAACCAGCAGGTCTGGTTTCTGGTTCAATTTCAGAGTCTAAGACTCTCAACTTCAAAACAAGATTGAGTGACCTGCCTCCCATTAGGAACACAAAAACAGAAGTGAGACAGTGAGTCTAATTCCCTTCTTTCCACTTGGAGAACTGACACTTTCTATGGAAGGAGAGGGAAGGAGAAGTTATTTCACTGTCCAGCTCCAGGGTTCTTATTTTCACTGACGTTGGTTGTGATGATTATAATTAATAACACTTGATATCTCCTAAATGGAAAACACAGTATTTGGCAACTGACATATACCATTTTATTTAATGCTTACAAGTCAGTTAGATAGGTACTATTCTTCCTACTTTTCAGGTGGGTACACTAAGGTTACCAGGTTCTATTCAGCGCCAAAGCCCATGGGCTCGCCTAAAAGGCAATGGTCATAGAATTAAAGAATATTAAGTATTTGAAGAGAACTTGTAAGTCATCTGGTCCAGCTTCCCATGGTAACCCAGAATCTCTTTCTGCAACAGCCTTGATAAAAGTCTATTCAGCCTTTGTTTGAATGTATCTCAGGACAGGGCCTGGTGAAATGGGAAAGCCCTGGATCCAAAGTCACAGGCTTGGATTCAAATTCCAGCTCTGCTGTGTACTAATTAACTGTGCACCTATCTCGGCCAGGCTACTTAACATCTTTAACATCAATTTCTTCATCTATGAACAGGAGAGAATACCTAAACACACAATTACTATGATGATGAAATGAGATGGTACATTTGAATGTTCATTCAATCATTCAACAAGTTTTATTTGTTCCTTTTTCTCAGCCACTCACTCTGCTGCACACAGCGGATACATTAGTGAACAAAAAAGACATGGTCCCTGCTCCCCAGAAGCTTGCAGGTTAGTGAGAGAGACGGAGAGACAGAGAGACAGATAACCAGGGCCAGGACAAGGGGGAGGGGGAGGAGGCACTTGCCTCTGGTGCAGGTTTTAAGTGGATGCCAAAAAACTCAATAATCAAGATTAATAATATCTTTTTTTTAATCCTCACCTGAGGCTATTTTTCCATTTATCTTCAGATAGAGTGGGAGGGAGGGAGGAAGGGCGGGAGAGAGAAAGAGAGAGAGAGAGAGAGAGAGAGAGAGAGAGAGAGAGAGAGAGAGAGGGAGAGGGAGAGAGAAATGTCAACGTGAGAGAGACACATCGATTAGCTGCCTCCTGCAGGACCCTGATCAGGGCTGGGAACTGAACCACAACCAAGGTACGTGTCCTTGACCGGAATTGAACCTGCTACTCTTTGGTCTGCGGGCTGACGCTCTAACTGCTGAGCCAAATCGGCCAGGGCAAGATTAATAATATCTTAATGCAATATTTAAAAAAATAAAATTATTATAAAATTCAAAATAGTAAGTAATGTCAGGGTCAATAATATTAATTTTTTTCTTTTGACTCGGGGTCCAGCATGGATTAATGTGATGCTTCAGATAAACAAGTGGACACACACAAAACAAAACGTATATGTAAGAATTTCGCTGATAAAGAAAGGGGGGATGGTGCCTGGTAAAGGGAACAGCATTTACAAAGGCCCTGAGGTGGTAAAGTGCTTAGAATATTGCAGAGCCTGCAAGAAAGTTAGTCTTGTTGGACTGTGATGGCCACGGACAAGTGGAGCGTGGTGGGCAGGAGCAGTGGTCCGGGCCAGTACACAGGGCTGGGTGGCCAGGAGAGTACGTGCGGTTGTATTCTAAGTGCAGTGGAGAGCCACGGAAAGTCTTTAAGCAGAGAAGAGACATGTTTGTTTTTAAAAATATTATTCTGCCTGATGAGTAAAGAAGAAATAGGTAAGGGAGGAACAGAAGCACAAAAGGCCAGCTAAGAAGCCACTGCAACTGTCCAAGGCCAGAGGAGAATGTCTTGGCCTATATTGATGCGATTATTTGTGTGTTGTGCTGGGTACAAGGCACACACTCTAACTGTGTGACTTTCAGCAAGTTATTTTGCCTCTCTGACTTTTGGTGTCCTCATTTGTATATTGGAGAAAATAATAGTAACTACTACATAGGGCTGTTGTGAGGATTGCTTTAGATAATGCATGTAAAAGGCTTGGAATAGCACATGGCAAATAGTAAGTGAAAACATTTGTATAAAAACTGTTTCTTATCTTTATATTCCTGTCAGTGCCTAAAACAGCACCTGTCTTCCAGTAAATGCTCAATAAAGATATGGTGAATTAAAATACTGTTACTGATGTGCCACCAGTATCTTATGTATACAGAGTTGTTGTTTTTTCATTAGTGGAGACGATCCTGTTAATGATATTTCTAAGTATTTCTCAGAGTCATCCTTTGCTCTCCAACTCCACCCTAATTCTGGTTTTCATAATCTCTTGCATAAACTATTGCAATAACATATAACTCATCTTCCTGGCTCCAGACTCCTTCCATCAAGCCTATCCTACATATTACTTCAAGCCTTGTTTTCCAAAAGACAGGCCAGTTCATGTAATTCCCCTTCTCAAAAATTTCAGGGGGTTCTTAGTGCCAAAGAACGAAGCCCAAATTTCTTAGTGTGGTGCTCAGAAAAACCCTCTGTAATCAAGGCTGACCTTCCCGTCTTCAGCTGCCCATCCTATGATGCCTGTCTAGTCTGCTTGCTATTCACCAAACATACACATACACTCACACCTTAGTGCTTTTGTTCATATGGTTTCCTCTATAACTGGTTCTCAACCTTCCTAATGCCACGACCCTTTAATACAGTTCCTCATGTTGTGGTGACCCCCAACCATAAAATTGTTTTCGTTGCTACATCATAACTGTAATTTTGCTACTGTTATGTCTTAGGCGACCCCTGTGAAAAGGTCATTCGACCCCCAAAGGGGTCGCAACCCACAGGTTGAGAACTGCTGCTCTATAAGAAATGCACTGTATCAACCTGTAGTCATCCAACAAGACCCAGTTAAATGCCACCTCCTGTAGGAGTTCTCTGTGATCCTGCAGTAAGAAAAACAAACATCTCTCCCTGCATCGTGTTGCTATTATGCATTGGATTCCTCTCCCTCCTATGGCACACTCCACGTTACCCAAATTCCACGTCCCGTCTCAGGGTGAAGTGAAGAAACGTGGCTCCAAATGATGGTAAAATAGTTGTAGTTAAGGATACATTTATATTTCAGACTTGCTTCAAATTCCAGCTGGCCATATGGTCTTAAAAATCACTTAACCCCTCCAACCCTCAGTTTCCTTATCTGTAAAACAGAAATAGAGAACCCTGATCCATTGTATTGTTGTGAAGAAAACATTAGAAAATATATTTAAAGCTTCTGGTTCCGAATGGGTATATGATAAGTAGTGTAATATGTAGAGCAAACGTGAGACTAAGGATCAAATACCAGCTTAATTGTATTGTGTTTGTCTTCAGGCAAACCACTTAACCTCTCAGTTTCTTCACTGGAGATAATAATACACATCAGTCAAAAGGCTCTTGTTGGGATTAGAAAATGACGGTAATAATGTATCAACAGCAAACACTTGAATACTCACCATGAATGAGAAATTATTCTCAGTGCTTTACATGTATCAGGTCATTTCATTCCCCAAACAACTTCATGAGGCAGATGTTATTACTGTCCCCTTTCTGTATAGATTAGGGAACTGAGACACTGAGAGGTTAAGTAACTTGCTCAAAATTAAACACTAAACAAATTGTAGCGCTGTTATTTAAACTCAGGCAATGGAATTGAGTGCCTGGCATCTGGTACGTTCTTAATGAATGTTGTAATAAATGTTAAGAGCCCCCTCTTCCCTTCTCATTCCCTGTGTCAGGAGAGGGACCGCGTTTTACGTAACTCAATAGCTTTGGCACACAGCACTGTGCCTAGCACATGGGCAGAGGTGTGCCGGAGTTGACTCGTGCTGGTTCTCCAAAGCCAGTTGTTCACCTTTCTTCCCCACTGCACTTCAGTAATGTCACGTTGGTAACTTGAAACTGATTATGGGGAAATATTTATCTCACAGGAATAAGGCAGTGCCAGAATGAGTCTTGGGCTTTACAATCAAGCCAATAAATTCACTTTTTTGCTTAAGCTCCTGTAAATTGGGTTTCCGTCATTTGCAACCCAAGGAGATCAGCCTCAAAAATCAGTTATTTTAGATATTTTCAGGAAGGCTGAAGATGAGGAAGTGTGCCATATGGCAATATTTACGAAGATAAATACCTGGGGAGCATTCCTGCAAGATTATGATAATGATGAGGCCTTCTTATTTTGGGGGGAGGTGACGTTTGTTCTAAAAGTTCTGCTTCACCAAATTATTTATTTAAACACCCAGATCTGCTGTCCCACATGCCTAACACACAACCTGAGGTAAGTAGGGGAGAACCAAGCACGTGAATTTTTAATGTGAGAATTGAACTATTGGTCACTCTAAGAAGGTATGAGATACTTTATGGATATGGGTCGTAGGCTGCCAAATGGAGGCTTCTGCTACTATCGTTGCTTCTATTTTGGTTCTAGCAGCTAAACAAGTTGTCTCTTTTGCCAAAGAATGCAGCAACAAAACTTAAAAAAAAAAAAAAAGAACTTTTTGTTTGCAGATGGCAATGTGGGTGGTCACAAGGATCCATAAGATTTTGTTTAATTTGTACGGCTCCACTTTTTAAAAGCTTGTTTGTAACAATGCTTTATACTTTCATTACATTTTATATTTTTCAAAGTACAAAGTTTTTAAATGTATTGTTTCTTTGGAGCCTCATAATGCCCCCTAGCAAGGAACTAGAGGTACAGGGAGGTTGAGGGACCTGTTCAGTGTCACAGCCAGGTATTGGCAGAGATGGAATAATAATAACTCAAGTCTATAGTGTCAACCATTGATCTTGCACTACCACGCGCTGCTGGAAGGTTTCAGATGGCATTCCTCTGGGTGGTCCACATTAGTCCTCCAGGTGTTTGAGAAGCTGATCAAAATGAAAAGCAGATTAAAAAAAGAACACAACAACATTTTTCTCTTGCACATTTGAATCCACAATAAAATGCATAAAAATAAGCCAGAACTGGGGAAAAGGGGAAATGGCAGTTTGAAGACCACAAATGATTGGTTATCTAAAGAAAAGAGCTGCAGAGTTTATTTTATTATCCCCCCCCTCCCCCCAAGGTAGAAACAAAAATAAGAAGATGGCCCAGGAAATCTTCAGCCTGCCAAGTAGATTTTAGAAAACTAGATAATTCGTACATCTCAAACCAAATCAGAAAGATAGCCAAGAGATATCACATGTGTCCTATTAGGACATTTCTTCCTTTAAAAAATATTTATTGAAAACTGAGTATGTACTAGGCACTATGCCCAGTGCTGAGAAGAATTCAAAGGTGCATAAGATGGAGAGTTTCTGTTTATGATTAACTAAGATATAGCCATAAACATAGGATTCTCAGACAGAGAGAGATTTGATCTGTTGATAATATTCACCAAGAAGGCCAAGTCTTAGTTTCTTTGTGCAATGGAAGCAAATACAAGAGGTGGGGGAGACAACAAGCAACAGTTGGTGTTCAGTGTTGCTCAGCAAATTTAAATTCTCTTAATTATGCCGTTAACGTTCTTATTTCCAGTTCTTTAATCCTTTCATATACCAGGAGAGCATCTCTGTTGGCCTTTACTTACTCCTGACTAAATTCACTATTGGAAACGAATCGATGTCCAGTAATCATTGAAGGTGGAAGGAAAGACTAGAACACCAAATCAGAAGAGACTCCAGCCCACAGCCATGCCAGTCAGTGGCTTGCAGGCCTGCGGTGTGCCAGGGCTCTCAGAAAAGGCAAGGGCCAGTGGTGACTGGAAGTCCCTGTTACATCTGGACAAGTTCTGTGAGTTGGGACAACACAGCAGGTTAATTGAGTGATCTCTAGGAACCATGAGTCCCATGAAACTTAATGTATGGCCTCACATATGATCGATCTATCCTGGAGAATGTCCTGGTGCATGTGAGAATAATGTGTGTGCTGTTGTGGCTGGGCAGAGTGTTCTGTGTATGTCTGTTAGATCTACTTGGATAATTGTGTTGTTTCAGTACTAAATTTACTTGTCTTCTGTCTGGTCGTTCTATCCAGTAATGAGAGTGGGGTATTGAAGTCTTTAACTATTCTATTTATTTCTCCAATTTTGTAAATTTTTGCTTCGTGTATTTTGATGGTCTGTTATTAGGTGTGTAAATGATTATATCTACTTGCTGTATTGAAACTTTTATTAATAAATAGTCTCTTTCTGTAGCCTTTTTGATAAAATCTATTTTTCTAATATTAGTATAGCCATTCCTACTCTCTTTGGATACTATTTTCAAGGAATATCATTATCCATCCTTTCACTTTCAATCCATTTGTGTCTTTGGATCTAAAGTGAGTTTCTTGCAGACAATATATACTTGGATTATTTGTTAATCCAGTCTGTCAATCTCTGTCTTTTAATTGGTGAGTTGAGTTTATTTACATTTAAATTAACGATTGATAAGAAGGGACTTACTTCTCTTTGCTATTTGTTTTCTATATGCCTTATAGCATTTTGTTCCTCATTGCCTGCATTACTCTCTCCTTTTTTCTTTCCATTTAGATGATTTTTGTTTTGTAGTGAAACATTTTAATTCTCGTCTCATTTTTCATTTCTCATTGCTTTTTAACTATTTACTTTGTGGTTACCATGAAGATTACATTTTGCATCCTAAATTTATAACACTGTAATTTGAATTTATACCAGCTTCATTTCAATAACATGAAATCTCTGCTCCTCTGTAACTCTGTCCCCACCTCTTCCAGTGATTGATGTCACAGAACTACATCTTTATGCATTGTGTTTCTGAAACCATAAGCTAAAAATTGTGGGGGTTTTGTAATGGATTAGTTTTTTAAATCAAGTAGAAAACAAAATGTGGAGTTACTAACCAAAGTTACAATAATACTTGATTTTAGACAAATAACTTTTTAAAACAGAAAGTGGAGTTACAAACTCTTTTTACCATAATACTATCTTTTTATAATTGCGTATGTATTTACCTTTATTGAGATCTTTATTTCTTCATATGGCTTTGAGTTACTGTCTAGTGTCCTTTCACTTCAACCTACAGGACTCCATTTAGCATTATTTATAGGAGCAAGTCTAATGGTAATGAACTCTCTCATCTTTCATTTGTCTGGGAATATCTTAATTTGTCCTTCGTTTTTTAAAAAAAACAGTTTAGCCAGACATGGGATTCTTGGTTGACAGTTTCTTTTCCTTTCAGCAATTTCAATATATCAAGCCACTGCCTTCTAGCCCCCAAAGTTTCTGATGAGAAATATGCTAATATGCTTGTTGAGGAGCCCCTGTATGTGATGGCTCGCTTGCTACTTTCAAGATTTTCTTTGTCTTTGTCTTTTGATAGTTTGATTATAATGTGTCCTGGTGTGGGTGCTTTGAGTTCATTCTTTTTAGAATTAATTGAGATTCTTGAATGTTTATATTCATGTCATTCATCAAACTTGGGAAGTTTTTGGCCATTATTTGTTCCAATAATATCTGCCTCTTCCTCTCTTCTCCCCTTGGAACTCCCACAGTGTAAATGTGGATTTATTTGATGGTCTCCCATAAGTTCCTTGAGCTCTGTTCACTTTTCCTTAATCTTTTTCTGTCTATTCCTCAGACTTGATCATTTTAATTGTCCTGTCTTAAAGTTCATTGATTTTTTTCTGCCTGTTGAAATATACCTTTGTATCCCTCTAGTGACTTTTTTGTTTCAGTTATTGTAGTTTTTAGCTCTAGATTTTCTTTTTGGTTTCTTTTTAGGTCTTACATTCTTTATGGGCATTTCCATTTTGAACATATAGCTTTTTTTTTTTTTTTTTTTCACTTTCTCCATGTCTACTTTTAGGTCTTTGAGAAACTTTTAAGACGTTTCAAAGTCTTTGTCTGCTAGGTCCTTCATCTGACTTTTCTCTGGGAAAATTTCTGTTGGTTTGTTTTTCTTTTGAATGGGACATACTTTGTTTCTTTGTATAACTTACAGTTTTTTGGTTGAAAACTGTACATTTCAAACACATAGCAACTCTGAAAATAAGATTCTTTCTCTTCCTATAGTTTGCTGGTTTTTGTTTTGTTTTGCCTTGTCTTTCAAAAAAGTGAGTGTTGTAGATTATCTCCATGCTGAGAATAAGTCTGAGGTATAAACTTAAGGGTTTCTCAGGTATATTCTGAGCCTGTGCCTTTCACTGGCCATGTGCAGTGACTTTCTTTCTTCTTCTTCTTCCTCCTCCTCTTCTTCTTCTTCTTCTTCTTCTTCTTCTTCTTCTTCTTCTTCTTCTATTTTTTGGTTTTGTTAATGCTCACCCAGGGATATTTTTTTCCACTGATTTTTAGAGAGAATGGGGTGGGGGGAGGAAGGGGAGAGAAAGTGAGAGAGAGAGAGATTGGTTGCCTCCTGAACATGCCCCAACCAGGGCCGGGGATCAAACCTGCATCCCCAGTAGATACCCTTGACCAGTAATCAAACCCATGAACCTTCGGTGCTCAGGCCAATGCTCTAACCACTGAACCACATGAGCCAGGTCATGCAGTAACTTTCTAATTTCCCCCATGTATGCAGTTGCTTTTGAATGTCCTAATCTTTAATGTTGGACTTACAAAAGGGTAAAAGAAAAAAAAACTAAAGGGTAAAAAAGTGAACGGTAGAGAAAATGTATTAGCCCTTTAAATCCTTTAGAAATTGCTTCAGCTGGAGAGGGAGGAGGGGCTTGCAACAGTGGATGAGTGGTACAGAATAGCTGCCTGCATCTGCATCTGCATCTGCACCTTGGTCGTCATAAGCACAGGCAGCAGTAGAACACAGATCCCCAGTATTTGAGAAACAGGATCCTTATTACCCACCCTGGTTCCTGGAAGCTGTTGCAGGAACACACGCACAGCTGCCGGCCATGGGGCTAAGGGATAGGGCGTGGCTAGCCTTTTCTGAGGTGGGAGCTGAAACTGAGAGAAATTAATTGCAATGTATTGTCCAAGTCTTCCCTTACAAGTTGCAAGTCTTCAATAGACTGGAGGGTCCAAAATAGTCACTTTAGACAGATTCTGTGAGTACAGTTGTCCAACGAGGGAGACAGGTTTGGTGCTTCCTCCTCAGCCATTTTCACAGAATCTTCTCCACTATCTGTTACCATTTTTAAAAGGCCAGTTTAGCAGAATCTATTTAACGGCTTTATATTTCAAAAATTCCACAATTAAAAATTAGTCCTATAGAAATCATTCACAAACATACAGTCACACACAAAGTTATATGAACAAGTAGTTCTCTGTTAGCATTGTTTATAATAGTGACAAATTGGAAACAATCTAAATGTTCATCAGTAAGGGAATGGTTTTATATATATATTAAAGTAATAATATTATATAATTATAATATATAATTGTAATGTTTATAATGAATAATATATTTATATAAGTACATATATAATATATAATATAATATAGTACTATATATTATATATTATAATATATATTACATAAAGTTATATATTATATATAATTATATACATATATAATTATGTATTTATAATATATAAATATATAATACATTATAAATGTAATGCATATATACTGTAATACTGTATATTTGTTAAAATATTGGGATATATAAAATGGATTGGCATAGAAAAATGTCAAGTTCTAATATTTGGTAACAAAAATTAAGTTGTAGAAAAATATGTCTTATGATTCCATTTGTGTATGAGAAATCCATATATATATATATATATATATATATATAGGTAAAGAAATAGTTCTAAATGGATAAACAGATATTTTCTATAATTGTTATCTCTGGGAGAGGCATGGGAATGGAGGGTGTGACAAAGAAAAATGTAACTTTTTATTTCATATACTTCTGTACTGTTTGAATTGTTTGTTTTTATTATAAAAATATGTATTTGATACATATGTAATTTTTATAAGTAATAAAGGAAACAATCTCCATTAATATTTTTAAGTTTCTGCATGGTCAGGGCTTATTTAACAGAAATTTCTAGAAACTGAGGTTAAAGAATTATTGAATAGCATACAAACCCTGGAAGTTAGAAAGAATGTATTGTTCTAGAAGACTTTTAAAGTTTTCTCTCCCCAGAGCCATTTGTTTAAACTATTTCAGGGAGGTAATGGGAAGCTCCAAACTTCCTCTCCTCTTCGTGGAGGAGATCTGTTTATATTCTAGAGCAAAGGAGCGCTCTCTCTCTCTCTCTCTCTCTCTCTCTCTCTCTCTCTCTCTCTCTCTCTGTGTGTGTGTGTGTGTGTTAGGAGCTCCTATATAAGCTCCAAATAGCATAATTTCCATGTTCCTCTTCTGTGTTGCAAACCCTGCTATACATGCAAGGACATCTGGCTCTCAATATCGCCCTGTGACAAATTGTGTCATGGGGAGCTGAGTAAATAAAAGGTCTTTTCCCTGATTCAGAGGTTTTGTGTTTCTGTAAGTGTGTGTGTGTAATTATGCATGTTAACTGTTAGCTTTCATGTAGGAAAATATTTTATCCTCTTCACAATTTTAGACTCAACATCAGTCACAGTCAGTAGAGTTGAGTTGTGTGGTACATTCTTCCACTCCACAAACTAGGGGTGGAGAGACTAAAGAGATACCTCGTTTTATTGTGTTTTGCTTTATTATACTTCGTAGACATTGCATTTAAAAAATTGTTTTTAATTTTAAAATTAGAGTTGACATTCAATATTATATTAGTTTCAAGTGTACAACATAATGGTTAGACATTTATATAACTTACAAAGTGATTCCCCCTGATAAGTTTGGTACCCTCGATACCATACATGGTTACTACAGTATTATTGACTGTATTTCTTATGCTGTACTTTACACCATTATGACTATTTTGTAACTGTCAGTTTGTACTTCTTAACCCCTTCATGTTTTTCACCCACCCCCTCCCATCTAGCAACCGTCAGTTTGTTCTCTGTATCTGTGAGTTTGTTTCTATTTTGTTTGTTTTTCTTTTAGATTCTACATAGAAGTGACATCATATGGTGTTTGTCTTTCTCTGTCTGAGTTATTTCACCTAGCATAATACCCTCTAGGTCCATCTATGTTGCCACAAATGATAAGATTTCATTTTTTATGGCCAAGTAATATTCCATTGTATATATATACCACATCTTCCAGTCATCCATTAGTGGACCCTTAGGTTGTTTCCATATCTTGGCTATTGTAAATAATGCTGTAATGAACATAGGGATGCATATATCATTTGGAATTAGTGTTTTGGATATCTTTGGATGAATACCCAGAAGTGAGATTGCTAGGTCATATGGTAGTTCTATTTTTAATATTTTGAGGAACCTCCATACTCTTTTCCATAGTGACTGCACTAATTTGAAATCCCACCAACCAGTGCATGAGGGTTCCCATTTCTCTACATCCTCACTAACATTTGTTTATTGATTTCTTGATGATAGCCATTCCAACAGGTGTGAGGTGACATCTCATTGTGGTTTTAATTTACATTTCTTTAAGGATTAATGACGTTGAGCATCTTTTCATATGTCTATTAGGCTTCTGTATGTCCTCTTTGGAGAAATGTCTATTTAGGTCCTCTGGCTATTTTTGGATTGGATTGTTTGTTTCTTTTGGTGTTAAGTTGTATGAGTTCTTTATATACTGTTATTTATATATTGGGGTATTGACCCCTTATTAGATGTAGTAGATACTGCATTTTTATCAACATTGAGGCAAGATGATGGTAGTATTTATTAGCAATGAAGTATATTTTAATTAAGGTATGTACATTTTTTAGACATAATGCTATTGCACTTTACTGCACTATAATGTAAACATAAGTTTCATATACAGTGGGAATCCAAAAATTCATGTGACTCACTTTATTGTGATATTTGTTTTGATGTGGTGGTCTGCAATTGAACTCTCAATGCCTGTATAGTCACGGACTGTTCACAGTGCTGAGTTGGTTTTTCTGAGGTAGTTCTGGAATGAAGCCCTGGATTGTGTGACCTGGTGAGGGGAGAAGGCACTTCTATTACATTAGGTGTCCCACATAAGTGGAGGAGGCCTGAGCTGGCTGAGATACAAGTGAATCCCATCTGGCTTCACACAGGGCATTAGTCTGACTTCTGTCATCCACAGTCTCAGCCTTTTCCAAGAGCAAGAAAGTGATTAAGATCATTTTAGAAAAAAATGTGCAGCTTTGAAAGTAGTATACATACCAAAGTGCTTACTGAGTCCTCTTCCAGGCAGTCTTCAGAACACACTCAGGAGAACACTCCCCAGCCCTCCCCCTCACATCTAACAGGAAATTCCTATGCTTACATTCAGTTTTCTAGGATGATCGTCTCAAGACTCTCTATTTCTTGACAGTCTTTGTCTTCTACTTAGAATGCCCCTTGAAGATTTTAATTCCAGAATATTAGGGAAGGAAGGGACTAGAAAAATACCTCATTGTGGACATGAAGCAATTGCAGCTCTGAGGAGTATGGAGCCCACTCTCCTCTGATAGCCATTTTTCTGTTGATGGACTCATTTCTTTTGTTACTCATTATTTTGGATTTCAGGGCTTATCAGCTTTTTCCTGTCACATGGATTTGGTCTTAATCATTTTGCATCTTTAAGGTTGCTTCTCTAATTACTTCAGATTTGGTCTAGGCTTATTATAGTGACCCCATCCACAGCTTCTGGTTAATAACTACATTTCCCCCATTCATTCATTTATTCAAGTAATATGTTCTATATCAGCACTGTCCAGTAGAACATTTGGCCATGTTTTATAATTGGCACTGTCCAGTATGATAGTCATTAGCTACTTTTGGTTGTTGAGCACTTGAAATGTAATGTGTGCAATGGAGGAACTTAACATTTGATATTATTTAATTGTAATTAATTCAACTATATATGGGTAGTGGCTGCCAGATTGAAGATCACAATTCTACACTCTTATTAACATCCTTGCTTGGCCATTTCTAAGCCAATGAGTGGCAATTCAGAGATGATTTGGATAAGAAAGCTATCTAGATATCCTGCTATCATGGCCTAAGCCCCAAAGACCCTGTTATATTTGTTGTTTCTAAGACAGAAGTAACCTGGAAGCTTTACAATGGGATGTAATCAGATAAAGACTGAGAATTTCTGGGCCAGGAATAATAAGGGAAGACCAGAATAGTGATGTAAGAGGATGATTTCGGATGGCCTTGTTTTGCCTCATGAATGTAAGAACAAGATAAAATGCACTGGAAATAGAGGTAATCGCTGAAATGCAAAGCAAATACAAACAGTGGACGGAAAATTTGAATGGATACTAAGCCTAATGTTTTATGAGCACTTCCTGTGCCCCAAGCATTGTACTAAGCCATATATGTGTATATGTGCACTCTTTCATTAATCTTTACAATGACCCCATGAGGTTGATATTATTATATTCCCCCTTTCACAGATGAGGAATAGAAATGTCACACAACTACTAAGTGGAGGATCCAAGACCCCAAATCAGGTCTACCTGAATCCAGAGCCTCTGCATATGCTCACCTCTATACTAGGAGGTGGGAGATGGAGGGCACAATTCCAACCCTACAACCACCGTGTTGTGTGCTCTTGTGCAAGTAATCACAGCTCTCTGGGCTTCGGTTTCTTTACTGCTAAAACATAGGAGTTAGATTCAATGCTTTCTAAGTTCTCATTTGACTTTGACCTCCTAAACACTCTGATGACTCAAATTGCCCTAATTTCTTTGCAGATTTCAACATGTTAAATTTTATTGAAACAAAATATGATGGGCTGCTTTTCTTTTGTTCTGTTTTCTCCTTCTCTCTTTTCTTCCATGAACCACAAAAGGATTTGATTTGGACAGAAATAACATTCCCAGATTTTCTCTGTGGGTCAAATGTTAAATAGCATAGTTTAATATTCTTCTAAAACGCTAAAGAGACATTTTCTTTTGAAACATACAAACACACACGTGATCGTAGTCATACCTTGCCAATAACATAAAATGTCATAAATTGCTCTCCTGGAGTGGAAGTTTACTACTGAGGAGGGCTTTCTGTGGAGACGGGGCTGTAGTCAGTCTCTAGGAGGGTTTTTGAAAAAGCATGTTCGGCAGCATAATAAAAGTGTGCTATTTGGAAAAATGGCGGGGGGCATTTTATTTTGCTAATATTAAGTAAACCTCTATAAAAGTCTGCTTAGCTGGGAAGACTGTATGGAAGTTGTGCTTCTCTGTGAGGGAGAGCAGAGCAGGCATAATACCAGAGGAGGAAGATGAGAGGCGGTCTGTATTTTGTGGAGAAGGTTTGGAAGTTGTTTTCTTGAGAGTTAAGGTTGTTATTTTTTCATTAATTTTAATTATAAAAGAAATGATGCTTATTGTAAGAAGTCAAAGTATATAGAAATTGACAAAGAAAAAAGAGATACTTGTTCATAAAAACCCACACATACATACATGCACACAAATCCAATTTATTGTTATAAACAGATCCATAATATTCCATAATGTGCATATACAATCATTCCCATACTGATGATCCTTCTTTTCCTAAGATATTTTGTGTGTCTATAAAAATGATGAGAAAAGTCAGCCTTATATTCACATCTAACATTAAAACTGGAAGCTGTGGGATGGTAGTGGGCAGCCAGATAGGGAGCCCCAGGCGCTCTGCAGCCAGGACTGCCTTCAGGATGAACAGTTCACACGCTAGAAACCGAGTCAGCTCCTCACAGCATAGAGTCATAGGCTTAGATGGCTGAAAGGGATTTAAAAATAACAAAGTCCAGTCCCCTCATTTTACCAAGTAGGAAATTGAGGCCCAGAGATGTTATCTTCCCCAAGGTCACATAACTAGCAAAGTGTCACAGTCCCGATTAAAGTCTCCTCAGTCTGGAATAGCCTTCTTTGAAAGAAAGTAATAAAAGGACTTGATAAGTTCTCCTATGATAAGGTGCTGAAGTGTTTCTTCCTGAGTGGTTTTAGCTATATGCAGGCAGGTTTTAAAGTCCTGCACAGCTTGGCCCCCATCCTTGTCATATTCCAAAACACTTTCCCGTTTATTGTATACATAGACATCTAATGTTTGCATTAATGCAGGCATTCAAAGACTAGGACTGAGCTTTCCCTACTACCTGGGGAGGCAGCAGAGTAACAAGCCCATGTTGCGATCCCCCCTCTCCTTCTTTCTAGTTATATGACCCGGGGTAAGTTAACTGAGCTCTCTAAGCTTCAGGTTTCCCACCTGTAAGGGGAGAAAACAAAACTCTGCCTTATATTGTTGTTATGAACATTAAAATAAGTAATACAGGTAAAGTGACTGTTAAATTATTCAGCCATTACTATAATATATCAGACATTGTGCTAGTTCCCAAGACACATATCTAGTTTCACTTCTAAAAGAGCTGATTATGTATTTGCAATTCTCTAAATTAAACCTATATTTTCACTGGTTTGTGCCTTTCTACAAGATATTTCTTTCGTTTAATTCCCTTTTACCTATTCACTATTCTTTACTTGCCATCAAAGCACTGTTGTATTTTAAGACCCAATGGAAATTCCACTTCTTCTATGAAGTCCTTCCAGATTACCCCAGATGGATGGAAGTCATATCTCTTTACAGTCGTCCCTCGCCACTTCGCGCTTCGACTTTCACGGCTTCACTCTATCGTGGTCGAAGCGCGGAGTGGCGAGGGACAACTGTATATAAATAAAGAATCCTACTTCGTGGAAATTCATTTATCATGGTAGAGTCTTGAACTGATTAACTGCGATAAACGAGGGCCGACTATACTTATATTCCCATAACCCCTAGCACATGGTTTTATAGCATTTTTTAGCACCTTCCTTGTGTCAGACCTAGTGCTGTACATGCCTTCTTTAATTTTTGTAGTCAGTTCTCAGCTGATAATTGGTAAACTTAATTCTGTTAACAACCTTGTCATGCATTATTATTATGTGGATAAGAATCATCTTATAGATGTAAAAGCAATGGTTCCAAAAGATGAATTCAGCTGCCTTAACCCTACCAGCCAATAAGTAGTAAGACCAGGACTAGAACCAAGGTCTTCCAACAACAACTTCAGACTGGACTCATCTCTTGACTTACCTCAATTTGGACAAGTCACTCAACTACAGTTTCTTCATCCACAAGTGAATAAGAAAAATGATGATGAGGCTATAAAAACAACTCATAAACATTTTTCTCTATGTATTGACTGCCCACTCTGTGTGAAACATACATGATAGGTTTGAGATTTAGCTAGTTATCCAGCCAATGGCAGAACAGGGGGCATCATCTTGTCTCCTGCAGCTAACTCAGTCCAGTGGTCATTCCAATATAACACACCGCGTATTGGCATTAGCTCTCTGTTAGCCATATGCGTTGTCCATGTTATTTTGTTTAGAAGTATGGGAAGCTGGTAAAAAGATAGTTCAACTCATAAATGATTAGAGTAACTGGTTAACACTACCATTCAAACATATCACATCCCACCTCCTAACTCTCAACATTTTTGCCTTACTAGTCTTATTTACAGTGAAATGCTTTAAAGGATTTCACGTCAAAAAGCAAATCAGCAATTTTTATTGTATGACATTAACATCCTATGAATCAGTATTTCGGGCCTGAATAGTGTCTATTCCATTGAAAAGTTATGTACTATATTGAAGGTATTTCATGAAAAATATATAAAATGCATAAAATAAAGAACTTCAACCTTTTCTGAAAATTGTGTAGGGCCAGATTGTGTTTGGAAGGCACATTTCAGAATTGGTTAGTCTCTCTCTCTCTCTTTCTCTTTTTTATTATTTTAAAAAAATTACTTGCAAACGTAAATGAGGGCAATTGAATGTAGAACAGATGGTACATTGAGGACAGTGACTCAGGCACAATAAAATTGCTGCAGTGGGGAAGATGATTCATGGAATAATTATAAATGTTAGCACATTTAACCCCATTTTATAGATGAGGAAACGGTTTAAGGCCTTCGCCTGGATATAAATGGTACAACTAGGATTCAATCCAAGGTCTGACTCCAAATACTCCTTTACTCTTTACTTTATTAAATGATATAGAAAAACTCTATTACAAAGTGTTGTGTATGTTTTTGTTTTGTTTTTAATGAGAGGATAATGAAGGAAAATATTCTTTGATTTATATTATGAGAGACGTTGGCATTGAATCTGTATAGAGGTGATATAATTTAAGCATTAGATGGGAGTTTATCTTCAAAGTCCTATTCGACTCTGGCATTCATATCATATTAAGCTTTACACTGTAGGTAGCAGCTTAGGCCCTGGAGAAGAGCAGCACTGTGGCGCTGGCCCAGATTTCTCGCTTCACCATGCTCTTAGAAGAGCAGCGTAACCCAAGTTCATACCATTTTTTGGTCCCTTGCACCTGATAACCCCAGGCAGGGAGCACACTGGACATTGTTTTCTTGCCCATGACTAGGCCAAGGTATTCCCTGTGCTTAGAGAGCCTCAACCTTTTCTAAATCCATCAAAAGAAGTAACTCAATAAGCAAGAAGAAACAAGTTCAGAGTGCAGCTGTTAACCATCTTATTTAGAAATGTAGCCTCACCTGCCATAGCAGCAGACTTGCTCATCACAAAGCCATTCTTAGATCTGTGATCTATGGGAAGGCTCATGACCCCACCTGTGAGCTCCAGACATAAACTTATTGTATCAAACAGATGGGTAATAACATGGAACTTTCACTCCAGTAAAAATTACCTCCATCTTTTATCAATTGGTCAGATCAGACCAGACACCAAAGAGTGTTCTCAGATCTAGCCAAACACAGAAGGCTGCTTTTGTTGTGTGCTGGGTAATGGAAAATGGTTAAGAAAATATTTTCCAAGTTTAAGACCTATCTTATTTTAAGTTCATAGGCTTGTTCAAAGTCAGGCTGTTGTATAACCTCAATGCAAGGACGATTCCTCTTCTACTGAAGAAAGGCTTTTTTATTTATGGAATAATGAAATTCAAAAATACCTTAAAGCTCACCTAGCCCAATATCCTTCCCATAGCAAAAACATTTTCTAAAGCACCAAAGATGGATAACTGCATCAACGGTTTAAAAATATTATTAAAATGTTTCCTTTCATTATGAAATAATTTCAAAGATATAGCAAACCCCTATTGACAGCTGTTATTTTGACATTTTTTATCCCAGATCTTTAAAAAGAATTAAACAGATATGTATGTACATACACACATGTTATATATCATACATATGTATACATATATATTGGTTTTTGTTGTAAATTTTACATAAATGGTATTGAGGAGATATAAATTGTTTGCAACTTTTTCATTTAACATTATGCTTTTTTCCAGATTTGTCCAGGTTAACATATATTATGCTAACATGTTTATTTCAGTCATTTAAATAACTATTTAGTATTTGATTATATGGGTATGTCTAGGGTGACTGTATGATTTATTATCCAAACGGGCCTTTTTTGAAAATTAAAATGGGCTCAAATAATAATTACACCAATATAATAGGCATAACCTATGACTATCCCAGGCAAATCAGAAGGTAAGGTCACCCTGAATATGCTACAATTTATATGCCTCCTTATTTAAGGTTGACATTTAGATAGGGTTCAGTTTTCAGGTAGTATAAATAGTGATACATTTAATCTCTTCAGACATGCTCTCTGGTGCACAAGTGCAAAGTTTTCTCTATAGTCTAGAGGAAATTCTGAGCTGAAGATGTGCATATTTTTTCTTTACTACATGTTGACATATGGCTTTGCAAATTTAGATCCCATTAGTTATGCATAGGACTGTTTTTCACATTTTCATCAATATTTATAGAATCACTTGAGGGGTGGCATTTCATTATTGTTTTAATTTGCATTTCCCTGATTAACAGTGAGATTGCACAATCTTCTGTATGTTCACTGGCCATGTAGATGACCTCTTCTGGTAAACAGCTATCATTTCTGTGTCGTAATGTTTGGGTTAATCTCAAGTAAACAAAATATGGCTATTTTAATTTTTTTTAATTGAAGTATAATTAACATAAATGTTTATTTGTTTTTAATCCTATTTGAAAGTTTCTGTCTTTTGGGTGAGTTTAGGCCATTTATATTTTCTGTGATTATGAATATATTTCACTTAATTTTTTTCTTGATCAACCCTGCTAGTGGTTATCAGTTTTACCAGTCTTTTCAAGTAATAGATGTTGGTGATAGACAAACTTGGTGAGAATTGGTATCTTAAAACATAAGTCTTTCAATCCATGAACATGGGACATCTCTCCATTTATTTGAACCTTTAATTTTCCTCAGCAATGTTTTGTTATCTTTATGCCTAGTATTCATTATTTTTGATGCTACTGTAAAGGGTATTTTATAATTCATTTTTAAATCGCTGCTAGGATATACACTTGATTTTTATATCTTTATCTTACCAATACCAGCCTTGCTGAAATAACTCATGGATTCAAATTGTAGATTTGGGGATTTTTTAAAGTACAAAGCCACATAATTTATGAATAAAAGCAGTTTTGCTTTTCCTTTTCAACCTTTATACCTTTTATTTCTTTTTCTTCCCTTATTACACTGGAGTACTACAGTGAATGAAGCAAATGTCCTCATGTTGCTTCTGACTTCAGGAGGAACTTTTCAGTGTCACAGTATTAGTATGCCAGAGTTTTGGTAGATGGTCTTTATCAATTAAAGTTCACTTATATTCCTAGTTTGCTTAGAGTTTTAAATATAAACATGTGTCGAATTTTATCAAATACTTTGCATCTACTGAGATAAACATGTTTTTTTCCTCCTGTCTTATTCTGTTAATATGGTTAGTTACATTGGTTGATTTTGCTGAATCTTAAGTGAACCTTGGAATAAATCTTAAGCCCACCCCACTTGGTCATAATATATTTTGCTGTTTATATATTGGCTTTTGATTGACAGCCTAGCAAGTTTGGGCCCTGAAATGCTATGTGGGATTCAGTTTTACTCTGGAGAGATTTTGAACTAATCTTTTGAGCCTCCTGCCCCATGCAGTTTCAAAATATAGCTATTATCTTGAATCTCCCACACTGATGGAACTTTATCTCCTATGTCCTCCAAGATGACAGAGATTTCACTCTGATTTTTAAAAATTTCCAGCCCAGCTCCCTAGGCCTCATTTGCTGTCCCAGAACTCAGCAAATGTCCTGTGGGAAAAAACTGGCCACATGTTTCCATCCTTTCAAAACTGTAGAGTTGAATTTTTAGAATTCAGGAAGGCAAGTTTCAGCTAAAGAGGAGAGTAAATGATGTAGCAAGGAATCATTGTGCATCAGATAATGCAAAGTTAAGAGCCTAAAATCTATGTCTTTAAGCCAGAGAAAGAAAAGGAGGGGCTGAAGGACTCAGTCCTGGTACCCGATTAATTTAAATGCTATTATATCTCTGGTGCTTGGTTCTTATCGTCTCCTCTTGAATACTCAATACCTGCATTCATGCTGGCTGGCCCCAGGGACGCAGAGCAGCCCACTGTCCCCACTGAAAGGAAATGAAAAATCGACTGATGCTAAACAGACCTCATTTAGCAACTACAGCCATCTAAGCATTGTATCCTGCAGCGTGATTAATGATTTTTCTTTCCATTTAAGAGCAATGTGTTTTAGTGGAAAGGAGAGAAACAGAGTGAAGAGGGGGGATGAGGAAGAGACAGGGCAGAGATGCAAAAGTAAATAAGGAGAAACGATGAGAGAAGGAGCAGGAAGAAAATGATTTCTCAATATGAAATAGAGAATTAATCAGAACAGATATTTTCTCCTAATATAAAGGATTCTACCTCTACCCTACATGACAGTGTCAAATTATTAGGACTGTTTTATCTAAATGATCCACTCCACTGAAAACATTAAAGACAAAAAAATTAAGAGGCTTTGTATCCCTCTATAGTACTTTTGTTTTAAAGTCATCTATTCCTGTGCTCAAAAAGAAACAAAGCTTTATTATCATTCTCTATAATTGTACATTAAGTTGCAATTTAAGAATTTAAATACATTGAGGGGGGCAAGGAATTTGGAGGAGTGATGTTTGGCACGTTGATACCCTTTTGCTCTTTCTGCTTCCTTCAGGTTTTCTATTTCTTACATAGATATAGATATGGATTTATTTATAAATAGTATATATTGTATTATTGTATTATTATATTACATATTAATATATAAAATATATTTATATATATATAGCATGCTATATGTTGCATATATGATACATGATATATCTATATTTATCTATATCATGAGGGATATGAGGTCACAGCATTTGTCACCTCATTTGTTGACATAGTAGAGTTTCCAGATCTGACTGCCTAGGCCCGTGTCGGCTTTCTCCTTCACTTCCCCAAGTGTGTCAAAGGACTCGGCAGCAGGAAAAACTTCTGCCAAAGGCTCATGCACTATGAAGGCTTGTCATTTTTTCATCATCAGCCTCCACCAAGGTTAAAGGTACAAAGGCTTTTTTTTTTTTTTTTTTTTTTTTTGCATTTATCTTCAGACAGAGCAGGAGAGAGGGAGGAAGCGAGAGAGAGAGAGAGAGAGAGAGAGAGAGAGAGAGAAACATCAACGTGAGAGAGACACATTGAGTGATTGCCGCCCACACGACTCCAACTAGGGCTGGGGACAAACTGCAACCGAGGTACGTGCCCTTAGCAGGAACCAAACCTGGGCCTCTCCGGTCTGCGGGCCGACGCTCTAACAGCTGAGCCAAACCAGCCAGGACCAAAGGCTATTTTTTTTCATTGATTTGAGAGAGAGAGAGAGACAGAGACAGAGACATCGATGTAAGAGAGAAACGTTGATCGGTTGCCTCCTATACACTCTCCAATCTAGGATCAAATCCATAACCTGGGTATTTGCCCTGACCTGGCGTCGAACCCGCCACCCTTCGGTGTATAACACTCCAACCATCTGAGTCACACTGGCCAGAGTTACAAAAGCTATTTCCATTTTTCACTTTTAGTACCTACTCTGGGCCTTTATATACTGGATTCTCAATAGCTTCTCATAAGGCTGTAGATCTTCCATTAATATGGACCCCATGTACTGGGGTCTGAAGGCTATATCAGGGATGACTGACTCATGGAGAGAATTTTGCAGAGGGACTTAGCAGAAAGAAATGGGGGAGGTATTTAGGGGTATTGTGTGCAATTAAGGTTTGAAGTAGCCAGCAGCCAAGAATCAAACACTTGTGCACATGAGAGAGCAAGCAGGTTTGCTTGGCTGGAGCAGAAAGTAATTGTAGGTCAAAGATCAACCATAAATAAGAGCAAGAATACTGAAGGATGTTAATGGACAGTCTTAAAGAGCAGTGAAAAGCATTCATATGTGATTAAGAAAAAGACAATACCATGTAAATTTCTGACAGCCTATCGATAGATAAAAGATGAGAGTCATGCTTCCCAGTTAAGGCACTCGAGTGTAACTTGATCAAAATTTTTGAGAAGGCAGTTTCTTTCTACTGTATAAAGGGCAGAAAGAGAGGGCAGGCAGATGGCAAGAGGGACGATTTGTAATATGCTGGGTGTCATGTGATTAGAGAAGGTCCAGACTAGACTATAGACTGGAAAGAGGTAGGAAAGGATGGCTCTGAAAGGCTTTCAGATAAACAGGAGTGAGGGGTGCTAACACAAAAGAAGGCCTGCAGAAGGAAGAGGGAGGGAGCAGGACAGACAAGAACAAGGAACAGCTGTGCCTTTACATGACACTCACCTCAAATCCAGTCACCGTGTGATCTGGGCAATTGAATCCATCTGAGAAGAGGGAACTATAGAACACTCACAGCCCATTTTACTTTTCTACATAAAGTCCTCAGAGCCCCTCACTGCCTGTGGGGCAAAGGCCATGAGACTTAGAAGGGCACACAAGGCCCTCTGATCTGGTCTCTGTCTACATTTTTAACCTCCCTCTCTCCACCCCCTTCATTAACATTTAATCCTCTAGCAAACACCCTAGACTGAAAGGTCCCTCATGTGCCACACCTGTCTCCCCTGAGCTCCTAACCATATTTCCAGTTTCAAGTCAAGCATCATCCTTTCCTGGAAGGCTGGCTCACCACTCACACACACCACCATCACCACCTCCACAACCACCACACACATACACTGCATGCCCAGACTTGCCATGATCCCCCCCCCCCCACACACACACACAAAGAAGAGAAAAGAAAAAGTAAGACATAGAGGGACTGAGAGACACACTGGTGGTGGTGGTGCTGGAGGAAGTAACTTGGGGCACTCCAGGTGGCATGCCAGGAGAGCAGGATGGCAGTAGCATGCCACCGACAGGGATGGAAAGTTGGGAAGCAATGAGAGTCCTGTCTAGGCTGTAGTATGAGTTTCTTTGCCACCTCTTTATTAATGCAGGTTTTATGACACAGGTGTAATAATTAATCCAAATGGCTAGCAGATGTGGCTATCCATCTTTGGGCATACTGGCCCCCAAACAGTCTCCCAATCAGCAAATTCTCAAGCAAGGCCAAAGAAAATTAAAGAAAATAAATTCTGTTGAGATATTTATGGAGGCCACCTGGATAGAAATTTGACAGCTAAGAACTTGCCTGGATGCCAGGCAACTAAGAAAGGTCAAAGCCCCTGGAGCAATAGGGCTTGGGAGCCAGAGAAAAGAAGTGGAGGGGGAGAAGTGTTGAGTCACATTCCATCTCAGAAGATTAAAAATGGAACTTTACTTTTCAGAGAGAAACACTGCCTCATTCTCCCTGTGTGCTCCGGAGAAACACGCCTTGTCTTTTGACCAGGTTCCCATCATTTGCTTTAATTACACGTTTTACTCTGGCTGAATTAGTCAATCAGTGAAGGCTTTGTTTACATATCAGTCACCTTCTCATTTCTACTGTCACTTCTTTGATTCATGGTACTAAATTATCACATCCCAGTAAAGACAGTCTCTAACTAGTCTTCCTGCCTTCAGCCTCTTCCCACTCCTGCCATAGCAATCATTCTAAATTACAACTTTGATCATATGGTTTACCTGTTTAAAACTTTCATCACTTCCCCAGTTTCCCATTGAATAAAATCTAAATGCCTTTGCCTATTGTTCAAATCTCTACATAAATTAGATTCAATTTATATTTCTAGTCTCATTGCGTATTTCTAGAACCTCCTCTACATGAGCCCTCTGCTTCAGATAAACGAATTACTCTGTTTTTCAAAATAATTCCTACCCCTCTTTTGCTACTTTTATACTACCAACTCCTCCTCCTTTTATTCTCTACATCTGTTCAAAACCATAATCTCATCCTTGAAGGGCCAACTTGTAGTCTACTTCCATTTATTTGGTATTCAACAAATATTCATTAAATTAAAACTGTGTGCTAGGCACTGTTGTAGGCTGTGAGAATATAGTGATGGAAAGATGGACAAGGTCATTACTGTCATGGATTCCATCCTAATGGGAGAAATAAGAAAAATAAATGTCAAAAAAGATAGAATAAATTAAAGTAATGATAAGAGCTATGAGGACAACAGGATGATATGGTTTCCAGTTCAGGGTAAGAATAATAATAAGCACATTCCATCCTGTGTCTCCTGCTTAGTACAACTATACCACCTAGGCAAAATGCATGAAAGAGCAATTTCAGGACCCTGAAAAGTAAATGGAAACAGGCATATTTGAAAAGAAGACCAGGTTTCTGAGTATCACTGGACCAACAATAGGTTTACCATTTTTTCTCTCCAGTGTCTTGCAGACTAAACTCAGTGCACTAGGAACTGAGAATTAGGTGCAGACAAAGAGCGCTCTAGGGTTTCTGGCTCTAGAAGTAGGGAAAGGCAGTTAATAATATTCAGAGAGAGAATGCAGAAACCCTTCCCCCTTTTTTTCTATTCTCTCGCTTTTCAACCCCAAGCAATTCCATGGTAGCAGTAGTAGATAATGGGAGCTCATAGTAGCCAAAATCTGAGTAAGGCACTCAGGATTTCCAGCTAGGGCACCAAAAAAGAGGAGCCCCAAGGATAGGGAAAGTACCAAGGAGATTACTCAAAGGAAATCAGTAAAGCCATTCCATAAAGTTATTTATGAATTTCTAGGTTAACCCCCTAGCATGCATGCATGGATTTGATTATATTCAAATCTCAAAGACTTTGACAATTGAACTAACAGACCATATCTCAGGTACTAGACTGGCTACTGGGTAGTATACATGAAGAATGTCTCTGAATAGCACTCTAGTGGCTTTGAAAACTGAATTGACGTCAGAACAAGAGGCCATAGAAGATGAATTGGAAATTGTGACCTAAAAGTAAACAGGTCAGCTGCCTACAACAGCAAAAATGTCAACATTTTTATGAGATTTAAATAAGACCCAATGTCTCATAAGATAATACTCAAAATGTGTAGGGTAAAATCCAAAATTACTCAATGTCAAACCAGGAACATTTTAAATTACATAAGAAAATCAATATATGTCAACACTTAGATGACATAGATGTTAGAATTATCTGATAAGGACTGTAAAGCTATTTTTAAAATGTTTCAGCAAGCAATTATGAATATTCTTGAAACAAATGGAATAATAGTCACAGCAAAACATATAGAAGATATAAAGAAGATGCTCTGAAAATTTTAGACAGTGACCAAAATTATAAAAGCTCACTGGGTAGGCTCAGTAGCAGAAATGAACTTGAAGATCAGTAGAAATTATCCAATGTGGAAAACAAAGAAAAAAGACTAAAAAAAAAAAAAAAAAAAGCAATAGAATTTTAGGTACTTGTGGGATGATAAAAAAAAGAAAAAGAAAAAAAATCTAACACTAGTTTCACTGGAGTCCAGATGGAGAGGAAAAAGGTATACAGCTGATGAAAAATATTTGAAGACATAAAAGCCAAAACTTTTCAAAATTGGTGAAATATGTACATCTTCTGATTCAAGAAGTTCAGTGAACTCTAAGCAGAATAAACCTAAAGAAATCTATGCCCATATCCATCATAATCAAAACACTGAAAACTGAACATAAATTAAAATGTTTGAAAGCAGATAAGGAAAAATAGTGCATTACCTATAGGACTACAATGTTTTGAATGATTGTGAATTTCTCTGAAACCATGGAGGCCAGAAAGAGGTGGTGCTTAGAAAAATAAACTTTGCTTTGTAGAGCAGTTTTAGGTTCAGAGAACAATTGAGCAGAAGGTACAGATTTCCCATGTACCTTTGGCCCCTATAAATGCATACCATCCCCCATCATTGACATCCCAACCACATTTGTTAACAGTTGATGAATCTACATTGACATACCATCACCCAAAGTCTACATTTTACATTATTAGGGTTCATTTTTGGTGTTGTATTTCTGTGATTTGGGAGAGATGTATAATGATATATACCACAATTATAGTATCATAAAGAGTAATTTCACTGCCCTAAAAATCCTCAGTGCTCCACCTATTCATCCTCGTCTCCCCATTAACCTCTGGCAACCACTCATCTTTTTTACTGCCACCATAGTCTTGCCTTTTCAAATCTTCTTCTGTCATTATATATTTGACCTCCTTTACCCTTTCCTTCCTCTATCCCCCTTCCCTCTGGTAACCACCATACTATTGTCTGTGTCAATGAGTTTGTGTTTGTTTTTCTTGTTTGTTCATTTGTTGCTTTCAGTTTTATATCCCACATATGAGTGAAATCATATGGTCTTTGATTTTTATAGAATAACTTGCTGGAATTTTGATTGGGATTGACTGAGTGTATAGATAAGTTTGGGAGAACTGACAATTTAACAATATTGAGCCTTCTATCTATGAGCATGGAATATCTCTCCACTTATTTTGCTCTTTCATTTCTTTAATCAGATCTTTGTACTTTTCCTCAGATCTTACACATATGTTATTGACCATATGAAACAACAGGAGAAAATCTGCAAAAGTTGGATGTTTGTAAACATCTTGCAAGCACATAGCAGGTGCACAACAAATATTTGCCACTTCTTTAGACACAGCAGAATGAGTGATGGCTGGGACAAGACCATGTGTTTACCGTCTTTGGACAAAGGAGCCTACAGTAAATTGATTTAACTGTATTTCATACTCAGATAAATAAAATAAATGTGGATTCAACTACCACCCGTGTTCCAAATCCATATTCCATTGTCCTTTCTGAAGAGTGTAGGACCCACAAGTAACTACTTCTGCTCATTAATCCAATTAGATCTTTGTTCATTCACCTACACAAGGCTCAGTCTTGTGTTGAATAAACTAATATGCCCCACCAGGCCGAAACTATTCAGCTCAGCTTAAGGACTTAGCCTCTACACAACATAAATGGTACAACTCCTTGGAAAGACATGCCACTCTAGTAGATAAGTCCTTGCCTTTCCTGAATAAGGACAGATTTACTATTTTACTTCTTTCTTTCTCTCTGTTCAATGTTCTTTTCTAGTTAAGAGAGCTCACTTTAGGATTTACCTGGTGGTTTGAGAAATACAATAATCTTTGCATCTTGGAAAAAACCTAGCGAACAAAAATTTTTCCCTCTTAGAATGTGCATAAGTAACCTCAAGACAATAAAATATAATAAGAGAAAAGGGGGTGGGAGGGAGTGTGGACAAATAATCGTGCCTGCATTTGAGTGCAAATGTAAACCAGGGAGTAATAGGGACACTCACAGGAGTGTTATGTGGGAATCTGCTCCATTTATTCTTTCCTTCCACATGCCATTATTAAACAGCTGCTGTGTACCACTGTTCTCAGCGTTAAGCCAAGCAGGCTAATGCTAATCAGTGAGTAAAATGAGATTTTGAATTCTTGAATAAAATTATACCAAAAAACCCCACTTTCATATCCACATATGCATACAGAAATATTGTCTCACTATATTTGGGAAAATGAGAGAGACCCTCCCCTTTTATGGGCTCCCAAGCCTACAGGTGATACTTGGGTGATAGGTAGAATTAGTAGCTCAGAAAGCCAGAGCTCAAAGGGGTCTATGAGGACAACTGTGTCCTTTTAGGAATGGCAAAACTGAGGTTGAGAATGGGAATTTGGTCAGGGCCACACAGCCTGTTAGTAGTAAAACCATATGAGAAGCCAGATGTCTTAACTTGCTTTTTTTCTTGGATATACCTTATTGCATATTTCAAGGAGGCAGAAGAAAATATCTCCTTGCAAAGAACTACTCAGTTGTCTGAGCCGGGGGTCAAAATTTGATCTGGTTTCTCTCTTCCTACTCTCCATTTTGCTTAAAAACTTAGGTGGTCTTTTCCCCATTGATTTGAGTTAAACACACACACACACACACACACACACACACACACACACAAAAACAAAAGTCTTCAATTATCCTGTACATCTCCAAGACTTGGCCTGGCCTGACTTACATGGATCGCTGTGCTTATCATATAACCCTGCTCAGCAATGCCTGCCCTCTGAAACATGTCTTCCTTCCAATTCCAATGCAAACCACCTTTTCTACTGTTGTCTTACCTCTGGGCATCTGCTATTATTTACCACTTAATTATCTGGCTATTTGTCTACTTCAAAATGTGTTTAGGAACTAGAGTGTCTGACACTGATTTGTGAGGGGAATGGCCTGGACTCCTCATCCCTCGCATCTCTTCTCACGTGTATTCATGGTTATGAGTTGAAGCTTAGGAGAACACATTTACTGGCATTGTACTGGGATCTCGGGAGCATAAATCAAATAGCCCTCTACAGTGTAAACCTGCCTCTGTTATATCTTACCAATAATACTTTAATTCAATGGAAATGTTTTACTTCAATAGGAAAAAAAACCCTAAAATTCATAAAGAACCATGAAAAATGTAGTTTCCAATTGTCCTCTTGATTTTTATAAAGATTGTTATGAAACTGCAGAAAACAAAACAAAACTGTTGATATACTGTCCAAGTATAAACTAGACATTGCTCATCTATCTGCATATTTGGCAGACAGTGCAAATGTAAATTTTCAAAAATTCCATTCAGTCTATAAAGGTTTTTCTACAGAAATGAGAAGATCTTACTTGTTAAATGTTTAGATACACGTTTTATACAACAATGCTAAGGTGATATGATTTGATTACCAATGATATTGAGATTTCAGAATGAAAGTTTTTGATCACTTTTAAGTTTCCATAGGGTATGTAGCAGCACTTAATGAGATTTTCAGTTGTGTGGAAAGCGGAGATAGCCTTCATAGACATGTGCCTACAAGATGGCTATCACTGTTGCCAGCCATGAAAAAATGTTAAAAGGTTGGCCTGCAGTAGTAAAGTCACATTTCCAAGTGTGGGATAAGAAAAATATTATCTAATTTAGAAATATATTGAGGATGAGAATGGAGAAAAGAATTCCTATAAAACAAGTTTATATGCTGCTTTCCCAACATTGTTTGATGATCTTTGGAAGAGCCATAAGGAGCCTAGGAAAGGATGTACTAACTGAACCTGAGGTGTTTGATGTGTTACATGGGTTGTGACAAAAGGTCATGCTGTTAGAAGTAAAACTGCTTTAGCACTAAAAAAAAAAAAAAAAAAAGAAGTCATCTCTAAAAGGACAATCAAATGACATAGAAGATAAACTGCTACTAAGAGGTTCATATAGCTGCCCAAGGTTATACAGTTGATAAGAGATACACTCAGGATTTGAATCAGGTCATTTGCTCCCCAATCACAGTGTTCTATCTATTATCACACACTATCTTCTCCTCTAACCTCTACAAAGACTTCTATATACTTGCTCAACACCACAAGAAAACTAAAAAAGAGGAATACTACCTTACTGTTAGGCAAGGTGGGATAGTTCAGACACTGATTTAGAAGTTCTGTTCCTAAGCCTGTTCTTTCTAAATTATCATTAAATGTATTGGGGTGACATTGGTTAATACGATTGTACAGATTTAAAGTGCATGCCTGTTCATAGTTTATCAGTCTGAAGCCAGGCCAGTGGCACAGATACAAAACAACTACGCAACTTAGTGTTTGCAAAATTCAGCAAAATTCAGACCAAGCAACTGGAAAGTTATATTTTGCAGTTGTCAAACTCAAGAGTGAACATCTGGATGAACATACAATCATCCAGATGTTTTTCAATGGCTAAACACTTTGTGACATGACTACCAAATAAATAATCGATTGAATGCTTTGTAAATATCCAGATGGTTTAAGCTTCAAAGGTAGTCTTTAAGTAATTATGGATGAGTTACCTCCTTCCTTTTTCTACCTGTAATATTCACTGCTCTCATAAGAAGCTTAAATATGGTGAGGTCCATTGAGAACCTTCATAGCTTTCAGATGTGAAAAATATTCATTTGTAGCTGAATATTCATATGGCCAAAATAATGTATTACTCACCATCATGGGATAGGTTATGAACAATTCTAACATTTCATTCGTAATTAATTAACACTGCCTACCCACCAGAACATGGGGGCTGTTTTTGCTCTCCAAATTTCTCCTATTTCAAGTACCATCCATTTTTTTTTGCCTTGCAAATAATTATCTTCTAGATGTTAGATCCTGTCTCCTACCCTTTAGTATTACAAAAGCACACAGAAAAAAGGAGGAAAGTTTAACCAACAGATCAAGTCTTATCTTTTATTGGCCTTTAATTCCTGCCTTTTTCAGGAGAAAATCAACTGCCAGCTCTCTTATTAAGTCCCTTTTAGGGAGTTTCTTGGCCTCTGACACCAATTAATTAATTTATTTATGTTTTCACTGAGGATTGAATCCCCATGAAGGAAATGTTGTACAAGATGCTGTAAGTAGTCAGAAAGAGGAATATTACCATAATGCTTTGGAGTTTATACTCTTCCTATTCTTAATTCAATATTTATAAGCTTTGAGAGATTGATAATGTGCATTTTATCCATGAAGGTACTGTAGCTCAGAGATCTTAAGTAACTTGCCAAAGAGATGGGTCTTTAACCCAGACTTGATCCCAAATCCAATGGTCTTTTTCAGGAAATCAGGTTTTCCAATGTTGTAAAAACCCTGGGTCTTGAAATGTTAATTAGGTGTCCTGTTATTCTTCTTTCTTATTATCTTCTTAAGTTTTATTTCCTGAAGGCTGCCTGCTTTATTTTTATTGCGTTGTCCCCGCCTCCCCAAGCCCAGTTTTGGTTTCCATAACGTACTTTATTTTTCTGAGACTTGCTGCTTCTGGTACCTTGCTACTTAAGTGTAGTCTGAGAACCAGCAGTATCGGCATCACCTGGGAGCTTGTAGAAAGCGAAATCTAGGCCCCACCGTGGACCTAATGGATCAGAATATGCTTTTAGGCAGAATTCCCAGGTAACCCTATGAACATGGACGTTTGAAAAACCCTGTTCTATCAGTTCTCTATTAACCCTAACTTGGCTCTTTAGCAACTACATCCTCAAACAAATGAAAAGATCAGTTGTGAAGGGTGGGTCCTATGCTGAAGAATGCATTATATGTAGATGATTAAACATGCATGTTTACATATGTACTTATGTAACCACAATTATTATGTTGTTCTTCTATTGCATATCTTTCAAAGTTTTCCCATAGGAGTCATGGAACAGTCTAAGCTCCACAGCATAATCGATCCCCACGGTCTGGTCTTGCTTAGCCTGTCAGCCTCATCTTCACCATCTTTCCCCCAAACACCACTGTTGTTTATGTTCCAGACAAACTGGCCCACTGGGATTTGCTGAACAGTCTGTGTTTTTTGTTTGTTTGTTTTTGTTCTTTTTCTCTTGTCCCTGTCCAGTACTTTGTCCATTCAGCCCCCTCTGCCTAGTATGGCTTTCCCATTCCTCCTCACTTGGCCTATGTCTACTTGTCTTTTAGGTCCCATCTTAGTTGACATTGTGTCTGAGGATCATTTCCAGGACCCTTAAGGACTGGTAGGTACCTTATCTATTAATTATTTCCTCAGTAAATACTGCTTATGTGTCCATCAGATACTAGGTGCCTCCATTATAGCACTTAACATAAATGTATTACAGTTGACTTTTTGCCCTTACTAGTTCAGAAATTCTCTGAAGACAGGAATATCTTGATTCATCCAATAAATATTTTAAATGCCCCAACTACATGTTTTGTAAATGGTGCCACACACTGAGGATGTACATGTGAAAGTCCTTATTAAAGACGTGAGGGAAAGGATCAGGTTGATATCCTCAGTGGGTCTCTCTGGGATATCATAGACTTCATGCTGGTCTTTTTGGGGCAGCCTCCCTTCAAAAATTTCATCCCTATATTCTCTGAAGTTTACTTATTTTTAGTTAAAAAATATAGCCACCATAATAATCAAACTCAGTGTTCTCATCTTAAAAATTAAGCAAAGACTTAATATCTAAGTGTGTTGGATTATACGTGACATGTATTATAGGGTTATACGTGATACAGGCAGCTACAGCGCTGGGGCTAGACTGCAGTGGTACAAATTGCCATTCTAAAGCTTAGAAAAGTTATTTCAACTTCTAACACTCCATTTGCTCATCTATAAGGTGAGCATAATAGTACCTAATGTATAGAGTTATTGGGGAATTAAATGAAAAAATATACATAGAGCACTTAGTACAAGGACAAATAAATGCCCGATAAATGTTTACTGCTACTGTTTGTGCATGGGATTTGTATTTGGATTAAGTTTTCTTTTTTATTTATTTATTTATTTAATTTATTTATTTTTGTTACAGATGTTTCTCCTTTTCCCCCCATTGTCACCCTTCTCCCCCTCCCTCCCTGCCCCGTCCCCAGTTTTGTTGTCCATGTCCATTGGTTATGAGTACATGCGTACAAGTTCTGTGGTTCATCGCTCCCCTCCCCCACCCCCTCTTCTGGCAATTGTCAGTCTGTACCCTACTTCCACGTCTCTGGGACTATCCTGTTCCTCAGACTGTTATGTTTATTATATTCCAGAAATAAGTGAGATCATATGATATTTGTCTTTCTCAGCTTGGCTTGTTTCACTTAGGATAATAGTTTCCAGGTCCTCCCATGTCGTCGCAAAGGATAAGAGATCTTTCTTTCTTACAGCTGCATAGTACTCCATTGTGTATATGTACCACAGCTTTTTTATCCATTTGTCTACTGATGGACACTTGGGCTGTTTCCAGATCTTAGCTATTGTAAATACACTGCTATGAACATGGGGGTACATATATTCTTTCTGATTGGTGTTTCAGGCTTCTTAGGGTATATTCCTAGGAGTGGGATCACTGGGTCAAATGGTAATTCAATTTTTAATTTTTTGAGGTAACACCATAGTGTTTTCCACAGTGGCTGCACCAGTCTGCATTCCCACCAGCAATGTACTAGAGTCCCCTTTTCTCCACTCCCTCACCAGCACTTGTTGTTTGATGCTTTCTTGATGGCGGCTATTCTGACAGGTGTGAGATGATACCTCATTGTTGTTTTAATTTGCATCTCTCTGATGATTAGTGATGTTGAGCATTTCTTCGTATGTCTCTTGGCCATTTGTATGTCCTGTTTGGAGAGGTGTCTATTTAGTTCCTCTGCCCATTTTTTAATTGGGTTCTTTGTCTTCCTTTTGTTGAGTTGTATGAGCACTGTATATATTTTGGAAATTAATCCCTTATCTGATATATCATTGGCAATTATGTTCTCCCATACAGTGGGTTGCCTTTCAACTTTGATGGTTGTTTCTTTTGCTGTGCAGAAGCTTTTGAGTTTGATGTAGTCCCATGTGTTCATTTTTTCCTTTGTTTCTGTTGCCTTAGGTGATATATCAATGAAGATTCTGCTGCGTATGATGTCCGAAATTTTGTTGCCTACATTTTCTTCTAGGATTTTTATGGATTCATGAGTCACATTTAAGTCTTTTATCCATTTTGAGTTTATTCTTGTGTATGGTGTAAGTTGATGATCTGGTTTAATTTTTCTGCATGTAGCTGTCCAATTTTCCCAACACCATTTATTAAAGAGGCTGTCTTTACTCCATTGTATGCTCTTGCCACCTTTGTCGAATATTAATTGAGCATAATGTTTTGGGTCAATTTCTGGGTTCTCTGTTCTATTCCATTGATCTATGTGCCTGTTCTTGTGCCAGTACCAGGCTGTTTTGATTACAGTAGCTTTGTAGTATAACCTGATGTCTGGTATTGTGATCCCGCCTACTTTGTCCTTCTTTTTCAAGATTGCTGTACCTATTCGGGGTCTTTTTTGGTTCCATATGAACTTCTGAAGCATTTGTTCTAGTTCTATGAAATATGTCGTTGGTATTTTGATGGGGATTGCATTGAATCTATAGATTGCTTTGGGTAGTATGAACATTTTAATGATGTTAATTCTTCCAATCCATGAAAAAGGTATGTGCTTCCACTTTTTTATATCTTCCTCTATTTCTTTTTTCACTGTCCTGTAGTTTTCTGCAAATAGGTCCTTTACTTCTTTGGTTAAGTTTATTCCTAGGTATCTTAATTTTTTTGCTGCGATGGTAAACGAGATTGTTTTTTTACTTTCTCTTTCTGTGAGTTCATCATTGGTGTGTAAGAATGCCGTTGATTTCTTGATGTTAATTTTGTATCCTGCTACTTTGCCAAATTCATTTATTAAGTCTAGTAGATTTTTGATGGAGTCTTTAGGGTTTTCTATGTATAATATCATGTCATCTGCGAATAATGACAGTTTCACTTCCTCCTTTCCAATTTGGATCCCTTTTATTTTTTCTTCATGTCTGATTGCTGTGGCTAAGACTTCCAGTACTATGTTAAATAAGAGTGGTGAAAGTGGGCATCCTTGTCTTGTTCCTGTTCTTAAGGGAAATGCTTTTAGGTTTTTGCCCATTGAGTATGATGTTGGCTGTAGGCCTTTCATATATGGCCTTTATAATGTTGAGATATGATCCCTCTATTCCCAAATTGCTGAGTGTTTTTATCAGAAATGGGTGCTGGATTTTGTCAAATGCTTTTTCAGCATCTATTGATATGATCATGTGGTTTTTATCTTTCATTTTGCTTATGTGGTGTATCACATTTATTGATTTGCGAATATTGTACCAGCCTTGCATCCCTGGGATGAATCCCACTTGGTCATGGTGAATAATTTTTTTGATGTATTGCTGGATCCGATTTGCTAGTATTTTGTTCAGGATTTTGGCATCTATGTTCATCAGGGATACTGGCCTGTAGTTTTCTTTCTTTGTAGTGTCTTTTTCTGGTTTTGGAATTAGAATTATGCTGGCCTCATAAAACGAGTTTGGAAGTCTTCCTTCTTCTTGAATTTTTTGGAATAATTTGAGGAGAGTGGGTGTTAGTTCTTCTTTGAATGTTCGGTAAAACTCCCCCGTGAAGCCGTCGGGTCCTGGGCTTTTGTTTGCTGGGAGGGTCTTGATTACATCTTCCATTTCCTTTGTTGTTATTGGCCTGTTCAAGTTTTCTATCTCTTCCCGGTTCAGTTTTGGGAGACTATGTGTTTCTAGAAATGTGTCCATTTCGCTTAGATTGTCGAATTTGTTACCATATAAATGTTCATAGTATTTGTTAACGATCCTTTGTATTTCTGTGGTGTCAGTTGTTACTTCTCCTCTTTCGTTTCTGATTTTGTGTATTTGGATTCTCTCTCTTTGTTTCTTGGTGAGTCTAGCTAAGGGTCCATCAATCTTGTTTATCTTTTCAGAAAACCCGCTCTTTGTTTCATTGATCCTTTGAATTGTTTTTTTGGTCTCCATGTCGTTTATTTCTGCTCTGATCTTTACTATTTCCTTCCTTCTACTTGCTCTAGGGTTTTCTTTTTGTTTGCTTTCTAGTTCTTTAAATTGTGAGGTTAGGTAGTCAATTAGAAATTTTTCTTCTTTCTTGAGGTGGGCCTGTAGTGCTATGAAATTCCCTTTTAGAACTGCTTTCGCTGCATCCCATAGACTTGTGTTGTTGTGTGTTCATTTTCATTGGTTTCCAGGAAGTTTTTAATTTCTTCCTTGATCTCCATGGTAACCCATTCATTGTTTAATAACATGCTATTTAGCCTCCATGTCTTCAAATGTCTTTACATGTTCTTGTTGCAACTGATTTCTAGTTTCATGCCATTGTGATCTGAGAAGATGCTTGATATGATTTCAATCTTCTTGAACTTGTAGAGACTTAGTTTGTGTCCTATCATGTGGTCTATCTTTGAGAATGTCCCATGTGCACTTGAGAAGAATGTGAATTCTGCAGTTTTGGGATGTAATTCTCTGTATATATCTATTAAATCCATTTGATCTAGTGCTTCATTTAGAATTTCTGTTTCCTTGTTAATTTTTTGTCTAGATGATCTATCCAGTGATGTCAGTGGGGTGTTGAAGTCTCCTGCTATAATTGTATTGCTGTCGCTTTCTCCTTTGAAGTCCTCCAGAAGATTTTAAATATATTTTGGTGCTCCTATATTGGGTGCATATATGTTTACCAAGGTTATATCTTCCTGTTGGATAGACTCTTTCAATATTATGTAGTGACCTTCTTTGTCTCTAGTTATGGTCTTCAATTTGAAAACTAATTTATCAGATATGAGTATTGCTACCCCAGCTTTTTTTTCCTTTCCATTTGCTTGGAAGATTTTTTTCCATCCCTTTACTTTCAACCTATGTGAGTCTTTTGTTGTGAGGTGGGTCTGTTGTAAATAACATATATGTGAATCATGCTTTCTTATCCAGTCAGCTACTCTGTGTCTTTTTATCGGAGCATTCAATCCATTTACATTTAAGGTGATTATTGATATGTACCTATTTATTGCCATTTTTGTTTAGTGTGGTTCTATTTTTCTTCCTATTTCTTCTACTAATTACAGCAGTCCTTTTAACATTTCTTGCAGTGCTGGTTTGGTGCTAATATATTCCCTTAGCCTTTTGTGGTCTGGGAAGCTCTTTATTTGACCTTCTATTTTGAATGATAGCCTTGCTGGATAGAGTAGTCTTGGATTCAGATCCTTGTTTTTCATGACCTTGATTACTTCATGCCATTCCCTTCTGGCCTGTACTGTTTCTGGTGAGAAGTCAGCTGATAGCCTTGTGGGGGTTCCTTTGTAGGTAACCTCTTGCTTATCTCTTGCTGCCTTTAGGATTCTCTCTTTGTCTTTAATTTTTGGCATTTTAATTATTATGTGTCTTGGTGTGGGCCTGTTTGGGTTCTTCTTACTTGGGGCTCTCTGTGCTTCTTGAACTTGAATGCCTTCTTCCTTCACCACTTTTGGAAAGTTTTCTGTCACTATTTCTTCAAATATATTCTCTAACTCTTGCTCATTTTCTTCTTCTTCAGGGACTCCTATGATGCGAATGTTATTATGTTTCCAGTTGTCCCACAGTTCTCTGAAGCTATCTTCCTGTTTTTTCATTGTTTTTTCCTTTTGGTTTTCTGATTGATTGATTTTTTCTACTCTGTCTTCTACTTCACTGATCCGGTCCTCTGCTTCCTCTACTCTGCTGGTCAGTCCTTCCAATGTGTTCTTTATTTCTGCTATTTCATTCTTTATTTCCACTTGGTTGGTTTTCATGGTGTCGATATCCTTACTCATGCTGTTTAGTTTCCTCAAGATCATGGCTCTGAACTCTACCTCTGATAATTTGCTTAACTGCATTTCATTTATCTCATCTTCGGTAGAGTTCTCTTGTTCTTTCATTTGGGATCTGTTTCTTTGTTTCACCATTTTTGTTATATCAGTGGGTTTTGGAGCCTGCCAAATTTTCCCTGTGGGTGTTGGTGTTCTGCTATTTGTGGCTCCCTCTACTGGGTTTGGATGAGCGTGGAGGGCCCTCCTTAAACACCACTGTCAAGTCTCACTTTCCTGGGTAGATTTGCAAGCTCAGGAAAGGTTCAGTTATCCTCTAGCTTTTTGCCTGGAGGCTATTAGCCTCAGTTACTTGAAAAGCCTTAGGATCTCAGTTGAATGAGAAACTCCCTCAGGTGTTTATAGTGTAAGAGGATTTCCCGAGGGTGGGGCCGATGCTGGTTGTTAATGAGCCTCAATTTGCATTTCTTTACCTCTTTGCCTCACCTAGGAATCTCTGAGGGAGGGGCTGCCACAGCTCAGGGAAGGTGTAGACTTGGCTGTCCTTCTATGTAACCGGGAAGGAGCGGGCTGGCCACCACCATCCTTTGTGGCCGTGGCTCAGTGCAAACTCTGAGTGCCTTCCAAGTCCCAGGTGTCCCCACAGAGTTCCAGTCCAGTCTGCCCTCCCTCTGCCGGAGCCCCAGGTGAGTGGCTGTAGCTATTTAGCGCTCTGTCCCGGCCCTCTGCGCTGTGGAGCAGCTGGGGCTCTTAACCCCGAGGGCGGTGCTCACAGCTCAGGCCGCTGCTGTCCGTGGGCTCCCAGCCCGCCATCCTCACGCGCCTCCGCAGATCCTACCAGGCTCATTCAGTGTCCCTGGTTGTATGATCCTCTCTCACTGCTTTTCTGTTGCTTTTTCCCGACGATTTGTCTTTATTTTAGTTGTAATTCCCGTTTGGTCCTGGGAGATCATCTGTGTAGCTTCCATTCACTCCACCACCATTTCCAAAATCCTTGGAGTAAGTTTTCAAAGCAATATTATACCACCACAAAAAGGTATTGCTGCTGGTAGAAAACTTGAGGTTTCTTACTATACATTAGAGACAATGATTTGCCTTCTTTCCTTCTTCACGAAAGCAAAAGGGAGCAAGTCTTTCCTAAGTATTGTCCACTAAGTTACCCAAAGACTCCCCAGACCAGCTGAAACAAATTGAGGGAGCCAACTGCCAGGTAAGCAAATTGCCATTACTGCACAGACTGTAGGAAATTCCAAAAATTTGTGAGAAAGTACAGACAAAAGAATCTTGTTCAACACTCAAATATTTGGCTCGGGACAATAATAAAAATGTTCCCAAGGACAGCAGAGACCTCTCCCATTGTTCTACTCAGCATTTCATTCAGGACTTAATGACAGAAGACATTGCAGTTGTAATTATTTTCCTCTGGGTCCCACCCGGGCCACCCTCCAGCCACCTCTCTGCAGCTCTGCCCAAGCCCTGTAGAAGAAAAAAGGCACAAAGGGGGATGTTTGTGGCCAGACTGTCTCCAATTAGTCACAATGAGAACAATGATTGGCTTTTCCTCTGGGCCAGCCTGGAAAAAATCCCTGCATTGTTGGGTGGGATGGGGAAGGAATTTTTTGCCAATGAATCAAATAATTCCAACCAGGAATCTTCAGGGATGCACATTCACTGTGATCCATTCCACCCAAGCAGGCAGAGCCCTAGAAACTCAGAAGTGTGTGGCAGTGGCCCGCGAAAGCTGTGGCTGCTAAACAACCACTTCTCAAAGCGCAGGTAGGGCGTGCAGAGTTCTCCAGGCTGCTGGTTTCCAAAAGGCCGCTTCCCACCACTGAGAAGGTGATCAGTAGGCCATGGGGACAGTGCCCAAGAATCTGAAAATGTAATAATAACCCTTCCTCCTCCAGAATAATTATGTTCCAGGTGATCTTCATACCAGAGTTTCAGGGGGGAAAATAAAAAAACAGCTGCTCTGAATGGCTGCTAGGGACAGGCTGCTAAACAGTCTGGTGCCCAGGTCAGGTCAAGCTGAATATCCAACTCATAACCAAATTTTACTAAGACATTAATTATCAGTACAAACTGTTAGGACTAGGAATGATGACCAGATTAAAAGTCATGTCAGATTCAAATTCTAGCTCCTATACTCAAGGACCGGAAATGCATACTTTTCTGCGACCCCTCCTCCTCCTTATAAGGTGAGAAAAAGCAAGGTTGTTTTGTGTAAATGAGGCATGGTATGAAAATGTACTTGTAAGTTGTAAAATTCTCAACAAATATTTGTTGTTGGGTTAATATACTCTCTTAGAAGTAAATGCATTTTAACAATGGATCCTAAAAAATCTAAGAGTTTGTCCATAGAAACAACTTTTAAATAGCAGAGACAGAGATTTTAGAGCACTAATAAATAGGCTTTAGAGCAAGTGAGGGGCTACCTAGGGTCTCCAAATCTCAGTACATAGATTAGGAGTATTTACTACTAACATATACTTGAATGTTTATACCTAAGCATATATGTATCTAGACATACATATACAGTCTACATGACGAATCCCCAGTCTGTGGCATCAATGGTTCAAGGCCCCGGCCTTCAGTGACCTCAACTCACTCAGTCTTTTCTCCTGAAGTCTTGAAACTTCAGTGAGTCCAATCCCATGAAAAAATCTTGTGACAGCTTTTCTACTTTGTTTTGTAAATTCACCTACTTACTTGTCAGCTACTTCTGGAATTCTTTTAAGCTGGGGGGAATTTTCTAAGCTAGCTCTGTTTTTTTCTAAGTCCATGGTTACTGGACTGCTGAATTGTTGGGGAAGGAAACACCCCTGTTACTGGGCCTGGTTCACCCCAGATGCTACAGGTTCCTGGGCAAAGACCTCAGGTGCCCAGCACGAGGGAGTTCACAGGTGCTCCTTCTCTGTACCCTCACATTTGAGCGAATCCAGGCACCATTTGACTAGAGTTTATGTGAGAGCAGAAAATAAAAATGGAGATAAAAACAGGGCAGAGAGGGAAATAAAGTAAAGGCAAAAACTGAGAAACAGTCCCCAAGAAACTCGAGCCAAATATATTTAATAATTTTCACATCTGGTGGGGAAATGGCCAGGAAAGGACCCCTATGTAGGTGGTGGGCCCTGCGGGAATGTCAAGCTGATGAAGCTATCATTCACACATTCCAGCGCTGGCCCCCCTCGCCCATCCCCTGCTCTCACTGCTGTTCCTTAGATCAGCAAAGGGTCTCCTCTCTGCAAATGGACCTTTAAATATCTAGGTCCTCTGTAGCCCAGCGTCTCAGCCTTCAGGAGAGCGGGGGGCTTAAGTCAATAAGCTGCCCAGGGACTGCCGCTACTAATAAGCAGAAAGAGGAAATGGATACTTAACCTCCGCTGTACTCAGTATATCACACCTCCCTCCCAGCCTAGAGGACTCTCCCAAAGAGACAGGCCCGCGGAGTGCCTCCCAGCCTGAGTGCCGGCGACACTGGACGCTGCTGACAGTTCCGTGCCTGGACACAGAGGAAAGCTGGGGTGTAGAGGGAAGTCCAGTCTCACCTTTACTAGTTGTGTGCCCTGAGGCGGTTTGCTGTAACCTCTCTCAGCCCCGTCTCTTGATCTAGCAGGTGAAATGGGCCATAGTGACCCCACTCTAACAACCCAGAGTTGCTGAGAAAATCAAAGTCAAAATCCAGTAAGACATGGCATCTGGCCCCCAAATCGTAATGTATTCTCTTTCTCATTCCTACAAAGAATCTGAGAAGACAGAACAACATATAAGCTTAACGACAGCATTGGAAACTAGAGCTGACTATTAGTTTCCAGTTTAACATCAGCGGCTGCTGCACTCTTGGAACAGCAACGTGGCTCATTTCCAGGCTTGTGCTGTTGGCCCCCAATAATGCATTTTTCTGTAGAGAATACATAGGGATTGTAAACAATTTATTATTAAATATATCACGCACACAAAAGAGTATATATAATGTATACGTAGAATGTAATAATTTATAAAACAAACATCCAGTAATAAACAGATTATCACCAGTACCTTCAGCCTCCTGTGGGTCCTTTCCTGCCTGCATTCTTTTCCCTTCTGAAAGGTGATCACAGCGCTGCGTTTTGTCATTATCACTCCCTTGCTTTTCATTAACACAAAAGTACATGTCCTTGAATAATTAATTGGTTAGTTTTGCCACTTTCTTAAACTTCATTTGATGGAATCATACTAGTATTTTTTTTATTACTTGGTTTTATAGTTCAGTGTTATATTCCTGAGATTCATGCATATTGATGCAAATAGTCCTATAAATTTTACAGTTATATAATGTTCCATGGTATGGATAAACATAATTTACTATCTTTTCTTTTGATGGACATATGGGTTATTTCCAGTATTTCACTAGTATAAGCAATACTTCTGTGGATTTGCTTGTATATGTTATCTGGTACACATTTCAAAGTTTTTCAAGCGATATATATCTCCAGGAGTGGAAAATCTGGCCATGGGATACACACACATCTGCAACTTTATTAGATAATGCAAAAGTATTTACCAATGCAGTGATTAAACCAATTTATGATTTCTTCAACGGTGTATGAATTCCTGTTGCTCCATCTATAACCAGCAATTGGAATGGTCAGATTTGAATGTTCTGCCCAATCTGTTAGTTTCATTTTGCATTTTCTGATTATTGATGAGGTTTAATATATTCATATATGATTATTGGTCATTCACGTGTCTTCTTTTATAAATTATATGCTCATGTCTTTTGTCTATTTTTTTATTGGATTTTTTGGTCTATTTTCTTGTTTATATGTTCTGAATCCTAATCCTTTTTCAGTTATATGTTACAAATATCTTTGTTAGGTCTGTGGCTTTTCATTTAATCTATGACATCGTTTGATGAAAGGTAATTATTAATTTTAAGGTAAAATTTATCAGATATTTTTCTTTATGATTTGCATATTTTGAAGTTTTCTTTTAAAATGATGGGAGCATTTTTTTTTTTAGATTTTTTTTTAATTCTTATTAATTTTTGTTACAGATGTTTCTCCTTTTTTCCCCATTGACACCCTCCTCCCCATCACCCCCACCCCATCCCCAGCTTTGTTGTCCATCCTCACCTGAGGATATGTTTTTATTGATTTTAGAGGGGGAGAGAGAGAAAGAAACATAAATCAGTTTCCTCTCGTAAACACCCCGACCAGGGATTGAACCCGAAACTTAGGTATGTGTCCTGACTGGGATTTGAACCCTCAACTTTTTGGTGGATGGGATGACCCTCCAACTAACTGAGCCATCCAGCCAGGGCATGCATATTTTGAGTTTTATATAATAAATCTATCCCTATCCTAAGGTCATAATATATTGATTCTATAAATTTTAAAATTTTCCCTCCCAAATTTGTCCTAATTCAATCTGGATATTTAAAAAAAAAACTTTTTTTTTTTTTATTACCAAGTGTACTCATATAGAGAAAAGTGCATAAAAGCAAATGTATCGATAAATCATCATACTGTGATCACCTGTGTAACCACCAGCCAGGTCAAGAAATAGAAGTTATGGCAGGCCTCCAGAGTTTCCCCCATATCATCTCCCAATTGCTTTTTCCCAACTATCCCGACAATTATAATACGTTTTAACTTCTAATCCAATAGTTTGGTTTTGACTTCTTTTCACAGTTAAATAAATGGAATCAAAAGGTATGGAGTCTTCTGCATTTGGCCACTTTATTCAATTTTATATATATATTTCATGTATGTTGTTGCATTTAGCAGTAGTTTTTTATTTTTTTAAATATGTTTTTACTGATTTTAGAAAAAGAGGAGGGAGGGAGAGAGAGAGAAACATCGATGTGAGAGCAAAACATCAATTGGCTGCCTCCTGCAAGCCCCCTAATGGGGATCAAGCCCACAACCCAGTGCATGTGCCCTGACCAGGAATCAAACCGGAGACCTTCTGGAGTGTGGGATGATGCCCAATCAACTGAGCCACACTATCCAGGGCTTTATTTTCTTTTTTAAAAATTTCCTTTTAGCCACCACCTTAGCTATATCCTACAAATATTTCTATGTGCTATTTTTGAGTGTGCAATTCTAATATCCACTATGATATATTTTTTGATCTGTTAGAGTATCTAGAAGTACGTTTTAAAATTTTTTAATCTGGAAATAAATAAAATGATCCTCACACTGGGAAATATATATATAAAATAAAAATAAATTTTAAAATTTAATTTAAAAAATTTTAAATAAATAACATAACCATTAACAGAAAATTCTGTTGTGTTTCTTTCTATACATTAACAATTAATTAAAAGTAAATTAAGAAAATAATTTTATTTGCAATAGCATCTAAAAGAATAAAATGATTTGGAATAAGTTTAATCCTAGAGCCCTGGCCGGGTGTCTTAGTTGGTTGGAACATTGTCATGTGCATCATAAAAAGTTGCCGGTTTGACTCCCAATCAGGGCACATAACCTAGGTTGTAGGTTCGATTCCTAGTTGGGGAGTGTACAGAAGGCAACCAGTCAATGTTTCTCTTTCACATGGCTCTCTCTCTCTCTCAAAAAAAAAAAAAAAAAATCAATAAAAACATATCCTTGGGTGAGGACTAAAAAAAAAATTTAATCCTGGAGATGAAAGACTTGTATACTGAAAACTATAAAACATTGCTGAAAGAAATTAGAGAAGATACTAATAAATAGAAAAACATCTGTGTTCTTGAATTGGAAAACATGCTGTTGTTAAAATGTCAATATTACCAAAAGCAATCCACAGATTTAATGCAATCCCTATCAAAATCCCAGTTGCATCTTTTATAGAAATAGAAAAATTATCCTAGAATTCACTTGGAATCTCAAGGTACCTATAATAACTGAAGAATCTTAGAAAATAACAGTGAGAAGTCTCACACTTCCTGATGTTAAAACATATCCCAAAGCTGCAGTAATCAAAACAGTATAACTGGCATAAAGACAGACATAAAGGCCAAAGGAGTAGATTAGAGAGCCCAGAAATAAACTCTTATATATGTTTAAATGATGCTCAACAAGGGTCCCAGGACCATTCAATGGTGAAGGACAGTCCATTCAAGAAATGGTGTTGGGAAAACTGGATATCTACATGCAGAATTACAAAGTTCGACCTTTATCTTACACCATCTACAAAATGGATCGAAGATCTTAAATTTTAGAAAACATAGGGCAAAAGCTGTATGACATTGGAGTTGGCAGTGATTTATTGGATATAATATCAAAAGCACAGGTAATAAAAGTAAAGATAGATAAACTACATCAAAATAAAAAAATTATGTGCATCAAAGGACACAATCAGCCGGTGAAAAGGCAACCAACATAATGGGAGAGAATATTAGCAAATATATATTCTAGAATATATAAAGAACTATAACTCAACAACCAAAAAATATGTAACCCAATTTTTAAGAAAATGGGCAAAGGACTTAAATAGACATTTCTCCAAAGAAGATATACAAATAGCCAAACAAGCATATAAAAAAGATGTTCAACATCACTAATTATTAGGAAAATGCAAATAAAAAACCACAATGAGATATCACATCACACCCATGAGGATAGCTACTTTCAAAAAAATAAAAAATAAATAACAAGTGTTGGTGAGGATGGGAGAAATTGGAACTCTTGTGCATTGTTCATAGGAATGTAAGATGGTATTGTGCTATGGGAAACAATATGGCAGGACCTCAAAAATTAATAATAGAATTACCATATGATCTAGAAACTTCACTTCTCAGTATATATCCAAAAGAATTGAAAGCTGGGTCCTGAAGAGATATTTTTACACTCATGATCGTAGCAACCTTATTCACAATAAGTAGAAGCAACCCCAGTAACCATGGACTGACGAATGGATAAACAAAGTATGGTACATATATGCAGTGGAATATTAAAAAGGAAGAAAATTCTGACATGTGCTACACCACGGATGAAGCTTGAGGACATTACGCTAAGTGAAATGAGCCAGTCACAAGACCAACACTGTACGATTCCACTTATGCAAACTATCTAAAGTAGTCAAAGTCATAGAAACAGCACGTAGTTGCCAGGGGCTGGGGAGAGGTAGAAATGGATAGCTTTTTAATGGGTACAGAGTTTCAGTTTTGCTTGATAAAAAAGTTCTGGAGATTGCACAGTTCACAGTGTTAACAATGTCAACATAGTTAACACTACTGAACTGTATACTTAAAATGTTTAAGATGGTATATTTTACCAAAAATTTTTTTAAAAAATACTAAAGCTGTTGTTTACCTTAAAATTTTTTTAATTTTATTTTTACTCCTCACCCGAGGATATGTTTTTATTGATTCTGAGAGAGAGAGAGAAACATTGATTGGTTGTGTCCCATACATGCCCCAACCAAGGATCAAACTGCAACCTAGGCATGTGCCCTGATTGGGAATCGAACCCTCAGCCTTTTGGTGCACAGGATGATGCTCCAACCATCTGAGCCACCTGGCCAGGTGCCTTAAAATTTTTATGACCATGGTTAAGCTAATAAAATGTATGATGGCCCAAATGTCTTAAAAAACTACACTGACATGTATCATTTCTTACCTATAATATTGTCAAAAATGTAAAAAGCATGACAACACGTTCTCTTGGCAGGCTCTGAGGAAACAGGCATGCTTATGCATTGTTGGTAGGAATGCAAATTGGTATGAGCCTTTTTCACAGGACATTTGGAAATATCTAACACAATTAGGTAGGTTTTTTGTGTTTTGGTTTTTTTTACCTTTTTGACTCAGTAATCGCGCCTCTAGAAATTTACCTTAAAGTGATTTTCTACCAATGTAATAATAAGGATGCACATTACAGCTTTGTCTGTAATCACAGAATGTTGGAAATACTCTAAATCCCCCAATATAGGTGAGTCATATAATAAACTATGGTACACCTACACACCATATGTTGTAATTTTTACATGCAATGTTTTCCATATATATGTGGGTGTGTACGTAAGATTTAAATTTTTTATTGATTGATTGATTTGAGAGAGAGAGAGAGAAACATCATTGTTCCACTCATTCATGCATTCATTGGTTGCTACTTGTATGTGACCTGACTGGGGATTGACCCCAAAACCTTGGAGTATTGGGACGACACTCTAACCAACTGAGCTACCCGGGCAGGGCACCCAGGTGTAAGATTTAAGATTCCTGGGCCTAATGTAGCAACAATATTTTTTCTATTTGTTGTCATAATCACCGTCCAAAGTTCCTATCAGTGCTGTGTGGATGTATTACTCTTACCAGCATTGAGTATCATAATCGTTTGAAATATCTAGTTTCATATATGCAAAATGACACCGTTAAGCTTTAATTTACACTGAGTTAATATAAAGAATAAGCATTTTTTATATTTGTTTACTATTTGTTGCCCATCTGTGGATTTTTTGAAAGTCTAAAGAAATAGAATCATCGAAAGATAAAATGGCTTCAAGCCAAGCATACATTTTTCTATCATCAAAATAATCTCTTAGAAGTGTTGATTAAATTGAGATGAATGAACAGTGAATGAGCAGCGTGCTTCACACATAGAGCTCACCCTTTTTTGACACTCCATCCTCTATATCAGTCATTTTCAACCTTTTTCATCTTGTGGCACACATAAACTAATCACTAAAATTCTGCAGCACACCAAAAAATTTTTGCCAGTCTGACAAAAAAATAAGTATAGTTTTGATTCATTCACACTGGATGGCTACTGTGTTGGCTGTTGTCATTTTTTCATTTGACAATCTAAGGGAAAAGAGGTCAATGCTCCTGACTAAATAGTCAGGTATGCATGTTTTAAAAATTCTTGTGGCACACCAGTTGAAAATTGTTGCTCTCTATGACAAAATTATTGAAAGTAATAGTCATTAAATAAAATGAATAATAATGGTCAAAAAATTGGAGGGATACTGTTCAGATATCTCATAGACCTTAGGATTTAATTTCTACCAGGTTTAAAACCAGTTTTAAGGTTGGATATTCTTTTTTTATTCTCCCAATATCCGTTCGTAGTCTACAGCTGAAACAAAATAATTATTTCAATTTTGAAAAACTGGCATGTTTTTTCAGTGTGTGGTAAGGATTTATAAAATCATGAAGTTGTCAAGTGTTGACTGCTTTCTTTGCTCTTTTCTCCTTTTCTTTGAACTCCAGAGAAAGATCCATATTTATTCTGAAAAGGTTCACTTCCTTTCTTAACCAGATTAACTCTTTTCATCTGGAAATAGTATTGACCAAGCAGATATTTCAAAATAGATTAAAATATCATTCACTGTCTCTTCTTCATCAAAGTTTTGGCTTTACTAGTGGCACTTTCTTCTCCATTTTTTAAAGAGGTTTGTCAGTGTTGACGCTTACTAACATTTCCTTCCTCTAACTCATTGTCAGAGCCTATAGAAAATGATTCGTTTTTGTCTTTCATCCCTGTGTCATCCGAGTCTTGTGCTGTTTGTAGTGTTCATGCCTTGAATGTGCCAACTCGCACTGTTCACAGTTCTCCTCGACTCGATGCAATGCTGAAGGCATTACACGTTTCAAAACGGATCCAGACACGGCTGCAGTTGCCTCTTTCTCTTTTCAAAAAAGTTTCATTGTTGAGCTGCACTGGGTTGTCGCCCTTTCATGCTGGTATGGGAGTTTTCACTCATATTTTTTACAAAATTCAGAAAAAATTATTGAACAGTTGCTGGTTTAAAGCAAAATGCCAAATGACTGAGAGGCCCTCTAAGTTTCTATAGGACAAAAGTACAGAATTTGATAGCTTTTTTTTTAAATCAACCTGGCAGTTGTAGCTTTGATGCTTTTATTAAAATCTTATGTAAAATATTTGTGAAAGTCATCATCTAATAACTAAGAAGTGGATTTTAGCGCAACCAAAATGCCTGCAAAAGGCTCGGTTTTTGCAATGACTAAATTGTAACATTGGAGGAATGTTTTATTTTCTTGATTGGTTCTTTAGCTTAAAAACAAAGAGTACATTTAAAAGAGACTACATTTCGATTTTTTAAATATTTTCCAAAATAATTTGAAATTTTTACATGTGAGCTAAAATTTTCACTTTCCAAATAAAAATATTATACTTCACAGTTTTCATTCTGTTCCACTGTTTGAATTTTAAACACAAATAGTAATTCCATGTAGTCATACAGATGACAGAATTAAAGTTCTGTTTATTCATCTTTACCATTCCAATGCTGTCATTGCTTATTTTGAATCTGCAGTTTGTTTTTATTTCTATTTTTTATTAACTCTATTGGGTTGAAATTAGTAAGATTATATAGGTTTCAAGTGTACAATTCTATGATACATCATCTGTATATTGCAGTGTGTGCCCACCACCCAAAGTCAAATCTTCTGTCACCATATATTTGACCCTTTACTACCCCTCCAATCCCCTTCCCTCTGGTAGCCACCATACTGTTGTCTGTGTCTATGAGTTTTTGTTTGTTTTTCCTGTTTGTTCATTTGTTGCTTTCAGTTTTATATCCCACATGTGAGTGAAATCATATGGTTCTTAATCTACAGTTTAAATACAGGACTGTATAACACTATAGGGGTTGTGAGGAAACTGTACACAAAATGCACCCTCATTATTCCAAATGTTATTAACTTGTGCTTGGAATAAGTGCTTATTCCTGAGTGGACTCTGTCAGGGGCCAAGTATATGTAACTGGGAGTACTCCAAATTAACAATATTTATCAAAGGTGAACAAATACAATATTTATTTGTAGACCACAATAGTTATCAAAGGTTAAGTTTAAAATGTGCTCATTTGAAGCTTAAGTATGTATTATTAAAAATCAACATTAACCATAGCAATTGTTTAGAACTTAGACCAACAAGAAATTTTGGGGGAAGAAGTATTTTACCATTGATATATTTTTCAAATTGCCAGCACATGGTGATAAAAAGCAGATGAACTTGAGTCAGTTTTATTTTGTGTATAAATTATCTTCAGAAAATATGTCCCCCTACTGGGTGTACCCAGAGTGTACTACTCCAAATGCCCTATCTTAGTTATGCCACTATTAATGAAAGATACTTTAATCATTTATTGAATTTGTGTTTCTGTTTCTTCAAATATTATTTTGCTTTCTATCTCTCTACTCTCTGTCTAGGTCTCCATGTACATTTATGTTGGACTTCTTGATATTATTCCACAGGCCCCTGTGGGTCTATTCAGCCCCCCTGTCCCCACAAAAATCTTTTTCTCTCTGTTCTTCAACTTGTATAATGTATCTTCAAGTTCACTGACTCTTTCATTGTCTCCATTTTGTTATTAAGACCAGTTGGTAAAATGCTTATATTTTAAGTATTGCATTTTTCAGTTCTACTTGATTCCTTTTTTACTTCTCTGTTAAGGATTTTTATGTAATTTCATTCATTATGGGAATATTTTCATTTACATTCTTAGCATAGTTATAATAGTTGCTTTAAAATTCTTGTCTACTAATTCTGACATCTGGGTCATCTCAAGGTTGGTTTCCACTGAGTGTTGAAATTGGTCAGATTTTCCTGTTTCTTTGCATGTCAACCAGGTTTGAATTATATCATAGGCATTGTTAGCAACATGTTGTAGATACTCTAAATTGTTTTATATTCCTCTGAAAAGTCCTGACTGTGCGTCTCTGTGTGTTTCAGCAGGCATTTGACTTGACTTATGCTGGGAAATTTGTCTCCCTGTAGTGAGTGGCAGCTCATATAATCTCAGGTCAGTTCTTCTTGCCTGCACTGGGCTGCTTAGAATCTGCCTTCAAGTGCATAGTTCAGGAGGAGTCAGCCAGAGATTAAGCCAGAAGTTATCCACAGATTTAGAGATACCCTCTCTTTCAATTTCTTCTTTTTAGAACTTCCGTCTCACTTTCTCCAAATTCTGTGGTTGCTCCAAATTCTGTCCTGTGGTTATTCAAGCCACTAAGGCTGCAGATTTCATATCACAGCTTTGGTTGCCCTGCACAATGCAGTTTGGAGCCTGTCTTCACAAAAGACATAAAAGTAGGAAACACCCATTGCTATCTCACTCTTCCAAGTGTCATGTCCTCTGCATTGTCTCCCTATTTTTGGTCCATCTTCAGTTTCAAATACATTTAAAAAAATTTTTTTCAGAGTTTACACTGGCTATAGCTGGGAGGATTTTTGCAATAGGAGCTACTTGGCTGCAATAACTCCTGTCTCTTTGAGGATCTCTATTTTCTTATTCCCTTACTCTCGTCATTCCAGCCTTACTTTTCTTCTTTCCTACCCTGTCACAGCAAATACTCTTGTTTATGTTACATATTTATTAGAGTCAGCTTCGTTACTGGTATAGGGTTTCAAGGCCTGTGTATTAGTTGTCTAGGGCAGCGATAACTAAATACCAAAGACTGGGTGGCTTAAGCAACAGAAATTTATTTTCACACAATTTTGATGGCTCTAAGTTCAAGAGCAAGGTGTTGGCAGGTACGGTTTCTTCTGAAGCCTTTCTCCTTTGCTTGCAGATGGCCATCTTCTCGCTGTGCCCTCACATGGCCTTTTTTCTGTGTGTATGCATCCCTGAGCCTCGCTGTCTCCTATGTCCCGACCTACCATAAGGGCCTCATTGTAACCTAATTACCTCTTTAAAGACCTTATCCCAATACAGTTACATGCTGAGGTACTGGAAGGTAGGGCTTCATTATAGGAATTGAAGGGGTGGCACAGTCAGATCATAACAGTTTGGCATCCCTTCCTCATGGTTGTGGTTTTTTGTTTCTTTTCAAACAGTATTTTCACATGATATTTTTAACTGTGTAGTGTTCATTTTTCCTGGAAAAGCCCCATCCAAGTGGCCCTATGCATGTCTGCATCTTATCTTCGTCTACCTTTTCTTTTCTCCTCTTCCTCCCAAACCTGTCCCCCTTAATATGGTAAGCTTTACTCAAGGTAAAGGCCCCAAACTGGGTCTCCTCAATCTGAAGGGGCCAGCTCAGAGCCTCAGGACTTCTGTGATGTTGGTTTGAACACTTTCCAAATCATGAGGAAGAGACTATGAGGCATCAAGCAATGATACTGCAAAAATTCAACTAAGAGTTAAGAAGCCCAGCTCTGGTAGACAGTGCAGAAGTTAAGAACCCTTGTTCTGTTAAATGAGGCTGGTGGTGGTTATAAAGAGGAGGGTGATGACTAAGTAACATTTATGCTTATTTCAATTTTTTAACTGTGAAGATTCAATGGCTCTCTGCTTTCTGCAACTAAACACATTCTAAACTCCTTGAGCTTGGTATTAAAATCTTTCTACAAATTAAATCCCATTTAGTTTTCATATATTTAAAATTACTCATACCCCACAGGAAAACTCAACTCCAACTCATCTGGATTGTTCATCCCTCAGATTTGCTCCTGCCTCTGTCCTTTGCGTATGCTGTGTTTTCAGTCAATATTCTCATTCTCCCCATCTACTGGAAATCCTTCTTCATCCTTCATAGCTTAGATAAAACCTTGCATCCTCCGTTGTGTTTCTACTTCCGTCCACAGTGAAATAAACCTCAGTGCCATCGCTGATGCTGTGAACCTCACGTCTCCATTTATAAAGGGGATTATCATCCCCATTTTGTGGGATTCCTTTGAGGGTCACAGATACTTTTAGAACAAAGCAAAATAACAACTACTGAATACTTTGTGCCACACGTTGTTCTACAGTCAGTAGAAGATCCAGGATTCAAATCCAGGAGGCTTCAGAGCCTGGATGCTGTTACTGAGCAAAAAAAAAAAAAAAAAAAAAAAAATGGCACTCAACTTGGCAATTGCTATTATTTCTACAATATACCATATATGGCCACTGACTTTCTTATTAATTCATTTCTTACTTTACTGAGATTTTTACCTCTTAGAGAACAGAGACTTGTCTTGCATTCTTTTCCTTCTATGGTATGTGTTTGCATAGGAGGCACTTAACTAATACTTGTTGAATAAATGAATAAGTGGTTCAACCAGTTACAGAGAGATTATTGACCTGATCTTGAAATCATTAGGCTTCACCTCTCACCCACATTCTTCTTGGGAAAAAACGTAATATTCATGTAGTGCCTGATTCTAGGTCAAATACAAATTCCTCCATGTGACAGAACTTCATATTGTCATTGTTCCCATGCACTCCTGAAGATAACATTCTCCCCCCCATTTTTATATATATATTTATATTTATTGTTGAAAGTATTATAGGAGCCCCCCCCCTTTTCCCCCACTGACCCCCTCCTCCCTGCTCCCACCCCCTCCTACCTTCCCCACACATTTGTCTGTGTCCATTGGCTGTGCATATATGTCTACAAGTTCTTCAGTTTATCTCTCCCCACCCCCAAGCTCCCTTTTCTCTGAGGTTTGTCAGTCTCATCACTACTTCCATGTCTCTGGATCTGTTTTGATCGTCAGCTTATTTTGTTCATTAGATTCCATAAATAAGTGAGATTATGTGGTACTTGTCTTTCTCTGCCTGGCTTATTTCACTCAGCATAATGCTCTCCAGGTCCCTCCATGCGCAGATAACATTCCTGATCACTGTACCAGGCTTCACATTCCCGCGAGCCTTTCCCATCAGGATCTGTTCGGTGGCTTCCTGTGGCTGCTGAGAAGTCCAAACCTAGTCCTGATCAGAGCAAGCAGAGATTCTGAAAGAAAACAAAGTTCTGATGCCCAGACAAATTCTAGATTCTGGATTTTATTGAAGCATGAACTGCTGAGCCAACAAACAGAATGTGCAGCAAAAACTTGCTGCAAACCAACTGTTGGGGATTTTTTTTTCCTTTCATATTTTAGAGTATCTAGGACTGGCTGACCATGGGCTAATTGGACTTCTATGTAATATTTAGCATTTCCAGTGTTTTTGGCATTGAAGCTACATATTTTGTTTCTTAAGAAGCAGTTTTCTTAACATACCTATCTTTGCTTCTCACCAGAAAATTTCTCAAGTTCTGGATAGGACGGTCTGTGTCCCTCAGTCCCTAAAGTCAGTTATTTGGTGACTTCTGTCTGTTGCCTCTTGGGACCAAACTGTGAAGTCAGGGCTACAAGCCCAGTCCTTTAAGTGGGACGTTAGAGTAATGTCTCCAAGGACCCTGGTTCTTCTCGCAGCCTGAGAATGGCATCAAGCCCCACAGTCACCTTCTCAAGCTGTGCTTTGAGAGCCAGGCTGGTTTTCCCCACTGTGCATGATAAATACATGTGTCACATATATTCTTCCAAAGCTGTTCTGTAGTATCAGGCACTCATTCGTAATTTCACCATAATAATTATAAGAATATTTTTTGCCTTTCGATTTTTAAATTTAAGTATCAGTTTCATACAGTAAAATACACAGATCTTGAGTGTACAGGTACAAGAGTTTTCCTTTTTTATGTTATTTTAAAAATCAGCTTTTCCCTGGCCGGGTGGCTAGTTGGTTGGAGTGTCACCCTGTACACCAAAAGGTTGAGTGTTTGATCCCTGGTCAGGGCACATACTGGAGGCAATCGATCGATGTTTCTCTCTCACATAGATGTTTCTCTCTCCCTCTCTCCCTCTCAAATCAGTAAAACATATCCTCAGGTTAGGATTTTAAAAATCAGCTTTATTGAGGTATAATTAACATAAAATACAATTCAGCAATTTAGAATGTACATTTCAGTGAGTTTTGACAAATGTATACAGTCATGTAACCATCACAACAATGAAACAGAACATTTCTTTCATGCCCTTTGCACTCAACCTCCTCCCTCCCAGCCCTGGCCTTTGGAGACCACTGATATATTTTCTGACACTATATTTTTGCCTTTTATAGAAATTGATATAAGTGAAATCATACAGTATTTAGTCTTTTGTATCTGCCCTATTTAATTAAACATAATGATTTTGATATGCACCCACAATATATACTTGGTACTCCACAGTATATTCCTCATAGTAACTATGTACTACTATTTTTTTATCCCTTAACTAGGCAATAGACATTTGAATTGTTTCAAGTTTTTGACTGTTATGAATAAAGCTGAAATGACTACATAAATGTAAGTCTTTTTGTGCACATATATTTTTATTTTCTCTTGGGTAAATACTTAAGAGTAAGCCTGGTGGTTCATATGGTAGGTGGATGTTTAACTGTTTAAGAAATCATCAAATTCTTTTCCAGAGTGACTGTACCATTCTGTAATCTCTCCAGAAACATATGAGGGTTCAGTCTGCTCTACCACAACCTCACCGATATTTGGTATTGCCTGTCTTGTTAACTTTAGCCGTTATAGTAAGTCTGTCGTTGTGATTTTAATTTTCAAGGAAATGACTAATTAATGACAGTAAACATCTTTACTTGTGCTTATATGCCATTCATATATCTTCTCTTGCCTTTTTTTAAAGATATATATATCCTCACCTGAGGGCACTTTTCCATTTATCTTCAGATAGAGTGGAAGGGAGGAAGGGAGACAGAGAGAGAGAGAGAGAGAGAGAGATGTCAGAGAGAGAGATGTCAGAGAGACATATCGATTGGTTGCCTCCCGCATGACCCTGACCAGGGCCTGAACCACAGCTGAAGTACGTGCCCTTGACCTGAATCGTCCACAGGCTGGTGCTCTAACCACTGAGCAAAACCGGCCAGGGCTCTTCTGCCCATTTTTAAGTTGTGTTATTTGTTTTCTTATTTAGCTATAAAAATTCTTTATATGTTCTGGATACGTTAATTATCAGGTTTTTTGTTGGTTTGTTTTGCACATATAGTGTCCTTTTTGTGACTTGCCTTTTCATTTTATTCGCAGAATCTTTTGGAGAACAGAATTTAAATTTCGATGAAATCCAATTTATTTATTTTTTCTTTTATGGGTTCGTGCTTTTGTCTTATCTAAGAAATCTTTACCTAACCAAAGGTCACAGAGATTTTCTCTTCCACAGTGTTATGGTTTTAGCTGCTTTGTTTAGACCATTGATCCATTTTCAGCCCATTTTTTTGGATGTGGTACAAGTTAATATGCTAGGCTTGTGTTTTTGCATATGGACATGCAATTGTTCCAGCAATGGCCTGGGCAGCACAGGAAGTGTCTCTGCTACTCAGTGAGCTGCAGCTGCACCTTCCCCAGGGAGATGTGAACTCCGGCTCTGGGGAGCGAGTCCCCCTCAAAGTGCCCTTACTTAGGAAGTTTCCCTTAGCCCTGGTGTACTGTCAGCATTCTTTGTACATCTTATAGTCACTGTTTTCTCGTGGCCTAGTATTTCTTTTTTTATTTTCTTTTTTTAATTACAGTTTACATTCAATATTATTTTGTATTAGTTTCAGGTGTACAGCATAGTGGTTAGACAGTCATATACTTTACACAGTGATCCCCTAGTATTATAAGTACCCACCTGGCACTGTACATCGTTATTACAGTATTATTGACTATATTCCCTATGCTGTAGTTTACATCCCCATGACTATTTTGTGACTACCAATCTGTAATTCTCAGTCCCTTCACCTTTTTTAACCCAGTCCTCCACCCCCTGCCCTCTGGCGACCATCAGTTTTTCCTCTGTATCTATGAGTCTGTTTCAATTTTCTTTGTTTGTTTATTTTGTTCTTTGGACTCCACATATAAGTGAAATCATATGGTATTTATCTTTCTCTGTATGACTTATTTCACTTAGCATAATACCCTCTAGGTCCAGCTATGCTGTTGCAAATGGTAAGATTTCTTTTTTTTTTTTTTTTTAAGTGGAGCAATGTTTCATTGTATATATGTACCACAACTTTTTTTTGGTTAATCTTTACCTGAGGATATTTTTCCATTGATTTTTAGAGAGAGTGGAAGGGAGGGAAGGAGGGGGAGAGAGAGAGAACGAGAGAGAGAAACATCAATGTGAGAGAGACACGTCAATTGGTTGCCTCCTGCACAACCCCAACCATGGATCAAACCCGCAACTCAGGTATGTGCCCTTGACCCAAATCAAACCCGAGACCCTTTGTGCCACGGGTGGACTCTCTAACCTCTGCGCCAAACCATTCTGGGCTGTACCACAACTTATTTACCCACTTGTCTATTGATGGGCACTTGGTGTATCGGGAGGACGCGCTAACCAGCTGAGCTACCGGTCAGGGTTCTTTTTCTTTTTCTTTTATTCTTGAGAGTGTTTTAATACTATTTATGAAAGTTCAAGAAATGGCCACATCAGATGGGGTAGTTCATCTCCAGGAGAGATGGACCAGATTCTCTACCAAATTTTCTAGTGTGTGTGGCACTCCTATCTCTTATTTACTGGAGACAGGGATGAAAGCTTAGATTATCACCCAGGCCCACTCTCAGAAAGCCCCTCAGACTTAAATTTTTCTCCATAATATGAGCTATAGTAGCAACCATTAGTTATTATCCATGATTATATTTGACAAGCATGGGCCTACTCTTGTCATTACCTTACACATTAGACCTAAAATCCTCCCAATAGCCTCGCAAGATGGGAATCATTATTCTTACTTTATAGGAAATTGGGAGGCTCACAGAAGTTGCAAAGCAGGCATGTCTGTCTCCAGACCTCATGCACTTGGTATTGTACACACCACCTCTTGTCTCTAGGTAGCTTGTCTGTGCATGTTCACTTCAGACCCGCTGGACAGTCTTGACATAATGCATGCTCAGTGCCTTTTGTAACATAGGTCTCCCTGGGTCAGATGTGTTACCTTAGGTCTGTTGGACTTGCCAAGTATCTGATGTAACCCACTCTATTTTTATATAGGTTTTTCTGATCCAATTTATGGTAATAATATTTTCCTCCAATTCCCTTTTCTTCTGAAAGAAGGGCTTGATTCACCAGACCTTCCACTTCTCCATGGTACTCTTAGAACTAGAGATAAGATCCCTAAAAGTTTTATAATTTTAGACATAAATTCAGAGATCAAGATACCACCTCCTTTCTAATTTGGGACAGTAAAACTACCTAAGATGCATTTGGTCTCTGATGTCAGCATCTCTTTCCACACATTTCCACACAGCCAAGTAGCCACATAATCTAGGTCAGTTATCATACAGTCTGTCTTAATGATAATAATTAACAAAAAGAAGTTTCCTAACTCATGACCTGCAAGTTTCCCTGGAAATATTTCTGCAGAAGAGGGTACTTCTTACCCAGTGACTCACAGGATTAGAGTCTCGCTTTGTCTTGTACTATACATATATGTACCTGATCCAATCTGATCAGATAAATCTCAGGTGTCAACCACAAGAGCTCCAACTTCCCCACAAGGGCTGCAGAAAGTTTACATTTCAAACTATGCTCTTCTTGGCTGTGAAATCTTTGCCCCATGGTTGAGAGATTTTTCAGAAATTCTCACACATATGAAACAGTTGCTGCCTCGATCTTAGCAGGACCTGGAAGATTTCAGGCCAGAGTCCATTTCGTTAGGTTAGCTTTTTCTTTGCAATGAAGAGGGTAGGCCATTAGGTATTCTAATGAGGGTCCAACTTGTACATTCCCATTAAAGATTAATTTGACTGCCTTGCAACATCTGTGTTCTGCTGACTCCTATCTGTTCCCCAGGCTGCAGGGCCAAACTCATTCATCATCACAGACAAGCACTTGGAAGCTACCCCTGGCTGTTGTGTCCGCATATCAGAGAAGGAGTCTACTCAGGCAGGGAGACTTCTGGAGTGGCCTGTCCCAGGGGCTCCCTCTCCTCAGAAGCCCTTCCCAGGTCTCCCCACTCACCTTTTGGGGCTGCGTTTTGTGAAGGCAACTGCACAGCTGAGTCCTTGGAAGCACAGCAAATGGAACATGCTGAAAGGTGGCTTTCCAGAGCCATTACAGCAACCCGGAGTCTGGAACACTTCTGCCATAGCTCCCTACCCAAAATAGCAATTGGTGAAACTTAACCTGAGCACTGTTGTCGAAAACAAGTGTGAGCATTTCAGTTAATGTTTGGAAGCCATCCCATCTGTGAGTGTGGGTTCACCCCGGGGCCCAGGGAAGGCTTTCAAGTGCCTGGCCACGTCCTGGGCCTCTGCCCTTAAGCTTTCCTTGCCTGTTGACAGAGTGATGCACGGTGCGCAGGGAACTCTTCCAAGTGTGCAGTTAAGAGAGTCTCCCAAGGAGCCGAGGGAAATCCATAGGCACTGGCAGTCTTCAGAGCCACAGCTCCACATACTGTCACCACTCCCCTCCAAAAAAAGGGCTCTCTGCATGGGCACAGACGACTGCTCTTTGTACCTCTTGCCTCCTGTGCCCAAATTTCCAGAGGCATAACCCTGACCTGCCAGCGACTGTGTATATTACAGCTAGCCCCCTGCCACAGGTGCAGGGAGCGTGAACTACACCCACACGTGTGACACACAGTGCACGTGAAGAAGTGTAGTCAGTGATGATACAGACAGCGTAGGAAGCTTCCTGACAGTTGAGGGGTCCAAGCCTTGGCTGGTAGATGTTAGGATCAGGAAGTCACACAGAGGGTCAGATGAGTCATTTTGAAAGGTTTCTTTGAGGACTCTTCCAACATTGAAATTCCACAGCTTACCAAGTTTCCAGTCAATAGCCCGTACTAGGTCGATCTGCACAGACACACACTTCCTGCAAATGTGTACATCAAGCTATTGACAAGGATATAGCACATGCATGCGTAGTCTTGGTGCCTCAGTGAAAGAGGAAACAAGCACAGAAGCCCTTTATGCACATTCGAATGAAGGGACTGGTTTGTGTACCAAGGTGTGTACACGGAGCAAGCCAGGGTTACTAAAGAGCCTTGAAAGCCTTCATATTGTAGTTTAAGTGATTTGATAATTCCTAAAACTAAAAAGCAAAATGTCATCTTGACACCCCTTTTCTATCTTCATTTTGTGGAACTGAATAAATGAAGAGCACCCTCTAAATGCAGTGGTCCTTGGGAAAAGTGAGAGAGAACTTGCTGAAGGCTATGCCGGGTGTATGGGCAAGGCAGGGAATGGGCGAGTGTGCTTTATGTCTCAGAGACATCGCTGTACTTGTGAAAACCCAGGAGGAAGAAGGGGAAGGGGCCGAGATCAGGACAGCCTTTCTTATTGCAACAGTCGTTAACACAGAGGGAAGGTAAGGGGTTGCCTCATAGACATAAGCACAGGCCGTGCCCTGGTCCAGTCCTCTCGTGCCCCTGCTTCTGCTAGGCTCCAGCTGATTTAACTGGGCCCACTCACTTTATTTACTGCCTCTTACTGTCTTTAAGTGAAGCTCGGGGCCTTTGTACCAGCACGGATCAGTGAGGGGGTGTTTGCTCCTTCCCTGCGTCAGATGGAAGAATGAGGAAGGTCCTCGGGGAGGCAAGAAGCAAAGGCAAATAGATAATTCTGTGGACACAGTTGAAGTCTCTCTAATATGACCTTGTTAGGAGCACTGAAGGAGGCAGCAGGTGTCCCTCTCACCCCAGAGGACTTTGGGGGGAAACTAACGAAGGCAGAGTTAATGGGCAGACACTTTGTGGACTGTGCTGACTCCGAACCTGGTTAGGAAGCATTGTGTCAACTGCCTAGATGTCTGCCTGTTCCTGCTGTGCGGTACGTATCAGCAAGGGGCTGCAGTGAAAATCAAGGAGCCCTTACCACGCCTACCTGGTAAGCTTGTGAGAGGCCTGTTCACCAGTTATAAAACTCAAAATGCTATGAACTATTGTTAATGTTTATCACTTAACTTTTCAAGTGACTCTGGAAGCCCTGGTTAATATATTATACCAAATAATCTTAAATGCAGCTATAATGAAAACACTGATACAATAAATTATTTAAAAATTGAGCATTTACTGCCTTGGACGGTTTTGCTCAGCGGTTAGAGCGTGGGCCCATGGACCAAAGAGTCGCGGGTTTGATTCTGCTCAAGGCACGGACCTCGGTTGTGGTCTGTCCCTGGCCCTGGTCGGGTTGTTCGGGAGGCAACCAGTCGATGTGGCTCTATCACATCGATGTTTCTCTCTGTCTCTCTCTCTCTACCTCCCTCCCACTCTATCTGATGATAAATGGAAAAATATCCTCGAGTGAGGAATAAAAAAATAAAAAAAATTCAGCATTTACTAATTATTCTTTGTTCTGGCCAAATCTAGACACTGGATTTGTCTGAGTAACAAAACAGCTTCATCGATTGTCCGCAGTTGCCCTAAACAATGATATTGGAGCGCATTTAATGACAAGTGTAATTAATATCAATAGTGGTATCTCCCATTTATTCTGCCAGGCACTTTAAAACTATATCTAATTCTCAAACAGCCCTGCCATTGTTACTACCCATTTTACAAAGAAGAATTCTGAAATACAGAGAGGTAAAGGGCCTTGACCAGTGTCCCACAGCTAGTAAACTGGGGAGCCATACCCCCTTCTATATTACTTTCCTCACCTCCTACTAACATTTCTTGAATAAAAAAATAATCTAAATAGGATTTGTGTACAAGCACCATTGGGTAGAGATGGCGACTTAACGTAAGGAACAAACTCCGACCTCATCATCCTGGGATAGGCTGAGGAGCTCTCGGCTGCACCATCACTCAGCAGAAATGTTGAGGAAGAGGTGGCAACACTGTGGCAACTGTGACCTTTTCCAGAGCACTGAGTGTATAGTATTCTGTCTGCTCTCTCTCCTTGACCACAGCAAAGGCTAGAGAGAAACATACTTGAGTTCCAAGAGAAGGATTTCCTGGGCTGCTGATGGTCTTGTATAGAGTCTCAACAAATTCTCCTGAAACAAGGAAGACCATAGGCCAGTCCACAGAGGGAGATAAGGCCCTTGTTGTTGCAAAAGCTCAAGGTCACATTTGTCATGCAGTATATGATTTGGGATTCAAGTTGATCTAAATGCTTAGTTATCTAAGGCCTTGTTACTTAAAGTGTGGTCTGTGGACCAGCAGCCCCAGCCTCACTTGGGAACATATTAAAAATGCAGAATCTCAGGCCCTACTCAAACCCACTGAGTAAGAATCTCTAGTTTAACAGATCCTCAGTTTCCTTACATGGACGTTGAAGTGTAAGAAGCATTACTCTAAGAGGCAGTCCTACATGAAGAGTCTAAAATGCTGAACTCTGAGATAGACAGGTTACTTGGCAGGAACGCAGCTGAAATGGTTTTATATTATTTAAAGACAGGAACTGATAAAAGGGCAAAAGGGCATTTTTAGCAAATTTAGCCCCTGAAAAATGTCCTGACTCACATCTTGTAAGGATCAACACATCTTTAAGTGGTTCGGGCATCAGCAGCTCTAAATTTTACAGCCTAGATATAGTTTCAGAATGATTTGTAGAGTATTCATGGAAGGGCAATAATTCTTGCTTCACTGGTCTCATATCTGGCTCTGAATTTCCTGATTTTCTTGGGATTTAAATTTTATTAGCAGTGTTATAGTTAGAAATTTATAAAGGTCTTTGCATGAATTTTTCTTAAGGAATAATAAGTACAAAATTTAGTGCAAAGAATCCATGTTTTATATTTTAAATGATATGGTAACTTGAAAGCTACAAGGTAGTCCAGTTGGTGTGGCTCAGTGGGTGAGCATCGACCCATGCACCAAGAGGTCGCCAGTTCGATTCCCGGTCAGGACACATGCCTAGGTTGTGGGCCCGATCCCCAGTGGGGGACATGCAGGAGGTGGCCAATCGATGTTCTGTCTCATGGATGTTTCTATCTCTCTCTCCCTCTCACTTCCTCTCTCTCTAAAATCAATAAAGGAAAAAAAAGTAAAAAAAAAAAAAAAAAAGCTACAAGGTAAATCTCAAGGGGGTAAGGAGACGAATTCTTTTACAGAATCTACCTGTTTATAAGCATAAATAGCTGTCAGAAACATTGAGACCCATCCAGCCATCACTAACCTAGGAATGCCCATTTTGGGGACCCTTGGTGAGGCAATGTGGAGAGCATCAAATAGAAGTAAATGTCCAGTCCCCTAACAGCTCACCAACTACAGGAGATGAAATCACACAGGTGGGTCTTGTGAGAAGGAAAGGCGTAAGCCAGTAAAAATCTTCACCACATTAGAAAAGGATAAAAACATATGATGGGAAGGTAAGAGGGAGGGTTTTAAAAAGGAGGTTAGAGAAGAGAAGGAGGAGAATGAAGAGAAAAGGAAGTAGGGAAGGGAAACAAAGGAATAAAGACAGGTGTGATTACTTCGAACTAGGACTGTGGTAAGCCTTTTAATATACATTATCTCAAATCATTACAAATGATGAAATTGAGGCCTAGCCCTGGCCGGCACATCTCAGCGGTTAGAGCGTCAGTCTGTGCACCAAAGGGTCATGGGTTCGATTCCCAGTCAAGGGCATGTACCTAGGTTGCAGGTTGTCTCTGGCCCTGGTTGGGGCTCATTCAGGAGTTCAGGAGGCAACCAATTGATGTGTCTCTCTCACATCAATGTTTCTCTCTCCTCTCTCTCTCTTCCCCCTCAACCTCCCCCGTCTTTTACACTCTCTTTTTTAAAAAAGTCAATGGAAAAAATATCCTCAGGTGAGGATTAACACCAACAACAAAAAATAGAGGCCTAGGGTTTTAATAATTTTTCCAAAGTCAAACAGCTAGTAAGTCCTTGTTCAGAATTGTAACCTAGATTTACAAATGCAGTGTTTTCTGAATGCGTACTGATTACAGAATCACAGAACTACTGCATTTTCAAACTGAAAAGAACCTTAGAGAGCAGAGCATTGAAAATCGGAGACGCCTAGAATTCAAGTGGCTGGTGCTTTGAAATGACTGGCTGTCAGGGATCTGTCCAAGACCACACAGTAGGCAGTAGCAGCAAGAAAGAGTCAGAGCCGATTTGGAACCTATCACTATACTCAGGAGGAGGGTATTTTGCAGAGAGCATAATTGTTGAGTGATATGGTCACCGCTCACCTGGTTTAGGACAGTGTGCTCTGAAGTTCAGTAAACCGGATTCCACGTGATTGAAACCAACCTAGGATTTGCAGGTGTCCAAAATTAGCCACTCCTAAAACTTGTCCAGAGGGAATTGGCTTACCCAAAGTCAAATATGACTTCCTGTTTTTAAGAAAGAAGGCTTAAACTGCTTGTTAAAAAGGCTCATTGAATTTCTTGGCCAAGATATAGCTTTTTGAAAAAAAGAGAGTCTATTTTGATGATATAAGTGTAATTGAATCAGAACCATATGGATTGCACCCCACCCCCTTTAAACTACACATGAATTAGAAATTAAATGTTCATTTTCCTCCAAGTAATTAATGACTCAAGTGATTAAATATGATACTGGCCTTAATCACCATACTGAGCTCAACTAGCTCCATTTCGCAGGAATCGAGACCCTCACTGAATCCCGCTCAGACAGCTCACACACACTCCTGTTTGTCTTAGGTTAGTTTCCTTTGTTCTCCCCCAATAAAGCCTCCTCTCCGATCGAAGCACAGGCATCCTGCTCACGATGCAATGCCTCCGCTCCAACTCCTTTCCTGGAGATGGGCCCTAAGCGGGGAGGAAGCACAGGCTCCCTCTGTTCTGACTCCTGACTGGTGTGAGTTTGGGGGAAGGAGGCAGAAGGCGGGGCTCTGGGACGCTTTGGGGAGGTGGGCACAGTCCGACTGCAGTACCTCTCCGCTCTTCATCGTTCACAGGGCTGTAGTCCCGGGAAAGCGTCCCTCTCAGCCAACCTGGCTTCAAGGGTTTCTCAGTCGCCTCCCGGCCAGTCTAGCTCAGTCTTCCCACTTGACTCCTTACCTCGCATGTCTCAGAGGAATGAAGGTGGGTGCTCTCCCTCAGCACTGTCATTTCATGTTTGCCCACCCCTTCCGATTAGGGCATCGATATCTGCTGAGCTCCCACCTCTTTGCCAGATTCCACACAAGACGTTTTACTCACAGCTACCCTTGTAGACAAGACAGGGTTATTACCCTCACTGAATGGAGGAGGAAACTAAGAGGTGGAGTGACGTGCTCAAAGCCACACTGGAAAGTGGCGGGGCGGGGCCTCAGACCCAGTTCCAGGGACCCCAGTGCCTGCTGGCTCCGCACCAGCGCCACACTCTCCTAGTCACTGGTGCAGACTCACCAGCGCCTGGCCCAGAGGGCCACTAGCTCTAGCCCTTCTTTTCTGCTGCTGGTTTATTTCAACTAATTTTGCTGGGGTAACAGTGGTCAGGAGGGTCATGTGGGTTTCAAGTGTACATTTCTCTGACACATGATCTGTATATTGCATTGTGTGCCCACCACCCAAAGTCAGATCACATTCTGTCACCATGTATTATATTTGGCCCCCTTTACTACCCCTCCAACCCCCTTCCCTCTGGTAACCACCATACTGTTGTCTGTGTCAATGACTTTCGGTTTTATAACCCACATATGAGTGAAATCATGATGCTTAGCTTTTTCTGACTGACTTGTTTGCTCAGCATAATATTCTCAAGGTCCAGCCTTGTTGTTGCAAATGGCAGTATTTCATCTTTCCTTATGGCTGAGTAGTATCCCATAGCATATGTATAGCACATTTTCTTTGTCCAGTCCTCTATCAAAGGACACTTTGGTTGTCTCCATATCTTGGCCACCGTGAATAATGCTGCAATGAACGCAGAGGTGCACATGTCTTTGTGAATAAATGTTCTCAAGTTTACTGGGTAGATACCCTGAAGAGGGATTGCTGGGTCATATGGTAACTCTATTCTTAATTTTTTGAGGGACCTCCATACCACTTTACATTCCCACAGCAGGGAATGAGCATTCCTTGTTCTCCACAGCCTCTCTAACACTTGCTATTACCTGTCTTGTTGATAATAGCCATTCTAACAGGTGTGAGGTGGTAACTCGTTATAGTTTTGGTTTACATTTCCCTGATGGGTAGTGAAGTTGAGCATCTTTTCATATATCTGTTGGCGGTTTGTATGTCTTCTTGGGAGAAGTGTCTGTCCAGGTCCTCTGTTCATTTTCTAATTGGATTGTTTGTTTGTTTGGTGTTGAATTGTATGCGTTCTTCATATTTTTGGATATTAACCTCTTGTCAGAGCTGTTATTTGCAAATATCATCTTCCATTCAATAGGCTGCCTTTTTTTAAATTGTCAGTTTCTTTCACTGTGAAGAAGCTTTTTAGTTTGATATAGCCCCATTCAGTTATTTTTGCCTTTATTTCCCTTGCCTTTAGGGTCAAATTCATAAAATATTCTCTGTGACCCAAGTCCGTGAGTTTAGTACCTATGTTTTCTTCTATGTAATTTATTGTTTCAGATCTTATATTTAAGTCTTTGATCCATTTTGAATTAATTTTTGTATATGGGGACAAACTGTAATCTTTCATTCTTTTGCATGTGGCTTTCCAGTTTTCCCAGCACTAGTTATTAAAGAGACTTTCTTTTCTCCATTGTGTGTTTTTGGCTCCTTTGTCAAAAATTATTTGCCCATATACATGTAGTTTTATTTCTGGGCTCTCAGTTCCATTGGTCAGTGTGTCTGTTTTTCTGCCAGTCCCATGCTGTTTTGATTAGCATAGCTCTGTAGTATAATTAGAGGTATAAAGATGACCAAAGAGATGGGCTGGGGTCACTGCTGCTATGGAGGAAAACAGTCATAAACTTTTTATAGACTCCTCTACCCAAACCCCACCCAGAGAATCAAGAAGCTGTGGGAAACCATCTTCTTTTGACACAATTTCTGTCTGCAAAATTTACAATTTTGAAAGACAAAATTAAAGATTATGCATGTATTATTGTATGGGCTTATAATCTTGAATTACTATATGTTGAAATTTAAGATAATGATAGAATCCTATATATGTTTGTAATCATGCTTTCAAAATTCACAGTATCCCACAGATACAACCAGTGTACTGGCACACTACCCACCTGCACATGTATACGTTACTCTATTGAAATACTTGCACAAAGAAAAATCACACATTTTTATACAGTTCACTCCCTTGTAAACAAACACACCCACATAAACACATGGAAACAATATGCTAACACATACAAAGAGATTTGCAAATGTATTCACAAATAAATCTGTGAAAAGTGGAAAAATCGCATGCTCACTTACCCTTCCCTCTCGCTCTTCTCTCCTCCTCCCTTCTCCCCTCCCCCCCAACACACACACACACACACACACACACACACACACACACACACAACCCCAACACCTTTCAACAAATACATTTTTCAAATTCAAATACTGAGCAGAAGAAACTCTTTGGATTCAAAATACATTCTCCTATAGGCCTAAAGAACTAGAAGTCTCTTTATAAGTCAACTCTCTGACCACCCCAGGCGTGTTGCAGGGCCCCATCTGTAACATTCTTGCTTTCGTAAGGAAACTCTCTGTTTAGTCTAACCCTTAAGAATCCTTCCCAAACTCTCACACCTGCTACCTGTTCTCCAATGCGATGTTTCTGGGAAAATCCTGCCTCTTTTCTTCTGCTGCTGCTGCTTCTCTTCTCCCTTCTCCTCCTTTTTAGTGGTGATTGTGGACAATCACAGAAAAGAAAATTCTAAGGGGACAACTCTTAGATTCATTCAAGAACCTTTACGAAGCACCCTCTGTAAACCTTGGTGAGAATGGGATATGTAAGTCTGAGTAGTAGTTTCAAACTTCAGAGGGTAATGGGAGAAGCAGGGCCAGATGCAGCCATTCGTGATCACGTGAAGCTCAGTTTCAGCGAGTTGTGAAAAAGGGGGTGGGGGCGCTAGAGAGAAAGGAGAAGGTGTGAGCTGCTGTGCCTGGGGAGGGAGGAAGGTCTTTGCAGAATAGGCAGCATCTGAACTGAGTCTTGGAAAACCAGCGGCTGTTACCAGGGGAGAGGAATTAGCAGTGCTTTCGAAGCAGTCAACAGCACAGCACAGGCACCGAGAGAGGGAACGCACCCTGTGCCAGGACGCGTGAAGCAGTTCAGTGTGGTCGGGGTGATGGGGTGAGGACTTCAGAGGGTGTGGCAAGGGATCAGACTGGACTTGGAGGTAGAAGACAAGAACTAAGGAGTTTGGACTTTTCAGTGTTGCATGCAGTGAGCACCAGTCCAGGGCTTTATGCAGGATGGTCGTCTGATGAGATGAGATTTGAGTTCAGGAAAGATAACTCTTTCTTCAGTGAAGAAGATGGAGAGACCAAAGGCAAAAGGACCAGTTGGAAGATTTTTGTGATGTGTCTGACAGTGGAGCAGAGGTATCGTGGCCACCATTAAGAGAAGTTACCACGAGACTGGAGAGTGAGGCGGGCAGCTCCATGGAACATCACAGGCTTTATTGTAGGGTACGGTACTTATGGCAATAGTATTGGAGTGGACAGCAGTGCCGCAGTCTGCACAGCTAATCTGTGCTACCAGACAGCTGTTACATGTTTTATTGTATGGCGAAGGTACTCATGATTGACAAGACAAAGGGACAAAGAATGCAGTACGAGCCGGGAACCACATGTCCTGGTGGTCTTGTGATGGATGATCAGAATTGACACCAATGCCAGTTTGAGAGTCATCTTGGTTGCCATGCCATTCTGGCCATTACTGACAAGAAACTTTATGGCTACATTATGTAAGTTCAAAGAACAAAGGTAATTATTAACTTTAAGGTGTTGGTATGCTGGCTGAGAATAGTTAGGTTAGGCAGAGTTCACAGCATGAAAAACTTGAACAGAACGAAATCTGGGGTACAAAGATGGAGTCAGTCTTGTTCACATCAACATCTCTATACCGTGATATCAGAGAGAGAGGTAGGGGTCTGTGAACCATTTACTTACATGTCCAAGTCAGAAACGTGTCTCCTTCAAGCTCTTCCATTCATCCTCCCTTCTTTCATCACCCCGTCCTATCTATTTATTACCAATATCTTCATGAGTCTACTTCGTAAATTCTCCTGAAATACTTGCTTCTTTGACATCCTAGATTGTTAACAGCCCCCCCCCCCCCCACACACACACACAGAATTTCAGACTAATGTGGTCGGTTCTCTTCCGTGCCTAAAATTATTAAATGGCGTCCCCTTGCCTTAAAGTCCAAACCCATCAGTAAGAGAAGCAAGACCCTGCCCACCTCTCTAGCCCCATTTCTAACTGCTTACTCCTCCAACTGTATCAACCAGGGGTACAGTTGGTGCTCTTTCTCGCTCACTATACACTGTCTTCTGCTTCCTGTTACACATGCTGTTTCTTTGGCCTAGAATGGCATCCCTTCAGCCGCCTGTCTGATAAATTCCTCCTTCAAGACAGAACATGCATCACTGCTTCAGGGGAATTTGCTTCAACAGGATGTTGGAGACCAGCTAGTCTAAGGGTTCTCTCTCTCTTTCTCTCTCCCTCTTCCATAATGCCCTTCGTTCAAATCGAAATTCACTGCTGAAATTCATTGTACGGGGAAAAGCAAAGCTGCTCCACTGTGCAGCAGCACCAAGACAAAATCCCTATGGGTGCCATGGAGGCCAGTGTCTCAAACCATTCTTCTGTTCCCACACGCTCCACGTGAAGAGAGGCTCCTTTGCAGAGCCCCTGTCCACTGGGCGTGGATAGGATCCGTGCTGACTGTGCTTCCTGGTGGGACCTGAAGACATCCCAGCACACCTCAGCATAGGCTCTGCTCCCGTTCGGAACCTGGGAGCTGGGATCCCTTCTTTAGGCCCGTTCCCTCTCCCCACACCATTCCACTTCCCTGCTTTGTTTGTGGGCACACCTGTGTTCCTCACTAGATACATCTTTGTCGTCTTATTCCAACGTATTGATTCGGTATTTCCCACACATACTGCTCTAAAATGTTAATACATAGATTTTATTAAACACAGGTTCACAGAAATTAAGGAATATTCTCTGTTTGTAAAATACAGGGTCAAACCCTCAGTTCCTGGCACCGATTGGATGTCTAATAAATGTATGATATATGAATGCACAATTGGATTGCGTGAATGAATAAATAAACCTGGTGATAATGTATATGAATGTACCTTGTAAACCATAAACTACTTCACAAATACAAGTTCTTATACGGGTTTTGTGGTTATTTTCTGGCTCTCCCAATCTGTTGCACACTTACTGAATTTTGGCAAGTTGAAGGAACGCGCAGGAGGAAAGCCGTGGCATGTGCCCCAGGGGAGGCTGTGAAGGCAGGCACAGAGAGATAAATCTGAGGGGTGTCCAGAGCCCGTGGGCCTGAAACAGAGAGCTCCCTGACTACTCACAGTTCAGTCCTCACCCTCGAATTTCCAATCATCAGCAGTGAGCAAACATGAATGTTTTAAGCAGCTCATAAATCTTCCTGGAGCCTGGGTGCTGAATAAGTCCTAGGAAAGTGGTAATGGTGGAAACAGGATCTCTTCTCTGGAAGTAGTTCCTTTCAGTGCCAGCTTTTGCCCCTATTAGCTGCTAACACAAATACCCCAGCTGCCTCAGTGAGGCTCCCATTCCAATGAAACAGAACAAATGCAGGAATAGAGACCAGAAAAGCTTTCCTGTCATCCCTGAGTTTCCCAAGTGGGGACCCCCTCCATGGGTGATGCCACCCCCTTCACGGGTTCTCATTTTGGGGATCTGTCCCTGAGGTCTGGCAACCCACAAGGACATAGTTTCCAGACTGAAAGAACAGACCAGAGTTGTTCAGCTTCTGCTCAGTAATCCAGAATGAAGAAGCGAAAAAACAAACCCACAAAGAAAGGTTATAATAAAGTTGACTGGAATCTAACCTGAATTCACATGAAGCAGATTTCTCTTACTACAGTTGGATGAGGGGGGAAACACCAAAATGTTGTTTAAAACATTTTCCTGGCTTGTGATTGTGTCCAGGAGGTCAATGATTCTCAAAGTAGCACAAAGCTACAGGGCCACAATCTAAGCAGAGCTAGACCTTCTCTTTTCTCTTGTCACCCACTTTACGCACCGGTTTTAATAGCTGTCCGTGTATTGTAATTTTTTTTTAATTCTCAACCAAAGATATTTTTCCATTTTATCTTCAGGTGGAGGGGGAGGGGGAGAGAGAGAGAGAAAAACATCGATGTGAGAGAGAGAGACATCAGTTGGTTGCCTCCCGCACGAAGCGCAGCCGAGGTACGTGCCCTTGACTGGAATCAAACCCGTGACTCTTTGGTCCATGGGCCGATGCTCTAACTGCTGAGCCAAACCGGCCATGGCCCATGTATTGTAAGTTTAGTAGCTATCCATGTATTGTGATTTTTCTCTACGTGCCTGTCCAAGACGGAAAAGACTACATCTTGTTATCCTTTATTGACTGGATTGATAGCCACTAACATATGGTAAGTCTAATAAGGACTTTTCCCAATACATGTTTGATATGGATCCTATTGATTTGTTTAACGTTTATTGCCAAGATGTGATTTTTACTAAGTACAAGTTTAAAGAAACTGCACTTGCTTTGGTTGAACCCAGAGTAGCATCAGATGAGAAGTGTTGGTAGGTGTGATAGATCCCGTGCCCACAGCATTCAATACTCAGCGTTGGATTGACCCACCTCGGGGCAAATCCTTCCCCTGGGCCAACCTGTGGCTAGGGCATAGGGTCCGAGAGTTATAAACATGGCCTGAGGTGGTAGGTGGGAGTACTTTTCAGGGATGGGTAGTGGAGGGCTCTGTGACAACTCAAATAGTGTTAACTACAGATCTCAAACCGTATGTATACGTGGGTCTTAGAACTTCATGCAGTTTGCTTAGCTGAGATTGTGTGTGTGTGTGTGTGTGTGTGTGAGATACTATTTTTTTAATGTTTTACTGAATCTCCATACAAAATCAGCATCTTGCTCCCTCATTGTTACTATATTGTCTTGTAACCACTTTGAACACAACCATTAGCAAACTGTAGTGCAAACATTTATTTATAGATTTTTCTCCGCCATGAGACTGTGATCTCAAGAATTTATGCATCTCTGTCTTACCCGTACACCTCGTTCCTAGCACAGTGCCTGGGAGATACAGTAATAAATAAGACGGAGCCTTTCCTCACATTGCTTGTAATTTAGTGGGGAGGCCAGATTGGTTAAAAAAAAAGTGAAGTATAATCTAAATGAGTTAAAATAGAAGAAAATACAATGGGATTTCAGAAAAGGAAAGTCAATTCAGACTTGTTCAATCTAGGAAGGAAGTAGCTTTTAATCTGGGTTTGTACGGAAGGGTAGGATTTCAACAGACTTGGAGCCATTTACGTTTCTACCAAGATGCATTATTTCAGCCGAGGAAACCTGCTCTCCTGAGGAGCATCCGGCCTGCTCTGAAGGCCCTTGTATGGAGGCAATGTTACCAGTCGGAGGAACTGCCTGTTCATTAAGGGCGAATTAAAGCCAGCCACCTCTCCCGAAGCCCCCTGTTGGGAATCACCTTTATTTGCTGTTGCTGGTAAAGCGATCTTGTCAGGTTGTTTGGGCCTTTAACGTGTCTGATCTTTACAGTTGTGTTTTCGGGCAGGAAATGGCCAGACCCCACCCTGAGCGCTCTGTCTTTTTTAACAAAAAGCAAAATCCATCATTTCAACAATGAATCTCTTTTCTCGGTTTAAAGGAACATTTAAAAACAGAAAATACATATAAGAAGCTAAAAAAAAAAACCACACACACAACAAAACCCCAGTTACTTGCAAAAATCTGGCTTTACTGAAAATTAGTCATAAGGAAAACAGACCCATTTAAACTTCAGTTCTAGAAATTAATGGAAAGCTTTATATTTATGGGTAAGCAAAATTGTGACTCTAACCTGGCCTATGAATGGAAGCAAAAAGGGCTTTGGTGCTTGAGGACATGGACCTTCTGGAGTGGGGAGGGAGGGGAGGGGAGAAGGCAAGGGTCACTGCAGTTCTGGGAAAAGCTAACCAGAAAATGCTCATTAGTGTGGTTCTGTCTCTGTTCGAGCATTCTGGCTGGATGCAGGTTGGAAAGTAAGGTTACACATTCATGAAAATAGAATTTGAGAATTTAACCCCAGTATTATAACTTGCCACTTACTTGCCTAGGATAAAGAAAAGAAGAAATAACCAAGCTGCAAGAAAAATATAAAACCTTCCCTGGAGGCACCACGATTTTAGAAAAATGAGAAATCTCACATTTTAAGAAACTGAGTAATGACATCAGTATATATATCATGATGCAAATTTTGGGTGAAACTGGCCTTTAGAAATTAATCTGGTTTTCTACTTCCCAATAGTATAGCCTCTAAGAAGACTTAATTGCCTAAATACTTTGACTATTTTATTAACACTGCCTTTGGGAAGAAGTATGTGAATTGCACCATAATTCAATTTTTTTAAAAAAAGAAGTAGATTTTCTATGCTATTATGAAAGCTGACCCAGTATATCCTAGTCTTATTAGTTATTTAATTATATAGTGTGATGAAAGAGTGTTAAAAATCAATGGAATATGAATGCAAAAGGGTTTGGTTTTTTTTTGTTTTTGCCCTACAAGAAATTGTATTAATAATTAACTACTTCGCAAAGATTCAATATAGTTACATCATAAAAAAATTGCTGTTGGCCCTGGCCGGTGTTCCTCAGTGGTTAGAGCATCAGCCCATGCACTGAAGGGTCACGGGTTTGATTCCTGGTCAGGGCACATACCTAGGTTGCAGGTTCAAACTCAGCCCTGGTTGGGGAGCATGCGGGAAGCAACCAGTTGATGTGTCTCTCTCACATCGATGTTTTTCTCTCACATCGGTATTTCTCTCTCTCTTCACTCCCCCTCACCCCCTTCTGTTCCCTCTTTCCCTCCTTTCCACTCTCTTAAAAAATCAATGGAGAAAATATCCTCTGGTGAGGATTAACAACAACAAAAAAATGCTGTGGGCAAGAGAATGTGGAAGATGGAGGACACTTTTATAAAAACACAGGCTTCTGCACTCAGATTACTTTAAAGTATCCTTAGATTCTTACTACATTTCATAGAAATAATAAAAGGAAATGAGAGATGCCACTTTTTGGTGACACAGAACGCATATTCAGGGATTCATACTTAAAGAAAATGCCTTGTCCCTGCATCAAAAGATTGGTGTATAAATAGTCATTCACATGCTTTAAGTTTTAATAAAATGCGCAAAGTATGTATGTATCATTTTTATGATTTCTCACTGGTGTGTTTGACCAACAGATTAACTTACTGGTCCTAACTGCATTGGATAAAGATGACTTTTAGTGTACTACTTTATATAGCAGTTAATAAATTTGGGGATGCTTCTCATTTCTTAAGGTGGTACAGACCAGACTTTAAAGTATTTGGGGGGGAGGGAAAGATGATGAACTAAAAGGCCACTCAGAAGCAATAAGGTATTTATGCCTTAAGTTCACTATGATAATGCAATCTCTTAGAACTGTTTCTGGAGGGAAAACACCCCACAACTAAATGGATCATGTAATACACATCAGCTTGGACCGTATTCCAACTCTCCTCTGTTTTAGGTGAAGACAGCAGTGTCCTGACCATTCCTCTGCCTTTCCTCACTCCCCATCCTACGCCAACTACGCCTTTTCTTGTTAAAATCCCTTCGCTCATTTCACCAGCCCCCACCCATGTGCCTGTTATTTCACATTGAAAAGTTATTAAAATTTACATTCTGATCTATAAACATGAAATATTTGGTGTTTCATCTATAAAGCAATTCTAAAAGTTAAAAACCAACAGATAATAATATATGTGACTAATACCCCTTATAAACTGTAGGGTTGCCAAATTCAGCAAATAAAATTACAAGATGCCCAACTAAATTTGAATTTCAGATAAACAACAAATACGTATTTAGTATAAGTATGTTCTGGGCGATACATGGGACATACTTATACTAGAAGATTGTTGTTTATAGGTAATGTCCTATGCAAGGATTATATCTCTCCGTGGATCTAATGCCATGGTCCCTGGGCCACTTACAAGAGAATATTCCTAGATTCAAAGTTAAGTAGATAATCCTTTCCTAAACAGCATCAATTATTTAAACCCAAGTAGTTTTCTTATCTAAAATCAATCCAAGTAGACAAAAAGTATTTTTCAGGACTCGGCATTATCATATTCTTATTCTCTTGGGCCATTCTGAAATCATGTGATAGGTTTTGACAATTTATCTTAAAAATGAAGAGATTAGACAACTTGTGTGTTTTTTCACAAACACATTTTTGTGGGTTTTTTCACCCCAAAATACCAGTTGAAGTGGTGTTTTGCACACATCACCTGTTCAGGAGTAGCCGCTCTGCTCACAGCCCGGCCCTGGCTTCCCATTGCGCTTCACAGGAAGCACAGAATGCAGTTAGCGGTCCGCCAGGCGACGCATGATCTGGCCCCTTTCTCCTCTTCAGTCACGCTTGGTGGCACTATGTCCGTTTTGCTCATGTTCTTCATACTGTTTTTGTTGTTTCTGAAAACTCAGTCTCCTTGCCCTGGCCGGTTTGGCCCAGCAGTTAGAGCGTTGGCCTGCGGTCCAGAGAAAACTCAGTCTCCTCAGCACCATCAAAAATAGATTGTCCCTCTGCCCAAAATGTCACCCTACCCCATTGCTACTCCTCTTCATTTCACTAAGTACTACTCATCCTTCACCTCTCAGCCCGAACGTAACTACCCAAGAGATTCTTTTTGCTTCATGTCACATATATGTATGGATCTGTATGATTCTTGACGATTGTCCTCCCCAGCAGAGAGACTGCAGCCTCCGTGAAGCACCACGCACCACACCTCCGTGGTTCCCTGCCGTATGCTGACCTCTTAGCGTGGCGTCTGGTGTATAGTAAACATTATGTAAATATTTGTTCAGTAAATAGATAGATGGATGAATAAGTAAAGAATGGTTATAGGATAAGGGTAGTATTATCTTCATCATCATTTTACAAATTAGAAAAACTAAGTTTTGGAGAAATTAAATAACTTGTTTACTTAGTTCATGAGTGGGAGTCAGAATTGAAATTCACATCTGTGCATTGTCTATTTTTTTTCCTATTACTGCTACTCTCTAAAGTCCCTTCACATTCCAACAACCCATGATTATATGATCTATAATCTTCATAAGACTATACGTAGAGAAAATAATGGTATTACTTGGTTTTCATGGAACTGTTTTTTCAGACATTAAGCCCTGCGTCTTGGAGGAATTGCGGGGGAGTGGGAATGGCTGTGGTTTGGGGAAAGGGAGGGGCAGGCGGAGCCACACAGCCACCAGAGACAGCACCTGGAACAGAAGAGAGTTTTTGCCCACACACTGAGTATCTGGCTTCCAGATGGGTCTTGGGCACACACTTGTTTTTGTAATTTTCCCCCTCCTCCTCATTTCTTTATTTGCCACGCCCCTTTCAGAGGAATTTAAGGATGGGCTTTGTGCTGCCTTGCCTCCTTTTTCCTTCTTCAACACCACCCTCTCTTTCTCTTCCACCAGCAGTGACCAGCAGTGATAGACCTTTCCTGGGCTTGTAATGAAGGGGAAACAGAACCTAACTGATTCACTCAGCACCCGTCAGCCTGGACACCTGGCTGTTTCTGCAGCTTTGGGCAGAGCCTGAGCTGTTTAGCTAGGACAATAGTAGCTCAGTTCATCTACTCAGACCAACCAGAAGTTCTGTGTGTTAAATTATGCTTATCCGTCCAGTGTTTACATTTTATAGGCCCTTTCTGGAGGTCGAGATTCTCACCAGTTCTGTTAGGACAGGACAGGGGAGTCCTGTCTTACTGGCAGAAGCCACCCTCTGACTCATGTTGCTGGACATTTTGTGTTGTTCTGTTCAGGCTTTTCAAGAATTAGCAAAATATTTGTGGGGGTAGAAGGGGGTGGGTGGAGGTGGTAGAGGGCACAGAGGGGATAAAAAGTGATGAAGAAAATAGACTTTATTTTTCTGAGCAGTTTTAGATTCGCAGCAATATTGAACAGGAAGTACAGAGGTTTCCCATATACCTCCTCCCCAACACACGCATAGCCTCGCCCATTTTAAACACCCCCCACCACAGGGGCACACTTGTTGCAATCAATGAACCTACCTACACTGACACATCTTTATCACCCAAAGCCCATGCTTTACATTAGGGTTCACTCATTGTGTATTCTGTAGGTTTTGATAAATGTATAATAGCATATATCTTCCATTATATTATCATACAGAGTAGTGTTAATGCCCTAAAAAAAATCTTCTGTGATTTGCCTATTCAGCCCTCCCTCCTCAGTTTCTATTTCCATAGGAAACCTTTAGACCTTTTCAGAAAGTAGTAATTGTATCATTCATTCAGTAAGCTGAGGGTGGAGTCTAGGATGGTCTTGGCAAGGGCCTGTCTTCTATTATTCTCCTTCTTCAGACCACAGACTTGTCTAGATGAGGATAGTTCTGTAAATGGATCCAGGTACATCGGTAAACATTCCAGGCTCCAAACCCCATTCTCATCAACCACATGCTTTGAAGAGGACACCTGGCTCCATCTTTCCACATTAGGGGGGTGTGGGACAGACGAATCTGCCAAGGTCAAGGGAAGATTGCAGCAAAGATGGTTTCTGTTGAAGCAATGCCTCGTCTTTGTCTTCACCCTAATCGTTCAGGCTAAAAATGCCAGAGCTTGAACTGTGAGTAGAAGAATATGAAGTGTGACTTATTATTGTCTGTAGCACAAGAGTAGGAATTTCCCTGAAAAGTGTCATTCCTTCAGCCAGGGCCCTGGAAGGAAGATGAGGAGGAGCAGAACCATAGGGTTGCAGGTGATCTACAGTGGATACAGTTTGAGCAAGAAATAAATGCTTTTTATGTCAGTGTGATTTTAGGGTTGTCTGTAATCACAACATAATTCATTCTATATTCCTTGATCCAACTGACCTACCTGAGCTTGGTCTAAACGTAAGTACAATTATACCAACCTCCAGGGAACACACAGCACTCACAGACATTGAAGCCCCAGTTCAAAAGCTACCGAGAGTGGCCTGCTACTCACATGAAGGATACTATCTGTAGCATTTGAGCATCCTTAAGAAGTTTCCTGCTTTAGGGCTGAACAGCATGTGATTTGTATGATTTCTAGATACACCACAAGCTCCTGTGCCAATAAATTTCCTTCTTTCGTGTATTCAAAGTCGATTTGTTAAATCCAGGCTACCAGGGAATAGTCCTAACCTCACAGCTTATCAAAGTCTGGCAGCAAAGGGAGGGAGTCAAGGTATCAGAAACAGAAACCAGAACGTGAGCAGGGATACCATGGAGTTAGCCTGAGTTGGAATAAGTTACAAAGCTTTCCAGGAACACTGTGCCTTGTGGAGAGAGGGTAATTACAGAATCAGGTACTAGCCAGACTCCAACAAGTACTATTTCATCAGGGACGAGAATGTTGGAATGTAGGACAGGAACAGCGAATAAGCACAGCAAACATGTTTCTGTTAGGTTTCCCTCACTGGCCTGAATCCAAGGGACATTCAATGAAATGGAAACATGGTCCTGAAAATTGAAGGAGTTCACAATCCACTTAGGGAGATGAGTAAATCAAACTGTTAAAAACATATTATTGAAATATAATACACATACAGGAAAAATTTATATCATAAAACTACAAACTCAGTACTCTGGGTGACACTGAGCATCATATCAAGAAACAGAACATTACTCACTCTCCAGAAACCACCCTCATCATTCTTTCCAATTTTCTCCCAAGGGTAACCATTATCCTGATTCCTAATAGCATAGATTCATTTTGCCTGGTTTTGAACTATGTGTAAATGGAATTCACAGTATGTATTCTTTTGTGTTTGGTTTCTTTGGTTCAGTGTTAGGTTAGTAAGCATCATTTATATTGTCCAATGTAGTTGTAGAGTATTCTCATTGCTGTGTACTAACCCATTGTGTAAAGATACTGTACTTTTTTTATCATCTACTGTTGTTGAATGTTTGATAGTTCGTTGTTTGGGGCTGTTCCAAATAGTGTCATGTGAAAATTCTAGTACATGTTTTGGTTAACATATATATGTATTTATATTGTATAAATGCCTAGGACTGCAGTTGTTGGGTCATAGGTGTTGATAGTGGTTAGGTGGAGTACTACTATGTTGAGAAGAACTGTGTGGCCACCTATGAGTTTAGGAAAAATGGTAGGGTTATTATCTTCCATTGGCAAGGGACAGAGATAATATGCATGCCAAGTATGCGGAATCCCTAGTATTAGACAATAGTTGAGTCAGTTCATCAAATAAGTGGTTCTAATTATAAAGTTAAGGAACAAGACAGGAAGATATACCGAAGTCATGGAGCAAAAGCCACCAAAAAACCCCCCTGATGAGATAGGTAGCCTGACAGTCCTTTCAAATGCAGATTCTGTCTTTCCCAATTCTCCCTTCCTTCTTCCTTTTCTTTCATTAAGTCAGATGGACTGTGTGGTTGTTGTGAGAGATTGATAGTAATGGGACATGTTGCCAGTGTTACCTGTGTTTCTCAAGTGGCATCAGCCTGGGTGACTTAGAGTACATTATATCAGTGAAGAGACAGATTAAAGAGGACAGTTGGGATCAGAACAACCTCTTGGTCTCATAGGAGTTGGAAGTGGTTAGGTGTGAGTGTGTGTTTTAAACTAAAGAATACTAATACTAAAAATAAAGAATAATATATAATATAAAAACAACAGAGAAAATGACCAAAACAAAAAGGTGGTTCTTTAACAATATCAACAAAATTGACACATTTTTAACTAAACTGACCAAGAGAAAAAAAAAAGAAACAAATTACTAAAATTAGGAATGAAAGAAGAGCACATCACTGCTTAAAGAAATGAAAAGGAGGCCCTGGCTGGGTAGCTCAGTTGGTTAGAGCATCATCCTGGTATGCCAAGTTTGCAGGTTCGATCCCTGGTCAGGGCACATACAAGAAGCAACCAATGAATGAATAAATAAGTGGAACAGCAAATGGATGCCTCTTTCTTCCTCTTTCTCTCTCTCCAAAAAATCAGTAATAATAATAATAATAATAATAATAATAACAACAACAACAACAACAATAAAGAAATACAAAGGATTAAGGATATACCATGAATGATGTATGTCAACAAATTAGATAACTTAGATGAAATTCCTAGAACACAAACTACCAAAACTGACTCTAGAAGAAATAGAAAATATGAACAGACCTATAAAAATTGAAGATATTTAATTAGTAATTTTAAAACTGCCCACAAAGAAAAACCCAGGCCCATATTAACTTCACTGGTGAATTCTATCCAACATTTAAAGAAGAATTAATACAACCACCCATAAACTCTTCAAAATATAAGTGAAGAGGGAACACTTAGTAATGAATTTTGTGAAGCCAGTATTACTAAAAACATACAAAGATATCACGAGAAAATAAAAGATAGAGAATCCCTTATGAATATCGATTCAAATATCCCCAACAAAATACTAGCAAACCACATTTAGCATCATTCAAAAAGAACTCTAGACCATGATTTATTTCAGGGATACCAAAATCAATCAATGCAATACATAATATTAATGGAAAAAAGAATGAAAACCACATGGTCAACTCAATAGATGCAGAAAAAGCATTTGACAAAGTCCAACACCTTCATTATAAAATCACTCAACAAACTAAGGATAGAAGGTAATTTCCTCAACATGATTAAGGGCATCTATGAAAGACATATAACTAAGATCAGGAACAAGACAAAAAGTCTGCTCTTACCGCATCCATTTAAAATGGTTCTAGTCAGGGTTATCAGGTAAGAAAAAGAAATGAAAGGTGTCAAATTGGAAAGGAAAAAAGTAAAACGATCTGTTTGTAGATGATATGATCACATATGGAAAAAATGCTAAGGAATTCACTAAAAAAACTATTAGAACTAAGAAACAGTTTAGCAAGATTGCAAGATACTAGATCATTATACAAAAATTTATTGTGTATTGTTTTTGTTTTTGTTTTTTCCATACAAAAGCAATGAACAATGAACAATGAAATTAAGAAAACATTTAACATCCAAAGGGAAGAAGATATTTAGGACTAAATCTAAGGAAAGAAATTTAAAACTTGTTTTCTGAAAACTACGAAACATTGAAGAAAATTAAAAAGATATAAACTCAAAGACATCCAAGGCACATGGATTGGAAGACATAATATTGTATAAATGGCAGTACTCTTTAAATTGACCTACAGATTCAATGTGATGTCTGTTAAAATCTCAGCTTCCCTATTTGCAAAAATTGGCAAGCTGATCCTGTAATTTGTACAGGATCCTGTAATTCAAGGGACCCAGAATAAACAAAATAGAAAAAGTAAAGTTGGATGAATCACACTTAACTGATTTCAAAACTTTTACATAGATGCAGGACCCGGGACAGTGTGGTGCTGGCATAAGGATAGATATATAGATCAATAAAACAGAACTGAGAGTGCAGAAATAAACTCTTCTGTTTAAATTCAGTTGATTTTCAACAAGGGTACTAGGGCAATCTGATGGGGCAAGAAGCGTCTTTTCAACAAATGATACTGGGACAGCTAGATTTCCACACACAAAAGAATGAGGTGGAGCCACTTCTTTTTACATTTATTTAATTTTTTCAATCACAATTGACCTTCAGTATTATTTTATATTAGTTTTAGGTGTACAGCATAGTGGTTAGGCAATTACATCATTTATAGAGTGATCACCTGATAATTCAGGTACCCACTAGGCACCATGCATAGTTATTACAATATTACTGACTCTATTTTCTACGCTGAACTTTACATCCTGGTGACTATTTTGTAACTATCAATTAGTACTTCTTAATCCTTTCACCTTTTTCACCTGTCCCTTCAACCATCAATTCGTTCTCTGCATATATGAGTCTGTTTTTGTTTTGTTTGTTCATTTGTTTTGTTCTTTAGATTCCAAATATAAGTGAAATCATATGGTATTTGTATTTCTCTGTCTGACTTATTTCACTTAGCATAATACTCTCTGGATGGACCCCTTCTTAACATACCCAAAAATAAACTCAAAATGGATGATAAACATAAATGTAAGAGTTATAAATATAAAACTCTTGAAAGAAAACATAAGAATAAGTCTCTATGATCTTGAGTTAGGTTTTAAATGATACCAAAAGCATATATGAGAAAAGAAAAAATTTGAAAACTTGTGCTGCAAATGATAATATCAAGAAGGTAAAACGAGAGCTCACAGGATGGGAGAATATATTTGCAATTTACATATCTGATAAATGACTGATATCCAGAATATGTAAAGAACTTTTATAATTCAATAATAAAAAGACAACCCAATTAAAAAGGGGCAATGGATTTGAATAAACATTTCTTCAAAGAATACATACAAATGTCCAATAAGCACTTGAGAAAAATGCTCATTAGCCCTTAAGGAAAGGCAAATCAGAGCTATAGGAAGAGCACCTCACACCGAGGATAATTTTGATCACAAAGACAGTAATGAATGGTGACAAGGTGTGGAGAAATTATAACCTTCAATATTAATGGTGGGAATGTAAAGTGAGAAAAGCAGTTCCTCAAAGTGAACAATGTTACCAGATAATCCAGCATTTCGACTCCCAAAATAGTTAAAAAGATATGTTCACACAAAAACTTGAATGTTCACAGCAACAATATTTGTAATAGCCCCAAAGTGGAAAAACCCCAAATGTCCATCAACTGATGAATGGATAAATAAACGTGGTATAGTCATACAATGATACATTATTTGGCCATAGAAAAGGAATGAAGTACTGATTATGCTATAACATGGGTAAACCTTGAAAACATCATGTTAATTAAAAGAAGCCTGTGACAAAAAAACACGTATAATATGATTCAATTTATATGAAATATCCAGAATAGGCAAATCGAGACAGGAGATTAGTAGCTGCCTGGGGGTGGGGTGGGGAGAGATGGGGAGGGACTAATAGTGGCTCGAGGTTTATTTTTACGGTGAAGACAGTGTTCTAAATTTACATCATGGTGGTGATTGCACAACTTTCTGAATATGCTAAGACCATTGACTCACACTTTATGGCATGTGAATTATATCTCAATAATTTGGTATTTAAAAAGTGAAGCATGCCCTGGTCAGTTTGGCTCAGAAGTTAGTGTCAGCTCTCGGACCTAAGGGTCTCGGTTTTGATTCCAGTCAAGGGCACGTACTTGGGTTGCAGGTTCAAGCCTCGGCCCTGGTTGGGGTCATGCAGGAGGCATCCAATCAATGTGTCTCTCTCGCATCAATGTTTCTCTCTCTCCCTCTCTCTCTCTCTCCCACTCTCCCCCTCTCTCCCTCTCTCCCTCTCTCCCTCTCTCCCTCTCTCCCCCTCCTCCTTTCCTTTCCCCCTATCTGAAAATCAGTGGGAAAATGTCCTCTGGTGAGGATTGAATAAAGTGAAGCATAATTATGATGACTGCAGAAGCTGTCTGTGCAGAGGAGAAGGAAAAGAGAAGTGTGATCACATATAAAGGTGGAAGCAAGTGCATTTCGTATTAGAAACAGTTGACCCGGCTTAATAGGGTCCAATGGTTTCCAACCGCCAGTGTGGAAGTGGGGTTTTTGGTAAGGAGGGGCAAAACACATAGAACAAGGTACAACATTTTTTGCTGAGTGCAAGTCTAATCTTTGTACTCAGCTCCAGGATTTCTGAAAGTCGTAAAGAGCTATTAAAGTTATTTTTTTAAAAAATAACTCTCATAAATAAGAGTTTGCAACCCAAATCTGCTAAGGATGCCTTTCTCCAGATGGCAAGCAGCAGGCTGGGCTGGGCAGATTCTATAGCCTTCAAAAAGGCCCTCTCTGTGCCCTGTACCCATCTACACATCTTCCAGGAGCTGCCTGCTGTTCCTGGCCCCACGGGTCAGCCGGGCCCCAACCAGCTTATGGGTTTGGGCAGACTGACTGACACTTGGATCTTAACTGCAGAGGGCTTTCGGGAAAGCAGGGAGAAGTCTTCATCGTGGGCCTGTGTTTCCAGAAGATGCTATACTTAAAGGCAGCAGGATGAAAACATCAACATCTCCATGCTACCCTAGAAAACCGTGCCTTCCCCAATCTCCTTGTCTTTCATTTCTTTTTCCCTTTTCTCTTTCATATTTTGGCCTGAGACACCTTGTTAATTTTTAAAGATTAACAGGCAATTTAGCACCAGAAGAGTGTGGCACAGGTCACAGATGAATAAATTAATCCCCAAACTTCACACTAAGACAAAAATCAAAGCTATCTGTTTTATTGCTTAAAGTATCTGTGAGTGTTGGGCAGGAGGAAATTGGTATCTCATTAAAAAAAATGAGAGCGGCGGAGAGGAAACTGAGAGCTTGTTAAAAGTGGTGAAAAAGCTGGCTTAATTATGCTTTTCCATTTGCTAACAAGAGGACATTTGTTATGAGTTCAGGACACTTTATCCCAAGCAAAACAAACAGTTAACGACATTATTTTTGTCTTTTTAGCCAGCGGTTGCTGTGGAGTCCTGTTTCAAAATAAAGGTTTCACTGCGGGGCAGTCAATTAGACCAGAGAATACTGGCAAAGGGTCAACTGCTTTCGCTTTCAAAGATTGATTTGAGAGCTGCTACCCAACCTTTCACCTTGCCCCCATGTAAGGGGGAAGGTGGGCAAGGGTTCCTTATTAATGCAGGAATCTGTGTGTCTGGAGAGGCATTTAAAGGCCATGCTGAGAGTTATTCAATCAGAAACAGTTATTAAGTCTACTGCCCCAGTAAAGAACCAGTTTTCTCTTCTGGAAAATGGAGATGTTAATGACTTCATTATTGTTGTGCTGATTAAATAAGATGTTACATGAGAAAATACCTCCAACGACTTTAATAATACTGCCTACCACTTGCTGATCATTACTATGGGTCGAGTACATTATCCTACTTACTTTTTACGGTAACCGTGTATAGTGCTATGGTCTCCACTATATGAGTGGAATAACTTAGAAAGTTTATATAATTTCATGCAAAGTCAGCTAGTAAGTGAGAGAGTAGGATTTGAATCCAAGTCTGTTTTACAATTTCTCATGGAAGGTCATGAATAAGATATGGCCTCTTACTTCAAGGCCTGTAGAGGAATAGAAACACACTCCAATAATGAAACAGAGTATGATTAATGGCCAAAAGGATTTACTGTGCTAAGGGAATTTAAAGAAAAGAGAGATTACTTTTGGCTGGAGAGTTATGCCAAGAGGCAGTAGCATAATGTCCAAGAATATATACAGAACACTTGGTTCAAATCCCAGATTTCTTAGTTTCTAAGCTGCCTTCATCTGTAACATGTGAATTGAGATACTCCCTTCCTTTTAGATTCTTGTGAAGGTTGGAAAAAATAATATCTATTAAACACTTATCAGTGCCTGGTGAATAGCTTTTTAAAAATCAGGGCATATTTCACAGAAGAGGTAGTAAATTAAAAGTTTGACTGACAACAGTAGGGTTTCAACAGAGACATAAATTTGAAACAATGTCTGGAGTATCTTCAATATTAAATATGTTGCAATAAAATTGTTATTTTACCTACTGAATTTATTTAAAAATCTGTTGGAAGCATACCATTTTCTAAGTATACAAGCATGAAAACTGGTTTCAGGTTTGAGTAATGGTGGAGTAGCTTGTATCAGACTAAACTTCCTGCCAATAACAATTATAAATTCTGCACAATATATAAAAATCAACTGTTATAAATTACTGGAAAGTGATGAAAGATAACCAAAAACTGAAAGGGCTGTGAGGTTTGATAAAAGGGGACCACACGGGGTGAGATTCACATTTCTGAAGGCTTTTCTACTGAGTGTAATTCCAAGTCTGTGTGGTACTAAGAGGAAAGGGTTCAAAGAGAAGACTGTATTCTTTGTGGCCTGAGGAGACGGAGAACAGAAGAGATTTCAGAAGTCTAAAATATGATGGTACACAGTGGGAGGAGCCCCCAAATCTACAAATAAACTCTCTTCAAATCCTTGACTGACTCCTGAATTGTACATGCTCAGGGAAAGACCATAAAGAAAAAACAATAGCTGGAAGGCTGATAAGGCTAAGCAGAGATTTCAGTGACTTTCCACTGCAAGGGAGACCAAGGGAGTAGAGTTTGATGCTAGCTAGAGAGACTTTGACTTTCCATTGAAACCACAGAATGACTGCACTTTAAACATAAACTTTATGTCCCATGACTAAAATGACCCCAAGACTAGGGAAACTGAAATAGACCCTTATAAAGTCTAAAATGAAGCCATCACAAAAATAAAGATGATCCACCAGTAATTCAACTGACTTTTAGAACAAAATACACTTATTTTAGAAAAAGACCGAAATCCAGTCTGGACAATGTGACATACAATTATTGGTATAAAATCAAAATTACTAGACCTGTGAAGAAATAGGAAGATGTTATTTATAATCAATAGAAATATCTGGCAATAGAAACAGACCCATGGCTAATTCAGATATTGGAATCAGCATGCAAGAATTAAAATAGCTATGGTAGACTTCCACTACTAGCAAAGAGAGAGCAAAATGTCTGGAATTATCCTCTCATTGGAAATGAGAAAACTGGACAAAGTAGAGCAAATTAATACTAGACATTGGACAACAGGTCCGAGATCACTGAGAAAAGAAAAGAAAAGAAAAGAGAGAGAGAGAGAGAGAGTTGTGCCCTAGCTTACGTAGGCTTTTGCCTGATTATTTTTCCTGCACTGTGGTGCAGGAATTGGATACCTAAGTAGATTTCAGCAATCTTGTTTTTAAGAGACAGAGAACAGAGTTCAAGGATATCAGAGAAGCTAGAATTTTGGGCAGAAGATTCAAGAAGAGGGATCTTGAGAAAAAGTTCTTAAAGATTTCATAGGGATCTCCTTGAGGATTTGACAAAACCAGTCTCTGCCTGCGTAGATTGAAATGCCACCAGGAAACAACTTCTAAGGAAATAAAAAGTATCAGGTAACTATAAGACTAACAATTCCAGAACTTCCTCTGGGCTGGTAATCTTTTTTTTTTTTTTTACTTTCAATTTTATTTTGTATTGGTTTCAGGTGGACAACTTAGTGGTTACTTTATGAAGTGTTCTCCTCGATATTTCCAGTACCCCAACTGGCACCATACAATTATTGCAATATTATTGACTATATTCCCTATGCTTTACTTCCATCCCCTTGATTATTTTGTAACTACCAATTTGTACTTCTTAATACCTTTGCCTTTTTCACTCAGTCCTCCAAACTCCCTCCCCTCTAGCAACTACCAGTTTACTCTCTGTGTCTATGAGTCTGTTTCAATTTTGTTATTATCCATTTAATTTCTGTTGTATCTGTAATATACCCATTTTTATCTCAATATGGTTTATTTGTGTTTTCTTTCATTTTTCTTTATCAGTCTCACCAGAGATTTGTATTTTGTTAATCTTTTCAAAGAATCAACTTAGGTTTATTTACTTTCTTTATGGTTTCTTTGTTTTCTATTCCATTGATATATATTCTTTATTAACTCTTCTATTTTTTGGTTTTATTCTGTCATTCCTACTTGACTTCTTAAGTTGTATGTTAGCACATTACTTTTCAGTATTTTAAAAAAATTTAAATGTAATCATTAACATTAAAGCTATACATTCTCCTCTAGGTACTGCTTTAGCTATATTCCAAAGTTTTTGATATGTGGTATTGTCATTTCTTTTAGTTCTACTTATTTTCTAAGTTCTCTTATGATATCATTGCCAACTTAGAAGTGAGTTTTTTATTTTTTTTGGTCATTGATTCTAACTTATTTGAATGGTGGTTAGAGTGTGAAATCTATAGTACACTCATTCTTAGAAATTATTGAGACTTTATGGATTAGTATATGGTCAGTTTAAAAAAATATTTTATGTGTGCTTTAAAAAATGGAAAATCTACTTAGATTTGTATAGAAAATCCAACAGTATTCAACTTCTTAATCTAGGGTGGTTGGATACAAGCTGATGGTCCATGATTTTAAAACTCAACAGTTTATAATTTTATAAAATTACAAAGCATTGAGTCTCAAATCATGGTTAATATTATATGACACCAACAAATGTAATTCTTAGTCAGCAAGTCAGACAAGCAGAAAGGAGGTAAAGAGGCAGGCACCCTGACTGTAAGACAGGATAATAAAAGAGCCAGAAATTTGTGACATGGGTAGCAGGGTAAAGGTGCAGTAGACACTTTTCTGTAGCACTACGTGAGATCTGACCTTTATGCACAGTTACAATCACTGCTTACCTTTTCTTCTTAAAAGAAGACGCCTGATGATTTGATATGCCAGGGCTGCTAGCAACTCTCAAGTGCATCTAAAATCGTGATGACAGCAATTAATGTATTCTATCACACCCACGTCTTACATATAGCTATTTTGTCTGAAATCTGCTAAGCTTAAGAGTCAGAAAACTACTCCCTCCTCATAGGTCCCCCCTGCTGTATTCTTCTTCTCAACTCCCTTCTTCTTGTGTCTGGAATAATTTTCACTTAATGATTAGTGACTTTGTTCAATCCATCAACACTGGTCAGAATTACATCAATTTCTTGGGCATTCAGCAAAATCTGACCTGAATGAAAATAGCCTACCAAAGGAAATTCACAGTCTGAGGAGAGGAGGAGACAAAAAGGATGAGACAGAGGACAAAGAAAAAGTTGAGGCTGAGACATCGGAGAACCTTTGGAAGAAGAAACTTCAGATCCGTTTCAGTTTATTGTCATGGTATGAAATGGAACTCTTAACACCAAAGGAGATGTGACTTAGAGCTAGTTGTCAAAGAAGAAATTATTCTTATTCATTGCACAGGGGTCATTTTCTTGGTTTTCTTACTTATTCTTTGCCCTCAATTTATGCTGAAAAGATTTTTTTTCTATGAGCCAAGAACTCATTTATACTCATTTATCATTTTTGTCTTTAACATATTTTTGCCAAGGATTAAATGACACCTCCAGAGATACAGACTTAAAGCCTAAGAGTGGACTGAAGGCTCAGTGCTTTATGGAAATAACTAGGTACCTTTTATCATCCATGGAACTAAGGGTTGGAACAACAATAAGATGGGATATCTTTCCCAACTTGGCAACCTTGAGATTTCAGGGAGCTTGATGAGAAGGAGAGGTCGGCCTTATCAAACATATTCCATTCAGTTTGCATGGAGCTTTCCAAAGAGCTACAGTATAGGCAGCCATACAAGATGCAGACTAGGAGCAAGTTGGCTTCCATTTCCTTGAGGCTCCAAGTTCAGAGTATAATTAATCTTAGACTTTGATCACAATTTCTAATGGGTCTGTCATCCAACAGGATTGAACTGTGTTTCGTGTTTGTCTTTGTTCTTTGGACACTGAAGTGTCCACCCTCATGGCTACTGACTTGACAGATGTCGTCTCCATTGCTTTCAGATTGTCAGTGTGCATTCTGTGCGCAAGGTGGTAATAAAAAGACCCATAACTATCAATGTACCAAGTTATATCCTGTCGCCTAGCATAGAATGGAACCCCAAAGGAATGTGAAGCTGGGCGGCTAAAGGCTGGTGAGTCCCAGAGGAGGCAGGTGGTGTGGGGTGCTGGAACGAAGAGTGGGCATCGGAGCTGCTGCGGGCGTGGGAGGAGGCGGCAGCTAGGGGAAGGCTCTGGAAGACGGAGGGCCTGGGAGAGTGTCAGATAGGTTTAGGAGGACAACACGGAAGGCACACCTTGCTAACGTCTTAAAAGTTTGCTTCTTAAAATGTAGTCAGTGGAAAGAGCTTCGGAGAACTTTGTTTCAGTTCCAGTTTCCTCACTTAGTGGGCTTGTGGTGATGTTAAGCAAGGATTTCTGTGGAATTCTACGTTTCCACATCTATAAAATTGGGAGAATAAAATCCACCCAGCTTACCTCACAGGACTGCCTTGAGAGTTCACGAAAATTATGTAAGTTAAGGGGCTTTGGAAACTGAAAATTCATGTGCAAGGGAACCATATTTTTGGACAGTTTATTTGTGGTTTGTTCCTCAGCCTTTGAAGCTTTTTAAAGAGGTATTTTTGATAGGGAAATGGTTGTGTCTCAAGCATTATGGAGTAAGAAAGAATTGAAGAGAAGTTGTGAGAATCAATGAAAAGATGCCAGCAGAAAGGGGAGAAAAAGTGCTTAATGCTACTGTTGTTTTGAATTGATTCAGTTGTGGCCTAGTGTATGATCTAATCTTGGTTCATGTTCCACTTTGCCTTTTTGTCTATCAATTACCCAGAAAATGGAGCTAAATTCATGAACTCTTACCGTGGATTTGTTTTGGTTCCATCAGTCTTTGCTGCATGCATTTTGAAGCTCTGTAATTCGTTGTACGTACATTTAGGTTTATTACATATTTCTGGTGACTTGACCCTTTTATCATTATGAAATTATCCTTTGCCTGAAATTTACTTCGTCTTCTATCACTGTAGCCACTCCAGCTTTCTAATTATTAGAATTTGCATTGTATATGTATTTCTATTCCTTTTACTTTTAACCTATGTGTGTCTTTTTCTTCAAAGTGCAATTTTTATAAATAGCATATAGTTGGTTCTTGTTTATTCAGTCTAACAGTCTCTGCTCTTTTATTGGAGTGTATAGTTCACATACATTTCATGTAATTATATTGTTTGGTTTAGATTTATTAATTTACTATAGTGTTTCATTTGTCTTATCTCTTCTTTATTCCTTTTCTCTATTTCCTGCCTTTTTTAAATTAATTAAGCAGTTTTCACTATATCATTTTATAGCTTATGTTGGCCTTTTATTTATACCTCTTTTTATTTTTAATGTTTGAACTACGATTTACTATATGTAGCCTTATATAATAGCGGTCTATTTTGAATTAATATTAGATCATTTCATATATAATGTGAGAACCTACAACAGTATATATCTTGCTCCCTTTCCATCGATGTACAATTGCTGTTATGCATTATACAGAGTGGGGCAAAAGTAGCTTTACAGTAGTTTGTATGGAATATGCAATAATTAATAAATAATATATAAGAATAAACTCTGTTTTGCATACTCACAACTATAAACCTACTTTTGCCCCATAGTGTGTGTGTGTTTGTGTGTGTGCATGTGTGTATGTATTAAAACACTAGAATATTTTTTTCTCTAATCAGTCAGTTATCTTTTAAAACAGTCAGGAATGAGAAATATAAAGTTATTTTAGACTTACCTACATTTTTACCATTTGGGAAATCTTCATGTTGTGTGTAGATCTGAGTTTCCATTTAATGTCATTTGCTTCTCCCTACATAACTTCCTGTAATATTTATTATAGTGTAGGCCTACGGGCCAAAATTCTCTTAGCATTGACTTACCTGAGTATGTCTTTGTTCCACCTGCATTTCTAAAGAATATTTTCATTAGATATAGAATTCTGGTGTTGTTGTTTTTTTTAATCCTCACCCAAAGATATGTTTGGTTTTTTAAAATTGATTTTAGAGAGAGAGAAAGGGACAAAGAGAAACAGTGATCAGTTGCCTCCCATATGCGCCCCAGGTGGGGATAGAACCCACGACCTTTTGGTGCTTGGGATGACACTCCAACCAACCCAGCCAGGGCTCAATGTTTCTTTTAAGAATTTAGCTGCCATTCCTATTATTGTTCTTCTGTTTTTAAAGTGTCTTTTCTTCATAGTGGCGGGAAGGAATGCTTTTAACATTTTTTTCTGTTCGTTTTTAGCAGCTTGATTATGATGTGCCCCAGTGTGGTTTTCCTTGCATTTTTGCTCTTTGGGGATCATTAGATTTCTTAAATTTGTGGTATTACAGTTCTCATAAAATTTGAAAAAAATCCAGCCACTGTTTATTTCAATATTTTGTTGTTGTTCTTTGCCCCAAACTCTCCTTTCCTTCTTTTCTCACCAAAATGACTAAAATTTTCAGATGAAATAATTGAAAATCTCTTTTATTGATGGTAATAATGTAAATTGGTATAATCATGTAGGGAAACTGGTTTTCATCATCTACTAAAGCTGACACACATACTAACTACACAAAAATTATATTACTAGATATATATCCAACAGTGTGTCCATATATACACCAGCAGACATGTGCAGGAATGTAAAAACCCAAATTTGCAAAGAAATAAATATGTTATAGTTAATTATCACATACTATAATTATCATTACATCCAACAATGAAAAGAAACTATCTACTATATACAACATAAACAAAGATCACAAAAATGACGTTGAGCCAAAGAAACCAAAAAGAAAATAATTCAAACAGTGTATATCACTTACATATAATATTAAAATAGACAAAACTAACCCATGTTGTTAGAAATTAGGATAGCAGTAATCACATTTGATAGACAAGGACAATGACCAAAGCAGGCATGAGAGAACATCCTGAGTGTGTTCACTTGGTGAAAATTCTTTAAGCTACACATGTTTCCATATATTTCTATATGTTCTGCAATGTGCTTTTTATATGCATGTTATACATCAATAAAAAGATTAAAAATTAGAAGAATTAAGAAGTTAAGAAATGATTGATTTCTGCTGTTCTTTGCTCATAATTCAATATTACTGTGGAAATAAAAATTATAAAAAACAAAACAGAGTATTAAATGATTATAATGCATAATTTGGGTTTTTGTCCCCTGTAAGTTTTTCATTTGGTCTTTGTTTATAATGTGAAAAAAAGAAAAACCAAAAGCAAATATTTGGTTCATTTAAGCACCAAATTCTATAGTGAGAAGAAAACAAAATTTGCTCAACTTTATATTTCCTTTCATTTCTGCATATTCTCTAGTGGGCTTCTCCCATTCTTCAAGTCCAAAACGTTTTCTCTACTTTTTTTTTTAACACAGGTGTAAGTAGAATTTTAATTTTTGCTGAAAAAAGAACCAGGCAGAAGCTCTTCAGATGGTTGGAATGCAGAGGCAAAGCTCTTTCTCTGCCTCCCCCTCTCCCCCCACCATATGTTTCAGAAGGGCCAAGGGGAATTTGGTGCTGTCGGTGGAGAGAGAATGTGAAGGAAATGGAGGAAAAACAAGTATTGTGTTTGGTGAATCAAATGTATGGATAGTGGAGATCTTTGAGGGACGGTAAACTAATGAGTGCTGTCTACTTGGGCTTTCAACTATCTCTTCACAAGTTTCCATATTGTCATGAACCGCTTTAAGTCTGTGCTTAAAATTAATTTTAAGTGTGTTTAAGTTATTTTATTCTGGATGATATATCAATACTTTAGAAAAAGCGTATTACAGAAAGTTTCTATATGAACTAGAAAGGGATACAAAGGAGGCAAACCTTTTTGTTCAAGATAAAGTGAGAGAATGAGAGTAAAAGACCCTTACCGTCTGAGCAGAGAGGAAAACCTGGAAAAGAACACGCAAACACTTTTTTCTCACTGGGATTTTCTCCTTGTTAGCGGAGAAAGAAGAAAATGGGCAGAGAGAGAAAGCAAGAATACCAAGGAATCCAGGGCTTAGCATGAATGGTGCCCATGGGCACCTTTCTCTAGTGAACCACAAGCTAACTGCTCTTGGATATTAAAACAACTTTGATCCAAACTCATCCCACGCTAATCTGAAGTCCCTAAGATATAACATGCCGCAGAAGATCTGAGACAAGGATTTTAAGTCTGTTGTTGGAGGTTTGGAATGCCAATTACTTTATTCCCTCAGCTCCTAAAATCAATTGCTTATAAATATAGAACACATGAGGATCAAAGTATCAGCTCTAAAAATGGAAGTAAGTGCCCAGTAACCCCTACAGGATAAGATTCCCAGGGAACTCTAACTTAGAAAACAAAGGTAGGACCTCAGGACCAAATAGCTTCCTGCTGTTTCCCCAGTTCAGCTTGGGACTTATCTTGGCAAGAACTAGTCTGTGAGATGGACCCTGAGTCCAATTGCCCAGGAAGGTTGTAGACCCACCTTAGAAAAAAAAAGAAAGAAAGAAAGAAAGAAAGAAAGAAAGAAAGAAAGAAAGAAAGAAAGAAGGGAGGGAGGGAGGGAGGGAGGAAGGAAGGAAGGAAGGAAGGAAGGAAGGAAGGAAGGAAGGAAGGAAGGAAGGAGAGAGAGAGAGAGAGAGAGAGAGAGAGAGAGAGAGAGAGAGGAAGGAAGGAAGGAAGGAAGGAAGGAAGGAAGGAAGGAAGGAAGGAAGGAAGGAAGGAAGGAAGGAAGGAAAGGAAGGAAGGAAGCCAGTCGCAGGAAGCATGCAGAATGTGAGAAAGAGCTGCTGGACTGCAGGCAAATATCTTTTGGGTACTTAAGCATGGAGGCAGGATGAAGTAGAGATCCCCATGCGCTTCTTGTCTGTTCAGTTCTCTGGGAAGCAGACATTGAGATGGAGTTAGGCATAAAGGTTTATGGGGAAGTGAAACTTATGAAAGAAAAAAGGAGGCGGGATTGGGCAAGGGAATTGTCAAACCGCAGTGCAAACCTTTCGGTCTATGCTAATCCAGCAGGGAGATGTGTAACAACAGTTGGCTGTTAGAGAGATCTTCTGTGGGCAGAAATGGCTAAGGCCTTGTACTACCAATGTGTCTAGTCATTGTCTGGGTGCCAGCCCACAAATAGCATATCCTAAGCTCAAAACTGAGGCAGGTCCTAAAGAAGTTAAGAGCTAGAAGCTATCAGTTACCATACTCCTGGAAGTTGGTGCTTTCTTGAGGGATGATCTGAGCAGTTCATCTCCACATTTGCTACAGTTCCTGCCCTGTGCCATGCCAATCCATTCTCTGTCTTATCTGGGGAGCAGCAGCTTGTCCAGAGCTCTGAGAGGAAACTGAGAAGAGGGAGGTCGGCAGAACAAACTCAAGCCCTCATTTGCTGCAGTTGGTCTTGGGGCCACAACCGGTGCTCATTGTTTCCCTATTCCACTATCCATTCAATTCTCCTTACTGTCAACTGCCGTCTCTGCTTACTTGGTGGTAAATCATTTATTTCTGAGGGGTCTGAGCCCCTGGTAACCATACCCTTCTCATACTGCTTCATTGCACCCATCTAGTCACAGTTATAGTGGAGCGGAGGAGGGTCATCTGAGTCACCTGAGCTTCACTCGTATGCCATTCCTCCCTGTCCCCATTGTGTGATAACAAACCTACCTCTTCCTCCTGATTAGGGCCAATTATCCTTGCCTCCTCGTCTTGCCTCCTGGTCACTGAACAAAGGATCCCCAAGTATTCAGGTAGCAGCTATAGTTTGCACTTTGTTTGGGGACCAGGACATTTGATCCCACAGAGCCCAGAGTTGCAGGGGTGGGAAGCACAAAGTGGCTTATTGAGGGATGGTTAAGTGGGGCCCCTTGGTTCATGGACTCATGTATACTTCCTACTGGGGACAGAGCACCACATAAATGAGTGATGTGGTGCGTAGTCTGCATCTGAAAGATGGTGCCCTGGCCCATCTGCAGCATCTTTAATAGGTCATTCCACTGCTCTATCAGGCTGGCAGTTTCTAGGTGGTACAGTATGTGAAAAGGCCAGTAGCACTGTGGTCACCGGCCCATATCAGTCTTCCTTCAGTGGAGAGTGTGTTCTCTGGTCAGAGTCTATATTGCATGGACTAGGCATTGTGCAAGCCCCATAGAGTGATGTTGGTTGTACTAACCAAACTCCCTGGAATATATGTCTACTCCTGCTGGCTCTGTTAAGAAAGAAGGGACCTGATTTTTCTTTGCTGAATTTGACAGTCTTGATCCTGACCTACTATTTGAAACTGTCTATTATATTTGTTTCAACTTTTCTTGAAATGACTGGTTGGTTTCTTTGAGGAATAGTGATATTCTGAGGTCTCAGTATTGGCCTCTGTTGTTGGCAAGGTAGAAATTTAGAGGCAGCTGTAACTAAACTGGCCTTCATAAGTGGCTGTTCACATTGATTCATGTATTGCCTTCATCTTTGCCACCAGGGCCACGTTCCTGTGCCTACATGCCAGCACCAGGGTGGCTGCTGACAAAAGCTAACATCAGCAGGCCAGATAATTTTGTCTGCTGGGTTGGTTAGAGCTCTGCTAGAGGGTATGACCACGTAATGCAGTGATCGTCACACTCACGTCCACTCACAGATGTCCATTCATACGCCTCTACCTCAAGCTTCCTTGTTTTGATCTTTCTTCAATCGTTTTCCATTCAGGCCCTGACTATGCACCACTGCTGATTAGTCCATATATATTCTAACCCAGGGAGTCTTTTCCTTCCACCGAAGCGGATGACCGGGAGCATCATCAGCTCGATCTGTTGCTCTTCTCTGTGTCCTGTCCTTCACTGGTCCCTGATGTTAGTTGGTTGATCTTGTCTTGACCCTGAGCCTCTTAGGCTGGTATTTGCTGAGGTGCAACTGGTTGAACTTAACCTTCTTACAGCATGGCATGACGCTGGGCTCCACAGCTCCCACCACAGCTTTGGGGGATAGGTTTCCTGTCATGCTCACCCCCTCACTCATTCTGCCCTCCGCCTCTTCTGGTTCGGGGGCACCATGTGGGGCCTAAGAATTGTAGCTGACCCCTCTGTGCCATGCTTCATTCTGGAGGGCCCCGTGAAGCTGTCCTCTGGTTCACACCTGGACATCTTTCTCACACATTTCGGAGCTGCTCTCTGGTCACCACTATTTTTCTCTGCATTATTGTGCTAGATGCAGCTCTTTGCCACGGGCTTACAAAATGTTCCTGCCTGCATCCTAGGAAGTATACAACGAAGCCCTCCTCCCTCTGTCAGCCCCTGAGACTTCCCCCACAGATTATCTGGATATTTCCCCACCATGTCCTCCCTCAGGGTTCAGCTCTGCAGGGAGGGGTAAACAGGTGAGAACTCTATCTGACTCTTCTTCTCCCTCTCTCTTCTCCTGCCAACCTCTATTGGGAAAAAATGTCCCTTTCTCTCTACATTATTGATAATGGCAAAGGTCAGCATTCCAACCTCTGAGATTTGTTTTTGAACTGTACAGGTAACTTTGAGGATTAAGAACCTCTCTGTTCTCAAAGCCTGATTATTCGCCCCCCAGGGACTAGGCAAGAGTCGCTTTGAGACTGGGAGCAGAAGAATGGCCCATTCTGTTTGCTTCTCTCCCTTCACATCTGCTGCTGGCTGGAAAAGGGCTTAACCAACTGCAACAACGTGGAAAAGATGAACATCACAATAGGTGTGATATTGCGATTTGTAAGAAACATATACGGGGTGGACAAAAGTAGGCGTGTAGTTGTTATGTGGAAAAATATATAATACAGGAATAAATAATAATACAAGAATAAGCTCTGTGTTTCACATTTGCGCACCCTGTACTGTGTTTCGTCCTATACATACATGTCTGTGATAAAATTTAATTTACAAATTAGGTACATTAAGAGATTAACAACAATAACTAGTAATAAAATAAACAAAACAGAGTATTGTGATAAAAGTTAGGTGAATATGGTCTCTCCTTCTCTTTCTCTGAGCAGACTAACATGAATTTCTTTTTCCTTCTTCATAGTTTCCCAGGTCAAGATTCATTATTACCAAAGATCTTAGCAATCTCACCATACGATTTTTTTTCTTTCCTTATTATGCTGAGAACTTTTACCTGTCATTTAAAGAAAGCACTTTATGGCCTTTCTTTATATCAGAATTGCCAGCATCACTAGCCTTGCACCTTGGGGCCATTACTAAGTGAAATACGGGTTACGGAACCTCACCAGCACTGTGATACCGCAGCAGTCGATCTGATCACAGACGGCTGCTGAGTGCCTGCCCCAAGGGTGATTCACATCTTGGGTGGGATGGCACAAGATTTCATCACGCTACTTAGACCAGAATGGAATTTGAAACGTATGAATTATTTATCTCTGTAATTTTCCATTTCATATTTTCGGACCATGGTTGACAGTGGATAATCGAAACCTCAGAAAGCGAAACCTCAGATAAGGGGGGCCCACTGTATTCTTCATCCTTCTCTCCCCTGCTCTGTGCCCCAGAAGAGTAACTTTGTATGCTGTCTTGAGATCCCCTGCCTTGCGTGGGGCCCAACCAGCAGGAGGCACAGGTGAGAAACCAGAGGCTATGAAGTGAGGCGGGTTTCTGTTCTCTCAGCTCCCCGACGACCTCTCCCTAGGCCAGAGCCCTGCCGGCAGCGCCTTGCAGTCAGGGCCCCTGCTCACCTTCTCAGTCGCTTCTCCCTCCCCTGGCATCTTCAGATCTGGGGACGTAGCATCCCTGATCTCCCGCTGACTCTCCAGTGATACCCCATCCCTTGTTTGTTTCTCCTAGTTTTTGTAAATGACCCTTAATTAAACTCTCCTCAATTACACCTTTAAATATGGCATTTACGTCCCTCACCTCGGGACCATTACTGATAAACCCGTTCTGATCTGTATGATTTTATATCTGATCATTTCTTTTTCTCAATTTTCTCTAGATTAGAACTCCTTAAAGACCAGGATTCTAATTCTCAAAATTCTCTTTTATCCCTTCCCTGTATCACCGCACACAACACTCCGCTTACAGGGATGCGTCTAAGTGCTTTCTGAGAGACTTCGTTTAATCACTTCGTGCTGATCCCTGGATACAGTTTTAGGCACGGTGGGTACCAGGTGAATAAGACGGAATAGTCCTCTTCTTACGGAGTTTATGCTCTCCCGTCTCTGTAACAATTTCCCTATTGTAGGCTGCAATTTCTAATGAACAAAGTGTATACCTGTTATTGATTTTGCTGGTCACATCTCCTGTAAACAAATCTGTCCCTCCCACATCCCTGGTGGCTCTGATGAGGCAGAGCCACGTTAAAGCTAAAGTTTGAGGACCCGGAAGCTGTGAATAAGCAGAGAAAGGTTGTTAGTATAATGAGAGATCAGAATATAGAAAAAATAGGCATAGAAAGAACTATGAATGTCATGATGAACTGAGAGACCGTTTTGCCTTAGTTCTGATCATATTTCCCATGAAGCCTCACTCTAGTTGCTCTTCGAGTTCCATGTCGATGTGTCACAGGAATGAGGGGACTGCTTTTCCTTCCTACTGTCTCCAGCGGGGCTTTTAGGCAATTCCGCTTTATGGATTGTAGCCTCACATCTTGTTTTTCCTTCCCCGACCCTCATACTCCACACCCCCTCTTATCAGTAATTTTTTTTTTCTGGATGATGAAAAACTGCCAGATGGATCCCTTGCTTTGCTTAATCCCTGGATCATGTGTGCACCTGCTGCTCCTGCTGGTACTTGCCACTGGGATTCCTCTGGATGAGAGGACTGCCAAGGTGCATTTGTCACAGCATGGCTCATTACCATCCAAACTCGGTGCAGGTCTGTGTCCTAAAACAGCTAATGACATTGCCTGTAAGAGTCCTGTTTAGCTAGAAAACATGTATGGAATCTGTCCCCAGCATTTCATTATTTAAAAAAAAAAAAGTTCTGTTTGGATCTTCTGGTTGCCTTTTTTCCATAATTTGCCAGTCTTGTTTCTAACTCATTTTTGCAATCTCAGTCTGCTCCATTCTCTGGGACCAACGGTAAGAATAAAGTGAGTAAGCCCAAGAAATGCAGCCCTACCTGGCATTTCCTGCTCTGGCCTTACAGGTTGGTTCTAGAGCTAGACTCCTGGTTTGCTCAGAGACCCAGTGCCTACTCTGTGCCCGACCCAGGGGCAGGTGGGTGAGCACAGGAGTCGCTTCTGGCTTTGCTGCATGGGCCTTTGGGGATGCTTGAGAGGCCCCTATAATCACTTTAGATTTTTACAGTGCTTTTACAAAACCCATTGTCTCACTCGACTCTCAGAATAGTCTCATTGAAATCAACCTATTTTACATTTAAAAATTGATTTTAATGGAACCAGAATGGAATAAAGCTCTCATAACTCCATTATCAGTGCTTTTTATTCATTATTTTTTTATTCTTTTTTTTTTTTCCTTTGGTTAATCTTCATCCAAGGATATTTTTCCATTGACTTTTAGAAGGAGTGGACGGAAGGGAGGGAGAGGGAGAAACATCATTGTGAAAGAGCCCTCTTGCATGACCCTGACGGGGGCCGGGAATCAAACCTATGACCCTTCGGTCCATGGGCCGATGCTCTAACCACTGAGAAAACTGGCCAGGGCAGTGCTTTTTATTTTTAAGCAACATTTATTTTCTTCCTTAACATAAACCTGTTCTGTAATCTCACTATCCCAATGACAACCATTGCTAATATTTAGGAATTTTTAACCTCTGTATTTAATTTTTTACATTGTTGAAGTCATTCTAAATTTTACATCCAATGATTTGGAAGGTTTTCTTTTTTCCCCCCACATTGTCACATGTTGATTTTGTTCCTCATATTAAATTGATCCCAAGACTAAGAAGAGGACAGTGGAATCCCCCTAGCATAATAGAGACAGTCCTATAACTCTATAATGAAATATTAAGGCAGGATATTCCTGAGTCACATTCCTTAGGCCAGACATTATACAGACCACAGTGTCACCTGTAGATGGGCACATGGAAAATAAAATACTACAATGGGCACCTGGGACTCTTTGGTTCAGGAACTGTCTAATTCTCTTCTTGAACTGTGTAAAGTTTGAATTTCACAGTATCATTGCAGGGAAAGATCTGTAGTAGAACCAAATGGCTACTCTGAGACAGCGTATAGTATGGTACATGAAACAGCTGCATAAAGCAAAGCATCCCCCTGAGCAAGCTTGCTCCGTGCTCCTGTTGGGGACAGCTGTGCCCGAGAACAGCAGCGCCTTCTGCTCAGTCAGCCTCACCTGTGTGCCGTGTCAACCTACAAGTTAGGCGAGAAGAACAGCCACCTTTGTGGTTTGATTGGAGGGGTCCTTGAACCTCCTCCACCCCAAGCCTAAACGTCTCCACATCCTTTGTCCCAGAATTCCCACTGTTGGTCATTGTTTGTGATTAAGGTATTAAAGAACTTGGTTATAATGCAAATGCATTGTTTTGATAACCCGTTACTCACTTGGACTTAGCCGGGATTGATGCCTAGTGAAGGTCTAGCTCATCACAGCAGGGCAGGTCTCCAGCTCTGTGACCAGCACCTGGGCAGAAGAAGGGACAGTAGGGACAAAGTGTGGGTACTGCAGGGAGGCTCTGCTGGGAAGCCATGACCACGTGAACACCCTGGGTCCCCAGAAGTGCTAGAAGAAGAGAGGAGTGACACTGAGAACAGCCTTCACCATCAAGAGTCCCGAGGAATCAAGATTCAGTTCACAGACCTGTGAAGAGCCAGGCTTTTCATGCTTAGAACAACTGTTACTGGCTGTGGATTCTCCATCTCATTGAACAGTTCCATCTGTGGGTGAAACAGAAAGCTTCAGCCATGGCCCAGGGCCCCGCCCACTGGACAGACGTCCTTCCTGTCAGGAGAAGTCACATTCCCTGTGATTTGTGACAGCCTCAGGCCCCACAGGCTGCCTGCGATGTGCAGACTGCATACTTCAGCATGAAGGTTGCCAACGATTTTTGGCCTCGGCTTTTTCACTGGTTTTCATTTAGCAACAATTTCAAAATTTTCCGGGACACTTCGTGTTTTAATGAAGAAAAATTAAGTGACCTTTAGTCAACCTGGCAAAAGAGAGTGTGGATGACAGTGGTCCAGCATCGTAATTAATAGGGCTTACTATCACCACGAGAAATCCCAGCGCACACATTGGCAGTTCGTTCCCATGTGGTGAGAAAGAGAAGACCATTCCACCCTTAGAAATGACAGCTGTTCATAGTCCTCAAGTCGCGAAGCTGGGCGACCATTTGTGGTGGCCAAGGGAGCAGCATTACCATCGCATGAATCAAAGCCAAATGCTGGGGTTCGGTCCCCACTCTTGTGCCACACAGCTTCCACCACAGTCCCTCACGGGTCACATAAATATCAGGTGGACCTGGCCGCATAATCAAGTATATGAATAAAAACTGTAAATTGATTCAACATACTTCATTACGTTGTTGACACAACCATCACCTTCTAACCACAGATAAGCACTACCCAAACTTCCTACCTACCATACTGCTAACAGAAAGTGTGTACCAGCCTTCTGGGAAAGTGGCCTCAGAGTCACATGTAGGGGTTGTCCTCGAAGAAGTTTCCACTGGACGAGAGAATTTTCACAGGCTGAGAACATGGCTGTTCTGATGACAAGGTGCCCCCAGGTCTGGTATGGGCCGGATCTGGGGTCAGAAGAAAATGTTCAGCCATCTTTCGGCTTTTGTCCCTCAAGACTCCAATGAGGACATGTTCGCCCGCCCTCTCCATTTGACTCACCAGCGGTACAGCGGATGCACAGTCCGCTCCCCAGCTCAGGGGAGGTCGTGGAGGCCACCACCCAGGACGGCTCGGCCTCGGCTCCATGACGCACATCTGCCAGCAATGGACTCTTTGGTACTCGGCCTTTTTGCTGTCTGCATTCAGTACATGTAGTTCCAACTCAGATCTCCTGGCCCTACGCTTGGGTCCATTCACTTGGCAGTTTCACTTTAAAGAAAAACACAAAGCGGGAGCTTTCAAGTTTCTTTTACTACTCTATGTTCATAACCGAGTTTTCTCAGCGGCTTTGAAAAGACGTGTGGATGAAGTGTTTTGATCACATGTGATAAAGCAAGTACTAATAAAGACCGTGCAGCTCTCAAGCCCCCATTCTTAGAGAGGATGGCCTGGACCCAGACAGGAAGCATTCAGAAAACGATGTCAGTGAGTGTGCCTGGTTCACATGACCTAGAAACAAGGTGGATGAATTAAAACTAGCTTGAGTGTGGAAGCCCACGCTACTGTGATAGTTACTGTCAGAAACCAGCTATTTCTCGTCCCCCTTCAAGCCTATAGAAAACTTTGACGAGTAAAACTTTAGAACAATGCTACTTCTGGGGAGGATTTTAAGAGCGGGTGCAGTTGTGACCTCTGTTTCTCCCTCTCTCGTGGGTGAAAAACGCTGCTCCAGATAGAGGCTGCTCCACGTTTCTTGTCCTGGAGCGAGTACGATTTCAGGAGCTCTAGCTAACACGTGGTAGATGTGTGTGAGAAAGAAATAAATCATTGTTTTAAGTCATTGGGATTTTGAAATCGTTACTACAGCATAAGGGGCTTGTCCTGACTGGCAGAGCCCCTTGGAGTTTACAGGTATGAGTGTAGGACAGGTAGGAGAAAGAGGCAGAGCATCCGGGTGTGGGTTTTCGTTGGAATCATGAGACAGTGTACTTGCAAAAAAGAACACGCTGGTCTGCACACTCCGGGGTTCTGCAGCTAACTCAGAGAATCGCTTAAGCGAAGCTGGCTGCGACCATGGCAGGGGGAGGAGTGACCCAGCGGGACTTACTGTTTCCTGGTGCTGTTGTTTGGGTCTAATATCCACTAGCCACGTGTGTGGGAGAGGAGGGAGGGGTAATATGTTGGATTATACTAAATGTTGGACCACATTAATACATTTTATTATGAGAAGAGCACCATCACCTATAGCATCAAAAATACTTACTTAGGCCCTGGCTGGTTATCTCAGTGGTTAGAGCATCAGCCAGTGGACCCAGTGGATCTCAGGTTCCAATTCTGGTCAAGGGCTGCAGGTTTGATCTTTGGCCCTAGTTGGGGTTGTGCAGTAGGCAACCAATCTATATGTCTCTCTCACATTAATGTTTCTCTCTCTCTCTCTCTCTCTCTCTCTCTCTCTCCCCCCCCCCCACCGCCGCTCCCTTCCACTCTCTCTAAAAAAAAAAAAAAAAATCAATGGAAAAATAGCCTCACATGAGGATAAAAAAAATAACGATAACTTACTCAGCACTGTGTAAAAGACAATGAAACTATTTTAATTTTTTTGTGGAAAATGTTTAATTCTAATTTTAAAGATTCATATACCACAGAAAAATACAAAGAAGAATATAGTAATTAGTCAAAACCTACCATGCAGAGGTAGCCCTGCCTACATTTCAGCGAACATGCTTCCACACATCTCTACACGTATTACAGATGTGCAGAGGTGTTTCACATGAATGGGAATGTGTTGTTCAGATCACATCCATTTTATTGAATCGAATGTGCACCGATCTAGGAACTGACATGCAGGTATAGCCAGTTCTGTCCTGAAGCTCATTGTTAAGGTGTGAACATAGATGTTCAACAAGAATTTTCAAGAGACGTTAGCATTGTAATGTGAAAAGTTAGGGTGCTGTGCATATGTCAAGGGATTTTACTTAACCTAAGGGGTAAGGGATGACCTCCCGAGGAAGTGATTCTGTTATAAAATGATTTTTATTTTACTTCACAACATCTCAAAATAACTCTACCTTATAATTTCAGTGGTGGCATAATATTTTATTGTATGAAATTGTGTGTGTGCTCTAATTTATTTTTAATCCCTTATTAGGAGACATTCAGTTTGTGTCCTTCTTAAATTTCTTACATACAGTGCTGCAATAGAAGTCCTTTTGCATGCATTTCTTTTCCCTTATATTTCTTTTCTCTTTTTTTAATCCTCACCCAAGGATATTTTCCCATTGATTTTCAGATGAAGTGGGAGGAAGGGAGGGAGAGAGGGAGAGAGAGAGAGAGAGAGCGCAACATCGACTGGTTGCCTCCCGCACGACGCTGAGTGGAGCCAGGGATCAAACCTGCAACCGAGATACGTGCCCTTGACCAGCAATCAAACCTGCAACTCTTTGGTTCTCAGGTTGACGCTGTAACCTCTGAGCCAAACCAGCTAGGGCTCCCTTATATTTCTTTAGGATAAAGAGAGAAATACCACTGGATCAGAAGTCATACAGATTTTATATTTATGTCACATATATATATAATATGTATTATATATTGCTAAATTATATATACACAAATATGTGCATATAAATGTATATGTACATAATAGATATCAAATACAGATATTGTTATACTGCCTACAGAAATGTACCAATTTATATTCTCACTGTTAATGCTGAGGAATGACGATTCCCAACTTCTGGGAAGCTCAGGAAATGGAATTCATTAAACTTGTTTTTGTGAAGTTTGACAACAGTATAGGTGGGAAAACTTTCCTGTTGTTTGCATTTCCTTAGTCCCCATGAGGCTCAGTGTGGATGTGGTGAACAGCTGCAGACACCCTAAGCAGACACACACAAGCCAGAGCTGGAAGAGAAGCTCGTGGAAAGTCCGAGGCTTCCCCATCGGTCCAGTCGGGGGCGCAGTGGTGAGGCATGCTGAGCGGTCCTCTCTGCAGTGAAGTGCAGTTCCTGCATCCTAAACGCTCCATCGCCGAGGAAGAGGCACGGTGTCTCGTAGTCCTCTTTCCATTGGAGTGTATGTACCATGTGTCATACTTGGGAATAATGTTGAACGCAGCGATTTTGAACTGGTGTGCTGCAAGAATTTTTAAAACATGCAATACCTGACTATTTAGTCAGGGGCACTGAGCTCTTTTCCCCGAGACTGTCAAATAGAAAAATGACAACAGCCAACACAATAGCCATCTGGTGAATGAATCAAAATGATACCTATATTTGTTGTCAGATAGTCAAAAAATAGATTTTTTGGTGTGCTGCCGAATTTTAGTAATTAGTTTGTGTGTGCCGTGAGATGAAAAAGGTTGAAAACCGCTGTTTTAACCCATTTATAAGATGACTCAGAGGGTGTTAGTTTGGCGCATGGCCCAGAGTAAGAAAGGCTCCCTAGAGGTCCTCGCGAAGCTTGGGGCCACGTGACCCACGGGAGACAATAGTGCTAGAGGTGTTTGAGGTGGCTAGGGGACTGGATAAAAATGTGCCGCCTCCAGCAAAGTGCGCTGGGAGATACTCAGGCCAGACTGCTAGGATTCTCAAATCCCGTCTCTGCAACAGACATACCACTATTTGAAGCACAGCGATGGGCTCCAGGAGAGACTTGAGACCTGACCATGGGACAGCAAGTGACTCTGCCCAGAGTGTTCTGCCATTACCCTAGGTGTCTGCAGACCTACCAAGTTAGTCAAGGGAGAGCAGCAGCACCCACAGGGCCATGGAAACGGAGCACCCGGCAATGGCCTGAGGGCCCAGAAGGTGCAAGTCCATTGCGTGAACAAATGGCTCAGCTCTCCCAAGGACCCAAGGACCTCTCCCTGACTCTGGCCTCATGGCAATGACGACGCAGATCTGTACAACCAACTGAAACAGGAGAGAAAGTCTCAGGCTACAGTGTGACCTACTGTCACTGCAGCTGCACCCAGGGAGTCGCTCGGAAACAGCATGAAGGGAGATCGCCCGGCATGCAAAACTACACGCTCTGCACTTGGTAGTTTGATTTGCATGGAAGAAGCAGTGGCCTGAAGTATAGATTTCATGGACTCTTGAGCCGTGTGACTAGGGGTGTCAGTGGTTGGTCCAGAGTCTGAAAGGAGCAAAATTGAAAAATATGAGACCAAGAATTCTGGGGATGTGCTTAGGCTTATGGGATTGGGCACAAGGAGCAATGCTGGTAAGCAATAAGTCTTGTATGGTATTAAGCATACGTCCGGAAGGCTTGGCTAGGAAGCAGGTAAGGCGTGCACATTTACTCTTAGCAGCCTCTCTCGCCAATAGAGCTTTTGGCACTGGCCGGAATTCCCTCGTTGGCCCAGAACTGACTGACTCAGGAGGGATGGGGGAAGCGTTCTCGCAAAGCACCACTGGAGGAAAGAAGAGTTTTGATCATTTCCCCCCAGTGCTCTGTTTCCCCTCTTCCCAAGGCTTCTCTGTCTCCATGGATTTCTAATAGTTTTGTTTTTTTTTTAAGTTGCTAAAATGCATCATCTGTGTGTTTCCTGTGATTTCTAGAGGGTTGATTTAGGGGCAGGGAACCGAGCCTTTAGTGCGCTATCTACCTGAATCACTGCTTTCAGCCTCCTCAACAATGAGGTTGGGGTTAAATAAAGTGCATAGAAAAAAAGTCAGGGAAAAGAAAGAAAGCTGGGAGGGCTATGGGGAAAAAAAGGATGCTGAAAGAAAAGAGAAAATATATATAGTTCCAGGAATTTTCATATATTTGTGGTTCAAGTTCAAGTCATTGCCTGACTTCATTGGAACAAATTAGGTCCAGTTTCCCAAACCCAGTCTCCATGGTCATATGAATGACAAGTAATCACCAGATCATTTCTTCCACAACCACTGGGGCATTAATCTTGAAATCCTAAGCTAGACTCAGAAATGTGTGAAATAGTGGGGGAGGGGATGTTGTCTGCACAATTTCAAGGTCTGAGATTTCCCAGAAGGTACAGAATGTGCTCTTTCTATTATTCCCATGACTTGAAGCTGATACTTTCAGGTATTTTTTGATAAATAGAGCGCTGGTTGTTGTCATAAAATTAAATATTTCAGATATTTTGCTTTTCTCTTTATCCTTTCCTATATGTAGTCCTGGGAGGCTCACACCAGGGAAGTGTTTTGATTTCACTGTTAGTGTGTAGGATTTCATTGTTGTCATTACTGTGTTTATCACATTCCTCTGGGTTATGGGCCATTAGCATTCCACCAAAAAATATAAATTCTGAAATGCAAGGTAAATCAGTGGGCTAGATATTCTAGAAGCCCCTATCCCCACCCCAGCACACATGGGAGGCCTCTCCCATCTGGCCAGACCTAGCAGCTGAAAATCACCCCTGGGGCTTCCCACTCCTGTCAATCACAGCATCCTGCTGTGAACACCGGGCAGCCATTCCTCTCACACCAGCTTTCGGGCTGGCAGGACGAGTAACCGCATGGGCTCTGGTCCACGCTGCTAAGGCCCATGACATTCCTGCAGATAGCAATGAATCAGTGCCCGTCACCACTGCCGCATCTCTGCTCTGCCCAGAGTCCTTCATCCCAGAGGGTCCCCAAATATTTTGCAAGCTGATACCTTGTTCAAGCTGTGCATAAGCCTCTCACTTCATCCACCACGGAACCCACGCACAGCACCTTCGTGGTGGAATGCAGCAGCTGTTCTGCAGCCGCACCACAATCCCAGGGACCGCCATTCGGGCCAGGAAGCCAAGAGGAATACCATATCCAATTGGAAGGACAGGGGGAATTTCAGGAGGTGAAATTCACTGAGCCTGGCTTGGAGGCTGGCCAGGACACCTGGTTAGCACCCTTCCTTCCTCTCCCCAGAAACCATGGGACCTTGTGACCACCACTAGCCTGACTCTAAGCTCTATCCACTGCCTCCCAGACATCAGGCAGTGTCCTTCTAAGACTAATTCTAAACTCTAAATAACATGAGGGAGTAACAGGAAGTACTGTGAAAACTAAGGGCATCTCATCTCGCACCTGCTGCGCTTAGCTAATGTCACCTTAGAAGGAATAGAACAGTACTGAGGCACACAGAGAAAGTGTGAAAAACAACCAGCATCCAGTATGACTTCCTCCATGACGTTGGAGGGACATGCAGGTCTGAGGAAGTACCCTGTGTTTGGAGTGGATGGTATGGGTAAGAGCCTGAAAGGTGGTTACAGGGCCATGATGTCAGCTTTGAAGACTCCATTTAAATGGGATATAAGTAATTTACTGAACCAGTGATTTTACCTAAAAGCAATAAGGTAAGTCTTTATGGGTGCTTGTTTGAAGAAGCATTCAATTAAACAACAATAAAAGCATTACTATTACTACTGCTACAATAATAATAATATTACTATGTGTGAGGTACTCTGTGAAGCACTTCACATGAATGTGTAATCCTCCCAATAACTCTCTAAAGTAAGTACTGTAAATCCCCATTTTACATAATAGTAAACTCAAGAACCAAGTTAATTTGGCCAGGATGACACAGACAAAAAGTGGTGGCACTAGCAAGTGACCTCAAGCAGTCTAACCCAACCACTATGCATGCTGTCACCATACCCTGTACTGTGCTCCCCTCAATACCCCATATGAAATTTTAAAACAGCCAGATGACATCGGAAGAGTCACACACTTGGTGGTCCCAGAGAGGGACCATATACAGAATGCAGACATAAAGCCAGTTTTCACTGGGAACATACAGGGCCAATCATCCCTTCCAAACACAGTTACGGAACATCCACCAAGTGCCTGGTGCTGTGCTGGGGTGACGGCGAATCAGACCCGTGGCTCTGGGTTTGCTGGCACTTACAGGTTAGCAGACATCCATTCCGACCACATCCTTGAGCAACTTTCTTCTGAGGAACTTTAGAAGCAAACTTACCGTAATACCTAAAAAGCAGTTTCTAGAATGGACTTTTAAAATAACTTTTTCCCTCACCTGAGGATATTTTTTCCATTGATTTTTAGAGAGAGTGGAAGGGAGGGAGGGGGAGAGAGAGACACACATAGATGTGAGAGAGATACATTGATTGGCTGCCCCCTGCATGCATCCTGATTGGGGCTGGGGGTCGATCCTGCAACCCACATACGTGCCCCTGACCAGAATCGAACCGGTGACCCCTCGGTGCTCGGGCCAACACTCTAACCACTGAGCCACACCCGCCAGAGCTAGAATGGAATTTTCAACTGTTTTGAATTACCTACCTAGTTTTTCACTTGGGAACCAGGAATTACTTTTATCTCAATCAAAATAGCCATTTGTATACTTTAAAGAACATCTTTGAGGGAAATAGAAATAATATATGAGAAAGTAATTCAAGAGCATTTACTGACTGAGATGGGAACAATATATTTATATAGCAAATACATAGTTACTTGATGGGTTTGTAACCTCTTCCGAATGACACAGGCCTTTTGTGATGGTTAATTTTATGTCAACTTGGGCACCCAGATATTTGGTCAAACATTCTAGATGTCTGTGAACATAATTTTTAGATGAGATTAACATTTTAATCAGTAGACTGTGTAAGGCAGATTACCCTCCATAATAGGGGAAGGCTTCATCCAATCAGCTTAAGATCTCAGAGAAAGACTGACCTCCCCCAAGGACGAAGGAAGTTTGCCAGCAGACGGCCTATGGACGGGAGCTACAGCACCAGTCTTCCCCGGTCTCCAGCCCACTGGCTTACCTTGTGTAGTCTGGACTTGCCAGGCTCTACAATGATGTGGGCCAGTTCCTTAAAACAAATCTCTTTGTCTCTTTCTCTCTCTACACACACACACACACACACACACACACACACACTGCACACACAGCGCACACACACTACTGGTTCTGTTTCTCTGGGGAAGCCTGACTAATACATCTTTTAACAGCCTCTAACTGTCCTCCCTTCCACCTCTCCCTCCAAAAAGAGACTTTGTGTGAGAGTTTCAGGCAGCAGAGCAAGCTGACCAAGAACACATCATCAATTAGGAGGCCTTACTGAATGACACTTAAATGACTTAATTTAGGCTACTGCCTAATTTTGTCAGGACACCCTTGAAGACTCCAAGACTAGGTGGAAGGCAGAGGAAGTGTGAGAAGCAACCAAGGGACCGCTAGTTTAAGCAAGTCCCAGGGTGACTAGGAATCTCAAGTCCTGTTTCAGGGCTGCAGGGGTATCAAGGGCAGGTCCGTGGTATGGACCTGATCTGGGTGAGCAGCGGGAAGTTTGGGATTGGGAGATGGGGAATGGGTTGGATGTCAGGCTATGATGCTGACTTTGAAGGCACAGTAGGGTGAAGCAGGCTGGAAGGTGTCAAGTCTAGGCCAAGGGCAGGCTTTGCCAGGTGAACTGGGGAGGCCTCAGTCCCTGGGTGCATGAAAGCAAGACCTTTTCCTACTGGTACCTGCTTCTTTTATTTCTAGCCAGTGGTTTTCCAACTGAGTCATAACTAGGGCCACCACACTTTAGCAGCTATGTGGATAATTTGATTTAAGGGATTAAGTGTGAGGGCAAGAAGATCACTTCTAGATAAGAAGTGATGGTGGCCTGGAACAGAGTTACAGTGTTTCAGATGGTGAGGAGGGGATAGATTCAGGAAATATGTGGAAGGTATAGACTTGCTGATGGGTTATAAGTGGGATGTGATTGGAAAGAGGACTTAAGTCTGGCTCTTGGGTTCAGGGCCTGAGTGGGTAAATGATACTGTTTATTGAGATGGAGAGCACTGGGGAGAAATAAGTTTGTGGGTAAAACCATGAATGCTGTTTTGAACATGTCAATTTGAAATGCTTATTAGAAGTGAAAATATCAAGTAGCAAAACTGTATTTGTTTGAGCTCAAGGAAGAGGTCAAAGTTGGAGATAGGAAGTTAGAAATCCTTAGTTTACAGTTGGATATGATGACCTAAGGTTCTCAACAGTAGCTTCACATTAAAATGCTCTGAAGACACTGCTGGTGGGAATGCAGACTGGTGCAGCCACTACGGAAAACACTGTGGTGTTACCTCAAAAAATTAAAAATTGAACTGTCATTTGACCCAGTGATCCCACTTCTAGGAATATACCCTAAGAAGCCTGAAACACCAATCAGAAAGAATATATGTACCCCTATGTTCATAGCAGCACTATTTACAATAGCTAAGATCTGGAAACAGCCCAAGTGTCCATCAGTAGATGAGTGGATAAAAAAGCTGTGGTACATATATTAAATGGAGTACTATACAGCTGTAAGAAAGAAAGATCTCTTACCCTTTGAGACTCCATGGAGGGACCTAAGTGAAACAAGCCAAGCAGAGAAAGACAAATATCACATGATCTCACTTATTTCTGGAATATAATGAACTAAACAAACTGATGAACAAAATAGACCCAGAGAGATAGAAGTAGGGTACAGACTGACATTCCTCAGAAGTGGGGGGGGGGAGGAATAAACCACAGAACTTATATGCATGTACGCATAACCGATGGACATAGACAGCAAAGCTGGGGACAGGGTGGGAGGGGATAGGGAGGAGGGAGTCAATGGGGGGAAAAAGGAGAAACATCTGTAACAAAAATAAATAAAATAAATAAATAAATAAATAAAATGCTCTGAAGAGGGTTGATGAGTTGTTGTTGCCCTGGGGCCCAACCAGAGTCAAGAAATCAGAACCTCTGATCTAAGGCACTGTGTTGATTGTTTATTTAAGTTCTCCCCATGATCCTAATGAGCAACCAGGGTTAAGAACCACCGAATAAGAGTAGAAAAAGAAAGCAATAGGTCCAAATATGTTTGGAGCAAGGGGAGTAGCCTTATAATAATAGGGGTCAAGATTCTCAAGGTAAAAATTTGAAATTTGATTTGTGATTATTCAAACACACCAACAAACTCAGAATATTTGAGAAATGAAATACTTTAGACTTCGGAAAGTGCTTTCTTCCTTGGCTATTATGCAAACTCCTTTGCCTCCTTATTCTCCGTGTTTCTCCCAAGGCTCTGATCTCTCCCCTCTTTTATTCTCACTCTGCAGACAGTCCCTGGGATGGGCATCCTCACGATTTCAAATACCAAAGGCAGGCTGCTGTTGTCAAATCTAAATGTCAGGCCAGATCTTTCCTTTGATCTCTGTGATCACTTATCCAACTGCTACTAGATCCTCTATCTGGATGTCTTCCAGGTCCTCAACGCCCACCCCCACCCCACCCCACCTCAATCTCCCTTCCTCTGCTCCTTCACATCCAGGTATCCACCCACAACAGAGATGTGGGAATCAACCCAGATCCCTACTTCTTACCTGTTAGCTGATCAACCCAAAGTTATATTTATTTTCTTCTTTACTCTCTCTCCCTTTTTCCTTTGGATATCTCTTTTTAAGTTCATTATGAATTTGCATGTTAATTTATAAGGAAAAAAACACATTTTATACTTGTTATTTTTTCTCTTGAGAAATACTTATTTATATACCTTTCAGTGTTACAAAATATATGACCAACCATTTCATTGATTAGGGTGGGCACTTAGAATAATATTGATTGCCTGCCTTTTCCATTGTTCTTATATGAAATGTTTTCTCTCTTTTCATTTCTCTCTTTCCCACCTCGAGTTTGGGTCCTCACCATTTTTCTCTTATCACTCTTGCTCCAGCCCGCTCCCATTCTGCTCCGTCCTTGACGAGACCACCAGAATACCTCAAAGTAAAAGTCTGATGCCTTGAGCAAAACTGTCAGTCATACCTGAGTGCCTGAAAGACCACATCAAAACTCCTTAACGTAGTATCATCTTCCCCTTGGCTGCCTCCTTGTTTAACCTGGTTTCATCATTCTACTATGTTCTTCAGACACACATGGCCTCCCCCGTCTTTACATCTGGCCAGGCTCTCTTCAGTCTTCATGATCATCAACTGTGTGAAACCTCCTGGACTCTTCCAACGGCCTCCTTCTCCTAACTTGCCATCAAAATAACTGTCTTTCATGATGTATATTATTTCTTTTTCTCTTAAAGAGGGCCTCCAAATTACATATGCTTTAGATACCACAAAATCTTTCTAGACAAATCAGCTAGCAATGGTATCTTGTACATATTAGATGCTTAGTACATATTTGTTGGGTGTTAAATAAATTGATCACATTAAAATTTTTATTTTATTGGAAGAAGGAACTCAGCATGGCCTAGTGAAAACATTGAACTAGAGAAATATGAATTTGTGCTAGGGTTCTACCACTACCTAGCTATGTGATGATTTGGAGAAGTTTTATTAGCTTTAGTTGTAAAATGAGGCTTAACTCATAGAAATACTCTTCGCATTCTGACATATTTAAAAGATTCCGTAAACGTTAGAATTTATTTATATTGGAAAAGAATTAACCAAATAACTAAATATTTTATACCAAAATGTTTAGCTTTATAAGATGGCTATTAACTATCATAATATAATATTTCTAATTTCTACAAATGAGAATGATTTATTTTTTATCTGACAGTATATAGGTCATTAGAAAGCACTAGTAGGGCTGTGGCTTTCTCACAGTTAACCCCGATGATAGCACTTTGCATACCGTGAAACCTTAATAAATGCTAACTGATGACTGCAGTCAGCTTAGAGACTAATCGAAAATTATGGCTAAAAACTCAACCCATTTAGGCTTGTTCCAGTATCAGCCACCCACACCCGTGTCTCCAATGGATGATTACATTTAATAGCAGAATTTGTTCTGTCATCATTAATTGGGTCTGTTTAGTTTCTACCACAAATACTATTTCAATAAAATACATGTTCAAACAAGCTTCATTTGCCTAATATGTGTAAGACTGACTATTTGCAATGCCAGACTCCAAAGACATCAGACTGCATGCAGTAACTGAGTAGAGCATAACTTCCACCCATTCCTAGTTATGGGTTATGTGTGTGCTGACACTTACATTATCATTTTTTATGTGTGTCTTAATAGGAAGTGTTCAGAAGCACTTGTATAAATAGAGGCCCGATCTACAATGAGTTAGGGGCCAGTTTTCACATTTCTGTCTATTCCGGTTTGACCCCTTGGAATACCTGCTGCCAGGCTGTGTGTGAATTGTTGCCCTCAATCGGTACCTGACTTTTTTAGCCTCTAAACTCGTCCTGTTCATATGTATGTGGCCAGTTCTATCCCATGTGTTCCTGGGTCCATTCATTGCTGTCACCAGCTCCTCCTGAAAGCTGCACCTTGAAGTGTTGAGCTTTTAGTGTCACTATCTCTGGCTAAATGCGCAGTTACACAATTTAGACACTACTTACCTGTGTTTATCCTGCAAGAAATAACTTGGGTCACGGTCAGTCCCCAGGGAAGAATCCAAGAAACTTTTGTTCACATTCACTCATTTGTCTACCAGAAATCAAAACAAGGAAGACCCTTTCTTGTAATTTACCTCACGTGTTATGATTCCCATACATTCCCCATCTAGCCGTTAATTTTTCTACTGCCACCACGTGTCAGGCACTGCAAGACTCTGACTGTCCAAAAACAAATTATGCTCTGAAAAATGTTTAAAGTATTGAAGATGTAGACATGTATAAAAAATAACTACATTGCAATTGGAAAACAAACAGTTGAGTGACTGGTGCTAATTATTTCCTTTACGATCTCCATAAGTGAAGAGTATATTTTTGGAAAAGTAAGATCACTCCTGCCAATGTTCATTTCCATTCTCTAAATGGGATAGTCCCAGGCAGGGCAGGAGGGAAGAAAGGAAGCAGCCAGACCAGGTATATCCCTGATAAAATCACCTCATCAACCCTACTGTTCCATCAAAAGATGGTACCATTTCCCAGACACTTTGCGTGGTACATGTCTTCTTAACTTAGAACACCTTGACCGCTGTCTCATTTGACATGCATCCCCCTCTCTGCTGTCCCCAGCTCTTCCTCACTTTAGTCAGGCCGCTCTTGATTGTGCTTGATGGTGCTTCCGCCGTAGCACTTAGCACGCAGCATCACAGACCTGTGGTCATGGGTCCGCAATAGGAGCGAGGTGGGAACTGCTCTTAGACTTGGTCCCAGGGGTAGGATTTCTCCCTTCTGTGCCTAAAACTTTCATGCATCCATTTATTAAAAGGCTTGGATAAATGATTCTGTGTGAGTCGATCTGGTCTTAACTCACTTTCAAATGACATCTCCAAAAACATGGCAAAGGCACCAGGGGCCCATGGCTCTGCAGAGATTATTCGCAACTTAAAATCAATGAGAAGATTACACAAAGCCTTGCTGCCAGCTTTGAGGGTTGCATCCAAACTAGTCACAAAATTTTGAAACCTAATCCCTGTTCCTTGGGACAAATGCCAGTTCCTCTTTTGAAAAGGAAAAGTCAGCTGTCAAATGCCCTAGCAGCATGAATGTTCTTACTTCAGACAACTGGCAAAATGATACGTGCCGGAAAGGTGGAGCTGATTCTAAACCGTATTTACCGTATCAAAGAAATGTTCTGCTGCTTGAAACCATCATACCAAAGATATTTGTGATTCATCAGCCAGGGGCTTAGGGCACCCTAGGATGTGGTGGCCCTGAGTCCATGGCCAGGTGTATTTCAAAAACGTGTGCGTGAGAAAAGCATTGAAAATGTGCAAAGGAGAAAACTCCAATCTTATTATTACTATTTTTTAATCCTCACCCGAGGATATTTTTCCATTGATTTTCAGATAGAGTGTGGTGGAGGGGGAGAGAGAGAAACATCGATGTGAGAGAGACACATCGATTGGTTGCCTCCTGAACAACCCTGATCAGGGACGGGGATCAAAGGGCAACCGAGGCACTCGCCCTTGACTGGATTAGAACCCTAGACTCTTTGGTCCTCCGGCCGAGGCTCTAACCGCTGAGCCAAACTGGCCAGGGCGAAAACTCCAATCTTAAATGATGGACACAAAGTGGTTTTCAGACTGGATCTCCATTCCCTGAATGCCAGCAGGCTGACTGGGAGATCCGGTGAAATCAGTCCGCAGCAGCCCGCGTGGTCTGACAGTCAGGACGCTGCTGCTCACCCAGCAGTTTTCACAGGACCCTCACCGGAACCCACACGAAATCGTCCAGCCAGGCAAATCCTGGCACAGTGAATACATCCGGTGTAACCGTGTATTTAACACTCACAGACGTCCACACAGGCCGTTCAGTTGCCAGGAAGCATGTGCGTGGAGAGGACACAACAGGGTGGACAGGCAGGAACGCGCTCTGTGCAGCGGGAAGGTCCGAGAGGAGCGTGAGGGATGATGGAGCTCAGACAGGAGGGACAAGTGACACCACAAGCCACAGAAAAGCTCCAACGGTGATCTTCTTGAAAGAAAACGTAAATTTTCCAGAAAGATTAAGGAGCATGGTAATTTCTAGTTCCAGGTAGCACAGAAATTATGTCAGATAAGACAGGACAGTTTTTAGGTTAAACCATAAGAACTAGCTTGTAGTCAACCATTTCTGACCTACAGTAACTGAGACCAGAATGAAAGATCTGGTAGGGCCATGCTATAGACGTTAGACTTTACATCCTGTGGGAAATGGGGAGTAAACTGAGGTTTTTAAGTCAGAAAAACATACATGGAATTGTTTTTTGTTTGGTTAATTCTCACCCAAGGATATTTTTCTATTAATATTTTAGATAGAGTGGAAAGGAGGGAGGGAGGGGGAGAGAAAGAGAAAGAAAGAGAGAGAGAGAGAGAAACATCAATGTGAGAGAGACATATCGATTGGTTGCCCCCTGCATGACCCTTACTGGGGCCAGGGACGAACCGGCAACCCAGGTACGTGCCCATGACCAGGAATTGAACCCATGACCCTTCAATCCATGAAGCTGATGCTCTAACCACTAAGGAAAACTGGCCAGGGCTGGAATTGTTTTTATAGTAAGATTACTCTGGGGGAAATATGGCACAGGGGCTAGAGAAGGGAGAAGCTGATGCCAAGAAAGCCAGGGATGAGGCAACGAGAGCCTGAACAAGGGTGAGAGAGAGACAGAGTCAGTTAGTGGAGCTCAAGTAACAGTCCCTTCCTCTGCTCTGCTTTATATTGCAAGGAACTAACTTCTCTCCTGGTCTCCGTTGCTGACTACCTTCCATATAGGTTTGGCCAAGAAGAGGCACTGGAGGGAGACTGGAGACTGAGAGGAGGGAGGAAGCCAGGCTTGTCCCATTGTCCTTCCAGCTGTGGAGAGAGAGTGGCCTCCTGCCTTTGCTGTGTGTCCCTCTGCTTCTCAGCACTTGCATCATCTACTTAAACCAATTCCCTGCCTTACATTCCCTCTGTTAGGTACCCGTGAAGTGGTGTCTATTTTCCTGAGTGGACAATAGGGGGATTCATACAAAAGAGAAAATTAATACAAAGGAGAACATCCAAGAACTGATGACGACGGGTGTGGAGGTAAAGGAGAAGGTGGCCATGAGGACCGCTCTGGTTTCTGTCGTAGTGAGACTGAATGAGGGAAAGGATGCTAGCAAATACTCGCCGAGAGTCAGACTGCGCGAGGAACCATTCTAAATGCTTCACATGCAGGGATTCATGTAGTCCTTACAATAACTCTCTGAGGTAGAAGTTTAATATTATACAGTTTTATGGGTCAGCAAAACCAAGGGCCTAGGGACTTTAAATGATTTATTTATGATCTTGAATTAGTACGTGACAAATGGTGTAGTGGTCAATAACCTAAAGAGAGGACAGAGAAAAAGTATCAGACGTGAGCTCACATCTGAGCGCGCGGTTTCAAGGTGCTTGCTGAATGTCCATCGCAGTGGAGATTTTCAGTGGTTGGAACTATAGCCTGTTATTTAAAAGACAGGGTAAAGTTGGAGGCATGACCATTGTTGTATCCCTAAGTGTTAAAGCTACAGAATGTCAGGTAGAAGAAGACCAGGACAGGTTTAAAGCTTCAGCAGTGAGCATAACTGCACATAAGGCAGATGAATTGGCCAGTGCTCTCCACAGCAGAGGCTATGGACAAGATGACTGACCATCAATAAGATGTTTCCCAAATTACCATGCTATGCTGCTATGATATAATCCCCAAATTTCCCTATTGTATCACTAACTTTTCACCACTTAATAAATTAGATTGAGAGTTTCTTGGCAGCACTGACTATATATATTTCCACCAATCAATCAAACAACAAGTGTTTACTGAGCTCTTGGTAAATGGCTAGCTATATATCAAGTCCTGAAGGGATTTAGGAGAAACCCAAGATACTCTCTTCCCTAAAGATCTTCACACAGCAGATTGTTGGACCCTATCCGATGACTTCCTTGAAGCGCCACACACAGGGAGAGGCTCAGCCAACAGTCACAGGTTTTAAATGACAAGGCGGTAACTGAAGTTCTTACACACTTTTAACCATCTCAGTTTGATAATAATTTAGGGTATTTTAAAGCTGTCTAAAATTTCCCATGTAGGCTTAAGAAGTTTCTTTGTTGCTAAAGGGTGTAAATCATAAGATGAGGTCATTCCTTTAACCTTGGGAGAGCATTCCCCACATTAAGACAATGGGATAAATCCTAGGGATACAAAAGGGCAACACTTAGTTCCTGCCTTGCTGATGTCTCCTGAGAATGACAGAATAAGAGAGGGTGGAGCTGGAGCTAAGTCCTGGGAGACAAGTAAGAATTAGCTGGAGAAGAGGGGAAGGCACAGAGAGAAGGAAACACGCTCGATGGCACGAAGGTGTCAGAGTGTGGGGGACATCCAGGAGCTGCGTGTAAGTCGGAACAGCTAGAAGGAAAAGAATGTGTGGGGTGTCACACATGGCGAGTCTGGAGAGTTGCAGGAGATCAGAACTGAAGGTCCTAGTTAGTCATGCAGAGGGGCTTTAATTACATCCGCACAGCAGAGAGATGAGCCACTGAAGGGTTTTAATAGGGGGAAATGAAACAATTATGCGTAAGCAAAATCATTTCAGCGGTGAATTTAGAATGCATTTGCTGGTAGTTACAAGGGGCAGGAGGAAGTGGGACGGAGACAGCACTTCTGAGGCGGCTGCAGAAATCCAGGCGAGAAATGACGACGGCAATGTCTTCCTCGAATCAGCCAAGAATCCTGCTCACGGTGACCTTTGCTTTGGAGGTGTAAACAGGAGGAATTTATTTTCTCTATCTTTCTTTTTTAATGATTATTATTTAATGTAGGTTATAACCTTTCCTGGAACAGTTCACTAGGACCCCCGGAAAGAGGCAGCTATTAAAATGAAGCTGAGTGAGACGGAAAACGGGGCTGTAAAAACTGCACCGCAGACACCTGGAAGCAGCAAACGCTAGGTCTGCGAGTCCTGGAGTCCTGGCAGGCCGCACGGGGAGAAGCCGTGCTCGCAGGGAAGAAGAGGCCCGCGAGCTGCGCTCTCTTTATTTGCAGTTTCCAGTTTTAACCTTAAAGTGAGAGGAGTCAGGAGAGTTTGGAAAGGGTCAACATCTGTCTTTCCGAATTTGAGGAATATAAACTTTAAAACTCCTCTGTATTCAGTAAAAGCAATGAGCAGGAATGGAGTTGGGGAGGAATTTGCAAAGCCAATAGTATTAAAATATAATTTTTGACAAGTTAAAATCATGACTCTCAGGCAAATATAAAGTGAACATTTGTCAAGGATTTTATTTGACTTATTCATTAACGGAACCAGTAAGATCCGAAATTGGCCACGAGCTTGTTTGAGAAACGGAGTACGTGAAGGCAGTTTAATAAAGTGATGGGTTAGGTGCAGAAGGGGTCAATGCCCGAAAGGTCTATAAATGTTTTGGTTATATGTTCTTCCAGACAGTAATTATTTGCATCTTTGCTTGGACAAAAATTTTCATAGTCTCCTTTGCTCCTAAACAGTTGTAAAATATACAGTCAATAGAAAGCCACACCCAGCACTGCCCTGAAAGAATGTCCTGTGATTAGAGGCCTGTTCCCAGTTGCTGGATATTTTTTCTGATCGTATAGAGCAGTGGTTCTCAACCTTCCTAATGCCACGACCCTTTAATACAGTTCCTCATGTTGTGGTGACCCCCAACCATAAAATTATTTTCGTTGCTACTTCATAACTGTAATTTTGCTACTGTTATGTCTTAGGCGACCCCTGTGAAAGGGTCATTCGACCCCCAAAGGGGTCGCAACCCACAGGTTGAGAACCGCTGGTATAGAGGTTTTGGTGAGAAAGGGACTTTACATCTAGCATGTGGGAAGCTATAAAGGATGACAAAGTTAGATTTGGACATAAAAAAAGAGCATGACACACTAGTAGAAAAATGGGTTAAGTATTTGAACTGGTAAGTCAAAATAGAAGAGATAAAAATTATAAATAGACATACTAAAAATGTTTACTCTCACAAGGAGTTTAAGAAATGCTAGTTAAAATAATAAGGTATCGCCCTGGCCGGTTTGGCTCAGCGGTTAGAGCGTCGGCCCTTGTACCAGAGAGTCCCGGGTTTGGTTCCCGCTAAGGGCACGTACCTCGGTTGCAGTTTGTCCCCGGTCCCAGTTGGGGTCGTGTGGGTGGCAACCACACGATGTGCCTCTCTCACGTAGATGTTTCTCTCTCTCTTTCTCTCTCTCTCTCTCTTCATCCTTCTCTCCCTCCTGCTCTATCTGAAGATAAGTGCAAAATAATAATAATAATAATGTATCAAATTCCCCAAGCAAGTTAATAAGACAGGTATAATGATGATATACAATGTTAGCAAACCTTAGGGAAATAAACATTTCCATAATCATATTGGAGTATAAACTGAGAATAGCTCTCTGGCTCACACCCCAGTCCTTAGGGTTCTTGTTCATTGTAATTGTTCTGTAAATCCTTGCTCAAGAGCAGGAAAATGGCAAGGATAGAACACAGGAACTTTCATTCCTGTCCTAGAACATGCAGCTTATGCTAGGGCTGCCACTGTATTACTCCCAAGTCTATAAGGCAGAGTGTTCCCAGAGCATCCATAATTGCCCTGTTTTCTGGAGTTGGAGAGGAAAGTGCTCTAATTAATCAGATGTACTGGTTAAAAGAAATTGCATTATGCAGTAGATGCATCACCGATTTTCAGGAAATTGCAGTACAACAGAATGCTCTTAATGCCAAAACTATACTGAAAAATCTAATTTTTATTATTTGTTATGTCAAAGGTAATTTGGGATCTTTTGTTATCTCAAAGTCATTATGAAAAGTTTAGTTACCATCTCTCTGGCTAGTAGATAGAGCATCATCTTGTCAGTCAGAAGACCAGAGTTCTAGACCTAGCTTGGCCAACTAGAAACACAACCAGGTAAGCCACTTCCTGAATTGTAAAACAAGAAGATTAGGCTAAATGATCTCTTAAGTCCACTCTTGCTCTACTAGTCTATGCCTGTGTTTCACTTACTAAGAGAAGTGATTGTCTAACCTGTTTCCAATTAATGGAATGCCATGTTACCTAAACTTTACTTTAAACCCAAAGATCACAACATATGTAACCTCTTAAAAAATAAATCATTAACACCTTGGCCAGGTGGCTCAGTTGGTTGGAGCATTGTCCCATATACCAAAAGGTTGCAAGTTTGATTCCCAGACAGGACACATACCTGGGTTGCAGATTTGATCCCCAGTTGGGGCATGTATAGGAGGCAACCGATCGATGTTTCTCTGTCTCTCTCTAAAAATAACATATCCTCAGGTGAGGATAAAAATAAATCATTAATAATAATAGTAGAAAAACATCTAGGAACTTGAAAGCCAAAATGCTTTGAAAAATGTCTTGAATCAAAGACTGTGTCTACACAATATCCAGACTTCTGTTTGAAAAAAAAAGAAGAGGAAAAAAGTAAATTTTGTCCAACATCTAGTATTTACACGCACAGTTGAAAATTAGATTTATCAGAATCGAAGGAAACCTGGGTTTTTGAAGGCTATGAATGAGAGATGCTGTCATGGTCATCCCTGGAGAAGTAGACAATTAGTCTAGACACCCATTCAGACCAGTCATGATGTTAATTAAGCAAAAGACTGATGCAAGTCAGACTTAAGAGGACCTTAGGATCCTGGCCTGTGTTGCTCAGGGGTTAGAGCAATGGCCCATGCACTGAAGGGTCCAGGTTCAATTCCAGGTCAAGGGTACATATCTGAGTAGCAGGTCCAATCCCTCTCCCTGGTGGGGGCACCTGGGGGAATCCATGTCCATGTGTCTCTCTCACATTGATGTTCCTCTCTCTCTCTCTCTTTCCCTCCCTTCCTCTCACCCTTTCACTCTCTCTAAAAATTAATGGAAAAAAGATCCTTGGGTGACGTTTAACAACAACAACAAAACAGAGAGAGAAAGAGAAAGAGAGGACCTTAGGGATCACCAAACCTAGTCCCGACTTTAACAGATTTTGGCATTTGAAGTCTACAAAGGTAGAGCTTTCATTCATTTTATTTAATTAATTATTTATACCCTGACCAGTGTGGCTCAGTCGGTTAGAGCATTGACCCCTGCACCGGTACTTATAATTATTTATTTATTTATTTATTTATTTATTTATTTATTTATTTTTATCCTCACCCGAGGACATTTTTGCATTTATCTTCAGATAGAGCAGGAGGGAGAGAGGGAGGAAGAGAGAGGGAGAGAAACATCGATGTGAGTGAGACACATAAAGTGGTGGCCACCCCAACCGGGACCGGGGACAAACTGCAACCAAGGTACGTGCCCCTTAGTGGAAACCGAACCCAGGACTCTGGTTCGCAGGCCGACGCTCTAATCGCTGAGCCAAACTGGCCAGGGCTCATTCATTTTATTTAATAAAAACATAAATAAAAAAGCATCCTACTAAATCATTCTTATTCTTATGGCAACCCTGTACACTGATATTACTATTATTTCCATTGTATAGATGAGAAAACCGAGGCATAGAAAGGTTTAGCAACTTGCCGAGGTCAAAGAGCTAGTAAGTGGCAGAGTTTGGATCTGAACACAGTACTGGAGCTTAGCTTATGACCATGGATAATGTGTTTTGATAGAAGGAAAGCAGTCTGCAGTACCTTTCCAATATACTTCAGTGCCAAGAGGCTGTGACAATGTCTTAAGGCTGTTGGCGGCCATGACGTTTGCCCAGGAGTTAACAGCAGACATTGGGTAATAAAGTGTATGAATTAACTGTTGTTAATCAAAAAACAGAGTGATAAGTAAAATGAGTACCTCCATGTTAGAAAAACTGTGTATTGAAAAAGAGAAACTAATCACAATATTGCATAAGATAATTTTTTAAATAAGAAAAAATAATAAGATGCAAAGAATGGTTGTAGCAGGATCAAAAGACCGGTACAGACGTTATAATGGAGTTATTTCCTAGAAACAGATTTTTAATCCCAGACTTGATCTGTACAAAAAAGAGCAGAGAAAAGGGTGTAAGTTTACTCTGGAAAGAGCACGGGGTGAAAAAGGGGGCACCGAGTACCTTGTAGTTCTGCTCTTTCGAAGGGTGGGCCCTCAGACAGGTCACCTGAGCCCTCTGGACCTCTGTTTTCACAGCTGTGGACTCTGAGTAAAATGGTCTTTACACTACTTCCAGCAGAAGCAATCTGAAGCTTTATCCTCATCTGCACATGGGGTCAGAAATAATTTATAAAGTGTCTGCACGTCAACATTTGCTTGATCAGTAAAAGTTTTCTACAAATATGAGATGATAATTACAATAACAGAATTATGGAAATTCTTCTCAAATAAGGTTAACAAACACTCCCTTTCTGCGTGTTTTGGATGCCGTGACAGTAATAATCCAAAGCACTTCAACATTTTGCTCCAGTCTCCCACCCCCAGACCATCTTCCCCAAGCCATTCCCTTTCCCTTCAATACTGATCAAGTCATTTTAAATGCAAAACTGTTAAGTTCAGGATAAATAATTATATACTTTTGTGACTACATTATTGATTGTTCAAAGAACCTGAATTTGCTGGCTGATCAGCATTTTTTTTTTTTGATTCTTTGCAATGTAAAATAACATAATTTTTTCCTTAATTTTAAATGTGTTTTTGTTGTTGTTGTTGTTGTTGTTTTGAGAGAGAGAGAGGAAGGGAGAGAGAGATAGAAATATTGATGAGAGAAAACATCGACTGGCTGCCTCCTGCATGCCCCCCACTGGGGATCAAGCCCACAACCCAGGTATGTGCCCTGACCAGAAATCGAACCGGGACCTCTCAGTCCATGGGTTGATGCTCAATTTACTGAGCCACACCGGCCAGGCAAAATAACAGATTTTTTTTTTTAATCCTCACCCGAGGACACTTTTTCATTTTTTTGTTCAGATAGAGTGGGAGGGAGAGAGAGGAAGAGAGAGAGAGAGAGAGAAACATCGATGTGAAAGTGACACATCAAGTGGCTGCCACCCGCACGACCAACCAGGGCCGGGGACAAACTGCAACCGAAGTACATGCCCTTAGCGGGAACCGAACCCGGGTCTCTCTGGACCGCAGGCCGACGCTCTAACCGCTGAGCCAAACCGGCCAGGGCCAAAATAACAGATTTTTTAAATGTATGATTCCATTTTAATAACACAGGCATTTCATAAATATAGGTAAAATTTACTTTATTGTACCTTTGAAGAATGTGATGTCCAGAGAGATTAAGTGATTTGTCCAGACAGTTTTTATATCATCTCAGTTCGACAAACCCATCAAATTCCCTTCTCCCCAAATAAAGCAAGGGCAGTTAAATCAGTTAAATACAGAGACAAGATCAAGAAATGAAAATCCCCAGTTGCCAGAAAGGATGAGCGAATTTCTTGATTTTCCAAAGAAGTGGTACCAGGGCTGAGGGGCTCACAGGGGAGGTCCCAGGCCAGTGCCCACAGAGGAGCAGAGTCCAGGAGTCTGGCCCAGGGAGCAGTGAGCAGCAAGGACGTTTGGAATTCACTTGGACTGTAAGTAGGAAATATATGAGAACTGAAAACCCAGGCTTGTATAGTATGTGGGTATGACTTCATGCATCCATCTGGCTAGAATTACCCAACACTGAGAAAGTAACTCGAAAACCTGAGTGAGTCCAGGGAAATCACAGGGCTCCTACACATTAGTACATTAGTTCCCACAGCCCGGACACACAGAGCTGCAAGAGAAAGCATTTTGTGCTGAAGATGATGTTAAAGTGTAACTCTGACAAACCTTACGATTGAAGAACCAGCATGAGGAGGGACAGCAGACGCTGCGGGAGGGGCCACCTGCACGCCGAGAGCTAGAGATAATGCAGCAATCCGAGCGAAACCAGAAGTCTGTCTACAGTGTTCACAGATATAGAGGAACGAATGTAGAAGCAGGATATTTTAAACGGAAAGAAGGAACAGGTAGATTTGAGAAATAAGTAAATAAAATTCTATAAATAAAAAATGTATCAGATATGAAAGGCTGAACATATGGCTAGATACAACTAAAGATAAAAGTCAGTGAATTATAAACCAAATCTGAAATCTAACATGAACGGATTACATCGCTACTAAAACACAAAAGTTATGAAATTGATTTTAAGAAACTAGCTTAATGCTGTTTTACAAGAGACCCAGTTAAAACAAATCTAAAAATAATATTGCTAAATCTAAAAATAACATTGCTGTGATGCCGAAAATCAGCAAGGAAGGAATACTGGAATGGGAAACATAAAAGAAATTAAGGGAACAAAAAGAAAGAATTGAAATTTTGTGTTGTTATCTGAGTTCCCAAAGAAGGAAAGAAGAAAGAATGAAGAGAAAACTGTGGAAAAGATCATGAATATTGATTTTCCAGAATTGAACAAAGATGTGATTCTATAGATTGCAGAGGCACACTGAGTATTTTTATTATTATTAGTAGTAGTAGTGATTTTTAGTGAGGTGGGGGAGAGAGAGAGAGAAACATCGATTTGTTGTTCCATTTATTTCTGCATTCATTGATTCATTCTTGTGTGTGCCCTGACTGGGGATTGAACCTGCAACCTTGGCGTATTGAGATGATGCTCTCGCCAACTGAGCTACTCGGCTAGGGTCCACACCAAGTTTTGAGCAGGATAAAAAATAAATAAATCCACACCTAGACAGACTGTAGTGAAACTTCAGAGCATGGAAACTCAGAAGCTCTCCGAGAAGCCACAGGTTACTTATAAAGGAATGGCAGGAGGATGACCGCGGAGAGCTCGTCGGCAGCGGCAGGTGTATTAAAGTGGAATAAATGGTAGGAGGGCTGAGGAAAAGTCAGCCCACCAAGAATTCTATAAGCAGCTCAGACACCTTTAAAGAATGAGGACGAACATAACATTTTCAGACATAAAAAGACTATTTACTACTCCAAGATCCATGTTAAAAGGATTATAAAAGGATATACTTCAGCAAAATGAAAATTTAGTGTGGAAGGAAAAATAGAGTAGAAAAACAAGATGTGCAAGTAAGTAAAGAAATTGGTAAACATGCTGTTAAATCTGAATATTTGGTATCCATTTAAAAAATAGCAATGTTAGTGGGGATTGGGTTTCAGTCACTTTGAAACTTAAATTCTAGGCACTAATAACATGAAAGAGGGCAACTGCTCAGAAGTCCCTCTGTTGTTTAGAAACAGGTAAAGATGCTGGTTAGCCCTGGCCAGTGTGCTCAGTGGTGTGAGCCCGCACACCAAAGGGTCGCGGGTTCCATTCCCAGTCAAGGGCATGTATCTGGGTTGCAGGTCCAATCCCCGGCCCCAGTCCAGGCGTGAGGTGACCAATCCATGTGTCTCTCTCACATCGGTGTTTCTCCCCCCCAACCCCCCTCTCTCTAAACATCAATGGAAAAAGTATCCTCAGGTGAGGATTAACAACAACAAAAAAGATATTGGTTAAATGTAACCTGCACGTTAAAACTGTAATGGCATGAGTGTGCCAAATTATATGTATTCATTCTACCATTGCTAGACATTTAGGTTGTTTCCAGTTTGGAGCTATCATGAACGATATTGCTCTGAACATTCTTGTACATTTCTTCGTGCACATGTATTACATGTATTACAGTATATGGCAGTGGACTTAAATAAAACACAGCAGTTCACAACAGATTAATCTCATAAGTAAGAATATATGCTCTATGATCCCATTTTTTAAAAAGTGCTAAAACTAGCCCAGCCAGCGTGGCTCAGTGGATGGAGCGTCGTTCCGTGGACTGAGAGGTCCCAGTTTGATTCCTGGTCAGGGCACATGCCCGGGTTTTGTGATCGATCCCCAGTAGTGGGCATGCAGGAGGCAGCCGATCGATGTTTCTATCTCATGTCAATGTTTCTATCTCTCTCTCCCTTCCTTTCTCTCAAAAAAAAAAAATCTATTAAAAACATATATATTTTTTTAAAGTGCTTAAACTAGCAAAACTAGTTTATTGGTTTGTTGGAAGTTACAACAGTGGTTATCGTTGAGGAAGAAGGAAGAGGTAGTGACTAGGAAGGACTTCGAGGGGTAGTAAATATAGCTACTAAGAGGCAAAAGTTATGCAATTGATTTTAAGAAACTAGCCAAATGCTGTTTATAAGAGACACAGTTCAAATGCACAGATGGTTCAAAATGAATGACGTTATAAGATATATATTTGCTTTCTATCGCTGTGTAAAAGTCACCACAAACGTCGTGGCTTAAAGGAAAACAGATCTCTTATCCAGAGCTCTTGAAGGTTAGAAGTGCAACATGGGTCTCACGGAGCTGACACTGAGGTGTGAGTGGGGCCCCACTCCCTTCCTCGGGCTCCTTCCTTTGCACCTTCTACAGGCTGCCCTTTCCTTGGCTTGACCTCCGCTCCCATCTTCAAAGACATGGGCTTAGTACTTCTCCTACCACGTCATTCTGACCTTACATACTTGTCATGACATCTCTCTCGACTGTCTTCTTCGGCCTCCCTCTTCTACTTTGAAGGATCATTGTAATTACATTACCCAGGATAATCTCCCTATTTTTAGGTTATCTAGTTAGCAACCTCAGTACCATCTGCTACCTTAATTTCCCTTTGCGGTGTAATATAACATATCCGCAGGTCCCAGGGATTAGGACGTGGACATGTGTGGGAGATCATCATTCTGCCTACCACAGATATATCTGGCAAATGGTCACCAGAGAAAGCCAGTGTAGAGATAGTAGTATCTGGCATAACCGTATTTAGTCAAAATATATTAGTAGGGAAAAGGAGAAACTCCATAATGATAAAATCTGTCAAGAAGACATATAAATAGGATTGGTCCAATAAGAATGAAAGCCAGGACTTGGGCCCAAGTTTTGTGTCTGCTGGTGCAGTGTTCCTGCGAACAAAACCCTCTAAAGAACACAGACTAATAGAAGGTTCTACTTGAAGCCCACTGCGAAAGTGCTGGTAAATTTCTTGCCCCAAATGAAAATAATAATTACGACCTAGACCACAGGGCTGTTGTAAGAAATACCTTAGGTTTGAGGCACACTGCAGCTATCATATAAATGTTAAATAAAAATAATATTTCCTGTATCCTTACTAGGGTTGGGCAAATCCAGATGTATATTGTACTTTTCACATATTTCAAAATATTTTCAAATGTTTTGGTTTGGGTTCAATAAAAACCTCAAGTACGTTTTGCCAAGTGCTTTTTCCATTAATTATTCAATCCATTTGTATTTCAAGGGAAATTCAGTCCACATGTTTCTAATTCATTTAGCACTAACTCATCAAAATATTGTTTCTCCCAGTGCTATTTTCTGTCCAAAAGGCTTTTCAGGCCCTCTCCTCCTTTTTTATTTCTTAGAAACAAAAAGATATAGTTTGCCAAAGGCAACCCCTAGTAAACTACCAAAAGATTTACTAAACATTGCATCTAGAATTCTTTGAGTCTGAAAGTCTTCTTCAGTCTGACTCGGCCCATGGCACCTCTCTCAGCTACTCTCTAGCTTCCTTGCCTGTTTCTTTCCTTGGACGGTTTTGCTTTGCTTACACTGACCCACTACAGATTCCGGTTTTCTGTCAGTCACCAAGGTCCACAGGCCTGCAAACACCTTAATCTTCTTACTGAACCCCTTCCCCTTAATAAAATCCTTCCAAGGCTGGGCCAGTGAAATCGTCGATATGTACGACCTTCCCAAATACTCCCATGGGCTCTGTGGCCAGCCTTAAAAATGGCTACATTTTAAAAATCTGATCGTTTTTAGTGTGTACTTGTGTGTGTGTGTGTGTGTGTGTGTGTGTGTGTGTGTGTGTGTACTCAGGAGCGCCTAAAGGGTGAAGAACTCGTATGTTCATTGTGAGTGCTCCAAAACCATCACAAGCTGGGCTGAAGAGTGAGTTCCCACATCACTAAGGGAGCATTCTTGCCAAAAAAGTTTTAACATGAATCTAATCATGAAGAGATTGGGGAACATTCTACAAGACAACTTCTCTGGACCCTTCAAAAATGTCAATTTTTAAAAAGTGATTGGAGAGAGAGAAACATTGATTTGTTGTTCCACTTACTTATGCATTCATCATTGGTTGCTTCTTGTATGTGCCCTGATGGGAGATCAAGCCCGCAACCTTGGTGTACCAGGATGATGCTCTAACCAACTGAGCTGCCCAGCCAGGGCTCCTCAGAAATGTCAGTGTTATAAAAGACAAATAAAAGCCCTCAGGGAACTCTTCTAGCGTAAAGGAAATTAAAGAAACCTAAGAACAAAAATAATATGCTATACTTGATTGGATTCTGGGGTTTAGAAAAATATAAGAACATTATGAAACAATTGGAGACATCTGAATATGTTACATTTCTTGGGTATGATAATGATGTAGTTATATTGAAGTGCTCATTCATATATACATATATAGATACATGTGTACCCATATGTACATTTTTGTATGTATATAGCAAATGTTAATATTTGGTAAATCTACATACACCTACCCCGACACACAGATACCCATACACACCCATCTACCCACACCCACACACCGAAGAACTGTGTAGGAGACTCCTCTCTTCAAATTTGTACAAATCCATCTCAAACCAGAAGTCAGTTTGCCCTTTTTAAAATATAAACATTTAGATCTTTGAGGTTAACTTTCACCACATGCCGCCAAGTTTAATATGTATAAATATTAGTCATTGATAATAATATCGCAAATGTGCACAAGTAGACATTGTAAGACAGGATTACTCAATGCCTAATGGAGTGATGGGCTTTTGACGACCTAAGGACCACCTGAAAATGTGTGCATACATTTTTCCCAGTAGATACTACATAGTTTTCAGCAGATGTACAAAAGAAGCTTTAAGAGATTTTCAAACCACCTTAAAAAGTATCTCATTGAGTATTTTGCTTATTAAGACAAACCTCTAATTTGTCATTGCTAATCATCCCTTGACATTTTATACCGAGAAATTCACAGTAGCTGGTAGAAGTCCTTTAGTCAAAGTGCAGTCTTTTCATCAGTTACACACATTAGGCGTCAGCATGTGGAGAGACTGCTCCTCGAGAAGCTCAGCACACTGGTAAGATATTTAAATAATCACTGCATGAGCCAGAACAAGGAAAGAAAGATAGTGGAGAGCTAGTTGGCCCAGCGGTGACTGGGCTTGTGCATTTGAAAGGTTGCAGCATGCAGCCCCCCAGAGTATGAAAGGAGAACTGACTGTGCCTTCTAATTAGAACAGAATTAACCTCAGCAATGCGACTTTTGTTTTGGAAGGGGATTTGGGACATCACTGGTTTATGGGACACAATTGTACACCAGGTGGTCCTAGTTAGGTGAGAGATTTTGTGTAAAAATAATCCTTCTTTGGCTTTATTCAGCACAATAAAACCACTAAGACGTTTTCCCAGATGAAGTATTTCTACAGACACATTCAAAATGTTAATCCCCATTTTTATATGCATTTTTCATGACTCCTAAGAAGTTTACCAGGTTGGGAAATTTGCAAAATTGGTCCCTTGACAAAGTCACGGGATGCATTTCACCACAACAGATTTGTTTTCACGTGAGCCCAAAGTACTTTCATAACATCCCTGATTTTGGACATCACCAATAGGATCAGATATTGTTATCCTAACCTTACAAATGAAGGCAAGGGTCTCACAGTGACTTTTAAAGGCTATCAAATTCTAGTTAATATCGTGTCTTCATCCAGAAAGTTATCTATGCTGAAAAATCTTTCTCATACAGATTTCTATGAATGAAACTAATCGTGGGCAGTTTTATTTTACAAACACAAAAGCAAACAATACATAGTATACATACAGATGGATATGTGAAAATGTCTATAATACAATTCTTGATATTTGGCACAGTCTTCTGAGGCCCCCAGCACCTCTGAAGTGTCTGTGGAGTCTTCCCTGGACAATAAAAGCATGAATTTAGGAGAGCTTTGCTCTAACACAGCTTGGTATAACAGAAAGAAGTCACCCCTATTATTTATGTGACCTTGAGGAAAGTTATTTAGTCTCTGAGCTTTGTCTGTTTCCTCACCTGTACGATGTTCTGCACTGTGACCTCATCGTGTTTTTAGGAGGAGTAAGACATCTTTCAGTTGATCTCATTTAATTCAATTACTCAATTAATCCTTTTCCTAACATGCTTCGTAGTAGAGTTCACCGACATATCCTGGCCATTTAGAATAGAAATGCATACTCTCTTCTCTATTTCAAGTGCCAGTCATCCGAGTATATACGGGTATTTTAGGTGCAGCCAGAAGAATGAAACTACAGCTTTTGTCCATGTCCTATACCACATTAGTAAAAGTGTCAGGAAACAGTACATATGATTAATGCTGTTGAAATAGGCAGGAAATTATTCAGGTGGATTCAATCAACCCAGCCAAACATATAGGTAGCTTATTAAAATTTAGACAAAAGTCTACAGGCACTTAATACATAACGATGACTCTAGACTTAAATTAAGAGCACTCCCCTCCCCCAAGCACCCCAGCCCATACCACTTACTGCCTAGAAGCGACCACTCTTCTTACAGCTAGAATTATTGACCTGAATTTCAGCTTTTTTTCCCTCTCTGAAAGTAAGACACGTGACCTTTCTGAGCCCCTACCCCAAAGCCCTTGCTGAAACACTGTGCCATTGAGTTTGCCCTTGAGGCTCTCTTAGCAAAGCCAAGGCAATGTGAAATTGACGGGCTGCTTATTCTCAACGACACCCTCAGACCTCTGAGCTCCCGCACTGATGGGGGTTTCAAAGAAAACGAGGCACAATGTGGATGTAATGGGGTTGGGGAAGGTGGTTTTCTAGACAAAGGATTGTGCACCTGGCTCACTGAGGGCAAAACTACACCTCAAATACTTAAAGCGGTCATTGGACACAGCACAAGGTGAAGTGCTTTGCAAAGTTAAGCATATCTGGGTTGCTAATTTTGCAGCAGGAGGCATAGCCTCATTCCTTCCCTCTCCTTGGGTCAATCTGACACCTACGTTTAGGAGAGTGAGGTCTTCTTTAGTGGCCTGCCCCAGCCCGAAATTCCATCAATTGCCACAAAGGGTGAAAGGTTCATGCCTTTTAAAATCAGCCCAGAAAGACAGTGTAATGTGGCAATAAATTTCTGTTTCAAGACCCAGTTCTATGATTCACCAGCATTGCACCCTCCTACCAATAAAATGACCAGTCTGCATAAAGGACCTCCCGTTCAAAGAGTAACAAGGATGTTTGTGGCATATATAAACATGATTGATGATCTTAGCTAGAAAATGAAACACAAGGCGAATAGTAGCAGTGTTAATTGACACATCTATTGTAGACTCTGCATAAGTGTGAGGGACAGACACAGTCTGGTGCAGGGGGAAAACGCAGAGTTCTAGCCGCAGTTCTGGCATCACAACTAGGTGCTCTTGGGCAAGTTACTGGAACTGCCTAGTGTCCATTTTTCACATCAGTGAAATGAGGCTATCAGACCAGATCAGCGTTTCCCAGAGTGTTTCTTGGAGCAGTCTGTATGTTTTGTATCCCTACCCTTATTCCTACCTCCACAAAAATGATCAACCTGTGGTGAGATTCATTTGAAAAAAAGTCTGCTGTACTAGTTGATCTTCTTAACATCCAAAAAGGGCACTTATTATTTAGCATCTTCCAAAATTACTTTCCCACAAAATTATCTTCTGAACCAGAAGCGAAAGAGTATTTAACCAGCAGCATACTATATCTGCCCTGGAGTGAGACTTTTTCAGCGGAGTTTGCTGTAGCATTGTTGGTTGCTAGATTTACTGAGAGCAGAAAATGGGCAGTTTCAGCCTACTGCATTAGTTATTTTCTCCTCTGTTAATAACAAGTTCTATCCTGCAAGCTGCCATTTGGCCTCAGAGGTCTTCTTGAGTCATTCACCAATTGTCTCAGTTAAAAATAGGGCCGTGTCATGTGGACAGATCACCCACAACAGCAAGCGTGACCTTATTTAACATTACACGCTTGCCCCATAAGCGTCTTTCTCCTAGATGTCTTTGAAAAGTGCAGCGAGATCTAGAAATTATTCTGGGTAGTACAGATAGGACTCATTTTCAAGTAAGTCAGGGAAGGGCTTTTCAAAAGAGAAAGAAAATTGAAAGCACCTCTCCTGATACAAGGCTTATCGAAAATGGTGGGGAAGAGAACTCAGGTTGTCTGGGGAATTTGTTCTTAATGATTTGTTTTGTTGTTTTTTTTAAACTCTGAAGGAGTTTATATAGCAAAAACCAAATGCTATTCTTCCATAAAATAGTGTGGTGGTCCCAAGGGATGGCGGAAGGGGGTTATACCTTGCTGGCACATCTAGGTTCTTTTAGTAACTCATTGAGTGACTGATCCAGTCACCTACTTTAGTGTGTGCTTGTGAATATGTGTATATTTTAATTTTCAAGAATAAAAGTATCACAAACTCAACCTACAAACTTTAGGGAAAAAATCCCATAATACCACCATCCGAGCACTGGAATTATTTTTGTACATGTCTCTCTAGTGCGCTAAAAATGTTTATTATTTATGTAGTTGTAATTCTAATGTATCAAAATTTTTCATTTAACTGATTTATTTATATTATTTTATAAGCCTTTGCCAGGATGGTATCAAACCTCACTCATTTTTTTAGTGACTGTCTAAAATGTCATCAGTTTATTCACTAACTATTCCTTTATTGCAGGAATAAACATCTTGGTGGAGTTGTCCTCTTTGGGATAATTTTAAGATATATTCATGGGCATGAAGTCACTGACCTGTTTATGGATCTTGATATGAAACACAAAATTGCTCTCTGAAATGGTTAGGTCATTGTGTTCTCAGCACAGTGTTAATAGCACTTAGTTCTTAACATTTTTAAAAAAATGTTTTTACTAACTTAAAAGTATCTTTGTTTTTATGTGCATTTCTTTGATTTTCAACTTTGAAAATCAGGCCCTAACCCTCTCACTGTAAAAATGGAATTCTCTGATCATGTCTGCTTTCTCCTGAACAATATTTTAATAATTTGCAAGTTGGTAGACCCAGTGCTGTGACCCTCAGGTCAAAGTCAGGCCTCAAGTTACAGGGCAATCAATCAAGGAGAGCTCTACCCCGGGCTCCCAGCCCTGCCCCCTGCCAGAACAGAAACAGAAATTGTTCTTTTCCAAGCTTGCCCTGGGTTCCCAGCGAGGCTTTATGCAACTGGTATTTCCTCAGGTGTGGTGCTCTCTCTGCACTTGTTATGACACTTTAGTTCTGGGAGCTAAACATTCACGGCAAACCTGTTTGAGACCAGATAAGGGGATGGGCCTTGTAGAGTCAAAAATGAGTGAGACCCAGGCTTGCTCAGCAAGTTTAAATCCAGCTCAGCGTTTCTCGAACCTGGCTGATCATAGCATCATCCGGGCAGTTTCTGAGAGAGGTTTCCTGCGCTCACCGCAGACCTACCGAACCCAGGCTCTGCATTTCCAGCAAGCCACCGAGGAAAGCCAGGCTCAGGACCCAGTGGCCCAGAGTCTGCCTCTCGGCAGAGTTCTCAGGATGCAGTTATGAAGCAAAAATACAAACAAGCGATTGTCTGTGGAAGGATAACTGAAGTGAAGGAGGAAATGAGTTTAACTCTGGGGGGTAGCTGATCCCCTCAGAACAAAGAGCAAATTGCCCTGGCCAGTGTTGCTCACTGGTTAGAGCGTCGGCCCATGCACCAAAGGGTCGAGGGTTCGATTTCCAGTCAAGGGCATGAACATAGGTCGCAAGTTCGATCCCTGGCCCCTACATGCAGCCGATGTGTCTCTCTAACATCAATGTTTCTCTCTCTCTAGTCAATGGGAAAAAACTCAGGTGAGGATTAACAATAAAAAAAAAGAATAGCCCTGGCCGGTTTGGCTCAGTGGTTAGAGCATCCACCTGTGGACTGAAGGGTGTCAGGTTCGATTCCCAGTGAAGGGCGCATACCTGGGTTGCGGTTCTTCCCCGGCCCTGGTTGGGGTCCTGTGGGAGGCAGCCAATCAATGTGTCTCTCTCAGGTCGATGTTTCTCTCTCTCCTTCCCTCCCTTTCAATCCATCTTAAAAAATCAATGGAAAAATATCCTCTGGTGAGGATTAACAAAAAATAAAAATAAAAAAGAATAAAGAGCAAATTTCCCCAAGCCTGTTAACTGTTACCTTCGAAAAAGTCCCTTTCAAGCCAAAGTATCCATGCAAAGGTGGTATTTCTCATTCTGTAGTAGGAGGAGCCTTTTGCCTGGGTTATGGAAATTGCCTTCCCTCCACCTACAGTCCAACCTCCTGAAGCCAGATGGGCTCCCCATTGCCAACCAGACAAACCCCCACCTTCTTTACGTGATGGTCCAGGTCCAGCTCTCCCCAGACTACCTTTCTACATTACAATGATGAAATCAGTTGGAGTATTATTGGATAATTTTTTTCTTTTTAAACTGTGTACCCTACATTCCAGCCCCTCAATCCAAGTTTTAGTTTCTAAAGGTGTCCAGCGTACTCTTATCCCAATCCACATCATTGCTGATGCCATCCTTGCCACCTGGAATGCCATCTCACATCTCTTCAAAGCCAAGTATCTGTAAACCATTCCCCCTTTAATTTTGCCTACCACTGTTAGCTATCAATTTACTGAGTATTTGCTCTGTGCTATGCACTCTTTTTAAAGTCTTACATGTACAATTTTACAAACACACCATGAGTTAGTTATGCCCACTTTTTAGAAAAGGCAAATAAAGCTTAGAGAGATTAAACACAGTATGTAAGTATACCTGGCTAACAAGGGACAGAGGATGGAACCAAACCCAAGTCTAACAGCAAAGCCTGAGCTATAATAATTTTTCTTCTTTGCCACCCCAACCCCCTAAGACGTCCCATTGCTTATTATTTGTGAATCATCACACTCTACCTTGTGTTACAACTAATTCTAAATGAACTGGGCTCCAACTTTTGGAGCATTTTCTCAAACACAGAGATTCTCACAGGTGATTAGTACTTAGTGTTCCCTAGGGATGCTTAAGTTTTGCCTTTCAATAGGTTCTTCATGAAGGTATGGAAAAACAAAATGAATATAGTTGTAGTCTCACTGAAGAACTATTGATATGAAATACAGTCATTGACTGCTTTTCTATAGAATATCATTATTATGTGTCTTGTCTAGTATATTGACTCATACTCTAGATATTTACCCTTAAGCTAGAACAAAGCCGAAAGGCAAAGTCTGAGGCCAGAGTCAGCTTGCAAGCGGTTGTTAGTCTTATCCCTCGACACCAGCGTTATAAAAGGTCCCACGGGATTAGCGCTTAAAATGTCATACATTTAAAGCACTTGAATAATTTTTTAAAAGAGGCCTTGGGTATGATACCACATACATTATGATTAATAAATAGGAAAATAACTGTATAAACCACATGTAGATATTATCTACTACAAAAACTGCAATGAAATTAACACACTAAATTATGTTCTCTCTCCCAAATTAAGGACCCACATTTCGTCTTCCGCAGGTCAGATGTGCCTCTGCAGGTGCGAGATGATAGAATCCCGGGGCATTTCAGAGTCATCGGCGTCTCAAAGTGGTCCCTTATTTTGTATTCTCCCAAGTACAATGCTTTGAAATTCTGTGTAGTGTGTTTCTAAACCTTAAATGTTACTTTTCTTCTGTACGAAAACGATTAAGAGGGTCCACTTAGAAAACAAACACACAAAAAGTCAGACCTCAGAGGCAAAGAAAATTACATCAATACAAGGGTTTCTCACAAAGGGAACACTGCCGGGGCCAAGAATGGGTTAACCCTGAGTCACTCTCCTCCCAGCGCTCCTCACAGCCTCCCAGAGACCACACAGCTGTTGAAAAGTATCTGTCAACAAAACTATTACTGTCTTTCCTGGGATCAACACTATGTCCTGGACCCTCAAGGTCAGCAGAGCCGCCTTCGGAGCAAGGAGAGGCGACAAGCAGAAAGCCAGCAAGACCAGTGAAACCCCAGCGACTGGCAGGTGGAGGGCCTTCCCCACCTGCTGCAAATGCTAGAGGGAAGGTCGGGCTCAGAGCGTGGAGGCTGCCCCACGAGATCAGGATGAGTTCCCCACCTCGAGAGTTCTTTTCTGGAGCGGCCTCTGTCCTCGTCTCCGTCTCCCTCCATGCCCCACCTCGTGCCTCATTCATAGTTAGGGGAAAGAGTTGTTGGGAGCAGTGAATGGCTGGACTTAGTATAATGAACATATTGGCTAATGGTTACAAAACTGTTATTATATATCTGGTGCTGATCAATCATCTTTATGTAAAAAAGGAGAAAAGAAGAACACCCAGTGAGGTAGATTCTGTGATTTTACAGGCGAGGAAGTCAATAAGAGAGGTTAGGTAACTTGCTCAAAGTTGTCGAACTAATTAATAGACAGTGGAGTCAGAGTGTGAACCAAATTCAAACTCCTAAGTCCATGCAGTTAGTGACTATGGTTTCTGCCTTTTTAAAATTCTCTTCCACTGGGGGAGGCTCTAACATAGACAACTCCGGTCTCCTGGGTTTTCTCACGTGGAAGATTTACATCACCAGAAACTCGTGATCAAGAGAGGACTTCCAAAGGCTTAGCGTGACCGCTGGGGGATGTAAATGATACAGTCTTTCTGAAGGGCCATCTCTCAGTAGTCTTCGAAATCTTGAAAAACGTGGCACCTTTTGACTTCGTGATGATCTATCTCAATAAATTTAGGTCAAGATATTCATTGGTGTTGTTTATAACATCAAAAATTAGGGGGAAATCACCTTCTGTTAAAAAAAAAATCAGGGTATTGGTTCCATTATGAAATATATTGGAATACTATAAATTTATTAAAAACAAAATTATGGGAAAAAAAAGAGTGACATGGAAATATATTCATGACATATTGTTGTGATAAAAAGGGTTTATAAATAGCATATAAATAGGATTATATTTAAATGCATAGATGTATCTTATATTTATATTATACATATGTACTAAGCTAATAACAGCAGTGGATGGGTATAGAATTTAGGACTCCAGAATTATAAAATTTCCTGGTTGAAGGGCTCTTGGAAGTGTTGTGGTCCAGAAGGGCCCATCCCCCCATCCCTGCCAGGTGAGACCCAGGTCTGATCCGGAGCTTCCACTGTCAGGGAAACCACCTTCGCCCAGCTCCTGTGAATGTTCACACACGCGTGTGGCTTACGGAATTGTCCTTCTGCACGCACAGGCCTGTGTCACCAGTTCTCACAGGAAAAGGAGGGGGCAAATTCGATTCTTAGAAATGGTTCACTGCTAAGAAGCGAATTTCTTCTATAACTTTTCTTCAGGGGAAAGATGTCGTATAAATACAACTAAGTAAAACGTATAAACTAATCTGAGCTGCTCCCAGTTACTAGCAGTAAGAGCTCCAACGTCTGTAACCAGCATCAGAATCTGTAACTGGTTCTGATAACTGCCTCCAGAAGGCTTCTTTGTTTATAAGTGGCACGTCTGGGAAGGTCTGCCAGTGAAAGGCAGGCTCCGTGGGGGAGAAAGAAGGGACGTGAGACCCTTACTGTGTTGTATGGAAAGCCAGAGCTGAACTGGTTCTTCAGGGTTCGCCTGAATTTTCTGACGTGCTCTTGCCTTACGTTCTGTGCATCCCTGAGCTGGGTAGCAGGACTCGAGCCAAAGTCAAGAGGTTTTTCTAAAACTGGACATTTGTGTGATGAGGCAACGAATTAATTTGGAATAGCAAGTTAGCCACAGAGAGTGTGTGTGTGTTTGGGGGAGAGGGGGTGTCAGTGCTTGTAATTCATTCATTCATTCATCCATCTATGTGCCAGGCGTTCAACTAGTGGCTGAACAATAGAACACAAGCCCAGCGGTTCCTTCCTGCATGGAGGTTCCAAGCCAGCACGGTGAGTGCTGTGATGGCAAAGGCCTGCAGGCTGGAGGGAACATCCAGGATAAAACGGTGTGAGCATTCCAGGAGGAGGAGAGATCACGTGTAAAAGCTCAGTAACCTGAAGTAACAGCTGAATAGCCAGAAGTTCCGCTTAGCTGAGAGCGCAACGCTAGCCAGCTAAGCAAAGATCCAATTATGAACATTCTTGTAGGCCAAGCTTGACATCTGGATTTTATGTTCAAGCAAGAATAAATTAATTGGCAAAACAGTGTAGGATAGTGGTTAAGAGCCTCAATTTTAAAATCAGTTTCTGGGCTTGAAACCTGTCTCTGCCCTTACTGTTATCTTGAACCAACCACATAAAATTGCCAGTATTCAACCACTTCTGACCTTCCGAATGGCCGTTTTATATGGTTCAACCTAATGAAAAGACAGAAGAATTGGGTCTTATCTCAACAGCCTGCTGAGGTCCCATTGGTGACAACAGGGAGTGAGCCCGTCAGGAGTCTAGCCAAGGGCTGGGGTGGCTGCTGACTCCTGAGAGAAGAGGGCACCTTAGCGGGCAGCACAGGGTAGGCCATGCCCAGGGAGCACAGCTCTCCAGCTTTCACTCAGTGCCCTCACGCCCACCTGCTTCAGTGCCTGGCCCTACCCCTCCTGTCACTGGTCGGGTCAGAGAATGTGTAACGCACAGGCCCTGCTGCTCATGTCAGCCCTCAGCCATCTGACCTTGCCGGAGGAATCCTGGCACCCGGGGCCCAGTGCACCCGCAGGCCTCTCTTCTGCTTTCCCTTGCTCATCTGCTCCCTTTCTTTGGCTCAGGAATCTACTCTCTGGTAAGGCAGGGATGAGCTCTCTGAATTGTGTTTATTTGTTGGCGCTCTGGTGTGAAAGCGCTCCCCGTCAACTGCATATTAATCTTGTCAGCAGTCTGTATCTATTTTCCTCTCCTCCCTCCCTGGCCTAATTTATGGCTTTCCTTTCCCTGCTTCCTGCTGTCACATGCAGCTCAGGCCTCCAGCAGGAGCAAGACCTGTCCTTAGAAGATGAGTTGCAGAGCGATGCAAAATCCTGCCATTTGTGAGGCAGGGCTAAAATCAGACCGGACCTTCCCTTGTTTACCGAGGTCCTGGCACAGGGCACATGCTGTGCGTCGTGCTGTGGGCAGGTAGGAGGACCAGGGAAGCTGGTCCCTGTGTTCCAGTGGGCAAGGCCCAAGGGGCAGCAGGCAAACGGTGCGGCCAGCGTCACACTGTAATCGCTGAACCACAGATACTTACAGCGTGGACCCGAATTCAGACAAAATGGGCTCGAATCCCAGTTCTGGTGCTTTGCAGTGTGTGAGTACCGTTGTGTCCACGTGTAATGAACATGTTAGTTACCCTTCTCTACACCTGTTTCCTCGGCTCTGACGTCAGCACCGACGTGTATTCCAGGAGCAGCTCTGTGGATGACAGGGCGCTGTTACAGGAGCGTGCCTTCGCTCTTGTTACAATGTGTGGCAAATACTGTGCGTTCAATTGACGAGATACACATGTATGTATTGTTATTTAAAAGGAGAAGGGAGGGAGAAGGAGAGGAGGGTAGAGAAAACTCAGGAAATGGTGAACTTGTATAATTAGGAAAGAGTTCTTAATAACATTTGAAGCCAATTAAACTTGAGCCCTATGTTAATACTGAGTTTCTTATATAAGGAGACCCTGAGCTGCAGGGTGTGGGTGTGAAAGCTTGATAAGGCCTGTGGTGAGGCTGCCTGGTCCTGGGCTGCCTCTGGACTGCGACCAGGGCTCTGACATGGGGGTGAACCCTCAGGTACCATCTTTGCAGACTCTGCGCGGAACCAGAATTTCTCTGTAAGGGGAAGTGGCTCACATGAGCGGCCCTGAGCTAAATCTGATTCCACACCAGGATCATTGCTGCTGTCATTGTCAAGGTCACCCTGTGGCTATTTTCCTAGTCCTCTCTGTGACAGAGGTGATCCTCTCGGCCCTGACTTAGACTCACCTAACATGCGAGGCGACACTGGTTGTACCGCAGCAAGAGAGTAACCGGTGCGTTACAGAGTCCACCTCCACGCAGGGCCCGGTGGGCCTGGCCCCTCCCGGAAACCTGGGGTCCACTGCCCCCCAGCTGCAGTTCCACTGGGGTTTATAATTCCTCCCTAGAATTTCCCTTTGTCTCCGTGTTTGTGTGGAATTCTGAGAGACCGTAGCAATTCTGATATGCCTTGAATTCTGATACTCCTTAATTTAAAAAGCTAAACGCAAACCCAGAGGACCCTCTGCCACACGCCTGGACAAGGTGGACAGAGGGCGGAGCTTTGCACGGCCCGCCTCCCTCTGGCCTTTCCCAGACTGTGTCCTCCTGCCGTCAAGTCACCGCCCCACCCGGCTCAGATGAACTCATCCTTCAGGTCTCCTCTCAGATATATTCTGGTTGAGGAAGGCTTGCTGACCTCATCAGTCCTCCCGAGCACCCTCTGCTTCCCCGAACCAGGCACTGACTACACTACAGTGCCTTAATTTCTTGTCTGCCTTCTGCAGTGACGGCAGGGAGCATGCTTGTCGCGGTCACCGTTTGCTGCTGCCCCAGCGCGGTGCCTGGCTTTAGGTGCACACTTAGTGAAGGAAGAAAGAGGGGGGACGGAGGAGTCCCTGCTACTAGACACACAGTGATTTGGCCTAGATGGAAGCAAAGTCAGCGCCTTCAGGTTCTGGGCCTGGGATGCGAACACCAAGGGGCGGGAGCAGCGCCAGGATCCAGGTTCTGAGCTTGGACCCCCTGCATGCCAAGTGAGGGGCTGCCGAGTGTCCCCTCGTTTGTCCTACCTTGAGCGCTAATCCTGACGTTGCCCCTAACTTGCGTAGGAGCTTGTCCGTCATCCGGAGATTGGCAGTCTCGTTTTGATTTCTAGCCAAGATTTCAAGCTTGCAAATGATCATTCTTCTTTGATTCAGTTTCCACTTTGGCTAGGACTTACTTTTGACACAAACAAAGAAGAACTATGACATATAATTTTTTGGATGTTGTTGGAGAGGAACATTTGAGAAATAAACCAGTGAACCAGTGCCAGGAAATAGATGCAGTTAAGAAACACTCAAATTCCAAAGTCTATCAATCTCTCTCTCTGTCTCTCATTTACGTGCATACAACACACACACACACACACACACACACACACACACACATGCAGACACACATGTGGCAGTTGGAAGGCATCACAGGAAGGTTACAAAGAGGCAGACATCTAGTTTCAAACTTACTAATTTTATGCTTCTGGGCAAATTGCTTGATCACACAGTGTCTCAATTCCATCGTCTATAAAATTGGGGTAAAAATGCCTATCTGATAAGTTGTTGAGAAGATTTTTTTTTAATCTATTTTTTTTTTTTTTTTTTTGGTTAATCCTAACCCAAGGATATTTTTCCATTAATTTTTTTTTTTTTTTTTTTTTTTTTAGGAAGAGAGGGAGGAGAGAGAGAGAGAAACATCAATGTGAGAAAGACACATTGATTGGTTGCCTCCCAAACCACCCCAACTGGGGCTGGTGATCGAACCTATAACTCACGTACATGCCCTTGACAGGAAATCGAACCAGTGACCCTTCAGTCCATGGGCCAATGCTCTAACTGCTGAGCCAAACCAGCAATAATATCTTTAAAGCACGTCACACGTAATAGGCACTCAGTAAAAGACAATGATGATAACGATGTCTCTGAGACCCACAGGGAGGAGTGCAGGGAACACCGTGTTCCCTGGCAAACCGAACTCCTTGCAGCCTGGAGGGAAATCCTGGGCTGGTCACGAGGTCAGTGGAAGCTCTGGATCCCGGGATGGTATTGTGCAAACGCTGTGGAGACATCAGATTCCCTGACTTAGCACTGATTTATGGAACCTGAAGGCTGTCCAGAACCCGAGGGCCAGCTCTGGTCCAGGGCATACCTGGCTGAGAGCTGGTGGAAGCTGCTTTGCACTGTGATATTCAGAAAGTGGATCAGCCTTGGATGCTCGCTGTTAAGTGGTAATTCGAACATTCCCAGGAGTTTCCCAACTTCAACCAAATACATTGCTCTGCTCCATTATGTTAACCTGTGTATTAAAAACTGGTGGCTTGTTGATTTATTGATGGCAGCCATTCTGGCAGGTGTGAGGTGATACCTCATTATCATTTTAATTTGCATCTCTCTGATGATTAATGACTGCTGGTGGGAATGCAGACTGATGCAGCCACTATGGAAAACTATGGAGTTTCCTCAAAAATTAAAAATGGAAGTGCCTTATGACCCAGTGATCCCACTTCTATGAATATATCCTAAGATTCCTGAAACATCAACCAGAAGGAATATATGCACCCCTACGTTCATAGCAGTGCTATTTACAATAGCAAAGATCTGGAAACAGCCCAAGTGCCCATCAGTAGATGAGTGGATAAAAAAGCTGTGGTACATTTATACAATGGAATACTGTGCAGCTGTAAGAAAGATCTCTTACCCTTTGAGACAGCATGGAGGGACCTGGAGAGTATTGTGCTAAGTGAAATAAACCAGTCAGAGAAAGAAAAATATCACGTGATCTCACTTATATGTGGAATCTAATGAACAAAATAAGCTCATGAATAAACTAGAACCAGAGGCATGGAAACATGGAAGAAGACTGACGAATTTCAGGGGGAAGGCGGATGGAGAGGATGAGAAGAGATAAACCAAAGAATGGATATGCCTATGTGCATTGCCCATGGGCACAGAACAGGATGGCAAAGACCGGGGGTGGGGCAGGAACCAGGTGGAGGGGGTTAGTGGGGGAAAATAAGTGGGGGACATCTGTAATGTTCTCTACAATAAAGATTAAAAAAAAAACAAAAAAACTGATGACTCTTTCATCACACCTAGCCAAAGACACAGCAACACTTTCTCTTTCAAGCTCTCAACTCCAGGGATTGCTGGCCTGCCTGGGTTCCTGAGCCGTAGAGACAGCCAGTCTGCCCTTCTGCTCTCAGCCACGGTCGCCAGCGTCCTCAGACAGGTGTGTCCTGTTTTTGAGGTCGCTCCCAATTTCTTATGCCCTCCAGGAGGAGTCTGTCAGACTCAGTTCATTTCCATCTATCCTGCTGTGTAGCTGTCTATAAATATTTACAAAGGTGAAATTGGAGTGTATGTACAAATTTGAATGCTACTTTTTTATTTAACACAGTAAACATCCTGCATCTTTAAAATTTCTTTGTACATTTTATCTTTATGGTAGAATAATATTTCATCCCATAAAGGCTCAAAATCTATTCAGTGGTTCTCTGATGCTGAATATCTAGGTTGTCCCCCACCCTTTCGTTTTCTTCTCAACAAACTTAACAAAATAGTAAGTTCATCCAGGAAAGGGAGGGAAACACACCAGGGCCCGTGTGTGTCCCTGAGGGGCTGGGTCTCGGGCGAGGCTGCAGGTCTCACTGCTCCCCGCTTTCGCCGACAGCTCCCTAACGGAATGTGTTCCCTGGATGTCTGATCCCAGGAAACAAATATACAGATGGAAAGATGGCTGTGTTGTGTAGCATTTCCTTCTGCTTAGACGGTCTGATGAGAAAAGCTAAGGAAGTGTCTTTCATCTCAGTTTTCAAGTGAAAGCACTAAGACTTTTCCCTGAGAACCGCAAAACTCAGCCCAGATTCCAGCCAGGCCAGTGTCCTCGCGCACCTGGGGCACGCACGCCATTCTCGTCCCTGCCTCTCTGTACCTTAGTCTATGCTGTCTTCTCTGCCGGAATACCTCTCCATCTGCTTTCTGCCCACCCGTCTTCAGATTCCAGCCTGGTTTTTATGCAACTCCTTGAATCCATTTCTACTACTGGGTTGTTAGCTCTCACCGAGATCTCGCTTCTTCAATCTCTTATTAAAAGCAGAAAATCCAAAATCTATACTCAGTTGTTCTATGCAGTCTTCATATACGATTATCTTACCTCTTAGTTCCAAGCACCTTATGGTAAAGGAGGTCACCTTAACTTCTGTATAACCCCACAGCTCTTGTGGTATGACATCATAACTGGGGATTCGGTGGGTTGCAAAGACCAAGTGTACTGCTGGGTCTGAAGATGTGTGAGAAGAACATATATTGATCCAGGGACATGCACTTGGAAAACCAGTTCCCAGAAGATAAGGGTACCGGGAGGAAGAGGAGAGGCTGGAGCTCTGCAGGGCTCTGCAAGCAGGACAGACATGGGAGGGGCCAGCAGGTGAGCAGACAGGTAGCAGGAAACTGAGGAAATACACCAAGTATTCCCATGGCCATGGCCAGTCGGAGGGATCCAGATTCAGGCCCTGGAGACCTGGTGGATAAGGGCAGCATGTGGCCGGGCTGAGAGTCCAGAAACTGCCTAAGAAGTGCCCTGACGATCAACAGACACTTTCACACTAGAGATTACAGATCCCCTTTCCTTATTATTTTAGAAGGGAGAACTACCAAGGCAGGTTCTGGTACCCTCTTCAGCACAGGCCAGATTGTATTGCAAGTATGGAGTAAGGTCTCATGTACAGATGAGCCCTAAGTAGGAAATGTTGCATCTAGGGAATTTCCATGGACGGGAGGCAGGCACGCCATTGTTGCTGTTCATATACTAGGTGCTCAATAAATGATTGTTGCCTGGTTGCTGGTTTTTTTTCTTCCTTTTTTGGCATCGTTGTAGTTGTTGTTTACATGATGATGGGGACTGTTTCCTTAGAGCCTCGAAATCACAGCGGAGGGGACAGTTCAGGAAGGACGTAGGAGGGGGTAGTGGAAATGACGGTGAAAGAAGAATCCTTAAGTTAAAACCACAGGCTCCAGCTGCCTTCCTGCTGGGAACCGTAGACAACCACAGCAAAACAACAAAACAAAACAAAAACAAAAACCAGGAATTTCACAGACAGGAACATAGCAGGCAGGCTTTGGGGATCGCCAAGAGAGTCATCAGTACCAGGCAGGAAAGGATTTCACAAGGAAGACAACTGATATGAGACAAACGCAGACACTAAGTCTCGAATTCCCTAAGTTTACCACCCTGCGACAAGAACCAAGGGTCACTGATGAAGCAACGAGACCCCAACATTCAAATAAATCAGTCGAGCAAGCTGGAGTCCCCAGAGCAGTGAGCTGCCACCGGGGAAGTCCAAGTCAAACACTGTACCCAGGTTTGAAAACAACGAGGTCATTCAAAGACCATTCCTTGCATTCATCTCAGGTCACAAGAGGATAAAGGTCAGAGTAATCAGGGCTGAGGTTTCAGAACATGATGTGATTACGATGTGTCCACCCTGCCATGTACAGCCTCCTCGGCTGGCACTGGGCATGATGAAATTCCCCACGCAGGCATGTGGAACCTTCGCCACATGAGAGATTGATGGGGACATCCCCACAGTGTGACCTATTACTCTGTGTTCTCATAAAAGCAGGATGGCGTTCGATAGGCCCCTTCCCATCAGCGGAACGGAAGCCGCCTCCGGCTGCCAGGGGGCAGCAAGGCACCGAATGGGGCAAAACAAGGTCTGATGTGTGATTTAAAATAGCCTCCCTTTAAATTCCTTACATAAATCGGGAGTGGTTCTGGCCCAGATCGCTCGCCAGGAGCAGTAGAGGGAGACAATAAAAAAATTAAGCCTGATAATCCTGCCCAGAACGGCCCGAGACTACTTTGGGCTGGGGACACACTTGCTCAGCCTTCAGAGATGCATATGGGTGCATTTTGTTAATCCCATCACTGCGTGTCAGGGATAACTGATCTATGACTAAAAATAGTGTGAGGACAGCAGTACCAGCCATTCGGGGCTGAGTTGAGGACACAGTGGAAAACTTGACAACAGCACAGTAGAACTTCCTGGCCCACGGCCACGGCTCAAGGGCAAGACCGCTGGGTTCATTTGCTGGGGAAGCTTGATTGACAGGTTCGCCTCCCAAGAGTGAGTTTCATTGGTTGTAATCATCTCACATTATTGGGAACCTTCCGGGCAAAGTGCTGGGAATGGGGCATGTGATGGTATAGGATACGGTTCTTCTTTAGAAAAAGCGTACAACCTAGTAATATTTAAGAAGGATACGAAAAATAAAAGAAAAACAATTCTGCTTCCCGTCACTGACTTTGATCTGAAACTGTCTCCAGCACCCACAGTAACAAAGGAAACCGAAAGAGCAGAAGTTCAAGTCCGTTCCTAGCACTGGTGTGATTCTCTGGGCGGGAGGGGGACAGAGAGAGGCAGAAACAGGCCTTAAGGTCACATTTACCAATTTATTCAAATAGTTTCACATAGTTAGTATCAGGTGTACTGGTAATGCTTTCTGTATGCTAAGAAAATGTCTGCCATGAAAACATTAACTTTCAAAATGATAGAATCAGTGAATCTCAGGATTTTCCTGTTACATAATTGTCACATGCCTACTATAATCCTGATACTGTGCCGTGAATCTTTTAAAAGACTGCCTTAAACACTCGTTATAGTGATTTTGCCAACGTGTATTTGAAAGAAAAGTAGTTCTGAGGAACATTTCTAGGTCTTCTCAAGAAAGCCACATGCCACCTGCCTTTAGAGCCATTGCCAGCCATAGCGTAGGTTTGATGGAGACACCCTTCCTTCCTTCAGAGTTCCAGACATGGTTGACAGTGACCACGGCGTCCACTTCACAGAGTGCACAGGGCCGGGCTCCTGAACAGAGCACTCACTGGAACCTCACCTGTCGCTGGCTTCAGGCCGCCAGCCTCGTAGAGCGCAGTAACAGTCTACTCTGACAAGTTCACATTCAATTAAATGAAAACATGGCACATTGCAGTCTCCAGTCAGATTTGTAATAAAGAGTGTGGCTCATTGTGTGATGTTGGATAACTGGTAGCTTTTAGACTCAGCCCTCCCTCTATCCTGTGCCCCACACCTGGGCAACTGGAGAACATCTGGGTGCTCCTTCCTTTGGCATCAGTGAGAGATGCAAGCCAGGCACGCCCCCGCCTGGAGGCTGTGTTTTGCCTGTGAGAGTTTACCTATGAAAAGCACTTAACACAGCCCCTGGCACATAGTGAGGTCTGTGTAGGTAGGTGTCAGTAAGCACTGCTATTGTGATTGCTGTCATTGTTGTTGATGGCTCATCACTGGAGGAAAGGACTGGATAACCCCCCACCACCACCACACACGTGTGCTGTCACTTCCACCCGGTCCATTCCCGGAGAGGGCCCAGAGTGATTTCCATCCCACTCTCCACTTCTTCCCAAGGGGAATCTCTTATGTAGATAAGGCTGGTTACTCATTCATCTGTGGACAACAGAGTCCTAAACAAGGAATTCTCAGAAACAAGGATCCAACTTCGTGTCAACTCCTGAGTGAAACTTTTCCTAATTTGCCCACATAGAGTTTATCACAAACACTGCTTTCAATGTGGTCCAGAGGCCCTACCCCATCAAAGCGTTTGCCACACTGTACTGAAGTCTTTATTTTGTTTTGGGTTTTTTTTTGTTTGTTTGTTTTTTTTATCCTCACCCGAGGACATTTTTGCATTTATCTTTAGACAGAGCAGGAGGGGGAGAGGGAGGAAGAGAGAGAGAGAAACATCAATGTGAGAGAGACACATCAAGTGGCTGCCATCCACACGAACCCAACCGGGGCCAGGGACAAACTGCAACCGAGGTACGTGCCCTTAGCGGGAACCGAACCCAGGTCTCTCTGGTCCACAGGCCAACGTTCTAACTGCTGAGCCAAACTGGCCAGGGCCTGAAGTCTTTATATACTTGTCTGTTGTTCCCACCAACCTGTGAGCTTCTTAGGGGCACGGGCTGTGCTGGCTCATTTCTGCATGCCCTTCCTTCTTCACTGTGGAGAAAAGCAAAGGAAACAAATAGAAAATTTTATTTTTATGCACGTTGAAATTGAAAGTTTCAAGATGTGAAATACACACACAGGCACGCACACGCCATGATGAGAATATTCATCAGGCAATTGTTAAACCAGACTGGAGTTCGGAAGAAAGGTCAGGGCTAGAGATACACATACTGATATTTGAAATGGGAAGAAGGGAAAAGGTAATTGAAGGTGAGGTTTAGAGAGAGGAGGAGGAGGGCAAGGAGAGAAACCTGGGCCATCTTGACTTTCCTAACTTTTGCCCTTTTTCTCCACAACTGTAGCCAATTACTGCTTCTTCCCATTTCCAATAGGTTCAATCCTTCTTTAAGCTCTGGGACCAGTTCTGATCTCAGGGAAATTTAAGGAGCTCTGGATCCTTTCTAAGCTTTCATTAACCTCTGCATTTAATCCAAGATATAAACCAGGACTTGGAAGTGGGTCTCTGCCTTGTTCCTCGGGGCCTCATCCTATGTTATAATCTTCCCAGCATCTGAATTCTGCTCTGTCTGGCCATGAGGTACACATCAGTCACAATAAGTGTGCAGGGTTGAGATAAGAGTGACTATCACCAGGGATAGACTGGTGATTCAAAACAAAAATCTGAACATAATGCCAAACCTCAATCCATGAGTCAAAATAACAAAAGTCACAGGATGGAAAACAGTGACTGATATCAATTCCTAAACTATCACAACAGAAGGAATTAAGTATAAGAGTGCGTGGGAGCTCCCGAAATCAAGAGCCAACAGAATTTACCAGTATTAATCAAAACCTGAGAAAGCAGGAATTGTTATACACTACTATAGGGAGTATATCTTGGAATCAACCATCTTGGAGGATAATTGGAAAATATATTTCAAAAGCTTTAAAGCAGTATATTCTCCTTGATTCTGTTATTCCACATCTAACCATTTAATCCAAGGACATCAAGAATCTTCAGCATGGATATTGAATTCATAGTAATGATGACAGAAGATAAGATGGAGTGGAAAATGCAGTCTCTCCATTAATAAGCTTCCAGAATCATATACACATGTAAGTTATGCCTCTGAGGCTAAAGTTTGGTTAAAATCTTGGTAAAAAAACTATGGGAGTTCGGTAGAAGAAACTCCCATCACTCTGTGTAGAGAAATAATCCCCATGTAAGTTGACGATTCAGTTTTTTCTTTTATGATTCCTATTTGGTGTGGAGGCCTGAAGAGCTTTGAGCTTCGTTAGAAGCACAGGTCCACAGGATCCATTGCTTTTGAACTCCTGGCAAACCGATGGGTTGCCCTTCCAAAAAGATCCACTGAGGCCCCAGCTGGTCCATCCAGTTGAACTGTCAAGTGAGTGAAATAACCAGACCTTAAACTGTATGTTAGCCATCTCGCCAGTAAACTGAGTTCAGCCATCCAACCGTTCCTCGCTCTGGGATCGCCCATCTAAGAGGCACTGTAAAATGATAAAATGAGCGCATCTGGGTCAATGAAATCACAGTGCACCATAGTGCAGTGATAGGTTAAGTTTCCAGGTAAGTGGCATGGATGATACATACTACAAATTCAGTTTACCTACCATGCTCCTAAATATTAAAAGGCACAGAAGAGTCAAGATGATTAGTCCTGTGCTTGTTGCCTGGACAAAGGAGAAGTTTACCGCTCTGAATAATGCCAGGTGGTATCTGCCAGTCATCACAGTTGGCCCCAGAGAAGGGCACACACCCGACCGTGTCAGCACTGCACCCTGGAGGCTGCCAGCTGCCCAGAATGCAGAGGATGAACCTTTCCCACAGAATAGTGCTTTACACCTTCTCTGGTGTTTCCATCTCGAAAATCTCAAAACATCTGACAAATTTAATGACCTATCTATAGTTATGGTTTGCACTAGGTTCCTTAGCAAGAGGGAAGTGGACATTTATTGAGTGCTTTCCTTATGCCAAACACCGTGGTAGCTGTTTGACACACCGAGCAGGATACTAAACTGGAACTCAGGGCCGAGGCACCAAGAAACAACTGATTCCAGTGTGTACAGTGGGCAACAGAGAGGTTAAAACCTAGAGTGAGTCGCCCAGGACTCAGTCACTCACCCGCATCAGGGATTAAGAAGTCAAGAGGTTTATAGTTGAAGAGATTTTCTTCGGAGAGAACAGGACTGTGTGTCTCCCACCTGCCCCTCCAAGGGAGAGAGGGGTGAGAGCACCACCTCCTAAAGCCAAATCCAGAGAGAGGGATTTCGAAGAAACCAAAACGAGATCTTAATATAATTCCTATGAACTTTGAGGGATAATGGTTTGGTGCTTGAGCCACATCTGAGGAATATAAATGAGCAGAAAGCTGGCTGTAACAGTAGACGGCTGTAGTATGGGAATTGACTACACTCCCAGAGTCAGGGCAAAGGCTCTGGGTATTTCCTGTGAACCAGATGACTGGCGAGAACTGCCTGGCGGGGCAAGAGGACCCCAGCAGCAGGGAAGCTGGAGGCAGACCACTGGCGGCTATGCAAGAAGTCAAATATCAATGGGTGGGAAAGAGCCTGTGGGTGAGAGAACCCTAGTAACAGCTAAGGTGGGGTCACCAAAGCATTTCCAAAGCACCTGGAAAAGGAAGAATCAGTTAGATGTCTGCCAGGTCCAGACTTCTGACTCCAGACCACCCCAGATTTTTCATCGTCCTTATCTCTGCCTTCCTCTTGCTCCAACCCTGGGGAAATCAGAAGCCCTGATTAGAAGATAGGAGGGCTAACAAGGAAAGAGAAAAGCAGCCAGCTGTACCGTTCTTCCCAGGACTGAGCACACACTTCCTGCCCTAAGAGGCACTGGATGCAGAAGAGTAGAAGCGTCAAGTTTGAGTCAAGTTCAGCTGTGGTTGTTACATGGAGCTCTACATTGTTAAATGCCTGGATTGAAACTGAGTTTGTGACTCAGGAGTATAGCACAGGTGTTACGTGAGAGGGGACAGGAAAGTGACGGGACATGGTAGGGCGAATAATGCACCCCCCAATCCCTGGAACCTGTGACTGTGTTCTCCTAAATAGTAAATGGGCCTTTGTATATGTGATTAAGTTAAAAATCTTGACATGGAAAGATTATCCTGGAGTTTCCAGGTTGGCCCAAGGTAATCACAGGGGTCCTTATAAGAGGGAAGGAAGAGGGTCACAGACACAGAAGGCAGAGTGATTACGGAAGCAGCGGGTAGAGAGAAGGGCAGAGGCTGTGCTCCTGGCCTTGAAGATAGAGGATGGGACCATGAGCCAAGGAATCCAGGCAGCCTCTGGAAGTTAGCAAGAGTGAGGAAACAGATTTCCCCCAGAGCCCTGCTGCCCATGTAGGACTTCTAACCTCCAGGCTACCAGATCATCCCAGTGTGCTTTAAGCCACCAGGTCTGAGGTTAGTTATTACGGCAGCAATAGCAGACCAACGTGTAGTGTTTGTTCGGGTCTTCATGGAGGGGCGAGGGGAAAACTTGTCTCACTGATTGAAATGAAAGGGACAGGAGGAAACAAGGGGGGAAAGGTCGTTTTATGATTCTGTATCTCACAAGGCAAGTTTGTTCAGGGTTATATTCTGTTATCTTGACGAATAGTCACAGGAATTTTGTGATTAGCTGTTATAACCCCCATTTTGAAACAAAGAAACTGAACGTCAGAGGTTAAGAGACTTGCTGAAGGTGACACAGTAGGCAAGTGAGGCCAGAACAGGAAAGGAGCCTGACCTGGTGACCGGCCGGCTGGTGCCGTCCTCTCGGCCTGTGAGCCCTTCCCATGGCACTGCGCCATCCCTGTGCACCGTTCTCGTTCTCAATGGCATGCTACGAAACGCCTTCCATGTATCCTGTGTCCCTAAACATGTGAGTTCCCCAAGATCCAGCCTGGCTTATCCTAATTACCCAACCTTCTCGAAGCTCCTGAGCTGATGGTACCCCAAGTCCAGCTCCTGCTGTGACCTCTCGTGACTAGACTGCCTTTGCCAGGATGCTTCCCTCATTCGATCTTCCAGAAAAGAATCTTATCGTTTAGGAGTTAGGTCACCATCTGGTGACTTTAACTTAACACTACTACCATTTTCCCATTCTCCAGACTGAAAAGGTGGGAATTACCTAGGTTTGTCTATCCGTCTCATTCTTCAACCCCATGGTTGCCACAGGTGGTGTATTTGACCCATTCGATCCAGAATGAAACCCAGAGATAATAAGAGGTTGAAAAAATGAACAGAATAGCCCAGCTGGTGTGGCTCAGTGGATTGAGCTCAGTGCCATGGACTGAGAGGTCCCAGTTCGATTCCCGGTCAGGGCACATGCCCGGGTTGTGTAATGCCCAGTGGGGGGTGTGCAGTGGCGGTCGATGTTTCCCTCCCACATCGATGTTTCGATCTCTCTCTCCCTTCCTCTCTCTCTAAAAAAATCAATAAAAACATGTTTTGTATTTTTTTAAATGAACAGAATATCAGTGTAGGACAACTTTAGATGGCTTTGTGTGTGTGTGTGTGTGTGTGTGTATGTAATTAAAAGTTGTGGGAGAGATGGCTGTGTTTATGATCTTGATTGCAGTGACAGTTCATGGTTCTATATATATACCAAACTTTAAAAATTGAAATTTTAAATATTATATTCCATTATTATATGCCATTATTATATAAATTATACCTCCATAAAGCTGAAAAGATGATAAAAATATATTCAAGGGCACATTCAACACTAGTCCCCCTGCTTTCCCCTTTCCCAGCCTTACAGTCTCCCTCAGGCACCCCCTTCTCCAGGGTTGATGACGCAGCCTGAGCTGGGTGCTGGGTCTCCCTGTCTTTGTCACTGCAGGGGTCCCCTTAAGGTGCTCTAGCTCCCGTCAGCTACAGCAGCAGGGCCCTGCCAGGAACACACTGAACATCCTCAGCACGCTGCTATGAAAACAAAATAAAAATGGATCAAAACATCGTTGCAGAGATTTCCAAAAGCTATTATGGATAACTGAACATTATAAATAGTTTTTAAAAGCCAAGTAAATCTAGTTCATTCCCAATTTTTAAATGAGCTATTTGGCAAATTGGTTTTCAGGAATTGTGTTTTGGTAAATTGACACAGAGCTGCCTGCTAACATCTTTCCTTTATCTAGGGAAACAGGTGGACTAAAGAGCATTGTTCTTACTTAACATGCAGTAAAAATGTGTGTGCCAAGGAGACAGTCTCTGCATTTGTAAAGGAAAAGAGAACATATAACTGTTTGCAACATTCCCTTGCTTAGACATAGTGCTTTTCTATTTTTAATTTGTTTGTTTTTTTAATCCTTACCCGAGGATATTTTTTCCATTGATTTTTAGATAGAGTAGGTGGGAGAAGGGAGAGAGAGAGAGAGAGAGAGAGAGAGAGAGAGAGAGAGAGAGAGAAACATTGATGTGAGAAACACTTCGATTGGTTGCCTCCCACATGACCCCAACCAGGGCCGGGGATCAAACCTGCAACCTAGGTATGTGCCCTTCACCGGGAATCAAACCCGAGACTCTTTGGTCTGAGGGCCAGTGCTCTAATCACTGAGCCAAATCGGCCAGGGCTATGCTTTTCAATTTTTGAAGTTTCTGTCATTCAAGCTGTGGCTGGAGAGCCAGACAAAGTACAAAAATTCACAATTCCCTGGAATGGTACTAGAGCTATAGCCTGGGCTCAATGTGAAGACATTAAAATGTCTTTCGAATTATGACCAGAACTCGTCAAGAAGATGAAGAGAATGCAGAATTGAAATGCATATAGAATTAGTTAATTAATTGAAAACAGTACAGGTGGGGTTTTCAGAATTATATCTACCCAAATCACGTAATCAGCTTTGGGCGTGGTTACAGAGGACCTAGGGCAAAGGCTGTGTTGAACTAGGGATACAAGATGTGAAATCTCTTTCATCTAAGGAAATGCTCCTGGAGCCTTTTTGAGTTACGGGCCCTGAAACAGGCCAGCGGTCCATGGGTGCCTGGGGTAGCAGCATCTTCCATGTAGTAGTACAGAGGTCCAATGTGCTGGTTTCGTTTCTGCTTAAAGAGTAACTGTGACTCAGTCACATATGCTTTCATCCAATCACTGTGACTCCTCCACGATGGTAAAACGGTGTTCCATAGTTTGTTCATGATCATCTGTGGTACCAGTAGAATTATGCTCAATATTTAGAACCTGAGTCCCATATTCTTGTCTTGGATCTGACCCAAGATGCAACCTCAGCTGGTATAAGATAGAGAAACTGTAATCTATCACAGTCAAAATGCATTCGCGCCCTGGCCGGTTTGGCTCAGCGGTTAGAGCATCGGCCTGCGGTCCAGAGAGACCCGAGTTCGGTTCCCGCTAAGGGCATGTATCTTTGTTGCAGTTTGTCCCTGGCCCTGGTTGGGTCGTGTGGGTGGCAACCACTCGATGTGTCCCTTTCACGTCGATGTTTCTCTCTCTCTCTCTCTCTTCCTCTCTCTCCCTTCCACTCTATCTGAACAACAACAACAAAAAAAAACGGAAAAATGTCCCCGGGTGAGGATAAAAAAAATAAATAAATAAATTTAAAAAATGCATTCGCAATCCTAGGAATGATTAGAATGTAATGCAGAAGTGGTGAAGTTAATCAACACATACTATAATATTTTAAATTAGGTTTAGGGATAATATGATATGTCTATTATTTAATATGTCTCTAATGTTCAAGAAAATCTGACGAACATCTGATAACATGATAAAGTAGTAACATTTTTAATAATAACTGTCTACACTGCAATAGACAGTTAGCAAATACAAACACAAGTCTTAAACTTTTCACAGAATGGTAGATTACAGATAAATTAAGCTATGCCATTGCTTTATTATTCTGCCAGGAGATTTTTGGGACCCATACAGCTAACAATATTGTAAATCTAATTGAAGAAATAGTTATAGATCAAGAAACTGTCATACAATTGTCATTGAAAATGAAACAATCAGCAATTTAAGAGTCACAAACATAAGGGTCTTATTCACATCCTTCAATAGGGTGTTCAAGAAAAAAATTATAGCAGCGTAATGTAACAAATTCACAGACTGACTCAAAAGGACAATGGGCCACTGTGATCATGCAACTGATTTGATAAGTGCCTTGTAACATTTAAAATGCTGAAATAAAACAAAATCACAGCTAGTGATTTCATAAGTTCAAAAGGCAGTTCCAACAACAACAGCAAAAGCCTGAGTTTTGAAATGTGTAAATGGCGGTACCTACATAGCAGAATTCAGCAGAAACAATGGCTGCTTAGAGAAAGCAGTTTGCTGGAGCCTGCTGCAAAGTACTCAGATGAAGTACCTTGAGTGCTCAGTATTTCTCTCGTGAATCCTGAGGTAAAGAGCCTTCTATCACCCGTCTATAGCTATGGTTTGAACATTTGCGTCCATGCAAAGAAAGCAGGTATTGATGAACAGGCAGAAGTAATTCAGTTATCTTGAAATTCAGTTATACTGCTCCATTGCTACATGAATAGATCAAAAGAAAAAAAAAATCTTAAGCAGTTGGAGAAACAGTAAGTGATTGCGAAAGCATTAGAAATAGCCCTGGCCAGGTGGCTCAGTTGGTTGGAGCATCATCCCGTGCACCAACCAAAAGGTTGCAGGTTCAGTTCCTGGTCAGGGTTCATGCAAGCAAATGGTGTTTCTCTCTCACATCAATGTTTCTTTCTCTTTCTCTCCCTCTCTCTCTAAAATCAGTGAAAAGACATGTCCTCAGGTGAGGATTAAATTTTTTAAAAAGAAAGTATTAGAAATAATCTTAGAAATAAGAACAATGTAAGTCTACTTCTGAAAATATTCAGAAAGTATCTTCCAACAGTGCTCAAAGCTTCAGTTGAGAATTGCTTCAACAAGACAATGTCGTGATTATTAGCCAAATCTTCAAGCTCAGGAGATTAAAAAAAGGTACAATTTCATGTTAGTTACTATTAGAAAGATAGAAAATCATTCTAACATGAGCTTGCCAAGAAAAGATTTTGCTTTTCCCCTGACCTTAGTTATATGTACCTATATATACCTATATGTATACTATATGTATCTATATGTACCTATATATGTTATATGTACCTATATGTAAATATAGGTACATATGTACCTGTTATATGTACCTATATGTACACTATATGTACCTATATAGTGTCACAAATGAGCAGTATCACTGTGGGCGTAACCTAACAGCTAACATCTACAAGAATGGACTGTTCTTACATTATAATGTCAAACTTTTACATTTAACCACCAACATTTTTTCTTATCATTTAGAATGTTTATTTATACTTATTAAAATCCATTTTAGTGCTGGCCGGTTAGGCTCAGCGGTTAGAGTGTCGGCCTGTGGACCAAAGCGTCTCGGGTTCAATTCCAGTCAAGGGCACGTACCTGGGTTGCAGGTTCAATCCCTAGCCTCTGTCAGGTTCATGTGGGAGGCAACCAATCTATATGTCTCTCTCACATTGATGTTTCTCTTTCTCTTCCCTCTCTTCCTCCCTTCCACTCTATCTGAAAATCAATGGAAAAAATATCCTCGGGTGAGGATTAATAACAACAAAAAATCAACTTTAGAGTAATTTACATATATTTCATAATAATCACTTGTGCATACATGAAAAGGAAACAAGCAAAATGAATTGCCACCCATGACTTTCTGAGGCCATCTCCTCTAAATCACTTGTCTACATTTCTCCAGACAGTGTCGTCTTCTGTGCCATCAGGAGTGTACATATGCAGTATTTCTTAAGAAGAGGACACCTTGATGCTCTTCTGTTTGGTCAGCAGGGAGTCTCTGACAAATTGATGTTTGATGCCTTAATGACAGCCTTGCCCATGGTATGAAATGCACACCATCCATCATCTCGTTGCTTTAATGTTTCTGTTATCTATTTTGAGGATTTGGAGACTTCTCTTGCTTCCAATGCTTGCAGGATGAGAGGCAATTATTTTATTTTCTTTTATTTTTATTAATTTATTTTTGTTACAGATGTTTCTCCTTTTTTCCCCATTGACACCCTCCTCCCCATCCCCCCACCCCGTCCCCAGCTTTGTTGTCCATGTCCATCAGTTATGCATACATGCATATAAGTTCTGTGGTTTATCTCTTCCCTCCCCCCACCCCCTCTTCTGAGGGTTGTCAGTCTGTACCCTACTTCCACATCTCTGGGTCTACCCTGTTCCTCAGACTGTTATGTTTATTATATTCCACAAATAAGTGAGATCATGTAATATTTGTCTTTCTCTGCTTGCCTTGTTTCGCTTAGGATAATACTCTCCAGGTCCCTCCATGTCATTGCAAAGGATAAGAGACCTTTCTTTCTTACAGCTGCATAGTACTCCATTGTGTATATGTACCACAGCTTTTTTATCCATTCATCCACTGATGGACACTTGGGCTGTTTCCAGATCTTAGCAATTGTAAATAGTGCTGCTATGAACATGGGGGTACATATATTCTTTCTGATTGGTGTTTCGGGCTTCTTAGGGTATATTCCTAGAAGTAGGATCACTGGGTCAAAAGGCAATTCCATTTTTAATTTTTTGAGGTAACACCATATTGTTTTCCATAGTGGCTGCACCAGTCTGCATTCCCACCAGCAGTGTACTAGAGTCCCCTTTTCTCCACACCCTCGCCAACACTTGTTGTTTGATGATTTGTTGATGGCGGCCATTTTGACAGATGTGAGGTGATACCTCATTGTTGTTTTAATTTGCATCTCTCTGATGATTAGTGATGTTGAGCATTTCTTCATATGTCTCTTAACCATTTGTGTGTCCTGTTTGGAGAGGTATCTATTTAGTTCCTCTGCCCATTTTTTAATTGGGTTCTTTGTCTTCCTTTTGTTGAGTTGTATGAGCACTGTATATATTTTGGAAATTAACCCCTTATCTGATGTATCATTGGCAATTATGCTCTCCCATACAGTGGGTTCCCTTTCCATTTTGATGGTTGTTTCTTTTGCTGTGCAGAAGCTTTTGAGTTTGATGGAGTCCCATGTGTTCATTTTTCCCTTTTTTTCTGTTGCCTTAGATGATGTATCAGTGAAGATTCTGCTGCGTATGATGCCCAAAATTTTGTTGCCTGCATTTTCTTCTAGGATTTTTGTGGATTCACAAGTCACATTTAAGTCTTTTATCCATTTTGAGTTTATTCTTGTGTATGGTGTAAGTTGATGGTCTAGTTTCATTTTTTTTGCATGTAGCTGTCCAATTTTTCCAACACCATTTATTAAAGAGGCTGTCTTTACTCCATTGTATGCTCTTGCCACCTTAGTTAAATGTTAATTGAGCATAATGTCTTGGGTCAATTTCTGGATTCTCTGTTCTGTTCCACTGGTCTATATGCCTGTTCTTGTGCCAATACCAGGCTGTTTTGATTACAGTAGCTTTGTAGTATAACCTGATATCCGGTATTGTGATCCCGCCACTTTGTCTTTCTTTTTCAAGATTGCTGTGGCTATTCAGGGTCTTTTTTGGTTCCATATGAACTTTTGAAGTATTTGTTCTAGTTCTGTGAAATATGTCACTGGTATTTTGATTGGGATTGCATTGAATCTACAGATTGCTTTGGGTAATATGGACATTTTAATGATGTTAATTTTTCCAATCCATGAACAAGGTATGTGCTTCCACTTTTTTATATCTTCCTCTATTTCTTTTTTCAATGTCCTGTAGTTTTCTGCAAATAGGTCCTTTACTTCTTTGGTTAAGTTTATTCCTATGTATCTTAACTTTTTTGCCACGATGGTAAATGGGGTTGTTTTTTTAGTTTCTCTTTCTGTGAGTTCATCATTGGTGTATAAGAATGCCATCGATTTCTTGACATTAATTTTGTATCCTGCTAATTTGCCAAATTTATTTATTAAGTCTAGTAGATTTTTGATGGAGTCTTTAGGGTATTCTATGTATAATATCATGTCATCTGCAAATAATGACAGTTTCACTTCCTCCTTTCCAGTTTGGATCCCTTTTATTTCTTCTTCACGTCTGATTGCTGTGGCTAAGACTTCCAGTACTATGTTAAATAAGAGTGGCGAAAGTGGGCATCCCTGTCTTGTTCCTGTTCTTAAGGGAAATGCTCTTAGTTTTTGTCCATTGAGTATGATGTTGGCTGTAGGCCTTTCATATATGGCCTTTATAATGTTGAGATATGATCTCTCTATTCCCAAATTGCTGAGTGTTTTTATCAGAAATGGGTGCTGGATTTTGTCAAATGCTTTTTCAGCATCTATTGATATGATCATGTGGTTTTCATCTTTCATTTTGTTTATGTGGTGTATCACATTTATTGATTTGCAAATATTGAACCAGCCTTGCATCCCTGGGATGAATCCCACTTGGTCATGGTGAATATTTTTTTTGATGTATTGCTGGATCCAATTTGCTAGCATTTTGTTTAGGATTTTGGCATCTACGTTCATCAGGAATAGTGGCCTGTAGTTTTCTTTTGTTGTAGTGTCTTTTTCTGGTTTTAGAATTAGAATTATGCTGGCCTCATAAAACGAGTTTGGAAGTCTTCCTCCTTCTTGAATTTTTTGAAATAGTTTGAGGAGAATGGATGTTAGTTCTTCTTTGAATGTTCGGTAAAACTCCCCCGTGAAGCCGTCAGGGCCTGGGCTTTTGTTTGCTGGGAGAGTCTTGATTAATCTTCAATTTCCTTAGTTGTTATTTGTCTGTTCAAGTTTTCTATCTCTTCCTGGTCCAGTTTTGGGACACTATGTGTTTCTAGAAATTTGTCCATTTCTCTTAGATTGTCGAATTTGTTGCCATATAAATGTTCATAGTATTTGTTAACGATCCTTTGTATTTCTGTGGTGCCAGTTGTTACTTCTCCTCTTTCATTTCTGATTTTGTGCATTTGGGTTCTCTCTCTTTGTTTCTTGGTGAGTCTAGCTAAGGGTCCATCAATCTTGTTTATCTTTTCAAAAAAACAGCACTTTGTTTCATTGATCCTTTGAATTGTTTTTCTGGTCTCTATGTCATTTATTTCTGCTCTGATCTTTACTATTTCCTTCCTTCTACTTGCTCTGGGGTATTTTTTTTGTTTGCTTTCTAGTTCTTTAAGTTGTGAGGTTAGATAGTCTATCAGAAATTTTTCTTGTTTCTTGAGGTAGGCCTGTAGCGCTATGAACTTCCCTCTCAGAACTGCTTTCGCTGCATCCCATAGATTTTGTGTTGTTGTGTGTTCATTTTCATTGGTTTCCAGGAAGTTTTTAATTTCTTCCTTGATCTCCTCGGTAACCCATTCATTGTTTAATAACATGCTATTTAGCCTCCATGTGTTCAAATGTCTTTGCATGTTCTTGTTGCAGTTGATTTCTAGTTTCATGCCATTGTGATCTGAGAAGATGCTTGATATGATTTCAATCTTCTTGAACTTGTAGAGACTTCATTTGTGTCCTAATATGTGGTCTATCTTTGAGAATGTCTCATGTGCACTTGAGAGGAATGTGAATTCTGTAGTTTTGGGGTGTAATTCTCTGTAAATATCTATTAAATCCATCTGGTCTAGTGCTTCATTTAGAGTCTCTGTTTCCTTGTTAATTTTTTGTCTAGAGGATCTATCCAGTGATGTCAGCGGGGTGTTGAAGTCCCCTGCTATGATTGTATTGCTGTTGATTTCTCCTTTGAAGTCCTCCAGAAGATTTTTAATATATTTCGGTGCTCCTATATTGGGTGCATATATGTTTACCAAGGTTATATCTTCCTGTTGGATAGATCCTTTCAATATTATGTAGTGACCTTCTTTGTCTCTAGTTATGGCCTTCATTCTGAAATCTATTTTATCAGATATGAGTATTGCTACCCCAGCTTTTTTTTCCTTTCCATTTGCTTGGAAGATTTTTTTCCATCCCTTCACTTTCAACCTATGTGAGTCTTTTGTTGTGAGGTGGGTCTCTTATAAACAACATATATATGGGTCATATTTTCTTATCCAATCCGCTACTCTGTATCTTTTTATTGGAGCATTCAATCCATTTACATTTAAGGTGATTATTGATATGTACTTATTTATTGCCATTTTTGTTTAGTGTTGTTCTATTTTCCTTCCTATTTCTTCTACTATTTATAGCAGTCCTTTTAACATTTCTTGCAGTGCTGGTTTGGTGCTAATATATTCCCTTAGCCTTTTTCTATCTGGGAAGCTCTTTATTTGACCTTCTATTTTGAATGATAGCCTTGCTGGATAGAGTAGTTTTGGATTCAGATCCCTGTTTTTCATGATCTTGATTACTTCCTGCCATTCCCTTCTGGCCTGTAGTGTTTCTGTAGAGAACTCAGCTGATAGCCTTGTGGGGGTTCCTTTGTAGGTAACCTGTTGCTTAGCTCTTGCTGCCTTTAGGATTCTCTCTTTGTCTTTAATTTTTGGCATTTTAATTACTATGTGTCTTGGTGTGGGCCTGTTTGGGTTCTTCTTACTTGGGGCTCTCTGTGCTTCTTGAACTTGAATACCTTCTTTCTTCACCAAATTAGGGAAGTTTTCTGTCACTATTTCTTCAAATATATTCTCTAACCCTTGCTCATTTTCTTCTTCTTTGGGAACTCCTATGATGCAAATATTATTACGTTTCCAGTTGTCCCACAGTTCTCTTAAGCTGTCTTCCTGTTTTTTCATTGTTTTTTCCTTTTGGTTTTCTGATTGGTTGATTTTTTCTACCCTGTCTTCTAATTCACTGATCCGGTCCTCAGCTTCCTCTACTCTGCTGTTTAGTCCTTCCAATGTGTTCTTCATTTCTGCTATGTCATTCTTTATTTCTTCTTGGTGCTTCTTCATTTCCAGTTGGTTGATTTTCAATGTTTCTATGTCTTTGCTCATGGTGCTGATGTCCTTTCTCATGCTGTTGAGCTTCCTCAAGATCATGGCTCTGTATTCTAGCTCTGTTAACTTGCTTAACTCCATTTCATTTACCTCATCTTTGGTAGAGGTCTCTTGTTCTTTCATTTGGGATCTATTTCTTTGTTTCACCATTTTAGCTATCTCAGTGGTTTTTGGAGCCTGTCAAATTTTCCCAGTGGATGTTGGTGTTCTGCTGTTTGTGGCTCCCTCTACTGGGTTTGGATGAGCATGGGAGGACCCAGGTTAAACACCACTGTCAAGTCTTACTTTCCTGGGTAGATTTGCAAGCCCAGAAAAGTTTAAGTTATCCTCTAGCTTTCTGCCTAGAGGCTATTAGTTCTGGTTACTTGAAGAGCCTTGAGTTCTCAGTTGAATGAAAACCTCCCTCAGGTGTTCAGCGTGAGAGGATTTCCCGAGGGTGGGGCAGATGCTGGTTGTTAATGAGCCTCAATTTACATTTCATGGCTCACCTGGGTGTGGCTGAATCTCCAGAGGGTTGCCGCCTCTCCCCAGAGCCCTGGGATGGAGTAAGAAGGCCAGGCCACAGTCCTGCATGGCCACAACTCAGCAAAAGCTCTGGGCGCCCTCCAAATCCCGAGTGTCCCCACACAGTTCCAGTCCAGTCCGCCCTCCCTCTGCCGGAGCCCAAGGTGAGTGACTGCGGCCATTTTAGCGCTCTGTCGGGCCCTCTGCACTGTGGAGCCGTCTCGGGCTTTAACCCCGAGGGCGCTGCTCACAGCTCAGACCACTGCTATCCGTAGGCTCCCAGCCCCCCTCTCGCACCTCCACAATCCTACCAGGATCAATTCAGTGTCCCTGGTTGTATGATCCTTGCAAGCTGCTTTTCTGTTGCTTTTCCCTGACGATTTGTCTTTATTTTAGTTGTAATTCCAGTTTGGTCCTGGGAGATGGTCTGTGTAGCTTCCATGCACTCCGCCGCCATTTTGGAATCTCGAGAGGCAATTTTTTGTATATATCTTTCTAATGAAAATGCTCGTTTTGTCTTCTTGTGTATATAAACTAATAATAATGTAAATATACATTATAATAAGTTTTATAATTTTTCAATTTGTTCTTATCCCAAAAGTCAATTTTATGATGGCAACATTTTGACTTAAGCCTTGATTTTACCCCTATTTTTATTTTAACTCCCGAGCAATTGGCATTTTGTCTAAATGTGTATTGGGCATAGCTTTGAGTTTTATGGGCCCTCTGTTTGCCATCTCAGCATCCAGTTCCCCCACTCTCCTTTCTTTTCCCTAAAAATAATATCACTTGGTTGCGGTTTGTCCCCTCGCTCATGCTGCTAGTAGGCCTCAGGGGAGGCAGCGCCCGCCCTCCGCTCCAAGGGTGGGCCTGAGGGGTCCTAGCGAAACCCCATCCCCCTTGCCAGTGACTGATTCAGAAATTAAAATATTTCCTAATTCTAGCCAATGAAATGTGAGGGAGGATTTGCTGAAAGTTTGAGGAAATTTTTTTCTTCTGTCTTAAAAGAAAACCAGTGGAGGTCTCTCTCGGCCACTAGATATGAAAAGGAAAGAAGACCCAACTGCCACCAACAGCCGTTCCACCGCCATGAAAGAAACTAGACTTAGGGTAAAACCGACATGGCCAGCAATTCAGGAGAAGAGAATACCCCGACTGTTGGTGACAACACTGAGCCACTGGGTGAACCAACTTGGAAATCTGCTCTATCATTTGTCTTGTATTTATGTGAGCTAATGTGTTTTCTTATATAATACACAGATGTTAAGATTCTGTGGCTGAACACATTGTAATTGACATAAATCCATTCTTTTTGGTTGGTTGGAATGAAACTTTGGATGGAGTCCCTTCATTGATTCCCATATACTAAAAAAAAAAAAAATTGAAATTATCAGCAAGACAAATCAAAAGTGTATCTGATGCTTTCTCTGGTTTTAGCAAAATGAGGTCTAGCAAACATCTGGATTGCTGAATGGTGCCATGAGTATTTTTATCTCGGCTCTGCCAATTAGATGATCTGATTCAATATAGCACATTAGTGGTTCAGGGTGATAGGCTTGGCCCAAACGTGCTTTGAGTTTGCGAAGCTGACGTGATCTTCGCCTCGGCGAAACCGTTGTTTGCACTCCGCAACAGGTTGTTGTGGCTCTGACTCTAGCCCTGTCTGTGTCGCCTAAATGGTTGTGTGAGGTGATGCTGACGTAATGAACTCCCAGATCCAAGGGCATTATGTTTTTCCTTATAGAACATGCAAAACCAGCTTTTACGTTCTGATGACATTTGCAGCAAACATATTTTTATGGTTGAAAGAATGTTTGGTTCTCTTGTTTCTTTTCCTGGGTTCTTTCTTTCTCTATCTAGTCGTTTCCTAAAGCAAATAGTTACTGGCTTTCAGCTATGTGTCAGACATTCACTAGGTGAAGGAAATTCAAAGACGATAAAGACCCATAACCTAGTCGCCAAGCCCTCGTGCCATGTGTGTGAAGAGCCTCGTGGGAGGATGGAGCCACTGCGGGGGGGGGGGGGGGGGCAGCAACTCTTCCTGGCGCCATGCACTTGACATAAGCCCCTTAACTCCTGCTTTAAGACGCTTTTTAAAGTTTTCACTGGCGGTTTCATTGTTCATCTCATCACACCATTTTCCTTCAACAGAGCTCAGTTTCTTTTAGACAATCGCAAAAATGACTCCTGCAAAATTGACATGAACACTTAGTGAGGATTGTGATTGTGTCTTGAAAGAGCAAATCTTCCTCCTGTGTCTCTTGGCTCTTCCGGAGGTTGTCGGGGGGTGTTGTGGGGGTGGTAACAGCATAGAAAGTGGTCTGAGAACTCAAACTGAATCCTATCCTCCCTGCTTTGTGGACATGCCCATATTCTTTTCCCTTTTCTCTTCTTGAAGATGAAAACTATGGAGGCAATTCTTCCTCTCTCTTAATATAGGCAAAGACAACGTCTGACTTTCTTCTGCCCTATTTTCAAAGTTTCAACCACTGAAATAAGGATGCCGCATCTCACTTTCTGGTCTGTATAAAAGTGCATGAAAGTAAATTACTCTTACTGGTAAAATCTTTTTATTCTCACAATCATAATGGAGAGATGACTCTTGTTTTAATAAGGACCATGTATCTTGTCCTAGTAAATGTCCTGGCCTTCAAAGTCTTTGGGCTTTAACTTTAACTCATTCTTACTTGCTCTAAAATGAGTGCTATGCTTTGATGCTGTGTCACCTTCCATTATGTGTACCTGTCCTTAATGGCGTGACATTTCTCCAGCTGACCTCCCCAATGCAAAAGCTATCCTGGCCAGTAATGTTGGTGACCACCTCGCACCATGGGATCCACTGGTTGCTTTGGAAAGGTGTGACTGTCTGGTGATCAAGCATAAGCAGGTGTATAGACAGCAGGCAGGAGTGACCAGGGGTTGCAGAGCGCTCTGGTAGGCACAGAAGACCAGATTGATAAGGGGCTTTGGATGACGGTATCAATTTTAGCTTCTGGCCTTCTGGGACTAAGATGACCTTCTGCATTGATAAGCAAAGCCTGAATTCCCCTAACTGCATAAAGGATAAGAAAAAAATTGTAAAGAACACAGCTAACATTAAACCCTGCACTACGTGACAAGCGTAGCGTTAGACACTTTCGTGTACCTTTGATCTTCAAGGGCTCCAAAATGCGCCCTGGCCAGTGACTGGCAGAGCTGGGAACCCGCTCAGAGCCAGCTCTGAATTGGCCTTCTGAAGGCGCGGTCTCCGTGTTTATCCCTTTCCTGAACCTCGGGCAGCCATGTCTTTCCAGACCCTGCAGGCGTAAAATCGATGACATAATCATGCGACGGTGTCTGTGGGACTATTACAGGAGGATTAGGCTATTATCAACAAATCGGGGACTAGTATTGTTTTATCAGCATGGGAGTGTTTTCAATTAATTTGTAATTAAATAAAGGAAGCAATTTACTGGGTCTTGAAGGAGTGAGGGCTGGGGACAGCTTATCTCATCAGCCTCAGCTGCGCATTCCTTCTGCACCGGCTCATTGTTGAGATCACAGCGCAGATACATGATCTGACCTGTAGGAGTAATTCAATGAAACATCAATATTTTCCTTCCTTCAACCCGTGGTGTTTTGATGACTGGAGAAATCTGCCGCAAAGGCCTCCACCATGAGCCCATCCGGAGCTATACCTTTGGCCTTACTCTTCTCTCGGCTGTTCCTGCCAAGAGCCTGACCGTGTCAGCAGTGACCAAGCTAGCTTTGTCTAGGTGGGGGGGACAAGTGGCCTTCACAGGTGCAAATCTATTTTATTTTATTTTTTTAGGGACAAAAGTGAATGTTTACTTAGAATGCAAAATAAATCATAACAAATTGCAAATTTTTAAAAGCTGACAAATACCACAAACATCACAAAATCCAGGAAGATAACACGACACTTATATAAATTAACTAGCTGACACCTCTGTGTTTGCTTCTTGTATGACAGTGATAGGACAGTGATTTTTTTTTTAATTTCCCTTAGTTTTCTTTTTTTTATTAATTTATTTTTGTTACAGATGATTCTCCTTTTTCCCCCATTGACACCCTCCTCCCGATCCCCCCTGCCCCGCTCCGTCCCCAGCATTGTTGTCTATGTCCATGGTTACGCATACATGTATATAAGTTCTATGGTTTATCTCGTCCCTCCTGCCATCCCCCTCTTCTGAGGATTGTCAGTCTGAACCATACTTCTATGTCTCTGGGTCTATTTTGTTCATCAGCTTGTTTTGTTCAATATATTCCACAAATAAGTGAGATCATGTGATATTTGTCTTTCTCTGATTGGCTTGTTTCGCTTAGGATAATACTCTCCAGGTTCAATTCATTAACGCCTCAAAGGATAAGAGATCTTTCTTTCTTACAGCTGCATAGTGTTCCATTGTGTATACGTACCTCAGCTTTTTTATCCACTCATCTATTGATGGACACTTGGGCTGTTTCCAGATCTTAGTGATTGTAAATAGTGCTGCTATGAACATAGGGGTACATATATTCTTTCTGATTGGTGTTTCAGGCTTCCTAGGATATATTCCTAGAAGTGGGATCACTGGGTCAAATGGCAGTTCCATTTTTAACTTTTTGAGGTAACACCATGTTGTTTTCCATAGTGGCTGCACCAGTCTGCATTCCCACCAGCAGTTCAAACGTGCTTTCAATGTCTTCATCTCGATGTTCTAGGCACTGTGCTGGTCTCTTTACAGCTGCAGTCTGATACAATCCTTTCCCAGTTGTCTTGCAAAGTAGGCACTGTTATTCCCATTTTATTGATGAGAAAATTTAGGTTAGTGGGTGGCTGAGCCAGAAACAGTCCCAAGTGCTGTAGCATTGTCAGGGCCCAGAGTTTTCCCACCTGCCTGCTCAGCCCAGGCTTATGCAGACTGAAATGTGAAATGTGGCTGCTTCTCCCACACAGCCAGAGGATGTTGTAGGCATTTCTTATAGGCTTTTCTTTTATTTATAGTATCTTCATCATCCAGTTTCTGCAGGGTTTGACACAGATATTGCAGTAAATATATGCTAAATAATAATAGTTATAACAATGGCAACAAGAACAACAAATGCAAATCTCATTGCGTACCAGTCCCAGGGCAGGCAATACATGTTCAATTCATTAACGCCTCATGAAAATGCTATGAGGTAGATGCCTGTTATTGAACTGATGTTACAGGTGAGGAAATATGGTGACAGAGGAGTTAATCAGTTGTCCAAGGTTACACTCTGTGTTGGAATTGGATCTCAAAACCAGGAAGATAGCATTTGTCTATTACAGCGGTCTCCAAAGTAGCGTATTACTAGAAGTATTGGAATTTACCATTACATTTATTAATTACCTAAAAGGTAGTGCATCTTTAAAATCTCCATTAATAGTGGAGATATTTTTTGACCTTGGCACCTACACTTTTGGTAGCAATTCCGATACGTGAGGGTTTTTCCCCCACACCAAACAATTCTTCAACACCAGCTGGGTGTCCTACCGTTCAACTCGTTTCTAACACTATCTACATGGAAGTAGCATAAGATCCCACACATTAAGGGTTCACTCAGTCCTACAAGACCGCACCCCGCCCCCACCTCACTTCTGATACCAGTAATGAGTCCAAGTTATTACCTGTGCTCTGATCTACAGGCTATGGATCAGAGGTTCCAACCACGCCCTCCTTGGGTTTGACTAATTTGCTAGAGTGGCTCACAAAACTCAGAGGAACATCTTACTTACTGGAGTATGCTTATTATAAGAGCATATAACTCAGGAACAGCCTGATAGGAGAGATGCACAGGGCAGGTTCTGGGGAGAGGGTGCAGAGTTTCCATGTCCTCTCTCAGCTGTTCCCCAAATCTCCATGTGCTCACCAACCTGGAAGTTTTCAGAACCCTGTCCTTCGGGTTTTTATGGAGGCTTCATTACATAGGCATGGTTGATGAAAGCATTGGCCATTGGTTACTGAAATCCAACTTCAGCCCCTCTCCCCTCCCCAAAGGGTGGTGAGGGAGTGGGAGTGGGACCCTGTAATCACACGGTTGGCTCCACTGGCAACCAGTCCTCATCCTTTGGCAGTTTCCAAAAGCCACCTCATTGACATAGCACATTCTTCCCACTTCCATACTTAGTAGTACTTAGTATGTTCAAACTCTTTGAGAATTTCTCTGATCTCTTTCTTAGCTAAAAGGAACCTTCTTCACTTCTCAACTCCCATAGGAGCTTACCTGTGCTTCCTTCTGGCACATATTTAACCTTATATTAGGGCTATGTATGTACCAGGCTTATTTTGCTTACCTTGAAGTCTGTGAATCACCCATATTTGTATTCCTCGGACTTCTAGCACAATGCCTGACTCATGGTGGGAGCCAGTTAATGAGTAAATCAGCCCAAGATGTCTGGAGACCTCCCTGTGCCAAAGAGGTGTTTGAAGCTGAGGGCATTTCTTAGCAGAGGTAGTCAAGCTACAGTGTTTCTCTCTCCCCAGCCGATGGCTTATGTGGCACTGAGTCCCCAGCTGGGGACAGCTGTGCCAGTTGGTACCAGCTGAGCATCTAGCTACATCCACAGAATGAAAATGCCTGGACAGGAGTGGGGCTTGTCTGACTGACTACTAACTTTGCCTTCAGCAGTTTAACTCTGGGAAGTCTACCCGTATTTCTCAGGCTTCTGGGTGGGCTTCTGGGCATTAGAACCACTTGTTAGCTACAGTCTGCTGAAGTGCTTTGGTCTTGTTTCTTTGTTCCCTCAGCCAGGGAAGCCCTGCATCTCTAGGCCCTTGGGTTTTCTGGATTCTCCGCTGATAGTGGTTGGTGTCACGATGAGCATAGTGGGAACTCCTGTTAGCAAAGAATTATTACTTATTTATTTCAACTCTGCCCTATTCTGGATTTTAGGAAGATTACAAAATGACATGTTGTACAAAGATGTTTTTAAAGTAAGAAAATTTTTGGAGAGAATAAATATGTGAACAACTAAGATGACTAATGTAGAAAATGATCGATCTGGATCATGAAGACCATGACATCCTGTGTGTTCGCTCAGGTGTGCTGCAAATCTGACCTGATCTTCCTAGAAACCAGGAAAACACAAGGGCAAGGCAATAACAGGACTCATACCTCTGTAAGAGAAGAACAAACCGGTTGCTCAAGAGCAGTGTCTCTCTAGGAAGATGCCCTAAGAAATTCTATTCTGCACATTCTGTGAAGTATCCTGCATGATGTAGACGACATGGCCTTAAGAACGTTGAAACACAACAGCAGAGACCGGGCCTGATGTGAATCTGATGGCAGGCAGAATCTCCACGGGATAAGGACACGCTGGAGACACCAGCTGTCTCCTCCAGCTCCTCACAGCTTCAGCCCAACAAACATTTCCAGAGCTACTACTCAGTGTCAGCCAGGAGTAAAGCTTTCCTGGAGCCAGACAACAGCAGAATGTACTGTCACCTGGCAAGCCTGTGGTCTTTGTCCAAAGAGGAGAGGCTCAGTCAGAAGCTTTGCTGTCACCGGAAATCAGAAACTCAGTGACATTCAAAGGTCCAACTGGAACGAGTGAGGTGGGAGGTCTCACAATAGGTGAGTAATGAGTCCCTTAGAGTTGTCCTAGGGACCCAAAACTACAGCCTCAACGAAAGCACTCTAGCCTTTGCTCCAGACAGAGGTACATTCTATTCACATTGAGGAACAGAGGCCGTCTTGGTGTGCTGGAAATAGGCTGACAGTGGTTGTTATTCTTTGAAACACATTCAGTGGTCTCCAAGTGGTAGGGCCTAGCGTAAAATTAGGAGAGGTTCTTATTAAAAAGAAATTACATTATGAATTACTTTCCCAGAGAGGAACTGATAGCTCTCTTTAATGATTATAAGAGTGGAGACCACCATGTAAAGAAAAATTAATAACATTATTTGAGTACTTAGTATGTGCTAGCACCTATACAAAGGGTATGTTGTACAGTCCTAAGAAATGCATAGGTCTACAGCCATGAGTGACAAGAAACAGATTTAGGCTTAGTATAAGGGGTTTTTTAAAAAATAATTGAAGCTGCTAAAGGGCTGCTTTAGAAGGAGGAGGTGTCTGGGCAAAGGCTGGTCAACCGCTTGTCAGGAAATCGAGCATCAACCTGTATGCCATTTAAGACCTTTTCAAGTATGACGTTCAGTGATTCTATGGAAAGTATGATGCTCTTACCAGTTATCCAAGGGAAATTGATTTCCATCTAAACTTTCTCTTCCTTAGTGGGATGGGCTGTGCTAATACAGACACACTCCCTTACTCTGACTTCTGGACCCAGTGGCATGAAACCAAGAGCTGGGGTCTAGAGAATAGGAAAGAAATAACAGGTGTGTGGGGGCATAGAATCTATATGTATCAAGGGTGGGCAGAATAAGGCAGTCTCTTTATATAGCCATAACATCATTAGTTCCCCAACAAGCATTAACTGAGCTCTTGTGTTACACATAAACTGGGTAATGGTGGACAAAAGAATTAGATGTGTGTATCAGTGTTAGAAAGCTCATGTCCTGCAGGGCCAGTGGAGAAATAGCCACAGTCATCAGGCCGTACAACTGGGTCTGGGGGAAGGCTTTGACATGACACAGCCTTTCCGTGGATTCTCAGACACGCACATGATGCTCCACACTCAAGAATCTCATTCATGCTAGCGAAACCCACTTCATCTTTTCAAGGAGCAAGAGGGAACAGGAAGCACAGGGTCCGTGGCCTGGCCTTCATGGCTGGAGCAGAGTGAAGGGGGGAGAGTGGTAAGAAATGAGGCCAGAGAGAAGGCTGGGCCCGATCTCAGGACCTTGCAGGACTTTCATTCTGAATGAGATCAGAAACCACTGGAAGGTTTTGAGCAGAGGCAAACTACCTAGATTGTGGCATGTGAGGCTTCTGTTCTGTGTACTCATTGTAAGGAGATAAGGGCAGGAGCAGGGAGGGTGGTGAGCAGTGATTGAGTCATTCTGATGAGACTTAAGAGAGGTCAGCGTGGCCACTGTACAGTGAGAAGGAAGAGCGCATGTAAACGGTCGGCATCGAGCTTCCAGAAAGTTCACCTGGCCGTAGAGATGGGAGGAAGAAACATATTGCAGCTGGAAATCCTGGGACAGTATTTCTGGAAGGTGGGCCATTTACCACCTATGTTTGAATCACCAGTGGAGGTTGTTAAAATACAGATTCCTGGGTTCCTGACCAGATCTACAGATTAGCATCTTTCAGGGACCCTTGTGAGGTCTTTACTAGATTATTTTTTGAACGCCAAAGTTTGGGAATCACAAAGAATGGAGTCCTTAAAACCGAAAGTCCACAGTGTCTATGATGTAAATTTCAAGACCAAGGAGGACAGATAGATGAGTATCAGAGCGTTTTTCCCCTCTAAAATACTGTTACTTAATAGTAATGCTAGAATACAGCGTTTGGGTATATGCATTATGTGCTATCTACAGTGCTAAATAATTTACCCATGTGTCAGGGAAAATTATGTCTAGAAAAATGTTTTGCTGGTCACAGTGCCACCCCCACTCTTGTCCTTTCCAAGGTGAACGGGCCATCCCTAAGAAGAGTCCTTAGCTTGCTGCCTGGGGCCATGGTCATGGAGTAGCCAATTAGATGCTAAGAAGGTGGGCCGTGTTCTGTGTCAGAGTGGGTTGGAGAGAAGCCCTGGGGGCCTCCGCCGAGAGCAGGAGCCAGGGAAGAAAGGAAGGTGGCCTAAGGAAGACTAGAAAGAGAGGAACCACACAGTGGCGACCGCCCAGAGGGGACTCTCGGGAATCAGTTGAGAGGTTTGAACAGGAGGCTTTGTCAAACAGTCTGTGATGTGTCCCTGGCTGGATGGCTCAGTTGGTTGCAGCATCGTTCTATACACCAAAAGGTTGTGGGTTTGATTTTCAATCAGGGCACATACCTAGGTTTCGGGTTCAATCCCCAGTTGGGAAGTGTATGGAGGCAACCAATCGATGTTTCTCTCTCATATCTCTCCCCCGACCTTCTTGTCTCTCTAAAATCAACAAAAACTAAAAATATCCTCAGGTGAGGTTTTAAAAAAAGTCTGTGATAGCCCTGGCCGGTTTGGCTCAGAGGTTAGCGCATCGGCCCGCGGACCAATGAGTCGCGGGTTCGATTCTGGTCAAGGGCATGTACCTGGGTTGTGGTGCGCCCCAGCCCTGGTCGGGTTGTGCAGGAGGCAACCAGTCGATGTGTCTCTCTCGCATCGATGTTTCTCTGTCTCCCTCCCACTCTATCTGATGACAAATAGAAAAATATCCTCGGGTGAGGATTTAAAAAAAATTTTTTTTAAGTCTGTGATATAAACTGTCTTCCCCATCACCTCCCCCGTGTGTCTCCACCACTGTTACCTACTGGATGTGCTTTGGGGATGCAGGGACGTGCCAGGTTCTGCTGTGAGGGCCACAGGCCGAGAACAGGGGCTGCCCAGTTACCTCTGATCTGCACCCCCCTCAACTCACTCAAGCTAACGGCAACATCACGGCGTTGCCAGCTTTGCCACCCAAGACTGGCTGCTCGCCTCTGTGCTCTCCCCCACACGAATCCCTTGTGGCTTTTACACAATCTGTGTGGTAATTTTATTTATTGTCTCGGTGTTCTCCAGGCAGAGAATCTGGAATTAGAGTGACCTTTTGCCCACAGCAGCTGCTGATTTATCACAGGATCTGTTAGAGTCTCGTCCAGATGTTGATGTTCCTGACATGAAACCATTTAATTTGAAATTGGCTCAGCTGGAAAATTAGGTTAAGAGTTTTTATAGTCACGGTACAAGGCAGAAATTTTACTTTTTTTTTTTTTTTTTTTTTTTTTATAAACCCAAGGTGCTAGTTGTACAAACCACAGTTCAAAGAAATTTCAATTCTGGATGGGATAGTGTTACACTGTACCTGGAGAAAAGCTGAAAGGTAGGAGAAAATGTAGTTGTTCTTACCTGGGGAGTCACCACGAGACCCCCAAGGAATGGCTGCCAGAAGTTGTAAAGAGACTACAGATGTGTGGGAGCCTCAGCAGAGCACAGGTAAGAGGAGGGGGGGGTCCCCCGGCACAAAGAGGGACCATATATATACGTTTTCTGCTCAGCTCTACCCTGAACACCAGGATCACTGCTGCGAACAGCCTGCCAGGTCACACTTTCCATCACGAGGTGGTCTGGGCTACCTGTCAGAGTCCCTGACCTATTTAGTGCCGTGTAAACGTTTCAGAGCCCGCACCTTGTCCTGGAGCCCTGCCAGGAGGAGGTGGGTGGCGGGGGGCTGCGCGAGGAGCCGTTCACTGTGCTGGAAGGAGACATTACTGAAGTTTCTGTTCGCCGTCGAGGAGGGGGCCTCTGAGGTGACACAGAGACCCTGGTGGAAGCCATCTCGGGAGGCTGGGCCCCTCCTACCTGGTGGCGTGCTGCCAGACTCCAGGCAGAGCCGGAGGGCAGGAGGGGAGCCCCGAGGCTCAGGCTGTCAGAGCAACACACTGGAATCCACTCGGGAAAGAGCCTGGGACCTCGCGGGGCACGGACAGAGGTGCTGGAGAAGAGTCTTGGCTGCCGTTCCGGGCCAGTGGAGGCGAGGGGTAAAGGACGTGATAAGTGATTTCACATCCCAGTGTGTGGAAAGACAGCCCGACTTGTTCTGTGGGCCAAGGGAGAAGTTCAGGGCTCAGTGAGCGGAAGCCACGGGAGGTGGATTCTCGGGCACTTTAAATCACAATAATAAGGCTGCTCCCCGTGTCTGAAACTACCTGGGTACCCCTCAACCCAGGTGCCAAACAGGGAGCAGATTTAAATATGCTTTAAAAGCCCCTCACATCTATAACCCTGGACTCGGGTCCAGTCTTAAAATGTTATCTACTTTTACATGAAACTGCCTAAGTCCCCCTCCAGCCGTTTGCTAGGTTAAGATAATGAAACTCTCTCACTGGAATATTGAGAGAATGAAAGAGGCACCATGCGTTCGATGCTGCAAGTCTCTCAGAATGACAATTAATGTCTAAACGCAAAATACATGTTTTCATTTAATTATGTTAAGGGAAAAGTTAGGCAAATTATGGAAACTGAAAGAATTGGATACTATGGCTATTTGGAAATATTTACCACAATTCTACAGCCAAGGAGAAGTCAAGTTCCTGATTCTCTCTCCCTTGAATTTTTTGCATCTGGATTTATTTATGCTGGGATAGATGCCCACTTTCTAGCCCACAATTCTTCATGGTAACGAGCCCGTAGCATGCCGTTCACTGACAGGACAAGTGGCTTCATCCCCACCGTGGTCAGACTCGTGGTCAGAAGTTCTTCTCACACAGGGGTTGAATCTACCAGGAGCTCCCATTCTTCATGGAGGGCACAGAGTCGAGCTGTATCTTTATCGTTTGAGGCACTAAGATGACAGTGTTGACTCATTATCCAGAGGTATTGTCCACACTTGCCAAACATCTGGATTTGGTGGAGAAACATCTCGGAACATCTGGATTTGGCGGAGACATTTTTCTTTTTCATTTGGATGTTTTGGTGTCATGTAGACCCACACTCGGTCAAGATTTGGAGGGAAAGCTTGGCATTAAAAAAAGTCAGAATGACTTACTGCTAGGATAACTGTCTAAAAAGAATAATGATTTTTTTCATTTATGATGGTCATGATGTGAGAAGACACTGGAAAACAACATTTTTAAATTAGTCAGTGAGTAATGATCGGGCAACAGAAAATAATGAACTAAACGCTTTGATCTCTTGCACAAATCAGGCAAAAGACAGGTAAATTAGGAAGCCATAAAAGTGGTTCACGGTAAGATGAACTGTAAATACGGTTAGTGGGCATTTGGAAACCCCGAATGCACAAAGATTAGCAGAAAACAATCAGCTACAATGTAAGGCATGAAGAAAATAAATAAATGGAAGAAACCACTTATATTTTTGAAGGCTAATGAAAGCTGAAGACTGGAGAAGAATCCCAGGAATTTGGCTAAAAATAAATACTATTAGACCAAGCTGAGCAAGGAGGAAAGGGACTGTGAACAATATTCTCCTTCAGAACACGGCTCTTTGACTGTTGGGGATGGATAAGCTGCACCCACCCTGCAGGCCTCTTGGAGAGTCCCATCTCTGACGGCATCCCGTGGCCAGTGAGACCCTCAGGGCTGGAGAATTAAAATGTTGCCACAGCTGTGCAGCTCTACTCAGAGCAAGGACGTCTAACATGATTTCTTCTTCGTTCCCCCCACCCCCTCTCCTTATCCTTTCTGCACTACCTCCTTGGTGAGATTCTTTTTTTTTTTTCTTTTAATTGATTTAGAGAGAGGAAGGGGGAGAGTGAGAGAGAAATATCGATTGGTTGCCTCTCACACGCACCCTAACCGGGTATCCAATCTGCAACCTGGGTATGAGCCCTGACCAGGAATCGAACCCACCACCTTCTGGTGTATGGGCCGACGCTCCAACCAACTGAGCCACACCAGCCAGGGCTTAGTGAGATTCTTTATGGACCTCTCCACTCCTAGTCTGGAAGATGGGAACTTTAATGCTGGTTTCTTCCAGACCATGCCCTACCAACTGCACCCTCTGGGGCTGTTTCTTCACCTGTAAAATGGGAATATTGCATGATAGTACTTGATGATAGCATCCAACTATAAGACATTAAAATCCATAAAAGCTAAGCAATAATTAGATGAAGAAGCAGCATTTGGAATTTTTTTTTATCCTCGCCCAAGTATATGCGTATTGATTTGAGAGAGAGAAACATCAGTCGGTTGCCTTCCATATGTGCCCCAACTGGGGATTGAACACCCAACCTAGATATGTGCCCCGACTGGGAATCAAACCCGCAACCTTTTGGTGTACGGGACAATGCTCCAACCACCTGAGCCCCAACTGAGCCACCTGGCCAGGGCTGAATTTTTTTTACTTGATTTTAGAGAGAAAGGAAAGGGGAGAGAGAGAGAGATCAATTTGTGATCCACTTATTTATGCATTCACTGGTTGATTCTTGTATGCCCGGACTGGGGATTGTATTTACAACCTTGGAGTATCAGGATGGCAGTAACCAACTGAACTACCTGGCCAGGGACAGCATTTGGAATTTTTAAGCGAATTTGCAAGGTGGTGTTTCTGACTCAAGGGCAAGGGCAGCCTGGGATCTGAGTGCCATCGTCAAGACCAGGCGCTGGTCTGGGAGGTCATAGGGAAAGAGATACGGAGCGAAGTGTTAGACCCAGTGTTCTTTTAGAAAGATTAATGGAACGTGCAGACGGTACCAAGCTAGAAGAGGCAGACCCCAGTGTGGGCAGGCAGTCAACACATGAATGATATTAAGAGATTATAGAATATGGGTGGAAAATAATGAAATGGGATTCAACTTTGAAAAATGCAAAGTAATGCATTTGGGAGCAAGTAACCAGAAACACATGAGTTTGCAATGTTTTGCGGCAGGAGAATTAGCTGGAGACAGAATCATCATGCCAGTGAATAGAAGATGGATGATCTCTGTACCTCTAGGGGAGGCCACACTTGGAATTCTGAGTTTAAATCCCCTCCTTTGAAAGTAAGGGATGAGAAAGAAAAATGAAGAAGAGGTCAGGAAAGTGCAAAACTAATAATTAGGTAATTAAAGATGGTTGATTTAAGGAGAAGAGTTTGCAGTTTCGCAGAAGGGCTTGGATGGTTTTAGGCTGTGATATGAACAGAGAACATGGTGAGTCCCAATTTATAAACTGTCATGGAATCAGAGAAATGAGAGAAGGAAAGGGTCTTAGAAACCTATGTCATCCCTCCCCCATTTACAAAATGAAACCAAGACTCAAATAGTTCAAAAGAAAGGTGTAGTCTATTAAAGTAATGTCCCAAGCAACAGAGTAAATATGAAACTTCAGAGCCTCTTGGTTATTAAGCCCTTAGCCTGGTCATCTCTGAACGTGGCATCACTTTTAATGTCTTCTTGTCTTTGAGCATACATTCTGTCTTTGCTCTGGCACCTTTCCCGCAGGTCCCTTCCCTGGTCTTCCTTTCTCTAATGAGTACCCTTCCCCCTAGCCCACATCCCACCTATAATATGTGCCCCTTCTTCACCCCCAGGGGAGGCTTGGGAGGAAGTCACCCTCACCTTCAGAAACCTCTCTCCTTTGATCAGAACTCATTCTCCCTCCTGTCTGTTCTCTTGGGCCTTTTAATTTTAAAACGTACAAAGACAGCCGTTCCATGTGTGGCAAGCCCATAACACTGCATCTGAGGGGAGGGCAGTGTCTCGGTGATCTTTGTCCCCATTGTATTTTATCACACGGCCCAACAGAAACAGCTTTTCCATGAATAGTAAATGAATAAGGTGTTCTGTTTTCTCTCCATCGCTCGCTTCCTAAAGTTCTATATATTTCAAGGCAGAGAAATTTGGGGAAGTGAGGCGTAAGGTGTCCTCACACTGTCGGTGTTGGTGTTAAAGTGCGACAGGACTCGCTCCCCTGAGACCCATGATCAGAGCAGAAGTCCTGTGCAGAAATCAGACCTAGCCAACCCATCAAAATGTAGCCACTAACAGCAGCACAGCTGATTGGCCAATTCTGTCACTCAGCTTTATTCAAATGTGTTTTGTGTAACAGTGTATTTCACAACATATTTATCTACTAAAGGAGAGTTCCATGGTGAAATAAATGAGAACTGTTGGTTAAATGAAAGTAACTTCCGTTCTTTCACTGTCTTGTGTATCATGGATCTCAAGGCTGGGATCAACAATTTGATTTCAAAACCCCTTTCTCATGTAGCATCTTCGGGGAGTCATGTTTTGTGGAAACCACTAGGATGCTGAGCTTCCTGGCAAGTGATCATGCCCTAGCTTCTTGCAGTGACAGAGATGGCCAATGCCTACTGTGTCGGACACTGTTGCAATTCTTTATGTGTGTTAACTAATTTAATTCTCACAACTCCATTAGATACAATTATTATGCCTACTTTACAGATGAGAAAGTTGAGGTATAAAGAACTAAGAAATTTGCCTGCCATCAGACAGCAAATAAGTGGCAGAAACAGAATTCAGTCCCGAGCCTTCTGACTCCAGTGCTCTGTGCACCAAGCAAAAATCCCACTCCTTGTAACTATCCTCTCGCATTGACCACTGGGTGCCACAGAATGAGTCCAAGCCCTTACAGAATGCAAACCTGCAGACAACTAACATTCTTCTGAGGCCTCTCTTCTCTGAATCTTCTAATTTTTCAACCATTCTTCAAATGACAAGGTCTAAGATTCTTTTACCTTCTCGATGATTGGCCTCATACCTTCGTGATGGTATGTTCTCAATAAGTTCAGGTCTCAGAAGCTGTCCAGCCACCCTGATGTGGTTCGACCAGCACTAAGAATAGCAAGCTCTCACCTCTCTCTAGAAACACGTTGAGTTTTCAGAGGTTTATTTTTGTGTTTGTTTGAGGTATCCAGACTGAGCTCTTGGCCCATGTTTAGCTCATAATAATGGTAATGATAATTGAAATCCAAGCTCTGCAAACATGGGTTTGAGGAATGTTTCCTGAGATCCTTTTATAAGTGACAAGAACAAGTAATAAGCAAAGACTGCCCTCAGCTAAAAGTGTCCCCACTTTGACAAATCTGCAAGGACTGTGTGGGCCGCACCCATTTCCTGCCTCCCATTCGCAGTGATGACCCTTCACGGACCAATGGCAGCTGCAGAGCCTTTTCAGGAGGGAATTCTGAGCAGGGACCAACGACGGCCTAGGAAGGAGGCTTTAGTAAGAGCAACTTCTTTTTTTTTTAAAGATTTTTTAAATTGATTTTTAGAGAGAGGAAGGGGGAGAGAGAAACATCGATGTGAGAGTGAAACATCCATCGGCTGCCTCCTGCACGCCCCCTACCTGGGATCGAGCCTGCAACACAGGCATGTGCCCTGACTACTAATCAAACCCACAGCCTTTCAGTGCCTGGGATGACACCCAACCAACTGAGCCACATGGGCCGGGGCAACCACTTTGATGATGTTCCCATTGACTTAGCGTTAGAAGCAGTATGGGAGCGAAGACGAGAGAAGGGAAGAAGCATTTTTTAAAAAAAGTATACCGATACAGAGAGACATGTGTACAGCCAAATGGACACTTGGAAACATAGCTCTCCCGTTCCATTAGAACCACTTAGCTCAGAAGAGGAGACCGTGAGCGGTCCATCCCCTGGATAGAGCACTCAGGCCTCTGCTTGGATGGGAATGTCCTTGCTTGACAGATGGGGATTGAGTGTCTGTTAGCTAACATTTTTCCTCTAATTACTAATTATACCAGAGAAAGGGGCTTTATGGCCGGAGTCCTGGAAATGTGAAATTTGATCAGTAGAGATTTGCAGTAAAGATGGAAGATTGATATGTGACGTCAGACAGCTGGCAAAGAGGCCCATCGGGCCAGGCGGCCAGCAGCTGCTCACAGTGGGTTTGAGAGGGTGGGGGACGACCCAGGAAGGTGGGGGATCAGAAAGGGATCTGGGAGAAGAGAGATAAGGGGAACGATGTTAACAATTTTTCTTCCCCCTCCTCTTCTTACTTTCATTTCAGATAAGAACATAGTAATCCTCTGAGTTTGAGGCTATAGCCAACAGGTGGCAAGGCCTCTCCCTGCATAGAGGGCAGCTGCTGGAAGTGGCAAAGGGTGGCAGGAAGAGGGAGCTTCAGGTGGGAATCCGCACAGAGCAATTAACCTCCACCCTGAAACACACCCCACTCCACTCCCGCCTCTCACAAAGGAGACAGGACGCCGAGGGCCATGCGCTCGGAACATTCCCCAGAGCGCGGTGCTGAAAGGGTTGTCAGGGGCCAGCTGCAGCGAATCCGCTGACCCCGCTTAACAGTGCAGATTCCTGGACCCACCCCAGGCCTCGGAGTCCGTCAGTGCGCTAGTCCGCCTCCCAGCACTGTCTCTCACATCATCCCATGTATTTTCTTTGCACCTATATCTGAAATTATATTATCTATTTGTTTTCTGTCTTACCCATGCTACTGTATGTTCCTGCAGGAGGGACTAACTGCTCAGAGCAGTACCTCATACACAGAAGGAGCTTAATAAATATGTGTTGGATGAAAGAGTAGGTGAATCTGTCCGGCCGGTGTGGCTCAACGGTTGAGCGTTGACCCATGCACCAAGAGGTCGCCGGTTCGAGTCCCAGTCAGGGCACATGCCCAGGTTGTGGGCCTAGTCCCCAGTGGGGCACATGCAGGAGGCGGCCAGTTGATGTTCTCTCTCATTGATATTTCTGTCTCTCCCTCTCCCTTCCTCTCTCTCTAAAATCAATAAACTAAAATATTTAAAAAAAAAATAAAAAAGAGTAGGTGAATTGGACAGAGATAAGGGGAAAGAAAAAAGATTTAGAACGCCCGCCCTGGTGAGTAAGCCACGCCGAGCCCAGCTCCTGTGCTCCCGGACCCACAGGCAGTATGAGTCAGGGTGCAGCCAAGGGAGAGGGAGGCTGTTCCTCATTGGGGTTAAAACAACAGCAATGAAAGACTGAGCGTGTCCTACACGCAATGAGCCCGTGATGCACTCACGCACCACCGTCTCATGCAGGGAAGCATCTCGCCACAGCCAGACCCATAGACCCCACCAGCCCGCAGCAGAGCACGGGCCACCCTTTTGTACCTTCTAACTCAGAAAAGCCTTTAATGCACACCTGTCGTTATTCTTACATTGTCCCTCAGACAGCAATATGAGGCCAGCACTCTCACCCCTCATCTGAGCGGCAGAGAAATGTAGGTCCTCAAAGTAATGACAAGATGCTGTAGGTCACAAAACAGTCACAAAGGGCGGGAAAAGGGTAAAACCTGGCCCTTCTGCCTCAGACGCCAGCAATAGCTTCCAACTGCACTGCTTCCTGTATATTCTTCACGCGTGTACTTGAAGCCACTGTGCTTTTCAAATGGGCAAGGAGGGGAGGCAGCAGCCTTACACTGTTTTGAGTGATGCACATTCTCATATTCTATTTAATCCACTTAGGACTCTTTTTTCCTGTTTCTATACAAGAAAGTGTTAACACTGATAATGCTGTCTATGAAGACGACCAGAGTACTCACAAACACTACATGTTCAGTGGAACACCTTTCTTATAGAAAGTGCTTTCTTAGAACCATGTTCTATTAAATCCGTCTTTAATCAATGTTGTCCTGGTTTGAGAATCTTACGTACACTGTGAAGTTAGAGAATCACAGGCTGTCAGCTCTAGCTCTGAAGAATCATGTGATCTAAGTTTTTCTCTCCTTACCACGTCATAAACAGGGAGCAGAGGACCAGGGACTTCACGTGGCACGGGACACGATGTGGCCAGCCTTCCATTTCTTGCTTGCAAGGCTCTTCCTTCTTGGGAACCCCAGTGCTTGTCGTAACCTTGAGGACCCTGTCTAGACCTAGCTGGCGTTACATATCTTTGTCCTTTTTACTCCTGACTGATTTGACACTAAGTCTCCATAACCCTAAGGCTCTGGGCTGCCTTAGGAATGTCTGCATTTTGCCGTTACACCTACGATCCTCAGGGCAGCTGTGCCCACACAGAGGCCACCAGGATCATGGCAGCTGCACGCTCATGAGGACTGCAAGGGAAGCCTTCCCGGGAGCCATGTGTGGAGCTCACTGAGCAGCTGAGCTCACTTCTCCTAGAAAGCTGTGCGAGAAAGGCCTCCCACTGCAACGGTGGGAGAACGAGGCCCCCGCCTCACTCCAGGGGTGACGCTCCCGGTTGCTCCCACCGCAGCTCGAGAGCCCTCGTCGCCACGAGCTGTGCCAGTCCCGGCATCAGCACGCGCCAGGAGCGGAGAAAAGCCGGCTGTGAGCGGGTCTTCTCCTCCCATTTGCCAAGGGAAAAGATTAACAAGCATTCCCTGGCACAGAGCAGAGAAGCCACCAGAAGTTCTAAGACTAATGTGGCATCGTTTTCCTGGTAGGTGTGGGTGCTTTGTCCTTCATGGAGGTGCTGGACTCCCAGGTCTACTGCTTTATGTGTCTGTTCACAGCATATTGCTGAGAGTTAGTGGAATCAAAGGTTATAGAACAACTATGAATGTCTCTCCCCTTCTGTTCAGGGCATCCTTCGTTCCTCAGCATTCAGCTCACTGATAAGTCCCGCTAGGATGCCTTGTCAAACTCCCCTACGAGTCTCCCAAAGCAGTGAGTCTCCTTCCTGTGTGCTCCTGGAGCACCCTGCACCCCTTAGTGACAGTCCTGCCCCAGGCAGTTCTAACGATTTACTTTCAAAGTCTGTTTGTTCAGTAGGCTATGCTCCTCTCCAGAGCAGGGGACAGGGGTGTGTGGTTTTTTGTTTAAATCTTTGTAGATCCTTCTCTTCCCCATTCATCTGCCCCGTTCCCCACCCGGTCCGGTTTTGAAGACTGGCACATGAAGACACCAGCAGAGCAGGGTACGAAGGAGGGAGGGTAAGTGGTTTCCCCAAGTCACACCGCAGTTCCGCCTCTGAGATCTGCCTCCGAGCAGCCCGCCGTCCTCCGCTAGGCTGTCATCATGCTGATTGCATCGTCCACACAGAGTGACACACATTTCTAAGAATGATTTTACTACTAAAGAAATTAAGAACATACAGCCCAGGCCAGATAATTCTTAAGTATGATTAGACGATGGCTTATGGGCTCCATCTACGCTTTAAATCAGGATCATTTTTAGGTCTAATGGAAATTACATGGTGGCTTTGGCTTCACAGGGAAGGAACTTTGAGCTAATCAGCCTTGGGAATGCCACCATCTGAGATGCCAAGGCAAAAACAAAAGAATGCAATCGATTAAGAGTCTCCCTTCCAGAACGTTCCAAGGCTGGGAGGCTGCTGAGATGAGATGGGACTGCAATCCTAGCCACAGGCTTAATTGCTTTGGGAGAGGCCACAGCTGTCGCTGCTGGAAGAGGAGGGTAAAGCCCGTTTCCTTCCTTTTAACTGTCTGCTAACCTGGTTTCTGAGCCGCCGGGCACCCATGCCTATCCCAAACGGTTTTCCTTTAGTGCCTCGTCTTGTCTTTGCTCTCCGTTGTGTCCCCAGCCCTTAAGGTAGTGTCTACAATATGGTGCATGCTCAACAAATATCTGTTTGATTCATTAATGAATTAAGCCACCAAATCAGGGCTCAGATAGGTAATGGTAGTTCTCTGGCACACAGGAGAGATGCCCCTTCACTTTCTCAACTAAGATGTCCCTTGGCCCTTTCACTAAAAATAGAAGGTGGTGAAGAAAGGAGAAGTAGTGTGAAAAACACTTTGATTTTGTCCATCCTGTGACCGTGTCTGCTCATATCTTCCCATTCATAGTCCATGACCAAATCAATGTTTTGGGGGAAGGGACCTGTTTTATTTTGTTTTGTTTTTGCTACTATAGTGGCAACCAATTCCTGAATAATTAATGACTTGCCACGCATCTGCAACCTCCTGTGACCTTTGAAATAGCTCAAATGACCTCAGGCCTAGGGGAAGAGTGGCACCAACGGACTTTGCCAGAAGTTGGGCCCCTGGAGTAAGAACTAGAGAGTTATTGGCTTAAGTGGTGTTAAGCAGCGCCTAAGAGTGGAAAATGAAAGGAAATAGAATCCCCTCAGAGAACCAAGTATAACTAGGCCTCATCTTAAAATAAATAGGCCAAACAAGCATGGGTGGCAGTGGCTTAATCCTCAAACCTGTTCTCCCCTCGATTTCACTGAGGTTTCCAAACATTTGTTTCTACCTTCTAGCTGTAACCTGAGACCCAAACATGTTTTAAGCAGTGTGGATTTGCTCACTTTCTTTATCTTAGAGAATAAAGGAGCATTCTGTATGAATTTCATAAATATTAGCAATGGAAAAGCCCAGCGAGTTAACCCCATGACTAATCACCATCAGCCCTTCTTATGTCTCCCGAATTACAATTTCTTCTAGTGACCATTTATTTTTCAGAGTCAAAACCTTAGGGTCGCACATGTTTTTTTGTTAACATTTTCCTTACTATAGCCAAGGGGTTACTTTATTCCTAGGAATATGTTTAGGTTCTTTCCATGTTCTACGTATTGTTTCTCCTTTGTTTGTGAACCTTGGATTGTTAGAAACTCACAGTGTTTCTGGACTCATTGATAGTTAACTCGTAGGTCACTCGATAAGTACCAGTTGAGGTCCACCAAACCATTTAATATATCTTATTAAGTGTGATTTTCCTTTTTATCAAGGATATGCAAACCAGAATACCAGGAGATCTGAAATTTAAAATGCTTGAGTGGGTTTCTGCAAAATTTCTCTCCTGCTCCCCTACCCCTTCCTCCACACTCGCAGCAATAATTTAAAATCACGATACTGTTTACTTTGTCCCATCTATCCCAAGTTAAAATAAGGGTGTGATATTTTACTCTTAAAAGTACCCTTCAGAACCTAGAGCGAAGACAAGGTGGGTATCTACCAGGTGCTCTGAAAAATGCATCTGCTCGTTGCCTAGGGCCAGTGTCTCTCACAGCAAGGAGAAGGTGCTGGTTCCACAGAACAGTCCAGGGAAGTGAGGCTGAAATTGATTGAAGTAAATTACTCCTAAAGCCTTGATTCTCCTCTCCTTTGAAGGCGGGGGTAAATTTGGTTTTCTGCATCCAGGTGGTCCTCAGATGTTCTAAATTAAAACGTAGTGAGAATGGGTTTTTCATAACTCTGCCCTGACCAATCTCCCAGGGTCTTAGACCCTGCACTGTGTTCCCGTGCAAGCCACCCAGTGGAACTACAGAGGCCAGCAGGCAACGTGGAAGCACAGTTTCTTTCTCCTTGTTGGAAATAGGCCAAGATTGTGAATGTTAATCACCCAATTCTTGTAAAAGGTACCTCGGGGCCTTTAATAAGCATGAATGGCCAGAGTCTCAGTTTTACACTTCATCTGTGAGACTGTCAGAGGGAGGCGGCAGCTCTGAACCGGTACTCACGCCATGCCCCAAACCAGAAGCAGAAAGTCAGAGCCTGCAGTTGTTGATCTCAGAGACTTGAAACTTGATGAAAGACGGGCTTTGAGCAATGGTTTTCCATGGCTTTTGAGGGTAAGCCTAAAAATCAAAGAATTCAGGGAGCAAATCCCTGTCTTTAAATATCTTCCCTGCCCAGCTCCATCATCGTTACCCTCAGGCTGCTGCTACCCTAGGGTTTGGAGTTCCCATCTGAGCTACTGTCTCAGGAACACCAGCTCCCTTTTCCTTCCTGCCTACCTTGAGCACGGTGATGGCAACAGAACCCTGGAATGTTATCTCCTTAAGTTACTTTATTGGGGATGGGGAAATTATAGGTGTACAACCTCTACACATTAACAGAATAAGTATGAATTTTAAATTTATTCTGCTTAGTTGTGTATCTCAAACAAGTAGGTTAAGGTTGCTGAACTTAAAGTTTGTCATCTATAAAATGTATCTGAACCATACATCACATAATTATTATAAGGATTGACAAAACTTAGTGATGACCTTTGTAAATTATAAGTATTGTATAAATATAAGTTATTATTGTTATAGCCATTTATTATTGTTGTTTCTTATGTAGAGGTACTGGGGTTTAGTACTTCAACGTATGATTTTTTTTTTTATCCTCACCTGAGGACATTTTTTCATTTTTTTTTTGTTGTTGTTGTTGTTGTTGTTCAGATAGAGTGGGAGGGGGAGAGAGGAAGAGAGAGAGAGAGAAACATCGACGTGAAAGGGACACATCGAGTGGCTGCCACCCACATGACCAACCAGGGCCGGGGACACACTGCAGCTGAGGTACATGCCCCTAGCGGGAACCGAACCCGGGACTCTCTGGACCGCAGGCTGACGCTCTAACCGCTGAGGCAAACTGGCCAGGGCTCAACGTATGAATTTTTGAGGTACACAGTTCAACCCATAGCAGACGCTGTTGGATTGGGAAGAGGGCATGAACTCAACTGCCTGTGTAGAAGGTTAAGACATTATTCCTAACAAGAGGAGGGAAGGAAGAAAATATGGGAACAGAGTGCATGGTTTCCTAGGGTTAGTGTTTTCTTCAGGAAATAAGAAGCCAGATCCGCGGCCGACAGGGAATTTGGAGGAGATGTTGGAGGTTGGAGAAGGAAGGAAAAGAGGTAAAGAGTCACCTGGGCGAGTGGTAGAGTGACCGGTAAAGGGAAGCAGAGTAGACTTCCTGGGCAGCACGAGGGCCCACCTGGAGTGAGTGGCCATGGCTTCAGTGTGAGATCAACCCATAGGTCACGTGGTTTTTCTATTTAGTTATTTTCAGCTGCTTGAGAGTGATACAGAGTAGAACAGAGATTTAGGTTTAGAGTTGTGGTTTTGCTAGATGAACATGGTGGAGGAAGAGAGGGACAAGAGAGTTGAGTCTGTGTTCAAGGTCTTGATTATAATGATGAACCATGGAATCGAAGACACTAGGGGAGAAAGGAGATGAGGAAAGATGTCTGAGAGTGCAACTGGGAAACGATTGGAGACCGGAGACTAGATAGAGTGTGTTAGGAAGATAGAAAGTGCTGGTCATGAAGGGAACTCTGTGAATGAGATCTGGAGCACAGGCAGTTGCTGGCAATGACTGACCTAGGGTAGCCCTGTGAGAATGAGCGGTTTAGCTCTGGCTGGGTGGTTCAGGCAGCTGGAGCATCATCCCATACACCAAAAGGTGGAAGATCTGATTCCCAGTCAGGGCGTGTACCCAGGTGGCGGGTTCGATCCCCAGTTGGGACACATGGGAGGCAACTGATCAATGTTTCTCTCTCTCCCTTCCTCTCACTAAGATCAATTTTTAAAAAGAGTGGTTTAGTAAGAGTAAGAGTCAAAGAACGGCTTGTTTAGGGCATTAATTGCCCCTAAGAATTTTTAAATGTCATGAGTTATTACGGGAGTAGTTTCACAGAGTGGAGGACCATCAGCAAGTTGCTAAAATAGTCAAGGGATAAAGGGGATGACCTAGCGGTCTGTACTACTGTGACAAGAAAGGACCTTAGATGATAGAGCCTGGGAGCAGGAACCTACAGTGAGCTCGATGGGGAAGAGGGAGCGGGGGGAAGGAGAAGGGTTTGGAAGAGCCAGTGAAGCTGATGAATGAAGAGTACGGGGAACACCTCGGGCACCCTCGATATGGGGGGCGGGGGAAACAGACGCCGTTTTCAAAAGCATCCTCTGGGAAAAGCCAGGTTTTGGTTAAGATAAGAGAGTGAAGGGGTTGAGGATAAGAGGGTTTTTGCAACAGTGAGTTCCAGAGGGTACAGCAAACATGCCTGGCGTTGACGGGAGCTGTACAAATGGGTGGGTTTGGGAGAAGAGAGTCTGGTGATGAGGAATGGCCTGGGAGTCTTGAACTTCCTGACTGAGTTAGGTACAGGGGTGTGGGGACAGGAGGGATAAATCCTGACAGCCTCCAAGGTGGGGTGTGGCTGTGTTTGGGGTGGAAGGTGGGGGAATGCTTGACAAATACTTCTGGAATTTAATCCACTTTCAAATATTCGTCTCTCAGTGGAGAATCCTTTCTGATTATCTCCCTAAAGAAAGGAGTGCAAATCTCTAGAGCCAAAAATGGCCCAAATCAACAGTTAATTCCTCTCCAAACCCCTGGCTCCCATAGATTCTAGAATCTGCTATTGAGCATCTATGGTATTCAGCATACCCTGTGGGGGCTTCAGAAACACTAATGAGTCTCTTTTGCTTTCAATGAGTTTATATTTTAGGATATCCAAGAACACAAAATAAGCATCTAAATACTTGCATTTTGCCCCACTTTTGGGGGATGGGGTGATGGGTACTGGAGAGGTTTGCAGGATGTAGCCTTGAGTGGATAGTCAATCCATGGACAGTTAAGAGAATTGTAGGTGTGTATTCAAAATGCAGGTATTTCAATGATGTTTATATATTGTCCCAAGTGTGCATGTTTAATAATACACACACACACACACACACACACACACACAAATATGCAATGACTGGGCATGCTTTTTGTGCCCTCAAACAAAAAGGAAACAGACTGGGAAACAGACTGGTGTGACGTGATCACTCCCCTGCAGTCACTTTGGGGACACAAACTCCTGCATCTCTCTAGAACTCACTGAAGATATCTGAAAGGATCAGAGCTGAGACTCACGGTTAGGAGCCTTGACTGTTCAGCCACCAACAAAGATGGCTTGTTTCTGCCACACTCACCCCATCCCAAGCCTGTCCCTGGAAGGTGCTGTGAACTCCAGGCAAATGTCCATGTCAGCCGCTCTGTGTGGGACCCCTTCGTCTGTCGGAGCAAGGGGCAGACATTCTACTCTCTCCCTCTGAACAGTCTGACCCTCTTCCCTCATCACAACTGGTATGGGGCTGCCCCCTTGAGGTCTCAGAAAGCCTGTTCCTTAAACGCAAGCCAGAGGATCTAACCACACTAGAGACATTCGAGATATTGAAGCTGGAATAGGTCATCTGACCACCTCGTCCAGACCCCTCACAAAGGAGGATATTGAGGCTTGAACCCAGGGAATCAATTTGCAAAGACACAATCATTTTCAGAGAGTCCATGCAGCAATACAAGACAATACGATCTATAATACTTTCCTCATCAGCATTTGAAACTGGGGAAAAGTGGCTTTAAGTGTATCTATTCACATCCACATGGTTCAGGAAGATCATTCATTTCTTGATGACTCTTACTGAACATCTACTGCAGACGAGGCAATGAACTCCGCGTTACCCATTAGCTGTTCACTTCCTGACCACAGTAACTGACCTGTTAATCCCAGTGTACCCAAATTCAGGATATGAATGATCCAAAGTAGCTTCTCAACTTTCTGGTGCTGTAACACTGATTGTGTTTAAAAACACGAATCCTCCTACCTCCCTGTTATCAGGCAAATGCTGTTGTCACCAAGTAACAGACTGTGCTTTTTATGTCTATACATACTCAATTTCAATTCATTATCACTGGCTCCCCCAGACTACATACAGTGGGGTCAAGTGGGGGGTGATCCTGGCGGGGCACCTGCTGAGTATTTAGGAATGAGTGTGTAGGCAGAGGAGAAGACGTTGATGAGTGTGGACTAGCACGGCAATTACACTGGACAGTCTGTGCAGTTTGGGGGAGACGTGGGAACTCTCCTCGTTATATCTCCTTTCTGTTGATGGAGATAGGAGTCAGTTAAACGTGCTATACAAGGACGATCACAATATGTTATTAATTAGGGAAAAAAGAAGATTGCAAAGCCATCTGATAACATTTTAGCAAATAAAAATATGTGTCTATGCCTAGAAAAGCCATTATATTGGAATAGTAGTGATTTTTCTCTGGCTGGTAGGATAATGATTGATTTTTATTTTCTCTGAGAACATCAATTACGAATAAGAAAATAAAAAGAAAGTACAAACACTACTGGAATCCTATGAGGCAGATCCCAGTTCTTCTGAACTGGTGAATTTGAAATCAAAACAAGCATTCAAACAAAGAGAAGAGAGGCACTGGCCCGTAACTGGTGTGTGTAAGATTCCTGCTCCCCTGCTGAGAGAAAAAAGATGAAAAATTTGTTATCATTTCTTTCCTAAGCAACACGCATATTCTTGAAGCAGTTTTGAAATACCTAAAATTTTATTTGTTTTTTAAGATGTAAGTTCCTGGACTCAGTTTCATGTTGACTAAGCTGAAAGTTGTCCAAACTCCTTTGAGTAAGAGATTTAAGGATGAGGGCCATACCACTTTTGGAGGGAGATTTTTCTTCTCAGTGGAGCTAAACGGTATTTCCAAAATATCTGGCTGGATCTTAAAAGTCATTCGTGACAGGTGATAATTGATTGCATATTGAGTTTTGCCAGAAACTTGAATGTCACTGGCATATAGACCCATAGCATTACCACGGGGTGTATGTGCAGAGGACTGGAACACAAATTGAGGGCTTCATAAATTAAACTTAATGTTTCATAGCTCTTTTAACTAAACAAAGTAGGTGTGGAAATTATTTTAAGCTAAAATTTATTTCTGTGCAAAATAAAACCCAGTCTCTGGGTGTATAAGTGGGACAAGAAAGCAGAATTTAAGAACATGTGTAGCCCTAATTGAACTTTAAAAGAAAGAAAAGATATTTTCACATCAAAAGAAAAAACTTGAACACTGATATTTTAAATATTTTCAAGCCTGGGCTATATATACAAAATAATGATAACCCCCGTGACAACAACAGTCACACACACCGTCGAACAGGGAAGTTGTCAGTGGGTAGCTTTTAATTGGATAGATTGATTTGTGCATCTCATTTTAAACTTAATATAGTCATTTCTACTGTATTAAAAGGCCAGATTCTTTCAATCACTGCTAATATGACCAAAGAGAGAAGAAACTGAAAGGAGATGAGGAAAGTCATTGAGTGAAATTAAACCCTCACATTTCAGACGATTGCAGGTTGTTTAAAATATCAATTTCATTCTACCCCCTAGAGCAGAATTGACAGCCCACTGCCCATGGGCCAGATTCGGCCCAAACTAGTTCTATTTTGGCCTACACTATACATTTTGTTTCATTTCATATTTGTTTTGCTTTGGTCATTGTTGCTGTTCCTATTTTGAAGACCTTTTCAATGCCCTTCAGGAGTCACACGCTATATCAGTTTGTCCCCAGGCTAGTTGTTGTCCTAGCCAGGCAAATTCACAAATGTATAGTAATTGTTTGGCTTCTACGTGCATTTTTATTTGTTTTATTTTGTTTTTTGTTTTGATCTCTACTCCAGAGCAGTTAATTTATTCAACTGTCAGTCTCCATTCATGAGAGGCCGTGAAATCTACTGAGTGGGTCTGGGATCAGCATTGTTTTCCACAAACTGGAATAGAGCAGAAATGTTCACTGCATCACAAGTATGAAGGTAAGCCTATTTTAGAAAACTTCCGCCTTGTGTGCATACATGTGTGCACGTGTGTGTGAGCGTGCACGCATGTGCACACATAGACTATATGATAGACTATATGTACACATTAAAAATGCTTTTATTTTGTTAATCCTCACCTAAGGAGATTTTTTCCATTGACACTGATTTTTAGAGAGAGTGGAAGGGAGGGAGGGAGAGAGAGAGAGACGTGGATTGATTGCCTCCAGCACATGCCCCAACCTGGACCCGTGACCCTCAATGTACAGGCCCATGCTCTAACCACAGAGCCACACCGGCCATGGCTAAAAATGCATTTCTTACTATAATGGTAGTCTAAACAGTCTGGAAAACATTGCTGTAGAGAGTATCTCAGAAGGATTAATATCTTCATTAAGATTACATTCAAGTTACACATTTCACAAACATTAATTTATTCCACAAATTATATTCTACAAATGCAGATTATATTCATTCTACAAATAGTTATTTTCTACTACTGTATGTGCCAAGCATTTTTCAAATGCTTCTGTCTTCAAGGAGCTTGCAATTGCAATGTTTAGGATACACTCTTAAAGGACCTGATTACCTACAATATCCTTTCGTTCTTTAGTCTTACCCAGTGCCAGCTCCGCCCACTTCCTGTTCACCTTCCCCATCTTTTTTTGTTTTTTTTACCACCCTGGCTGAAAGTGAAGAATTCCTTCTCTTACTGCCTGCCTCTGTGACCCATTTAGCAGTAATTGTATATGCCTATGTGACATTTCTTCTGTTGTGTTAATAAATGACATTTTAATGTTGTTGATGAGCATAAAAAAACCCAAAGTATTGATAGTATTTTCCTACCCTTACCTGCCAAGGAGGATCTCTTGTTGCATTGCTATATCCTTGATACGTTAACGTGCTAAGGACAGACACAAGCCAAGATGCAGAACTTACAGAGCAGAGAGAATGCTATAGGTTATGCTATATTATCCTGAGAATATAAGGAAACATCCAGAAAGTTGGAAAAAGAGGGTAAGAAAGAAGGGCTTGAATAGGAGAGCCAGCTGGTCTAGAATTTGGTAGAGAGATAAGTGAAGGAGTGTTTAAGAAGCTTTCCTTTGCCACCTGCTCAAGAGCCCTCAGTGAAAGTCTCCTGTTACAGTTCAGTGCCCTGTGGAGGCACTGTCCTGTGCCTCTAGGCACCCAAACTTACATGGATCACAGCTCTATTATTTAATACTTGCTAGGACAGCATGTAGCCTTCCTGGTCAGATTGTGACTTTTGAAGACGGTGTTTGAGAGTCTTTTCACTAATCCGTGGCACTCAGCTTGCAGGGGTCACACTGAAGGGCTTTCCCCCCTACAGTGAAGACTCGGTGCATTTGAAGATAGTTCTCAAGCTACCCAAAGCTCAGGGTTTGTGCCTTTGACACCTTTGAAATCATTAGAAGAGAGACATCTCACCTGTGTACTTGTTGCCTAACTTGCCTGTGAGCGTTTCAGAAAGAGTCTATAAAAGCCATCAACGAGATATTAGGGAGAGTCCTGGCAGCAAGCAAGCCACCCTTTCCTGTCTTGCAGTATGTCAAAGGAAACTAATACATTTGGATTTATGATCAATCAATCTAAAGTCCTGTAATTATTCTGTTCAGTTCTCTGACCTCAGACTTGAAGGTCTATAAGTACATCTCACATGACATCAGACAGAACCATTCTGGGAATAAGGCCATTCCCCTGCTCCCTGCATTAAAAACCGGCATGTCCCGTGATCAGTCTAACTCTGCAGTCCTATGGACACGTAGTTGAGTGTATACAACAGCATTAAACATGTCAACTAATCACCACATGTAACCTATCAGCTCAGAAACAGTAATCTATCCAGTATGTGCAATGCTATGTGAGAAAATCTCAGAGAGATGCTCCTCTCTCCACATCTAAGGAAACCATTCTCCAGCAAACAGAAACAAACACTGGGTATTTCTGTCTTAAAGCCATCTTCCAGTGATGCCCTTTATCAGTACAAGCATTAACTATATACAATGTAATCATTTATTGTTTAATGTTTCTTGCTTTTAGGATATCTTTTTATATGAACTGACACCTCTGGACAATTAATTTCCATTTCTATAAGTTATTTTTATAATGCAGCACTAGCCAGTCACCAAGATAATAATGGGCTTTCCTTTGATGTACCTCAACCTACACATCTGCTTCTGCTCCTCGACCAGATGTTCGTATTTATTTATATTCCTTGCTTAAGTTTGAGATACTTCTGCTCTGGAGAAAGACATATTAGTACAATAAACTATATTATACAGAATGTCAAAATAATTAGCGTGTTCTTGAGAATTAAACATAACCACCTCAATCAACAAAAAACTGATATGATTCTATAATTTTCTTAAATACATACTTAAAATGAGCTCTGAAATATTTTCTTAATTCACATTTTAGGTCTTAGCAGCATTAGTTTCCTTTGGCACAATGCAAAATCATCTTTTAAAAATTGTTTCATTCCTGCCAGCTCTCCAAGATGGTCAGGGGGAAAGTCCAGGTAATAAAGAATCTCCCGACTGTTAAAGAAAAAATCATTTCAGTCCTGCGAATTGTCTAATCAACCCACTTGTATCTATCTGTGATCATTTAGTGCCCATAACTATATGTCTGAATCACCTCTAAAATTATTTCCATAGAAAATCATTCCATTTGTTCATATGTATTGAGCACTTACTATGTGACAGGCACATGCTGTATCCTTTACAAAGGTCTCATTGGGTCCTCACAACAACCCCATGAGGCGGTGCCATTCTAGCCCCATCTAACGGATGAGGAAACTGAGGCTCCATGAGGTTATGGATCTGGTAAATAACAGAGCAGGGAATTGAGCCTGGAACTGCTAGCTCTCTCCTAACTGCTGTGCGACTAATCTTCAACAACAAATAGAACAATTTTGTCTGTAAATCAGACACGTGAATACACACATTACACACCAGGAGATCAACGCCTGCCGCACCTCCGTGTAGGAACTTGCTTTGGGTTAATTTGTAAAATTTCAGGTAGAGGGAGGCCGGTTGGTGGAGACTAGATAGGAGCTGGAAAGGAGCTGTCCCTGGGGCCCAGTTTCTCCAGCTGGGACACACGCTGTGGGGACAAAGTAGGGCATCTCCCTGGAGTCTTAATTTTTCCTCGGTGATACATGGTTTAAAACAATAATTTTTATTAAAAGAAGCATGAACATATTCTGGAATGAATGAAAAAAATCCCTTGAATTTCTAAATTAAAAGGAAGGTTTCCAGAAGCTTTCCCTTTCTGGGAGTTGGGCATCTCCTCCCTTCTGCGTTCAGGGTGCAAGACCCAGAGGGGTAGGAGCAGAGGAGCCCTGGAGGAGCCTCGAGCAGATTCGACTGGTGGGGGGTTTCATCCTGGCTGCAGTTTGGAGAATGGGTGTGAGAGAAGCAAGACCAGAGGCAGAGAGAAAGTTGGAAAGCCTGATGATAAGGGTGAAACACAGGCAAAGGATAAAAAACAGCACACTTGGCTGTTTCACACACACGCACGCATGCACACACACGCACACCCTGAAAAATAAAGACATAAAAGATTTAAAGGACACATGTCCAAATGTGTCCTCTTACCCTCCCGCCAGCCCCTCTCTTCTTCACGTTACGTTGGCCGCCTCTGCGTGTGCTTGGCCTGGTTTGCTCATTCCACCTGCCCTACGTGGCGAGCCCCTCCGGCGATGACCCTGACTAAACATTTCCACACCCGGGCAGTTTGCCGTGGTCATTTGCTCACAGCCAGTTATGTTTCTGGGCAGTTCCTGAAGAAGTCCGAGATGTCTGCGTAATGGCACTCTCGATAATCTGATAGGGACTCGTGTTTGGAGAGAAAGGGTTCCGAGGGGAGAAATGTTGTTTTTATCCCCTCCTTTTCAGCTGATGATTGTCATTTCAGGATGTAGTGACTTCCATTGGAGAGAGAGATTTATTACTCACTTCCTGCAGAAAGCAATTTTCTCTCAAGTGTGAACACTTAGACAGGGGCATCCAAAAGAGTCACTAACTTTGGCTTCTGTGAGTTGGAGGGAAAGAGAAACTAATTTCTGCCCAGTTTCCCCCTGTGCTCAGGAATGGGCACTGGTCTGCTCTCCAAAACCGCAAGGCAGAGGCTGTGCTCTCCTTTGCACAGAAGCACAAAGTCACCAGCTTCAACAATTGTCTCTCTAATGACAAACTGACAGATGCTTCAGTGACTGGAAATTCATTGCAGCAGAGGCACAGTGACAACTGCTTCCATATCCTACCCTCTATCCTGTCCCAGCGGTGGCTCCACAGATGTGCTTTTATCTTGTAACGGTTTGCTGAAGAGGGGTCGGAGCTCACGGTAACCCCTAGGACTTCTCCTCTCGGTCTTCCTTCCTTCCCTGGGCAATTCCCTCCATCCCATGGCCCTGCTTGTCACTCATTGGCAGATGACCGACCAGTCCAGAGCCATGCCTTTATGTCTCTGCTGAGCACCAACCCACACAGCAGCCACCTGGAAGACTTCAGCTCCCCAACTCCTCATGCCAAAGCCTGCGCTCATCTCCCCTCTCCACCCTGTTTGTTCTGGGGTGTCCCCTATTTCAGCGACCAGCACCATTGTCCACTCACGTTTCTGAACCAGAAACACTGAGCAGCCTATTTCCATCTCTCTTAACACTCAATGTATTCAGTTAGTCCTCAGTTCCAAGTGGTTTAGACTCTTAAACCCTTCTAGGAGCTGTTTGGTTTACTTCTCTTCATCCCCACCTCCAACACCACCCCACCGGGCCGTCTGCCCCAGTCTTCTTCCCTATCTAAGTCCCTGTCTCTGTCGCCAGAGGGAATATTCTAAAAAACATGTCTAGTTGTACTACTCCCTTAAAAAACAACAACAACAAAACTTCCCTGATGTGTAATCTAAGGAGAAAGTTCAAATACCATATTTTACAAGATATTTCGTGAGCCAGCCGTTTAGGTTCACATCCAGAACCTCACTTTACTCCCAAGTGCAGAATACTAGCCATTTACAGTTTCCTAAAGTGCTGTCTCTTGCCCTGAAGCCTTTGCACATGCTGTTCCCTTTGCCTAGAGCAGTTTCTGTCCCCTTCCTTATGGGTGGGCGGGACATGCTGTTACGTACTCGGGCCTGACGCTGAGCCAACACCTCCGATCCCGCAGGTGCCTCCCGCCGCCGTACACTTGATGTCACCTTCATCCTGATCCCCACTACGTTCCTCCCTCAAAACCGGGGGTGGGGGTGGGGCTACCCATGCCCTGCATTTGTATCCATTACTTCCCTCTACTGCATTTATTCTGCTGTATTATAATAGGCTTTTTGCTTATTTTTCCCATTAAACTGTAATTTCTTTGAGGACAGGAATATTTTACTAACTCTTCTTGTCATAGTGCTTGATATGTAGTAGGCAATTCATGTGATTTGCAGAAATGAATATACTTTCACCTCTGCGTGTGTCGGATACGCAGGTATGATGACATACCTGTAGAATCAAAGTTTGACTTGGGACGGACCCCATAAACCATCAGGTCAAACTCTTCATTTTAAAAATGAAGAAAATGAGGTCAAGAAGGTTAGGGCAAGACTATTTCTCAGACTGACATAAGCTGGAAAAGTATCTTAGTGCCTTATTTTTAGCAGATATTAGTTGCCAGTGCAATGAAACATAAGCTATTCACCAATGATATTTAATAGTCAAGCCAAATAATGTCAATCAAAATGATTTTATAACTCCTTATAAAATAAAAGAAATCAGGTTTTTATGAGATATTTTTCTTAGGTTGACATGTAAGCACCCACCACCACCAGACCACCCATATTTTACAGTTGAAATAACTGGGAAAGTGCCCGAAAGAATCAGTAGAAATGCAACTAGAAAGAAGAGTGTTTACTAGTTTGTGATACTACGTAGCTAAGCAAGACCTTTCCCTCAACTTCTGGAGAGTAGGGGACAGATGGCAGTGCCAGTCTCTTGGTCACGTCTCCTCTGTAAAGTTCTTAGAGCCAGGACTACTGTAAGGAGTGGGGGTTGTCATGAGTGTACAATCAAAGTAAGGAGCTTCTTGTAGGTAGTACTTATTTATATGTGTGAAAATATAGGTATTACATTAAGAATTAAATGTTTCATGTTTGGGGCCCTCAAGCAAATATACTAAATATCATTTTAATAAAGTCATTCAGCCCTGGCCAGTGTGATTCAGTGGTTAGAGCATCGGCCAATGCAACAAAGAATTGTGGGTTCAATTCCAGGTCAAGTGCACGTACCTGGGTTGCAGGTTCGATCCCCAGTCCCATTGATGTGTCTCTCTCACCTCTCTCTCTCTCTCTCTCTCTCTCTCTCTCTCTCTCTCTCTCTCCCCCTCCCCCTCCCTCCCTCTATTCCACTCTCTCTTAAAGTCAGTGGAAAAAATATCCTTGGGCAAGGATTTAAAAAATAATAATAAATAAATAAATAAATAAATAAATAAATAAAATGATAATTCATTAGGCTTTTAAATTTACCAAACTCCCAACAAAATCTCATTTAAATCTATTCATTTTGTATTTCTGAAAAAGGATAGTGGTAAAAATAAGGAAAGAAATACATGGGAAATATATATTTTTTAAATAAAACAGAATGCTGAGGGGAGGAAAAGAATGCTGAATTGAGCGCCTTCTCCAGGTAATATCTCAGCAAGTGGCAGAGCCAGAATAAAAACTTCCCTTCTGCTTCACTTGAAAATCTGAAAAGCACTGAAGCCTTCTAGGTGTTGTCAACTAGAAGTGAAAGATGGATGGAATTCTATCTGGTGCAAAGGTAACCGTTGAGATAAAATGAGCTCAGAATTCTGGTGTTTAGGATATGCTGGCAAAAACATTATTTTGACTGACAATTATATGATTTGGAGGAAACTATATCTAGCAGGACATCTCTCCACCAAATTTCCCCCTTACAGAAAGTATGTAACAATTAAGGACCTTAGGGAATTTTTATTTACTGAAGATCCTCCTGTCCCATTCCCCACCCTGACCTTGCATCTGTCTGTATTGACTTGAATATTTACCAGCGGTGTGCTGCTAAATAATTAACAGCTAGTTTTCCAGGGGGGAAATGCCATGATTTGTAGCACTTGCCAATTCCTGTGGTGTAAATACTCCCCTCGTGGCCAACTCCAAGTTACCAAGGTGGCGTCGCTGGATGCAGAGTTCAGAAAGATGTGCAGTCACCTGTTCAAAGCCAGGGTGAGCCAGCCCCAGCACACCATGGCTTGAAACCCTGAGACTCCTTGATCTAAAGGGAATTCTTCCGTGTAGCTCCTCCTGGAGCAGGTCTTTAGACTTTCCTTGCTTCTAAACCCAAACTCTTCTGCATGAGTCTTGATTAGCGAGGTTATACTACATAACAAATTAGCCCGAAAATATCAGTGGCTTTAAAACAGCAAAGGTTTATATTTCATTCATGACATATGCCCAGCACGGGTCCATGAGGGAGGGCACTCTGCTTATCAGAGGCACTCAGGGCCCAGACTGGTGAGAGCTTCCCCATCTGGAAAGTGCTGGTGGCAGTGAGGGAGAGCCTGGAGATTTGCACATGGTTTATTCACCATCTCAGCTCACATTTCATTAGTCAGGATTAGTCTCATGGTCCTACCTAAAAGTAAGGGATTTGGCAAGTGCGAGGTGAGTAGTCTCATACCGTGACGACCAGCAGGCAGCCCTGTTTCTTGACGGTTCAAGCACGTTGAAGGGACCGAGATGAGTCAAGGAGAGATACAGGACCTGACTCTGAGTGCCTTGGGAAAATCAGCAGCTCAGCAAGGATCTTCAATGACAGTTTTTAAAACTCATAATAAATAGTAGTGTGCCAAACCAATCGTTCTTCTTTGACTTGGAAGGAGACATATAGTTTAACAAAAATCCCAGGAAAACTTTGCCCTGGTCCTCTTTGCCACACTTGGGAGATGTGGCAAGTTGTGAGGAACTTACTTGTCTAAACAATAACAAGCAATTGGAGGTTTTTCTCCTGAGTCGAAGGCCCAGAGCCCACTTCCAGGGGCACAGCACTTCCTGGGCGGAAAATAAAGACCCTGAGAACCCAAGTGTCTTTGAGACAGGGGATGTCTAGGACTGGGGGGCCTGTGGCTTCCCAGGGACTCTTGCCTAAAACCACAGCATTTCAGTGCAGTTCGACAGACAGGTACTTTGTGCCCTGTGAGGACCAGGTGCGGAGGCTTCCTGTGGGCTGCCACCGAGGAGAGGACATCAGGTTCCTAAATTCCCACACTGCTTCCTGTATCTCTTAGCTGATGAGACAGCATCGCTTTAAAGGCCTCTACTCTGAAAGCAAATACCTCTGAGCCCGGGGCTAGGAAAATGCGCTGAGATGGGTAGCAGAGGAAAATGACTACAACCCCAACTCAGCCCCAACTAACTGTGGGCACGTGGACAGCGCTGTCAACCTCTAGCATCTCCATTTCGGCATCTACAGACGGAAGGAGCTGGACTCGAGTTTCCACACTTCCTTTGTGAAGCCTTTAGGGATCAATTTGCCCAAGAGGAGAGAAGCGAGGGGCGAGGCCCCAGGACCCCATTCTAACTTCCCACCAGAGCAGCTACATCTTTTATGCATGAGATTTTAAAGCAGATTTTCGTTTTTGTTTTTCAGGGGGGGTGCCATTGCTTCATAAGAGTTGTTCTTAAGATATCTTAAGATAAGGTTTCTAATACTTTTTTTTAAAGTTTAAAAACCACTGGAGTCATCTGATTACCTGAGAGAGGTGCAGAAAATAATGGGGACAGATGACACCCCTGTCCCAGCAAGTAAGGCTGCCTCTGGCTCGCCTGGCATCACTAGGACGCTGTCCTTCCCCGTGGAGACCGTCAGCCAGGCTGCTGAACTGGCAGCGCCAGCAAAGCCCTTCACCCAGCCCCCCAGCATCTCACAAAGACGCTCAGACTGTGAAGCAGCGTGCAGGGTAACGGGACTCCCCGAGACCAAGGGAGAGGACCACAGTCTGCACGGAGAGCATGTGGCTTGGAACATTTCCCCAGCATATTAAATCATACAGGAATTTTCACTCATCTTCATCGTGGAGGTCACAACATGACTCTCCTCTAATGAATTCTTTATATTGGCAGCTCTTCTGTTTTTCTCCCTTCCTGCGCCGGTTCCTCATTTCCACCTCGCCCCTGCGCCCGCCTTGCTGCAGCGGCCCTCGCTCCTTTCGTCTCCGTGTGGGAACATGTGGTAATACTTTTCCCTGATTTCGGCCTTGAGTTTGGTCTACACCTGGGTAGGCCTTCAAGTAACGGCTCAGCAGGCGTCGCGGCGGGGTCGTGCTCCCGAAGCGCCGTGTGCACACTGGCTCGCACCCCCTTGCAGGCGTGCCGCCCCCCCGGCCTCCAGATGTGGCCCCAGCAGATAGGACGGCCGACTGCTCAAGGTCCGGGGATGTGCTGTCCCACCCCGGGATGTTCCTCTTCTTCCTGAAGCAGAGGGTTAGCGTCCCAAAGCCTGCAGCCTCAAAAGGGAAAGAACAAAGGAAGAGAGACAGGAAGAGAGAGAAAATCAGAGGAAAGAAAGAACTTGTAGTGGAAACGTTTCCTATGACAAACACTATCCTGACAATCTTGTGAAGTCAGCATCGTTTCCAGCTTCTAAGGGAGAAAACTGAGAATTCCAGAAGTCAAGTGATGTGCTCAAGGTCACAGAGCCAGGAAGCGGGGGGCCAAGATGTAAAGGCAGATCTTATTCCAGGCCGGTCGTTCGCTCTGATTCCCAAGCCGCAGGTTTTTAGTTTGGTTGTTGAGGCTGCCCACCCACCCAGGTACTGGGCTAGGCCTGCTATAGACCTTCAAATCTTTTTACAATAGCCTAGCAAGGTAGGTTTTGGTTTACAGATTTTACAGAAACGGAGCTCAGAAAGGTTATGCCCCCCAAGATCATGTAGTCAAACACAGAAATGATGTTGATGCTTCTGCCCCAAATCTATCGGTTACTTTCTATGAATTTCAAGGATAAAAAGCTCCCTGGAGCTTTCCATCTTTCAAGAAAAATGAGCCTTGCCCAGTCAGTGTGACTCAGTGGATTGAGTGTCATCCCATGCACCAAAAGATCACCGGTTCGATTACCGGTCAGGGTCAGGGCATATGCCCAGGTTGTGGCTCTATCCCCACTAGGGGGCATGCAGGAGGCAGCCGATCCTTATTTCTCATCTTATTGATATTTCCATCTCTCTCTCTCCCTTCCTTTCTCACTAAAATCAATAAAAACATTTTTTTTTTAAAGTGAAACGTCATCTTCACACCCAGGCCCATCATGGTCGAGTTCCTGCCCACCTTTCTTTCTGCTACCCCACTGACACCAATCTCTCCTACCGTGTGAAGCTTTTTCTGGTTCCTCGAGCTACTCTTTGAACCCTAAGTGCTGTTCCCCCTTCCCAACGTCATCTACCTTTAACTTCCTCCTACTCAGATGTGACCCCTCCTCTGGCAGCACCCCACTCCCACCTGTCCCACCACAAAACCAGTTGTAACTCCCAGCCCACACTGCAGTGTGATCGTCCATGGAGTTAGCTGTTGCCACCACCAGATCCTACCCTTCTTGAAGGTACAGAACATATTTTACATAACATTATATTCCCAAAGCTCACCATAATACCTGAAACAAAAGAGAGCTCAAAAAATGTGTTGAATGAATGAAAGAATGAGAATTTTGAAAAGGAAAAGAATGAGGGTAGTCAGGGGAGAAGTTAAGATTGAAACCAGGTCTTTCTGATTACAAGTAGACAAGACTTCTGCCATCTCATACCTCACCTAAGATGTTCCCCACTCCATCAGAGGGGTGATTCCTCTCTCACTCTCCCTTCCCCTTTATTCAGGCACTGAGATCCTCGTCTCTGCTACGGCTCTGAAGGCAGCCACTGCCTCTGCTCTTATCGCCAAGTAGTTCCCTTCTAGGATATCCCAGAGTTCAACATAAGACTTCTGTGTGTATCTGTCTCATTAAAGCCTTATAAGTCAATCGAGTTCATTTAATAAAAACATACAAAAAATAGAGTCTGAAATTACTAAAGGACAATAGCTTAAAAATGCCCTTTCTAAATAAATATTTAGGGGTAAAGGGGATTTTGCATACAAAAAAAAAAAAAAAGAGCCAATAGAACTTTTTGTGGTTCAGATTAATTATTTTGTGGGAAATAGTTTTATTCAGTCTGTAGACTTTTCCTTGTAAAAACAAAAAACAATGAAGTCAGTCTACTGTATTTTAATAATAAACTGCCCTTTTAAATCAGTTTCACTGTGTGTTTTCATATTATAAAAGTATGTATTCTAGGTTTATAGATATAACATGCAAAAGGAAGAAAATGAAAATAACCCATAATTATATCATTCATAGATAATCACTATTGTTTTGCTTTGTATCCTTCCCTTTTAGCTTTGTATATGTAATTATACAAGAAGGGCTAATTTCTACTCCATAAATTCTGTGAGCTTGTGTTTTATGTGGATAAGTTGGCTTAATTATTACCTTTGCTTAACATATGGGGAAACTGAGTCAAGGTCACACACATACCTAGCAGAGCTGGATTTAAATTAAGGCAGCCTAACTCCTGAGACTGCACTGTTAGTCCCTAAGATATACGGCTTCGCACACACACATGAACTTGAGATCAGACTGTATAAACTGTTAGTAACTTGCTTTTCTGTAATAAATATACCTTGAACAGTTTTCATGTGATTTAATACTCTTCTGATGCATCATTTTAATAGGTGCATAATATTTCATCATATTGATGTACCATTTCCCATTGATAGAAATTTAGATTACAGTATTTTCCAACCTACTATAAACACACTGTAATGAACAACATTATAACTGACTTTGTTTACAACTTAGAATTGGAATCACTTAGATTAAAAATTTTTACATATCTGCCCTGGCCAGTTTGGCTCAGCAGTTAGAGCATCAGCCCGAGGACCAATGAGTTGCGGGTTCAATTCTGGTCAAGGGCACATACCTTGGTTGTGGTACGTCCCTGGCCCTGGTCGGGTGGTGCGGGAGGCAACCAGTCGATGTGGCTCTATCACATCGATGTTTCTCTCTCTCCCTGCCTCCCACAAGGATAAATAGAAAAATATCCTTGGGTGAGGAATAAAATAAAAATTATACATATCTACCATCTACACTCTCCAGTGTAGCTCAAACATAAATGCAATGCATCTCGGTTGTTGATCATTAGAGATGCTGAATAGAACAGCTTGACCTCTGAGCTTTTCTGCCAAGTTCTTCCCTATTCTTGGAGCTGGTCATAATACATGGAGGAAAAACTCCTAAGCCAGGCACGTGTTCTTGTCCAAGATTGTCCAGAATTCCTCCTTGGACCAGCGCCACCACCTGCTGTTTGGTGCATGCCTCCCCCCGCCTTCCTCCTCAGTCAACGCCACATCAGAATGAGTTCTCATTTGCAGTCCAGCAGTTGGTCTCACCAACATAGGGCCCTTCCCGTTTGGAATTCTTACCAGAGAAATGGCAGTAGGGAGGAGGAGCTGCAGAAAGTTCCTGGAGAGGAGGTGTGAGGAGATCCCTACACCTGCCCCGTTAACCTACACAGCATCTCGGTGGAGGGCACAGAAGAAGGTGAAGCCACTCCTTAGATGGTGGTAAACCTCGCTTGGGATACAGAGACCATGTAAAATGACCCAAGCTAGAAAAAAATAGAAATAAACAGCAAAGTATGGCTTAAGTGTTTATTATGCTAGAGAACCCTTCATAAGCTAGTGAAAATGAAGAAAAAAGAAATTGAGAGAATAACACATTACAAAGGACCTTTATACAGAGCACAGCAAATACAGATGAGGTGGCTGGTATCCTGTTAGCTTTCTGTCAGACCATTCTACCATGAATTTTAGTCTGCTCATCTGGACACCACACGTGGAGAGATGAGTAATTCTCTGACACATGCACTCAAGTATGTTTTATTGAGTCCCTAAAACTAACTAATATTTACCAAGCACTTTATAGTTTATAAAACTCTGTTCATACATATTATCATATTTTATCCTTCCAACAACTCTGGGACAATTATTATTGCTTACTATTCATGAGTTATCTGAGACTAACAAAAGTTAAGTAGCTTACCCAAGATCATGTAGTGTGATGGTTCATTTTAGGTGTCAGTTTGACTGGGTCACGGGGTGCCCAGTTATTCAGTTAGACATTATTTCTGGATGTGTCTGTGAGGGTGTTTGTGGAAGAGATTAGCATTTGAATTGGTAGACTGAGGAAAGCAGATCACATCCAATCTGTTGAGGGCTTGAACAGAACAAAAAGGCAGAAGGGTGAATTTGCCCTTCCTGCCTGACTGAGCTGGGACACCGTTCTCCTGCCCTCACACTGGGACTTACACCATTTGTTCTCCTGGTTCTTAGATCTTCAGACTTGGACTGGAATTACACGGTGGCTCATGGGATATCTCAGCTTCCATACTCATGAGAGTCCATTCTTATCATAAATACATATCTCCCATTGGTTCTGTTTCTCTGGAGAACCCTGGCTAATACACAAGGCCAGAGCTGAAATCTGAACATGGGCCTCAATGCAAGACCCTGCCAGAACAGCAGACAGGAAAGACCAGAGCCCTTAGAGTATGTAAAAGTCCAACCAGGAGGAAACTGCATTTCTGTGCTTGGGACCAAAGCTCCAGCAATCAAGAACCAGACGGGGAGCCCTGGGCTCCACTGTGTGCCTAATGCTGACCTAGGCACTCTGGAAACAAAAAGAGAAATACCGCATGTCTGGGACAGCCTTCCCCAAGCAGGTACCCTATTAAGACACATGAAACAATTACGGAAAAAGGAAGTTGTTAGCGTTGGCTAGAATATTTAATGAAGCTTTCCTAAAGGAGGCAAGGCTTGATCTAAGACAAACTTGAATAGGAGAAGGAATCATTTCAATGGCAAATTATAATAATCAAAGACATGGAAATAATGACTACCTGTGATGCTGTGGGGAGGGGTGAGGCAGAGGGTGGGAAGAGCTCTTCAAAGACACATTTAACTGGAATATAGTATATGTGTTAGAACGAAGAAGAAACGCGGGGTAGGTAGAATGAGACCAGATTATAAAGGAAGACCTAGGAAGCAAACAAAAAGCATCCCTTCAACAAAGATTTACTGAGTGTCTGGTATCTAGGGAAAAATACATATGAGTAGAGCATGGTGTCTTCTCTTCAGAAGTGTGTTGTCCCCAGTCTTGGGACCTTGGACTCTATACTGTAGGCAACAAGGAGTCAAGGAAGGTTCTTGAGTAGGGGAGTGACAACATGAAGATTTGTCTTTAGACAAGTATAATATCGTAAGCAGCAAACAAAGAAGAAATGGGAAGGCAACAGAGGTGGTACAGACCCACCCACAGTGGCAGTGATTATTGGGATACTCCTTAAGGCAGGTAGGATTTTCAAACAGGAATGCGAATGAAAGCTCTGGTATTAGTGACAGGAACCAGCTTTCATGGAGAAATCCAATGTGTAGAGAGAGAAAAGGGGGCAGGGTGAGGGGCAGGAGAAGCTGAAGGGGAGGAAGGATCCCAGCACGAGAAGGAAATGCAGTGTTGCTATCTGGAATCTGGACAAGGCAAGAACCCAGGATGGGGAAATAAGACAGAAACCCTCACACTAGAATCAGGAAACAGGGAAGCATCAGAACCACGGACAAGGCAAAAGCTTCATATTGGAATCAGTACAAAATCAGTCGTCCCAGAAGCTTGACTGTCAATCAGGGCTGAGCCTATGGATGGAGGCTGACCTGTTGGAAAGCCTAATGGGATTTAGAGTCAGGAGTCAGACCCATCATGGTGTACATCTCTGAGACTCTGAGGGAAGCCTCTGTAACCTGGCTTAGCACTAGAATGCATGGATACCTGTCTTGATTTTAACGCATTCTGGGTTCTAATCACATTGGTCTTATCACTTTACCCCATCCCAACCTACCCCAACTGACTGACATACCAACACACACACACACACACACACACACACACACAGACTTTTCCTTTTTGAGGTGTTGCCTATGCTAACTCACCTATAATGTTCTCTCTCTTAATCCAAGTCCTTTTCACCTTTTCTCTGAAATTGCCAGGGTTTGAGGGTTCCTTTCTCTGTATCAGAACACAGCTTCACCTGATTGCCCCGTTGATCAATATCTCTTTATTGTCATAGCTTGAAGAACATCTTGTAAGTTTAAATGTCGCTTACTCATTTTTGTTACTTCCACTTAGACTTTGTTTCTAAGGGAAATTTATTCTGAATTTCAGTTTAGGAGGTTTGGGAAATATCCATTCCTTCTCCTTTCCTGGGCCGATGAAGGGAAACGACTCTTTCTGTTCCGTAGCTTTGAGACAGCATCATCAGAGGAAAAATAACATGAAGATGCCAGTGAAGGTGAAAGGTGAGTAGGGGAGATGGACTATGAGAGGTTTCTATCTAATATAGCAGATGAACCAGAAGCTTTAGTGGTCAGAATAAAGTAATAGAGAAAACAGCCGTGGGTGTTTTATGTGTGCATTGGTGTTTATCAGAGACTGTCAGCACAAACATGTTATGTTACAAGTTACTGATAAAATCTACTTATAAGGCCAACAATAACAATGAACATGAAAAACCTAATGGCTACCATTTGTTGATGTTTGGATGTGTCAAGCACAAAGATAATGTTGATTTTATGGAAGCTTCTTACACTCTCTTGTTGGTGCCATAGAGTACATGTGGGAATAATTGCAGAAGCAAGAATGAATAATTTTGACTACTTTTTTTGGTGACTGGTACCCCTCTGCCTACTCACAGAACAATCTCCTCATTGTAACTACCAAACATAATCAGAATTTTATGATGAACCCTTGGTCCAGAGCTACACATTTTGCATTGGATATTTTAGCTGAATGTAAGTATTCTGAATGTCTGCAAAGCAAAGTTACAGCACACATATTTATTTCAGCTTGAGTTCCAATCACTAAGGTTTAAGTGGTGTGAAGTACATGTCATCTACCGATCTTAAGGCCCCAGTGAGAATGAAAAAGGTAAGTAAAGTAAAAAGCAAATTTCGCTTTACAAAACACAGGGAACATTCTGGATTTTAACTTAGGAGGTTTGGAAAATATCTATTCCTTTATCCTTTCCTGGGCTGCTGAATAGAATTTAATAAGTATAAAACCATTCTTATTATACCTCTGCTTTTCAAGTAGATTATTTTCACAACAGATCTTTTTGCATCAGCATTTCACTGGGCATTGGAAATGTAACTCACTGAGAAAAGTCAGACATTTGTTGGTTGAGGAAGTTTGACAGGAAGTTGAATGTAAAGACCTTCCTTTATTCCATATTGTCACTGAATATAAATATGGGGCATGGGGAGGGAGGTTGCAATTATAAAGGGACGCTGAATGAAGCCAAAATTGACTTCCCTTATTAAACCAAAGAAAATCCAAACAAGCTCCCAGACGTCTTTCCATCTGGTTGCCACAACTAGTCTTTCTGTTCTGAAAGTCAAAGCCCCAGTCCTTCCTCCTCTGCTCTTCATGCTTTCCTCTCGTGCTGCCTCCTGCTTCAGAATGCTCGAGAAATGCAGTGCACAGAGTCGTTATACTGCCAGCAGCCCATGCCATCTGTTACCGTCCACCAAACCCCTCCCAAATATTTCTTCGTGCATCATTCATTTCCCAGAGCCCCATGCGGCGGGGAAAAGGAGTAAATCCAGGGCGTGGTTCCATCAAATCTGCACTTTATAACGATGCTGTTCCCCCAGTAAGTGATTTTGTACAGTTTGTTGCCTATTAATGAGTGACCTTTGACTAGAGGATTTCCTATGTTCTGCATATGTGCTCAGTATCCCTCTCATGTGGTAGATTATGTCTTTGATGGCAGTGACATTTATTCTATGCTTGAAAGATTTATTTAGTCTCCCTCTTGGAAGATCCTTTTGTTGCATTTTTGGCTTACACTATTTTTCAAAATCTTTGGGGCAGGGGGATTAGGGTAAAGGACATTACCTTATATTCCTATGGTCGTATTTTTTAGAAATGTTGCCACCTTGCATAGGTTCTGTTATATTTATGTGTTTCTATTGTAGTTTATTTTTAGTATATATAAGCAAATAATAAATATCAATTTAAGGAAAATAAATTCTTAAAACGTATTCACATGTTTTTTATCATCTCACTTCATCATGAGAAGAAAGTCTTCTGAGGCCCTAGAGTCCTACTTCGGTGTTCTTGGCTATGTTTCAGAGTTTTTCCTTGGATCCCTGAATAATACAATTTGCTTGTGGACAAAGGAGAAGCTCAGAGGAAGAGAGAAGGAGACAGAGAGGGTCAGCACCCTGGCACAGGTGCATGGCTGGGAAACTGTAGGGATAATGTGGCAGTGGGGCCCCCTCCCCCTGGGAGCATGGGGTCTCAGCCCCACTCAGGGATCCCCAATCCAGAGCAACAGAGAAGGGAAGGGGAGCCTGCATAGCGTCAGGCAGTGGGAACCAGTGGGGATTCGGTCCACCTGGGAGACTCGAACCACACCATCCCAGGGAAGGAGCGACCCTGTTGTTTAAACACCTGCCTTGGAAATTCACTCTGGTTTGGGACTGCTGGGGGTGGGGGGCAACATGGCAGTGCTTGGGGCCAGCAGAGGGGGCTGCTGGGTACACCCAGCAATGACTGTGAAGGGTCCTCTATTCTCTGGAAGGACTTGGGGCAGAGAGCTGGTCAGAGACTTAGACTGTGTGGCTTAGGAAAGAGGCTTGGTCTTGCCCACCTTGAATGCATGGGCGGTGCCCCGCTCCCCACCTGCTGTACTCCTAGGTTTGCCCCATCCTGCTGTGTTCCTAGGCAAAAAGGAATGGTGCTAGGATGAAAATTTAGACCCACCTGATCAGTTTGATGGCATGGGGGAGTTGGGCATTTGGCCTGTGTGGATCCCGGTCAGAGCTGGGAGTTTTGGACCTGCCCTGTGGTGGCCATGTCCAGCCGCTTGAAGAGATTGGAGTGCCAAGAGAGGCTGATTTTTTTTCATTGCCCTCCTGCTTGGTTAGGTGGTGCGGGGGTGCCGGGGAGCCACATAGAGCTGTGTCTCCCAGGCAGGATTCTGTCCTGGAGTCAGATGGCTGTATACTGGGCTCTATAGCTGCATTATGGGGAAGCAGATCCAAGCTCCCCAGCAAGTTCAGCCTGCACAGCTCTAGGAAGGAGAAGTACAGCCCCTCCCTTCTACAGATTGTGGGCACCACCCCCAACAGGAGATGGGTTGAATCACCCCTGCCAGGTCCCAATACCCCCACTGAGCACAGTTCTGTGGGGAAAGGGAGAACAACTCAGAGCAGAGACATTCAAAGTACAAGACCTGAGGCACACCCAACCTCTGGGCTGTGGAAGCCCCACTCACCAGACTACTAGGAGCTCCACCATGCCAAGCTTCAGACAGGTCACCAAGGGCCAGGCAGGGACAGCATCTGACATTGGCTTGCACCAGAGAGCCTCCCAGGAGACTCCAGAGGGGCATACCAAGTGCCAGCTTCAAACAATATCAGAGCAGGATTCAACAAGCTTCACAAACAGCAGATCCAAAGGGTGATCACAGAAGACACAAAAATCTGCTGAGGTGAACCCCACTTGTCTCTCTTTTAATCTTTATTTTGTTTTCTATTTCATTTCTTCTTTTCTTCATTTTTCTTTCATATATCTCATTTCTCTCCTTTTCTCATTCTATTTTTTCTCTTTGCTTTTCTTATTCTTTTCCCCCCTTTCTTCTCTTATTCTTTATTTTATTTTTATTACATATTTCCATATATTTTTTCTTTTGTTTTCTTTCTTTCCTTTCATATTCTCTTTTTCATTTCTTTTTTTCTTCCCTAACTCTTCTTTTTTTTTTAATCCTCACCCAAGAATATTTTTCTATTTATCTTCAGATAGAGTGGGAGGGAGAGAGGGAGAGAAAGGGAGAGAGAGCAAAACATCGATGTGAGAGGGACACATCGACTGGTTGCCTCCCACACTACCCCAACCAGGGCCAGGGACAAATCACAACCAAGGTACATGCCCTTGACCAGAATAGAACCTGCGACTCTTTGGTCCGTGGGCCAACACTCTACTGCTGAGCCAAACTGGCCAAGGCTTCCCTAATTCTTTTCATCTCTTATCTTTTATTATTCTTTTGTGTCTCTTTTTTCTTTTATTATTATTTTTTTATCCTCACCAGAGGATATTTTTTCCATTGATTTTTTTTTTTTTTTTTAAAAGAGTGGAATGGAGGGAGGGAGTGGGAGAGAGAGAGAGAAACATTGATGTAAGAGAGACACATTAATTGGTTGCCTCCTGCACACACCAAGACCAGGGCCAGGGATTAAACCTGCAACCCATGTATGTGCCCTTGACCAGGAATTGAACCTGTGACAGTTTGGTCTGCAGGCCAATGCTCTAATGACTGAGCCACTGGCCAGGGCTTGTTGTTTTTGTTGATTTTTTTTTTGTATGTTGTTTTTGTTTTGTTTTGTCTTGTTTCATTCAGTCAGCAACAATATAACAGTTTGCACAACATTGTCAGGGATGAACCTCTCAGCCAGCCAGCCAGAGGATTGAACCCATGAATGGAACAACAACCAAGACCTAATTACAATAGGAGGGCCCACATAACACACACAAGAAACATTCCTAGAGCACCCAGCTCAGGAGATCAAGGAGACTACACCACTTAGTCCCATAGGACACCTACCAAGACTGGGAGTCATAACAGTTCTATTTAATACATAGAAACAGACAAAATGCGGAGACAAAGAAACAGGCCCCAAATAAAAGAAGAGGCAGAATCCCCCTAAAAGAGCTGAAAGAAGTGGAGACAAGCAATTTATCAGAAACAAAGTTCAAAGTAATGATTATAAATGATGCTCAACAGCATGAAAAAGGAAATAGAAACCATGAAAAATAAGCAGTCAGAAATGAAGAATAACATATCTAAAATAAAGAATACACTGAAAGCAACAAACAGTAGGTTGGATGAAGTAGAGGATAGAATCAGTGAATTAGTGAACAAAGTATAAAAAAATCAATCAACAGCAAAAAGAAAAAAAGAATAAAAAAGCATGCATATAGTTTAAGGGAAATTTGGGACAATATGATACGTAAAAACATCTGCATCATAGGGTGACCAGAAAGAGTAGAAAGTGAGCAAGGGGTAGATAATACATTTGAAGAAATAATGACAGAAAACTTCCCTAACCTGGTGAAGGAAAAAGTCCCACAAGTTCAGTATGCACAGAGAGTCCCAATCAAGATAAACCCAAAGAGACCCATACCAAGACACATCATAATTAAAATGGCAAATATTAAAGGTAAAGAAAGAATCTTAAAGGAAGCAAGAGAGAGAGGGGGGGAGAGTTAGGTACCTACAAGGAAGTTCCCATAATGCTGTCAGTTGATTTCTCAACAGAAACACTACAGTCTAGAAGTATTCAAAGTAATGAAAAACAAAGATCTGACACCAGGACTACTCTATCCAGCAAGGCTATCATTTAAAATTGAAGGTGAAATAAAGAGCTTCCTGGACAATAAAAGGCTAAAGGAGTTCATTTCCACCAAACCAGCACTGCAAGAAATGTTAAAAGGACAGCTGTAAGAAGATGATGAAGTAATGAAAGAGGAACATAGGCATAAATAATAAAAATGGCAATAAATAAGCACCCATAAATAATAACCTTAAATGTAAATGGATTAATGCTCCAATTAAAAGATATAGGGTAGCCCTGGCTGGTTTGGCTCAGCAGTTAGAAAATCATTCCATGGACTGAAGGGCTGTGGATTCAATTCCTGGTCAAGGGCAGGTACCTGGGTTGCAGGTTTTATCCCAAGCCCTGGTCAGGGTCATGCAAGAGGCCACCAATTGATGTGTCTCTCTCATGTCAATGTTTTTTTCTCTCTCTCTCTCTTCCCCTCCCTTCCACTCTATCTAAAAATCAATGGAAAAATATGCTCAGGTGAGGATTAACAAAACAACAACAACAACAACAACAAACATAGGGTAGCTGAATGGATAAGAAAACATGGCCCATATATATGCTGTCTACAAGAGACTCACCTCAGAACAAAAGATTCACACAGGCTGAAAGTGAAGGAATAGAAAAAAATATACCATGAAAATGGAAATGGGAAAGAAGCTGGGGTAAAAAATACTTATATCTGACCAAACAGACTGTAAAACAAGAGACAAAGAAGGATACTACATAATACTAAAAGGATCAATCCAACAAGAGGATATAACCCTGGTAAATATATATGCACCCAATATAGGAGCACCTAAATATATTTTTTAAAAACTCTTGGTAGACTTTAAGGGAGAGATCAATAGCAATACAGTCATAGCAGGGGACTTTAACATCCCCCTGACATCACTGGATAGAACTTCTAGACAAAAAATTAACAAGGAAATAGCGACCTTAAAAAACACACTAAATCAGATGGATTTAATTGATATCTACAGAACATTTCCTCCCAAAGCAGCTGAATATACATCCTTCTCAAGTGCACATGGAACATTCTCAAAGACAGACCACATGTTAAGACACAAAATAAGTCTTAACAAGTTCAAGAAGATTGAAATCATATCAAGCATCTTCTCAGATCACAATGGCATGAAAGTAGAAATCAACTATAGTAAAAATACTCAAAAACATTCAAACATATGGGGGCTAAATAGCATGGCATTAAACAATGAATGAGTTACCAAAGAGATCAAGGAAGAAATAAAAAATTACCATGAAACAAATGAAAATGAACGCACAATGACCCTAAATCTATAGGACACAATGAAAGCAGTCCTGAGAGAAAACTTCATAGCATGACAGGCTTACCTCAAGAAGAAAGAAAAATCTAAGATAAACAATCTAACCCTCCACCTAAAAGAACAACAGGAAAAGCCAAGAGTAAGTAGAAGGAAGGAAATAATAAAGATCAGAGTGGAAATAAATGACATTGAGAGTAAAACAAAAATATACACACAAATGATCAGTGAAACCAAGAGCTGGTTCTTTGAAAAGATAAACAAGATTGATAAACCGTAAGCCAGGCACATGAAGAAACAAAGAGAGAGGACCCAAATAAATAGAATCAGTAATAAAAGAAGTGAAGTAACAACTGACATCACAGAAATACAAAGGATTGTCATAAAATACTATGAACAACTTTATGCCAACAAACTGGGCAACCTGGGTAAAATGGACAAATTCCTGGAAACATATAATCATCCAAAACTCAATCAGGAAGAATCAGAAAACCTGAATAGACTGAAATTGAAGCAGTAATCAAAAAATTCCCAGCAAACAAATGCCCTGGACTGGATAGCTTCACAGGTGAACTTTACCAAATATTCAAAGAATTAACACCTGTCCTCCTCAAATTTTTCCAGAAAATCTAAGAGAAGACTTCCAAGTTATTTTTATGAGGCCAGCATTAATTCCAAAACCAGATAAAGACACTAAAAAGAAATAAAATTATAGGTTAACATCCCTGATGGGCACAGATGCTAATATCCTCAACAAAATATTAGCAAATAGGATCCAGCAATACATTAAAAAGATCATACACCATGACCAGGTTGGGAATTTATTCCAGGGATGCAAGGCTGGTACAATATCAGCAAATCAATAAATGTGATGCATCACATAAAGAAAATGAAGGATGAAAATAATATGATCATGTAAATAGACACAGAACAAACATTTGATAAAATCCAGCACACATTTTTTATAAAAACTCTCAACATAGTGAGAATAGAAGGATCATACATCAACATAATAAAGATCATATATGAAAACCTACAGTCAACATCATACTCAATGGGCAAAAACTAAAAGTGTTTCACTTAAGATCAGGAACAAGACAGGGATGTCTGCTTTCATCACTCTTATGCAACATAGTACTGCAAGTCCTAGCCACAGATATCAGACAAGAAGAAAAAATATAAGGCATGCAAATTGCAAAGGAGGAAGTAAAACTGTCATTATGCACAGATGACATTATATTGTACATAGAAAACGCTGAAGACTCCACCAAAATCTACTAGATTTAATAAATGAATTCAGCAAAGTAGCAGGATACAAAATTAATATCCAGAAATCAGTGGCATTTTTATAGACTAATATTGAACTCTGAGAAAGAGAAACTAAGAAAACAATCTCTCTTACCATTGCAACAAAAAAGTAAATAAAGTACCAAAAATAAACAACCAAGGAGGTAAAAGACCTGTACTCAGAAAGCTATAGGACATTGAAGAAAGAAACAGAGGAAGATACAAACTAGTGGAAGCATATACCATGTTTATGAATTGGAAGAATTTGCATCTTTAAAATGCACTATGCAAAGCAATCTATGGATTCAATTCAATTCCTATGATACAAATGACATATTTCACAGATCTAGAATAAATATTCCAAAAATTTATATGGAACTAAAAATGACCCTGGATACCCTCAGCAATCTTGAGAAAAAAGAACAAAGTTGGAGGGATCACAATACCAGATATCAAAAATACTTGAAAGCCATTGTAATCAAAACAGCATGGTACTGGCACAAGAACAGGCTTATAGATAAATAGAACAGAACAGAGAGCCCAGAAACCAAACCATTAATTTATGGTCAATTAATATTTGACAAAGGAGATAAGAGCATACAATGAAGTAGAAACAGTCTCTTCAATAAATGGTGCTGGGAAAATAAGACGGGTACATGCAAAAAAATGAAACTAGCCCACCAACTTACACCATACACAAGAATAAACTCAAAATGGATAAAAGACTGAAATGTAAACTGCAATACCATAAAAATCCTAGAAGAAAACATAGGTAGAAAATCTCAGATATCTTGCACAGCAATCTTTTTGCCGATATATCTCCTGGGGCAAAGGAAACAAAGGAAAAAATAAACAAATGGGACTACATCAAATTAAAAAGCATCTGCACAGCAAAAGAAACCATCAACAAATTGAAAAGGGAACCCACTGTATGGGAGAACATATTTGCCAATGATACATCTGATAAGGGGTTAATTTTCAAAATATATAAAGAACTCATACAACTCAACAAAAGAAAAACAAACAATCCAATTAAGAAAATGGAAAAAGTGCCTGAATAGACACTTCTGCAAAGAGGATATACAGATGACCAACAGACATATGAAAAAATTGCTCACCATCACTACTCATCAAGAGATGCAAATTAAAACTATAATGCTGTTTCACCTCACACCTGCAGAATGACTACCATCAATAAATCAGCAAATAACAAGTGCTGGCGAGGATGTGGAGAAAAGGGAACCCTAGCACACTGCTTGTGGAAATGCAGACTGGTGCAGCCACTGTGGAAAACAGTATGGAGTTTCCTCAAAAAATTAAAAATAGAACTGCCATTTGACCCAGCGATCCCACTTATGGGTATATATCCTAAGAATCCCAAAACAGCAATCAGAAATAATATATGCATCTTTATGTTCATAGCAGCATTATTCACAATAGCCAAGATCTGGAAATAGTCCAAGTGCCCATCAGTAGCATCAGTAGATGAGTGGAATAGTATGTGGCCATAAAAAATGGAACTCTTGCCCTGGCCGGTGTGGCTCAGTGGATAGAGTTTCAGCCCACACACCAAAGGGCCATGGGTTTGATTCCCAATCAAAGATATGTACCTGGGTTGCTGGTTCAATCCCTGGCCCCAGTCAGGGCACATGCTGGAGGAAACCAATCCATGTGTTCCTCTCACATTAATGTTTCTCTCTCTCACCCTCCCTCACTCCTTCCACTCTCTCTAAAAATCAATGGATATCCTTGGGTAAGGATTAACAACAACAAAAAAGAATTAGCATACAATTAGTTGTGAGATGAAGATGCCTTCGATCCAGGTCTTAAATACTTCATTACTATAAATTCAGAGAAAAGAATAACAAAATGTACAAGGAAACAATGCCACATGAGTGAGACCAGAAACAACAAAGCTATATTCAGACATACTTAACATTTCAAATGGTAAAGTCATCAGGTAATAATATGCAATAAATATGTTTACTATATTAAAAGAAATAAAAGAGAGTTTTTAATAAATCAAGGAATAAGACACTGGGGAAAAAAAATGACCAGACAGATTTGAAAAAAATAAATCACACAGATGTACTAAGGCTGAAATTGAGAAAAAAGGAAAAAGAAAGAAAGAAGAGTTTAAACAACAAGATAGACATGGATGGAGAGAGAATTAGTGAATTAGAAGACAAATATGAATGAATTACAGAAAATTCAGTCCAGAAAACAAAAGATATAGAAAATATAACAGAAGTAATAAATGTGAGAATAGAATGAGAAAGTCAAACATACATCTTAGAGTTTCAAATGAAACAATAGGAAAAAATGGATGAGAGGAAATATGTGAAAACATAGCTGCTGAGAAAATCTGTAACTAGATAGATACATCATAGTGAAACCGTAGGAAACCATAGACCAGGAGAAGATCCTGATAAAACCAGAGAAAGCATGATGGCTACATGCAAAGAAACAACAAATAAAGTTATTGCTGACAACCATGGGTGCTAGATAATTAGAGAATAATTTCCTCAATATTCTGAAAGTATCAGCTTAGAACTGTATACCCCTCTCTCTCCCTCTCCCCCCTTCGCTCCTTTCCACTCTCTCTGATTAATCAATGGGGCAAAAATACCCTCGGGTGAGAATTAACAACAACAATAATACTAATACTAATAATAATATGGTAGAATCCATTCAAATAAATTGCTAATAATAATCAGTGTATATGCTCTAGAATTTAAAGACAAAGACTTTGAAACTGAATTTTAAAACTGACTATTTGCTATTATATTAAATGATGAAAATAGATAAACCAGGCAAACACTATCCAAAAAGAACGGTTGAGTAGCCTTATTAACATCAGAAATAATAGATTTTAAGGCAAAAATGATTCTTGAGAAGCAAAAGAATTACTATAGTATGATAGAAAAATTCTCACCACTAATAAGATATAATAATTATGCACTTATATGAATCACATGACACAATTTCAACAAATAAAGCAAAGTTTGGTAAAACTTCAAATACAAATATATAAACCCAACTTCAAGGAGAGAGATTTTAATACCTTTCTAAAATAATTGATACATTAACCAGACAAAAGATCCATAGGCATATTGAAAAATGAAATAATACAAATTCAGTCTTATGTGTATACATAGGACATTGCTTTTATCAACTGAAGAATACTTTTTCATTTTAACTACATAAAACATTTTCAAAAATTTCGTACTTTGCCATAAAACGTGTGCCAATACATTTCAAACAATAAGCATCATTTAGAACAAATTAACCATAATACAATTAAGTCAAAAATGAATATTGAACAGATAAGTAGAAAAATAGCCACACATTTGGTAATATAAAATCACATTTCTAACAACTTATGAGTCAAAAAGAAATTACAGTGAAAATGAGAAAATATAAGGCAGCAACAATAAAGTATACTTATCAAAACTTGTGATCTAAAGCTACAATAATAATTAGAGGGAAATACAAGGGCTTAATTGATTGTAGTAGCAAAGACAAAAGGCTAAAATTAATGTACTAAGCATCCAACTTTATAAATTTGAGAACAAAATACAACATAGAAAATGGAAGGAAATGACAAAGAGCAAAAATACAATAAAATAGAAAACAAGCATACAATAGAGAGGATCTAAAAACCCAAAGTTATTCTTAGGAAAGACTAATAAAACTGGCAAACCTCTGGAAAATGATAACAGGACATCATTATAACAATTTTATGTCATTAATTTTAAAACAAAAGAAATGAAAATTGTTTTAGAAAAGTATAAATGGGTAAACTAAAAAAATACTAAAAATCTAAATCATGTTAAAACCATTAAGGAAATAAAATTAGTAGTTAAAAATTTTTTACCACAAACAAACAAACCACCTGACCCATACAGGTTTGTTGGTGATCTCTTCCAAATAATCTAAGAACTGATCATTACAACCTTAGACAAACCGTCAGCAAACAGAAAAAGAGGATACTGCACAGTTCATTTTGTAGGCTAGAATAACTATGTTGTCAAAACAAAACTAGAACAGTATGAAAAACAAAATTACAGTTGAATTTTCTTCATGGACAGAGTTCATCTTAGTTTTTCTCAACTAGTGAGAAGGATTGGGTTGAACTTTAAAAAGTAAAATATTTTCTAAATGTAACAATATATTAAAATGACAAGGACTTTTCAGTTAGCAGCAAAGGCACTAAAAGCCAAGGCCCTATAGAGTTTTGCATCAGAAGAGATTTTCTGTCTGCATGGGAGAGTAATTCATGGCCTCCCATTCCTGACAAAAGAGGTGACCAGACCAGGTGGGACCTCCTCTGTGATGCATCTATACAAATCCGCATGTTAGTAGACATCATAAAGCACTATTATAGACAAAACACCTTAGTAACAACATTACCATTCTTCAGGAATTCTATAATAAAAAATGTGAAGGAGCCCTGGTCTGAGTTGGTTGGAGCATTGTCCTGTACACCAAAAGGTCTCGGGTTCGATTCCTGGTCAGGGCACATACCTAGGTTGTGGGTTCGATCTATGGTTGGGGTGCGTGCAACTGATCAATGTTTCTCTCTCACATCGATGTTTCTGTCTCTCTCTATCCCTTCCTCTCTAACTAAAATCAATGAGCTTACCTTTGGGTGAGGATTACAATAAATAAATAAATAAATAAATAAATAAATAAATAAATAAATAAATAAATAAATGGCATTAGTAGTTAAAAAAAAAAATGTGAAAGAGCTTTAGAATGTGCCTCGTAAATGGAGGTAGTAATATGCTTATCAATTGTCCCAGTCAATTTTCTGCCGGCGTGTGTTTGAATGACAGGTGAAGAAACCCAGAGGACAGGGATTTGAGGGAAGATAAATTAGGGTAAAGAGGGAAATGGATGGTTAATAGAAGGTAGTACAGTCTTGGAAGTGGGAAAGTGGAGTGTGGTGGGGGGAAATAAGAGATGTGAAAATAGACTGTTTTGAGTGGGGTCAATCCTTGGTAGTGCCAAAGAACTAAAGTGATAATTTAAACTGTTAACTGAATTCTAAGCCACATGAGAGTAGAGATAGCATCTTCCATGTTCTGTACATGGGGCCTGGCATACAATAGACACTCGATACACTTTCTTGAATAAATGAAAAATGAATATTGATTCATTAGTTGTGGCAAATTTGCTATACAAAATAAAGATGTTAATAATAAGGGAAACTGGGTACAGGGTATATGGGAACAATATTCACCATCTTTATAACTTTCCAGTACATCTAAAACTACTTTAAAATAAAAAGTTTATTTAAAAGGTATTGGCCTACTTTTGCCCTGGCCAGTTTGGCTCAGCAGTTAGAGCATCGGCCTGCGGACCAAAGGATCAATTCCAGTCAAGGGCACGTACCTGGGTTGCAGGTTCAATCCCTGGCCAGGATCATGTGGGAGGCAACCAATCAATGTATCTCTCTCACATCGATGTCTCTCTCTCCCTCCCTCCCTCCCTTCCTCTCTCCCCCTCCCCCCCTCCCTTCCACTCTGTCTAAAATTCGATGAAAAAATATCCTCGGGTGAGGATTGAAAATAATAAGAAGAAGAAGAATAAAATAAAAGGTATTAGCTGACTTTTATCAAGGGCATAGTAATGCATGCTCTGTTCTGAGCAGTTATATCTACTAACTGCTTTAATCTTCACAACAACCCTATAGGGCAAACATGATTGTCCCCATTTCGTAGAGAAACTGAAGCAAAGGGGTTAAGTAATTTGCTCGAAGTTGTCACACAGCCAGCAAGGAGTGGAGCAAGAAATTGAACTCAGGAGAAAGAATTTTGTCTTCTTAGTATAAGATGATCTCTGGAAATGCCTCTCAGCACTATGATTTGATTCTCTGATTTTTAATAAGTCTCTGTTGTGTTGAGGAATGAGTATATGGCAAGTTAAAAAGCTAATATTGTGGAGTTTGGGAAACTATGATAACAAATAGATTAATAGGGTTTCCAACTTCTACCTGAGTGAAGGGTGGGGGGAGCAGAGATTTTGAGTATAAATGTGAGTAACTTAAGCTTTATAAAAACAATTTTAATAAAATGAGGAATTTAGTTAGTGGGATAAATTGGCAATGGTTATTACCCAAATGTATAGTAGAGAAAAATGGCCACACTCTAAAGGATTAAGACAGCTGGCTCAGGTGACATGCATACTTTTATGCGAAAATAATCATAAAAGTTTTAAAACGTGAATGATTGATAAACTGTATAACTTGATTGTGAACAAAAATAGAAGCCTAGAGATTGTAGCCAGCCTAAGGGGGGGTAAAAAAAAACAACAACAACAACAAAAAAAAAAACACTGCGGGGAGAAGATGAAGGCACCTCTATGCACCAAAGAAAAAGTGAAAATACAACAATCAAATCACAGACAAAGAATAAGGTTTTGGTGTGTTTAACATAGTAGCGAGTTGAAATATAAGAAAGAGTCAATGAAGCCATTATTTTGGTAGGTGAAGTTAGCAACGGTTGGCTCCTGTTAAGGAAATGGTGGAAGACCTGAATAGATTCATTCAGAAATGGAACAAGGCAGGGAACGCAGCCTCATACATGACCTCTAAAAGCAGTATTTGTTCTGCTGATTGACTTGTGCATTGGCTGAAATTATTTTAATTTTGGATATTTTCTTATAATCTTCCTTTTCTTCCTAATGTCTGACTCCCAAGTGTTTTCCCCCTTATATTCTTCGCTTATATTCATTTATATCAGCCACAAGTTGGAGCTCTCACTGGAAGTTTTCTGAGAATGTGTATTCAGAAGGGGACAGAAATGGAGTATGGGACTTATTCCTTAATATTACAGAATCCCTCCTCCTTTTTCAGACTTACATCTTTACAAAACAGAGTTAAAGTAGATTTCAATGAGATGGTTTGTTTTCTATTATATTCTTACTAGAAATAATCTTTAGGTTTCAATGAAATCCTTTCTTAAACTTTTTAAAAACATAAAAGATGCCAATGTTGTAAATATTTTCATATTTCACATAGAAGCCAATGCTTACTGATATCAAAAAAAAAGATGTCAAAAAAAATGCATACAGTAAAACTGTGTATTGTATAGGCATAATCTTTTAAAGAATTTACTGCATATCAAACGATTAGAAAATGTAATTTTTTAAAAATTTACTCATAAATGTTAGTATATTATGGTTCTCCAGAGAACCCGAACTGATAGGATACATAGATATATGGAAAGATTTATTATGAGGGATTGGCTCACAAGATTCAGAGGCTGAGAAAGCCCATGCTCTGCTGTCTGCAAGCTGGAGGCCAGGAAAGCCAGGGGAGTGGTTCCATCGAAACCCCAAGGCCTGAGAACCAAGGTACCAATTGTATAAGTCCAGTCGGAGTCCAAACGACTGAGAACCAGGAGCTCTGATGTCCAAGAGCAGTAGAAGATGGATGTCCTAGAGCAGCAAGAGGACATTTGAAGGGCAGAAGAAACCTAAGAGAGCACATTTAAAGTTAATGGATTGTTTTCAGAGTACAACTCTTTCACCTCCTTGGTTACATTTGTTCCTAGGTGTTTTATTCTTTTTGATGCAATTTCATTTCTTTCTTTTTCTTTTTAAACTTATCTTTATTGTTGAATGTATTACAGATGTTCCCCTCTTTTTCCCCCATTGACCCCCCTCCTCCCTGCTCCCATCCCCCTCCTGCCTTCCCCACTCTATTGTCTGTATCCATTGGTTATGCATAAATGCAAATAAGTTCTTTGATTTATCTCTTCCCACCCTTCCTCCCCCCTTCCCTTTGAGGTTCATCAGTCCAACAACCAATTTATACTTCTTAATTCCTTCACCTTTTCCACCCATCCCCCCCAGCACCCTCCCAGCTGGCAACCAACAAAAAGTTCTGTGTATCTATGAGTTTGTTTCTGTCCTGCTTGCTCATTTTGTTTGTAGATTCAATTGTTGATAGAGATGTATTTATTGCCATTTTATTGTTCATTTTTTTTAATCTTCTTCAAGAAGACCCTCAACATTTCATATAATACTGGTTTGGTAGTGATAAACTTCTTTAGCTTTTTCTTGCCTGAGAAACTCTTTATATGTCCATTAATTCTAAATGATAGCTTTGCAGGATAGAGTAATCTTGGTTGTAGGTTGTTGCTTTTCATCACTTTGAATATTTCTTGCCACTCCTTTCTGGCCTGCAAAGTTTCTTTAAAGAAATCAGCTGACGGTCTTATGGGAGCTCCCTTGTAGGTAACTAATTGCTTTTCTCTTGCTGCATTTAAGATTTTCTCTTTGTATTTAACCTTTTGCATTCAGATGATAATGTGTCTTGGTATGGACCTCTTTGGGTTCATCTTGTTTGGGACTCTGTGCTTCCTGGACTTGTATGTCTGTTTCCTTCACCAAGTTAGGGAAGTTTTCTGTCATTATTTTTTCAAATAGGTTTTCAATTTCTTGCTCTCTCTCTTCTCATTCTGGCACTCCCATGATGTGAATGTTAGTACACTTGAAGTTATCCCAAAGGCTCCTTACACTATCTCCATTTTTGTGGATTCTTTGTTCTGACTGGGTGTTTTTTGCTTCTTTATATTCCAAATCGATGGTTTGTTTCTTAGCTTCACCTACCGTACTATTGATTCCCTGTAAATTATTCTTTATTTCAATTAGTGTATCCTTCATTTCTGACTGGTCCTTTTTTATGCTCTTGAGATTTTCACTAAGTTCCTTGACATTCTGACTAAGTTCCTTGAAATTCTCACTAAGTTCATTGAGCATCCTTATAACCAGTGTTTTGAACTCTGCATCTGTTAGATTGCTTATCTCTGTTTCATTTAGTTCCTTTCCTGGAGTTTTGTTCTGTTATTTCATTTGAGACATGTTTGTCTCCTCATTTTGGCTGCTCCCTGTATTTGTTTCTATGTATTAGAGTTGCTATGTCTCTAGGCTTCCTAGGGTGGCCTATTATAGTAGGTGTCCTATAGGGTCCAGTGGCACAGCCTCCCTGGTCACACCAGTTGGGCCCTCGAGGTGCACCCCTCGTGTAGATTGTCCACCCTTCTGTTGTAATTGAGTCTTGATTGCTGTTGCCATGTCCATGGGAGGAATTTACTCAGGCTGATCCACTGCAAGGACTGGCTGTGCCCACTGACCTCTGACTACCTTGGAGGATCAGCTGTGCAGGGGCCACCATACAGAGCAAGACTTACTTCAGCAGGGCTCTGGTACCCACTGAATCCACTCCTTGAGTGTGTCACCTTGTGGAGGTGGTTGAGTGGTGGTGCTTTGATGTGGTCTGAAGCTGTCCACTGAGTGTGCTGGCTCTGGGGCAAGGTCAACCACTGCCTGTGTTCTACCTGAGACCACCAGGCATAAGCTACAAAGCAATCTACAGATGGCTGCTTCTTGTGCTGGGCTTGGAGGTGCCCAGGCAAAACCAAGCTGTGAAACCAAGGCTGGCTGCTTCTAGTGCCAGGCCTAGGGCCAGTTAGCTAGAGGTATGGGGCTCGCTGAGGCCAGGTGCTATTTGTTTGTGAGAATTTAGGAAAATCTGAAGCAGGAGCCAAGACAGGCCAATCCTATGGTAAAGACACTAGAAACAGCTTGGGTGGGCCTGAAAGTTGGGTGGAACAGAGCCTCGAGGAATCACCAGGGTGGGGCAAACACTGTGAGCCAGGTTGCTGGAGTCCCAGATATGGCGGCCATCTGCCGGCCCCATGGAGGAAGGGCTCACCAGAGGAACAAAGGCCTCCACCAGGCACATCTGTGTGGGAGAAAGCTGCCTCTCCAGCTTTTGCCCTGATGTCAAACAACTCAATTCTTCCCCATTTGTCTCTGGTGCCTTTCAAGCTGCCTCCCCCACACTGGAGCCTGGTGGGAGCGAGTCCAAGTGTGTGGGCCCTTTAAGAGGAACTGCCTGGGGCTCCAGAAGCCTCAGCCTCCCTCAGCCTCAGTTCCCGCTGGTTTTCCAGCCAGAAGTTATGGGGACTTCTCTTCCTGGCACTGGAACCCTGAGCTGGGCACCTGGTGTGGGACAAGGATTCCTCACTCCTCAGGGAGGACCTTCAAAGCCGAGGTGTCCCCCTGATTGTTATCCACCACACGTGGGTGTGGGACCAGCCTGTCCTCACCTCCGCCCCTCCTACCAGTCTCCATGTGGCTTTTTCTTTAATTTCGTAGTTGTAGGACTTCCATTCAGTTGGATTTCAGGCAGTTTTGAATGATGGTTGTTCTGTAGTTTAGTTGTAATTTTGATGTGGTTGTAGGAGGACGTGAGACCGCGTTTACCTACCTGCCATCTTGACCGGAAGTCTCTTGATGCAATTTTAAATGAGATTGTTTTCTTAATTTCTCTTTCTGTAACTTCATTACTAGTATTTAGAAATGCAACATATTCCTCCCTTATATTAATTTTGTGTTCTGCACCTTTGAATTCATTTACTAGTTCTAATACTTTTTGGTAGGTTTTAGGATTTTCTACATATAGTATAATGTCGTCTGGAAATAGTGACAGTTTTACTTCTATTTTTCCAATTTAGATGTCTTTTATTTCTTTTGCCTAATTTCTGTGGCTGGAACTTCCAATATTATGTTGAATAAAAAGTGGAGCAAATGGCCCTGGCTGGTTTGGCTCAGCGGTTAGAGTGTCGGCCTGCGGTCCAGAGAGACCCGGGTTCGGTTCCCGCTACGGGCACGTACCTTAGTTGCAATTTGTCTCCGGCCCTGGTTGGTGGTGCGGGAGACAGCCACTCGATGTGTCCCTCTTAGGACTGCTTTTGCTGCATCATAAAGATTTGGAACATTGTGTCTTCATTTTCATTTGTCTCAAGGTATTTTTCTCTTTGATTTATTTGTTGACCCACTGGTTGTTTAATAGCATGCTGTTTAGTTTCCACGTGTTTGTGGTTTTTTTTTTTTTGGGGAATTGATTTCTAGTTTCATATTTTTGTGGTCAGAAAATATGCTTGATATGATTTCATTCTTCTTAAATTTTTTGAGACTTTTTTTGTGACCTAATATGTGGTCTATCCTGTAAAATGTCCCATGTGCATTTGAAAATTATATATACTGTGCTGATTTGGGGGATGGGGTTCTGGAAATACCCATTAAACCATCTGATCTAATGAATCATTTAAAGTCACCATTTCCTTATTGACTTTCTGTCTGGATAATCTATCCATTGATGTAAGTGGAATATTATAGTCCCCTATTATTATTGTATTGCTGTCACTTTCTCTTTTTATGTCTTTTAATATTTGCTTTATATATTGAGGTGTTCCTATTTGGGTTGCATAAATATTTACAAATGTTATTAATATATCCTCTTGATGTGGATAAACAGATAATCTATGAGTTTGAAATGTAAGAGGAAATGAAGTAGATTAGTTCCACCTCTTTACATAAAGTGGAACAGTATAGAATCCTACAGATAATCTTAATTTTGGTTCATTTAACACCAGAATATTTCATAAAAATTGGAAGCCAGCAAAAGCAAAATTAATTAATGGAAACATGGATTGGCATACATCTGACAGCAAAAGGTAACTATTTATAGTTTCATTTAATATTTAGAAGATCATAGTCAGAGACAGACTTTCTTGGAAGTCATTCAGACATCTTCCTAGTGATACCCTGCATTTTTAAAGAAATTCTGATAGTCAGAGAGGGTCAGGCTGGGAAAGAGAAACAGAGAAGTTGAGGGAGGAGTAAGAAAAGTAGCAGACACCATTCTTTGTTTAAACCATTATATGTAAGGCCACCAGTTCCTCAGAGCCCCAGTGCTTATGGTCTTTTCTCCCCAAAAGATTGCTCCATGGTCTGGCATAATATGCTTTGGTGGAGGTTCACTTCAACAATAGCTTTTGAACCTTATACACAGTAAAAAGAAAGTTGTTATTTAACATAGCACAATTTTTTAAAAAACAGACATCTGATAAAACATTAAGAAATCAAACATTTAGTTTAGCATTTAGAGAAATGACTTAGCATGAGTTATGGATTTTGAAATAGTCCCCAAAGTATTTATGGCAAATCCCTTTACTGAAGATATTTAAAATTAGATTCAAAGAAAAACTTGAGTGAGAGAATACTGGAGCAAAAGCTCCCACACTAACAAATATGAAACAGATGAATTTTAGCTTTTTAAAATTTTAATATATACAACTGTTATTTTTTTGATTCATTAAAAAGTAGATTTGGTATTCTAAACTCTTGGCCACATATAACATAAAAATAACATAAAAATTAAATCAACAGGACTTAATAGTGGTTCCAGAGACCTACAGGCATATGACAGGACATTCAAGGCCAAAACTATAAACTCCGAATATTGCTTTTATCATTGACAGAAACAGAGGGATCTTGGGGAAGTTCTTCTTTAGAAAGTGATATACTTCCAGGCTCCCCACAACTCACTGGGGATTATGAACTGCAAGCACTGCAGCTGATTTTAATTGCCACGATGATGCATAGGGAGAGATGTGATATCTGGAGTAACTGACTTCTAAACAATGAGGGGCTTTAAAGATTAAAGTCAACACTTTAAATTGCACTCACAACTGAATAGGAAGCTAATGCTGACCATAAAATGCAGGTGTAATATTCTCCATATGTTTTGGACCCTGTAGCTGAAAGAGATCAAGCCTTCTGCATCACACACAATAAAAACCCAAGGACAGTGCATTATAACATTCTATTTTGAAGGTTAGAAACACAAAGATCACGATGGTAAATAACACAAACATATAGTGAAAGGTGTTCTTAGATGTAGGATGCCAGTCTAAGAATTCAGTGAACATCTGTGAGGCCTTCTTAGCCAAAGGCAAACAGATTGCTACAGCTAAGAGTACTTTGAGTACCTGAAATCTTGGCCTAGAAGTGAGTTGGTCCATAGCTCCTGATGTTACCTGATAACAGTAGAAATCTGGATACATCAATAACTGGCTAGACCTTTTCAGGTATGAGAAATAATGCCTCAGATATACACTTGAATAAGAGTTCACTGAACACTGTAAGATTAAATTATATCCCTGGTTGGTGTGGCCCAGTGGTTAGAGTGCACCAAAGGGTCGTGGGTTCGATTCCTGGTCAAGGGTGCATACCTGGGTTGCCGATTCATCCCCCGCCCTGGTCGGGGCATGTGCGGGAGGACACCAATCAATGCGTCTCTCTCACATCTGTTTCTCTCTCTCACCCTTCACTCTCTCCCTTCTTCTCTCTGTAAAAATCAATGGGAAAAAATAACCTCGGGTGAGGATTAAAAGTAAATGATTAAAGTATAAATTTGTAAAAAAGTTACTCAGTAATCATAATATCTTAAAGAAACATCCCTAAAAGTAGGCAATCCTTGGTGAGCTAAACAATATTAAATGCAAAATCTTACTGGAAAAGTGAAATTGAACACACCAGGAATAAGCCTGCCAGCGTGAAAGAAAATTCTCCAAGTAGTATAGTTTTGTTTTAGCCACTGACATATGGGAAAATTTATGTAGTAAAGTATATGCTTATAAAGTTTCAACTTATATTTAGTGAGGGAAACAATTTATTATACCAAAAAAGCATAAATGTATGACAGATGGTAATGCTTTTTTTTTCTATTCTTGGCAGGGTCCTTTTTTAGCTGAATGGCTCTCGCTTCTTAAAACTATGAATATTGTCATTCACACCTATTTTCTGAAATTAAACAGACCAATTCTATGATAAAGCCCCCTATAAATTTGGTTACTGTATAATGTCTTCCCATTTTGTGTCATAAATTATCAAGAGTACCACTTTCCCTAGAATAATGAAAAAAGCCAAAACTAGGCAAAAAGCATTCTGTAATAAAACCCTTATTTTAAATTATCTAAATCAGCCATGGCTGGTGGGGCTGGGTTAGTTTGAGCATTGTGCCATGCACCAAAGTGTCGTGGGTTCAATTCCCGGTCAGGGTACATAATGAAGTTGTGGGTTCAATCCCCAGTCGATCCCCAGTCAGGGAGTGTATGAGGTAACTGATCGATGTTTCTCTTTCACATCAATGTTTCTCTCTCTCCCTTCCTGTCTCTCTAAAATGAACAAAAAACATATCCTCATGTGAGGATTTAAAAAAGGTTATCTAAATCAATTTTCAAAAACCTTCTATGTTTAAATTTATTCTGGTAGTAACTTACAAAGGAAAGTATAAAAGATTATACTGGAAATATACTCTTCCACCCTGAAATCTTTATTTTTGGCTTTTAAAATGTTCTAGTCCTTTAAATCATTTGCTAAATTATAATTTATGTATATAGATATCTAGGCAGTGGATCTTGTTGGTTCATCTGGAAAATGGGCAAACATTTTCATAAGTGTGTGTGACATAAGCAGACTAGTTTATTGTAATACTTTAATATGCAAACCACTTCTTCAAATAAGCAACTTATTTACTTGATAAAGAAGTTAAAGAAAGTACTGTATAAGCAGATGGAAGGCCAGGTAAAGGGTGCGATCGGATGGGTAGTATTGGATGCCATCTCCCCAAAGATAGGGATTAGATCTGTGTGCTTCTCATAATAGGAGTCAGCACTGAGTCCCGCCTACTTGAAAGTGACAGGGTTGTTTTCTGAGATTAAGCTGGTTCTCAAATGAAAATTATCAAAAATTTTAGGTCATTGGGGGTAACTGCAAATCCCAGTATTTCAGCAGCTTAAGAAAATAGAAGTGTATTTCTCATCCAATAAACAGTCCCAAGCAAATGCCTTTGGTGAGGAAAGCAGGATGATGCTCAGGGGGAAGGGTTCTCTGTGACACGGTGGTTCAAGGTTTTCAATGTCACCCCAATATCTGGGCAGATGGAGGAGGAGCATGAACAATGCTTGGGAGATGTTTTTATAAGCTTGGTTGTGGTGATATAGCATTCTGCTTGTCCCACTGCCTAGAACGCAATCACATGTTCACATCTTAGAATGAGGAAGGTTGAAAAGTGTTGTCTGCCTCTCATAGTAGGAAGAAACAGAATCAAATGTTTATTGAACAACTAGTCAGTTTTTGCCACAATAAATGTCACAAACATTTTATTGCTACCAAAATTGGGGTTGGAGAGCTGTCACTTGTAAGATAGAATTAGTGGCACTTTCTCTACAATTTAAAATAACACTTAATTTTACTTTTTTCTCCTTATTCTATTTTTTCTTCTTTGCTTCTCTTTCTTATCTGCAACCTATTTTATTTTATTTTTTAAAATGTGTTTTATTGATTTTTTTAGAGAGAAAGGAAGGGAGAGGGAGAGAGAGATAGAAACATTGATGTTAGAGAGAAACATCAGTCGGCTGCCTCCTGAAAGCCTCCTACTGGGGACTGAACCCGCAGCTCAGGCATGTGCCCTGACCAGGATTCAAACCAGTGACCTCTTGGTGCATGGGATGATGCTCAGTCCACTGAGCCACACTGGCTGGACTGCAACCTATTTTATTCATCATTTGCTAGCGATTTGGGCAAACTGACTATACATAACATGTTTATTTTGAAATATGCATTCCTATTCAAGAAGAAAATTAGTAACATAGTATGACATACATAAACATCTAGTTAAATTGTTTTAATAAAACTGGAAGGCCAACAAGTTTTTTTTACTTTTTTTATTAATTTATTTTTGTTACAGATGTTTCTCCTTTTTCCCTGCAGACACCCTCCTCCCTATCCTGCCCCCCCCACCAAGCTTTGTTGTCTATGTCCATTGGTTACACATACACGCATATAAGTTCTTTGGTTTATCTCATCCCTCCCCCAGGCCAACAATTTTTTTACTGCTTTTCTAATAAAAATGCAGGACTTCTTCCCCAAAGAGTCTAAACCTATGAGAATAATTATGATCCAAATTCAGAATGATGTAATCATTTTGGTCTGTAAGAGATTAATCTTTATGTTCAAGCCATAATCCAAAGGTAATTTTCATCTGATAAAGAAAAGCTTAGTGAAGAAGAAAATTATGGAGAAAATTCTATGATAGTGAATTAGTGGCAGTCCAGGTGGTTGCCATGGAGACGCTCAGGAAAACCTCTTTCTGGCATCATCCCTCTGGCATCATCATGCATCAGAAATTTTACTCTCAAATTTGTCTCATTGCAATAAAAAATAAAGCAAGTCGCCCCAAAAGGGGGCACCTGTTATTTTGCAAGGCCTAAAACAGTGGTAGGTGGTAGTGAGAGGTTAACCACACTGGATTTGGGACTCAGATAACTGCGTTCTAATCCTGGTGCCATCATCCCCTGTGGGGCTGGAAATGAATGAGGTTGTTAGAATTAAACAATATAACTGTCTTGTGCAGGATATATAACAAGTGGTCAAGAAATGAGCTGTTCTTATTAACATTATTATTGTTACTATCATTATTTGGGGGACTCTGTCTCACCAGGGTATTTTAGATATTTGGACGTGCCTGATGGGAAAAGAGAAAAGAAAGACCCTGCTTACCAGTACAGGACAGTTTTAAAAACTGGGTCTCATTAGGCAGAGAAGATTTAGACACTAGTCTCCTCTACGATTATAGAAAGGATCTCGTAGAGGACTGGCCTGTGTAGCAAGGCCCTGGGAGGCAGAACCAGGACTGACACAGGGGCCGGCTGGGGTGGCTTCGCAGAAGGAAGCATGTGGGCAGAGGCGGCTGGGGTGGCTTCGCAGAAGGAAGCATGTGGGCAGAGGAGAAAGCAAAGGGCATGGGTCGCCCCTGAGGGCTCAGTTCTCCTTCTAAGTTACCCAGATGGAAGAAATCTTGGTAAAGTTGTAGACAGGATTCCAGGGGTGTTGAGTTTCTAGACAATGTCTCGGACCAGAAAGAGCTCCAAGAAGATGCAGGGGGTCCAAGTGGGTCAAAAAAGCAGCCTGATCAGCCCTTATCCTCTTCTCCACTGGCCCAGGTCTCGGGCTGCGAAACCCTGAGATTTAACCCGAGGCGCTGGGATTTCCACCTCGGAGCTGCCGGAGCTGGGAAACTCGGTTGCTATGGCCACGAAAGCGGTTGACCAGAGGTTCTGAACCGGTTTGGGGAGGGGAGCCGCGGTCGTTAGGAAACTGGCAGTTAAGGAACCGGCTGTGGTTTGGTTACCAGGGCAGCAGGGACGCTTGGTCCCGGCCAGATCCTAATTTAGAGGCCAGTGCTCCTCTGTCCTTCCCATGGCACCCAAGAAAGAGAAAGGTGGGGCTGCCAGCACCAACTCGAAGGCGTGGGAACCGTCGCTCATCGCTGCGCACTTCAATCAGGTGAGTCGGGGCGCAAGTGCCCCCTGCCCCGCAGCGCCCACCCAGTCAGCCTCTCCGCCCCGCCAGGCTCCTGGACTTCCAGACGCCACCGCTGCCCCTCAAAGGCTGCCCCCGGCACCTGTCCCCCAGGCCGGCTCCTTCAGCTCGCGTGACCCGGACTCCCACCCGCAGGAGTGCTTGACTGGAAACAGAAAGGGGGCGCCAGGGGAGTGCGTGCGATTTCAAAGGGTGCCTGGTGGGGAGCGGAGGGGGTGTTGCTGGCGCTTCGGGATCCTTCAGTTTAGTCGTCTGATGGCGCTCCGCAGTTGTCCTGGAGTTATCTTTATGAACTTTTCACTTCCTCCTGCGATCTGGAGAACATACACCCCGTCAAAGCACCTGTAGCCTGGCCTGTAGTAAGGTGTTAGTAAGTGCAGGGTAAAAACAGACTTGGAGTGCCCAACATAAAGCATCCAGCGCCAGTGAGCCTTCTGTGCATAGAAAGCGGTGACTTATGTAATGCCCTGATGCCACGATATCCAAGATTTGAGGTGTTTTGAAGGTACTGTAGGAGATCAGGGTGATGAGGAATTGGCTGCTAGATCATAGGATGCCACGGAGGCAGCAGGCAATCTATAACCACCTGCCACTACCTGCAAATTCCACTGCGTCCCAGATCTCCCGAGCTCCCCACCCACACCCACAGCCTCCAGCGTGTTGGATAGCTCTTGTCGCCTGCCGCTGGAAATCCACTTCAACACTAAGTTGTTTCTAAGTCCAAGATAACATCTGAAAGGAGGAAAGTTGATTTGGGAGATTCCAGCCTGCCATTCCAACATATTTTTTCCAACTGGAAAAATTTTTTTTTTTAAATTTTGCATTGTGCATACAGTGCACTAATGAGTTAGTACTTAAAGGAAAAATGTATCTCAAGACTTATGGTGGCTCTTATGAGAAATATCTACCTATTTGTCCTTATTTTCCACTATAATTGTTTTTTTCTCTATAATAGTAATTCTGTCTGATAGGTAATTCTACCTGATGAAGATTTCATGAAAGTAGTTAAGATACTGATGCTGACATGACATCATGTAATTTTTTGTTATTTCTGTAACTTTAGGAATGAAGGGTGTCAACTCAGTAATCCCCCTTTATAGTCTCAAATTCCCAAAGATGTTTTCCAAAATACTCTGTAAAAGCACCCTCTCTTTTGCTTTGATAAGTCAGCACTACGCAGAATAATTTCCCCCCATTTTTCTTTGGGACCGTACAGGCCGAGTTTGGGCTTAGAGGGAACATTTCTGCTTGAGTTATAAACTGCTGGACACCGGGCGTGATGGAGGTGCTGACGCTGCATTCGCTTCAGTGTTGCAAATATGAAACTATAATTTTCCTAGTTGAATGGAAAACCTAAAGGCACTATTTTTCCTTATGGCTTGAAAACCTGAAATAATATTCAGCTTTCTTGCTCCTGCTCAAACAATATAATTTCAATAAATCTTATATATTAATAGAAAGAATTTGGACTCAAAGTAGTATGCAGTTTCAACTACAAAGAGTGAACTTCTTCAGTCTGTTGGAAATACAGGTTGTTGTTTTTTATTACAGGAGGATGACAACTGCCCTCCACCTCAGCTCATATTTTTCTCATCTGGGTTTCATGTCTGACCCAAGAGGAAAATTCCCAGATTAACCCAGCAGGCCAGTGCCCAGAGGCATGCCCTAACCACCAATGTAATAGACTGAACTGGGGTCAAAGATGATTGTAGATGTGTGAATTCCTTACCCAGAAGGCTTAGTGAAGTGTTTTACACGTAGTGGGTGCTCAAAAAAAAAGTTATTGTTTCAGTTCCCAGGGACTTGCTATTGGTGTGTAAATTTGTGCTCCGGTATGTGTGGTTGAGTATGTGTGTGCTACCGAGTATGTGTTGTATGTGTGTGTTGGGGGTAGAAGAAGGAGGTCCTACCTCCCAGTCTTCCATAAGCCAGATTTTTAGAATTAACTGCTTGAATAATTCAAATCAATAGTCATTTTGAACTCGTGTTCACATCGAGTTGCGCTAGACTTTAAAGAGAATCGACAAGTTCACAATTTGGTTGTAGGGAATTTACCTTGTATCGCTATTTTGGGCCTTCCTTTCAGGCTGGAATAATTGTCAAATTTTTAGTACGTGTTAATTGGTTCTAAAACCTAAAATGATAGCAAATAATACAAGGCAGTCTATTACTAAGCACTAAATGGTTAGATAGAGACTAGAGGTTAGGGAGATGAATGTGGGCTGGGATAGTTGGGAAGTGCTTAGGAAAATACTTGCCTTTAGCTGGGCCCTAAAGAATGGGCAGAATTTGAGCAGGTGGAATGAAAGGGATGATTATTTTAGGTAAGGAGGCTAATATGTGCCTTAAATGAATCTGGCACATTTAAATTGAGAGAAAAACGTAGGTTGGACTGCTGCTGGGTGTACTTTGCTCCTAAATTAATTCTGCCAATGAAATAGTCATATACTAACTTTGCTATGCATGTACCAAAACATCGAGCTTATTAATGTATGTGAAATGTCACACCTCCGGTTAGATAAAAAGAAAATATTTAGGTACTTTGGCAATACGATTGTCAAAATACATCTTAGTGTGGGTTTGTATGTGACATGAACATTATATTTATGACCTCCAGCAGCATTAGGAAGTTAAAGATGCTTAGGTATCATATAAATTAAAATCTTTTAAAGCAACTTGCAAGGTATCCTCTATTGACCACAGTGAGAGGAAGAGGTGTTAACCCACGCACTCAGTGGCAGAGGTGCCATCTGGAGACATTTTGATCCAAGATTTTTTTTTATTGCGGTAAAATATACATAATAATATTTACCATTTAAAATCTTTTTAAGTGTACCATTCACTGGCATTGAGTACATTCACACTGCCGTGCACCATCACAACCATTCATCTCCAGAACTCTTTCATCTACCCCGACTAAAACTATACCTGTTAAATAATTCCCCATACCTCGCTTCCTGCAGCCCCTGGCAACCGCATTCTACTCTCTGTCTGTGTGAATTTGACTCCTCTAGGGACTTCATGTAAATGTAGTCATACAGTGTTTGTTTTCTTGTGACTGGTGTATTTCACTCAGCATAATGTCCAGAAGGTGTAGTCATGTTGTGGCATGTATTAGAATGTTTTTTAAGGTGGAATAATATTTCATTTTATGTATAGACCACAATTTATTTATTCATTAATCACCCATCGATGGATACTTGGATTGCTTCCAGCTCTCGGTTATTGTGCTTTTCTGATGCTTCCATGGGGAACAGAGGGCCTGGAGCTTCCCAGCCTGCCCCCTTTCTCCAGCAGGATTCACAAAGCATGCTGCTCGGAGCAGGAGTTTGCGTTCCTGCTTTCAGTGTGATGAGTATTTATCCAGAAGTGAAAGTGCTGGATCCTATGTTAATTCTATGTTTGATTTTTTGAGGAACTGCCATACCATTTTCTACAGTGACTTTACCATTTTATATTTCCACCAGCAATGCACAAGGGATCCAATTTCTCCATAGCCTTACCAACATTTTTAATATTCTGGATTTTTTTTATATATTCTATCTATGTATAGCAGCCATCCTAACGGGTGTGAAGTGGTATTTAATTGTGGTTTTGATTTGCATTCCCTAATTATTATGGATAAGCATCTTTTTATGTATTTCTTTGCCACTGGTATATCTTCTTTAGCCCTTTATTAAATAAAAACATTTTGGTTTTTATTGTTGAATATAGGAGTTCTATAAATATTCTGGATATTGCAAATGTTTTCTCCTATTCCATGGGTTACCTTTTTATTCCATTGACAGTCCTTCGATGTATAAAATTTTTAATTTTGATTAAGTTTAATTTATCTAATTTTGTTGTTGTTGTTGTCTGTGCATTTGGTATCGTATTCAAGAAATCATTGCCAAACCCAGTGTCATGAAGCTTTTCTCTTATGTTTTCTTCTAAGAGTTTTATAGTTTTATGCCTTGCATTTAGATCTTTGGCCCATTGTCAGTAAATTTTTGTATACAGTTTGAGGTAATGGTTCAACTGTCCTTTCTCCATTGAGTGGAAAAAGAGTGGAGCAAGCGAGATTAAAAGTATTGCACATTTTCCTACCATATCAAATGAGGCATCCTCTTGACTGGGGATTTGCTCAGTTGCTTAGATGGTTGACTGCTTCCTGTAAAGTTATTTTAGTCAGTCTCTAGTTGTTTTTCTAATATTTCTATTGAGGACAGAGGCCCCAGAGTTTCCTAGTCTTCCGTCTTGCTGATGTCCAAGAGATTTTATAATCCTGGTTTTTACATTTCTTTCAAGCCTATTATATGGCAGGTAATGCTGGGAAAGCGGAGATTAGTAGAAGCTTTGTTCATGACAATTTAAAATTATTTTCCAGAATTATTCAAACAGCATAGCTATTCCCTCTAGGAGCTTAGAGATTGTCCAAGGTCTGTCTCTAACATCACACGGCTTCCAAATAACTGACCTATGCCCTGGCCAGGTGACTCGGTTGGAGCATCACCCGTACACCACAAAGTTGCAGATTCTATTCCCCAGCTGGGGCACATACAGGAGGCAACCGATAAATGTTTCTTTAACATGGATGTTTCTCTCTCTTACTCTCCCTTCCTCTCTATTTAAAATCAATAAAACATATCCTCGGATAAGGATCAGAAATAAATAAATAAAAAATAACTGAGCTATATGTTTCCATTGGAGTTCTGTGTTATGGTCAGAACTTAAGTGTCATCATAGGGAAGGAGGACCTCACAATATTATCTGTGTTAATGGACAGCCTGGTGACAGCATAGAGGAGTATTCAGAAGCTAGCTACAAATCCTTCTGTTTTTCCTTTAAGTTATTGTTGACTTTTGTCTCCAAATGTCTTCTTCAGAATTCCACGTTTTCCAAAAAGTTTGTTTGGGTTGATTTAGATATAATGCAGGTTGAGTTTGGTTCAGAATTTTGCTAATTTTAATCATTAAATACTTGAATATTTTCAGATTATCTGAGAATGGTTATTTCCTTTCATTTGTTCTTAGTTTAAGGTCTTATTTTCATATATACCAAAAAGGCAGCCATAACTTGTGAGACCAACCATTGGCATAGCAATTATTCCATTTCTTTACTGTGACCCATCACAGAAAACATTAAAAATAAACAGAAAAATAAAGTTTATGACAATCCCCACACCCCTTAACTTCACCAGTCTCACTATTCCAGTGCACGAATTTCATCTTACGATGAAGATGCCAGGTCCCTAATCCCCTAGACACTCTTTACTTCTTGATTAAGTCTTCAATTCTTCTTTAACATAAATCTCTACATATTTTTAAATATTGAGAAAGTCTGTTATAATATGTTGATGTCCTTCGTGAGACTCATTAAGTCTTTCTTCCAGCTTCTTTATTTTCATTATCAATGTGTTTCCTCTTTTCAAAAAAAGTAATAATACTTTCATCAAAGACACAAACTAATACTATACATAGTAGTGCTTTCCTTCACAATACTCAGTGGTGGAGATTCCCAGGGCATCTGGGCTAACCTGCCCCTTTTATAAAACGGAGAATCCAAATATTTCAAGGTCTGCTCCAAAGACGTGTAGCAATTTAGCACATGAGGGACCAGATCGTAGATTTTCTCACTAGTCCTTCCTTCCTCCTTAGCAGAACTATTAAGTTATGATATGGCAATTAGAGCATTTTATATAAACCTTGCAATGAAACAACATTTTACATATTTGATCTTATGTCAATCCCCAAAACAATGTGATGAGGTAGGTATTAATAGAGTAGAACAAGTTATTTAAGGAATATCTATTGAAAACTTATTTGATTAGTACTTAGATTTGAGATCAAAGTGTTGCTTACAACCAATAAATAAATATGGAAAGTGTACTTCTTTTACCTGAAACTAGACTTTATCCTTATATTTGTCATCCTCTGACTCTCGTAGACAACATTTAGGAGAGAGACAGGCTGTACCATTTTCTTTTTTTTTTTTTAATTTTTTTTCTTTATTAATATTTAGACAGAGAGGAAGGGAGAGGAAGAGAGAGATAGAAACATCGATGAGAGAGAACTTCGATTGGCAGCCTCCTGCATGCCCCCAACCAGGGATTGGGCCCACAACCTGGGCATGTGCCCTGACTGGGAATTGAACTGGCGACCTTTTGGTGCATGGGTCGATGCTCGACCACTGAGCTGCACCAGCCGGGCATGTACCATTTTCTTTTTATATTCAACCTTTTGGCTTCTTTCTGAGATTATTTAAGCAGGAAAAATAGAAATATGAATATTTTGATTAGGAAAAATTTATTTTCCTCTCTCCAAAAATAGTTCAGAAAAGTGACTTCTTCTGCTACCTGGAAGTAGGCTGCATTTTCTGGTGATGTCAGCCAAAACTTGGCTCATAAAAATCTTAGACCACCTCCGCCTTTCAGCTTTCCAGATGTCAGTGACACTATAATTCCCAGTCACTGAGTTTATCTGTGAGTCAAAGGTCATCTATGTTCAGTCTGCCTCTAAGTCCTCTTGATTTTTCCTTTATCATGTTCTCCCTTCAATCTCTTCTCTGTTCCCATTCTACCCCAAGCCTTCATTTTTTTGTTCTTATTGTTAATCCTCAGCCAAGGATATTTTTTCCATTGATTTTTAGAGAGAGTGGAAGGGAAGGAGAGGGAGAGAGAGAGAGAGAAACATCAATGTGAGAGAGACACATCGCTCCCGCACACACCCTGACAGGGGCTGGGGACCCAACCTGCAACCTAGGTATGTGCCCTCGACTGGGAATCAAACCCACAACCCTTCAGTCTGCAAGCTGACACTCTAACCACTGAGCAACGCTGACCAGGTCCAAGCCTTCATTTTTTGATCCCTGACATTTTACATGGTTCCCGTGCCTATACTCACTATAGAATAATCTGTTCCTGTGTATCAAACCAATGACCAACTTATCTTTCTTAAGCACTGCTCACACCATGCTCACTCCCAGCTCACAAACTAACAATGACCATCTGTAGTCTCAAACTCTAATCATCTTGGTTTATTCATCTTCTTTTATCTGGCCCCATCTAAGCATCAAATTGAATTGCTACAGGCAACAGTCTCCTCACTGCAGCACAGACACATGAAGGAGGCAATGAACTGCTAGAGCAGTGGTTCTCCCTTCCTAATGCCGCGACCCTTTAATACAGTTCCTCATGTTGCATGTGGGCGTATCTGCATGTGGGCGTATCTGCATGTGGGCGGACCGCCTGGAGACGGATAGAGGAGTGGTGTCTCGGTTCCTAAGACCATCAGAAATATGTTTTCTGATGGCCTTAGGCGACCCCTATGAAAGGGTCATTCGACCCCCAAAGGGGTCACGACTCACAGGTTGAGAACCGCTGTAGAAAGTCTAGCGCTGGGAACTGGCAGACCTAGATACTAGACTCTGATTCTGAAATGAATAATGGGTGACCTAGAGCAAAGTTCTTACCTTCTCTGGGCCTTATTTTCCTTCTGTCAGATGGAGATAATAGTATCCACCTCGAAGGCTTGCTATGAAGATTCAAAGCACGTCACAGCAGATACATAGGATGACTGTGACAGTGCCCTGAAAAGAACTATGCAGATACATTTCACTTCTCAGAGACATTTCATCTGCCACCCAAGAGGCATTCAGTGAAAATTCTTTAAAATACTTAGTGGTTTCTCCTTCTATGTCAGTTGAGGAATAATATGTTTGTTATTAAATGTAGCTTAGTGACAATAGCTGAGTTGTGCACACTTGAAATAGAGTTTCCTTAGAGTTCTTGAACAAAGCTTGTAATTTTTATAAAGGTTTGGAAATTGGATAAGGATTCAAGATAGGTATTGCTGAAATGTTAATATCCCAAACCTTTTAAATATATAAAGTTATAAAGCATATAGATACTAGGATGATGATCAATTGAATTTAAGTAGGTTTTTATGGGGGAAAATGTTCAATTGAATGGAAGTGCTTGAACCATTATAAATGTAGTTTATCAAAAAGGGAAACACATTTTATTGGTCAGAACCCTTGAACAATTTTGAGAGGCAGTGAAGGATTTTTCAGCTTTTTTGATCTTAAACAGTAAGCTATTTCTCATGTTAATGTGTATTTAAGACTTACTGGAAATACTTATAATACGAGCTGAAGACTGATGTCTGGCAGCAAGCGTATTTCTGAAATTGGGTTGGTTTTTATTACTGTGTTTTCTGAAATATGCTTTCATTGATATTTACAAAACAAATTGCCAGTTCACACAAAGATTGTTTTAATAAAAGCCAATGAAAACAACTGAGTTGCTAGGAAGAATGTTAAGAGGGAAATGGACTTTTCATAACCTCACATTATAATTTCTCTTTTTGGACAAAAGTGTATTATTTGAATGAGTTTGGAACCAAATGGTATTAGTATGTCAAAATATCTACCTAGATGTTATATGTGATCATTTTTATTGAAAATTAAAAACATTAAATATAAGTAAAATGTAAGTGTTGCCAATATAAGTTTGGCAACATCCGAGGAAAATGTTAGGTAAGAAAGGGTGAATGTTAACCATGTTTCAGCTCTAGCTATAGAAACCATCATTGGCTCCCAGTTACCCAAAAGACAAAATCCGAGATGTTCTGTCTGGCATTCATGGCCCTGCCTGATCTGGCCTTTTTCTGTACATCCATCTTTATCTCCCTTTATTCCAATTGGATGGTCTCTGTGGTGTCCCCAAACACACATTGACTAGACCCACACAGTTTCTTGGACTGAAGATCTCCCAGCCTCCGCCTGACTCCTCATTAAAATCTTCCCCTATATCTTCCAAAAAGGAGTTCAACTCACACTATTCTGGCCCTCACTGACTTGTCTCCTTCCTAAACTACTCAGTGATTGTTATCTTTAACACTATCTTTGTTTGAGCCGTGGTTTAACAATTTCAGTGCTATCTACTCTATCTCTGCAGATTCCTGGAGGGTAGCAAAAGGTTAATATTCTTTCCCTCCTGGTCACAGCACCTAACAGTGAAAATCACATAGTGGCCTGCTGAATTAAAGTCACTGACTGTATTTTACTGTCTCAGCCTCCTGGCCTGTTTTCTCTCTTGAGTCCCAGAATTAGTCCCAACCCATTGGTCCTCGGAACTTAAATTGAAGAAAATCTCAAAGCCTTAGTTTTTGCATCCATACAACAGAAACAGTGGGCATACCTCTCTTACAGATATTTAAAAGATTGTTGAAAGGATTTAAAGGCATCTAATACACAGTAGCTCAGACTTCACACATCCATACCCAAACCCCGGATTTTCCCCTTCACACCTGCTCTTTACCAAGTCTTCACCTTCTCATTGAATGGTGACACCATTTACCCAGCAAGTCACAGGACCAAAAACATTGCATTCATTGTTGTCTCCTCCTCTTCTGCACCCCATAATCAATTTTTAGTAGATGCTACTATCGGTTCTATCTAAAAGTCTGTGTTCTTGGCACCACCCCTACTGCTACACCCTTGTCCAAGCCACCCTCATCTCCTGCCTAAGCTACAAGTAGTTCAAGAACTTCAGAACTGAAACTTTCTCCCATTCTCGCTGCCCTGGAGTCTTGTCACCCACAGCATCCAGAGTGGTTCTTTTAATGCACACACCATAGAGTAAAATCCAAATGCTCTACCATGGCCTTTAGGTCTTTTAAGACCCTGTGTGTGTGGGCCTCTGCCAACCACTCTGACTTCACCTCGTATCTCCCATGACTCCCTTTCACTCAGTTCTTTGTAACCACACTGGCCTTTTTGCTCATCTTCAAATCTACCAGAAAGCACGTGGCCACCTTAGAGCCTTTGCTCTGGCTGTGCCCTCGGCCCAGAATGACCCTTCCCCAGGTAGTCCCTCCCTCCCTCCCTTTAGGATTCTGTTCAAATATCTCCTTCCCTGACCACCCTATTTAAACTGCACCATCACCTGCTGTCCCCTTACCCTGATTTGGTTCCTGACCTTCTACTTTACATTTACCTCATTGTTGTCTGTTTCCCCCTACATGATGGAAGCTCCAGGAGGGCAGAAATTGATCTTGCTCACTGATATCGCCAGAACCTGATATAAAGAGAGGCTTGGATAACATTGCTGAAAGGAAGACTAGTAGGCACTCAATAGGAGGAGCTGTTTAGTAATTAGAATTACTAATTAGTATTATTACTGTATTTTTTGGAATGGTATGAAAATCAAATAAAGCGTATGAAAGAATGCAGGACACTAACCTGATGTAAAGATTTATAATAATAACTGTTACTCTTTTATATAGTTCCATATGGACGGTACACATATTCTTCAAACACAGTATGTTCAAAATGGTACTATCCTGTTCATTGAAGTTGGAAATCATCCTTGAACCTTCTCTGTTAATATCAAATTGGCCAGGGATTCCTATTACTTCTGCCACTCTATTTTAGTATCTTCTTTTCACTTCCCTTAATTCTAATACCAATAGCCTTCTAACCTCCCTTCTTTTTGCCTTCATCCAGGGGTGGGAAATAGTTAGGGGAAGACTGGGATTCAGTGCAGATAGCTGTGTGAAATAAGGTAGAGAGGGAAAGGAGCAAGGGATTGAACACCAGAGCAGGAAACATGGGAGAATTGAAGGGACAAAGTGGTAAAAGGAAAGGGGGTCATTTTCTCTAGTACAAAAGGGAAGGGATCAGAATCTCTTCTTCAGCCCAAGGAAAAGGAGCAGGTTCTTAAGACTGGTGAAGAACATAGTGGGATGAAAATGTGAAGGGGGAGGAAAGCTAAGCAAGAGAGCCTTGCTCTTCTGAGATGCAGGTGAAGCCACTGTGTAGACAGAAAGTGGATAAGTAGGAGACATAGACAAAGGACTCCTTCCACTGTTGTTCAAGTGCCTTCTGCCCATGAGACTTCTCCTAAGACACAGGGAGAGATGCAGTCTAGTCAGATGTCTATCACCCTACATAATGGCTATTCATACATCTCTTTTCTCCTACTAGACTGTGGATCTTTTGAGAGTAGAGACTTCTTTCCAATACTCTTTTAAATGCAGAAAAGCACAAAGGATAATATGATAAGCACATTTGTGCCATCATAAAAAAACTGAAAATTGCTATTTTTTTTAAATGAACACTCTAAAAAATTAAAGAACACTGTCCTTACCCCCATTCTGTGTCCCATTCATTTCTCTCCCTACCCAGAAGCAACACTGTCATGAATTTCATGCATATCCTCTCAGCCTATGTATCTGTTCATCTCTATCCACGAATTATACATAGTATTGTTTACTGTATGATGTCCAAAACTTACACAAATGGTTCCATGATTGCACTCATCAATTCTGCCATTTGCCTTTTTTCATTCAGACTTATGTTTTGAAGTCTAACATGGTGAGATATACAGATTTAGTTCATTTCCTTTAATTGCTCTTATCTTGTAATAACAGAAATGGATAGCTTTATAGCTATGAAATACTTTTACCTATAATCAGTTTTCACCTTTATTTATGTAGTCCTTCCCCAAGCTGATGCTGTTTAAGGATAGCGATTATGCCTGTGCATTCTATTTCTAAGCCCATTTCAGTGTTTGGAACATAGTCATTCGTCAGTCAATATTGCTTGAATGAATGGATGACTCTCTGCTGTGTTATTTTGCTAAGGTCCAGATTCTTGAGTGTTTTCCCAAGACCATGTGGTTGGAATCAAGAGTAATAGTCAGGTTTTCTGATACTAAATCCAGTGCTCTGTTCATTGCACCATTGAAAGAGCTATTGTAAGAACTGTATTAGGGAATCAATAGGAGAAGAATAATTATAATGAATTACTGCCCTGATGTAACCAATAAATAGACTCCACGTACCTGTGTAATTGGAAAAAATTAATAACCAGATCTAGGGTTTGAAATTTATCATAATCATTAACTTGGAATATTTTGTCACGTGGTTCTTACATGAGGTTCAGATTGCGAAGGAGATATGTGAATTATGAGGGTGCTGTATAGGATTGCAGGAGTGAAGGAGTGAGCAGGAGGCAGTTCCACTCAAATGGAACTGCTCTTGCTAAGGTCACTGGTAACCTTCTCATTGCTTTTGACGACACAACTCTCCTCCCCTGGCTACAGAGATACCTTCCCTCCCGGCTCTCCTCCATCTCATCTTCTTCCTGCCTCCTAAGAAACCCTTCCCTAAAACAGGAACAGTTCAGAGGAAATCTGAAGAAAATTTCCAACATTCCAGGAAAAACATCTCAGGAACTGCCTCATCGCCCACTGGCACTCCAATCTGCCCTCCTGCTAAGATTGATTGGTATAGATCAATACTGTTTACCCTTCACTTGTCAGTTTGGGGGTCTTATCCCAACTTCCTCACTCAGAGACAGGTCTCACTGCCTCTTGCCTTCTTGGAACAACTCCTGGGTCCTGAGCAGCTGGAAAAGTCAGGATCCTGCACAGAACCAGCTCTGGAGAGCATCGGGTCCCGACGCCCTTGATGGCCCGTCAGAGCAGCTGACAGTGGGCACCCTGAACAGGAAATGGTCTTTAAGGCACTTACTTTGAAGTAACTTTGCTTGCTTTCAAACTCCCTTAGTCATTTTTGTGGATCCTTTACCATCTGTTGCATCGTAGACCTTTAATCGTAGTAATTTAATAAATGCTTGTTGGGTTAAAGTGCTCCTCTTTTTGTTGAATTGAGACAAGGTACAGACTTCCTACACTTCTTGCTTTACCTGCACTCCCAGAGTTGTTCTGAGGCACCCCAGAGAGTGTCCGGATAGGCCCCACCATTCCCTACTAGCATAATCCAAACTCGGGCATCTGGAACATCTGACACTGCCCCAGGTTCATCCTTGGATATTCATTCTTTCCCACGTCCTATTTTGGAGACCACAGTTTTAGATCTAAAAATTAGAACCGGTTGTCAGACAAAGAATTTTTGTCCTGCTTCCAGGTATTAGAGAGAGGATAGGGGATGTCATTTGTTTACCAAAATATTGGCATTTCTTGGACATTTTATTGAATTTTGGGTAGAGTGCTTGTAATCAGGACAGTGTTACATACTTGTGGCTGTCAGAGTTTCCTTGCACATGCTGCACTAAGTCAAGATGGATGCGGAAATTAAACTCTACCAGTGGCCTTGTAGTAAACAGATAACTGAGGACGCTTGTGTTATTGCAAGAAAATGAGTTGTCCATGAGACATAATTAACAAAGCAGCCGCTGTAAGAGTGGGTGGCTCATTAGAAAGAATATTGGTTGGTTATTTTGTTTCCTCTGGGTAGGCCTAGTGCCAAGGCTGTACAGATTCATGGACTACACCCCAATGCTTAGTGGATAAATGACATTTAAATTAGAGAAGAAAGGAAGGTAGGGGGGAAAGGGCTACAATAGGGTAACTAATGAGATAATATTGAGTCTTGAAAATTTATCTTAATTTTAGTGTGGAAGATAGTAACTCAACACTTGAAGGGACTTGAGGAAGGCATAAGAGGGTCTCATGTCTGAGGAAGGAGTTGATGAAAGTTTGTAGCCTTTAATATCTGATGATGAAAAGAGAGCTTTTGGGCGAGTCCCTGATTCCAATTTTACATTTGTGGAGCAATTAGCAGGACTGCTCTTGGCTTTGCTTGATCTCCTCCTTTCGAAGAATGCCTCTGATATGTAATATTTGTTTGAAAACCCAAAGTAGCTTGTTTCCTTTTGAGGTTTGCCTTACTTTTTATGTTCTGAAGTTCGTTTTGGACCTCAGATTTTGCTCCGAGCAATAAAACTGGTTGGATTGTACTAACATAATGGAGCCCATAATTTTAGCCAACTCTTGGGGGTGGGGAGATAGTTAAGGTGTGGAGTGGTTTCTGTGGTTTCTCTGTGGAGTAGAATTCCCTACAAAGCTTTTCCATGTGGTGTTTTAATAGCTGTCTTAAAACTCTCTGATGCATGGAGCAAAACAGAATTAGGCTCATGTGCTGGCTTGGTGGGATGGGCCAAGGGCTGAAAAACGAAAGAAAAACAAACAGCCTGAGCTCAGAGGTTAACCTGTCCAAAGAAGATCCTTGGGATATATCCAAATTCAAAATTACAGAAGTAATCACCTCTTTTAACCCATTTTGCAGAATCTTCTAAAGGAAATTAGAATATTTTTGCATATATTTATATTTTACCTTTGCATGGAGCTTTCAATATACAACATGCATCTAGATGTATTTGTTCATCAGAGCCTTGCAACCGTCTTCGGAAGGTTGTATTATTAGATCCACTTCTATAAATGAGGAAACTGAGTCATAAAGGAGCTCCAAGGTCATCTGGCTAAGAAACTACAGAGGCAGAATTTTACTTCAGAGTTCTGCATCTTTACACCAGAACTTCAATAATTTTAATGAGTGATCATGTTTGATGTTTACGAAGACAAGGAAAACCAGCCAGGTAGGGTGTACTTGTGTGGTGGAGATGCTTCTAGACTGCCGAGTTCTCATCCACGAGCGTACGGCGTTGAAGTGTTGTCTAAGCATCCAAGGAATACACTCTTTCTTTAATTCAAGTGCTCAGTGATCCAGAGACATGGTTCCTTCCAAAGTTCTGAGTGTTGCTGATAAAATGCCACATACTTAGTTGGCATTCTCATACTAAACATGTGTAAAAACTCTCTTTAGTGTGTGGTTTTGGCTGCGAAGTTCAAGAAACATTTATTGAATGCTACTATACGCCAGGCACACGGGGAAGGTGGGAAGCTGTCTAGGTGGTATGACTGTAGGGGAGCCTTTTTCACTGGCCCAGCCCACCGCGTAAGACACCGTTAACAGAGCATTCCTATGAGTTGGTCCAGGCGTCACTGAGATTCCTTTTAGAAAACGCAGATAGCTTGGAGAGAAAAAAATACTTCAAAAGTTTTTATTTTTTAACTTCACTAAAACTTTGGGGTATATTTATTTATCCAGTTACTAAAATCAACTGTTAAGGCCCTGAACTGAATAGGAGGGGATAAGGGTAAATTTTATTCTACCCAGGAGAAAGGGGATGGTGAATTCTGGAACATCCTGTAAGGAGCCAGAATATAGCAGGCCAGGGAGTCCATCTTATCTGGAGAGAAGGGTGTACTAAGGCTCTCTATCAAAAATTGCCCAGCCGGTGTGGCTCAGTGATTGAACATCGACCCATGCACCAAGAGGTCACCAGTTCGATTCCCGGTCAGGGCACATGCCCAGGTTGTGGGCCTGATCCCCAGTGGGGGGCATGCAGGAGGTGGCCAGTCAATGTTCTCTCTCATCGATGTTTCTATCTCTCTCTCCCTCTCCCTTCCTCTCTCTCTAAAATCAATAAAGAAAAAAAAAATTAAAAAATTAAATAAACTTTGCCCTGGTCCATCTGGCCCAGTGGTTAGGACATCGGCTTGAGGGCTAAAGGGTTGTGGGTTCGATCCCTGGCCCTGGTTGGGTCGTGCGAGAGGCAACCAATCAGTGTGTCTCTCTTGAATCAATGTTTCTTTCTCTCTCTCTCTCTCTCTCTCTCTCTCTCTCTCTCTCTCTCCTGGTCTCTTTCCTTCCCTTCCACTCTACCTAAAAATCAATGGAAAAATATCCTTGGGTAAGGATTAACAAAAACAAAAAAAATAATAATAAAAAAATAAACTTCAATCACTTTACTTTTGTTTTTAAAAACTAACGCTACATGACATCTGTATTCTAGATCTGAATCCATAAAATTAACCAGATTAATATTCACAATCCAAATACCAAACAGCTGACCCACTTCTTTATATTTTGAAGCCAAGCACACAGGTCCCCATTTCTAATGAAAATCCGTCTGGTGCCCAGCCCTCTGAGTGGCTGCTCAGAGCTCACTGTCTCCTCGGAAGGCTCTGTGCTGCTCCTTTGGCTCGAATCCACGTCCTTTCACACTGGTGATGGATTGATTTCTCTGACAGACCTGCACCAGGTGCAAAATGACTTAAAGATCCGTCCTGCCACATTCTCTCCCAGAGCTCTGCAAATTAGATACCTGTAGAATTTCGAATAAAAATCCCGTGTTCATGATTTTTGCCCTCTTCCAAGGATCTAAACTATTTTAGAAATATATCAGTTAACAAGCTTCTTGTTATCAAAGAGAAAATGATTTTACAAATTGACTCATTCAAATTAATATTTGTTTTTTATGATGCAGCTGTTGATGTTCTATTTGAAGCTTTTCTCGATTTGCTATAAAAACTCTCCACAACTGACATGTGTAAGAAATAGCCATATCTGGACTAACAAGACCAGAGCCCCCCTCAAATAATATCCGTGATCATGGCTATGATTATTGCTAGCTGCTGTGCTCAGAAAGGTCTTTTGTAGGTTTTCTTATTCAGTCTTCACAACAATCCCAAGAAGTCGGTACTGTCATTATCCTCATTTATACATGAAGCACAGAGAAGTTAAGTAACCTGCCCAGGACACACAGCTGCCTGGGGTGGGGTGGGAGCTGGATGGAGGGAGGCAAAGGGGGAAAAATAAACTTTAAAAATAAATCTTTTAAAAATGAAAGAAAAAAAATCAAATCCAGCCCTGGCCGGTGTGGCTCAGTTGATTGGGTGTCGTTCCGTGCACTGCAAGGTTGCCGGTTGGACTCTGGGTCAGGGCTCAAGCCCAGGCCGTGGGCGTGACCCCAGTGGGTACAGGGCGTGCAGGAGGAGGCAGCGGCGGATGTTTTGCTCTCTCCCTCTCCCTTCTGCTCTCTCTAAAAATCAATTAAAAAAATATTTTTTAAAGAATAAAATCCAAACAGTCTGTCTCCTAAGCCCAGACTCTCAATTACTATGCCTCAGTGACCTGTGCTTCTCCAAAGGGCCCTCAAAATATGAGGGAGCCTTGTCACCTGTGGCCACAGTTCTCAGACTCCGAGTGGGAAGTAGGCTCCGAGATGGTTAGGAGGGAAGGGGGCCTTGGAGTGGGCTGGCCCTGCCCCTCCTCCGGTGGCCTCTCTTCTTACCTTGTCACCTGCTTGTCATAGAGCCCACTTTGAAGGACAGTGCTTCAGGCTGGGTCACACCGGAAACAGCCTCAGCAGACACTGGTGCGTTCGCACTGCGCCGCTGCGCAGGGACAGTGGAGGGGTGAGGAGCAGGTGCAGAGAATCTGCTCTGCCTCCGTGTCTCCTGAGCCAGCCCTGGCTGCCGCAGACACACAGGCCTTCCTGGGATGGGGCCGCGAGGTGCTGCTAAATGTTTAACAGCCTGTGCTCCGGGGGAGCTCTGATTTGTAGCATTCTCCATTGCTGTAGTTTAAATACTCGCACCTTGGCAAATTTCAAGTAATCGATGCAAGCTCACTGCACGAAGTCGGGAAGAGCGGTGAGCAGTCAGGTCCCGCGCACTCCCGACCGAGGTCAGAGAACTGGGTGGATGAGCCAGGGCGGCGCCGCAGGGGGCCGATGTCAGATTCAGCCTCTGGGCCTAGACCAGACTTCACTCTGTCTCCTTCTTTCCCGCACCACCCTGATATTCTCCCACCATAAAATCAAGCTCATAGGAATTTCAGAAGCACCTTGAAACAGAACGGAATGGTAGAATTTGCAGCCTGTAAGCGGCAGGTGGAAGGGAAGAGGGAGTGGGCCATCAAGGTCCATCTGGATGGGGGAAGGGAGAAAGAAGAAGGAGAGGCATGGAGGAAAGATTTTCTAGTCTGCGCATGTGTCTCTGAGTCTGCAATAGCTGCCTCCTTCCCCCAGCACCTGCTTGCTTGTCTGACTCACTCCCAGGAGACTGGTCTTAGCAGAGTGGGTGCAGGGCCTGACTCCCAGATCCTTGGTCCCCACGCCTAGTGTGAACCATGTCAGATCAGATGCAGTCTGCTTTCCTCCTGAAGGACTTCAGGGCTGTGGCCTTTGTACCCTGCAGTTTTCTGACATGCCACATTTTACCACTCTACGATTCCCAGGGTCGAAATCCTCAATGTCCAAGCATATTCTCTGTTGCTTTAAGATATTGACCAACAGATATTTTTACATATAGAGCCCTCCTCTGTTTTCCATTCACTACTGGGTACCAGAAGGTGAAAAGCATATAAAACATAATGTCTGACCTAAAATTTTACAATCTAGTTTTAAAAATATGACAGCCATGCGAACCATTTCCTAAATAATGAGTGCTTATCACAGCGTGATGGTAATATGTTGAACTAGAGTAGTCTCCCCTTATCGGCAGTTTCGTTTTTCATAGTTTCAGTTACCCACGTTCAACTATGGTCTGCAAATATTAAATAGAAAATTCCAGAAATAAACTCTTTGTAAGTTTTAAATTGAGCGCCATTCCGAGTCACGGCATGAAATCGTGTGCTGTGCCGCTCCGTACCGCCTGGATGTACACCGTCCTTTGTCCCTGTGGCTCTGTCACCGCTGTCCGAGTAGAAGCCATCCAGGTTCAGATGGCCCGTCTCAGTTATCTCAGTGCCTGTGTTCAAGTCACCCTTATTGTGTTTAATCATGGCCCACAGCCTTTCACATTACTTTTATTACATTGTTATAATTGTTGTATTTTATTATTGTTGTTAGTAATGTCTTACTGTGCCTAATTTATAAATTAAACTTTATCGTAGGTGTGTATGCATGGGGGAAACCGGGCATACGGGGCTCGATGCTACGCGTGGTTTCAGACACCCACTAGGGGTCTGGGAAATGTGTACCCCATGGATAAGTAGGGGCTAGGGTATAGTCTTTATAGTAAATTGTGATGAACCTATAATTAGAGAAGAATCGAGAATACGAACTTGTTTAGTAAAGATAGTAAAAGGAGTTAAATAGCAGCATATCCTACTCATTTGTATTGTTCTTGTTTATTATATAACAACGTGGACCCATTTCTAACCTATATTTCCAACTTATTTTACAGTTAGAATTCCTTTTTAACAAATGCAATTAAAGCAGCAGCCAGTTCTATGTAATAAAAATATTTCTTCTGCTGGCCAACTGCCCATACTAACACTCCTTTGCTGATGGAGATCCAAGGCTCCTTCTGAAGGAAAAACCCAGTATGAGAAAGACATTCGCAAATCCCTGTCCACTTGGCGGCAAATCTACTTAATAAAAAGGCCATCCTTTCAGCAGAGCATTGATATAAAGGACAGGTTTGCATATCTGTGCAGTGTTCAATAAATAACTCTTAACAAAACATGAGTTTTTCAATGCATTGATTTTACTTGGGGCTTTTATACATCTTCTCCAAATAAAGGTGCTGACCACTGCGGGTCAGCTTATCAGGCGTGGGTCAGTCCTGAGCAGAGGACTGTGGGACTCATCTCGGGCCTTTCCAGGGCCACGCAGCAGAGGAGAGGGTGCCTGTCCCGCTGTCGCCGTCCCCATACCAGTTGATATCTGTGCTACTCGGAGGAAGCGATCTCAATCCCATCACCCAAAAGCGCCACTTCTTGCTTTTGAAAGGGTTTTTGTGATCATATCAGAAGACAGGAATGCCTGAATAAAAGCTGGAGAATTTGCGATATGTGAAAGGAAAATAGTTATAAATCTACCCTGTGTCTTTGGGACAACGGGCTTGTGTGAGACAGCCCGGTTGTCTGATCTACATGAATGCTTTCTTGCCTAGGGAGACGAGTATGTGTTTGGGTTAAGACGCCCTCCTGCCAGGCTTCAAATTAGGTGAGACTGGTAAAGTAAATAAAAGGTAATGGATTGTGTCCATACATGACTTCATTCCATCCTTTGAATGACTTTATCAATAACTACAAGAGGGCAAAACTCAGCAATACCCGTGGACAGTAGACGCCTGCGGGCCGCGGAGAGCCAGCTTCACATCCAGGCTCGTTTTCCTAAAATGATCAATATTGTCTTTCTCTGGGCTTATGCTACTAATTACACCCAAACTTTTTGAACTTTCTTGAACAAATTCACCCTCAGGAAGGAGCACCGCAGGGCTCACGCGTGTGGTGGATCAGGTTGTCCACACCCAGCTTTCATTTTTCCTCCACGGCCAGCCTGTTTTCTCTATTCTAAATCTCTCCTGCTGCCCGGTGAACGCAAATGTAAGGACTTTGTTCAACTGCGTGTTGGTGGGATACGAGTGAGGGGGTGTTTTTAATAGCATTTTGCCAAATCTACTTTGTGTTTGATTTTTTCCAAAAAACTTCCTATTTCTAAAACTGCTGCCAGTTAGTGGAGATTTGGATTCTACATTTATCCTAAACCACTAAGAAAAAGATTCAGAAAGTCTACTTGCGGAGCATCATTGATTAGACACGGGAAACCATTTACTCTTCGGTATTCGGATAGTGTGCATTTCCTGACGCCTCGCTGCCCCCTAGTGCAGCATGCCGGGAGTGCACCCGTCCCTGCAGACAAGCTCGCTTTGTGTTATTTACGTCTGGTCAGTCCATTCTGGCCATGTGGTTAGACGCTAATTCAGGACTCCAACAAAGTCCTCCAGGGGTCCTGTTTTGCCAAGTAGATCTAATTTCTGGAGCAGGGGTTTGGTGGGCCAGAGAGTGCAGATGGGAAACAGCCTCAGCAGAACGCTTCAGGTCCCTTCCAAGGGAAAGATGTGGCCTGGCTCCCCAGCAGGGCTCAGAGAGGGCTCTGAACCTGAGGAAGCCAGGCCTGGTCGCAGGGAGCCCGCGAGTTTCGGGACAGTGCCGTGATCGGGAGGAACGGGTCTGTTCAAATGTGTTCTAGAGCAATGTAATAAGACCACAGGGCTTTGAGAGAAGGAGCCTTCGGAAATTTCCTTAACCTCTTTGAGTCTTTGTAAAACTGTCTTTTATAAAAAAGCAATCTTATGGTGTTTTAAGGACTTAATACATAATCTATTTCTGAAGGTTTTATGCACTTCGGTGTGTGATATAAATCTTCATCTATTATGTTTACTGTGGCTAAAGTAGCCATTAGGTGCAATTTAAGGATTATAGAAAGGCATTCTGACCCCAAAGGCTTGCTCTCAAAATTGTTCTGAAATGATCACAAAATTGCAAACCAGTATGTGGTCTCCATGCGGTTTTTGCCAAAATGACCTTTAACAAGATTTTTAACTTCGTAGGGCCTCTGTTTTTCCATCTATAAAGTATTAATGCACCTATTTAAAGAGATTACTTAGGGATTTAATGAGATAACATATGCCTGGCACATGGCATTTTTCAATAATTGTTAGTTCCTTCCTCCTCCCTTCTTTTTTTCTGGTCTGAAATCGTGAACACCTGCCTTCAGCCCCAGATCACTGACGGATAGATGCTGAACCACAATGCCCTTGTTCTGAATTGTCTCCAAAAGAGCTCAGAGGCAGCTCTTTCTTGTCACTATTAACTTTCAAATATGGGCAAGGAAATTTGCAGTAGGGAATGGGGTTAGGGATAGAAGTGGTCATTAAAATCTTCAGTGTTGGAAAGTGTGACAGGAAATTCAAGGTTTTTGTGAGAACGAAAGCGATTTTCCTCCTTTAATGATGATCATGGTTGCATTTCGGACTGAGGGGAAGACAAGAGACAAAGAAAGGCATCCGATGCAGGAAAGGTCAGTTTGTGATAACGGAATGTTTTTCTAAAGCATACATTATGAATAGCATAGCTACTTTTCAGCATCAGAATATTTAAAAAGCAGATGCTCAGTCTTCCTGGGGTGAATTAGCAAACAACAACAACAACAAAAAAACCAGATTTTAAACTCATTATAAGAGAGTTTCAGAAACACAGAGCCATACCCACATACGCCCACGCTCACGTATGCTCTTTGTTAGTAAAAATATACATTTTTGTGCTTTTGTGTGTGGTTTTTATTTGGGTGATAGCACTGAAAATTGGGTGGGTGTTGTTTGGTTGTTCGGAAGTTTCAGAGAGAAGTTTAGTGATAATCACGATTTGATGGTAAGGAAGAATTTGCACTGAGATCTTTTCTCCCACCTGTACCCTGTTTCTGTCATTACCCTGATAGTGAAGTGGACAGCAGCCAGAGAGAACCACACACAATTATGCATTTCATTAAATGTATGTAAAATCTTTTCAAATCATGTCATACATTGTTTTGGAATCCACCAAGGGGGAGCTGTACTCTCTTTGAATCAAATCTCTAGGTGGAGCCAGAGGGAAGCGAATATTGCCCTGTGCAACCCCCTTATTTTATAAATGGGAGAGCTAAGGCCTGGAGAGTGCACATGGCCAGAGAGCCTCCCTGGTGATTATCTCTCTTTCCCGACGTCTTCACCACGTTGGCTTGGTCCATCTCCCCGTAAGACTGTTCGAGTCCAAAGCACTCGGCCTGATTTACAGGTTGGGTCTTCCCTCTGCACCGCATGGCAGGTAATTCAGGAAATTCCATTCTTCATCTCCTCCCGAGAATTGCTTCTTCCCAACAGAAATAATAATACAGAGAAAGGGATTACTGAATAAGAATATTGTCTTTAGTAACATTTCTTTCAATCATTTAATGCAAAATTTCATGTCCCAGTGTAATATTTTAGCTTATTCCTTGGGAGTGGAAAGAACTCATTTGTGCATTAACAATGGGTTGTTGTGTTTGGTTAAGAGGAAAAGATGTGTTCCAGTTCTGTGCTTTACAAAAACTTCAGAGATTGCATTTTTACCTCATGTACAAGCCCATTTGGCAACCAGCTGAACGTTAGCCAACATTCAACAGATATTTCTTGAGCTCCTACTATGTTCCTGGCACTATTTAGAATCTTAGGATGTATCAGGGAACAAAACAAAGTTTTCAGCTTTTGCGATGATATCTTAATGTGTATTTTGTAACATATGAATGAACTGTTGCTTTCCAACACCAAATTATTCTTGGATAGCATTCTAGTGAAAGTGTGTCATTTTTTTACATTGTCTTCCTTGAAATAAAAGGCCTACTTTCTCAAGAAAATTGCTTTTTGGTTAGGCTGCATGAAACTTGGCACAATACTGCCGCCTGGCGGCCACTTGAATCAGGAGCCCACGTAGGCTGCATACAAGGTCCGCTCTGTTTTTAAGGTAAGGTTTACGGGAAATATATCCTCTTTTCAGTGGAAGCCTTTGACACACAGTTACCCAGCCAGGAGTATTGAGAGTCTAATTCCTTCTGGTTTTGTAACAGACCGATTGGAAGGGCTCCATCGCTTTTGTGGTTGGAAACCAGATGGAGGACGATCTGCTCATTCGAGCGCTCACCCTCGCTGTCCAGGTCCCTCAGCGCAGACTCTTCAGCATCATATCCTGGCAGGACATTCTCCAGCAGGTACCTGTCCTTCCCACTCCCAAGCCCCTTAGAGATGTTTTCTCAAAAGAATAGGATAAAGTAATAAAATATATAAAACTGTCGTATTCTTGGACTATTTGGTAAATTTTGATGGATTATTTTAAACGCTTAGCTAGAATAATTTGAATCGTTTAATCTAAAAGAATTATTTGTTGTCCGTGAATGTTGCCCATTCAACATTCATTCATTCAACAAAAATTTCTGAGGCCATACCAGGCTCCATGCTAGTTCTATGAGGAATTATTTAATGAAAGATTCAATAACATAAAAGATGAAACTTTTGAATGTCCCAGGGAAGTCTAACTAGAAATGTGAAGTCTACAGCGACTCATAGCTGTCGGAGGTCAGAGGGGCCTGGTACCCTAGCCGAGTCCTGTCGGATGGCACACACTCATACCGTCACTGAGAGCTGGCCACAGTGACCGTAAATATCTCCCCTGGTTCCCAACCCCTCATGTCACCTCGGTGTTCGAAAGTTGCAGATATCTGAGTATTCTGTATGTACGCCTCTCTTTCTCAACATAGATGGATTTCATTTTCTTACAGATTGATGAAGCACAAACACTCTTTGGAACCACATCTAAAAAGGCAAAGCAACCTGTAGGCACTCCCTTATATTATGAGGTAAGTGGACATATTTATTGAAGAGATTTTTGTTTTAGAAAATGAGAATTGAAATAATAATTTTTTACTCACTTTAAAAAATGTTTAATTCATTCTCTGTAAGCAAATTCCTGTTTCTCCTTGGAGCTGTTTGATCCTGGTGATGGGCCCTTAAGAAATCGGCCTCCCTTTGAACTGAATTCCTCTCTAGGGATGAAATCGTCCTAAATTGTCTATACACCACCGCATCCAACTGAAGAACGTAACTCAGAAATGTTTATGTCTAAGAGTGTTTGGTCATACTTTTTCATGGTAATTATTGCGTATGTGAAGGTATTAAACAGGGGAGTATTATTAGTATATTACAAAGTATTAGTTTCACCAAAGAAATAAGGTAAAAATGCCCCCCAAAACATTTCCTGCACAAGACAGAGCCGCAGCTAGAATAATTGTCTATCAGTTTGCGAATTTTGTGCATATTCTACATCCTACCTTAATCAATGAAAATGACAATAATCTTCAGGTTCATGGTCCGGTCCATTTCTAGCAGATGCTCATCACCAAAACCTGGCTTGGCGGACCAGTGGGTTTGTGCAAAGGACTTAGAACTCATGCTCAGTACAAGAGGATTTCTTCTCACCCTGCCTTGTTAATATCTAGCTTACAGCTTATAAGAAACTATAAAAATCCAGTGATTAATTAGAATATCACTTAAAATTTGTCAAGCACTGTTTTATGGCTCTGCAGACCAAACACGTAAGGATTTTTGGATCTTTATAAGACGAACTTGTTTGCACTTTATTTCAGTGATGACTAATAAAGTTTTTATGTGTCTCAGGTCTTGGATGATTTCATAGTGGCCTCCTTAGCATTGCCCGAGTGCTATCTGAGCCAGTTGCGTTGGGTTTCCTTAGGATTGACAACACTGTGGATTTCATAGCGTTAACTCTTGCTACACTATCGTGGAAAACTTCTGTGCTGTTAGAGTTAAATAAGATACCTGCTATCTTTGGTTATGATGTTCTGAGTGTGCGTGCTCCAGTTGGAACATTAGGTGAGACCTGGATTTAAATGATCGGAAGTTTTCTTCTGAAGTAGTGATAGAAATCCATGTCCAATTCTCAGGTCTGGGATCAATTAGCTCCCCAAAGGACTGTTCCTTCTTCAAAAATGCTCAGTAAAGCCCTGGCCGGTTTGGCTCAGTAGTTAAAGCGTTGGCCTGCAGGCCAAGGGGTCTCAGGTTCAATTCCTGGTCAAGGGCACCTACCTAGGTTAGGGTTCGATCCCGCTCGGGGTCCTGCAGGAGGCAGTCAATCAATGTGTCTCTTTCACATCCATGTTTGTCTCTCTCTTTCTCTCCCCCTCCCTCCCTTTCACTCTATCTAAAAATCAATGGAAAAATATCCTTGGGTGAGGATTAGCCAAAAAACTGCTCAGTAAAAATCAGAGATGTTACTAGGCCAGTTTTGAAGACTGATCTGGACGAGGATTTTGACTTGGATGTGAGACAGCACAGTGTTACAAATCCAGAGTTCAGTCACAAAGCCATTTCTCTCCAACGTGTGCCGTGACTCTTGGTTGTGTATCCTTCACTCAGGGGATGTCCATGTCACCTCTGGCTCCACCACATTCTCCCAGCGGAGCTTTGGGGTAATCAGCCTCCCTTACCCTCTCACACACCCTTCTCTGAGCGATGGCAGAAGAAAGGGAGGAAGGATGAGCAGCACCACAGAGACTGGACCCGGGGCGCATGAATATCAATCACTGTAGCAAAAATGGATAGAGAACAAAACAACAAATTCAGGCTCCTGGTCAGTTCAACCAAGGACAGAATGCACACCTGGAGAACAGGGGCCCCCTTCCAAGCTCAGTCCCTCCACACTTACGACCTGGTCAGGAGCTCCGTCGCCTGGGGCCTCATGCCAGGTGCGTGGAGAAGTTGCGCCACGCCGACAGAGCCCGGGGCGGCTGTGAGTGGTGGCCGTGAAAGAGGCCCAGGAGCTAAACATTTCTGAGCTCTCTGGACTTTCAAGGCATGTGGACAGTCTGCCTGTGAGTCTGTTTCTGCTGACAGTCTGCATGGTCTGCAGCAACTGGAACACCTGCCACAGGGGCCTGTTTAGAAAGTCTTGTGTTTTCTTTCACCAAGGAAACTGCAATGGGAAGGAAACACTAATCTAGAAAATTGTTCGCGTTACACGGGACATTCGTAGCGTCGTTTAGACCAGCATTTTGGAGAGAGAGCTCAAAATAGATATTATAAAGCCATGCACTGCCGTGCACTCCATTGGTAGGGTCCTCTCATTGGCCTTAAATCACAGCCTAGTCGTTCTTACTTGAAAGACAGTGCTAACCAATTTGGCTTTCTGGTCTCCTAGCCTGCGGTCAATTAGGAGGAGCAGCAAATTAAGGTGAAACTTCGTTAGGGTACAGTTCATCCACAAGTAGTAAAAGAGCGTCAGAACCACGTTACAGATTTCCAATACCGACTCGAAATGTCTGGGCTAGCAAAGACCACATTCCTAAAGGATTTGCTCAGGCTTTCACTTGGATGGTTTGGTGTTGTGTACACACCGCCTCGTTTTTGAAATTGTGTAATTTCCCCTGAAACTTCAGAATTTCATCTACCATGATATTGTATATATGAGTCTTTATTTATAAATCACAGTTTTTTGCAAACCTGCTTAGATCTGTGCTAATGTAATTCCATAGAGACATATAGAGCTCCAGCCCGTTTGTCCGTTCACTTTCTCTTTGAGGAAATTGTGTTTTGCTCTTGCAAGAACTATTCCGAAGACTCATGTGGGAAAAGGAAGAGAATAATCTTTGTTTGTCTCAGGAATGTTTGCTATTCTTTATTATATTATTATTATTATTATTTAATAATGAGGATGAAGATGATGATCTCACGCACTGGCATGACTCATAAGTACAACTTCTAGCATGTAATCCTTGAGGGTGTGGACACGTGGACATGGACGCAGGTATGGCCTGTATTGTCCAGCGAGCAGTGTCCCCAGCCGTGGTGTTGTGCTGGGGACACCAAGGGTGAAACAAGCATATTCTTGTTCAAACACTGGTGTCAAACATTATCTGGATAAGGGAGGGGGATTATGAATATTATACTCTAATTTCAAGAAGCTTAAGGACTAGTTAAGAAAAAATAAAAGGAAAAACTATAAGAAGCCTCACATATAGTAAGTATTCAACAAATGTTTGTTAAATGAGTGAGTAACCCAATGCAGAAAATAGTCAGTGAAGTCCGTAAGGAACAATGAAGTGTCATGGGCATTCCAAGGAAGATGAGGTTACTGTTCGCCAGGGCGGGGAGAGCTTTGTGGAGAAGGTGGTGTTCAGACGGAAGGAAAGGGGTCCTGATAATTCTTATCTTTAAATATATTATCTCAAATAACCCCTATCACACTCCTAAAAGGAAATATAAATATCTTCATTTTACATACAGGGAAATGGAAGCAAAGAGAAGGTAGAAAGTCTACTAATTAGAAAATCGAAGAACTTGGATTTAACCATAGTTAAATACATTGGCTCAAGGTGTCCACTTTACCACAAATCGATACTCTCTCACTGGGCTCAAAGCTGCTCACCCTGGGACAGGCAGGTCTGGACATTCGGATGTGGAAGAGGGCACTCTAAGGAAAGGGCACAGTTCAAGCTAAGACAGGAGGGGGCGAAGATGATGAATATGTACTAAATTTGTAGTTACAGGGTACAATATATACTAACAAGGAAAGGTGAATCCAGTGCCTATTTTAAAATCCTAAAGATGAAATCTGTGAGAGAACATTGCAAACGCTGGGGGAAATCCACGCTTTACGATTCATGCGTGGAACTTAAGCTTATTTGCTAAGTACACACAAATATTTGTCTGTCTATATATGTGTTATGGTCCACAGAGAGAATCTGACCTGTTCATTCGCAGGTATGCTCATTCCTGACCAAAACCGAAAAGGAAAATAGTAACGATCATTCAAAGCCAACTGAAGTGTCCCTGTGAGAAATGTCTGTGTGTACCCTCCATGCACAGATTCTCCCCTTGTGATTAAATCTGGTGCATAGGAAATAGCATCATAAAAGAGATGGACAGACTTTGGACTTTGACATTGTGGTTTTGATAAACTAGAAGGAAAAGAACTACCAACTGGGCAGGAATTTGTTTATCCCACTTATCTGAAATCAAAGTCAACTTCCTTGAAAGTTTTAGATTGCAGTCCATGGGTTCCTTCATTTCATGATGCTGACCATTGTACCTCCCACCTGGAGGGCCTCCATCCACTCATGGGCTGTGGTTTGCATGCTTGTCTGTGACTTATTCAGAAAAGACAAATTAGGTCACCACAGAAACAAAAACCCCTGCTGAAACAAAAATGGTCTATAAAAATAAAGGTTTTTTATGCCCTAGTTGGTGGCTTACCTATTTTAAAAAATAGTCAATTCTGTAAATAAAGGGCTTGGACAGTCCTAAAGATGATGTGATATAATGCAATTTACAAATGCAAATAATAATAAATTTTCCTCTTCTAGCAGTAAAAAATATGAAACCTTATTTTTTAACTGATGTATAAATAAATATATATATATAAATATATATATATATTTTTTTAATCCTCACCCAAGGATATTTTTCCTTTGATTTTTAGATACAGTAGAAGGGAGGGAGGGAGGGAGGGAGAGAGAGAAAGAGATATCGATGTGAGAGAGACACATCAATTGGTTGTCTCCCTCATGACCCCGACCGGGTTGGAGATCAAACCTGCAACCCAGGTACGTGCCCTTGACTGGGAATCGAACCCATGACCCCTCAGTCCAAGGGACAATGCTCTAACCGCTGAGCCAAACCAGCCAGGGCTAACTGATATATTTTAATTAAATTATTTCTATGGGTCTTTTTATTGGGAGGTCATTTGGGGAGATCATTACATGTAGAAAGATTTTTCCGTTATTAGATTTGAGAATAATGGACCAAATGCAGTTTAAGAAAATATATAGGATGCAAATTTTACATTGTCAGAGCTAATTACTTTGACCACATTTTAAGATACTTTGCTCTTCACATTGGATTAGTATCCCCAGAAGTAATAATTACGTGTTTGGTCCCTCTTCATGGGTGTGTAGACATATTTCTCAGCTCTTTCCCCAACATGTATTCATATGAACTCGCAAGTGAGAACACAGAATCGATTATAATCTGGTTGCCACCCTTTTCCAGATTCCTGATATAAAACTTATTTCTTAAACAGTGCCTCAAATTAACAGTCTAGTCAATAAAATTGTAAGCCCTTATTTTGGGGGGTGGCCCTTGTTAAAATGAGCAATGGGAAACTCATGCTTCAGAGATAGAACGAATAATATGTGGAAACATTTAAGGGGTTTGAAGTTATTAAAATGGCAGATCTGCTGGGAACAGAAGGAGCAGTATGTCATGGAAGAAATGAAGGGAAAGGGAGACAGGAAGCATTCTCTGGCCTTTTCAGTCCTGCGTTTTAAAACAAAACAAAACAAAATTCAGGAAGAATTGGAAGGTGGCCAACCTAATGCCGTTATTTCATAGAGCTTAGGGACACACCAGGAAATTACAGGCCAGTTAGTTTAACTTCACTTGTGGGGAAAGTATTAAAAACTGCTGCAGGAGATCAAGTAAAAGGATGCTTGGAAAAGCACAGCTTGACGAAGGCAAGCCTGGCCAGCGTGGTTTTCGGAAAGGGAAGGTCATGTCTTAGGAACTTGTTGAAATTCTTTGAAGCTATTATGGCCAGCACAGCCTTCAAAGAACACAGCGAGACCCAGGATCTGTGTGTCTTTTTCATTCCACACCAGCCCTTCAGGGATGCTTGCAGAACACGGCCCACATCAGGGCCTTGGCGCTCCAGGATTAGAAACCACTATCAAAATAGTAGAAAATAACCTCTGAAGGAACATTTTTAAAGCTGGAACCAATTAATACAACCTGATATTTATAAATGTAAAATAATGACTTGGAACGAAATTTAGGAATATTGAGCTATTACAAAGAAGTACTACATTGGGACTATAAAAACAATCGGAGTTACTGTGCCAGAATCTGAGCTTTGGAGGCATTTCTCACCCAAAGAAGGGAAGATGAGGAATCGGAGCAGTGAAATGGTTATGGAGTAAAGGGTTCTGAAGGCTGGCAATTGAATGAATGTTGTCGATACGGGAAAAAGAGCAGTCCCACGTGTTAATGCCATGAGCCTCCCCGAGGCTCTGGAGGAGGACAGAGCAGCCCACAGAGAAGGTCAAGTCCAGGCTAGCAGCTGAGGGGCAGAAGGTCAGGGCTCTGTTGCTTTGGGAATGGGCTTCCAGGGCTGGGGCTCCAATGTGTTTGCCTCTCAGATCTGAAAGTTGGAGTTCTGTGTTTAGAGAAAAGCACAACTTGAGCTAAGGCATTCAAAGACATCCAGATATTGCCCCCAGCTCTGTTCTACCCTGGGGCACAGGCCGCTGGCCAGGGGGAAGGAGGGAGTCACTGGGGAGGAGTGGTATCCCAAGCTCAGGAACCTAGGATTCAGCAGCAGGAAATGCGAGGACTGGGGTGCTGACCAGGACTTTGGGTCAATGGGAGAACTACTGGGTGAGCAGGAAGCTAGTCAAGAATTCCAGGACAGCCCTGGCCAGTGTTGCCCAGTAGTTAGAGTACCAGCCTTTGCACTGAAGGGTCACAAATTCGATTCCCAGTCAAGGGCATGTACCTGGGTTGCAGGTTAGATCCCTGGCCCAAGTCCAGGTGTGCGGGGGAAGCAACCAATCAATGTGTTTCTCTTACATCAATGTTCCTCTCTCCCCCCCCCCTTCCACTCTCTCAAAAAGTCAATGGAATAAATATCCTCGGGTGAGGATTAACGAAAGAAAAAGAAACAGAAATCCAGGACACAGGTATCAATGGAGGAGCAGAGACAGAAGTGAAGCAAGGTTCGGCTAGTGAATGGCAGCCATCAGGCTGATGGCTAGGTGCACTGATCCACACCAGTCTGCCATGGCTCTTACCCTGATTCTAGAACCTTCCAGCTATGGAATCTCAGACAGGTTTCATGACTCTTCTGTACATCAGTTCGCTCTTCGTGAAGTCAACATTATTGATAGCACCTACCTCATAAAGCTGTAGCAATGGTTAAATGAGATTGTAAATACAAACTATTTAGCCTACTACTTGGTATAGAGTAAGTGTCCAATTAAGTTTACCTATTATTAATAATTAATATTATTTCAATAATATTGAAATAATAATTAATATTATTTTTTAAATTCTACTCAGTCATGGTGAATGTTAGAACTTTTCACAGAAGCATGAAAGAACTAGAAACATCTATGACTAGTTTTTTTTGTTAATTTTTATTGTGGTAAAAACACACATAAAATTGACCATCTGAACTATTTCTAAGTGTATAGTTAGTAGTGTTAAATACATTGACATTGTTAGGCAACCAGCCAGTCTCCACGGCTTTTTCATCTTTCAGAACTAAAATTCTGTAATATGTTCAGAAAAACAACTTCCCATTCTCCCATCCATCCCTGATGGATTCAGCCCCTGACATCCGTCATTCTACTTTCTGTTTCCATGAATTGTATAACTCTACCTCATTTAAGTGGAATCATACAATGTTGTCTTTAGTGACTGGCTTTTTTCACTGAACATGTCTTCAGGTTTCATCCATATTGTAGCATGTGTCAGAATGTCCTTCCTTTTCGAGGCTGAATAGTATTTCATTGTATGTAGAGACCACATTCAACCACTGGTGGACACTTGGGTTGCTTCCACATCCTGACTTTTGTGAATAATGCTGTCATGAATGTGGCTGTGCAAATTATGAGCAGGTTTTTCGCTAAGTGAAATATAATTAATGAGAGACAAGCTAACAGTGAGGTGAGTAAGGGAAGGAGAAAAGAAGAATCAATGGCCAAGGGTATTTGGTCTGTTCCCTTACACTCGTCTTCATGGCCGTGGTGGAGACTAACATACATTCTTTTCTGTTATGTCATGTCATGAATAGATATGACTTGACATCCTAAGAAATAAACCATTTCTAAAATAAGTAATTATAATAATAAAATCTCACATTTACGTAAAAAGATGGATTTCACAAACACTTTCTTTTTTAATCCTTACCTGAGGATATTTTTCCTTTTTTTTTTTTTTTTTTAGATAGAGTGGAAGGGAGGGAGAGAGAGGGAGAGAGAGAGAGGAACATCGATGTAAGAGAGACACATCAATTGGTTGCCTCCTGCATGACCCCAAGCAGAGTCGGGGATCGAACCCACAACCCAGGTACATACCCTTGACTGGGAGTCAAACCTGTGACCCTGAGGTCTGTGGGCTGACACTACCCACTGAGCCAGACTGGCTAGGGCAATAACTACTTTCTCATTACATCTTCACCCCCTCAGGTGGGCTGGTCAGAATAGCTAGCACTGTCTCACAGTGTAACTGGGGATGGAGCTGCAAGTGATTTGCTCAGTCACCAGCCAGAGCAGAAGGCAGTGCCAGTTCTCCTGACCAGTGTCCAGGGCTTGCTCTACACCTCAGAAGCCAGGCCTCGTTCATTAAACAGTCCATCGTGTTCATTATTTCTCACAAGAGTTTAGATGCTTTAAAGATAAAATTTTTTATTTCATTAGATATATATTTACTTTAATGTACATTAAAAATAAAATTGGATACTAACTTGCAATCTCCCTAACTTTGTGGCTTAGGATAGGGCTAAATTATTTTTAAAACTTGGTTTTCAGTCAGTTTGGAGAAAAATATTAGGTTCATAGTACAGATGGTACACAACTTTGGCTAAATCATCAAATGATAGTCACTAAGGGTTAGGAAATGCTTTCCACTAATATCTGAGCGTCTGTTATGCACCAAATTATGGTTGAGTTTATCTTGGTGAATAAAACAGGGTCCCTGCTGTCACAGAATTTACATTTGAATGGGGAAGGCAGGTATTAAGCAAAAATTAAATATGAAAAAATATATAAAATTATGAATTGGGATAAATGTTTTCAATCAGAGAGAATTACAGGGAAAATGCTTTAGGCTAAGGATCTGGAGATAAACTGAAAGACAAAAAGACATTGTGGGTAAAAAATGGAGGGGCATCTATAATCCTTTCAACAATACAGATAAATTAAAGTTTGAAGAAAAAGAGAGAGTAGGGGAAAATATTCAGGCAGAGGAAACAGCATGTGCAAAGAAGCTGAGGCAGGAAGGGAAAGAATCCATCCTGTTAGAGGAATGAAAAAGGCCACCGTTCCTGGAACATACAGAGAGGTGGGCTGAGGCCAGATCTGTAGGGACTGGTAGGTATTTGTTAAGAAAAAGTTTGCATTTTTACTTCATAGGAAATGGGAAGCCATTAAGGCTTTTATTTTTTTTTTTTTTATGTATTTTTTAATCCTCACCCGAGGATATTTTTCCATTTATGTTAAGATAGAGAGAGAGAGAGAGAAACATTGTTGTGAGAGAGGCACATCGACTGGTTGCCTCCCACATGACTCTGGCCAGGGCCAGAGATGAACCACAACCCAGGTACGTGTCCTTGACCAAAATCGAACTTGGGACTCTCTGGCCTGCGGGCCAATGCTCTAACCACTGAGCCAAACTAGCCAGGGTGCCGTTATGGCTTTTAAAAGGAAGAGTGACACAATCTGAGTTATATATATATATATGGTGTTTTTCTTTCCTTGCTGCTGAATGAAGAACACATTGGGATAGGGGCAGGAAGCAAACATGGAAGTGAGGAGACCTGTTGGGAGGCCATTGGAGTATTGGAGTATCCAGGCAGAGACAGAGGGAGCAGACAGATTCAGAGTATATTTAGGAGGAAGAATCAGCAGAATGATGCTGATGTGAGATGTGAGGGGTGAGGAAGAAGAAGGTATTAGGAGTGACCAGAGTTCTGGTTTGAGAAACTGAGTAAAAATGTTATCAAAATAAAGGTGCCATATTAAAAAATGGGACGTGATTGTTGCAAGGTAGTTTTTATTTGCTTTCAGCAAGAGACAGGAATTCACATCCAAGCTCTGCCTCCCCAATTGACCACTGTTTGATCAATTACAGGTTGATTTCAGTTGGCTACACTTACTGGGTTAGGTTCCTGTCAAGCTCATCCTGTTTACAGCTGGTCTGCAAAATACTGTGCTAATTTTAACATAGATTTTTAATTTTTTTTTTATTGATTTTTAGAGAGAGAGAATGGGAGAGGAAGAGAGAGATAGAAACATCCATGAGAGAGAACATCGATGAGAGAGAACATCGATTGGCCTCCTCCTGCATGCCCTCCCCACTGGGGATTGGGCCCATAACCTGGGCATGTGCCCTGACTGGGAATCGAACTGGCGACCTCTTGGTGCATGGGTTGACACTCAACCACTGAGCCACACCGGCTGGGCACATTTTAACATTTATTAAGAATAGGATTTAGTAAGAATGGCCCAGACCTTGAGACCCTTATTCTATCTAACAAAAATATTTCTGGATATAGAAAAAAATGGAGGAGATTAAATTTGGAGGAAGTTTGGAAGTATAGTTTTGGATCAGTTCAATTTGATGTCAAGAGATATCTAAGAGGAGATGTCATGAAGGAAGTCAGGTTTGGGTTTTTTTTTTTTAGTCTTTCTCATTTTTTGTATTCTTCTGTGCCTAGCTCGGTGCTGGTACATGGTAAGTGTCGAAGAAGTATTGTTGTACGAAAGAATTAACCTGTTAAGGCAGGACTAGTGAGAGGCACTGGTAAAGACTAGAAGGAGTAGACGGTGGTCCATTTCAACAACAGTAGTTCAGTAGTACTTCCTGGGTACTAGCAGTTTTGGTCCCTTCCATTCTTCCTTTATTGGTTCCATATTCTATACAGTGGTTTTCTAAGTGTGGCTGAAAACCCATTGGTTTACAATGACATTTAGTTGGTTGCAGCTGTGTGTGTCTGAGTGTGGTTTGTGATGCTGGAAAAAAGAGTTGGAAAAACCAATGCCCTGGAACCCTCTCAGCCTATTTTGTGTTAATCTTCCGACTGCATTTCCCTCTCTCTGTCGCTCCTCCGGCCCTGGGTTACGAAGGGATCATGCAGACACTCATCCCAGCTCGCTCCTCGCTCAGCAGACATTTTACTGAATTTCTTATCATATGCCGGATAACGGGCACAAGATTGAGTTGGACCTGTGGTGTCTGTTCTCAAGAACTCTCATAGTCAACAATTTTATAAACAATATGTTTACTTCCTGCTATTTTGTGACATTTTAATACAGTGTAGCAAGTCTGATGTAGAAGTTGTATGTTTATTCCTGGTTATAATTCACTGAGCCCTGTGGCTGACCTCACTTATTGTTCACAACTTTCAGCCAAAGGGTAATGGTCCCCAGACAGGGCACGTTGGAAAGAGGAGCATGGGAGGGGCAGAACACTCACCAAAAGAGTCCAAGATGCAACAAAGATATGGGAGGCCTTGTTTCCTTAGCAGGAGAGAAATATAGATGAAATTGAAGTATGGTAACAATTTTCACACTTCTACATGTTTTTAATGTGATCTCTATTTCTGAGATTCTAACTCCTCAGTCTTTGGTTGGGAGAATTGACTGTTAGAGAGAAATTCATTTCTATTTATTGAAGGGCTCCTGTACATATTGACTACTTAATGCATATTAATTTGAATGAATGAATTTCACATAGAGGTTTATGTATTGAAATCCATACATTCTTCTATTTCACAAACATGATTGACAAAAACAAAAACCCTCAAACCTCAGTATTACGATAATGTAATTTCACTGAAATATAGTCTCTATATGATTCAAAAATCTATAAGAATATGTAATTACAAGTTTAGTAGTTTGAAACACAGGAAACCAATCCTACAAAAATTCTTAACCTGAAACAGTAAAATTGTTCAATGGACCCTTTCCTTTAACATGTTGTATTTCAGCTTCATGCTTACTTGGATGCCAATGCTAATGACCATGTGACATCTCCAGAGCTGTGCTGGTGCGCGAGGCCAGCAGGGTGCTCTGCACGGCGCTGCACCAGACACTCCAAAACTGACAAGTTTCTCATTATCCCAAGTGGCCTTTATAAAGAGTTCTTATGAAAAAGACAAACTCATTTTGATTCACTCATCCAGAAATGTTTAACTAGATTATATTTATCAGAGGGAACATCTAATTATTTTAGTTATTATTCTCAAGTCTTATAATATTACCCTTTCATTTATCTCTGGAGCTGCAGAGAAGCAGAGCAAAGTCTAACAACATGCGACACAGTCAGAGGCCACCGCTGCCGGGTTCAGTGTCCTTTATGAGAAGCTAGTCTTGTATTGCATTCTCAAAGATTCATTTTAGGAATATGATTGACAGAAGAAAAAAGAAGAAGAAGGATGGATCCTATCTGAATGTAATGCAAGGGACAAATATATTACTTTTTATAACTAATAAAATTTCAAGGATGACAGCAAATTTCTGATTTGCTTTTCCTCCAGTAAAATGTCTGCTTTGAATTATCCAGAAAAAATTCTTCTTCCTGCCAACTTGTTTCAATCCCCTGTGCAAAACCATCTACAGAACATTGTCAGGGGTTCCTACAGAGGTTCATTTCAGATTCCTCAATCGTTAGAGGGACACACACACTCCCCCCCTCCCCCCCTTTTTGGAGCAGGCAAAGGAAAATGCATCGGGTTGGTAAGGTTTGTGTATGGAGCTTTCCCTTTCTTTCTGAGAGCAGAGACAAGGATTAGTCATCGGATGGGGAAAAGAGGGTTTTGGGCTCACCCTGGGCCAGTGGCCCGTTTTATGTATGCAGGCCCGCCCCACGTAGGTGGAGCCGGCAATAGCCCAGGGATGTGATTTAAGAGGTGCTGGAAATCCTGCCTGTCCAAAAATAGCCCCCGCACCCCGCCTGTTGAGTTCAGACACAGTGTCCATAAAACCCTGGTTTAAATGAAATGAAACTGCATTCTTTCAGAATGTTAACCCATTGTATCTGCTCTCCTCTCGGTGTGCCCCTGTTTATCAGGTAACAGCTGCCCCTTCAAGTCGTGGCCGTGTGTACAGGGAGAGTGGGGGAGGGGTTCGCAGGGTCCAAGGCTTACGATAACTATGCAAGTCACGGGAGCCATCCCGCGCAACCAGGAGTGAGTCTGTCGAAACCAAACCGCTTCCATATTCATTCAGTCAGCCAGCCAGCCTTTTTTTGAGTCAGTATTTTATGGAACATGACATTTTCTCACACAGGCAATACTCTTTGCTGGGACCCTTAAAGAGAACAAGAATAATAACAACAACTTACATTTGGAAGATGCTTTTAGGAATACAAAATACTTTCCCAGGCAATGTCAGAGTTGATCCCGCCGACAGCCTGCTGAGGCTGACTTCCATTTTACTCTTCTCGTGGAGCAAATGAGTCTCAAAGAGGTTAACTGCTTGCCCGCCGCTGACCGGCAGAGCCCCAGCTCAGAACCCAGGGTCCTGCCTCCAAAGTCAGGTTCACGCCCTTCCAGACACAGGCCCTGCAGGCGGGCAGCTAACGGTTCTGCTGAGCGTGCTCAGCAATTTAAACGAAAGGGCAGAGCTGCTGGAGTTTTCTCCAGCGATGTCACTGAGGAAGTGTTTCCCCTTGTCTTCCAGGGTCTGTAGGAACCCTTCCAAACACCAGCTCTGCGGGCACACACTTATTTGGCCTCGGAAACTTGAGTTAGGTTCTATCAGTCATTCCTCCGGCAAAACAATTCCCACTTAGAATACTGACCATTTTGCACAAAGTCATAAAATACAAATTAGACGGGAAAAGTAAAAATGTGAATTGGCAGAAATGAACTTGGAATGTTTTCCAGAAGGCCTTCGGAGCTCGGGGTGTCGGGAGAGCAGGTGGGACGTGGGGCTGACCTGATCAGGGATCACCGAGCAGCCCGGATCCCCACGTCCGCGCGCCTGCCTGGCTCCCGGCTGCGCACCTCTCACACCTCCGCTCCTTAGGCGTTCGGGCGAGCCGCGGGTGCGGTAGCCCCCCCATTCCTTTGTAGACAGTGTACCACGAATTCCCCTCAGACCCCTTTCTCCACAAGGGCAAAGTGTACCGAGTTGAGTAGAATTATGTAAAGTTTAGACTTGGATGTTTTCATTTATCAGCCAAATGGCCCTGTTCAAATGCCATTTCTTTTATGAAATCTTGGAATTCCCTCGGCAAATTCGTCCTGCTGTGTTACATTGTGGAGGGTGGTTTGTGTCGCCTCCTCCCATGTCCTAGCGAGGGGCGTGAGCAGCATGTGTTACTCATTCCCTAAAATGCTGTGTGCTAGGCTAGCATTTCCAACCTATTTTGATCACATTTCCCATAATAATTGAGCATCCCATGTACATTGTGTATGTATACAGAGAGATAAACATGTTCGAGAACAGAAACATGTTACCAATATTATAGAACATCCTCAAAACTAAAAAGGACAAAATAAGGATAACTATAATCAGGAGTTGTAATATTTTCCCTATCCTGGTGGAAAGCCCTGTGCATGCCAGGGCTGCATTTGAAGACCAAAGTCACTGATTTCATCACGTAGGCAGAACAGAATAAATGTTTGTAAAATGGCTAAAAGAATGAATGAATCCTCTCCTATACATACTGTGCAGTGTTTTAGGCATATTCAGCACTTTCCGTGACACCGGTCACTTCTTAAATTAGTGAACTAGCACTTTGCTTTCCCAGCCTGGGAGCACACTGGCATGGCAGGGGGCGGGCTGGCCCCACGCTACCCGCCCATCGCAGGGTTGTGTTCGTCAAGGTCTGTGTGATTCCTGTGTTGATTTCCTTCATTTGGCACGTATTTTATCGGTTGTTTACCATGTGCTAATCACAAAGTTAATTCCAACCTTCAATTTGGAAAATAGATATGGAAATGAGCAACTCTGTTAGCACAGGATAACAAAGACGTTTTAAAAAGTGCAACCAGGACACGGAGCGATGCCTAAAGCTTTCTAAAGTTTTTAGGGAAAGGTTTCAGGAAAATGGCTTGAAAACTGAAAGGGGAATTAATGAAGTAATGAAGGAGGGGGGAATTCTAGTACTCAGCCCATGCAAGATTGGACCAAGGAGCTCCCAGTGTGGGTATCCTCAAGTGTAGGCAGGAAAGGGGAAGGAGCAGCCAGCAGCAAGGCTGGACAGGTGTGTCAAGGTCAGGTCATAAAGGTCTCGGGCCCAGCCAGTGTGGCTCAGTGGTTGACCGTCGACCCATGCACCAAGAGGTCACCGGTTCGATTCCTGGTCAGGGCCCATGCCCAGGTTGTGGGCCCAATCCCCAGTGGGGGACATGCAGGAGGCAGCCAATCAGTGTTCTCTCTCATCAATGTTTCTATCTCTCTCTCCCTCTCCCTTCCTCTCTGTCTAAAAATCAATAAAGAAAAAACTTTTTAAATAGATAAATAAATAAAGGTCTCAGAATGCCCTGCTAAGGAGGGAAGAGTTTGGGTATGGGAACCATTGAGCAGTGCAGAGTTCAGAAGCAATATGAGAGGAGGAGCTATTAGAATTTGTGTGCGGGAAGAATTCTCTGGGAGGGTGGGGGTGGCACTGTTAAAACAGTTCACTGCTATATAGCATTTCTATTGTATATAATTTATTCACTGTTTTATTATAAAAATAATACATGTTATTTGTAGAAAAGTTGGAAAATATAAAAAGAGCATAGCCCATATAGTAGTAGGTACTTAAGAAGTATCTGTAAAATATTCCACCATTCAGAGATATATGCTTCTTTTTAAAAAATAATAATTATATATGCTTTCTATCATATCATTTCCCCATATGATGTTAGCCTTTTTCTGAATGTTCAGTGTCTATATAATAGAAAGCATGTCTCTATTCAATAATTCATTTAATCACTCCCCCTTTGCTAAGTTTAGACTGTTTACCAATAGTTATAACCCTGATTGTTTCCTTATGAAAATTTTCAAGAAGTGGAATTACTGAGTCAAAGTATATAAATCTTTTTAAAACTCTTGACACACATTGTCAAAATGCATTCGAGACAATTTGTGCCAATTTGCATCCCTTCTAATAGTTCCAACTTAGCCACACCCTCTTCAACTGTGTATTTTTCACCTTAGTCAATTCGATAAGCAAAATTTGTAAGGCTGGGCCCTGGCTGGTGTGGCTCAGTGGTCGGGCGTCATTCCATGCACCGAAAGGTCGCTAGTTCAGTTCCCGGTCAGGGCACATGCCCAGGTTTCGGTCTCGTTCACCAGTTGGGGTGCATTCAAGAGGCAGCCAATCGATGTTTCTCTCTCACACTGATGTTTCCCTGTCTCTCTCCCCTTCTCCCTTGCTCTCTCTCTAAAAATCAATTAAAAAAAAATTTAAGCCCTGGCCAGTTTGGCTCAGCGGTTAGAGCGTCAGCCTGCGGTCCAGAGAGACCCGGGTTCGGTTCCCGCTAAGGGCATGTACTTCGGTTGCAGTTTGTCCCCGGCCCTGGTTGGTCGTGTGGGTGGCAGCCACTCGATGTGTCACTTTCACGTCGATGTTTCTCTCTCTCTCTTCCTCTCTCTCCCTCCCACTCTATCTGAACAAAACAAAAAAAAAAAATGAAAAAAATAAAAAATAAAATAAAAAAAAATTTAAAAAATCATAAGGTTGGATATTTAACCATATTTTTTTATTGGCTGTGTTTTGTGAGTATGGAATTGATTAAAGTGAAATGATTAGGTAATTTTGTTTTCATATTTCTCCTGATAATGGGAGGGGACCCTTTATTATCTAAATTCAGGATGGGGAATATTTGCTTTAAGTGACTTCAAACAGATTTTAGATGCTGTAAGGCAGTACAACAAGGAAGGAGCCACCATCGACCCTGCGCAGACTCAAGGTGGACTCGGGCACAGGGCACACGTGCAGCATATGAGCCAGCAGGAGGGGTCTCGATGGGCATATGAGTGAGGCCGGGCAGTGGGACCCACGTAAAGGGATCTCAGATAAGGAAGTCTGGGAAGGGCTGATGTAGAAGGCTCTTTGCTGTGAGCCCTTCCAATTTCTAACCTCTTCTTGGCTCCTTGTGTTAGTGGCCCTCATGTGGCACACCTCAAATCACCTGGAGAGCTTTTTAAAAATACCAGTTCCAGGTCCCAGCCGTGGTGATGGGGATCAGGGTGCCTACAGGGGAGTCCAGGAGCACACCTTTTGAGCAAGCAGCCAGGTACTTCTGAGCCTTCACTTGGAGAAGCTCAGCCAAACCTCTGTCCACATGCTGCTCCCAGGGCCAGAAAAGGGGCCGTCCTCCTCCATGATGAACTCTCCACCTGTATTCTGCATCCCCCTTGCCACCCACCGAGACCCGGACGGTGGCTCCGCCTATCCTCACCCCTTCTCACATCCTCCGTTGCCCAGGGTTCATCCATTCATTCATTGTTTCTTTCATTTTTGAGCACTTGTGCTGGGCACCGTTCTAGATGCTGGAGGGACAGACATGAACCTGCCCTCAAGGGACCCTGTCCTCAGGATATTACGTCTCCAAACTTGAATTCTACCCAAGTAACAGTGACCTGGGAAGGCTCAGAAAATGCTCATGCTCTTCTCATCCTCCTGCTCTTCAAAGCAGATAGTACTGCTTGCATGCCCACATCGCTGTCTACAGCTGCTGGGAAAATTAGATTACCTCCCCCAACCACACACACTCCTGGAGCTGTGAGCAAGTGACAGACAAAGCTGAGGGGGAAGGAACCGAGTGTAAGCTCGGAAATACTCGTTCAAGGGTTTTGAAGTTTGCTGTGGGCACCAGGACACCTGATAAAGCCTGAGCGTCTGCTACAGATGAACAGTCACTGAAGATGAGTAACATGCCAAGACTCTCAGTGAGACCTCTGTACATCTGATGTCTCTTACCTGCTTTAAACTCTGTGTCTCATTACTTTCAAGATAAAATCCAAATTCCTATAATATGTCCTACAAGCTGCTGGTGGCCTCACCCTTGGTTAACTCTCCAGTGTCAACTGTCCCTCAATCCTCCCCCATCCTCCTGCCACTCCTGTCTCCCAGTCCCCCACCCCATGCTCCCAACCACTTTCTAGATTCCTGAATATGCCACTCTCTTCGGCCTCAGTCCTTCAGCCTGGGATATGCCTTTCCTCTCTCTTTCCTTTGCTCCCCCATTTCACACCACCAGGCCTCCCCACAATCACTGCCATGGATCCTTCACGATGCACTCGGTAGTGACGCCTGCCGGAAACCTTTGCTGACTCTCCCCGTCTGGATGAGGTGCCCTCGCTGCGCAGAGCACAGGACACGGGCAGGTGTGCTCTCTGCACACTGGAGTTGGCCTGCCCTCCTCAACTGAGAGCTCACTGTGGGCAGGGGCTGCTGCTTTTGTCTCTGACTCTAGTACAGGGAATATAGGGGGTCCTTTGTAAAAGTCTGATGAATGAATGACATGGGACCTTAAAGTATGGGCCACGTGAATTCATAACCAGGAACGGCTCCATCTCAACAGCTGGATGGTGGAAAGAGGACATCACCAGGGTTCACCACTAGAGCGGTCCAGCCGTGGAACAGAGGAAAGTGCACACCGTGGGCAGCACACCCTGCGGAGAGCCAGGTCACTCATTGTGACCCGGGCCAACAACAAGACCCAGACGGGAGTGAATCACACAGAAGAGTCTCCAGGTAGAGAGAAAATTTGCAACCAAGCAGCATAGAATATGGCTCACAAAGGTGATCTGATTTAGTTCATTCAGTAATTATTTACTAAGCGTCTACTAAGGTGGCCCCTCAGTGGGTCACCCTAGTACTGATACGTAAATGAGCTTTTCCATAGTTCTCAAACTCAAGGGTATTTAAGAATCTTCACCTCCAAAGATTGTTGGAAGTTCCAGGGTAGATCCCAGGCGATCTGGGTCTCTGACTAGGGTCCCAGGAATTCTGGGGCAGGTGGTCCACAGGGCACACCAGAAAACACTTAGGGGAAGCCACCGGCATCCATCTGCCCCTGAAGGGCTCTCCCAGTAGCCAGCCAGGAGAGATCAGTATCCTGTGTGCCCCCTTTATAACTAATGCGTCAAAGACAGTAGGAAAGGACAGGGAAACAGTAAACCAGCCCTCTTCAGGGGACGGGTCTGGAACAGATCGAAGATTAGGAGGCAACAACAGGCTTGAATAACACCACCCACAGTCCAGCTAGAGAATACTACAACTGTTTGAGAATTGAGGAGGAACCGAGTATTCAAGGAAAAAGAGAAGGCTGATACACTGAATACAGCAGGTCCTTGAATAATGTCATTTCATTCAAGGTAGTTTCATTGTAACGTTGATGAGAAAAAGATGGATTCCTGGCCAGGGCCGCGGTGTGGGTGCAGTTCGCTTGCTCTCCCGAGTCTGTGTGGGTTTCCTCCGGGTGCCCCACTTTCCTTCCACGTCCCGAAGGCGTGCCCGTGAGCTGAGCCGCCACGTCTAGGCTGTGGCGGTCTGAGTGCCCGTGGGTGTGAGTGTGCCCTGCAGGGGAAGGGACGTCCTGTCCAGGGCTGGAGCCTGCCAGAGTCTCAGTCACTGCACCCAGACTGAGGCAGGATTTTAGGAGAAAGACTGGGGATTTCTGAGGGAGAAGGCCAGGAAATGGAGGTGGCTGCCAGCCGGAGTTGCTGGTTTCTAAGATACTTGCTCCGGCCAGGGGACAAACACGGAGCTATGGGGAGGTGACTTTTTACCTTTACCCTCTCAGGGTTCTTTATGGCTGTGCCTAAGAATTAAATGGGCATGCGGCAGATTACCGGAAGAGCATACGTGTTTACATAAGTTCCATGGGACACTGGACTCCTTATAGGAAAATGACCCCAAAGAAATGGCAAAATCCATAGAACTTTATATCATGTTGAACAGAGAGACGTAACATGGAAAGGTAACTAACCTATGTCAGGAGGCTAAAGGAAGATAAGGATCATTTTAACGTGTCTGTTTGCATAGAATTCTCTCTCTGGGCTTCTGGTCCCAGACGATGATCGTGTTAATTTCCTCTGGTACAGGGAGGGCATCTTTCACATGGAAGTTTTTATCTCCTGTTTTCATGAAGAAAAGGGGAGATTAAAATGCCCTTCTTGCATCTGCTGTTTTTTAAGTGCTTTTAGCTCTAAATAATCCTTGTGCTGAAGTGTCATATTTGGGGACAGTCTGTTCTGCCACCTGTCAGAGCTATTAGCATTGAGGCTTCGGAGTCGGGTCCTCACTAGATCTCAGGAAAAAAGAAGTTCGGCTTCTTAGAGATGAGGCACCAAGTATGGACAGAATCAGTAAGAGTGCCGAGAGGATTTAAACATAACAACGTGAGCTGAAAGCTCTCCATCCTTCCAGCTGAGATGCGGGCTGGGAGTGGAGACCGGGGGCGGGGGGGCACTAGGTGGGAGTCCAGTAGCTGCAGCTAAGGGGTGAAAAGCCTATTGTGGGGCAATGGAATGTGTGATGAGGAGCAGGACTCTGGAACCAGATAGCCCAGGTTCCAATCCCACCTCCACTACTTACTTGCTGTGTGATCGCCAGGCCTCAGGTTTTTATCTGTAAAATGGGGTGATAAAGAGCACCCACCTCACAGGGAAGGTGAGAGTTAAATGAGCTATAATATCTAACGTGCAATCAGAGATTATTTTAGTGCAATTGTTAGAGCAGCCCCCATCTGGTACAGTGTGTGTGCTCTGTAACCATGTGTGTGTGTGAGAACCTAGTCCTACTGACAGTCTGCTCCCGGAGCTGTGGCTGTAAACACTGGAGAACACCGTCGAGCCAGTCAGCGACTCTCAGGACACCATTGTGACATGTATTGAATGGGTGAATATACTGTGTATCTACATGTGCCAGGGATTCTGTGCGGGGATTTCGAAGGAGAATCAGATAAGGATCTGAACTTCCCAGCTCCTAAAACAGACAGACCGTGTACACAAATAATTCCAATATGAGAGAGTTAAATCCCTTAGGAAAGATTTTAAAAGTTGTTGTGTTGTTCAGTTGTAGTGTTCACTACAAGCTAAAAGAACTAAGAATGACTTCAGGTGGGTGGGGGCATCTTCGGACTAAGGAAAAGATCTGATCTAAGAAAAAAGATTGCAATGATAAGAGTTGTGTGTTGCGTCTGGCCGGTGTGGCTTAGTGGTTGAGCGTCGACCCATGCACCAAGAGGTCGCCGGTTCTATTCCCGGTCAGGACACATGCCCAGGTTATGGGTCCGATCCCCAGTGGAGGACATGCAGAAGGCGGCCAGTTGATATTCTCTCTCATCGATGTTTCTATCTCTCTCTCCCTCTCCCTTCCTCTCTCTCTAAAATCAAGGGGAAAAAAAAAAGAGAGAAAGATGTATGTTGCTAATTAATGCACACCTAAAGCTAACACACATCTGAACTTTCTATGTAATTTTCCTATATATCATCACATTCAGCTTTATGTGCCTTTATGTATTTTTCAGGCATACAAAAACTAAAATGCTACTTCATTAAAAAGAGAAGCTTTGCTTTTGCCTTCTTTGGAAGAATAATCCCAACAATTGTTTGTCAAACAGGGGCCTGTGCTTTTTGACATGTGCATGCTAGATGCTCAAAATGCTTATCTCCTTTGGGAAATTCATCACATTTCAAATTACACGTGTCTGTTAAAGCATAGATCTGTTCTACCTTCCATGTATTTGTTATTGTTGCTTCTGAAACTTCCTTACAGCCCCAAAGAGGTCTTAATCCCTGTCAAATGTTATTATGTTACCAACTTTTATGTAGTCTTGAAAGGGGCTGTTTATTTAGTTTCAGTGACTCCTTGTTACTGCCAAATATTATTTCATTTCAGCACAGATGTAAGAGGTCCAATGACTGGAATTATTTTACAGCCCTGACATTGTCGAGAGATGGATACCAGTTTAATTATGGACAGCTGAAAATGATCTAGGAGTCACCTGCTCTGGATATTTATCATCATTACAAACTTCTCACCAAGCTGTGGTCTGAGCACTTTCATAACGTTCCGTTTGCCTCAGGCAGACAGTATGATCTACACGAAGCCTGTGTCTTCAGTCACCTTTAAATCCATGTATGGACAGCTTAATATTGCTTGATTATTTTCTTTTCCTCTGCTCAAAGCGAGAAAATATGTTTCAGTCATTCCCATTCTTTTTCTTTCCTCTTTTTCTGTCTCCATTGCCTTCCCTCACTGCTACCTTATCCTCCCAGCTGTTTTTCCAATTATGCCTCATTAGAAATTATTCATTACTCAGAGAATGTGAATTGCATAGAGTAGACATGTAAAGGATCAAGTAATGCAAAGGCTGCAATATCGTTGGCACTCAATAAATGCGGAAGGAGTGAAGGAGGGACGAGAACGGAGGGGTCAGAAAAGGGAGGCTGTGGAATTGCAGGACACTCTTCCCACAGTAATTCCTCCACCTCACATTTCAGAAGACTTGAAGAATAGCAAACTTCCTCCTTTTCTACCCTCCCATGATAACTGCCCCATAGCAGAATACGTTTCTACACTTTCTCTTTCTCTCTCTGCTTTCCCTAAGTGGATCCTGATCTCTCCTTGTCAGAGCGGAGAAAGGGTTAAGTGAAAGGAGAGGCCACGGCTACCACCAGCTGATAAAAGTTCGGGTCACCCTGTCTTGCCAGCCCAGGTGCACCTCACTGCTTTTCGCTTTCCTCCCGCTCTGTCCTGGATGCAGACCTAAAAACAGTGAGAGCTCCTTTTAGGGGGGGATTGCGGTGCATACAGTATTCACCATACTAAGTCCTTTATGTGTCATTTCATTCAATTCTCAAGACAGTCCTATGAGATCAGCACTATTCATGTTCTCTTTCGGTAGATCAATGGTTCCCAACCGGGGGTGGTTTTGTCCCCGAGGGAGCATTCGGCAATGTCTGGAGATGCCTCTGGTGTACCGAGCTGTAGGAGCCCAGGTGCGCTACACATCCTGTGAGCCACAGGAAACCTCCGACAGCAGAGACCTGCCTTGCTCAAAGTGCAGTAGTGCCACTGTTAGGAAATCTGCTCTGGTGGGAAAGCTGAGGTTTAAAGCAGCTGGCCCAGGCCGCCCAGGGGCATTTGAAAGACTGGCCGCGAGGAGGCATGGCTTCAGAGCCGCTTCATCTCCCCTGTGCCAAAGGAGCTAGAAGCCCCAGCACGATCTTTCCATGTGAGGGCATCTCCACGTCAGTGGTCCTTTTCAGTCATTTGCAAATCTGGCCTTTTCGTCACGTGTGCAAAATCAGGCTCATCTGACTCAGGCCCTTTCCTCTAAACACTGAAAATTTTGTAACATACACACACACACTGGGGCAATAGTTCCTCTGATTCTTTAATGTTATGAGCAGATACAGCTAATATAACAGCAGAATGCACGAGTGGATGACGATGCAGTGGACTTTAAAGACGGCACATACAGTCACACAGTTCACTGGAGTGAAGAAATTACACAGATTTAATCTGACAGTGTTTAGTGATAAACATAATACCTGTGTTCTGTAGGATAATCAGGGAGCAATGGCTGTCAGCAGAATTACTTCTTTTTTTGTTAATCCTTACCTGAGGATATTTTTTCCATTGATTGTTAGAGAGAGTGGAAGAGAGGGAGAGAGAGAGAGAGAGAAACATCGATGTGAGAGAGACACATCAATTGGTTGCCTCCTACACACGCCCGGATGGAGACCAGGGGTTGAACCTGCAACCCTTTGGTGCTCAGGCCGACGCTCTAACCACTGAGCCACACCCGCCAGGGCAGCAGTATTACTTTTAAGGTGCCGATCAAAAATGTTAGTATTCTTCTTTTTTAATTACTTCTTCAATATCCACAAGCTCAGTTTTGACAGTGTTTCCAGATACTGAGTATCTTTTAATAATCATCCTCAAAGGCAGCTGCACACATAAACACACATACTCTTATGTACACATGTACACACACATACACACAGACACATGTGTGCACAGACATCAACAAACTTTTTGCTCAGCTATGTGCTAGTCGGACTGATTCAAGGTTATAGATTCTGCTCCTGTTTGCTGAGGTCTTCCCATATCTAAAACCCCTAAGTCATGGACCCAAGGGTAATGGGTTAAATATGAACTCATAATCTGTGTGTTAATACAGCTACTGTACAAACACCATGGACATCCCCGCCCCTCAAGGAAGGCCCTGAAACCAGCAGATTATTTTTAGGAGAACAGGTGGCTATTTGGAGCTTCTGGAGAGAAAGTCCTCCTTCCGCCCATCGCTCCCCATCACCTCTCCCTTGTCGGCCCCACACAACCACACCTTTTCCTCCTCCATCACCTCCTTCCCATGACCTGCTCCAGACGAGAGAAATGCAGATCCAAAGTCTCGACTCTTCCTCAGAACTCACCTGGATTAAACATGCAGCAAATTAAGCAATGATTCAAGCTGTTCCTGTGCCTCCTCGTACTCACACCAGGGACACCAGGCAGCAGACCTCACGGCAATCCTGTCTGTCTGTCCATCCATCCACCCATCCTATATATACATGCATACATGTGCATGCACGCATATGTGTTGGTATGTATATATGTGTACACACGCTTGCACACACACGCGCGCTTGGTTTCTAATCTGCGCGGCCGTTCGGTTTGCCCAGGCAGACGCTGTGCTTGCGGCTCACGGGGGGAGAGAGCGGAGGGACGGACTGAGGGGGGGGGGCACCAGTGTCTGCGGGCGGGCCTGACACCCAGGCGAGGAAGAATTTGTCTCATTTGGTATATTTTTGTTGGATTAGATCATTAGATAATAAATATGGCCTAAGTCATTTGAGTCAAGTAAGTGATAAAGAGGGAAATATTTTTATTTCTTATTGTGCTCAAAATCACTAACTTTCTAACACAAAAAAGACATTTACCTTCAAAATAAGATCTTTATACAGCACAGCCTACCTGCACTCTTCGAAGCTAAATCTCCTCCTCCAACAGCCGTTCCCGGTACAGGGCACCGCCCGGGCTCAGCCCGGCCGGAGCAGGGCCGGGGGCACGTGCAGGCCTTGCCTAGCAACCGTTCTCCATCCTCACGAGCCTCGTTTGCCCGTAAGACTCAGTTTTTCAAAGTTTCTGACTCATGCCAGGCTCATTTATTTGGATTTTTAGCCTGATGAATAGCCTGGTTTTAACCCACTCAGGACCATTTTTCTGCCTAATTCTCAAAGCTTGGGCTTTTGTCTGATTATTCCGCACCCAGACCAGCTCACTGTTCCCATTTTCTCCTGTAGCCTTCATCCTCCCAGCCCTACAGCCCTTGTCAGTTCGCCTCCCAGAACACACACACGCGTGCACACACTCAGACACACGGATATGTACACACAGATATACAGAGAAACACCGATACACACATACACGTTGACTAGATACCGGATAAGCAACCCTTACAATGCTGGGGGTTGAAGATTTGATTATTATTTCAGTTAGTACAAGTAAGGCACGGGAAGGGAAGCCTTTCTGAAACGTTTCATGAGAACTTGTATTTCCTCTTAAATTCTGTCTCTCCTACAGTTATTTTGTTGTTCTTGCCTCAGAGACTCACGCTTCAAAACAAAGGTCCTCTAAGGATTTGTTTTTCATCTGAGACCAAACTACTGGCTTCTGATTGGGTGGAATTGTGAATTATGGAGTGTGAAAAGAAAGAATTTTCACTAGAAATTAATTTATTTTTCTGCCTCTCCTGGGATGACCTAAATACCATAAAAAATTTCAGCCTCAGATTCTGAGTTCAGCAGAGACTTTCAATTTCATAAATTAACCCAAGGATTCACGCTGCCGTCCCCTTTGGGGGAAGCACAGAAAGAAGAAATGTGTGGGAATCACATCTCCTCCGAGCAACCCCAGGGAAGGACAGCATGCCCAGTGTCTCCATGGCTCATGGTGCCACGGACGTGCCCTCCGGGAGTGCCAGGGCGTGGAGTCCGCCTCCCCAGGGCCGCCCTGGGGCTGCTCAGGCAGGGGGACTGTCCACTGTCCCTCCTCAGCGCTGCCCCTGCTTCGGGTCCGTGTGCCCGGGTCATGAGGACATGGTGCCCAGCTATGCCAGCGGCTCTCCTCGTCACCGATTCCCCGTTCCACAGCAGGATAGCATTGTTATTTTGATGCCGTACCAGATTTTTGTTTTTATCCGAGCTCTCTACAGACAGTTTTAGGTGAACCAGAGAAGACTTTTATAGCCAGCAAAATACCTTTCTCTTGGGACACTTTGTTGTGCTTTGAGTACATTTTAACACAGTGAGGTAACATTCATAGACTCAGAGAGACATGGGGATAGAAAGCAACCCCAGAGACATCCCATCCATCACCGTGACGCCAGGCAGGCTTCACCTAACCCACCCCAGACGTAGGTAAATATCCTGTTTTCACAGGTCATCAGGAAAAGAGACTCCACTGCGCTCTTGGGTAACCCATTCCAGTGCTGACTTCCCTTCAACACTGTCGTTATATTTGTATTGCAGGGAAATGCCCCCTACTAGACTGCTGTGAGCTTTAAAAACCCAAATTTGTATATTTTGAACCACATGTCACAAAGCAGCCTGATTGTCAGCACACTGTTGAGCTGGTATTGAAAAATGCCATTTTAAAGCAAACGCGTCTACCCGTGGGGTTGGACCCAGTAGGACAGTTTTCATGTCACAGTAAACGCGTGACCGTTCCTCCCCTTCCCTGAGGGCTCTCTTCCCCCCTGAACCTGGTCATCGTTAGGTGGTGAGGTTCTGCAGGTGTGCCTTTATGTGTTCCTGCTCCCAGAAGTCACAGCCAGCATGTCCCTTTCCCTAAGTCGTGTTAGCAGGAGAGCTGCCGTAAAAAGCAGAGAGCTCTGTTTCATGGAGGGTGTCTGCTTAGACACACACAAAGCCTTCTGACCCTTGGTTTGTGCCTCTGGTTTTCAGGAACAGCAGCTCTAAAGGAGTCCTTTCCCTGGCTTTCCCCTCCCACGATGTCATGCAGGAAACCCCGATCTGGTCTCTAGGAGGTCCAGTTACATTTTGGCCTATCGTAGTCCACAGAGCCTTCTGCTGCTAGCAGCAAAACAGCCATCTCCCTTTCTTTCGGCTGTTTCCCTTGGCAAAGTGGCCAGTGGCGAGGACCGGGCTGGTCGGGAGAGCCCTGAGCAGAGCTGAGGAACCTCAGACAAGACGCGGCCGATGCGGCAGCGCGTCATTGTCTGGGAGGCAGGGTCTGAAATTGACACCATATGCGCCGGAGGAGTAATTGCTCCAAGGGGGAGAAAAGCAACATGTCAGGACATTTTAGTAACACCTAATTCATCCTGGGGTTATAAATAAATCTGATGCTTGCTTAAAAACAAAAGTCGAAAAACGCTTGGACTAGACTACTTTGTGACAGTGCTTCCGCCCGAGGTGAACTTGATTAAGGAGACAACATGAGTAAAGAGAAACACGTAACAACTTTTTATGGTTTATTTTACGTGATTTTATTTTTTTGCAGTAAATAAAGTGGTTATAGGGCTCCAAGGAAAAGGGCCCAGATGTTAGAGAGTTGTGTGACATTTAGGGGAAACAAGCTGTAAAAAGTGGAGTCATAAAACAGGCTGTCAGTGCCACACATCTGGACAATACAGCTGTATGTTCCTAGTGGCTGTCGTCACCCAAAGAAAACTCAATAACCTTATTTCACCCCAATTAGGCTGCATACCAACAGGATTAGCATTAAATTGCAGAGGGGGAGGGGCGCCACATTCGCATGGCGCCTCCGTGTCAGTCATCTTTTATCTTTCATTTGAATTTGGTCACCAAGAAATAAGTGACGGCTAACACAGCCATTTCCATTATTGTAAAACCCAGTTTAATTTATAATGTACTAATAAGTCAACGTGGACAGTTCAGACTATTTGCTATGCCAAACAACAGGCTTTCTGCCGCATGAACCGGACCTGTCCGGCACCCTGTCATGGAGCCCTGGGCGTCTCTCCTCTGCCCCTTTTTGAGGGTCTGAGTCTGGCACCATTGTGGCAAGCACCTTCTGCCATACTGGGAAAAGAAGTTAATTTTCAGACAACCCAATTTATTTAGGGTAGAGGATAAATGCCCCATTCTATGGCGTTGGGGCATTTTTCCCCTAATTTTTTTGGCCAGCAATGAGGCACCTTTGCAGTAAGGCAAATATTACAAAACCAAAATGTCATTTCATCTTTTCATCACTGACAGCCAGTGCCAAAGGTTATAAAATGCCACCTTTCCTAATAATTGTGTTTCTTCATAGGTGTTAATAGCGGCAAAAGCAATTAAGGACAGTGGAGAGAAATTAACCTTACCACTGATAGGGAAACTCTTGAAATTTCAACTTCTCCAGATTAAATCTAAGGACCAACAGCGACGGGAAAACGAAAAGAAGGTACTGTACCGTGGTGGGTTTTCTAAAGACAGCAAGCAGCGCGTGAAACGGGCCAGATTTCTCCAGGGACACTCCCTCTCGCCAGGAGCCGACCATCACGCGTCACCTAGCACCTTTAGCTGTTCGTCTCAACTCCGTAGGGAAAAGGCTGCCCAGGCTCTATCGCAGAAGATATATTTAGTCAAAGACAAACCCATTAAAAATAAGTTCCCTTATGTAGAAATATGACAATATTCAGGGCCTGTGCCTGGGGTTATTTGTGTAGTAGTCTCTTTATATACTAGTAACAAACAAAGAAGGGAACCAAGGAGAAACAGAGAGTCAGGAGAAGTAAATATAAAAAGCTGGGAAAAAAACAAACACAAAGTCGGAGTCCTATTTAAAATATTTTGTATGCTATTCAATAGGAGTGCCTATGAAAATAATCGGCTACATCTGCACCTTCATAATAATCGGGTATTCCAGCAGAAATCCATCTCTTCTATTTCCATATTATACATCTGATTATTTCTTCATGTGTAGACTTTTCATTTAATTAGCCTGTGGAAATCAATCTGTGGGTTTTCCAAAGATTCATATTTTCATCTGAGAAAAATATTATAAAATACTTTTAGCCAAGGGATGCCTGCTTCAAATCCATTTGCTATTATCATTACTCAGAATAAGAGTTGTTTGTCTTATTTTTCAAATCACGCTGAAATATTTTGGGACAATCAGATGCTCCTGTATGTACATGTGTAAGGTGTGCTTGTGTGCACATGTATGTTTGAAATGGATTTACATGTTAGTTGTCCCTTTATGTCCCTAAGTGGAAGTGCTAAAATCAGTTCATGGAAGGAGATAGAGAAAAGTGAACGTCTATCAGTGATACCCCCCTCACCTTGGTAAGACCCCAGGTCTGGGTCTCCTACTTGAATTGGTCTCTTGATAGGGTAATTTGTGGAGCAAAATAATAATGCCGCCCTGTATTTCTAATATTGGGCTTTGTGTTTTTCAAAGAGATTTCCCATACAGCATCTTATTAACGTGACACACATTGTCCTCGGGAAAATTCTGCTCGTATGAACAGGCAATGGTGTAGTTTTCCATCCACTGAAGCACTTTCCATCGTGTCCCGGAGACTCATACGTTAAATACTCAGAGACGTTAAGACTTGGCAGAAGAAAAATTGGAAAATTGGAAACTATAGAAACATCTTTTCTTGCCTTTTTAAATTCCAGTGTCACATGGGAATCTGAACTAGAAAAAGTAGACTGTGAGTCCTGGAAAATTCCTGCACCTTCTGTTTGCTTTTGCATAGCACCTACGAGAATACCTAACAGGCTCAAGGGTGTCAGTGTGTTTACGTCTGCCAGCTATTTTACGTTAGTGATTGTTTGTAATGGGAGTAGATTTTAGATCGAAGTTGGAAGATTTTAAGTAACAATAAACGGAATATCCTGGAAGCTCAAGAAAAAAGTTAAAACTAGTAATGAGCACCGATATAAAAATATTTCTGCACTGTTATTTTGCTCAGCATTTCTTTGAAATGTGAACTATAATAATAATATAGTTATGAGATTCTAAAGATATGGAGATCATCTTAATTTATTTGTTGAAAATTCAGGAGTCCTAAGAAATTGGGGGTTGAATTTTAGATTTATTTATATATTATATATAAGTAATAGATGCTTAAGAAAACTCTGTGCAATTAAGAGCCAACAATTACACAATCTAATCTGATGTCTTCATTAGATCGAGTTCCCAAAACACCAGCCCCAAATCCCAGTGTTGCAACCATATGAGTAAGTGATGAAACCTGATTGGAATGGAGTACTTTCCAAAAAATACTCTCGGTAAAGGCAAGATTAAGGGGATTGTTTGAAGGATGATATAATCTATGTTCATTTCAACAATACTGTCCAACAGGTCAGTTGGGACAATTAAGGTTAATGTTTGTTAGCCAGGGACTTTGGCAGAAAGCAACATAAGTAAAAAGTATGTAAAATTGACACCATGCTGTGGATTGAAAATTGAAAAAAAGAAAAGAGGACTTTTCCTTCTCTTTCCTAAACCCAGGGTAAGATTCTGAAATTCCTCCAGGGGAATGACTGTCTCTTCAGCTTTTTAACATCAACATGAAATCTATGTCGATGTCGATGTTTTCTTTCAAATGCTGATTATATTGCTTACATCTGTACATTTTCCGAATTGTATTTTTTTAAATGAATGCTTAAAAAATGTCCATAACAGTAATTATAGAATACCAGGGAGAAGCTGTGGATAAAAATTAATATAATTTGGATCCTGTTCTTTGTCCCCAAAGAAATAAATACAATGTATCACTATATATTTGATCCTGTTTTATTAAAACTTTTATTGAAAGTAAATGGTAAATAATATAGTTTCAATTGCCAAATACAGTAAAAACATAATATTTTAGATTCCACTAAGTTTAATAATTTATAACACTAGTCTAGGCTGTGCTTAACATTGCACTTGCTTTGACCATGAAGGAAGTTTGCTGGCTAGTGAGTGTTATAAAAATAATACAAGGGAAGATATTTCTTAGAAGAACAGTTTTGAAGTGCTTAGCACTTAAATTTCTGGGAGGCAATACCTCCTCTAACTGCAAATAAGTTGAATATATTTTAAAACTTTGTCTATTTGGAAATACCTTATTGATTATTCCCAAGTATGCATACCATGAAGGAAATACACTATATTTCTTTAAATGTATTTTAGCATTTCAGAACTTCTGAATATGGCTCTTTTACAATTAATCTCAAATTAGATTTTATTGTATCTTAAAATCTGCATAAGAGAGTGTTTTGTTTAGAAATGAATTTTACTATACACATACAATTATCTCAGCATTTATTCTGCATTTTCAGTTCTTCTCATCAATCTGTTGTTAATTAACAGACATTGAAACAAACATTTAGAGAAACAATGTAGTGGACACATATATTTTCATAATGTTCATTATAATTTTAAAATATATTACTTGGTTTCTATTCTGTTCCCTGTTTTTATTTAGCCATTTTCTGAATGTTATAGTATTGTTCACATTTTTACTTCTTTTTAACTCTAACTTTTCTGTTATATATTAATTATAAACATTTATTTAAAACCAAAATACTTCATTGTGAATCAAAATATTTAAACTATATTAAGAATGTAACTGAAAGAAAACATTTAATCATCAAAAATAGATGAAAAATGGCTGTAATGCAAAAAAAACCAAAAACAATTTAAACAATCAAGTCAAACTAAATCTAGTTTTCTGTGCCTCTGAGTTGAGTCAAGTTCAGAATATATGAACAGAATTTTGGAGAAGATGCAAATGTATTCTAGCTGTGCTTTTAATTTGTGAATTCAAATAACCAGTCTATATTTTCTTGAATATTTTTAACATCTTTTTTATATAAAAGCAGAACAGTTCTTTCTGGCTTTTATATTTAGTATAAGTTACCTTATTTTCCGACGTACTAGGATGAAGAGAAAAAAGATGTGCATTAAAGAGCTATGGAGAGAGAGTATTGGTACACTTCTCTTAAAGCAACTAGAAATAAAAGCACCTCGATTTGATAAGATGTCATGATAAAGCCATGGGCAGCCCAGAGCCCACTCCAAAGGAGCGACAAAGAGAAACTAGGGTCCCTTTCACACACATTTTCCAGCTCACTCCAGCTGAAGCCCCGACACACTGGAAACCGGCCAATGTAATGCCATTTCGTGTGTGTGTTTTTGTTTTAAAAGAACGGCCATAGGGACATACAGGAAATTACAGGCTGGTTAGTTTTGATTCAGTTGTGGTTAAAATCTTCAGAAACTATGTCAAGAAATCAAACAGAGGAAGAGCAGGACCTGAGTTTAGAGGGACCCGTGTGGTTTGAGGAAAGGAATAGCTTGCTTCACTGCCTGGGTGGAATTCTTGAAGGTTGGATTATCGAAATGAGGATACTACCCGCAACACTGTTGGATCTAAAGAACTGCAGCATTCAACAATTCAGAGTAAATAATAAATGACTCCCTGGCTGGAAAATCTGTAAAATAAAATAGTGCTTTCCAAATTGGGATGCTTTTCATTAATAAAAACTTTTTATAGACTTCATGAAAAATGTGCAGAGACACACGTTTAAAATTGAGCAGTATTTTTCAATACAAATAGCTACAGTTACAGCAGCTAATAGTAATAATTAGCTACCATTATTGACTCTTTCGTACTGTCCTAAGCTCTTCACACATGCTATCTCATTTATTATTCCACATTTGCTACGGAGAAACTGAGGGTGTGAAAAGTTAGGTAACTTTCTCAAGGCTGAATAGCTACTCAGAGGTGGGGCTGGAATTCAAATTGGAAACTGTCAGACTCTAAAGGGCATGTTCTTTTTTTAAAAAATATTTTTTTCTTTATTGATTTGAGAAAGAGAGGGAGGGAGAGGGAGAGAGAGATAGAAACATCGATGAGAGAGAACATTGATTGGCCGCCTCCTGTATGCCCCCCACTGGGGATCAGGCCCACAACCTGGGCATGTGCCCTGACTGAGAATCGAACCTGCGACCTCTTGGTGCATGGGTCGACGCTCAACCACTGAGCCATACCAGCCGGGCAAAAGGGCGTGTTCTTAAGCACTGTACATACCCCTCCTCAGTGTGCCTCAGTATTTGTGCAAAATGACACCCTTAGCTCAAAACCAGTAGAGTGCCTGCCCAGAGATGTTTTCCTGTAAGAGCAAAGGCTTTGCTCTGAGATCTACCAACAGCCAGTTGGTCCCACTAATTACATGCATACAACATCCCAAGGTTAAGTGCAGAGACAGGTCATGGAAAGCAACAAAGCTCACCCAAGACAAGGACCACAGAGCTAACTGACCACCAATTCCCAAGGGAATCCTGACTTCATTTCCAGTTCTGTCCCCGACCCAGAAATGACCTGGTCTCTGGAGGAATCTCTTAGAACTACACTTCCTGAGCTTATTCCAAACATTCTTGCCCCTTCTCTCTGCCCCTCTGGATGCTGAGGCAGAAGAGCGATTTTCAACCGTGTGCCACAAGAATTTTTAAAACATGCAGTACCCGGCTGTTTTGTCAGTGGCACTGACCTCTTTTCCTTTAGATTATCAAATAAAATAATGACAACAGCCAACATGACAATAGCCATCCAGTGTGAATGAATCAAAATTATACCTATCTTTTTGTCAGATTATTGGCAAAAAAATATTTATTTATTTATTTGGTGTGCTGCAGAATTCTAGTAATTAGTTTATGTGCCATGAGAAAAAGGTTGAAAATCGCTGAGGTAGAATAACATTGGCTGATCTGGTGCTAACGCCTCTGAATCTCACGGGATCCTGCAGGAGACAGACATCAGACATCAGGTCGGCGGCCTCAGCACCACCACGCCGGACATGGCCGTGTTGTCACTCTGTGGGTTAGGGCTGCACCCTGAAGACAGCACTGTGGCACCTCGGGACAGTCTGCAGGGCTCTGAAGATCGCATCATTTGGTCAAGTGAACCCAGTGCATTCCTAGGCTTATGTTTTCTACCCACAGCAGCTCTCGAGAAAAGCAAGCTCCTAACTCAGTCCCATCCATTATATCCTATATTTGTCAGGGAAGTGGGGAGGAGAGCAAAGGGGAAAGAATAAATATGAAATATAGAAAAGGAAAAACAAAATGTTCATAATGTCACAACCCTATCAACAATTTGGTATATTCTTTTGTCCTTTCTGTGGATTTGTCTCTTCATATAGCTACAATCATTGTAAAAAAAATTTTACTCAGCTTTTTAAAAATTAAAATAATGTTTACTTCTTACCACAGCATTTATATCTATTAATTTATTGGTCATATGATATTATGTGGACTACCATAATTTTCTTAACCGTCCCTCTATTGTTGAGCATTTCAGTTATTTCCATATTTTTTCATAAAAACAATGTTATGATGAACAACTTTAGAGTATAGAATTCTTCATATTTTAGATAATTTCCTTAGAATAGCTTTATAGAAATTGATTAATTGGGCCCCAAAATGTCCCCATAACCTTGTGTACCAAAATAAGTTCTAGAACCATTTAGACCCTGTTCTCCATTAAAAATAAATAAATAAATAAATAAATAACCCTCATGTTTAATGAACATGGAAATCACTGTGTTAAGTCTTAGAGATTTAATAGCACATTCGCTTATTACAGATGGGGAGTTTCAGGAAAATAAGTCTGTTTAGATATTTTTTTTTTCTTTATTGATTCTTAAGAGGAAGGGAGAGGGAGAGAGAGATAAAAACATCAATGAGAGAGAACATCCATTGGCTGGATCCTGCATGCCCCCCACCAGGAATTGGGCTCACAACCTGGGCATGTGCCCTGACCAGGAATCGAACTGGTGACCTCTTGGTGCATGGGTCGATGCTCAACCACTGAGCCACACCGGCAAGGCTGACACCATATATTTCTTTCAGCCTATCTATTGTCCTCTCGTCTGTGACTAGTGGAATAGATTGTTTATGAGACTGAGTGATATCTTGAAAGAGAACCATAGTAGCACTCTGGAGACAGACCTAGTTTCTCATAAGCCACATAAAAATGGAATAGTTTAGTCATGTAACCTCCCTGAGCATGGTTTTTACCTATATCCTTAATAATATTTTGTGGGAATCTTGTGATAGCACATGTAAAACACAAAATCATACACAAATATGAAGAAGTACTAGAAACTAAATAAGAGGAAGTAGAGGCATTGACCATTTGTTCCACTGACCTTTACCTCCCATTTATTGTGCGGAATAACAGAACAAATACCTGTCAAGGTATTTGAATTTTGACATCAAGGAGTCATTTAGAAATAAAATACAATCTAAAATATTTGAACTATCAAATAACTATGTTGCCCTGTTTCAGACAGGGAGAATTTGTATTTTTACCTTTAAAAGTGAGAATAACACAATTAAGGATTCTGAATAGGTGTCACTTGATACTCAACTGAGTACATAAAATGCTAATACTTTTTTTTTTTTTTATCCTCACCCAAGGACACATTTTGCATTCATCTTCAGAGCGAGAGGGAGAGAGGGAGGAAGAGAGAGAGAGAAACATCGATGTGAGAGAGACACATCGAGTGGCTGCCACCCACACAACCCCAATGGGGCCAGGGACAAACTGCAACCGAGGTACTTGCCCTTAGCAGGAACCAAACCCAGGTCTCTCTGGACCGCGGGCCAATGCTCTTACTGCTGAGCCAAACCGGCCAGGACAAAATGCTAATACTTTTCTTGGTTGTTGCTAAGACAAGAATCCCACATCTGCTACGCAACTGAACTGGTTGAGAAAGCTCTGTGCCTGTGCAAGGCCTTCTCACGGTCGGGGGCATCCAAATGCTCTGTGTGCACAATGCATTTTAAATGGAATGTTCTCGGTAGTGAACTTGACTCTCCCTTCATGTGCTGGGGAACATGTGTTCCCTAAACATGGTGGAAAGAGGGGCCGTTTGGATGCACCCCTCCTAAATTATGCCTTGAATTGGCAAGAGTTGCCTCTGAGTTCTTTGAGTTGTGAGCAGATCACCATAGAATAAATAGGAAACGCATGCTATGTTACCCAGAAGTAAAAAAGGTCAAAGAAGAATTTGGGGTAAAAAATTTTTAGTTTATGACTTAGGCGGCACCAACTTTCTGCACACTCAGCTAATCAGATTCACTTTGCCCTGTCCTGCCCCCAAATCGCAATACATAAGCTCATATGTCTTGGAGGGGCTTATTCAGAATGAGAGAGAATAGAGGAAAAGGGAAGACAGGGGGAGGTGATTTTTTTGTGCTCAGGGCTTGATAGAAAAGCATGTTTTACCTTTGGACCAAAGTAGAATTCTAGAGGTCAAGCAATCAGTCGTTGTCCAGACCAGAGGGTCAAAGGACCGTCCTGGTTCAGCTGAAGTGTGGAGGGTGGGAGGAGTGAGGAACAGAAGAGGAGCAGTACACCACTAGAGGCAGCCATGGGGGAGCAGATGGGACAGGGCAGGGCAAAGAACATGTTCAGAAATCTACCAAGGACGTCTGCCTGGATCTGGCTGCCGGGATAGCCCAGGTGCTTCCCTTTGCTTCTGTTTCTCCCACTCAGGGTCTGCAGCAGGACTTCTCACAGCAGGACGGTCAGGATGCCACCATACAGGGCATGCATAGTTGCTCTACCTGGGAAACTCTTTGCATATTTCTTGAAATCCTACCAACTGAAGATGCATCGGTGTTCAATGGAAAATGCAGAACACTAAGTTGTATAGAGAGAACAGGAACAATTATGTAAAAATGATGCATACACATAATTTGAAAGAATGTATTAAATATCATCTTCCACTCATCTTCTCTGGATGGTGAAATTATGGTGACTTTTGCAAGTTCTTTATATTTTTTTCCCAAATTTTCAAGTATAATTATTTTTATAACTTAGAAAAGTTATTTAAAGAAGTGAATCAACATTTTTTTTATTAATTTATTTTTGTTACAGATGTTTCTCCTTTTTTCCCCATTGACACCCTCCTCCCCAACCCCCCACCCCGTCCCCAGCTTTGTTGTCCATGTCCATCAGTTATGCATACATGCATATAAGTTCTGTGGTTTATCTCTTCCCTCCCCCCACCCCCTCTTCTGAGGGTTGTCAGTCTGTACCCTACTTTCACATCTCTGGGTCTACCCTGTTCCCCAGACTGTTATGTTTATTATATTCCACAAATGAGTGAGATTATGTGATATTTGTCTTTCTCTGCTTGGCTTGTTTCGCTTAGGATAATACTCTTGAGGTCCCTCCATGTCGTCTCAAAGGATAAGAGATCTTTCTTTCTTACAGCTGCATAGTACTCCATTGTGTATATGTGCCACAGCTTTTTTATCCATTCATCCACTGATGGACACTTGGGCTGTTTCCAGATCTTAGCTATTGTAAATAGTGCTGCGAAGAACATGGGACTACATGTATTCTTTCTGATTGGTGTTTCAGGTTTCTTAGGGTATATTCCTAGAAGTGGGATCACTGGGTCAAATGGCAATTCAATTTTTAATTTTTTGAGGTAACACCATAGTGTTTTCCACAGTGGCTGCACCAGTCTGCATTCCCACCAGCAGTGTACTAGAGTCCCCTTTTCTCCACACACTGGCCAACACTTGTTGTTTGATGATTGTTGATGACGGCCATTCTGACAGGTGTGAGGTGATACTACATTGTTGTTTTAATTTGCATCTCTCTGATGATTAGTGATGTTGAGCATTTCTTCATGTGTCTCTTAGCCATTTGTATGTCCTGTTTGGAGAGGTGTCTATTTAGTTCCTCTGCCCATTTTTTAATTGGGTTCTTTGTCTTCCTTTTGTTGAGTTGTATGAGCACTCTCTATATTTTGGAAATTAACCCCTTATCTGATGTATCATTGGCAATTATGCTCTCCCATACAGTGGGGGTTCCCTTTCCATTTTGATGGTTGTTTCTTTTGCTGTGCAGAAGCTTTTGAGTTTGATGTAGTCCCATGTGTTCATTTTTTCCTTTGTTTCTGTTGCCTTAGCTGATGTATCAGTGAAGATTCTGCTGCGTATGATGTCCAATATTTTGTTGCCTACATGTTCTTCTAGGATTTTTATGGATTCATGAGTCACATTTAAGTCTTTTACCCATTTTGAGTTTATTCTTGTGTATGGTGTAAGTTGATGGTCTAGTTTCATTTTTTTGCATGTAGCTGTCCAATTTTCCCAACACCATTTATTAAAGAGGCTGTCTTTGTTCCATTGTATGCTCTTGCCTCCTTGTCAAATAATAATTGAGCATAATGTCTTGGGTCAATTTCCGGATTCTCTGTTCTGTTTCACTGGTCTATATGCCTGTTCTTGTGCCAGTACCAGGCTGTTTTGATTATAGTAGCTTTGTTTATCTTTTCAAAAAACCAGCTCTTTGTTTCATTGATCCTTTGAATTGTTTTTTTTGGTCTCTATGTCATTTATTTCTGCTCTGATCTCTACTATTTCCTTCCTTCTACTTGCTCTGGGGTTTTCTTTTTGTTTGCTTTCTAGTTCTTTAAGTTGTGAGGTTAGATAGTCTTTTAGAAATTTTTCTTGTTTCTTGAGGTAGGCCTGTAGTGCTATGAGCTTCCCTCTCAGAACTGCTTTCGCTGTATCCCATAGATATTGTATTGTTGTGTGTTCATTTTCATTGGTTTCCAGGAAGTTTTTAATTTCTTCCTTGATCTCCTCGGTAACCCATTCATTGTTTAATAACATGCTATTTAGCGTCCATGTGTTCAAATGTCTTTGCATGTTCTTGTTGCAATTGATTTCTAGTTTCATGCCATTGTGATCTGAGAAGATGCTTGATATGATTTCAATCTTCTTGAACTTGTGGTCTATCTTTGAGAATGTCCCATGTGCACTTGAGAAGAATGTGAATTCTGCAGTTTTGGGGTGTAATTCTCTGTAGATATCTATTAAATCCATTTGGTCTAGTGCTTCATTTAGAGTCTCTGTTTCCTTGTTAATTTTTTGTCTAGAGGATCTATCCAGTGATGTCAGCGGGGTGTTGAAGTCCCCTGTTATGATTGTATTGCTGTTGATTTCTCCTTTGAAGTCCTCCAGAAGATTTTTAATATATTTTGGTGCTCCTATATTGGGTGCATATATGTTTACCAAGGTTATATCTTCCTGTTGGATAGATCCTTTCAATATTATGTAGTGACCTTCTTTGTCTCTAGTTGTGGCCTTCATTTTGAAATCTATTTTATCAGATATGAGTATTGCTACCCCAGCTTTTTTTTCCTTTCTGTATGCTTGGCAGATTTTTTTTCCATCCCTTCACTTTCAACCTATGTGAGTCTTTTGTTGTGAGGTGGGTCTCTTGTAAACAACATATATATGGGTCATGCTTTCTTATCCAATCAGCTTCTCTGTGTCTTTTTATCAGAGCATTCAATCCATTTACATTTAAGGTGATTACTGATATGTACTTATTTACTGCCATTTTTGTTTAGTGTGGTTCTACTTTCCTTCCTATTTCTTCTACTAATTACAGCAGTCCTTTTAACATTTCTTGCAGTGCTGGTTTGGTGCTAATGTATTCCCTTAGCCTTTTTTTTTGTCTGGGAAGCTCTTTATTTGACCTTCTATTTTGAATGATAGCCTTGCTGGGTAGAGTAGTCTTGGGTTCAGATCCTTGTTTTTCATGACCTTGATTACTTCATGCCATTCCCTTCTGGCTTGTAGTGTTTCTATCGAGAAGTCAGCTGATAGCCTTATGGGGGTTCCTTTGTAGGTAACCTGTTGCTTATCTCTTGCTGCCTTGAGGATTCTCTCTTTGTCTTTAATTTTTTGGCATTTTAATTACTATGTGTCTTGGTGTGGACCTGTTTGGGTTCTTCTTACTTGGGACTCTCTGTGCTTCTTGAACTTGAATGCCTTCTTCCTTCACCAAATGAGGGAAATTTTCTATCACTATTTCTTCAAATATATTCTCTAACCCTTGCTCATTTTCTTCTTCTTCGGGAACTCCTATGATGCGAATATTATTACGTTTCCAGTTGTCCCACAGTTCTCTTAAGCTGTCTTCCTGTTTTTTCATTGTTTTTTCCTTTTGGTTTTCTGATTGGTTGATTTTTTCCAACCCTGTCTTCTAATTCACTGGTCTGGTCCTCAGCTTCTTCTACTCTGCTGTTAAGTCCTTCCAATGTGTTCTTCATTTCTGCTATGTCATTCTTCATTTCCAATTGGTTTATTTTCAATATTTCTATGTCTTTGCTCATGGTGTTGATGTCCTTACACATGCTGTTGAGCTTCCTCAAGATCATGACTCTGAATTCTAGTTCTGTTAACTTGCTTAACTCCATTTCATTTATCTCATCTTCGGTGGAGGTCTCTTGTTCTTTCATTTGGCATCTGTTGCTTTGTTTCACCATTTTGGCTATCTCAGTGGTTTTTGGAGCCTGCCAAATTTTCCCTGTGGATGTTGGTGTTCTGCTGTTTGTGGCTTCCTCTACTGGGTTTGGATGAGCATGGGAGGACCCACGTTATCCACCACTGTTGAGTCTTACTTTCCTGGGTAGATTTGCAAGCCCAGAAAACGTTAAGTTATCCTCTAGCTTTTTGCCTAGAGGCTATTAGTCCCGGCTACTTGAAGAGTCTTGGGTTCTCAGTCGAATGAAAACCTCCCTCAGGTGTTCAGCATGAGAGGATTTCCCGAGGGTGGGATACTGGTTGTTAATGAGCCTCAATTTGCATTTCAATGGCCCACCTGGGTATGGCTGCATCTCCTAGGGAGGGGCTGCCGCCTATCCCCAAAGCCCTGGGAAGGAGTAAGATGGCCACCGGCCTGTGTGGCCGCAACTCAGCAAAAGCTCTGAGCGCCCTCCAAATCCCGAGTGTCCCCACACAGTTCCAGTCCAGTCCGCTCTCCCTCTGCTGAAGCCCAAGGTAAGTGGCTGTGGCTATTTTAGCTCTCTGTCCTGGCCCTCTGTGCTGTGAAGCCGGCTTGGGCTTTCACCCTGAGGGCGGTGCTCACAGCTAAGATTGCTGCTGTCCGTGGGCTCCCAGCCCCTCTCTGGTGCCTCTGCAATCCGACCAGGATCGAGTCAGTGTCCCTGGTTGTATGGTCCTCGCAAGCTGCTTTTCTGTTGCTTTTTCCCAACGATTTGTCTTTATTTTAATTGTAATTCCAGTTTGGTCCTGGGAGATGGTCTGTGTAGCTTCCATTCACTCCGCCGCCTTTTTGGAATCTCTCAGTGAATCAACATTTATAGGTATTTTTAAAATCCTTTTGTAAAAGGAGGGAGGTAAATATTGATCATTTCACATGAGAATTGGTTTAAAAGATGCTTTTCTCCAGTCTACCAGAGAGAGAGAGAGAGAGAGAGGGAGAGAGAGACTGAGCGAGGAGACACAGAGCAGGAGGAGGAGCTGAGGGAGGTGAAGCACTATGGAGAAACTAAAGAGCACCCTGCAGGTACCTTTCAGCCACTGGAAAGACAGAGCCGAGGGGGGGCAGACAGGCATGGGAAAGGAGGTGAGAAGTCATCAAAGACTGAGACTAACAGGAGTATCATAGCCTGGCTTGTTTGGCTCAGTGGTTAGAGCACCAGCTCTAACTTGTCAAGGGTACACTTGGGTTGCAGGTTCAATCCCTGGCCCTGGTCAAGGTTGTGCAGGAGGCAACAAATCGATGTGTCTCTCTCACATTGATGTTTCTCTCTCTGTGTCTCCCCCTCCCTCTCTTCCACTCTTAAAAAGAAAAAGGAAAAATATCCTTGGGTAAGGATTAACAACAACAAAAAATAGGAGTACCATAGAAATAAAATGAGTTTAGGGTTTGCATCAAACCAGCTTGTGTGTCTGCTACAGCTGTGTGTCTGAGCGCAAACTGTGTGTATTAATGTAAAAATTGGGAATTAAAATTACCGTTGTAGGTTGCTTTGTGAGAACAAATTCAAGGTGATGATGTCTGGAAAGCATACTACGTAGGTAGGTCTCCACTAACTTACTGCTCATTTTGAAGGGTTGACTGTGATGAGCCTACTGCCTCCAGGATCCCAGGACGAGGAGGGAGATGCTCCTCCTCTCCTGCATCCCACTCTGTTCACTGGGCGCCCAAGCGCCGGCTCTTCTGTTCTCTGTGTCCCTACGGTCTTAGAACAGAGGTTTTCAAATTTGATTTCATGACCTCAGGAAAATACAGAGCCCATCTGTATTGTTGCTACAATAATTTGTTTATTTTTGTTTCTAATTTTGTTGAATGTGGAAAAAATTAAAAATATAGACATATTCTGGACCTTACGTATGGCCATTTTATGATCAGTACTACTGCGTCATTTCAGTGAACACAGCCTATTCGTACGCATAACACATGAATTGAAAGCATAATCACATTAGGAAATAATGTACAAAGGTTTCGGTAATTGTTTGAGAAGAAAATGGTGGGGAAATCGGGTCTTCCGTGGTATTCGCAGTCTGAGCTCGCCTCCCAGCAGTGTGCAAAACGTTAGCTTTGCCAACCGATGCTTGGTTGTTCCCGTCTTTGAATGTCACATCACAACCACTGATTATGCCCATACTTTTTAAGTAGCAGTATAATTAAAGTAACTCGTTAGTGCTAGGTTCCCCAAAGAGTGTTTTAATCTTTAAAAATAGTCTATACACTACTTAACAATGAAAACTTTATCAAGGTGATTTTAGAGAAACCTATTTTTTTAACTTCACATTTTTGTTTTGTTTATTACTCCACCTCTCTCTAAAGCTCACACACACACACACACACACACACACACACACACACACACACCTGCCCCAGGATAGGCTATCAATGAACCTAAGTTCCCGCCTTCACAGTGTCCTCAGCATCCTCCACTCGCCCTGCAAACCTGAGGCGGTTTGCGAGGCCCTGCCTGACTCTCCTTCAGGGTGATTCCCTTCCAGAGGCTGTGTTTGTGACCATCTCCTAGCACCCCCTCCCTCCACTCCTCATCACAGCTCAGGCTCAGCCTGGGATCTCCACTCTCCGTGCCTGAGGATTGAATAGATGAGTCAACAAGCAATTGAATGAAATAAACAGTGAATTCACCTGACGGTAGAAAAGCCATTGCTTGCTCACTGTGTGATTTGTTTTAAAAAAAAGTGTTCTCTCTCTGCAGGTGACAGAAGACAGATTTAAGGTAGAAAAGGATGAAGGGAAATTGAAATCTCCCAAGGAAAAGAAGGGCACAGATGCCAAAGCGGCCAAAGGAAAGGGGAAGGATCAGCCCGAGGCGAGCACAGCCGTGAAGAAGACGACCCAGCTAAAACGAAGAGGGGAGGAGGACGACACCAAGCTCTACATCGGTCGGTGAGACGCTGCTGTGGCGGTGGCCTTTCACTTCTCGTCTTCTACCTATGAAGCCACTTGAGAAAACATCCCAATAACTAGGCCTTATCTTCCCCAGCCTTTTCCCTCTTTATGAAACCATAAATTACAGACTACCCGTGACCCCCTAATAGAAAAATATTTCTATTCGCAATTCATTTAGGTTTTCAGCTAATATTTATTTAACACTTGTCTTGCTATGGGCACATTGACATAGTTCACCAAAAGAGTGAAATAATGAGCTGACTGTGGCACTGGAGAGCTTACTGTCTTGTTGGAAGCATTTTTAAAGTCAGATGGAATTATAAGGCAAAGGGAAAAGTGACTATTTGAATGAGTGGAACACAGTGGTAATAAAATGAGAGCAGTTAATGTGGGACTCATCTCCTGACCCCGATTGCTCCCACAACCAATTTGTCTTAGAACAACTCGAAATTTCATTCATTTGAGATTGTTAATATGAACATGACTCAAATTAGACAGCTATGAGAAATTTATTGCTGCCTTCCCAGGAATCCAAACGGAGCTACCTGTTATTATTTGCATCACATTTAGGTGAGATGGCCTTCACCTCCTTCCAGTCTGACTCCCCTGTATGTCTCTGCTCTAAACGCACTAGACTTAGAAGCAGTGATGTGGGTTTCATGGGCAATATCGACACTGATTTGTTTAGTGATAGATAAGAATCATTACTTGAGAATTAAAAGTGAGTCATCTGTTGCACTCTTTTAAAATTGACCTTAGTGGGCCACTGTGGGATGTACTGTTTGCAGGTACCGTCTACTCTTAGCAGTTGCTGCATAACCCACACTCAGCCTTCACACCTATTGACATAAATACACAGAATACTTTGGTAGGGAGCATGTCCATATTCAATATTTCCCTCTCCTGTAAACACCTCTACTTATAAAATACCACAGAGCTGCAGCTACTCGTAATTCAGGAGTAAATCCAGATGTTGCTCAAAAGAGATTAGAAGCAAAAAAAAAAAAAAAATTACAGCCTCAACTTTGTTGTTGTTTTTACAAAATCCCAAGCACACACGTTCCATGACCGTGGGCCCCATGTATGTTTGTCCTCCTATTATGCCTACGTCTCATTTGCAAAAGTGACTTAATATTTTGTAAAATGGCCACAGCCTTCTTACTGGAAGGGCAGTAATGAAAACCAGTCAACAGGACTGCATTCCAGCCAACTGGACGGCTTTTGGCAAGCCAGCGGGATTATAAACACATGCATAATGTATGCAGCCATTGCACTGGCGGAGTGCAACCTGTTCCCTTTTCAAATGACCACTCCTCCTCTTTATGGTATTTTGAACAGACGATGAGCCAGATGATGGTGCCCAACATTACATTATCGTTGTGGGCTTCAACAATCCTCAGCTATTAGCAATTATGACTGAGCTTGGCATTCCCATAAGCAGCGTGATTAAGATCTCTTCGGAGAATTACGAACCTCTGCAGACGCACCTGGCAGCAGTTAGCCAGCAGCAGGAAGTTTCTCTTCAGCCAGAAGGTATGCAGTCGGCTCTACAACTCACTGAATCCTTCAATATTACCCACTGTCCTTAAAGTACAAGTACGGTTTTCTTTCCAAAACATAGCCCTACAATACATACGTTATTAAATCCCTTCAAGACTTTGATTCGCTTTGTATGCTGCTTGCACTAGCCAGGTGTTGTAAATTTTGGAAATTAAAATCACATTCTGTGTTTATATCGCTGTGTAGCCACAGAGAACATAGACTGCAGGTCAGAAGACTTGGTTATCCAACTACCTTTCTTGGGAACGTTTTATCGAAAGCATGGGGTGGATAGATCAGCTGTAGATAATCCATTCTTCCAGAAGCCACAGTTGCCAAGTGGCCCAAGGGAGATCATAGCCTTGGATGCTTGCTCTGCTTTGCTGCTGGTTTGTTGTGATTAATCAGGAAGGGTGGCTTATCTTCTGGACCTTAGGGCAGTGAGCTGTGGGATGAAGTCCCCACCACACTGCCATTCAGCCAGTGGAGTCTGGAGGTCTCCATCTAAGGGCATTGTGCTGGACTACCTCAGTGCTACTGTATACTGTAGGTGACCGAACTGGGACTTGCTGTAAACCTGTGTGACCCAGAAGTCCAGGCTCTCTCGGCCATCTGCTGTTACTTCATTGTTATTTATTAATAATATTGTTTGACCAGTGCTTTGCAACTTACACATCCCAATTTCTATAACACTACATTTTAAAAATTCCTGTTCCAAGTAAGAAATTGCTACCACTGATAACAATAGCTATCATTTATTAGACACATGTGATGATTCATATAGTTTTTACCAGCCTCAGAAATGTGTTTCATTTCCATTTTACCAAAATGGCCTCTTGGCCTAGAGGCAGCCATTAAGTAAGAGTAGATTCAAACCCAGCTACTTCTATTTCAAAGATAGTTATAACATTAAATAACTTATTATTGGAGCCAGTGGGGAAAATGCTCCATAAACTTCATAGTCTCTCTATACAAATTATTTAATTTATAAAAATAAGTAACAGAAAAATAGTCTTTACAGTAGACTGGTGAGATCTTGGTAGCAGAACCTATTTAGCTGTAGATGTAATAAACATAAATATTTCATAAATAAACATAAATATTTTCAGTGTAACTTTATGGAAAATTGTCATTATTTTGTAGTCAGAGAACAAATGCCCAGAGAAGCCAGTAGCTATTTTAATATGACCAAAAGTTAACTGAAGCATACATTGGTGACCCCATTGGTTTTTAGCCATTTGGGAAAAGAGAACCGAAGCATTTGCCTTTCTAACCAGCTACACAGCAAGTAGACATGAACATGGTCAAAAAGTGGGCAGAAAGAATGCTCCTATACAAATGCAGTCTAAGAGTGATGAGAATATTGAACATATTAGCTCCCAAAATATGTAGCCTTATCATGATCTTTCTGGGTCTCAACTGTAAAATGGAGAGGGGGAGACAAGCTCATATCTAATACCAACTTCAGAAGTAAAATCCTCTGATTTCATAATCATGTAGGGCAGGTCCAAAGTCTTCTCGAAATTACATTTATGTATTTGCATTGTCTGGGACTGTACAAGACATCTTGCCACCATGCCCACTTAAAGTGGGAAGAAATTCAACACTCATTTTATCGTATAAACATGTTGCTATCATTAGATATAGAAGCTGAAAAGCTGAAGAAAAAGAATGCCATAAAAGAACTTGACATTTTCTGGAAGTACTTGGAACCAATCCTGAATAATGAGAAACCTGAAACAAATCTCTTTGATGTTGCTCGGTTTGAGTACACGGTCAAGGCAGATGACTACCCTTCCGACTGGTCGGACAGCGAGATGATGGTTAGTACCCGCAATAAAGGGAGTGAGTGGTGTGCGTATGTGACACTGTGGTTCTATTTACCCCGTTCATTCATTCCACAGATATTTATTGATCACTGACTATAGATCAGGTTTTGCCCTTTACCTTCCGGACAGTGATAACATTGAATGCCCAATAATGGTTGTAGCCCGATTCTATAGCTTTCAGTGTCTGAATTAATGACAAACAATGCGATGTAGATGAAGAGCTTTGGCCGGGTAGCTCAGTTGGTTGGAGCATCGTCCTGATACACCAAGGCTGTGGGTTCAATCCCTGGTCAGGGCATATACAGAAGCAACCAATGAATGCATAAATAAGTGGATCAATAAAATTGATGTTTCTCTCTCTCTCAAAATAAAAAATCAATCAAAAATTTTAAAAGATGTAGATGAAGATAAAGGAGGATTATTCTTTCATTTGGTGACGTGGTTTTGTTTCATACTTTAATGTTGTAGGCAGTAGAGTCTTAATATATATTAATTGTGACAATAGTAAATTTCACAATTTGTCGAATTACATTATTTCTCTTTTTATATGTTGGTCCAAAACATTTTTTTCTAGGACCTTGCTTTTATTGCCAAAGTTGTATTTTTAATATATTTGGCCAGCACGGGAGTTTTGACCTGCTCGGTTTCCGACCTGGGCCGCTTCACCCCTCCTTAGGCAACCTGGTGGTCCCCGGCCCCCCGGGGGGTCACCATAGTGATGCGGAACTCAGTGCGGACACCCAGTCCGAATAGCGCACCGCAGCCCAAACTCCTGGGCTCACGCGATCCCCCAGCCGATCCCCCAGCCGCAGCCTCCCGAGTGGCTGGGACCACAGGCGCGCACCACCGCGCCCGGCTGAAACCCCACCTCAAAGCCAGCTCTCTACTTGTTCCCTCTGATAGACCCACTCTTTTCCTAAGCACGTAAAACCGATGCCTAACAGTAACCCACATCCACAGATTTATGTGTCAGGGAAACAATTCTCCTCTCAGTTGGGTCCTGTCAAGAGCTTGTGTCCTATCTTTTGGTTCAGTAGGGCATAGGAGATGCAGCCGTGTAATTCCCGAACCATAACTCAGAGGAGGCAATGCAAAGAGTCTTCCAAGGCAGCCTCAGACCAAGTTCGTTTAGCTCCTGCTCCAGCTAGGGCTCCCTTCTGTGCGTCCTGTTTAAGCCCCAGGCGCAGGCTGAGAAGCGCTGAAGTGTTGTGCCCAAGGCAGAGGACATTCCACTGCATCGTCAGTGTGTAAAGGTGAGCACTGGGCCACACCGTCGCAGCTCCCTGAGACCCAGCGCCCTCCCCGGCGTTCTGCTTCAGCTCCCTGTTCACAATTTTTTGTTCATTAGAAGATGTTAATCACTCCACTTTTAAAGAAAGTGAATATATCTATATTTTCCTTTTTAAAAATACAGAGTAGATGAGTTTAAATGACAAATATCAGGAAATTCACTTTATGTTGAAAAGATGTTATCAGCTTAGTTGAAATACTAGTTCTGGTAGAATATTCCTGACTTTGGAACTAAAAGATTAACATCTAGGGTTTCCAGTTGGAACATGAAGGTAATTTTAATTGTCAATTTAAAAGGTAAAGGTGATGAAAACATTCACCTGCTAAGGAACCATTTAGGGCCATGCTACCCACCTGGACACACCAATCTTCTATTCATCAATTTGCAAGTATTTATTGAGCATCTTCTTCATGCCAGGGCTGTGCTCTGGGTTTGACTGCAGAGCCTGTTAGAGCCCAGGCATGCCTCTATCGGCTGAGTGGACAACCAGCCTAGAGGACGATGGGGAAGGAGAGCCTTGAAAAGCAGTTCAGTAATGGAGTTGGGTTCCAGAAGAAAAGGCCATTGGATTTCATATTGAAGACCAAAGTTCATTTGAAACTTAGGGTCACTTAAGAAACAGCAAAGTAGCCCTGGCCAGGTCGCTCATTTGGTCAGAATATATTCCCAGTACAAGGTTGCAGGTTCAGTCTCTGGTCAGGGTACATACAAGAATCAACCAATGAATGCAGAAATAAATGGAACAGCACATTGATGAATGTCTCTCTCTCTCTCTCTCTCTCTCTCTCTCTCTCTCTGCCTCTCTCTACTCCACCTTTCTCTCTCTCTAAAAATCAACTTATTTTTTATTTTTTCCCCTTTATTGATTTTTAGAGAGAGAGAGAGAGAAACATCAATGAGAGAGAACATCGATCTGCTGCCTCCTGCATGCCCCCCAATGGGGATCAAGCCCACAACCTGGGCATGTGCCCTGACCGGGAATCGAACCAGTGACCTCTTGGTGCATGGGTCAGCGCTCAACCACTGAGCCACACTAGCCGGGCTAAACATCAATTTAAAAGAACAGCTACTTCTAGTAGCAGTAGACTAGATACATGGTGTTAATACATGTGTCACACTCTCGGCTATCTCTGTAAGTTGATCATGGCCTCATATCCAAGGCAGGAGCCAGCCAAGGAGTCTTCTTCCTCTCTGGAAGAAGGAAAGCATTAGTACCTTTGGCTGCAAACAGGCAGGCTGTATTTCTGCTCAACCAAGGTAACGAAAGCTTTACATCAAATAAATGCCCATCAAGAAGTGCTAACCGCTCGCGTAAGACATCTGCAACATCTCAAGGTAAGACCTTGGTTGCTGAAATAATTTTCTGACTTTTAGCATATGATTTGCTGTTTGATTTAAAAATAAATTAACTAGTTAGGCTAAGGGATCATGGGGCAGAAGTTTTACTACATTTCTTAAAAATACAAGTAAAAACATGTTTTGATGCCAGACTTTGGGCACAGAATACCAGGTAGCAGCCTGACTGAGGAGTGCTCAGGGTTAGAGGGGGCGCGGGAAGCCCAGACTGGCAGCCGTGCTGCGAGGTGGTCAGAGCCAGGCAGCCGCTGGACGCCTGCCGGACTGATTCACTCCCTGGCCCCACCAGGAGCTCTCCCTCTACCTTACCTCTTCCACTCAGACCTAGGCGAGCCTCTTCAATCCTCCTCTGCTTTCAACAGACAGACCTCGTGAAAGCAGTGCCTTTCTATTTCTGGAAATGAAAGCCCAGGTAACAGAAGTATCTGGTTTATAACTTACTTGCCAGATCATAAAACGTGTGAGTATTATAGGAGCAGCCGTCTATGGGCATTTCTTAGTTTTTGTCTTGTTGGTTTGTTTCTGTTTTTAACCCTTGAGGTCCACAGGTGAGAGAAAAGGAGGGGCAGGGAGGAAAGGAAGAAAGAGGGATGGCATGGACACTGTGGTGTGCTTGCGTGGATGACGTCAAGGCTGAGCGGCTGCCTCCTATCGTGCTTCCTGCAGTCAAGCAAGAAATCATCCGTAGCTTGTCCTGGGCTGGGGAAATCGAAATTACCATCTAAGGTGTTGTTTTAGGAATTGAGATACCTAGAAAATACACCACACTGCTGAAACTGAATTCAAGCGTTAGGGTGCTTTTCACTGAATCCAAGCATTGATTAGGCTCCTTACAATAGGAGGCAGCCATAAGGCCCTCCAGTGGGAGCTGGACAAGAAGAGCAAGAATGGTTCAACAAATGGAGACTCAGCCACCACGGCTGGGACTCAGTGGTCGGGGAAGTGCTTTCCTGTAAAAAGTGATGGGTTTGACAATGTGGTGTCACCTCACACCTGTCGGAGTGGCTGTCATCAATACATCAACAAACAAGTGTTGGTGAGGATGTGGAGAAAAGGGAACCCTCATGCGCTGTTGGTGGGAATGCAGATTGGTGCAGCCACTGTGGAAAACAGTGTGGAAGGTCCTCCAAAAATTAAAAATGGAACTGCCTTATGACCCAGCGACTGCACTTCTGGGTATATATCCGAAGAAACCCAAAACACCAATCAGAAAGAATATACGCACCCCTATGTTCATTGCAGTGTTATTCACAATAGCCAAGATATGGAAGCAGGCCAAGTGTCCATCAGTAGATGAGTGCGTTGAAAAGCTGTGGTACAGCCCTGGCCGGTTTGGCTCAGTGGTTGGAGTGTCGGCCCACGGACCAAATAGGGTTCGACTCTGGTCAAGTGCACATACCTTGGTTGCGGTTCGGTCCCTGGCTCTGGTTGGTGTTGGGTGGGAGGCAACTAATCGATGTGTTTCTCTTCATTGATGTTTCTTTCTCTCTCCCTCCCACTCTGAAGATAAATGGAAGAATGTCCTCGGGTGAGGATTAAAAAAACAACTGTGGTACATTTACACAATGGAATACTATTCAGCCATAAAAAAGGTTGAAATCTTACCATTTGCAACAGCATGGATGGACCTAGAGGAAATTATGCTAAGTGAAATAAGTCAGTCAGAGAAAGACAAATATTATATGATTTCACTTATATGTGGAATCTAAAAAACAATATAAATGAACAAACAAATCAGAAATAGACTCACAGATGCAGAGAACAGACTGATGACTGCCAGAGGGGTGAGGGTGGGGGTTTGAGGTTAGGGTGGAAAAGGTGAAGGGATTAAGAAGTACAAATTGGTAGTCACAAAATAGTCATGGGGATGTAAAGTACAGCACAGGAAATATAGTCAATATTGTAATAACTGTGTAGGGTGCCAGGTGGGTACTGGAAATATGGGGGGAACACTGTGTAAAGTATATGATTGTCTAACCACTATGCTGTACACCTGAAACTAATACAAAATAATATTGAATGTAAACTGTAATTGAAAAAGAAAAAAATCTTTAAGTGATAGGTTTAGCTGTTAAGGCAGATACACACTGTACATCTGATTCCAACAGTATGAAACTAATAACTGATTTTCATTACTTCTGTCCCCTGTAGCTGGAATTGGGCACCAATATTTTTGAAAACATTGCCTGCTTGATGTACGACAGCCTGGACTGGAAGCGGCAGCACCAGCACTATCTGGAAAGCATGCGGCTCATTAACGTCCCACAGGTGCTGAGTGAGAAACCTGTCCTGGAAGCCACGTGGACTTCTGAGGTAGGCACGCGCTCGAATGTCTTTTGTCGTGGACTGAATGATTAACTGAACAACTTAATGTTCACATTTATAAAACACGTGAAGAAAACACCATATAAATACTTGTAGCGAGGTAATTCTGCCTGCTGGGATTTAATAGGTGTGGATGGGAACAAAGAAAGGCCCCCAGGGATGGTATGAAAAGGCACCGATGTGGTGGCACTTTCCAAAGCTCCCCTACTACCTGCCACATGCAGAGATGCCACCGTGTCTAGCCCACTGTGCAGCAGCCCATTGCGGAACAGGGAGGGCTGTGAATGAGTTCATCACGATGTCTGTTTAGCACACGCCACGGGCTAGCCCTGTGCAAGGTCCTGGCATCGCAACAACGAGCAAGAGTCATCCTCTGCCCTCCTCACTGAGCCTGACTTTCCAAGCGGACAGCAGTCGAGTCGACAGCAGTTTCAGCACAGCGTGATGAGTGCTGTGAGCAGTCAGCTCAGAAGTAGAAGCACTGAAACATGGCCGACCCTGATCTGAAGGAGCGGGAGGGGGAGAGAGGAGTCAGGAAAGCCTCACCAGGCAGCGTGAGTGATGTGGTGAAGGCTGAGTATGAACTGCCTAGGGGAAAGCCGATGAGGGCAAGGGACAGACTGGTACCCTCAAGAAAGGGGCAGAGATGTGTGAAGACACAAGGTCAGAGAAGAGAAGTGTGGCACAAACCAGGACCACGGCGTAGGTCAGGGCTCCCAGGCCACGTGGACACAGTGGAGAACAACGATGTGAACTAAAGCTGGACAGGCAGGAGCCGGGATGTCCACTGGGGCTGAGCGAACGAGTTTGAGCTTCATCCTGAAGGTGGTGGGGAACCACTGACGGGTTCCGAGAGGGAGAATGGCATGCGTCTGAGTCACCCAGGGAGGAAAGCCTTTGTGACTCTCAGTGCCCCATCTCCCCATCACGTTCCCAGCAGGTGCTCAGCGAGCCCTGTTAGGAACGACGAGAAAGTGTCTGTACCCATTAACTTCTTCCTTTTGTTTGATCCTAATATCAGCAAATGGTTTTGTGGTGCGAACATAATCATACACTCTCAGCATCCTGTCAGATGCCATCAGACCAGCATTTGATGAAAGCGTCTCCCAGCTGGGTATCTCAGTTGTTTCTTTTTCATATTTCTCGTAGGTTCCACAGCCCGTTGCTCCAACCCCTGGGAAGAAGAAAGCACAGAATGAAGAACCACAAGTGCCACCATCAGGCACGTGTGAGCCCTGTTGTTGGAGTGTTCTAGGCCGTGAGCTGGGGCCTGATGGAGTAGTGACTGTCCATATTGGTTTCAGCTGTCCCTCCCCCACAGCTCCTCCCTGTGTCAGTGCATGGCCGTCGTTTGAATTGGTGAGTGAGATTTTGATGGAAGAAATGGAGAATGCATCTTGACTGAGCAATGGTGTTTTGTCTGTCTTACAGTGGCTTCCGTCATCACAACGGAAGTAGACATGAGGTATTACAACGATTTGCTGAGTCAGATTGCAGAAGAATTCGTGTCTGTGCCCCTGATACTGCACTGTATGCTGGAACAGGTAGGTGGATACACTCAGAGGCCCTTTTCCTGGTAGATAACCTCAAGTCAGTCACTTCATCTCTCCTTGCTTCCATTTTTTAAAAACAATTTTAAAATTATATACATAGTACCTGAAAGCATTCTCCTGTACAAAGATTAGAACATTTTAGATCAAACTAAAGTTTGCTTTGAGCATCACCTTCAATCCCCTTTTTTTTCCGTGCTCTGGAATAGTTTATATAATATTCCTTGAAGTTTTAGTAGACATGTCCTTAAAACTATCTGTGTCTCGCTGGGCCGGTGTGGCTCACTGGTTGAGCATCAACCCATGCACCAAGAGATCACTGGTTGGATTCACACTCAGGGCACATGCCCAGGTTGTGGGCCCAATCCCCAGTGGGGGAGTGTAGGAGGCAGCCAGTCGATGTTCTCTGTTATCGATGTTTCTATCTCTCTCTCTCCTTTCCTGTTTCTAAAATCAATAAAGAAAAAACATTTTTTAAAAAACTATGTGTCTTTTGTCAGTTAATGGCAGAGAGAGAAAGGATAGATAGATGGGGTGGTTAATGGTCTTTAACTTTATCTTTAAATTGTCTTTTATACTTGTAGATTTGATCATATTTTTCTATTTCAAAAGCCAACTTTAGACACTAGTATTTTTTTTAGAAATAATGTCTATGTATTTGTGCTTTGAATATCATACAGAGTTCTTTATTCACTTATATGCATTTTTTAATTTCCTCCATATTTGGTTATGTTGCTTTTCTATGAATGATCTTATTTATTTGTGTCCTCTCTTTTCTTGATCATGGTGGTCAATGATATATCTATTGTATTGGTCATTTTAAAGAACCAACATTTTGATTCACTGATCAACTCCTTTTTACTTTTTATTTTATTATTTATCTTATTATGTCCTGCTTTCTTTGAGTTTATTTTGTATTTCATTTTAGTTGACAGCTTATTTGATTTATTTTTAGTCTGTTTTGCTTTACTTATAGCTACACATTTCCTTCTGAGTATTTCTCTGGCTACATCCTGATGCTTTCAATGTATTCAACTCTAAATCTTTTATTTTTATTGCCACTCTTTATTGTCAACTAATTTTATTGCATTATGATTAGTAAACATGGTACCCATGTTTAAAATGTTTTTTTAATTTCCTGGACTTCCTGAGTGACCTGATGTACATGGTCACTTGGGAATTTTCTATATGTATTTGAGAAGAGTTTTTTATGAACTCATTTAATCCTTCAAAAGCCCTATAAAACAGGAACTAATTTTATTTCTTATTTTACAGATAAGGAAACTGAGGCATAAAAAGGTTAAGTAACTTGTCCAAGTACTAAGTGGCAAAAACTGCTTTTGAAGCTAGTCAGTCTGCGTGGGAAAGCATTTTGAAAGCATTACTTTGCTTTCTTCCTTCTAAGGTTGCTGATAGAAAGAAGTCTGATGTCGATCTGGTACTTTTTCCTTTGTAGATAATCTGTTTTGCTTTCTGGCTTTGCTTGTTTTATCATTGTCATTATGGCATAAAGGATTATAACCTGGTTTCCAATCACATTCTGAGTAAAATCAAAATCCTTGCACTGGTCCATAGACACTGTGGTATGATTCTGGGAGACTTCCGGTCAAGATGGCGGCGTAGGTAAACGCGGTCTCGCCTCCTCCCATGACCACATCAAAGTTACAACTAAACTACAGAACAACCATCATTCAGAACCGCCTGACATCCAGCTGAATGGAAGTCCTACAGCTATGGAATTAAAGAAGAAGCCACATCAAGACTGGTAGGAGGGGCAGAGGCGCGGACGGGCTGGTCCCACACCCACGTGTGACGGATAAAAATCAGGAGGACACCTCGCCTGGGAAGGTCCTCCCTGAGGAGTGAGGGTTCCCTGTCCCACACCAGGCCTCCAGCTCAGAGTTCCAGTGCCAAGAAGAGAATCCCCATAACTTCTGGCTGTAAAAACCAGCGAGAACTGAGGCTGAGGCGGCTGGAGCCCCCGGCAGCTCCTCTTAAAGGGCCCGCACAGGGACATACTTGGACTTGCTCCCTCCAGGCTCCAGCATGGGGGAGGCAGCTTGAAAGGCACCAGAGACATACGGGGAAGAACTGAGTTGTTTGGCATTGGGGCGAGGACTGAAGGGGCAGCTTTATCCTGGATAGACGTGCTGTCAGAGGCCGTTGTTCTTTGGTGAGCCCTTCCCTGGGCTGGCAGACAGCTACCATATCTGGGACTCCAGCAACCTGGCTCACACTGTTTGCCCTGCCCTGGTGATTCCCTGAGTCCCTGCCCCACACAACTTTCAGGCCCACCCAAGCTGTTTCCAGTGACTTTACCATAGGATTGGCCTGTCTTGGCTCCTGCTTCAGATTTTCCTAAATTCTCTCAAACAGGCAGCATCTGGCCTCAGCTAGCCCCATATCTCTTGCTAAGTGGCCCCAGGCCTGGCACTAGAATCAGCCAGCTTTGCTTCACAGCTTGGCTTTGCCTGGGCACCTCCAAGCCCAGCACAAGAAGCAGCCATCTGCAGATCTCTTTGTAGCTTATGCCTGGTGGTCTCAGGTAGAACACAGGCAGTGGTTGACCTTGCCCAGAGCCAGCACACTCAGTGGACAGCTTCAGACCACATCGAAGCACCACCACCCAAACACCTCCACAAGCAACACACTCAAGGAGTGACTCAGTGGGTACCAGAGCCCTGTTGAAGTAAGTCTTGCTCTGTGTGGTGGGCCCCTACACAGCTGATCTTCCAAGGTGGTCACAGGTCACAGCCAATCCTTGAAGCTAATCAGCCTGATTAATTCCCTCCCACTGATGTACCAACAGCAATCAAGACTCAATTACAACAGAAGGGTATACAGGCCACATGCGGGGTGCACCTCGAGGGCCCAGCTGGGGTGATCAGGGAGGCTGTGCCACTGGACCCTACAGGACACCTACTACAATAGGCCACCCCACGAAGCCTAGGAGACATAGCAACTCTACTTAATACATAGAAACAATCACAGGGAAGCAGCCAAAATGAGGAGACAAAGAAACATGTCCCAAATGAAAGAACAGAACAAAACTCCAGGAAAAGAACTAAACGAAATGGAGATAAGCAATCTAACAGATGCAGAGTTCAAGACACTAGTTATAGGGATGCTGAAGGAACTTAGTGAGGAACTCAAGAGCATAAAAAAGGACCAGTCAGAAATAAAGGATGCACAGTCAGAAATGAAGGATGCACTAACTGAAGTAAAGAATAATTTACAGGGAATCAATAATAGAGTAGGAAAAGCCAAGAAGTAAACCATCAATTTGGAATATAAGGAAGCAAAAAACACCCAATCAAAATAGCAAAAAGAAAAAAGAATCCAAAAATAATGAGGATAGTGTAAGGAGCTTCTGGGACAACTTCAAGCGTGCCAACATTCACATCATGGGGGTGCCGGAAAGAGAAGAGAGAGAGCAAGAAATTGAAAACCTATTTGAAAAAATGATGACAGAAAACTTCCTAACTTGGTGAAGGACACAGACATACAAATCCAGGAAGCACAAAGAGTCCCAAACAAGAAAAACCCAAAGAGGCCCACACCAAGATGCATCATCATCAAAATGCAAAAGGTTCAAGGAGAATCTTAAAAGCAGCAAAAGAAAAGCAGTTAGTTTCCTACAAGGGAGCCCCCATAAGACTGTTAGATGATTTCTCAAAAGAAACTTTGCATGCCAGAAGGGAGTAGCAAGAAATATTCAAAATGATGAAAATCAAGGACCTACAACTAAGATTACTCTGTCCTGCAAAGCTATCATTTAGAATCGTTGGACATATACAGAGTTTCCCAGACACGAAAAAGCTAAAGGAGTTCATCACCACCAAACCAGTATTATATGAAATGCTGAAGGATCTTCTTGAGGAAGATGATGACCAAAAATATGAACAATAAAATGGCAATAAATACATATCTATCAACAATTGAATCTACAAACCAAATGAACAAGCAGAATAGACTCATGGATACAGCGAACTTTTTGTTGGTTGCCAGATACGAGGGAGGTTGTTGGTAGGATAGGTGAAAAGGTGAAGAGATTAAGAAGTACAAATTGTCTATTAGTCTTATGAACCTCAAAGGGAAGAGGGGAGGAGGAATGGGAAGAGATAAACCAAAGAACGTATATGCATATATGCATAATCAGTGGACACAGACAAAAGTGTGGTGAAGGCAGGATGGTGGTGGGAGCAGGGAGGAGGGAGTCAAATGGGGGATAAAGGGAGGAACATCTGTAATACATTCAACAATAAAGATAAGTTTAAAAAACAAAAAAGTATGATTCTGGGCTGTATCTGTTGTCTCATTTCCTGCTCTCCACCAAACCTCCTCCCCAACACACATTATTCGTTATCTACATAAGCCTTCTGGTTTTTCCTCATATACACTACTTAATTCCACCTTAGCTTTTCACTTCAGCTTCTCTTCCTGGGAAGTTTTGCTCTCACATGCCTGCCTGGTGCATACTCCTTGTTGTTCAGTCCCCAGTGGAAGTGGCATTCCTTAACTAGGCTTTCTCTGATGACTGATCTAAAGAAGGCCCACAGCAACACACAGCGTTTTCTACCATATCAGGGTGTTTTATATTCTTATCAACAGCTACTTTTGTTTTAAATATACGTATTTGCTTTGTGTCTTACCTTTGTTCTATGACTGGGAATGTAAGCTCCATGCAAGCAGGCACTTAATCTAGTCTTGTTCATTGCTGTGTGCTCAGCACATGCTAACTACACCTAACCCACAGTAGACACTGGATATTTATTTGTTTGTTGAATTAAATTATATTTTTAAAATATCATTTTTCCTGTTGATTTATCATTATTATGTAGATGGCTGTTGGAATTTCTGGTTTTTTCTCCTTGTCTTTTAATTTTTCTTTCAATTTTATTCTTTTGGGAACTCCAGCTTAACTTCCAACTAATTCAATCCTCAATGGAGTCCAGTCTGTTATTGAAGCTTTGTTTCAGAAGTAATGTTTTTAATTTACAAATTCTCTAATCTCTTTTTAGAACTACTTGTTATTCTTCTTGTGTCATAGATATAACACATTCCAGTACACTTTTTTTTTTTTATTCTCACCCAAGGACATTTTTGCATTTATTTTCAGATAGAGCGAGAGGGAGGGAAAGAGGGAGAGAGAGAGAAACATCGATGTGAGAGAGACATATCGACTGGCTGCCACTCCAGTACACATTTTTATGTTTGTTGACTGCTGTAATTTTTTAACCAGTTAGGAAGCACAGTCATGTTTGCCTTTAATTGCCCCATAGGTTTTTGGGAGACCGCTTATTTTATTATATCTTTAAGTTGTAAAAGTATAAAAATCCTATACAGCTTGCAGTATCATCATTTTATTTATCTTAGTCTTTCTTATTGTATTCAACTCAACACAAAGCAACAGACATGTATTAGCCACCTACGAGATTCCAGGCGCCGAAGGGGACAATGCACTCAGCGCCTGACACACAGAGGGCACTCAGTAATAGATACATGTGTTGGCTGAATAAATGCTCAATAATAATGGGATGAAAAAGAATGGAAGTGTAAGAGGCATGGGATGGGATTTTATGGGATGGGATATTAGAGTTTCACATTTCAGAGCTGGAACATTTTTGAGTGGTCTTTTGTGATTGGAGGAGTCCAAGAGCTGGTTGGAAGATAGAAAGTAGAGACAAGAATTGCTCTTTTGAAAGTAAGGGGTTTACAAAAGGTGAAGGACGAGGCTATAGCAGTTCTCAGCAGAGGGTGATTTTGCCTCCCAAAGACATTTGGCAATGTCTGGAAATATTTTTGGTTGTCACAATTGGAGGGGTTCCTATGGCATCAAATAAGTAGAGGCCAGGGATGCTGCTAAACTTTCTATAGTGCACAAAATAGCCCCAGGACAAATAATGATCTAGTTCAAGATGCCTCCATTCCGTGATTGAGGAACCCTGCAGAGGGATATGAAATCACAGAGGATGAATGTGGGATTTAAGGTGAAGGGAAAAGCTGTAAATTAGGTGCCTATCTTGATTATATTTCAACTTCTTTTGTTTACCAGGTAACATTGAACAAGGCATGTAATATTTCTAGACCTCACTTTCTCCTTATGCAGGAGACTTTTACCCTTTCCTGCTCTCACCATTTATAACTTCTCTATCTTGAAGAAAGAATGAGGACTTGACCTGAACCCCCATTTCTCCCAGTCAGTAGCCTTGGGCCTGAGCCAGTCACCTAACTTCACTCACCCTGGTTTCATTCAGTGTAAGTTGGAAAATAATAGCTGCTCTGTCCACAGCATTGCTGTGAAGCTTACCTGAGATCATGCATGTGAAGGTGCACCCCTTGAATGCATGGGTGGTAGTCGCTGGTAATTACATTGCCACTGTGCATAAACACTGTACTTTATTGGTGGTAACTGCCTTGTTTTACTAAGAGCAATGGAAATACATGAGTATCAATAAAGAGCTGACCATTAAACCAGTTCCTCCTAACTCTATCTTAACAGGTTGTGGCAACGGAAGAAGACCTCGTCCCACCCAGTCTGGTGGAGCCACCCCCCAGGGCAGACGGGCTGGACCACAGGATCGCAGCTCACATTGTGTCCATCCTGCCCTCTCTCTGTCTCTCGGAGAGCGAGAGAAAGGTCAGATAGCATGAGATAGCCAATATGCTTGCATGTTTTGAAAAAGTATGGATTCTCTCTTCAATCAGTATTATTTCCATTTGAATAGAATCTCTGTAAAATATTTTTACCTGAAGAAGAAAGCGAAAGCAAAGCAGTGCCCAGAGGCCCTCTGCTGCTGAACTATCACGATGCGCTGGCCCACAAGGAGTACGCACTCCAGGTACTGATAACCCAGCTACCGGAGGGCAACTAACGCAGGAAAGCCCGTTTGTAACTATTCAGTTAAAGAGATCTTACTTTGATAGCTTTACCAATGCTGATTAGATGTAATATACAAAATGAACACCTATTTGCAAAGTGAGCTTTCAGCACATGGAAACGGGTAAGGGAGAACTTATGTCAGCAAAGAAAACGTGCCTAATTAGAGCGGTCCAATGAACCATTAAATAGCTTGTGACTACACCAAATTCGCATTAAAACTTGATAGTTATTTGCTTTAAATATCAGCTAATATGAAAAACTAGTGGAGGCCAGAAAAGACTCTCCGATGGGAGAATCTCTGGCAAAGTGAGAACTAGCTTTTTTGACCCTCAGCAAAATACCACTAGTTTGTCTTCCCCAATTACCATTGATTTCCCCTGTTCCCAAACGAGAGGGAAGGTATTATGTTTTGCCTTCTCCATATGCATGAGGCACTTGGCAGCCTGCTTCAATGTCTTCTGTTGCGCTGCTCTTTTTCATCAGGACCAAAAGAATTTTGACCCAGTTCAAATTGAGCAGGAGATGCAGTCCAAGTTGCCACTGTGGGAATTCCTTGAATTCCCTCTGCCCCCACCATGGAACAGCACGAAACGTCTAGCTACAATTCATGAGCTCATGCACTTTTGTACAAATGGTGAGTACATTGCTTTGTCTTAGCTTATACTCATTCATTTACGGTCATATATGCCTCCTAAGATTACACCCAAAAGTATTTTGATTGTTGAAAGAACTTTCAGAGGCTGAGGGTGGGTATTTTGATGGACTGCAATTTTCTTATTTTGAATAGTGTTGGTAGCAATACTATGATAGCTACAATGCTTAACCTTCTTCCATTTGCTGCACTGGGTTTCATCTCTACAGTGTTTCTATAACAAGAATAATATTTTATTATTTTCTCCTGCTCCCCGCCCCCAACGCCGTATCCCCTCTTTGACATCATTGGAGATGATATGGTAATCCTATCCTAGTTAGGAGGATAAATGGATGAGAGAACTCCCTGTCGGTGTGGTACCAAGGGTGTTGATTCCACTGAACCTCCTCTCACAACAGGAAGAGCCATTTTATGCTCTGAGAAGATGATGGAAAAGAGTGGTCATAAAAATATCTAAAGTCTACCCTAGCCAGTGTGTCTCAGTTGGTTGGGATCGTCCCGTGCACCAGAAGGTTGCCGGTTAGATTCCCAGTCAGGGCACATGCCCAGGTTGCAAGCTTGATCCCCAGTAGAGGGCGTGCAGGTGGCAGCAGATTGATGTTTCTCTCACACCCTCTCCCTTCCTCTCTCTCTAAAAAAATCAATAAAATATATATTTGTAAAAAGAATATCTAAAATCATTGCAGAGTCCACTGGAATTTTATGTTATAGACCATCATTCCCTAAAACCAAATTCTATTTCCACTTGAGGCAATATGCAGAAACATTCCTACTATAAGAAGGAATGCGAAATTACAGAGACATCTTTATTTGACAAGAAAGCATTTGACCTAGAAAAGGGAATAGCATGTGCAGATTCTTTGTTCTCATTTCTTTTCTAACTCTAAGCAAATTACAAAATATTTTTATATTGATTTACATGATTAGTTGTTAATACCTACCTCCTGCCCCTCTACCTTGGACTTCTGAAGTACGAGAACCAAATCTTCTCTTTGAGTCTCAGGCACCTATGAGAAAGCCTAATACATAGAACACAAAGATGAATGAACAAATGAGTGAGTGAGTGAGTGAGTGAGTGAGTGAGTGAGTGAGTGAGTGGATGGATAGATATACTTATGTGTGAAAGAATAAATATGCAAATGAATAGAGCCCATTGAATGCTGATAACCTTTGAAGTGCAGTTATGGAAAGTATAGCACCAGTTCAAGTGAGGAGAAAGAGGCCTTTTGTGAGTCCTCATGAAGAGGAAATTCTACTGACTATGTTAGACACAAGTGAGTAATTTTTTACTTTAAATTACAACAGCAGCAAGGGTGCTTTTGCTTAAAAGGGATACGTTTTAACCATATTCAACCAGTATGGTACCCTGGAAAGTCCATGTGAATTAATCTGGATACCTAATATTTATTAAGCTATGAAGCAATTTGGGAGCATGAGCTTGATAAATTATATCTTGATTATGTAGCTTTCTTATTATTAGGTACCTTGATGTTTGTTGTAGAATTGTGGAGCCCATGTTGGTCAGGTCAAAACTCATCACGGTGTGACTCCCTGCCATTCTGGTGGACAGGACAGATGCCCTGGTTGCCCCCCGTCAGCCCTGTGCCATGTGGTGGTGAGAGCATTCCCAGCAGCCCAGGTCCTGCTTTCTTACAGAACCCCTGAGCTGGAATGAAGTAGAAAGAGCCTTCAAAGTGTTTACTTTTGAGAGCCTGAAACTCTCTGAGGTTGATGAAGAAGGGAAGCTAATGCCTTCTAGGAAAATGTGTGGGACAGATTCTGAGATGTTCAACATACCTTGGGACAACCCTGCCAGATTTGCTAAACAAATAAGGCAACAGTACATCGAAAAAATGAACACCCAAGAGGCCAAATACCAAACAGGTACATTGCGGGGAGGGAACAAAAGACATTCTTGCATTTTGTGGTGGTTGATTTTTCTAGTATAGTAGCTCATGAATCCTCTTTACACTGATTAGATATTGAAACCACAGACAAAGTTTTATTTATGGACAAGAATTGGTCAACATCTGTGCAAGATAATGAGATCAATAAAGAACCTTCAGATCCTAGTCCACCTGATGCTGACAATATAAAGCATTCTGACCCGAATAATGAGAAACCCTTAGACCCTAATAATAGAGAGCTGTCACAGCAGGAGACCAGCTTGAGGACTCGGCAGCAACCTGAACCTTTGGGTAAGTAAATGTGTGTGTGTATGTGTAGACACTATAAGCCAAAAGAGTGATTCAAGATGCATTATTTAAATTCTTCTCTATTTTGATTGAAAAATTGTTCAATATCTAAGTTATTTGGGTAATTAAACTTTGTTACTGAGTGTTGCTATTCAATAAATCCTCCTTGTTTTTAAAAATATCCTAAAGCCTCTTAGTCCACTCTTATCTTAGTAAAGACAGTGCATTTTAATTACTTAACACATATAATTATGAATTATGTTATTATAATGTAATTAAACATCAAAACCTTTGTTGTTGTTGTTGTTAATCCTCACCTGAGGATATTTTTCCATTGATTTTTAGATAGAGTGGGAGGAAGGGAGGGAGGGAGGAAGAGAGACAGAGAGAAACATTGATCGGTTGCCTCCCGCCAGGGTGGGGGATCAAACCTGCGACCCTTCCGTCAGCGTGCTATGGCTCTAATCACGGAGCAAAACCGCCCAGGGCCACAATCAAAACTTTTATCAGTATTTCACAAACTTTTATCATTAGTTATTGTAATCATATGAAAAATTTACTTTAAATTTACTTGCAATAACATAATGAACTGCTCAGTACAGAGCTTTATACAAAATCAATGCTCAATGAACATTGATTCCCGGTCTCTCCTCCTTATAGCTTGGGTAATTACTCTCATTGTAGATATAGATAGCATCATAAATATTGTCATATTTGGAGGAATAGAAGTATAGAAGAATATTAAGCTAAATTTTTATTGAGCTATTGTACATAGAGCTGTCGGATTAATTACTTCAAATACAGCTCAATTATTTTCCTGTTCATGACATTCAATGAATATCAAATGATATTCAGTAATGAATACTGAATATCAAAATTTTTATCTGCAAAATAGAACCCAACTCCTTGGCCTGTTTTACATGCTTTTCCAATGGTACCAAACTACTTTTCCAAACCCCTGTCCACTTTCCCCTTTTGCACACTCATCTCATTCTCCAGTCAAACGGAATTAGGCCCTCTTTCCTCTGTACAGGTGCTCTTTTCAATCTCTGTGCCTTTTGTCCCACAGTACACTCCACCCAGAGTTCTCCTTTGATTATGAATAGGTTTCAGTAGTACTTCCATGAAGCCCTGTCAGATGTGTCCATCTGGAAATGCCTCCTTAGGATGTCCATGGTCATAGTTAGTCTACACTTCCTTTATGGCATTACTTGTCATTTCCTGCTACTTACTACAGTTATTCATATGCCCACATTAAAGCCTCCATAACACTCGAGCTTCTTAAATGCCATAAGTATGCTTATCTTAAAAATATTAACTATATACTACCCTGGCCAGGTGGTTCAGTTGGTTGGAGCATCCCTTACACCAAAAGTGTTGTGGGTTCAATTCCCTGTCAGGGCACATACCTAGGTTGTGGGTTTGATCCCTGGTTCAGGGCATGTACAGGAGGCAACCAATCGATGTTTATCTCTCACATTGATGTTTCTCTCTCTCTCTCTCTCTCTCTCAGCCACTCTCTCTAAAATCAATAAAAACATATCCTCGGGTGAGGATTAAGTGTGTGTGTGTGTGTGTGTGTGTGTGTGTGTGTGTATACATATATATATATGTATGTGTATATATATATATATATATGTATATATTTATATATACCATACACTAAAACATAAAAAAAGTCTCAACACATTTTTATAGGATCAAAACTACAGAGTATATTCTCAGACCACAGTGAAATTATGGAGGACATTAATTACAAAAAAAATGAGAAAATCCCCACATTTTAAAATTATGACATTTACTTCTATATAACACCTACATTAAAGAAAAAGTCACAGTGGAAATTAGGAAATATTTTTAACTGAATGATAATTAAAATACTGAATATCAAAATTTGTATAATGCAGCTATAGCAAGAGATATGCAGAGCTTTAAATGAATACATTTTTAAAGATACATGTAAATGAATATATTTTTAAAAGATGGCTAAAATTTAATTAGCTAAACATTAAACATGAACCTCAAATAATTAAAGAGTAACAAAATAAATTCAAATAAATAAAAGGAAAAAAATAAAGTATATCAGTGGCATAGATGCAAAAAGGAAGAACAAATAATATAAACATTTGGTTCTTTGAAAAGACTTAAAATTGATCAGTATTTTATAAAATGCCCATCACAAAAAAGAGAAGTATGAATAACCATACTAGAAATAAAATCATAACAAGAATAAGGAAACAGGCTTCGTTTCGATCCTACAGAAAATTTTAAAATAGTAAGAGGATATAAACAACTTGACTCCAGTAAATCTAAAAGTGAAATGAGAAAATTACTAGAAATGTATATCTTACCAACAATGACTCAAGAAGAAATAGAAAACCTGAATCGTCTCTTAACCATTTAAATAAATTAAATCAATAATTAAACATTTTCTCAAATAGGACATGCCCAACCCCAACCGAGCTCACTTACTAGTGATAACATTTTAAAAAATAATTTAAATCTTAACAAATATTATTCCAGGAAATAAAAAGAGGTATCCTCTCCTACCTTTTTTATGAAGCTAGCATCAACCTTATAATAAAACTGTCAAGGATAGTACTACAACAATAAAAAATCAAACTTATTCATGAACATAGAGGCAAAAGTCCTGAATAAAATGTAGGCAAACTGATCTAGCAATATACAAAATGATAAAAGATACATCACAGAAAAAGTTGTTTTTACAACAGGAATGGAAGGAAAAAAACATACATTGTAAAAATATATAATTTATCAGTATAATTTATTAGCACATTAATGAGGCAATGACTGACATAATCATCTCAACAGATGCAGAAAAGGCACTTAAAATTCTATAGCAATTTATGAAAAAAATCTTAGCCAACTAGCAATAGAAGGACAATTACTCTACATTATAAAGGTTATTTTAAAATTACAACAAACTTTATATATCAAGATGAAAAGTTGAAAGGTTTTCCTTGAGATCAGGAGGCTATCCACTAAACACATGTATTTAAGATTGGAGATGCTAGCCAACTCAGTAAGGTAAGAAAAAGAGATAAAAGTGTAAGGTTTGAAAATGAAGAAACAAAAATATTACTTACAAATATCGTGTTTGTAGAAAACTCAATCCACACACAAAAGAATCAGGATTAATATGAAAATGTAATAAGGAAGTTGTGGTTGCGAAGGGACACACATACTCTGTCTAGAGTGCTAGGGCCTTTGTTTACCATTATTCATTATACCTAATATTTATGTTCTATATACTCTATGTGTTATATTTTATAATTTTTTTGAGCATTAAAAAAATGAGTGGTCAGCGCCACAAGAGAACAGGTGTTAAAGGCAGTATTGACTGAATGGTCAACTTAATATTTTCATTTATCTAGATGAGGGCAGAAGAGGAAGTCATCAATGGAGTAAAATGAAGGAAAATCTACTTGAATATTGCCCTGCTATATTCCAAGCACTATGTTAAGATGTTTGACATATGTTAACTAATACTTAATATAAACATCAAGCCTATGAGGAAGATACTATTATCCCAGTTCTAGAGCTGAGGAAATGAAGACTCAGAGGGGGGTCAGTAGTGACACCTTCAACCACATAGGAAGTTAGGGTTCCAACAGAGGGCTAACTCCAAGCCAGAGCTTACTTCGCAGCTTCCTCAGTTCCAGAAATTCCTTGTGGTGCAACTAATGGTTTACCATATTCATAGTTTCTTCTTCATGCTGCTACTTGTCCAGATTGTGTTACCTTTGGGTCCTCCTTCCTTTCTTCTCAGTAGGGTTGATTCCCTATTTCTCTGTTCTACATGCCCTTATCTATTAGCCTTGCTCGCAAAAAATTAAGCCAAATAAGTTAACCAGGGATGTTATAGCATTAGTGTATCCAGTGGGAATATACACGTATGACAAATGAGTCCCTTTGAATTAATGTGGAGCCAGAATAAGCCAGGAGAGAGATAAGACCCGAGGTTTTTTTCCTTTGTTTTTTGTTTTATTTTGCTTTTTTTTCTTTCCTCTTTAGAGCAACTGGTACATGGTTTTCCTCAGGCAACTTTTGCCACCTGGTGGTCAAACCACATAAATTGGCATTTGGAATCCTGGTGAAAAGTAAATAGTTAGAGCAACTTCCTAAATTATCAGGGCTGAAAATTATCAGTGTATCCTGGAGGCTGAGCAATCTTGAGAACTGAAGCCATGACTTGTAAGGGATTCTACATGGTGTATGTGGGCCCACATCAAGGAACTGTTCCCTTTGAACGAGGGAAGGCAGCTGAAGCTTAGTGCCTCACTGTGGCTGTTACCTATGAGAGGATATTTTGTTGTGATCTTGCATTTTCCCCATAACTATGAATCACACTTCTAACGCAGCCACTTTAAATCTTCTTAAACAAAGCAGAAATTGTTCATGTATTCCTTGCACAACCATCTTAGCATCAAATACATATAAAAGCCTTTTCCTGGACATGAAGGGCTGAATATTTGTGCTTTTCTTAACCAAGCACTGGATTTCCATCTGAGACTGTTTTTGAACTTGACAGGGCCTATTGGATATTTATGAAAAACTGAGAGTTGATAACCGTGAGGCTATAGGTTTAGATGTGCCCTTTATGCTTGTTGGGTGTTTTTTTAATAAAGTAACTGCTTTGCAGAGGGATCTTGTTATCTCTAAAGTAAAACAGATTAGGAAAGCTGTTTTTCAAAGGGATGAGAACGCATCCATTTCCAGATGTGTCAAAAACTACTGAATCACACTGTCAAAGGGTTATTCAGTTGAAGGCAGAAAGCAGAAAGAAAGAAAAAATGATATTAGCTCACTGTTAAATAAAGAGTTCAGATTAGTTTGTGAATGTTCTTTGCTATGACAAAGTAACCGATGCACAATTCTTTTAGAACATATTTTCTAAACTAGAGACTTTTTCTGCTGAATCCTTAAACACAGAAGGGAGTATCAAATCTCCTGGAAATCTGGCTGACCACAGAATAGAATAATTTTTATTCCACAGATTTCATGTCAATTGCTTCAAGGACACATGGGACATCATGGTCTATTTAGAGTTATAGTTGGCCTGAGTTTTCTCTTGAGTGGATGTATTTAAATAAATACTGAACTAAACTGACTTTATAGTTTTACTCTAAATCAAAATGGAACATTCATGCTGTCACCTTCAGTAGCCCAAGGCAAAATGGAACTAGTCGTGAAAATGTAAGTAGCTATGCTCCTAAAAGAAAGAAAAACATTGTCCCCTCCTTATTAGACATAATTAACTACTCCCTCTGGAAGCCCAGATATGGTTCTCTTTGCCACAAATATGCTTACCCCAAAATAAGTTTTTGTTGTAGGGTTTCTTCCACATTTCTGCTCTCTCTAAATACTTTTCCAGTTTCAATATATGATGTAGATTCCCCGTTCAATTATATATACTGAGTTCCTAACATGTGCTGGTGCTTAGGGTACTGTTAGAGAAAATATGATAAAGTTCTTATTCTCTAAGAAGTCACACTGGAGATGGAAAGACAGACATAAACAAATAACTAGTATCAAGCACTGATAAATCCCATGATTAAACATAAAGCCGGCTATGAGTCAGAAGGCTCTTGAGGAGGTAGCATTGTGCAACAGTATGAATGAAGTAAGAGTTTGAAACAGATGAATATTTCAAAGCAAAGCATGCCAGACAGAAAAGCAAGTGCAAAACCCTCAAGACACAGTGAGCAGGCTAGTGAGTCTGGAGTGGAATGAGCAAGGGAGGGTGGAAGGAGATGAATTTGGAGAGAGAGGCTGGAGCCCTTTCATATATTACTTTATAGGTATTAATTTTCTATTATTCTAAGGGTGATAAAAAGTCAGATTGGCTCAATGATTCAGCAGCACCACAAATATCTTACAAGATTCATCTCCTACTCCATTTCTTTGGTCAAATTTGGAATATGCTATACACTTTATGCCTTTCTCCATTGGGGATTCACAATCACAAGAGCATATTACAAATTCTGAGATGTTCACAGTAAAGAGGCTTGTTTATCCATGTTAAACTAATTTATCATGGACCTCTTTTTTCTATGTAACATTTGTTAACTTTAGGAATTGTGAAAGCAGGGTGATGCAGAAATCAACCACATGAATCTGTTCTTTCTCTGCCTGTTCATAAGGCTGTTTGCGCCATAGCCAAGGATCATATCTCAATCCCAGTCCTCATATAAGGATACACTTGGGTCACAAGGAGAGCTAGTGTGCATGACTGATATTGGTCCATGGTATGGTTCAGTGGAGTCCAGCTACTCATTCATTTAACTAACTTTTGTTAAACTCCATCTATAAATCTATAGATGCTCATTAAATGGTTTTTACACAAATAAATGATTAATAAATGGAAGAAAAGCATTGCAGGATGGTGAAATTGTACCATTTCCTCATTGGAGGTGCATTTATCTGGTAGTTCCCCTTCCCATACTTCTCCTGCCCCTGACCTAGTCTGCCACTAGCAAGATATGACCCTCAGAAGTTTGAAAAGGCTTTGTGATCACTGTCAGCATTACAAGACAGACAGTGTGTACTAAGCAGCTGACATGATTTAATCAGTGAATATTTGCAACTTGTAAAGGTAAAGGTACATAGTCGTGAGTGATACAGTCTGACGTCAGCATCTCTGATGTGATTTAGGAATGTATATATAAGAAGGTGCGTTCTTTTCAAAGGGTTTGGTCTCACTTTTCTAGATAGACACTGATTTAGAGTTATTGACACAAACACCTTTTTGGAGGCATGAAACCTGCCTTTCAGGAATTACCTTTTCAGCGCAGAAACATAGATCATCTGGGCAACAAAAAGGCGCAGCACTGACAAAGGCAAGAACAAAGCCCAAACACAACTGGATGTTGGTGTCTTTGATTTACAGAGCAGACCACGAACAATGAGATCAAAGACGAAGCAGTCACAAAGGCTGATTCTCTTGAAAAGGTAAGAAATTACTTTCCTTAAAGTGTAGAGACAAGTAAGATCATCAGAGAAAAACGTGACCCAGAATAAGAAGCATTAAAAAAAAAAAAAAAATGATGCTTGGCCGGAGAATGCAGATGCCAGAGAAGGAGAGAGAGTATTCAGAAATCCTCAGACCAGCTCCGACTGGAGAGAAAGGAGTTAATTTCACTAGCCCGATTAAGCAAAACTTCCAAGCTCCATGCTCCTCTCTAGACAATGTGGCTTGGCAACCTCACAAACACCTGCTGACCATACAGCCATGTAGAACTAATACTGTCTTGAAGTGAGTTCAGAAAACCTGCCTATAATTGCTAACAGGACTCAGAAGAGTATAACCTAACAATAAAAATATTTAGATTATGTTGCCCATAAAAAAAAAAAAAGTCAAAGGCATACTCTTTCTGGCAGCAGGTCTCCTAAAATGTTGCCATATGGGTTTATACATATGCAGATTCCCCTCAATTAGATGGAGTGCATGCTGGTTAGTTGATGAAGTCCAAGAGGGCTCCGTTTGGACTTACACAAATTAAAGCTGAAATTGTACTCCTACGATTTTTTAGAAACCCAAGAAGACGACTGTGGAAGCAGAATTAGAGGACATACAGAAAACGCAGCAACGCAGTCTAATGGACTGGAGTTTCACTGAGCATTTTAAACCGAAAGTTCTGCTGCAGGTATTAATGGACTGGGAGTTGGAGAGGTCATGGTGTGATTTACAACAGTTCACTTCTAAGCCTCTCTCAGCTCTCCTTTGGATCAATATTCCCATTTACTTCAGCTATAAAATGCGTTATTCTCAGATCGAGCTATGCATGCCCAGAGAATCTCCAAAATAGTTTAAAATGTACTTTCCGAAAGGTTATTTCCATCAAGTCTTTTAAGAACAAGAGAAATGTACGTGACTGTTGCACATATTTTCTTGTAAAAAAAAAAAAAGTGAGGTGTTATTGGGAAGCAGCCTCGGTTTTCCCCCACATTGCCTGTCAGTTCTGTTCAGTTTCATTACATTTCAGAGTATTTTCTGATGCAGTTAACAGGTCAATGGAACCTGCGATAACTATTGGGCATCCACCAGATGCTAGACTATGGTTGATAAGTATTTTAGTCCATGTGAAATAATTTTATAGTATTTTAAACTATATAAATGGTAGGAAACGGAGGCACCTCGACCAGTAGTAACTTGGCCAAGGTCACAGAGCTGGTCAGTGAGAGAAGCAGGATGTGAACCTAAGAAATCTGGCCCCTCAACTTGTGCCCTCAACCACTATAGTAACAAGTGATCCTAAAACTAACACCTTTTGTTGCTTTTACATTTTATGCAAAAAAAACTGTAGTCTTTTTTATTGTCTTCTTAATTTCAATTTTACTTTTCTCAGTTTTACATCCACATATTTTTAAAGCCAGAGAGTTCTATGCACAGCCCTATGAAAAAGAGCAGCTCCCTCCCACCCCCACACCTGCTTTCCCAGATGTAAAAACCTTCCAGCCATTCCCTTTTTCTTTTGTTACTTAACTCAGTTTTCTCTAAATAACAAGTATATTTTGTCTAGTTTTAGTTTTAGGCATTACCATCAACTGACTCCCTATTGAGAAAACAACTGCCCACCCCCATCCAACACACACACACACACACACACTTCTGCATGAACACACTCACTCACACACCCCTACGCTCACACTAGCCCCTCTCCTTGTCATCCTCTGACACTGTTAACTATTTCATAATTTTTGATTGGGTGTATATTCAATATTTACTTTATTTCAATTGTATAATTTGTTCTTTACAGCTGAACTGTGTAGTTAATTCATTACATTTTCCTTTTCTGACACAATTTCTATTTTTCCTGGAGTTCATTTTCCCATTTCTTTTTCATTTGTTTGTTTACTGTGCATTTACCATGACTCATCCGCAAGCTCCCTACCAAAGTAAATTTCCTTTGAATACATTCGAACCTAACAAGTATTCTATCAATTTTATTATCTAAGCACTATCTCTCCCATATGCTCTGAACTCCTGCTTGCCCTCTAGGCCTGCTGCACAGCTGTGGTCCTGGGAGCTCCCTTTACTACATCATCTTGGCCACATCCTTTGCCTCTCTTTCCAGTGAGATATTCTGTTTCCTGAATGCCAAGTCTTCTTTACGCTTGGCTTGCTCTCTTTTGGTAGGGGACTACCTCTTCCAGTTGCTTCTTGAATTAAGATATGATATATAGCAGGCAAATTATTGAGGCATTGGATGTTTGAAAACATCTTAATTCTACCCTGACATTTAACTGATAGTTTAGCTTTATGTAAAATGCTAAGTTAGAAAGCATTTTCCCTCAAAATCTTGGAAGGCATTCTTCAATGGTCTTCTAGCTTCCTGGATTCTCCTTGAGAAAAATCAATGAAATTCTGATTCCTGATCAGTTGTTTGAGTCTGTTTTTCCTTCTGTCTGGAGGGTTTTAAGATTGTCTCTTTGTCCCAGTGGTCTAGACTTCCTGTTGATGTTCCTTGGTGTGGTTCTACTTCCAAGTGTTGTACTGGTGAAACGCCTGTGTCTATATTCTGGGATGTGTTCTGTAATCATTTCTCTGACCATCTTTTCTCCATTTTCTCTGTTGTTTCTTCCTGTGACTACTCTGTTTCTGTTGTTGGACTTACTTCCGGTTTCCTTATCTTTTCGCTCCTAGTTTCCAACGCTGTGTTTTGTTCTGGGAAATGGCTCAGCTTGCATCCAGGTCTTCTACTGAGTCTTCTCGTCCTGATGTTATCATTTTGATTTTCTAAAGTTCTATTTATAATTTTATATTACCTTTTTATAGCATCCTGTCCATGTTCCCAAAGACCATATCTGCTCTTATCTCTATGAGGATATTAAAGTCCTTTGAAGTCTTAGTGTTGTCTCCCTGCAGTGTCTCTTTTTTCTCAAGTTCTTTTTTGGGGGTTTATCTTTTGTCTCCATTTTTCATATTAGGAAGCAATATCTAATGGTATCTGCCTCTTTGTTCATATTAATAACCAGACACTAAAATATGACAGGAAGTGCTGCATGAGGTCGAGGGTGAGGAGGTGTCAATAGCTGGACTTCTTCATTGGTGATTTGGCTGGGTGGTGTCCTTGAGAGACCCATCAATGTTGGTGTGTTAGGTCTGGTCTCTTGGGCCATTTAGATCCTCCAGGAAAACTATCTAATATCCTGTCTGAAAGACAGAACTTGCCTGTCAGGGTTTTGGGAGCTGAATGATGGGGGGAAGGCAGTTAGTCTTCCTACTATTCAGTCTCTAGATCTTCATTGTCCACTGTGGTAGCCACTAGTCACATGTAGCTTATGGTACTTGAAACGTAGCTAGTTCAAATGGAGATGTTCTGTAAGTATACTATATATGATACATATCTATATGTCACTGTATAAATGCTGTGTATCCCAGATTTCAAAGACATTATAAAAAAGAACTGTATCTCAATGATTTTTTTTTTAATCCTCACCCGAGGACTTTTTTTTTAAATCTTCAGACAGAGCAGGAGGGAGAGAGGAAGGAAGGAAGGGAGAGAGAGAAACATCGATGTGAGAGAGACACATCGACTGGTTGCCACCCACACGACCCCAACCAGCGCCGGGGACAAACTGCAACCGAGGTACATGCCCTTAGCGAGAATTGAACCAGGGCCTCTCTGGTCCTCAGGCTGGCGCTCTAACCACTGAGCAAAACCGGCCAGGGCCCAATGATTTTTATATTGATAATGTAATTGAAATGATAATATTTAAAAGTTTATCTACTATAAAATTTAAAATTACATGTGGCTCACATTTGTGGCTCATTTTATGTTTCTATTGAACAATGCTGAATTAGACTTTTATACAATTCCTTTTTTCTGTAGTATATCTCTTTCTCAGTGGTGCCTAGGGTCCCTCTTCTTAGAATCCACTGGGTCACCTTCTGGAGGTAATGATCCTCCCTTCTGCTGCTGGGGGAGGGGTGGGGGGGGGCAGCCACCTGGCTGCTCAGACCTGTGGAGGGCTTCCAGGGGCCCTAAAGCCTTCCTAAAAAGATTTTAAATTAATCTTCTTATTTTCAATGCTACTTTCAGAGGCATGTAGGACTGCCATTTTCTGAGCCTTTCTGCATTTCCACACACAAATAAGGTTGCTTCTGGTCTCTCCTAAAATTAATCTGCAGATTCGGCTTTCTGTGTTCCGCTAAGTTGGTTCCCACGTATCCGTCTGCCTTCCAGCTTCTGAAACGTTGTTGCCTTTGTCTCTTCTCCCATGGACTTCAACTTGGTGATATTAAAAACCAATAATTGTACTGTTTCTTTTTTTAGTGAGGTGTTAGGGTGTACGTGTTTTTAATCTTCTGTCTTTAGCTGGAAGTTCACTTCAGACCTTATTTTATTTCAGCTGGACTCTGTCTTCACCCCTCCATGAAGCAGCACTTTTCAAGGTCACCAACAATTGTCCTGTCAAGTCTAATATACACTTGTCTTTATCTTTTTCAACCTTTTAGTAGCATCACAGAGCAGATCACTTTCTCATCACACAGTCGCTGCTCTTGGTTGCCAGGATACCATGCTGTACTGCTCCATTCGGAACTTTGTTGACTATTCCTCCACCTAACTTCTAAATATTGAAGCGCGTCAAGTCTCAGCTCCCAACTGTCGTCTTTCTTCTCTAAACCTTCTTTGAATGATTTCGTTTCTTATATGTGACCCAATGCTAATGACTCCTAAAATTTTACCTTCCAAATTATTTCTGTCTTAGCAGACTGGTGGTTGCCAGAGTCGAGTGGGGTGAAAGAGGTGATGGGATTAAGTACAAATTAGTAGTAATAAGATAGTCATGGGGATGTAAAACACAGCATAGGGAACATAGTCGTTAGTTATAACAACTCTATATGATGCCATGTGGGTACTGGAAATATCAGGGCAATGCTTTGTAAAGGATATGATTGTGTAACCACAAGCCTGTACACCTGAAACCAATACAAAATAATAATGAAAGTAAACTTTAATGGAAAAATTAAAATTAAAAAACACAAATAATTAAATAAATCTCTCTCTTGAACTCCACGCTAGCACACCTACCTCCAAATTCCACTTGAATTTCTGATAAGCATCTCAAATGTAGTATCCCACATGAAGCTCATAATTGTCCCACCTCAAGCATGTTTCTCCCCTCATCCATCTCAGAAAATGTCACCATCAAACCAAAAGGCTAAGAGGCATCCTTTATTTCAGCTCTTCCTTTATCCCACGTGTCTGACCCATCCCCTAGTTTTGAGGGGTGCACCTTGCAGCTCGCCATCGTCTCCCTGGCTGCTCCTGTAGCCCAGCTTCCATCTGCTGATTCTAATGCAGTGTCCTAACCACCTGCTTCCACTCTACCCCAGCCCACTCTCTGCCCATCAGATGTTCCGTCAGTTATATCTTCTTAGAACACCTCTCTGAACTTCAGAATGATCACTAAGAATCTCCATCTGATTTCAGAGGACAGTTTTATACATCTTGTTCATTTTTGTTTTCCTAGAACCTACACAGTGCCTGGCACACAGTAATTGTTGATTTGTACAAATGAATGAACTAATTAGTTAATGAGACCAACAATATTAATCAGAATAATAGGTAAAAGTCAAGGTGTCAAAAAGGAGAATATATAATATGAAAACTTAAACATTGATTAAGAGCAACTGTAGCTCAGAAACTTAGTGCTGTATATCCCAGCACCCAAAGTGAATGTGAAAACGCAAATTTCAGAGCTCTTTAATAGAAGGAAGGATACATGTTCATCAAAAATAGACATACTATTTGTTTTGGGGGTATAAAGTCAAAGGAATTTGCCCTGGCCGTTTTGGCTCAGCACTTAGAGTGTCAGCCCTCAGAACGAAGAGTTGTGGGTTCAATTCCTAGTCAAGGGCATATACCTCAGTTGTGGGTTCAATCCCCGGCCCCGGTTATGGTCATGTGGGAAGAACCAATTGATGTGTCTCTCTCACATTGATGTTTCTCTCTCTTCCCCTCTCTTCTTCCCCCCCTTCACTCTATCTGAAAAAAAAAAAAAATCAATGGAAAAATATCCTCAGGCGAGGATTAAAAAAAAATTAAAGTCAAAGGAATTTGCCTTTCACAAAAAGTTAAGTAATAAATAATGCCCTACGTAAAAAAAAAAAAAGAAAAGAAAAAAGAAAAAAATTAATGCAAAAATATTCACTACATGTGTATTTGTTTTAATGGCTCTCAGAGAACAGATGTGGAAGTTTAACTACTACTCCATAAAGACACTCATACAATGGATGAGACTGGGGAGGTAAATGTATGATTCTGGTTATGCTACCAGTGTAAAATTGAAAGCAAGAGTAGAGCAGTTCTTCCCTAACATAACATGCAATTTCGTGCCTTTACATCATCCACACAGAGAACCGAGGGCTGCCTACACCCGGCCGCATTGAAAATGAAAACAAAACCAAACCCACAGCTGTGTATTCTCCTATGGACATACTTCCCCATTTTGATCAGCATGAAAAGGAAACAACAGGCTGCCCACTGTGCCCTCTGTCGGGGGCTGTAACTGCAGTGCATGCTGGGGTAGAATGTTCTGGAAAAGGCCAGGGTTGGAAGTCAGGTAGAAACAGTATGTATCAGAAAGACTGCTGGCCTCATTTCTCTGTAATACCGCCTGGCGTAGTACGGAGCACGCTGTGGAGTGTGAAACTGTGACATTTAGAATCAACAGACAGCTGTGAGCCCAGCCACCGAGACTCACGAACTCTGTGTCCTAGGAGAAATCTCTCATCTTCTCTCAGCCCCAATGTATGCGGGAAAAAAATGAGGATTCTAAAAAATAATTATACCTATTTATCTGGGAGTTTTAATGATGATAAAATGAGATGATCTATATGAAGACATGGAAAATGTTAAATTAATAACTGCTCAGCCGTAACGGAAAACACTTGAGCAAATGCCTCTATGTTTGGAGCCTAGGATTTGTTTTTCTATAAGAACGGCTGAAATGCTCCAAAAAAATCTACCCCCTGAATAACAGTGTGAAGATAGGGGGAGAAAGAGTAGGAACAGAGAAATGCTCTAGCTCGAGACCCTTCTCTTGGAAAAAAAATGACACAACAATGCAATTATTTTTATTTTCAGGTTCTTCAAGAAGCCAATCAGCAATACAAGTGTATAGATTCTTATTACCATACCCAAGACAATTCTTTACTTTTAGTCTTTCATAACCCAATGAACAGACAACGCCTGCACTGTGAACATTGGAATATCGCTCTTCACTCCAATGTTGGATTCAGGTAACCAACTTAGCTAGTTTACTTAGTTACTTTAGTTAGCTTGCTAGTTACTTTCTTAGATTTTATTTTCTTAGCCTAAGCTAGGTGGTTCAGCTCAATGAATACATTTGTGTAGCACTATAGATTCAACCCAGGCACCGAGTTGAGGATCTGAAGTGTGCCAGGTGCTGTGATAAGTACTGAAACTAGACCACTAAAGAAGACATGATTCCTGGCCCCCTTGAGTCTAGTGGAAATGTTATTACTTACGTTTGATTTATTTAGACTCTGATAAAACAGCCCCTGAAAGATTCCATGTAGGAATTACAAAGCATGACATTCTGCATGCTGGTGTGGGGTAATCCACTCGGTTTGGGATAGACTCACAAGTAGGGCGTCTGAGAGACATATCAACACAGTGGTCAGGTTCCCAGCAAACTCAGACCTCTAGGAATCAGTGATGTTTTTTTTCTTCCAAGTTCCTTAGTTATTTCTTTACTCTCTTGAAATCTTGCTCTCTCTCTTCACTAACAACAAGGGCATTTTGTTATTTTTTTTAATACTGGTTACTATGCAGCGTGTCTCAAAAAATGTATACAGAGTGTTTGTAGATTCTATTACATTTTGAAAATGAAATATGTTTTAATAAACACTGGCTTTATAATTATTCAAAGTTGTGTATACATTTTTGGGACACCCCACATATCCAGTATTGATTAGTTGTATAGCATTGTTTTAGTCTGAAGGGATGCAGAACGATGCAGAGAATGGACTTAGAGGGTAACTGGGGACACGGGCTGTGTGCACGCACACACATGCACCAGAATACGGCTTCTGAAGCCATACGTTTATTTGTTAAGTAAGGCACATAATAAGCATGCCAAGCTAATATCTTGAACTAGATATTACGTTTTTTTATGTTTTGTCTTTTACTGCCAATAATAATACTTTTCATTTCTTTTCTAATCTTTTTTGCTCACTAGGATTTCCAATGTCATTTTGAGAAGGCATCCTTGTGTTGTTCCAGGTTTTTAATATTTACCTGTGAAATGTGTACTTTTGCTGTAGGACTTCTGTCAATACTCTTTGTTAGTCCCCTCCTATTACCAGTTTGCTCTGAGTTCTTAATCACAAATGGTTAAGTCATAGCAAATGATTTTCCTGTATCAATTCAGGTATTCATATTTTTTCCTTTAATCTATGAAAATGCCAAATTTCATTAATAGGTATTCTGGTGTTCAACCAACCTTGTGCTCCTATGAAAAGTACAGTTTGTTCTTTTTGTTATCTTTTTAATAAATTGCTGCATTTGCTTTGTTAATATATTATTTAGAATATTTGCATCTGTATTCACAGACAAGATTCAGCTATAATTTTCCCTTCTTCAAATGTTCTTGTCTGGTTTGGGATTGAGATCATATTAGCCTTATAAATTATCTGGGGAATATTCTCCCTTTTTATTTCTATTTTTTGATTTTCTGAAAGAGTCTGTGTAAGATTAAGATATATATTCCTTTGGTGTTTGGTAGAGCTTACAGATAAAAATATCTAGCCCTGGGGCCCTGGCTGGGTAGCTCAGTTGATTAGAGTGTAGTCACAATACACCAAGGTTGCAGGTTCGATCTCTGGTCAGGGCACATACAAGAATCAACCAATGAATGCATCAATAAGTGGAACAGCAATCAATGTTTCTCTCTCTCTCTCTCTCTCTCTCTCTCTCTCTCTCTCTCTCTCTCTCTCTCTCAATTCAATAAATTAAAAAATACATAGCCCTGGCCAGTTTTGCTCAGTTGTTAGAGCAAAGGTTCGCAGACCAAAGAGTCATGGGTTCAATTCCTGGTCAAGGGTATGAACCTTGGTGGCGGGTTTGATCCCTGACCCCAGTTGGGGTCGTGCGGGAGGCAACCAATTGATATGTCTCACTCACATCAATATTTCTCTCTCTCTCTCCCCATCCCTCCTACTCCATCTAAAAAAAATCAATAGGAAAATATCCTCAGGTGAGGATTAAAAATATATACACACACACACACACACACACACACACACACATATGGACCTGGGAAGAGGTACAATTATTGATTGATTCCATTTCTGTCATGGTTATTAGACTCTCTGGGTTTTCTGTTTATTTTTGAATTAGGTTTGATCATTTCTATTTTTCTGGGAATTTGACCATTTCACCTGTTTTCAAAGTTATTGGCATAAAGTTGATTATGATATTCTTGCCTATTTAATGTATTTTATCTATCTGTTTTTCTTTTAATTTCTAATACTTGTAATCTGTGATTTCTCTATATTTTTCTGGATCAATTTTTGCCAAAGGTTTACCAATATTGTTAATATTTTTTAAAAATCAACTTTTGGTTTTGATCTTTTCCCCTTTTCTATCTTGTTTTATTATCCTTGTTATTTCTTCTCTTTAATTTATTTGCATTATTTTGATGTTGTTAATCTTTTTTTTTTAATCCTCACCTGAGGATCTTTTTCTGTTTATCTTCAGATAGAGTGGGAGGGAGGGAGTGAGGGAGGAAGGGAGAGAGACAGGGAGGAAGAAAGAGAGAGAGAGAGGGAGAGGGAGAGAGAGAGAGAAAAAGAGAGAGAGAGAGAGAGAGAGAGAGAGAGAGAGAGAGAGAAAGAGAGAGAAACATGGATGTGAAAGAGACACATCAACTTGTTGCCTCTCACGCGACCTGGACCAGGGCTGGGGACGAACTGCAACCGAGGTATATGCTCTTGACCAGAATCGAACCCGCGACTCTTTGGTCCGTGGGCTGACGCTCCAACCACTGAGCTAAACCGTTCCAGGGCTTGATGTTCTTAATCTAACTTCTTAAATTAAAAGCTTATCTCAGGATTTTGAGTTGGTTTTTGTTTATTTTTGTGTTGCTTTATAAATATTTAAGGCAAAACCTCTTATACCACTTTAGCAGCACCACAAAAAATCTGCTGACAGTGTTCTTATTATCTTTTATTTATAATTTCCATCATATTTTCTTATTTGACCCATGGATTACATAGAAATGTGGGTTTTAATTCTAAATGTTTGACTGTGTATTACATTTGTGTTATAGTTGATAATTTCAAGATATAGTAGTCAGATAACATGTTCTATAGAATATGACTTTGTTGAGATTTGCTGTATTATGTCAGTTTTTATAAATGCTCCTCTTTGCATGATAAAAAAGTATATTCTCCAGTTTTTGAGTGCAGGGTGGTAGCTTTTAAGTCTTACACATTTTTTCTAATTTTGTAAACTTGGTCAATTGATGAGAAAAATTATTTTTCTAAAGCTCACTATGTGATGGTAAATCAATCAGTATTTTCCTATAATCTTATCAGTCTTTTACTTCGTGCATGTTGAGGTTCTGTACTGAGCAAAAGTCCATCCTCCGCTCGGGTTTTCTCTTTCGTCTTCAATTACTTTTGGTAATTTATATTTTTCTGTGGGATCATACATGACTGCTAGATTTTCCAGTCTATTGGAATAAAATTAAACTGAGTATTCTCAGGATAACCATCCATTTCTGAGAGAGATGTATTAATGTCTATCTTTATTATTATAGCTTTGTCTATTTCCCCTCTCTGTTCTGCATGTGGACTCTGTGTGTGTGTGTGTGTGTGTGTGTGTGTGTGTGTGTGTGTAAATTTATTTTTGAAACTGTTTTTAAAAGCATCCTTCTGTAATGGATTGCAACTTTTATCAACACGCTAAAACATCCCTCTGTGTTCCCTTTAATACTTTTCATTTTGAATTTAACCATGTTTGATACTGATAATGTTGGAAAATCTCTTTTGTATAAGAATTTACTGACTTTCTCAATCAGTTTACATGTCAGCTAGGAATATATTGTGTTTCACTATATTAAGCAAAAATTGACTGCAGTGATTAAACTAATAAGAGGATTATTTTTCTCCTGTAGCAAGAAATCTGGGCTGGCCAGTGTCTCCGGGACAGAGCAGTTTTTCACAGAAGTCAAGGACCCAGACTTCTGGCTTCCTTGTCAGCCACCTGCCACCCTTTTATTGTGCTGCATCATTTGATTTGTAGATACATGTCTTTTAAAGATCAACTTGAATGTTGACAGTCACTCTGAGAGCCTCTGTCTTTAAAATTTTTAATAATAATTATAACAATATCAAAGAACTTTACATTTTAAGTAACTTAATCTATTTACTTTTCTTTTTATTGATAATGTGTTGGGCCTCATTCTTACCAGTTAATTTTATAAATATATTTCTATTTTAGGAATAATCCCTTTCCTTCCTTTTGTTAGATTATCTTAGCTTATTCTTAGCGTGTGGTTGTTTTTTTGTTGTTGTTGTTACACATTCTATTTATATTCTTCTAGAGATTACACTTACCCTGAAATTTTCAATCACATATTTAAACATTTTTATATTATACCCAGAGTTAATGATTATTAATATCATTTCACAGAAAATGTTAAAAAGTTTAACATATTGCCCTGGCAGGTTTGACTCAGTGGTTAGAGCATTGGCCCAAGAACTGAAGGGTCACAGGTTCGATTCCCAGTCAGGGGCACGTACCTGGGTTGCAGGTTCAATACCCAGCCCCAGTCGGGGTCGTGGGGGAGGCAGCCAATCAAAGTGTCTCTCTCACATCAATGTCTCTCTCTCTCCCCTCTCCTTCCACTCTATCTAAAAATCAATGGCAAAATATCCCCAGGTATGGATTAACAAATACATAAATACATACATACATAAATATAAAAAGTTTAGCATATTTTTACTTACTCCCAGCAAATATTCTACTTCCCATCTTGAAATTTCCTAGAACTGTTGTTTCCAATTGTGAAATAGTATTTTAATCACAAATAAATAGCATAAATAGTTCTTTACATTTAATTGTTAATTGCACTTTTTTCTCAGCCCTTTTATTTATATCCCATGTTGTCTTCTTTCTTGGATTAATTTCCTTTTATTGCAGCTGGGATACATTTATGAGTAATTCTTTCAAAAAGTATCTGTGGGTGGCAAACTTTCGAAATCATTGCATGCTGAAATGTTTGTATTCTCTCATCTCATTTGAATACTGGTGTAGCTGTGTATATGAGCCTGTGTTTCTCCATCACAAATCAATAGTAAGGATTCTGGGGTTTGGGTTGAAATGCAAATTCATTGAAAGGTTCTGAGCTTGTGGCCAGTGTTGCTCAGCCTGTGCACTGAAAGGTCTTGGGATCAATTCCTGGTCAAGGGCACATACCTGGGTTGCAGGTTCAATCCCCTGCCCTTGTGGGGGCACATGGGGGAGGCAACCAATCAATGTGTCTCACATTGTTGTTTCTCTCTCTCCCCCTCCCCCTTCTACTCTCTCTAAAAATCAATGGACAAAAATATCCTCAGGTGAGGATTAACAATAAAAAAAATTTAAAAAGAAAGGTTCTGAGCAGAAGAGAGACACAATCTGACTTAAGAATGAAAAGGATCTCTTGCCCAGCCGGTGTGGCTCGGTGGTTGAGCGTCAACCCATGCATCAAGAGGTTGCCAGGTTCGATTCCCGGTCGGGGCACATGCCCAGGTTGTGGGCCCAATCCCCAGTGAGGGGCATGCAGGAGGCAGCCAATTGATGTTTCTATCTCTCTCTCTCCCTCTCCCTTCCTCTCTCTCTAAAATCAGTAAAGAAAAAAAAAATTAAATAAATAAAAGGATCTCTAGTTGCTGTGTTGAGAATAGATTACAGGGGCTCAAGGGTAGGAACGGAAACCAACCTAGCAGGACGTGATAGTGGCTTAGACCAGGAAGACAGCAGCCAAGGAAGTGAAAGTGATCAAACTTTGAATATATACTTTAAAAAATATTTGGATTTTCTGACAGCAAGAGGAGTGTGAGAAAATGAGACTAGTCAGGATAACCTTCCTGTCAGCTGGCCGTGTAGACCTGCCCTCAGCTGAGGTGCCGCTGTCAGGCCGTGGGGGCGTGCTGCAGGAGACCAGGAGTCCATCTGGGATGTGTTGAGTCCGCATGTCTTTTACCTTCCAAATGGTGATGTTGAGCACCGGTAATTCATAGTGTACATCGTTCAGTTTATTTCTTAAAAGCAATCAAGAATTAAAGAAAATTGTGACGCAATCTAAGTGTAGAATTCATCTAGCTTTATTTTTTTTTTTTTCACGACTTTAGGCCTTATACTTACACAATTGATAATAACTAATCTTATCATCAAACCTAAATATTTCAACTTTTTCCCTCAGAAACAAGTCTCTTTGGACATTCACTTGTAAGTATACATAGGATTTCAGCCCTGGCCAGGTAGCTCAGTTGGTTAGAGGGTCATCCCGATATGTCAAGGTTTCGGGTTCGATCTCTGGTCAGGGCACCTACAAGAAGCAACGAATGGATGCATAAATAAGTGGAACAACAAATCTCTCTCTGTCTCTCTTTCTCTCTGCCTTCCTCTCCATCTCTCTAAAAAAAAAAAAATCAATCAATAAAAATGTATGCCTAGCCCAGCTGGTGTGGCTCAGTGGTTGAGTGTCGACCCATGCAACAAGAGGTCGCCAGTTCCATTCCCGGTCAGGACACACACCCAGGTTGTGAGCCAAATCCCCAGTGGGGGGCATGCAGGAGGTGGCCAATTGATGTTCTCCCTCATCGATGTTTCTATGTCTCTCTCCTTCTCTCTTCCTCTCTAAAATCAATAAAGAAAAAAAAATCAAAAAGAAAATGTATGCCTAACATTTAGTTAAAAATAATTATAATAATCAGTTTAAATAGGGTGAATGGTTTGGGGAACAAATGTGACCGACTCCTGGTGAGTAACAGCTCTCTGACGTGAGCATAGACGCGGGAGCAGCTTAGGGCGTGGGATTTGGGATGTGGGTGTTCACCAGGCAGGAAGTTTTATAGCGACACTGGAGTGTTTCAGTTAATCCAACAAGTCAATTAGCTGACAGTCAATTAAAAGAGTTTGCATAGTACTGTAAAATTTCCCGAAAAAGAGATTGCACCATAAAACTCATCAACTCACAGTGTTGAAAGGGGCTTTTTCTCCAAACTGTCATCAACTCTTGTTATTATCAAACTTTTTAATCCTTGACTTAGGTGGAGATATCTCATTTATTAAAATGTACATGTCTTTAATTGTGAATGAAGTTGGGCGTTTTTTGTATTCTCACTGGGAATTTGTAGTTGACTACTTTGTACAAAATGTGTCCAGGATGTTTCTGAGTCCGTTACATTTGTTACCTGGGCAATTTAGGATCAGTTCCTTTTATAAAGTTCATTTGATCAGTCAGTATCTCAAGTATTTATTGACTTAATAATACCTCAGTTGTCATCTGCTCTTCCTTTTTTTAAGGAATTTTTTAGAACTTGTTACAAAATCCATCCAAGATTGGATCATAAAAGAAGAAGCTATATATCAGGAAGCTAAAATGGCTGAGGAGGTTGCTAAGACCAAGGCCGAGCTGGAACTGAAAGCTGTCAATGCCAAAGTTGTTCCTCCTGGCAAACTGAATCCTGTTAAAAAATCCAATAGTAAGTAAGCTGTTGAACTTACACAACTCCAAAGACACTCTCCTATTTCTCAATTTAACCAAGACTGAATATTTTAGGATTAAAAAGAGTTGCCCGCAAAATTGCTGTGACTCTTTGCTTTCTCTAAAAAATAGAATATCTGCATTCCAAATATGATGAAATCATACCCGAGTGGAATATTGACCCCACTTCCTATCAAGTCTGGAAGCTTCCATGTGTTATACAGATCAAATGTGACGTTAGGGAAATGCCAAATAGCTTTATTTTGGTAAGATTGATACGTTCAGGTATGCAAGATTTGTTGACTATAAGAGGTCAATTCAGAGTTAGTGTATCTCGTTAGAATAATTATAGATTCCAAAAGTGAGGTTAAAACAAGAGCTTCCTTAGAAGAACAAACAGAAGCCAAGACTAACCCCGGGTAGGAACCTAAAATTCAAGAGAAAAGGAATTTGGGGGGCCCTGTGGCAGGGACTTGACATTCAGTCCTTCTATGAAACTTTATTTTAGGGAATTACTAAGAAGTTCAATTTTTCTCTGGTTATAGGTAACAAAGGAATAAGCAAACCAGAGATAACAGATCAAGAAAAAGAAAAAGAGAAGGAAAAAACTTCCTTCATTTTAGAAGGCTCCCTCAAGGTAATACAAGGAAGGAAATAAATGAAACTGAGTAATCACACATTCAAAATTTTTGGTGAGAGTTTGTGTGGTGTAAGAGGAAATGATCTTTTTGCTAAACGTTCAGAAACAATTGAATCTGTAATGAAAGGACAGTCTCTCCTCCAAGCTGTCTCCTTTACCAGATGCTAAGCCTTTATGAGAAGCTGTCATTCATTTTTATATAATCAAAATCCAGGGCAGTGCCTTGTGCAAACTTGTTATACTCTGTTTCTGTGGCAGGTGTTTATTTTGTTTGTGAATTTTTAATTGGAATTTTTAGTGATAAAAGTAACATAGCTTTTTATAATAAGTCAAAATTACCCTGGCTCTCTTAAACCCCTAAAATAAGAAATATTAACAATTTCGTGTTTTCTATGCTCATATAGCGTGTGTGCACAGAAATAAAGGTTTTCATTTGTTTGGTTTAGATTTGGTTTGGTTTTTGACTCTGCTGTATGCTTTTATCTTCTTAGCAACATATCATGAATATTACTTTCAGACAATATGTAGAAATCTGACTTATTTTCATAGCAATATGTTAGTCTATGATTTAGATGCACTTTAATTTATTAAATAATTACCTTATTAATAAATACCAGTTATGTATCTATAGAACTATTTAACTTTTAGCCCTGGCCAGTTTTGCTCAGTGGTTAGAGCATTGGCCCGCGGACCAAAGGGTCGTGGGTTCAATTCTCCATCAAGGGCAAAACTAAACAAGAGTATTACGAATTCAGGTAATGGTTGCCTTTGGGGCTGTGGAAGTGGGTAGGAATAATGAGGAGGGCTTCTGGGCAGCTGGAGATTGTCTGTTTCTTGACCTGGTAGTGGTAACAGTAGTGTTTACTTGGTGGTGATTCATTCAGCTATTCACTTAGGATTTGTGCTCTTTTTGTATGGAGGTCATAGCTTATCAAAAAAAGTTTTTTAAAATCTGTCACTTTTTTTATGGTCTCAGGACTTTTATGTTTTTGGTTCCATCAGGTTGATTCCACCTGAGATTACACATTAATTTTCTTACACTGTCTTAGAATATTTTCATAGACATACTTTTCATGTTCAGATAGCTAATCTATATGAAATTCATTTTTTATAGTATAATGTAAGGGTTTTACTTTTTCTTTGCCCAGATGGATTATCATTTTACTAGTACTTGATTTTGCCTCCTGGCCCAAAAAGCCTAAAATGTTTACTATCTGGCCCTTGATAGGAAAAGGGTAGAATGTAAACACTCCATTTTCATTCTACTCTTGGTTGCTCAAGATCACTGTTGCTATTCAGGGTCTTTTGTGTTTGCTCATAAATTTTTGGAATATTTGTTCTTGTTCTGTGAAATATGCCATTGTTGTCTTGATAGGAATTGTGTTGAGTCTGTAGATTACTTTGGGTACTATGGACATTTTAATGATGTTAATTCTTTCTATCCATGAACATGGTATATGCTCCACTTATTTGTATCTTCTTCAATTTCTTTCTTGAAATCTTATAATTTTCCAAGTAAAGGTCTTTTACATCCTTGCTTAAATGTATTCCTAGGCATTTTATTCTTTTAGAACCAGGTGTGAATGACATTATTATTTTTAGTTTCCCTTTCTAGTAGTTCATTATTTGTGTATAAAAATGCAACTGATTTCTGGATATTTATTTTGTATCCTGCTACTTTACTGAATTCATTTATCAGTTCTAGTAGTTTTTTGGTGGAATCTTTAGGGTTCTCTATATACAGTATCATGTCATCTGCAAAGAGTGACAGTTTCATTTCTTTTCCAATTTGAATGCTTTTTATTTCTTCTTCTTATCTGATCACTGTAGCTAGGACTTCCAATACTATATTGAGTAAGAGTGATGAAAGCAGACATCCCTGTCTTGTTTCTGCTCTTCAGGCATTTCTAGCCATCTCTCCCTTGTGGACAGAAACCCCACTGCTTTTCACAGACATGTGAACAACTTTGTGGGCAACTTTTCTGGTTCTGGTGCTCTGGGCTGGGGAGCCCAGCTTGGGATTTAGACCCATATTTCTCAAGGGGAACCCTCTGCACCTGATATATCCCTCTGGAACTTCAGCTGCTTTCCATGAGTGCCTGGCCAGCCCTCTCACAACTCCACACTTCCTACCAGTCTTGGTGTGGCCTCCTCTGTAAGTCCTTGGTTATAAGGCTTCTCTCCAGCTAGTCTTCAGTTGGTTATTCAGGACAATTTTTCTATACTTTAGCTGTAATTCCAGTTTGGTCCTGGGAGGTGAGTATAACTTTCACCTACTCTACTGCCATCTTGGACCTCTGCTTATTATTTGTTTTGTGGAGCATTTCTTCTCATACCTTACTCCTTTAGAACTTCCTTTGGTGAGGATTTGCTGCTATTAAATCTCAGTCTTCACTTATCTGGAAAATGGTTTCATTTTATCCTTATTCATTAAACATAGTTTTCTTTTATATAGTTCTTGGTTGACTTTTTTATAAACTTAATACCCTCAAGGTAGTATTCCATATTTTCATAGCTGACTTTGTAGTTGTTAATAAATTAATTTTCAAATATATGTCATTCCTTTTATAGACAGTTTATCTTTTCTCTCTATGTGCTTTTAAAACATTCGTTGGTGTTCTGGTAAATGTTTAGTAATAACTCTCTAAGGAAAAAATGTGTGTGTGTAAGTTTATTCTAAATTTTACTTATATATAGTATGTATAGCACACAATTGACAAATAATAAAACACATAATACTTCAGTATAAATTCCATTTAGTCAATTGATTCTCATAGAATGCTTTCATTGACTTTTACTAAGCTCTTGTGTCCTTAGCCAACCTACAGTTACAATAGACACACAAGTATAGTTCTAATATGAATGTTGATTGATATTTTCATTGACATGAACAAGTAAGACAAAAGTGAACAACAAATGAATATATCTCACTGATTCATTGATGACATGAGCAAATTCTTTGCTGAATCAGGTACTAGTTCTAAATATTGGAAAAATATTTCCTCAATTTTTACAATGTAACAGCTCCAAACATGACACACTTTTAAAATTAATCTGAATTATTAACATTTTTTCCATCATTGTCTTAAGTCTGGATAATCAACAGTTAATCCCTGATTTGTAGCATTTGCTGATATCTGTAGTGTAAATACTCCCACATGGCTGCTTTCAAGCTGCCAATATGACGTCACTGAATGCGGAGTTGGCAGCAATATACAGTAGCACACCATTATATTGCATTTCTCTGACACAGACCCAGTTGACATCGCCTCGAGAGCATAGATAATAATGAAATGTAACAAAAAAATTAGGAAGATGGTAAGTTTTGAGTATTTATTGCCTTTATTTTAATGTGTTATTTGATTGTGCACTTGTGTAATTTAATTTTTAATACTGGCTGTGGCTAACAATCTGCTTGCAAAATTTCTGAAAATGTAATAATAAACGCTTTCAAGTCACTATGAGCTGGGTCCAGAACACCACTTTACTTTCTGCTTTTGATTCATTGGCCTTTCTGAAGGTTAAAATTAGTGTCTTTCATCTACTCTGGGAAGATCTCAGCTGTTATCTCTTCCAAAATTGCCTTTTCAAAAGTTCTGTTCAATTTCCAAGAGGGCTTTCAAACTCACCTTGTTATTTTTTATTTGCTCTCATTCTTACTTACTTTTTTTATGCCTCCTTTTCTTTATTTCAGCATATTAAAATACTTATTTTGTATTCTCTATTTGATAATTCCAATATCTGCAGCCTTTGCAGATACAATTTCACAGTTTGTTTCTTCTTCAGGTTCTTGCTTTGTCTTTTGTTTCCTCATGTTTTGTGATTTTCATTTGGGAGCTCACATAAATATTTTTAGTGTAAAGTTTTAAGGTAATGTACATTTTGGCCATTAATCTATGTGAGGACAGGCTTGTGATTAGGAGTCCTCAGGGGATACTCTTCCGCCACTCCCACACACTTTAACTCAGGGCCAAGGAAGCAGGCTAGAATCCATGGTCTTCCTCATTGGTGCAAGATAAAATACCTGACCTATTCAAAGATCTCTGGTCTTATCTCCTAAATTATGTCTCTAGTCTTCGTAACCCATTGAAAATCAAGTTCTGAGCTGCCAGGGATGGCAAGTACCATTGAAAAACTGCTGTCCTCAGTGCTCACCTCCCTCATTGAATTAGTGCTTTCTCATGTCTTTTACTTGGTTTCTCATGTCTTTTTCTCAGCCCTGCTCTGCATTGCAATGATGATTTTTATATTTTATCTATAATTCTGTTGTTGTTAATCCTCACCTGAGGATATTTTTTCCACTGATTTTTAGAGAAAGTGGATGAGAGGAAGGGAGGGAGGAAGAGACTGAGAGAGAGAGGAACATTTATGTGAGAGAGACACATTGATTGGTTGCCTCCTGCACATATCCCGACCAGGGCCAGGGATCAAACCTGCAACCCAGGTACATGCACTTGATTGGGAATTGAACCTTCGACCCTTTGGTCTGCAGGCCGATGTTCTAACCACTGCACCACACCAGCCAGTGCTAATTTTTTTAATGTTTTTATGCCAAGAATGTTTCTTTGGACATCTGATCTACCATATTGCTGATTAACCATGTTTAGCACCTAAATTGTGGATTGGACTAATGTTGAAAGTATAGGAGTCAGGGAGACCTGCTAAGCAGCTGATGTAATAGTTCAGGCTAAAGATAAAAATACCTGAACTAATGATAATTGCAACAGAGAATGAGAGAAGATGCTGAAGTGAAGAGAGATCTCTGAAGAGAGTTCGCAGTGTTTGGTATACAGAAGGTGGGGGAGAGAAGGAGAGTCAAGGATGACCCCAAGGTCTCTTGTTAGGTATTTTGATGTGTCAGATACCTCTTAGAAAAATCAGGTTTAATGTTCTCCAAAATGGATCCAAATGGGATATCATTTCTTTTAAAATTCTGTTACCATTTTTAATGCATTTATAGGCATGGAAAGAAGAACAAGATCGATTAGCAGAAGAGGAGCGCATAAAGGAAGAAAAAAAGGCAGAAAAGAAGAGTAAGGATGCTGGTAAAAAGAAAGGCAAAGAAAAGGCAGAGAAAGAAGATAGTAAGAATTCAAAGAAAAAATCTGTTTCCAAGGAGAAATCTAAAGAAGAGCAAATAAAACTCCCACAAATACTAGAGGAGAATCTCCAGGAACCGAAACCTGAGGTGGTTTACCCGGTAAAGCCAATTTTCTATAAAGCTTGACTGACTCATTAATAACTGTTTGGGGGAAAAACACAACTTCTGTGGAAACATTAGATTCCCAGTCTTGAGCGCCATTGCAAAGGCCTGGGGGTTTCTTCTAGGGTAGTTGATCTCAGACCTGTATTGCACCCTAATACCTATGACCTTCTTTGTAGCCAGTCTCCAAGACAAGACACCCTCAGGCCAGTCCTTTTTGAGTGCCATGAAGCTAGGTTACTAAGAACAATAAATGGAAATTTGACACAAAAGCACTTTTAGGTTTATATAAACAGGCAGCTGTGACAGGTCAAAGGTTGGCTTCACCTGTCTCGGATGACAGGACTTGAGTACATTCAGTTGTCTCTCTGTGGGCACCATGTTTTTTGCTCATGAGCTTTTATCCAGCCTCCCTTTGCCAATCTGTCCTTCAAGCAATTTTATTAGTAAAACTTCACAGGGAAAAAAATGGAAAGAAATGTAAGCAGCCCTTGTCCTTTCTAGCGACTACTCTACAACAGTTGTCCTCAAGCTTTGGCAGGCATCAGGATGACTTGGCGCTCTATGAGCAACAGTAAAACATGTCTAACATTTTCATGTGCTAAAGTGGAAATACTGCTCAATGTATCAGTTCACTTTAAACAGAAAATTAACAGCCAACAAAAGCAAAATTGATCTTTTCTTGCACTGCCTTGGCAATGGTACCATGATTTGATTTTCACTGGTTATGAGAGTGCTCCAGTGAACAGAGTTTAAAATCATGGACTGCATTTAATTGTGCTGGTCATTGTAACATGACAGGCGGTGCTAAAAATAATGTGGGCACTGGTCTCTGAGTCTACAGTGACAGACGAATCCTTCAGCAGATATGAAGCTTAGAGCAACTTGAATTGGTTCACGCTGATGAGCTGATTTTTGTTAATTGCTATTCCACACTCAAAGCATGATGTTTTCTCTTGTAGTTTCATGGATACAATATGGGAGATATACCCATCCAAATCTCGGGAACGAATTATTATCTGTATCCTTCGGATGGAGGACAGATTGAAGTAGAAAAGACAACATTTGAAAAAGGTACATTTTGAAAGCAGACAATTAATGGCTTAGAAGCTACTTACCCATTTCAGCTCACCTGGGGCCCTGGCACTCCCGAGTGTGACAGGTGAGAGTGGCCACGTGCCCACTACATTCAACATTTCCAGACTTCACATTCCTCTGCTGCGACTGACTCTGCGAGGCACAGGCCACCTGAAAGGTTAGCTGGGACACTCAGATAGGAGACTCCAGTTGTTAAAATATTTAAGTATTTCTGTATCATTGGGAAATAGTATAATAGTAACTGCAATAAGTAAATAGTTAATAATATTAATTAAAACTCACAGTGTTATCCCAGTAGCCAAGCACATACTGTGAGTTTAGAGCAAATGTCTCATTTGGGCTCTGGAGCAGAGCTTGGGGGCTGTTGCCGATATCCAGTTATTTTAGCAACAGAGAAATTGCCTCTGGATTCAGAAGTCTTTAAGAGGGCGAGGGACAGATGAGCTGAGGAAGACCTAGTCTGGAAAACCCTGAAAGAAATGCTTAATTCTTCCCAGGAAAGTGCAGATATGGCCTCAGGGAACCATCAGAGGCATCTTGCAGGGCTGATCTTTCACGTGCTTTAAAGATTCCTTGGGTGCGTTTGAGGACTTGGGTTTTATTTGATAGCTTATTGTCCAGTAGGGATCAGTGGTCTCTGAGAGCTGTGAGGTCAGTGTGGAGGGATGTGAGAGGTACCGTTTAATGTCTACAAGGTGATGCACCCCAGCAAGGGACAACATAGGCTCCTCCCACCCCCACACTCTGCCACCAGCCCACCCCTTCTCATCCCCTATCCTCCCCGCTCCCTCCTTCCCTCTCTCCCGACCTTTCTTCTTCCTTCCTTCCTTCCTTCCTTCCTTCCTTCCTTCCTTCCTTCCTTCCTTCCTTCCTTCCTCCTCCTTCCTTTCTCTCTCTCTCTCTCTCTCTCTCTCTCTCTCTCTCTCTCTCTCTCTTTTTCTTTCATCTTCTTTGTCATCTAATGACTATCAATTTAATGAGGAAATCATGGCAAGAGTTAGATGCTATTCCCTATGTGAAATCATGACTCAAGTGGAAGCATCATTAGATAGTAACTGCCACTATCAAATAAAGGATCACACCAATGATTTTCAAAACAAAACAGCCTGCCCTAACCAAGTGGCTCAGTGGTTGGCGTGTCGTCCTGTACACCAAAATGTTGCAGGTACGATCCGGGGTTGGGGCACATAACGGTAGGCAATAGATCAATATATCTCTCTCACATTGATGTTTCTCTCTCTCTCCCTTCCTCTGTCTCTCAAATCAATCAAATCATGTCCTCAAGTGAGGACTATAAATTATTCATATTGTTTAAAGAATGGTTTGTGGTACAACATATCAAATGCCAGACCATTTTTTATATAAGGTTTATTTAAAACATGAAAGAGACGCCCTGGCCAGTTTGGCTCAGCGGTTAGAGCATTGGCCCGTGGACCAGAGAGACCCGGGTTTGGTTCCCGCTGAGGGTACGTACCTCGGTTGCAGTTTGTCCCCGGCCCTGGTTGGGGTCGTATGAGTGGCAACCAGTCGATTGTCTCTCTCACATCAATGTTTCTCTCTCTCTCTCTTCCCCCTTCTCTCCCCCTCCTGCTCTATCTGAAGATAAATGCAAAAATGTCCTCGGGTGAGGATAAAAAATAATAATAATAAAATAAAAAATAAAACATGAAAGAGATTTTAGTACTCTATAAGTATGCATATTTATTTATACTGTCATATGCATTAGTATTTAATGTTTTGAATATCATCTCTAAGAATAGTATACAATTATTAGTCATTCGAACTGGAGCTCAGAATCACATAACTGGAAAACACTGGACTCAAGTTTTGTAATGGTATTGTAATAGTATTTTCAATGACTACTTCTCACTCTTAGCAGATTTGTGTATGCATACAATATATATAAGTCTCAGATGGTTCATAGTAAATGCAGTATTTTTATCCTAATCCTATCAATTTTAGAGATAATAGTGCCCTCAAACTGAATTAAAAAAAGAAGAAAACACTGAGAGAGGAGACAAAAATGAGTCAGAACACGAGAAGAGAGAATGTGTTGTTAGAAAAATTCTTACTAACAATAACTACTGTTTATGTAATTCTGTATAAGTTTCAAAACCTGTCACATTATGTCATGTGATTAAAGTTGAGAATAAGTATATATTAGCCTCAGCCAGTTTATTTTCTTTGGTTTGATTTGAGATGTGAACAGAAAGGCTGCAAATATCCCCCTGATCCACCTGCCGTATATTCCTCGAATTCTTCCATCATTGATTGCTTCAGGCATCTTTTAATAAAAATGGTGACGTCCTAGGTATTTGCATTCCCTGGCTTGAATTCTGTGTTACATCATTTCAATGTCTTCTCAAGGAACTTAACCGGCATCACAATCAGCCTGTCTTCTATCCCACAATCCTTCCCCAGGCTCAACATTTATCAAAGTGAAAGTGAAAAAGGACAAACACCATTTTATAATTCATTTAAAAGACCCTAAGAAAATTATAAAAAAGAAGAAAGAAGAAGAGGATTCTTCTTCCGAAGATGAGAAGGAAGGAAGAGAGGGAGAACGATGTATTGAAGCAGGTAAGCAGAGGCCTCTCTGTGGTTAATGCTTCAGCCATGTGTCCAACCCACCCACCTGACAAAATACACCTGCGTCCTCACATGTAGCATGTAACTTTCCTCTATGGCAACTCAAGTGTTTTGTCATTCTGGCTATATACATTTTCCCTAATGTGATGTGTATATACATTATATGCATAGCCCATGGTGGGCTACTTACTTGGCTTTGCCCCCTCTGGGCACCCAGCTTTTGATTCCAGTTGTCATACAGCGTCTACCTAGCCTGGCTACCTTATCTAGTAACACTGAGTTTGCAGTGTCCTTTCTGGCCTGAATTTTGTTTTATGCACTTGTATCAGGTCCTCCTAGTTGATACATACTGAAGGTTTAACTTCTCTCCAATATTCATTGCAAATGAGGGGTTTCCTCCTATGCTCTATGACTTAGTTCTCCCTGTAGTATCAAATTTCTCAAGTTGCAGGGACAAGAGAAAACTCCTAAATTTGACCATGAGAGTCTCTATCTGCTTATAGAAGAGACTCCCAAGTGGCTGTCCATTGATTGCCCACCATGAAACTTCCTGATACTATCATTTAACATGTCTAGGCAGTACCCAGTGGGGAAATTAATTGTTTCTTGCACACTGTGATGCAGATTACACCTGAAAAAGGAGATGAGTTCATTAATAAAATGTTTTGGATTCAAATTAGTAATGAAAACAATAAGTCTTGCTAATAAATTTAGTTATGGTCACAGTATTTTTCAAACTCAAGAACACAGTGTTTCACAAGTTTGAATGTACCCAAGAACTTAAAACAGAAATTTTTTAATTAATTTTTTTGTTTCTCTTGATATAAAAATATATGATTTATTATAAAATGTTAGGAAATATATGAATATTTGAAGAAGAAGAAGAGTGGCCAATAACTCTACCCCCCCTACAGTGACCACTATTCGTAGTGCATTTCTTTCTTTATCATCATGAGCATTTTCTTATTCATTAAATAGTATTTGAAAACAAGCTTGTTAAATGATTTTGTATTAATTCATTGATATAGATCCTAATTTACTTAATGATATTCATGTTTTTGTGTATTTAGTTGATTTCCACTTGGCACTGAGTTTTGCTTATATTCCTTTTTAATAAAATGGAAATATCCTTGATTTGATTTTGTTTCTCAGAACAATCAAAGAATAAAGCTGTCAGCAAGTTTGGATCTTTTTCTGCCACCTTGGAAAATGGAATCTGCCTCTCAATAAGCTACTATGGATCTAGTGGAACTGTGCCAGGTGAAAGAGACATGACAGAGCACGAGGGTCCCGTGGCTGAGGGTGCCGCCACGCTCAGGCTGCTCCCTTGTTAATGAGCACCTTCGGATGTAGTGCCCCTCATTTCCTGAAGGGTGGGCGTGCACGTGAATGTGTGTACATATAGATGTGCGTATGTGCACACACATACTTGTGTAGTCTTTCATAGAAAATAAAAGTTCTTTGAAACATTTATCATATAGAATCTTATAATCACATAGACATATAAGATCATATATACACACATATATATTTCAGTTATCTTTGTTAACTAGCCTATGAAAATAAGTCTGTTAGTTGGTGCCAAAGCAAGCATGATTTGCCAAGGAATCCTCTTGGTTTTCTACAGAATACTATTTTTATGAATCCTGCGATTAGAGAACTAACTACTCAGTGTGCTTCAGAACATTAGCCTTAAAGGAGCCATTCATTGGACATCTTGAAGGATTTCTCTACCCCATTTTTAATAAACAAATTCTTCAACTGGAAGCTATTTCCTTACAAACCGCAAAATAATGTCACTTTACCAGAAACTAACTAGAAAATCTTGTGGGTTCCCATGCATTTTACAGAGATATAACCACAACAGATTTTTTTAAAGCTTTACAAAAATCAAAAGATAATCCCTATGCTATATAGCCCTAAAACTGTGTAGATCGTGGTGATTTAATGATCTGTCTTACTACGGACTTCCATTTCTGCAGAGACACATTTCATGGATGCGTATAATCCAGTGTCTTACCTTGCGCCAAATACTGTAACACTCTAGTGAGTTAGAGAGCCCATTAGATCTGTTAGTATTTTTATTTTGTTGGGATTTTGTCTTTTAATTTCATATTTAATTTGTTTTTAAACTGGCACTTGGAGAAGTCATTCAGTGTCTAACAGATTATGTATTTAAATTCATATCACACACAGTTGCTAAAAAATCCTGTCCCCTCTGAACATAGGTTATCATTATGTTAGATTAAAGTATTAACAGTCTACTCTCTGTCGACTATGTTGCTGCTGTTTCCTGGTTTTCTTATTCTTGATTTAATCTCTAAGTAATATGCAATTATCCCATTTAAAATAAATGTTGCTAATTTCAGGTTTTAAATACGGCATTTGAAAATGTTTATAGTATGGATGATAAGTAATTTTTACTTCCTGTGTATTAAAAATAGTTGAAGGCATTAGTTTTTGTAAAACAAATATATATATACACACACACACACATACACACACACACATATATATATTATAATTTCCTTAAGGATGCATATAATACTAATATTTAAGAACATTTACCTACTAATGGCTAAGCAAGTTTCCAATTCATTCTCCTATTTAATTTATGATATACAGTTCTCTAGAGCCTGTTCCTCTTCCCTAACTGAAACTGTGTGCCCACTGATCAGTAACTCCCGTTTACTCCCCACAGCCCCTGGCTACCACCATCCACTCTGATGGAATTTGACTACTTTAAATACCTCATGTAGCGGAATCATGTGGCATTTGCTTTTCTGTGACTCGATTATTTCATTTAGCATAATGTCCTCAAGGATCATCCATGTTTCCACATATTGCAGAATTTTCTTCTTTTTAAAAACAGAGTCATATGTATGTACATTTTACGTATCCAGTCGTCTGCTGATGGACATTTAGGTTGTTTTCACATCTCGCTCCCTGTTCTTCGTGTGCCTGTTGGTTCCTCGCGTGAACTCTGCTGTCTCTTATCTGTAACACACCCTCTCATGCTGTGCCGCCCGCCCTAACATGGTCTCTTGCTACTTACACCACCACTTCCAACAAGTGAACTTCCTCCCACACGCCGGGTCTCAGCTTACAGCTGACTTGCTCTGTGAAACACTTCGGATCAAGCAGCATAGCGTGTGAATTGGGTTTTGGATGTGAGTGAGAATGGCCTAGGCAAAGAATCTAAGGCAGGGAATTCTAGATGCCAGGAACAGTGTGCACCAAGCTCAGTGATCTAAAAACATGACACCTTGATGGAAAGGCGACCTATGCAGTATGGCCGAGTGTGGGCTGCACGGGGGCATTTCGTATTAATGACCTTCTTCTGGGTTCCCACGTGCTCTTTACTCCCCCGTCACGGACTGAGCGCACTGCATGGTACCTGAGGGTTTCTTTACTGGAACTGCCCTTTACGAGTTCCTCACAGTCTCACTCATCATTGGCTACCCAATTTATAGTACTAGGTACTCCATAAATATTTACCGAATGAGTAAATGGATGGGAGTGAGGGGGAGGAGTGTCCAGCTTGCTGCCTGTAACTAGATGCCATTCACTTATTTATATACTCTGCTTCTAATGGGTCAGGCAACTAGCTGGCACTGAGTCACCAAGATGAATGAAACCACGGTACCATTACTCAAAGAATATGTTGTCTAATAGGAAAAGAAAACTGCGTAAGTGGTAGAAATTATGTGTAAACAGAGTACTGGGAACAGCTAGAAAATACTTCAGACTGAAGGCAAAGCATCTGAGATGGGACTTCAGAGAGGAGTGGGAATTATCCTGACTAAGCAACGAGGAATGGGAATTCTAGACAGTAAGAACCATCTGTATGGATACTTAATTGTGTAAAAGCACGCGTCTTTACAGAACAGGGGAAAGTGGAGTGTGACCGGAGGGCAGGGAGGTGAACGTTGCCCTGGGTGAGCAGTGAGTGGCAGAGGTCTTTACGTAAGTGACATGATCAGATCTTTTTCAGGAACATACTTTCAGTGACAGCTTGGAAAGTACACTGAAGTGGTGCTATTGGAGGTGCCATGATACCAGTTGGGAGACTTGTGCAAAAACTGTAAGCACGAGAAAATGAGAATCTGAGCTAAGGTGCTAGGATTAGATAGGGGAGGCATGATTTGAGAGACATTTCTGAGGGCTTGGTGACTGCTTGGATGTATGGGGTGAGTCAAAAAGAGAAAGTGCGAATGACCTCGCTGTCTAACTTGGGAATGAGGTGCCTCATGGGTCATGGCATTAACTGAGAGTGAGAGCGTGAGAGGGCACCCAGCTTGGGCGAGGAGAGACTTACTGAGTTTGAAGTGTGTCCAGTACCACAACCAGAGGGAGACGTCTAAAAGCAGTTGGAAATAAGGATAGCGGTTGAGAAAAGAAAGGTCGCGTCTTGAAATGTAAATCTTGGAGTCATTAGCATGTGGATGACAGTTGCAGCCCCTGGCCTGAAGGAGGTCACTCAGATCTAACCTATCTTGCGGAGTACTCAGCCCAGGCTGAGCATCACACCCACAGGTGATGTTTCACAATATGAATACCTGGGCCTCATTCCCAGAGTCTGATCCGGTGGGTCAAGGTGGGGGCCTGAGCATTGGCTGTTTTGTTTGGTTTCATGAGTAATCCTCATGGGCAGCCCAAGTTGAGGACATCTGTTGTATAAGGATAAGAGGGAAAGCCCTGGAACTAGCAATATTTAACAGATTGACAAAAGAGGAAGAATCAGTAAAGGAGACTAAGAAAAAATCAAGCAGAGAGGGAAAAGGAGATCCAGGTGGGAGTGTCAGGGTGGAAACCCAGAGGAGAATAAAATTCTAAATGGAATGAGTGCTCAGAGGCCCCCAGCATAACCTCAGCTCTCCTTTAGGAATTCTGACAGTTTTTAAAACCCAAATAAAATCAGTCTTCTACAAGAAAACGTCTTTTGTCCTCTCGGCTAGAAATTGTCTTTTTTGAATTTCCTTGTTGTTATCCCTTATTATGTTCCTATTTAAATGTCCTTGGATTGAAGTTATTTGAGTGCAGATCTTATTTTGGCTTTGTAAGGTCTTTCGTGTTTTGTTTTGTTTTTTTAATTATTTCCCACCACTCCAAATATTTTGTATATAAGAGTTTCTCAATAAATATGTCTCAATTAAAACTGCTCTATCATTAGGAGTTTATAACTTAGATGGGAAGGCAAGAACATGTGAAATAATGACTCCATCAAATATATCATTGCATTAACCTCCAATATTTTATCTACGATCCTGATTTTCAAATCAACTACATGATGCCTGAAATCTATCCAACTGATTTTTCATATTCAGCAAGGTTAAAATTGTTGCCGACTTGTATAAATGTCTGATATGTACATTTTATTTAATGAACCTATCAAATATGGATGTCTAATTTACTGTTTTCTCCTTACAGAGGATAAGGATCCTAACTTGGAAGCAATGTTGAATATCCCATCAGCACTCCTTCCCACAGTGATTCCTGTGATAGTGCCTGTTCCTCAAGCCAAAGGAAAAGGGAAACCCAAAGGCAGAGAAAAACCCAAAGAGTCTCTTAAAGAAGAGGAGCACCCAAAAGAAGAAGAAAAAAAGGTGCATGGGCCCTGCCATGGGTTCTAAAGTGTGCTTCTGCCTCAATGTCAACGCTCTAAAAATCATGAGTCACATCAATGGTGACGTTACAGTGCATACATTTTATGGTGCAGATGCATTAACACTCCTTGAAGTTTCCATTCTGAGTGAACAAGAAGAGATTTGCTCACAGGAGTTGAATTCCCAGGCCAGGAGACATACTGTCATATACAAACTACCTCAGATCATTCATTCTGAACTCAGAATGACTAGTTCAACTTTTTTCCCACCCTGGTTCTTGGGTGCTCTTTGCTTTTACAAGTTCTACCATTTCTTATTTTAAATAATTTGTTTAGTTCCATTGAGATGGATCATTGGAAGAGGAGAATCTCTAAATAGTGGAAACATTTACATTTGGCAGCCTTGGACTTAGGTATCGACTGATGTGCTAAGAATTCAGCAACATGAAGGACAACCCACTTCTAGAGGAGTCCACCCTCTATCTCCAACCCTTCACCAAATACACACACACACACCACACACACACACACTTTACCCCTAACCATTTTCCTAATAGAAAAATACAGATCAAAAGAGGGAAAGAAGGAAACGACTGATCAAATCTTCACTTTTTTACTGCTACAGTTGTTCCATTTGTACAATGTACAAATACCAAACTTATTACAAGAGGAAAATGTGTTGAAAAGTGATCGGAGACCTGGATTTCAGACCCTAGCCCTTTAAAAGTTGTGGGGTTTGAATGTTACTTAACCTCTTCTCCATACTTACCTAGCTGTAGTAGATGTGTTTTCTCAAGCTAGGACATTTGGTAAGTAAAAATGTTCGAGTATTGAACAGAATAATCCCAGGTAATTCGTTAATTTGGCTGAAAGCAATTTGATAATAAACCAGTTGGTTCACCCAACATTTTTTAAAATTGGCAATAATGGAAAGGGGGGTGTAATTACTGGTTTTGTGGGTGATGATAGATTTGTCAAGGCAGGTTTGAGTCTTTGAGCATTATCGTTCACTGGACAGAAATTTTTTTAAATTTTTTTCCCTTTATTGATTTTAGAGAGAGAGGAAGTGAAAGGGAGAGATAGAAACATCGATGAGAGAGAAAATTGATTGGCCGCCTCCTGCATGCCCCCCCACTGGGGATCTGGCCCACAACCTGGGCAGGTGTCCTGACCGGGAATCGAACCGGTGACCTCTTGGTGCATGGGTCGACGCTCAACCACTGAGCCACACAGGCCGGACTCACTTGACAGAATTTCATAAGGCTTTTCCTCTTAATTGTGCTTTGTGTTTTTAACTGATTTTCAGCTAACTATTCAGATTTTATTTTCTGTTAGTAACAAAGACAGAAAATGTAAGTGATCAGTAATAGAAGCCTAGTTAGAATAAACTGCAGATCCAGCAAAGGGAGGTCAGCTGGAATGATTTTAGTGGCTAACAAGAGAGAGCCAAGTGGAAAAATTGAAATGATTATCATTAGGGATTGGATGTGTGCTCCAGAAAAATTTCTATTTTGGAGCACACATAACCAAACAAGGTATTTAGGCATAGTTAGCATGAAATTAATTAGTATTTTATATATTTTTATCGATTTTCAGAGAGAAGAAGAGAGAGGGAGAGAGAGAAACATTGAAGTGAAAATGCAACATTGATCCCCTGCCTCCTGCACCCCCTGCCCCCGCCAGGGCTCCAGCCTGCAACCCCAGGCATTGAACTGCAACCTTTCGATGCATGGGACGACAGCCAACCAACTGAGCCATACCAACCAGGGCTTAATTAATATTTTTAAGTAGACATACTCAAACCCTCGTTAACTTATAAATAACTTTTTAATTATCTATTATTTTATTTTTACTTAATACAAAAGCAATGTATGTTCATTGTAGAAAAATAAGGACACATATACTAATAGCATAATGGCTCTAGAATTCTAACGGTAAGAATTGCACAAAGAAGGTAGTGGGGAGGTTGGTCTGCCCTTACACCTCCCCTAATTCTAGCTCCAGCTCCTCCGTGATTCCTCCATAATTCCTTTTCATAATTAAAAAGTTATTTATAAATTAATGAGGGTTTGAGTATGTCTACTTAAAAATACTAATTAAGCCCTGGTTGGTATGGCTCAGGGGGTTGGGTGTCATCCCATGCATCAAAAGGTTATAGTTCAATGCCTGGGGTTGCAGGCCTGGGGTTCCTTTTCCTAATTATTGTCATTACTCTGATAGCTTCCTTTTCTGAGGAAAGATGTACCAGCCATTTGGTGCTCTTATTTACCTGTTCCACATATCTGTGTGCCATTTTACAAGCAGGATATACATTGCTTGAAGAGTGGAGACTCGTTATCCTTGCAGGGCCCACTGGTCCTGGGCAAGTCATACCCTAAACACACAGCAAGTTCTTGCTTAGTCAGAGCAAATTTATAACTCACTTATAAAACGACAAGCAATTATTCACGTTAAATTATTTACAGGAAGAAGTAGAACCAGAACCTGTCTTACAAGAGGCTGCTTTCGTTCCCACCTTCCAAAACCTAAATGTGTCTTGCCCCAATGGGCTCCTGGTGACCTTCATTGGACAAGAGTCAGTGGGTGAGTGCTAACCAGGGTGAGGTAGGGCGGCAGAGGGGCAAAAAGTCATACAGAAAACAGTTCAATCACCATTGAAATTGTGTATTTTCCTGCCAGTTAAACATACTTGTTGTTGATAAGGAACAATAGGCTAATAAATATAATAGCCATTTTTTGAGCGCTATTTGAGACTTACCGTATATGACAAAATGCAACTACCAGAAGCTAAGTCCTTATCATCCCATTTTACAAAAGAAAGAAATTGAGGCTTCAAGAGGTCCAGGAGCTTGCCCAAGGCCACTCACGTCCCAAGTGGCAGAAGTGAAATTCCATTCTAGGTCCCGTCATGGCAGAGCCAGTGCTCTTAACACGACCGTGTGGCCCTGTCTCCCTGCCTCTGCGCAGGGCCACAGGCACAGTGCTTTGCCCATCTGGTCCAAACAAAGGACAGGGAGATAACTGCAGGCTAAATGGATGAAGAAAAGCTGTGTGATTCCCAGGTGTTGGTATATAATTTATAGTCTTCTTTCTATTATTTTTTTTTAATCCTCATCCGAGGATATTTTTCCACTTATCTAGAATTCATAGAGTGTGAGGGGAGGGGGAGAAAGAGAGAGAGAGAGAGATTGGTTGCCTCCCGCACGACCCCAACCAGGGCCGGGGACTGAACTGCAACTGAGGTACATACCCTTGACTTGAATACAACCTGAAACTCTTTGGTCCGCGGGCTGACGCTCTAACCGCAGAGCCAAACTGGCCAGGGCACTATTGATTTTGTACATGGCTCCTAACCTACTGAGATGAATAAATAAGTACAAGTAGGACTTCTTTAATTAACCTGTTGGGCCATTACATGGGTGATTTAAATTGAATACTATTTAAGTGGAGACCCACTATTATTGTAGAAGTAGCAGGTGCAATGCCAGCACTGAACTAGGGCTTGAGTTCTAACCAACCATGCGGCCCTTTCAATTACTTACTGTCTCTGGACCATGTCTTTTCACCTGGTAACTGTTATATCAGTGGATCCTGATTTTTTCACAACCAAAGATCTTCTTTATTATAATTCCCTTATGTACACTGTATTTGAAAGGTGTATCTATCAAGGGAAAAGAGTATGCCTATTTAAAATAATGTCATATTTACTTGCCAGACATATGAAAAGAAACTAAATGTTGTAGCTGATCTCTTTTGTCTCAATTTGCTTTTCATTAGGCTTTATGAATTATTGAAAATAGACCACGGATTCTTGTTTCTATTTCCAAGGACTCCCAGTGGTCCAGGTTCTCCATGAGGGGACCCACTGTGTGTGCTTCCAGGACTAAGGGCCATGAAAGGTCTTTCCAAGTGGAAGATGCTTTGAGTGTACTCAGAAGGATATTGTTTTTTAGTTCAAGGACATTTTGTTTGTTCGCTTATTTACTTGGTCCTGTTATCAAATCCCAACTTAATACTTGTTTCACCTGTCTTTTCTATTAGTTTCATTATATAGTTCGATATTTTCGTCCTTATGTCTAGGTAGACAATGTAGTTAATAATGACTCTGTCAGGAACACATAATCTTTTAAAAATCTTTCATGTATTATAAATGTTCTAATTCAAGCCTGAATATATATACAACATAAATGCCAAAGTAGCAATACCTTCATCAGGGTCAGCCTTGGACAGAGGGAGAGAAGGTTAGGTGGTGTACGAATAAAAAGATTAGACTTCAGTTCTTTATTTTGTTAATCCTCACTCAAGGATATTTTTTTTATCGATCTTCAGAGAGAGTAGAAGGGAGAGAGAGAGAGATCAATGTGAGAGAGACACATGGATTGGTTGTCTCCCGCATGTGGAGTATCAAACCTCCAACCCAGGTATGTGCCCTTGATCGGGAATTGAACCCATGACCTTCAGTGCGCAGGCCAACACTCTAACCACTGAGCCACACTGGCCAGGGCTGGACTCGAGTTCGTAACTGGGTGACCTCGGACAAGTGATGACCCCTCTCCACCGGAATTTCTTCATGTATAAAATGATGTCATACACCAAGCAGACTTCTTATAAGTATTAAATGAGAAAATACTTTCTAATCTGGAATGTATTATCCAATATTAGGTTTTTGTTTTGGTCGAAGTAGCAGTGACTGTTTTTACAGCATAAGAAAATGGTTAAGCACAGTGACCTTGGAGAAGTTATAACCCTTCCAGGACTCCATTTTTCCATCTGAAAACTCTGGAAAGTTAAAGTGCCTACTTTAACAGGTTGTTGAGGTGGGCTGAATAAAATATATACATGAAACATTTAACACATAGAAATATCTCATTAAATGTTTATTATTTTACTGTTATTTTTACTTCTGTCACTTGAGAGGTATCATGAAAGGGCCCTCATTCCAGAATATTTTACCACCAGCCTGATAGAGTTCTTGAAATGCCACCACTACATGTTAATAAACCACTTGACAGATTGAGAAGAGGAAATCACTCAATTTAAAAGAAACCTAGTAGCTACTGTGTGCCAGGAATTAATTCTCGATAATAGTACTTTCTCTTGAATTTAATACGTGCTTTTCTCCTTGATTGCCAGCTGTAAGAGAAGCACCCTGAGAAAAATCTGGACTTGGTTAGAGATGAGGGGATTCCGTTAGCTTTGAAGGATAATAGGTGGTTTAGGAAGGGCGAGCCTGAGTGAGTGCCTTCCCCTAGGGCTCCGTGCAACCCAGGCACGGTAGGGGAGCACGGTGAGCACCCGGAGGTGAGAGCTTACACACAGACGGCAGAAAAGGGGGCATCTAAGACAGCACACTTCTGCTTCTTTCCTGATCTTGCCCTGAGATTCCCAGGACTTCATTAGAGAGAGAGGCTTATCCACAGAGAAGGTACCTATGCAGTACTTGTGATGACTGTACTTACCACCTTTCGCTGTAGCAAAGACAGCAAAGAACAGCACTCGGGCCCATCTGTCACATGTGGCCACTGCCCCATTCCTACGTGTAGACAAAAGAATGAAATAAGTGCTGAGCAAGAACATAAAACCCCAGCCACGTGACACTGCCCAGTTCACAGTAAGCCTTCTTTTCTCTTTAAGATAAATGTGGTGTGGATGAGGAACCCACTCGGGACATCGTGGTCCGTCAGAGCTACCCGCAGCGGGTGAAGCACTATGAGTTCTACAGAACAGTGATGCCGCCGGCCGAGCAAGAGGCGTCAAGGGTTATCACCAGCCAAGGCACTGTGGTCAAGTACATGCTGGATGGGTCCACACAGGTACGAGAACATGTGAGATGAATTACTCTTTCCTGCTGCAAAGTAACACACAGACAAGCTATGGATAAGGAACAGTATTGTGACATAGAAGAGGAACAACTCATTTAAAAATGGAATGACACTTGAAAATGACAAATAATAAAAGATAATATAGTTAGAAGAAAACACACTCTCTGTGCCATCCAGGATACAAATAAACGTATTATTCTACATATGATCCAAGATTACAGCCTGAACACAGTATTTACCTCCTCTCCCTCTCAAAGTGCCTTAAAATAATAGAAAAATACTTTTAAATAATAAATTCATAACAATACTAGAGAACAACAAAATGTGTCACCAATGGATCAGAAGACTGGGAGAATTCCTAACAAATCAGATGAAATCCGACTGATGGACAAACAAACCCAAGTTTAAAACATATTTAAAAAAAAAAAATCTGCAGCAAAATGTTTAAAATGGGAGTCTTTACACAGACATCTCACAAATGGAGCTCTGGGCTCGGAAATCACTGCCACCTGGAGGGTGGACGCCAGAACCCATAGCCAAGGCCCTGCTCCCTCCCTCCCTCCCCAGACGGCAGGGAAGGGACCCTCTGACCAGACAGTGCACCAAGAAGGGAAAAGGGATTCTCAGTGAACAATATGACCATGTACCAGGGATCATCAACTTTGGAGAAAAACCAAGCCCATGAAAGTAAAGTACAAGGATTCAGTGACTTACTAAATGACATCTAGAAATAAGAGTAAATAGTTCATCTAAGAGAACACTTGGAAGTGAGTAAAAGTAATACAGACAGACATTTGAGAGGTTCCAGTCCATAAAAATAACAATTTTCTTTATACCAACTTTCTCAAATCCTTTTTTTTAATTGATTTTTTAGAGAGAGAGGAAGGGAGAGGGAGAGAGATAGAAACATCGATGAGAGAGAACATTGATTGGCCACCTCCTGCATGCCCCTCGCTGGGGATTTGGCCCACAACCTGGGCATGTGCCCTGACCAGGAAGTGAACTGGTGACCTCTTGGTGCATGGGTCAATGCTCAACCACTGAGCCACACCAACCGGGTAAAAAAAAAAAAAAAAAAAACAATTCTTAAAGGTTGCCATGGGCCCTGGCTGGATAGCTCAGTTGGTTGGAGTGTCGTTGCAGGTGTCATCCCTGGTCCGGGCACATACAGGAATCAACCAATGAATGTATAAATAAGTGGAACAACACATTGATCTCTCTCTCTCTCTCTCCCTCCCTCCCTCCCTCCCTCCCCCTCTTCCTCTTTCTCTAAAATCAACCAATAAAAAAAAAAGTTGCGATGGAAAAAAATCAGGAGTTCTTAGATATGAAAAATAATAATTGTGAAAGATGGGGGAGGTGGGTCATGAAGGACTGGAAAGTTAAAAGACACTGAAAAGGAAGCTATGTGATAGGATTTCCAGGAGAAAATAGTGACACTGAAGGGGAAAATAATGAAAGAAATAATATAGTACATTTTCCCAGAGCTTAAAAAAATACTTTAGATTAAAAAGGATAACCAAGGGCCAATCAAGATTGATCCGAATTGTTAAAAGATTACGTAGATATGCCACAGTGCAACTTTAGGACCGCATAGGTAGACAATCCCAAAGCTTCCTGAGGAAACCAGTTACCTGTAACAGAGGTAAGATGGACTTCTTGTTAGCAACACTGTCTTCGGGAGACTGTAAATACTGATCCTGGGTAGATCATGTATCATTGGTGCTTCTTGATACTGTATACACTAGATAGATACTGACAGAAACTAAACATTTAAATATGTGATAAAGTTTTAAATGTAGCTAGTAGAAAAATTTAAACAGTGGATAATTTCTCATTACATAGGGGAAGGGTGAATAAGGGAAAAACATAAGTCAATCTGGCCCAGGCTGGTGTGGTTCAGTGGTTAGAGCGTTGGCCCAAGCATCTAAAGGTCCTGAGTTTGATTCCTGATCAAGGGGGCATGTACCTGGGTTGCAGGTTCAATACCCAGCCCTGGTCATAGCCTGTGTGGGAGGCGACCAATCCATGTGTCTCTCTCACATCAATGTTTCTCTCTCTCTCCCTACCCCTACTTTCCTCCCTTCCACTCTCTCTAAAAAAGAATGGAAAAAAATATCCTCGGGTGAGGATTAACAACAACAACAAAAAAGTCAATCTAATAAAAGATAGGGTATGAAGGAAAACACATAGCCTAGAAGGTAAATGGAAAACAAAGTAATTTCCTCTGCTGGTTATTAAGCTATTGTCTCCGAGCTCCAAATGGACCTGTCTGTCGTATGCTTTAAGATGCTGAGTCTGGAAGTCTGCAAATAGCATTTCTGTGGCTTATTTTTAAGCTATTCCAGTTTGACACACAGTGTGATTGTTAAGCAGCCTCCTCCTGGCTTCTGAGAATGCTGGACTCGTGCTTTTCCTTCAGGTTCTCTTTGCGGATGGCGCCGTGAGCAGTAGTCCCGATTCAGGGCCTATGTGTCCACCTGCGGAGATGTCAGCCAGTCCTCACAGTGCAGACTTGATGGACTCGGTTTCTCAGCAAAAATCAGAGATCTTACCATCGGATGTTGTCATCATAAAGAAAGGTAATAACTGAAGCCTCTCTATGATGGATTTAATAGATCAAGTGCTTAATAAATCTTCAATATCAGCCTGGCCGGTGTGGCTCAGTGGCTGAGCGTCGACCCATGCACCAAGAGGTCGCTGGTTCAGTTCCTGGTCAGGGCACAGGCCCAGGTTGTGGGCCCAGTCCCCAGGGTGGGGCATGTAGGAGGCAGCCAATCAATATTCTCTCTCATCGATATTTCTCTCTCTCACCATCCCCCTTCCTCTCTAAAATCAATAAAGAAAAAAAAGTTTTTTAAAATAAATCTTCAATATCATTAGTATTATACTTCTCATTTTTTGTGACTGTATTCATATATATTCACATATATGAATTTTAATTGGAATCATAGCATTCCACACTGTTTCATGAATTCCTTCTTGCTCTTAGTAAGAAATGAGCGCATATTCTTGTCATTATGTTCTCTCAGACAGCATCAGCTCTAGTGCCTGGGCTGCTGGTTTAGGGTTGGTGAACATACCAATGTCAAGGCTCTGAGTAAGCACCTCTGTGGTTCTCTTGACATTTTCCTCAGAGTTGCAAGAAGTTCATGTCAGCTCCAGGCATGAGGTTCTCATAGAGTAACTTCCAAAGCAGAAAGGAAAGGGGATGAACACAAGAGCTTTCAAGTGTCTTTCTTTATCAGGGAGGAAAATATTTCCAGATTCCACTAGGCCTCCTCACCCCCACCCAGAGGACTTCCCCTTGTATCTCATTATCTCCTTGACTAGACCTGGCCGGGCCCTGGGCTGGGAAACAGTGTGTGACGCTTGTGACTCTTTCTCGGGAGACAAGCACTACCATTAGGGAGAAGAAGGTGTGGCACTCAGCTAAGTCAGCAGTGCCGGCCAGAATCTAAGTGACAGAGTTGCTGTCCTCTGAGACAGTTCCAGTTCACACCCCTACCTCCCCACAGTATGAAAATGACTACGTCCTCACACCCTGCCAGTGCTGGGTATTATCATTTTTTTCATCTTACTCAATTTGATAGACAATTAATGCATCTTATTATTATCCTAATTTGCATTTCTTTGATTACTGATGAGATTAAATATGTATTCTTTTTGTGAATTTTCTATTCACATCTTTATTTGTTTTGTTATTGGGATTTTCATCATTTTTATTTGTATTTTTTTTAATCCTCACCTGAGGATATTTTTCCATTTATCTTCAGACAGAGAGGGAGAGAGTGAGAGAGAGAGAAACATCAATGTGAGAGAGACACATCGACTGGTTGCCTCCCACACAACCCTGACCAGGGCTGGGAATGAACTGAAACTGAGATACGTGCCCCTGACCGGATTTGAACCTGAAACTCATTGGTCTGCAGGCCGACGCTCTAACCGCTGAGCCAAACCAGCCAGGGCTTATATTTATTTTTAAGAGAGCCTTATATCTAGGAGATGTGGGTACCAGGCACAATTCTGAATACTTAAAACTACAGGGTGGGGCAAAAGTAGGTTACAGTTGTTTCTATGGAAAATAGTGCAATAATTAATAAATAATAATACAAAAATAAACTATCGCCCTGGCCAGTTTGGCTCAGCAATTGGAGCATCGGCCCAAGGACCAGTGAGTCACGGGATCAATTCCGGTCAAGGTCATGTGCCTCAGTTGCAGTTTGTCCCTGGCCCTGGTGAGGGTCGTGCAGGAGTCAACCAGTCGATGTGTCCCTCTCACGTCGTCGTTTCTCCCTCCCTCCCTCCCTCCCACTCTATCTGAAGATAAATAGAAAAATATCCTTGGGTGAAGATTAAAAAAAAGAAAGACAAACAAAATCTATAAAACACAGACTCTTTCCACCTGGGAATGCACTGCACCTCCATGAATCTAATTCCTCTTACAATTCTCTGGTGCAGTTTTGTCACTATTCAGATGACTCCCTTGCATACTCACCACTGTGAACCTACTTTTGCCCCACCCTGTATTAAATCAGCTAATTCTCATATCGACCCTGTGAGGTACCCATTTTAATCATCCCAATTTACAGATGAGGAAATTGAGACATTGAGAAGTAACTTCCTTGCGGTCTCTTAGCTAGTAAGTGGTAGAGCTGGGATTTTCGTCAGAGCAGCTAATCCCTAACTCACACGGTCTTTCATGAGTTACAGATTGTTCTCAATTTTTCATAGGACTTCAGTGATCTGAGACCAAGACTTAGTCTTTTTTGTCAATTTCACACATCTCACCACAGTGTCCTGTAATCTTGTATGGAAGCAAAGTGAATTCCTTTCTCGGTAACTCAAAATGTAGTGACATAGATTTTCCTTGGGTAGTGGCAGAGGGCTCCTGGCAGAGGTACTGGAGTGTCCCCGTAGCTTTCTAAGCTTCCCAGCTCCAGGGCGCCTCTCTTACTGATGCGAAGAAGTGTAGCCACTTTTCCAACTGCCCAGCCTGGTTCCAGAGGGTTTCTGCCGCCAGCACGGTGAACTCCAGATCTCTCCACAGCCCTCTCATCCAGGGCAATGCATTCACTTTTTCTTTTTTTAACTAATAGGTGTTGTTAGGGCAATTTAATTTTATAGGAAAATGAGCAGAAAGCACAGTACAGAGAGTTCCCTTATACTTCCTCTCTTCCTGGCCCAGAGTTTTCCTGTTTTTAAGGTCTTAAAGGTGTGGCACATTTGTTAGAGTTGATGAGCCAATACTGATACATTATTATTAACTCATAGCTGACATTAAAGTTCACTGTTTGTGTCACACAGTTCTGGTTTTCACAACAGCATAATGTCATGAGTCTGCCATTAGAGTGGCACACAGAAGTCTCGTCACGCTGAGTAGCCCCCGTGCTCCACCACCCGTCCTCTCCCCACCCCGAGCCATCCCTGGCACCCCTGCTCTTTTCATTGTCCCTGTAGTTTTGCCTTTTCTAGAATGTCAAATAATTGGCATCCTCTAGAATGTAACCTTTTCAGATTGGCTTATTTCACGTAGTCATATACATTTAAGAGTCCTCCGTGTCTTGTCATGGCTTGATAGTTCATTTATTTTCATTAAAAGAATGACATGGTGTTATATAGATGTGCAGTGGTTTGTTTATCCATTCACCTGTTGATGGATGTACGGGGTGATGCAAAACCAAGTTCCCAGTTGTTCATGTGGAAAATAATACAGTAACTAATAGCTGATACTACAAGAATAAACTCTGTTACACGTACTCACCACTGTAAACCTACTTTTGCCCCACTCTGTATTGCTCGCTTCCACTGTGCTGGCAATTGGGACGGAGCTGCTTTGAAACATTTGCACGGAGGGTTTTGTATGGACATGTTTTCAGTTCATTTGAATAACTACCTGGGAGCACATTCCACGTGTACATTAGCTCTGAGAAACCGCCAGGCTTTTTCCAAAGTGGCTGTACCATGTTTGCTTTCCCACCAGCAAGGAATGAGAGTTCCTGTTGCCCTGCGTTCTTGTCAGCATCTGGTGGTGTCCGTTTTTTAATTTTTTAATCTTAGCCGTTCGATGGGTGTGTGGTGGTATTTCGTCGTTGTTTTCACTTTAATCCCTAATGATATGCTTATTTACCAACTATACATCGTGTTCGTGAGGTGACGGTTGATATACCGTGTCCATTTTTAAATCTGGTTGCTGTCTTAGATGCATCCTCTCTCCGACGTTCTATTTTACCAGTGCTTTCTAACCTGCCACGAAAGCACCACCCTCCCCGTACCCCTGGCCCAGTCCAAGCCTTTCCTCTTCATTTCGTCAGCGTCCTGCTCTGTTCATTCTAGATCCTGCCCACACACGTTGCCCCAGGGTGGGAGGCCGTCCATTTGGGGGACTGCCTATCGGAAACTCGCGAGACCTGTGGGCAACTCCGTTCACACACATCCTGCTCACTCCAGAAGCTTTTCACACCTGTCCCTGGGGCTTGCTTCTTGGCTCTGCTTTTGGTAGTTCAATCAGAGTTTGAGGGCTTCCCTAGTTTTTCTACAAATGTAATTTCTGGATGTCTTTTCATTGTTATTATTGCTTCATATGATTTCCAGAATGAGAAGAGGGGAAAGTCACAAATCTGTTGTTGCTACTTAGATGACAGAAACAGAAAGTCTCTCATGTATTTTTCTTTTTATTAAATCCTCACCCGAGGACATTTTTCCATTTTTATCTTCAGGTAGAGTGGGAGGGGGAGAAAGAGAGAGAGAGACAGAGAAAGAGACAGAAGGAGAGAGAGAAACATCGATGTGAGAGAGACACATCAATTGGTTGCCTCCTGCACAACCCTGACCGGGGCCAGGGATCGAACCTGCAACCTTGGCCTCTTGGGATGACACTCTAACCAACTGAGCTACCTAGCCATGGCTTTCTGTTGTCTTTTAATTCCCTAGAGATACATGTAGGTCCAAAATGAATCTTACAGCAACGAAAAGTCCTAGCTTGATGTATCTGTCTTCTTCGGTTCCCATCATTAGTTGAGTCTGCCTCCAAAGCCAAAATCCATGCCCTAACACACATGTCATGGTATGAAATTGATGGGTCTTCCTGGTGAACAGTCCTTTTCTCTCTTTGCGTGCAAATTGGTTCTGGGTCTGAGTTTACCTGGACTGATATTTGGTAACACTGGCAAATCTCATCTGCAGATTACTCAGTGCTGTTCATACATATGGAGTAAATAAATCTGTCCTGATAGAAGGTCAGAGGTGTTATTCACAGAGTTTCATGTGGGCATCTTCAGTTATATCTTCCTGTTCCATATGGGTGGTGGCAGGGAGGCTTGGAGGGATGTATCGGATGATTATCAATGTAGTAATTAAACTGTACAAATCCTCTCTCCTGGTGAGAGGCCCAAGATATACCTGGCTGATAGGTTCTTCAGATTCAGGGCTGAAGAAAGATGTTTTCTATCTATGACTGACAAAGTGTTAAAAATCAGGGTTGAAAGGTTAAAAATCTAGTAAAATGCTAGAGTCTAGTAAGTCAAAGGAGTCTGAAAGTTTGACAGATATATGGGAGGAAAAAGTAGGCTTCAAAAACCAGGGTACAAAACCCAAAATCTGGGATCCAGAGAGATGAAAACAAGACTCAAAAGTGTACATAAACTGACCAGAATAAGTGTTATGTCAGAGAGAGTGAACTGTGTATATGCACGTGTATATTTGGAGGCAGGTGACGAGAATCCAGCCAAGGTTCAAGTACGAAGATTAAGATATTCATAACCTGACATTTTTATCATTTGAGAAATCATGTAATTGCTGAATACTACTTAGAATTTCTATGCTCCGATGTCTTCACACTGAATCAAACAATGAATGATTTATATAATTGATATTATAGTTATGTTGTTCTGTTTGATTTTACTTGAAATTCCACAGGAAAAAGTCACAAGAATCAGTTAGCGATGCCACACAAGAGTGAAACCCATGAACCTTCCATAGAAACAGCTCACACGATGACTCCCGTGGACATTCACCCAGGCACCTGGTTTACAACCACACCTGCAGGAAATCGGATCGGCACCAAGGGATCGGAAAGAATAGCAGACTTGGCACCCTTTTTGTCCTTCCAGGCCACAGATCCCGTCACTGGAACGGTATGTCCAACTGTTGTATATTGCAAATTTTCCTAAATCGCTAGAATTCTGAAACAACACATAGAAGCATGCCTGGCAAATAATAAATTTTCAGTAACAATTTTTTAAGTAGTAAATAGTGTGTGGGTGGGTATGTGGGTGGGTGGGTGGGTGGATAGATGGAAGAATGAATCGATGAATGGATGGATCTATCTCCCCAAATCTAAAAGCATTCTGTCATTTATTTGACCAGCATAGAACATCATGAAATACTAATTTTTGAAATGAGAGACAGGTCATGAATTTTTTATACCACTTTCAGATGTATATGATTAATACTGTCATATATTTCCTTAAGTTGAATGCATCTGTGTACGTCTTACCTACACATGAGGGTCTGTGCCTTATTCCTACTTATTTGTGTGCACCCGAGGTGAGTGTAGGAATGTGTTCATGATCCTTGACTTCAAAGAACTTACAGTACATTTAAGGAAATTCTCGCATTAAAAAACTCAAGAACACCACAGAGAAACCATACAAAAGATTTTATCTGTAGCATAAAAATAAGTACCAGATGAGGAGTACAGAAAATAATGGTTTTGTTTAGGATGTGAAATTGGAACTCCTGCGATGAATAATAGCACCTTCCACGTGCCGGACTTTCTGTCAGGGGTTTCGCGTCCATTATCTCATCAGTCCTTACACCCACGAATGTTATTACACAGATGAGGAAATTGGTCTCAGCGAGTAATGTGACGCGGTCAGGAGCATGCACCCGGGAAGTGTGGGAGCCAGGACTGGAGCCAGCTGTTGGTGCCTGAACACTGGTCTCTGTCTGGTCCTCAGCTAGTCCTCTGACATCTGAGGTGGAGCTTTGCAACACCTTCTGAGCCTAAACAAGACGAAGTTTTTCCTAAGTGCCTTATCTCTGGTTTCTAGACTTCCTACCCATTGACAACCACCTGCTGCTGGTCAAACGCAGAAAGACTGCTTGCTGCTGCGATGAATCGCCCTATCTAACCAAATGTGTTTTCCTTTCTTCAGTTATTTCTGAAATAATTTCATAATCTCTTACCTTATTTGCTAGTTTTTTTGTTTGTCTTTTCTGTGAGGCTCAAAGTACATGTCATCTCAGAAAGGCTTCTAGGTCACCTCCGCTGCTCACTTTAATTCAGCCCCAGATGCAGATTATTTGGATTAATATGCAAATTTTATTAATATGTCTTAATTAATAACTCTCAATTTCTCTTAATAATACCTATCACCATTATGGGGGCATGACCACATCCAAGAGCCTGGATTCAGGCATGAATTAAACATCAGACAGTTAACAGAATAATAATAATAATAATAATAATAATAATAATAATAAAATAACCGAGCACTCCCTGTGTGCCAGGCCCTGTTCTCAGAGCTTTCCACATACTAACTTATTTAATTCTCACAACATCCATTACAGATGAGGGCACTAAGCTACAGAGAGGTGAAGTAATTTTTCCAAAATCACACAGCGAGTGATAAAGTCAGAAGGTGGACCCTAAGGTCGCATTCCAGATCCCACATGCTTAACCAACTATGAAAATAAGGGTCAAGAAACTAACATGATCATATGAGACAAAAGTGAAAGTGAAGCTTTTTCACCACACCCCACATGAAGCATCAGGTTTCAGAGGTGTGGGCACTGACCTTGGGTGAGGCAGACCTGGCTTTGTACCCCAGACACACCCCGTACTGGATGCATGATTTTGGACAAGTTTCTAATCTGGGTTTCCCTACTCATAAAATGGAGATAATGGCCATTATCTGAAATAATTAGGAAAAGGAATACCAGATCCAGCTCTATCGGGCGTTCAGTAAATATTCTAGCTAGTGTCTTCTTACCACCACTAAGAATAATGTGTATCCCACCCTGTGGTGACCAGAAAATGTCAGTGTTATGAGCTGTTATGAAATGTTTGATAATTCTAAATAATAATATGTACATAGCTATACTAGATAAAGAGCTCGTGATACTGCCCTGGCCGGTTTGGCTCAGCGGTTAGAGCGTCGGCCTGCGGTACAGAGAGACCCGGGTTCGGTTCCCGCTAAGGGCATGTACCTCGGTTGCAGTTTGTCCCCAGCCCCGGTTGGTCGTGTGGGTGGCAGCCACTCGATGTGTCCCTTTCACATCGATGTTTCTCTCTCTCTCTCTCTTCCTCTCTCTCCCTCCCACTCTATCTGAACAAAAAATGAAAAAATGTTCTCAGGTGAGAATAAAAAAAAAAAAAAGCTCGTGATACTCATTGCTAACTCAATGACCAACCGTTTGCCAGTGCTACATTATTTAGCTGGCTCCACGTTGCAGAGGAGAAAGCTGGAGCAGAGAGAGAAGCGTTGGTGGAGCGGGGTCTGAACCAGGCAGCGCAGTCCAGGGCGCGTGCTCGCGGTCGCTGCTTCCATCGCAGTCCTTGTCGTGACGCACACGGGCTGAGAGCGCCAGTGAGGAGAACCTAAAATAGTGATCAGCGTGCATTTCTCTCTTAAGCGGAGTGATTTTTGCCTATCGTAAAAATAAGAAGGTGATTATCACCTGCTCTCCACAGCCCCAGACATCTGAGTCAAAAAATCGCTGGGAAACTCAGTATCACATCCCTCTGGACTCTAGTAAATACTGTGACCCTTTCAGTTAGGACAGTGCAGTTGGAAAGTACTCAGTGATTGGAACATGTAATTTGCAGTCCTGTTGTTGCTGGTTGAGCTCTCCAGAGCTAACACTGAGATGGAGTTTGGGGTGCAAGGTATTTACTAGGGACACCATCTGTGAAAGGAAAGGGAGGAAGCACGAACGGACAGAGGGAGAAACCGAGCTGTGGTTCAGACCCAACCCGACAAAGCCTTGGTCAGCTGCAGGACTCAGAGCCAGTGTCACCTTTCTCGGTGTCCAGTCTGGCAGCAGGAGGCAGCTCCGCCCACCCTGCCTCACTGGGGCCCTGCACACAGCTCCCCGGGAACGAGGAGGCAGGCCCGGCGTCTCTGCAGCTCGGGCAGACGCTGGGAGCGCTGAGGGCGATGGAGGCTGTTTGCTCACGGGTTCCATTGCTGGGGACAAGTCCTCTCTGGAAGGGCCATGTCTGCCACGTCTGCACACACACACACACACACACACACACACACACACCTGGGGGTTTACAGCTTTACAGGTCAGCCATTTCGTGCACACGTGTATAAAAGCCTGCTTGTCCTTTCAGGTGAAGCACTTGCCAGTACTGACTGATTTTTTTCTGTAATTCCTATTCTATTCCTTATACTTAAAACCCTTCCGTCCCTGGCAGGTTTGGCTCAGTGGTTAGAGCATCAGCCCGAAGACCAAAGAGTCGCAGGTTCGATTCTGGTCAAGGGCAACCTCGGTTGCGTTTCATCCTCTGCCCTGGTCTGGGTCCTGTGGGGGGCAACCAGTCGACGTGTCTCTCTCACATTGATGTTTCTCTCTGTCGCTCTCTCCCTCCCTCCCACTCTGTCTGAAGATAAATAGAAAAATATCCTCGGGTGGGAATTAAAAAAAAACAAACCGTTCCGTCCGCTTTTCCCCTTGTAGGGTGGAGGCTGAAGTCCTTCATATGGCTGATAGCCCTCCCCTGTTTGGTCCCTCACCGTCCGGCGGTGTCTCCTGCCACTCTCCCCCCTGCCCTCTGGGCACCTTTGTGCCTGGCACGCGTTCACCCGTGCTGCTCCCCTCCGTGGACACTAAACCCACGCTCTGGCGTTGCTTCCTCGGAGGGGAAGCCGGACCGTGTTAGCACGCTCACCACGGACACGGTGGTCCCTCGAATGCCACTTCTCAACGACTGTCCTTCCTCTGGTCTGTAATCCTAGAGAATAGGGATTTAAGCTTCAGTCTCGTCCATTGTTGTATTCCCAGCACCTATCTCGGTTCTCGACACCTAGCCCTGCGGAAATCGGCGTTCAGTGGGATTGCACGGGACAGACCTGGAAACACGAAGCTGGCCACCCTTCCTGTCCTGAGTGATGCAGTTTTTTCCTTCTCGGACCATCTCTCCATTTTCCACAGCGATACCCTCCGCTAGAACAGAAGCAATTGCAGGGTAAAATTGACAGACTGTTAGAACGCAACTGGCTTTCATCTCAACTGCTTTTCCTCGGCGTTAGGGAAGGATACAAGACAGGAAATCAGCGTGGTCCGTGCGCACCCTCATCCACCTGGGAGTCCAGCAACCACCCCCAGGCACAGCTTCCTCCCCCTCAGGGCCACACGGGTCACGGCGGCAGCCACACACGGGCGCCTGTGAGCGTGAGGATCACCTCGACTCTGTGCCCGCCGATCCTCACGTCCTGTTCTGGTGGCAGGAGGCTGAAGCCCACTCGCCGGCCCACGCAGCACGCAAGGCAGCCTCACGCGCCGTGCTCCCCGTGAGCCTCTCTGTCCAAGGAAGCACGACCTGGGGTCATTTTCCCAGAGAGCCCGGGGTCGGGCTAGTCCTGATGTTAACTTCTTGCTCACAAATATGTGGCAGTGGGAGGGGCATCAGCTTTGAAGTCAGACAGCCTGAGTCCAACACCAGCCCTGGCACTTGCCAAAGGACCTCGAGCAAGTTTCTTCACTTCTCTAAGCCTAAACTTCCTCCTCACCAAGACGGAGATAGCATTGCCTGTCCCCCAGGGTTGTTGTAAAGGTTAGACCAAACACATGAGATAACATTTCCACGTATAAATAAATAACCAGGCTTTGACGGTATTGCATAAGGTGTAAAAATAAACGCACCTGGGACTAACCACCTGACCAAATGACCGCGCGCTGCCTTTGTGTGTCCAGGCGATGACAACCCGAGAGGACAAAGTGATCATCGTTGAGAAGAAGGATGGGACCCGCATAGTGGACCACGCTGACGGTACCAGAATCACAACCTTTTATCAAGTTTATGAAGATCGTATTATTCCTCCGGATGATCAAGAAATAAGTAAGTTTTATTTTTCAAGTATATGACACTCTTTTATGTCTTTAGAATAAGATAGGTAGAGGGATAAACTACTCTAGTTGGCGTACGGATGATAATAGTGGCTTTTCCATTTTCATTACTAAAATCCTCTGGTCTGCATTGGTGGCAACTAAAAGTTAATAATCGTGACTCGGTTGTCCTGGACCTTAGCTCTCAGACCTGTTTTCTTTGATCCTTAAGGAATCAAATGTGCATGACCAGGTGGCCTCCAACAGGCCACCACCCCCGCCCTCGTTCTGAGCACGCCCCTCTACCGGAAAGCTGGTCTGAGAGAGGCAAGCTGCAGCTGCTAGGTAGCTGCACCTGTTCAGAGAATCTGAAAGCCTACCAGCCTTCCTAACCCAAATCTGAACACGATTTTTGGAGAAAAATTATTCCCTGACTCCCTTTTCTGTAATTCCAGAGTTTGTTTAAGGCATTAAGTGCTTCATTGCCAAATTAAGTGCAACGAAATTGGTGAGTGAATGAGAAAAGAGGAACCTCATACCCCCCTCGACAGAGTGATAATTAAGAGTCACTTGGAAGGGCAATTTTAAAAGAGCTGGGAGGTTGAAAAGGTACCTGTCATATGATGCACTCACTCTACTTCTGGGTACACACAGAAAGACACTCTTAGCATTTGTACAAGGGAATGGGTGCAGAGATGCCACTTCCGACACGGAGCATAACATTCAAGTGTTGGAAAGCATGACTGCCCATCCAAAGAAGAACAGACAAATAACATGTGGTATATGCTTACAAAGGCATGCTATAGAGCAGTCAAAAGGAAAGAAGTACACCCACATACACACGCACACAACACACATGTATATCAAGATGGCTAAGGTCTCCAAGGCTAAGTGAGAAAGGTATAGAATGATACTGAGTAATATGTAACATGCCATTTTAAAGCACGCATAATATTATACATTGTTTTTGATACACATATTTGTACAAAAGTGTACAGATGGATTGCAAGAGAAGGGAATAAACCGAGAATAAATTCTTACATAGATATTAAAAATGTTGCTGCAACTGTAGCAGAATATTAACAAGTGTACATTTTGATCGGTGAGTATATGAGTAGTTAAATTATGCTTCGTGCTTTTCTGGATGTTTGCCGTTTCTCAAAGTGAAGAGCAGTGAGAAGGAAACAGCCCACCACCTTAGTCAGAAAAGTCCCCTCTGGGATGGCGCTGCGTTGACAGGGACCCCCCTGCACACAGCCTGGCGGGCTGGGCCCTGGGCGCTCAGCCTCGGCTTCCGCCCAGGCGCCCGAGCGGGAGTGCGGTCAGCGGGCGGCTGTTTCCCAGGGGCGCATCCTCTCAGACCTGCTTGCTTGCATTTCCCGCAGCCGAAGGTCTTCGCACTGTCACCAGGCAGGTGAAGTGCATGCGGATAGAAAACTCACACTACGCCACGGTCATCACCAACTGCGAGGACAGTCGATGCTGCGTCACCTTTGGGGATGGGACGTCTGTCATCGCAAAGCCACAGGGGACATACCAGGTAGGTCTGGGGGGGGGGGGGGGCGGTGAGGAGTGCCAAAGGTAAGTGTCCATTCCACTGAGACAGCCCACTCCTCCAGTGGTGACGTGCCTGCCATGTGGACGGCTGTGCTCTCCCGTCTCATCTGATCTTAGGACAGGCTCCTCAGTCTCTGTACTTATTCACCTTTGTACAACCCGTTCCAGAAAACCATTGTCCCGCTTGTCTGACCGTGCTTTGGCATTTTCTGATAAGGTGATAACCAGAACAAGAGCTGGGGATGCTTGTGGTAGGTGGTAGGCACCGTGCCTGTGCCAGCATCAGCTCCGCCTCCTCTCCCCTCTGCTCTCATCTCCCCTCCTTCCCACCGCCAGTCCCTCCCCACTCTACCTGCAGTCCCCAGGACAGGAGGGCAGCTTGCCCAGCTGCAGGAACGTTTGTCTGTCCTTGGATGGCTGCAGAGAACCTGTTAGCAACTCCTCTGCCTCCCGTAGGAAACACTACCACCTGGTGTCAGCCGACAGCCCCGTTAGTCTTAGAAGGATTTGTCTTCACTTGCTGGAGAGGGGACACACGGGCCAGGATGTCATATAACATCCCAGAATACTGAGAGCTCAAAGCAGAAGACGGTCGACAGGGACCTCAGTCATAAACGTGCTACAACGAAAGCTGCTGGAGCTAGTGTATCCCCCATCTCTCCTGGTGATGCTACCCCACCCCCTTCACCCCGTGTAGACTGTGTATCCCTCCCATCTCTCCTGGTCATGTTACCCCACCCCCTTCACCCCGTGTAGACTGTGTATCCCCCATCTCTCCTGGTCATGTTACCCCACCCCCTTCACCCCGTGTAGACTGTGTACCTGTCCCATCTCTCCTGGTCATGTTACCCCACCCCCTTCACCCCGAGTAGACTGTGTATCCCTCCCATCTCTCCTGGTGATGTTACCCCACCCCCTTCACCCCGTGTAGACTGTGTATCCCTCCCATCTCTCCTGGTCATGTCACCCCACCCCCTTCATCCCGTGTAGACTGTGGGGCGTGGAAGGTGCAGAACGTGAGAAATGACTGTGAAACGTTGCATTGCAGAAGGGGTGCTGTTTTTCTTACTGAGCACTCAGAATGCTCATTTTTAGGCCGATCAGCAGCATTCATGTTCCAGCACCATGTGTCCTACCAGATGTCATGAGCATCTCCTAAGATTCTGTGGTGAGACCAGAGTTTACCTAACTTTTATCATAGCCCCAAACTCCAATGGTTACAACTATGAGGACCGAGGAATGTTAGCCCCAGTGACGGCTACCACGGACGGAAGAGACATAAACAGAGAAGAGCTGCAACGTGGAGGCATTCAGACTCTGCCACGGTTGTGTGCACACTTGCTCCGTCCAGGTTTACCAGTCTCCCGAAACAGCCCGAGGAAGGTCCGAAGCACGATTGTTCCTGGCTGAGGAACACACAGACTTAGTCCCCAACTTGGGGGGGGGACCCTCAAAACAACTTTATCAGTGCCTGTTTTATAATTCTCTAGTTTTATAGACCTGAAAATGGCATTCCAAAACCCCTCCTGCCCATCCTCCGTTGGTCGGTCTCAGCATGAGCAGTGTGCTGAGAGCGGCTGGGTATTAGGCAATGCACCGCAGAGAGGACTCCGGTCCTGGCCACCACTGCTCCTGGGCAGCGCTGGAAACGTTAATCCAAACATCAGCGAGGAGGTGGGCTCCGCAGCTGTCGTTCCGTATGAACACGTGTCACGAGCGGGACACCGCCAGAGGAACGAGGACAGGCAGGAGCTTCTGAAAGCATTTGTCCGACAGCCTCCGACCCTGCCCAAGAGCATGAAGGAGTCCAGACACCCCGAGCAGGGCCGTGTGTGCACTGCACTTAAAATGTCTTTCCTTATTTTATATTAGAGATCTGAAATAAAGGGCACGAGGCAGTTACTCGAACGAAATGGTGCAGTGAGGCGGTTAAATGGGGAGACGCGGGAACAGCGCACACGGTTGCTCAGGGTGCCTCCTTTCCAGGTGTCCTTCCCAGGCCGTGGGTCCTCTCTTGGGTTCCCTTCCTGGAAATGCAGTCTGTGGCAGAGACCTGTGGATAATTGGTTTCCTACAGTGATTTTCCAAATCCCTCAAATTGAACAAGAAATTTTAAACAATGTCTCTCTTTCTGATACCCTTCCAGGTGTTACCTCCAAACACAGGCTGTCTTCATATTGATAGGGATTGTTCGGCAATATATTGCCATGAATCAAACAGTGACATATACCATCCTTTCCAAAAGCGCGAACAGCTGAGAACCAGCACGTACATCATGAAGCACACGTCAGAGGTCGTCTGTGAGGTCCTGGATCCGGAGGGAAACACCTTTCAGGTGAAACCTGTCATTAGCATGGAGAGAGGCCGTGGCTTTACTTTTCAGATATTCCACACACGAGTCTCCATGTAGCTTTTTCCCTTAGCTGCTTTGGTGTCAGCTACTTGCTGCCAATACTTCGGGCAAGCAGTAATAAATGTCCGTCTCTCTGACTCTCAAGTGAACTCCCATAGGGATAGCAAGCCCAGCAATTGGGATGGTAGAAATGATATAACCAATTAATTAATTAGAACAGAAGGGAAGAAACAGTACTAAACATGTATAAATAATGCCTCCACAAAGGATTGATGCAGGAATGGTCTGGTCCAGGTTCCGGTGAGAGCAAACACCTGCGACAGCAGGCAAGTGTGCTCGGCTGTGCCGAGAACTGCAGCTGGCAGGGTTCTGGGGAGGCTGGGGTGGGCGGTGGGACGTCTGGAGCGGCGTTAGCTGATCGTGGCAGAGCTCTCCCGTCTGTCTCTCTGTCCCTCCAAACCACAGCTACCCTCTTACCTCTGGGCCAGACACTGGCAAGCCATGGCCATTTGTATAGGTGCATGAGCTAAAAATGGTCTTTACATTTTTAAATGGTTAAACAAAATCAAAAGGAGAAGAAGTTTTCATGCCACATAAAAATGACAGGAAATGCACATTTCAGTGTTGTTATACGGAGTTTTATTGGAACCCAGCCACGCTCACTTGTTCACACATTGTCCATGGCTGCTTGGCACGGAACGGCGGAGTTACAGCAGAGACTGGCCCACAAACCCTGAAATACTTACCATCTGGCCCTTGAAAGACAAGGTTTGCCAACCCTCCTCGAGGCACTTCCAGTCCTCACCCGATAGTGGACTTTTGTGTCGGCCGGTGGTGGGGAATCGGTTTCTTAGATTTGGAACCACATTGCAGAGTCCCCAACTTTGTTTGGGGGCACAGGCACACCCTGACCCAGCTTATTTTTTCTGTACTAAGTCAGTAAAGCTCTTCAGAGCATGAGTTCAGGCTGCTAACAAATTTCCATGTACAATGAATTGAAATTGAAACTGAAAGCCCAAACCCTCTAGGTTGAAACACATGGGCCATCCAGGCCAAGCGTTCTTCTGGACTTTGATGCTCTTCTTGGCCATTCCCTGCGATGGTCTTTCAGCCTGGACCGCACTGCTTCCTGGGGAAGCCCACGCCATGTCCAGACAGCAGCGAGGGCTAGCACATTTCTTCTCATAGTGATAGCAAATCTATTTCCCTGTTAGTCTATCCAAGTCCTAATTTTGTGCTTGGAGTTGCAGAACATAAACCTCTTTCAGTATTTCTTTGTTTTTTTTTTTTTTTGGTACGTGCCCCTAGTGGGAACCGAACCCGGGACTCTGGTCTGCAGGCCGACGCCCCAACCGCTAAGCCAAACCGGCCAGGGCCTCTTTCAGTATTTCAAGACAACTATCACATGACCAGTCTGTGTAAATTCCCAGTTCCTTGTCTGGCCGGTGTGGCTCAGTGGTTGAGCATCGACCCATGCACCGAGAGGTTGCCAGTTCAATTCCCAGTCAGGGCATATGCCCATGTTGTGGGCCTGGTCCCAGTGAGGGGCATGCAGGAGGCGGCCAATCGATGTTCTCTCTCATCGATGTTTCTATCTCTCTCTCTCTCTCCCTTCCTCTCTCTCTAAAATCAATAAAGGAAAAAATAAAATAAAATAAAAAAATAAATTCCCATTCCTTGAGCTAATCCTCAGAAGATTAGGGTTGGAGTCCCCTGCCTAGCCACCTTCCTCAGGGTATTCTGGTTTTTCTTCCAGTTTGTTCTCACAGTCTAGGTGTGGTTTGTGGGTAGACACATGCCACTAGGTTTTCACTTTTATGCAGTCTATATTTAGTGAGCTATACTCCTTCAAATAAATGAATATCCCTGATATTCTGAGAATACCCCAAATCACCTGCTTTCTCAAATAGGATCAGCAGCAATGTAAGCTTTATGGCATTTTTTTTCTTTTAGTTGCTTATATACTTTGTCCCGTAGGTCATGGCTGACGGTAGCATATCAACTATGCTACCTGAAAACAATTTGGAAGATGATTTAATTGCGAGTCCTGAAGGATATGACACTTTGTCATCTGCTCACCTTCATAAAAATCATCTGCAAATCTATGGTGAACATGTCCCCAGGTAATATGATGAAAATAATACCAGGACTCTTATTTTTAATTCCAAGTTCAAGGAGCATTTTAACTGAATTCTTCAAATGATTAGATCTTTATTTCTTCAAATAGGTTTTTTGTTATCTATGCCGATGGATCAGGAGTGGAACTTCTTCGAGACAGTGACATAGAGGAATACCTGTCCTTGGCATATGGAGAATCGACGACTGTAGTTCTTCAAGAGCCAGTACAGGAACAGCTGGGTAGGGACCCCACCTGCCTGGGACTCACTGTGTCCCTTCACCAGCTCTCATCCTCCTCATCCCGTCCATGCCTGGGTCATCTCTACGTTTCCCCCTTTGCTCACTTTTCAATTCTACGTTCCACCTGGCCATGTCAACCTACTTACACAGTTCATCTCTGTTCATCCCAACCTTTATCTGAGCAGCAACCTATGTAAACTGTGGATGAGTCCCTCTCCTACCTATAAGCAGATTTGTATCTGTGTTTAAGTGTGTTAAGTATGTACCCAGGTTCCTATTAATGCGTTTAATCTTAGTAGGAAAAAAACAACAACAAAGAAAAGTGAGATGTCTCTTGTAAGTTCATTTTTTGTCATTTGGAAGGTGTTGCCTTAATGGATTTAATAGAATGAGAAAGTACATTATTATGCAAGTTAGAAAACCAACCTGAAATATATGATAAGTTTTATGATGTATTCATTCATTGTGCATTTATATTATTTTAATCAATTTCAAAGAAATCTGTGTGTGACTAAAGGTTAGACACACATATTGCATTAAGTAAGAACCATCAGTATATGTAATATGTGTATTTAAACATGGATATAAACTTACATATTATCTGTATACCAAATCAGTGTGCTAGGTCTGAGTTTGTGTGTGTGTGTGTGTGTGTGTGCGTGCGTGTGTGTGTTTTAATTTTTCCTCTGGTTGGTTGGATATATTTAGTGCTCATTATGAATATGCCTGAGTCCCTGCACTTCCATCCTTCAGCGTACCAGTGCGCATGTGCATGGCCGTGATAACCTTGCCCTCTGTCTGTGAGCGTGAAGAGGGGGTGCTCTGACTGGTTGTACAGTGCGTGTGGAACTGTATGAGAATAAGAATTCAATGCATTTAACTAGCATCTACTTGACAACCCACCATGGGCCGAACACTGGCTGGGTATTAGGGACACAATGGTGAGCTAAGGGAGCATGGACCCTGTGTTCATTGGGTTTCAAGTTTAGCGAGGAGAGATAGGCATTATTTATACAGTCACACAAATAACTGTGTGATTGTAAGTGGGGATAAGGTCTATGAAGGAAAGGAACATGGTTCTGTGAGAGCATCTAACAGAGGAACCTGACGTGGTGTAGAAGGGTTCCCTGAAGACACTGGCGCCAGCAGCTGGTGGGTACGTAGGAGTTCACTAAGGTAGGAGGGAGAGCTTTCTCGGAAGAGAGAATACAACGCAGGAAGCAGGAAGCACTGGAGAAGAGGGGGGAAAGCCTTAGCGCCTGAAGGGGGAGAATGGTGCAGGTGAGGCCGGGGTGAGAAAAGGGCAAGGACTCGGTTTTATCCTGTGAGCAATGGGAAGTCAACAAAGAGTTGAAATCGTGGTGTAACGTGATCAGTCGCCCTGACTTCTGGGTCGGTTCACCCAGAGCAGCTATGGGTAGAACAGGATCTCTCTGAGGCAAATAATCTAAGGCAGGGACAGTGGAGAGCGAAGAAGCGGTGAACTCTGGGATGTTTGGTGGAGGAACAGACAGGACGTGGGTGTGGCTCTGAAGGACAGTGAGAGGTCACTGAATACTTTCAGGCGATCTAAGTCCAGTCTGTAGGTGTTATGGTGACTAAAAGCCTCTCCTTTCTTTTTAGATCTTAAGGCCCTTGAGCATAACTGCTCTGTCTCACTTACCAGGAAGTGTTTGTTGAATTTAGTGAATGCCCATTGAAATTTTCAGAATATTTTTGATAAAGAAATGACCCTCTTACAACTCCCTTTGAACCAGGCGCCCTCAGCATCACTGTCCTTCGCCCTTTTTGTGAAGCATCACCGTGGCTAATGAAGAAAGAATTAGATACAATTGTTCCTCCCAATCTTCAGTCAAGGACGTGGGACACATTTCCCGCAGTAGAGGTATACATTTTCTTGCTGAAAAGTCACTGTATTTGCATATCCCTCCATTAATGAACCAGAGTGTCAGATCTTCTCCCATATAGTCATATATTTTCATTCTTATGTACATTGTGAATGGTGGACTTATGGAATGTTATATTTGAAGATTTTGACATTGTAGATTTTAAATACACCTGACTAGCTAACCTGTTTCATTTCTTTTATCCTACCTTGCAGGCTTGAACATCTTCTTATGATATAAAAATATTCACTGAGTGCCATGTCACAGCTCTGCTGTCATGGAATCACTGGCCTCAGGCAGCACAGAAGTCTTCCCTTCTCTTGTTCCTTATTTGTTAGTTTTAACATACGATTTTAGGTCTTTCATCCTCCTTTTTTTCTTAACGTGTTAATTCATACGAATCATGTGAAGGATTTCCACTATGATGTTAAAAAATAAACATTGTAATTAGGTCATAGGAGAGAAGCTCCACCTAAAGATTTTTCAAAGAAAACATCTTGAGTGAGAATCATGAACTCCCGAACCTCATAAGATTTGCCATTTCATTTTGCAAGCAATGTATGCAATATGTCCAGCATATTGTCAGGTGCTAAATTATTAATTCAGTGAAAGCATTGATAAGATGATCAGAGAGAGATACTAGTGTTAAGTGAGGAGGATAATATTTCGAGTTATGATGATTTTTGCTTTTCTACACAGTTTTGTAATAGGGCACAGATAATGAACACTTAGGGTAACCAAGTGTAGCCCTACATTTTAATGTGGTGACTGTAATCTACATGGTGGATGGAGATGACTGAATTCTAGTCCTGATTCTCCCAACTATTAACGTAGGATTCGGGACAAGTCACACTGGCCCTCCACTTCCTATGTACAAAATGAAAGGCCGCACCGGTGGCTCACTGAGGCTCTGTAAACAAGGTGAAAGTGCTGCACTATGACAAATATGCCACATCTGAGACTAATGAAGGACGTTCAGGCTCTTCCTCTGCAACTTCTGTAGGCTTGACCATGCCCAGTGGGAGTGGCCCAACCCAGGCAAGACGCTGAGAGGTCAGCACCGACCAGGCCGTGGACACTGAATAGCAATTTAAAACAAAGCACATCAGACACACTGCGGACATAGGGCATCAAACCACACCACTCCCGAAAACAGAGAACAACACAGAGACGTGAGTTCACTCTCAGGCAGACATTTCTTTCTGCTCAAGAGATCCTGGAAGACTCTGAAGGCATGCTTAACCTACAGTGAGCTCAAACACCTCTCACATCTATGGATGATTTCTCCCATTAAGTCAAAATATACATGGAACCAGACAGCTAAAGACTGTTTAATTCCCCATGTTGTAGGCTGCCTGTGGGGAGTAAAGGACAGTCACATGCATCTGGCCTAAGCTAGGCTGCAGCTGCGTTGCCATGGCATAGCGTTGCCACGACGTAGCGTTGCTTAGCACTCCCCTAAAGGCCATCCGGTGGGACATCATGCACGAGCATGTTAAAGTACCCAGATTCTCAGTAACACACATAAAGAGGAAAGCTTGCTCAGTTCTGTTACCGAGTTTTCTTAAATTTGCAAAACTTTTTGAGAGCAGGGATAATTTTTTTTCTCCAATATATTCCCTAACAAGCGGTTCCTAGCATAGTGTCTACCTAATAAGTACGCAGTTTCTTTAAAATGCTGATTTCTTGCACAGCCGGTGTGGCTCAGTGGTTGAGCGTCGACCCATGCACTAAGAGGTCGCCAGTTCGATTCCCGGTCAGGGCACATGCCCAGGTTGTGGGCCAAATCCCCAGTGGGGGGCATGCAGGAGGCGGCCAGTCCATGTTCTCTCTCATTGATGTTTCTATCTCTGTCCCTCCTTTCCTCTCTCTAAAATCAATAAAGAAAAAAAAAATGCTGATTTTCTTGGCTGGTTGTTTTTGCTTTGTTTTGTTAACAGAAAAAAACTCTGGGACCTCCGTTTGGAACTCAGATTTGGAAGGGCCTTACCATTGGGACCAAGCAGCTAGTGAGCACCCCGGCCCCGATAGTCAAGAGCCCCAACGTGCTGCAGATACGCCAGTTCATCCAGCACGAGGTCATCAACAGCGAGGTGAAACTGAGACTACAGATTTCCCTTAAGGTAATGGAATCCAGGTAACCCGACCCAAAAGAACCAGGAACAGGGCAATCATTCCTCTTGGCTTCCGAGGAATCTGAGTTAGGTCATTCTACCAATATTTGCTTAATGTAACACGAGTGGCAATCTTCCAGAGGGGAGGAAGCTGAGAGGTAGAAAACACTAAATGAGTCCCATAAGGTCCAGGGAGTACTGAGACCCCAAAGACATGAAGAAGATAAGTAAGTCTTATATGTGATCGCTGTATGGTATCCCCCTTTCTCATTATGTGGAAAACTAGCCCAGTGACCTCTGGAAGAAGGTAGAACTGCATAGCAATCTGATACTCGTCCTTGGAAGAAGAGTATTGTTGGTTTTGGGAAGTGGCCTAAGAATTTGTAAATATTTAGTTAATTGTATAGACGTACCTGTAACATTTCACTGTCTAGCATGTCAAATCTCAGAACAGGGATCATGTGTGTTTTGATTATGCGTACCCAGCACCCGGCATAGAGCAGGGAGCCATTATCTGCGGAAACAGATGAAATATTTATGTAAAAAATAAAGTATATTCCTCATGGAAGCAGAGCCATGCCCAAGCAGCTTATACTCAAAGATAGACTCATAAAGTGTATCCCTGGAAAGGACTCTAGAAGTCACCTAACCCACCTCTGGCCATTTTATTGCTGGGGACAACGGAGCACAGAGTTAGAGGCTGGGCCTCCCTGGAGTCCTCCTGCAGTTTTAATGTACGATGGCCCTTCAAGCTTTGCTTTTGAGTTTTTCGGGTCTTTTCTTACTAACATATTCAAGAGAAGGCTTTCTAGATTACTTGCCCCGTAACCGTGGTTGTTGACCATCGTGGTATCCCGCGCTGATGTTGACTTATTTGGTGTCTCTCTCTACCTGCTTTCTGGCTTTTACTGCTTTATTTTATTCCGCTGATTTAGGATTACATAAACCACATCCTAAAGAAAGAAGATGAGCTGCAGGACATGACCGTGAAGGACTCCAGAACGGAGGAGGAGAGAGGCAACGCCGCGGATCTCCTCAAGCTCGTCATGGTGAGACGACACCGCCCGCGCCCGCGTCTTTCTGTCGCTGGGATACTGGGTGCTCCGAGACAGACTGTGAGGAGGAGCTGTTTCCGCCACTTTGGTGGAGCATCTTCCCTCCTTACAATGTCTTATCTCTGTGGAAATCTAATTCCTTGCACACTGAATTTTCCAAATGCCTTTTAGTCTCTTCCTTAAATCATGAGTAACTCTGATGCCAAAATCCTAAACAAAATACTAGCAAATCGGATCCAGCAATACATCAAGAAAATTATTCACCATGACCAAGTGGGATTCATCCCAGGGATGCAAGGCTGGTTCAACATTCGCAAATCAATAAATGTGATACACCACATAAACAAAATGAAAGATAAAAACCACATGATCATATCAATAGATGCTGAAAAAGCATTCGACAAAATCCAGCACCCATTCCTGATAAAAACGCTCAGCAATTTGGGAGTAGAGGGATCATATCTTGATATAATAAAGGCCATATATGAAAGACCTACAGCCAACATCATACTCAATGGGCAAAAACTAAAAACATTTCCCTTAAGAACAGGAACAAGACAGGGATGCCCACTTTCGCCACTCTTATTTAACATAGTACTGGAAGTCTTAGCCACAGCAATCAGACGTGAAGAAAAAATAAAAGGAATCCAAATTGGAAAGGAAGAAGTGAAACTGTCATTATTCGCAGACGATATGATATTATATATAGAAAACCCTAAAGACTCCATCAAAAATCTACTAGACTTAATAAATGAATTTGGCAAAGTAGCAGGATACAAAATTAATGTCAAGAAATCAATGGCATTCTTATACACCAATGACGAACTCACGGAAAGAGAAACTAAAAAAACAATACCATTTACCATGGCGGCAAAAAAATTAAGATACCTAGGAATAAACCTAACCAAAGAAGTAAAGGACCTATTTGCAGAAAACTACAGGACATTGAAAAAAGAAATAGAGGAAGATATAAAAAAGTGGAAACACATACCTTGTTCATGGATTGGAAGAATTAACATCATTAAAATGTCCATATTACCCAAAGCAATCTATAGATTCAATGCAATCCCCATCAAAATACCAGTGACATATTTCACAGAACTAGAACAAATATTTCAAAAGTTCATATGGAACCAAAAAAGACCCCGAATAGCCACAGCAATCTTGAAAAAGAAGGACAAAGTAGGTGGGATCACAATACCGGATATCAGCTTATACTACAAAGCCACTGTAATCAAAACAGCCTGGTACTGGCACAAGAACAGGCATATAGACCAGTGGAACAGAACAGAGAATCCGGAAATTGACCCAAGACATTATGCTCAATTAATATTTGACAAAGGTGGCAAGAGCATACAATGGAGTAAAGATAGCCTCTTTAATAAATGGTGTTGGGAAAATTGGACAGCTACATGCAAAAAAATGAAACTAGACCATCAACTTACACCACACACAAGAATAAACTCAAAATGGATAAAAGACTTAAATGTGACTCGTGAATCCATAAAAATCCTAGAAGAAAATGTAGGCAACAAAATTTCGGACATCATACGCAGTAGAATCTTCACTGATACATCACCTAAGGCAACAGAAACAAAGGGAAAAATGAACACATGGGACTACATCAAACTCAAAAGCTTCTGCACAGCAAAAGAAACAACCATCAAAACAGATAGGGAACCCACTCCATGGGAGAGCATAATTGCCAACGACATATCAGATAAGGGGTTAATTTCCAAAATATACAGAGTGCTCATACAACTCAACAAAAGGAAGACAAAGAACCCAATTAAAAAATGGGCAGAGGAACTAAATAGACACCTCTCCAAAAAGGACATACAAATGGCTAAGAGACACATGAAGAAATGCTCAACATCATTAATCATCAGAGAGATGCAAATTAAAACAACAATGAGGTATCACCTCACACCTGTCAGAATGGCCGCCATCAACAAATCATTAAACAACAAGTGTTGGCGAGGGTGTGGAGAAAAGGGGACTCTAGTACACTGCTGGTGGGAATGCAGACTGGTGCAGCCACTGTGGAAAACACTATGGTGTTACCTCAAAAAATTAAAAATTGAACTGCCATTTGACCCAGTGATCCCACTTCTAGGAATATACCCTAAGAAGCCTGAAACACCAATCAGAAAAAATACATGTACCCCCATGTTCATAGCAGCACTATTTACAATAGCTAAGATCTGGAAACAGCCCAAGTGTCCATCAGTAGATGAATGGATAAAAAAGCTGTGGTACATATACACAATGGAGTACTATGCAGCAGTAAGAAAGAAAGATCTCTTATCCTTTGAGACGACGTGGAGGGACCTCGAGAGTATTATCCTAAGCGAAACAAGCCAAGCAGAGAAAGACAAATATCACATGATCTCACTTATTTGTGGAATATAATGAACATAGCAGTCTGAGGAACAGGGTAGACCCAGAGACGTGGAAGTAGGGTATAAACTGACACCCCTCAGGAGAGGGGGTGGGGGGGAGGGAGGAGATGAACCACAGAACTTATGCACATGTATGCATAAGTGATGGACATGGACAACAAGGCTGGGGACAGGGTGGGGGGATGGGGAGGAGGGTGTCAATGGGGAAAAAAAGGAGAAACCTCTGTAACAAAAATAAATTAATAAAAAAAAAAAAAAAAAATCATGAGTAACTCTGAAGGCTCTTAAATAAAAGTTTTTATTCTCTTAAGAGAAACTGACATTCTTTGAAATGTTGAAAGAATTAGTGAATGAAATGGGGAGGAGGAAGAAAAAGGAATTTCTGCAGCTTAAAATGATTTCTACTTTTAGAAATTCGTCAAGTGAAAGGAATGACTAAAACTCAAAGAAGATTTGTATTAACATTAAAAAATAATTCCTTTTGTAGTAATTTTCGTAAAAGATCAAGATGATCCCATAAAGAATGCTTGTAAACAAAGTGAATTTTGTGTGTAACATTATCATCATCATTAAGGAACTTTATCTTTATTTCAGTCGTTCCCGAAGATGGAAGAAACTATAAAAAGTCATGATACAGAAAGTAAGTACATTTAATATTTTTTGCAAAATATTTACATATTTCAAAGGAACAATCTTAAATACTGTTCTTATTCTGGCATCTGATAGCAAAGTACTGTGTACATGTTTCTGTTGTTGTATTGCAGTTATTCATTCTTTTTTTCTATCTGAATTGTGACATTCTTGAAAACTGTGATTGCCTCTAAGTCATCCTTAACGTTCATCTTTTGAATAAAAAAAAAAAAGTTAGCATTCGGCTTCTATGTTAACCTCAACAAGCATTTAGAACATAGCTAAGACACAGGAAGAAAACCATCCACCAACCTGCACTCTCCCTCCCCCACACATACACACAGACAGAACTGAGCAAGGACACAGTTATCACCAGAACCTCGCCCTGTTTCACACTACATCCACTCGTGGAAAACAGCCTCATTCAAAGCATGTTTACTTTGGAATACATACGGCTCCAACAAAATTGGTTACACGGTTTCATAGTTTGCGGCAGACAAGCCACAGAGAACTTGATGATTTGGGGTTTCCTTTTTGTTTTTGCCTTAAGACAAAGGTCAGCCTGGCCGTTGTGGCTCAGGCGTTGAGTGTCGACCCATGCACCAAGAGGTCGTCGGTTCGATTCCCAGTCAGGGCACATGCCCAGGTTGTGGGCCCGATCCCCAGTGAGGGGCATGCAGGAGGCGGCCAATCAATGTTCTCTCTCATCGATGTTTCTATCTCTCCCCCTTTCCCTTCCTCTCTCTCCAAAAATCAATAAAGAAAAAAAAATTTTTTTTAAAGACAAAGGTCAGTCACGGGCTTCGTTCTGCCCACAGACATGCCGTGTGTCCCTACCGTGTTGCCTTGCACAGCCATTCTTGTTTATCTGAATTTTTCTTCTCTTGAAATGTCACTTGACCCCTTTAGAATGACCATGAACAGAAGACTCCATCTCACCCCAATGTCTCCCTGTCTGTGCCCTCTGTTGTCACTTACCTGGGCCACCCTTATATCAAGGTGGCCAGATTTAGCAAATAAAAGTAGAGAAGGCCCAGCTACATTCAAATTTCAGATAAACAACAAATAAATTTTAGTATAAGTATTGGGACCCACTTTCACTAAAAAAAATTATTAGTTGTTTATCTGAAATTCAAATTTAATTAGATGCCCTGTACTTTATCTAGTAATCCCACCTTGTGGCATTTGAATTTCTAACCTCTGGCATGAGGGAAGCGTCACCAGAGAGGGAAATGGGTAGGTTGTCCTAAAGTGAAGGACAAATTAAAAATATGTTTCAAACATACGAACTAACAACTAGATGCAGGAGTCAGACAGGGTCTGCACACGTGCAGCTGCCCTGACACACTGTCGTGGTGACCCTCTGTCCAGGCTACCACAGTGTCTCCTCAAACACTGGTCTCAGATTGCCTCAGGACCTTAGCGAGCCTCAGTGCACATTAACCCATGAGGGTGCAGAGAAGCCCCGTGGCAATGAAACAGTTCATCTTGTATGAGCCGGTGTTTCCCAAGCTCATAGAACCATGAAACCTTGTTTCTTTCTTTTTTCTTTAATCCTCACCCCAGGATATTTTTCCATTTATCTTCAGATAGAGTGGGAGGGAGAGAGAAACACTGATGTGAGAGAGACACATCAATTTATTGCCTGCCACATGACCCTGGGGACAACCAGGGCCGGGAGAACCGTAACCGAGGTGCGTGCCCTTGACCAGAATCAAACTCATGACTCTTACCGGCCAGGATGCTTGTTTCTTTTTTAAATCTCCTATTAGCATCCCACCAAGACCATGATCTGTGAAATAAACTCTGAGACTCACTTCCCAAATTATAAAAAACCACTGCATTACTTTCATACCCTTAGATTTATATCCTTGTGTTTTGGGGGGAAAAAAACAAAAACAAAAACTTCAATAAAATGAGTAATTGTTTTATTTTTATTTTTTTAAGTTTTATTTTCTTTATTGATTTTAGAGAGAGAGGAAGGGAGAGGGAGAGAGAGAGAAACATTAATGAGAGAGAACATCGATTGGCCGCCTCCTGCGTGCCCCCCACTGGGGATCGAGCCCAGGGAATCGAACTGGTGACCTCTTGGTGCACGGGTCGACGCTCCACCACTGAGCCACACCGCAGGGCTAATGAGTAATTGTTCTAAATTTTGGCGCTTCAGATACAAAGATGTTCAGTTAGGTAGACGCTGATTCTCCTAATGATGTGTCGCTGTATTTCCCACTTTGTCCTCTAGCGGGCTGCTGCATAAACGTTTACTGTTGTGTTACAAATTGATCGTGGAAATTCTAGTCAACACTTGATGAATTAAAGATAGGCTCTTAGAAAGCACCGCAAATGAGTCTCTGGGTATCACTTGTATGTGGGGTCGTAAAGCTAAACGCATCTGTTTTGAAAGTTGCAGCCCACCTAATCGATTTGTACCAGCAGTCTTTGGCCACTCCTCTGGAACGGCTGCCGGACACGCTGGACGCGGACTTCTCTGAGAAGAGATGGAAGTAAGCTGATCCAGTCGTGTGCTCCAGTTAGCATACCCTGGTCGCCGGCGGGAGCCATGTGGGTGTCTTAACTAGGGGGGACCACACCCAGGAGTGCTCAGGCTTGCATCTGCCACACTGTTAATTTATCATACAGGGGTGGTTTTCCTGTGATTGTCGGCTGAGAGCGTTGCCCCCCTTTATCTGGAAGCATGTGCATTTGTTGATTTGTCCACTGATCCAAGTGAACACTGAGGCATGCCCACATGGGAGAGCTTCATGCTGAGAGCGATACATAACATCACTTGGCCAGTGCCGTCGTGGAGCTTGTGGGGGTAGCATCGGACACAGCCACTAAACAAGTCGACACACCGAGAGGCCATGACAGATTGGGAGAAATGTCATGGAAGGTGTGCATGGGGCACCAGGAGGAAATGACAGTGGGGCCCTATGTTACGACCTCAAAAATAGGGCAGCTGGGAAGGGGGCGTGTTTTAGAGAAAAGGAGAAATTTGCTTTTAGACAGGTCAGAGTATCCCATGGACTTAACCACAGGCAGCCAGATATCTGGGAGGCCTGCAGGTGCCGATTAGGCTCCCTCCTGGGGGACTAAGTAACTGAAGATCGGCCAATTAAGATAACAGAGAAAGAGCCTACTGTGTGGGAAGTCAGCGAAGTGCCAGTACTGCCTTCTCACCGTACTCCTCTTTCCTTCCACACAGGCACACCATGACGGTGAGGCGCTGGAAGGAAAAGATAGCTCAGAAGAGGTAATTCTTCCCTGAAGTACACACAAGCACACGGAAAAGCCCGGTTCTGTGCAGTCATAGATCTTAGCGTGGGAGGGGCTGGGAGGTCCCACCACCCAGGCTCCCTGTTGTTACCTGCGTCTCTTCTGCATTTCTGCCAAGTGGTCATTCAGGTTTTGTGTGACAATGTCCTTATCTCTTGAGGGTGCCCATTTGACCATTAGGTAGATCCTCTCCCTCTCATAGGTAAGAAAGCTCTCTGTGCTTTGGTAATTTTAATTACTAATAAATAATCTAGAACTTAATGTGGAGCATCGTCATAAACATTCAAAGATTCGTGTAACTCCCACGAGGAATGTGCTGGAAGCATTACGTGCCCTGGTTTCCTTTCAGTCCTGGCTGACAATTCCAACCCACCTCTCTTGCCAGGTATATTTACTGAGTACACAGTAATATATATGGCACTATTGTACACATTCGCACGGCTCCCCTCCACAATGACTCCCAGGATGAATATACTTCTTAATAAAAATGTCCGGGTTACCTTGGAGAAGCGGTGAGATAAGACCTTAAGTCTCATGGCCCACCCCGACATACAAGGTCAAACTGTAAAGTATGTACGTCTGAAAGAATATCCCTGAGAGAAGTTCCAAGGGACTGGTAACAGTGATTGCTTATGGGGAAGGAGACTTTGCGTATCAGGGACAGTGTGAGACGGAGACTTCCTTTTCATCACATACTCTTGCATACTTTTTGAATTGTGTACATGTACATGTGTTATCCATTTACATTTCTTAGAATTTTGAAACACTAAAATTTCCAGTTGTAACCAAGAGATAAATAATAGCAAGCCAGTGAAAGGTTTTAAAAAGAAAGTGAAATACGTAACTCGATGTGTGTCGTAGAAAGACAAGTGTTGGCAGCATGGAGTGGATTGAGGACGAGGGCAGGAAGGACAGAGTTTCAAGGCAGCAGGAGATGCTCGACTAACGTCAGGGGCTGTGGCGAGTCAGGAAGGAGGCTGAAAAGAGGAATTCAGGGTTATCGGTTGGAAGGTTTATTGATTTCTTTTGTGAGAACAGTTTTAAGAGAGTGGTAGGCAATAGGCAGACTGCCGTAGATTGATGAATGAATCTGGTGAGGCAACAGAGATAAGACATTTTCATGAGAAATTAAAGTTGTTTAAGTAAGATGGTGTTTCGATTCAGCCAGCATTTCCGGAGAGGCCATCCAGTGTAAGAAAGAGCACTGTTCTTAGAGCCAGCAGACCTAGGGCCTATTCCAATCTGATTACTTACAGACTGTGTGATGCTGGCTGGTTGTTTTATTTCAGTAAAATGTGCTTCAGGAATTCAGTTTGCTTATCTATAAAAGGAGAATGATCGGACCACCTAATATCCAAGGTCAGCTCGTACACTGGGGGCTGATTGCTGACCAGCATGTGTACTTATCAAGATGATGGGCTCGGAGGCAGGCGGCCTGGGTTTTAATTCAGACTTCACTTCTTACCACTTAGTGATTTAGGGTAGGTTACATAACTTCTCTAGACCTTCATTTTTTTCACCAATACAATGGGAATAATAATAGTAGCTCAGGGGAGGGGAACGGGGAGGAGGGGATCAATGAAGGGGGGGGGACATCTATAATACTTTCAACAATAACGATAAAAAAATAGTAATTCGGAATAATTGTGAGATTGAAGACGGTTTCAGATAGGATTAGGTTCAGCTACATTTAACAGACAACCCCCAAATCAGCGCTTTTATAAGAAAGAAGGAGACAGCGCCACATCATCAGGTTCTTTTTTTTTTTAATCTGTTCCATCATTTTAGCACACGATTCCCATCCTCCAGGTTACTTCATGGTCGCAGAATGACTGCCGCAGCTGCAGCCATTTCATCCACATTTCAGGAAGTAGGAAAAGAGACGAGATGAGGACAAAGGGAAAGCCTCCAGCTGAGTCAGCCCTCTCCAAAAGCTCCCTGGAGTCCTACTCAGTGACTTGAGTTTACCTCTCTCTATGTAGAGGCTGGGAAGTGTAGTTTTTAGCTGGTACATTGCCTCCTCGATATAGGGATATTGGAAAGACATCTAGCAGGATTGTCCTGGTTGCTTTTATTCCATTTTGTAAGCACTGATCACATTATTCATAAACCTTTATTCAAGTTTTTGTTTTTGCTACCACTGCTACTGAAATTATGCAAATTAGTAGAATCTAGCTGGCTTTTAAACCATGTGGTTTCTAGTCTTTTGAGATCAACTGTAAGACCAAACTACCACCTGGCATAATTGTTTTTTATCCTATATGAAAGTCTGATTTCTAAGTAGGAAAAATGACTGATTCTAGAAGAAGCGGAAAAGAGACCAAAACAAATTGACAAGAAAATGTCTGATGAGTTCATTCTTACCAGTTTTACTGTTAGTGATCCCATTTTCTGTGGGATTTAGAGCTGAAACACAAGCAAATAACATTTTGAAATATTTTATGTCTTCTTTTGCATAATTATGGAAATATCCACCAGGAAGGAAATTGACCGCACAAACTATTACTTAATGAAAATTAGGAACAAAATAATATCACCCTACTTCAAATCTGAATTGAGCAGGACACAGCAATCTCAGGTAATTGAATGTAATTAACAACAATCGAGTAACAGTCTTTTTAACGTTGATATGGTGCTTATGTTATTATGTAATGTACCTTTCCTGACGTCATTTTTTTCCTGCAGCAAACCCACTGACTAACCCACACCCTTCAAATACATATCCTCACAAGCCCACGCGAGAGAAGGCTAATTTCAGGTCTCATACCTAAGTAGATGTTCTCTACTAATGTATCACGACCCCTCCATCTGCCCGCCCTGCATTAGCACCATGAACTGCCTTATCCCATCTATCTAAGCTCTTTTTGTGTCACATTCTCCCTATTGATGATTATCCTCTGATAAGTCCCATTGTGGTTCCATTAATGTTTTATCCCATTAAAATTATTTTCCCACAGCTGCAGAGATGGCACTAGCTGTCCCAAGTTCTCAGAGGCCCGGGGCGGCAGAGCACTGCTCTCCTCTGTGGATCATTGAAACTCTGAAGCAAAGTGAATATTTTCATGTGTTCAGAACTCCCTGTGTTTCTATGAAAACCAAGATGCTATTATTTTTTAAAATATGTTTTTATTGATTTCAGAGAGAGGAAGGGAGAGGGAGAGAAACATCAACGAGAGAGACACATCAGTTGGCTGCCTCCTGCATGCCCCCTACTGGGGGTGGAGCCCAAAACCCCGGCATGTGCCCTGACCGGGAATCGAGCCATGACCTCCTGGTACATGGGACGACGCTCAATCACTGAGCCACACCAGCTGGGCTCAGATGCTACTATTAACCAGAGGCTGCCTGAGAAGAAATTATAGGAAACTAATTAACAAAATCTAGAATTGAGTTAATAAGTCTCTTGAGAAACTTTTAGTCTGCAAAACTTTATTTCCAGGACCTTAGAAAAAAGACTTTGATCATTGCTCATCAATTTAACATGCTTGTGGCAGCTGTCTTTCAGCCGTGTGTACGTCTAACATAATTCTTTTGGTTTTTCCTTGTCTGGACACCCTTTCCAACAACTTACGTCCTTTTACAAAGAAAAGTGAAGCTGCGAGCCATACAGCTGGGAAAAACACAGGTGCTCCTCACCCAGGTAATGTGTTCACGTAGCTGAAGAACACCCAGTAGTGGCCCCTCAGACCGTGACTCGTTCCTACCACCTTGCGTGTTAGCGACAGCGAGTGACGCAGCCTGCTGTGACCTGTACGTTAGTCTTGTCTGATTCATATGGGGAAGCCCAGATGTAACTAAGATTTGGTTGTCATCCTATTTGCTTAAAGTTTGCCTAAAAGCATTAAGAAGACCTGGCTAATTTTAAAAATAAGGGAGCAATGAGAGGTTGTTGAAGAGTTTAATCACAGGTCTCAAAGCATCACCTCACATATTACCTACTAATTATAAGGGGGACAATATCCTTTTACAATGGGGAGAAATGGCATTTTCCACTTTAGTGATCAAATTTCTGCCAATTGTGAGACAACCCAGCGTCAGGTGCTTTCTCATACAATGCACTATGAAGTGGAGTACACAAGGTGTATGAAGGAGAATTCTGGCCAAAAAGCCTTCACCTGAATGTAATCAACAGGAAACAATCGAACAAATCCAGAATGGAGACATTCTTTTAAGACAACAGGCCTGGACTCTTCAGAAAAAAATTCTTCTATATTCTGAGAGACACAAGGTGGTCCTATGTTCATTTAAAATGTGTTTCACATCGCAGTGATTCCTTACAGAGATGCATTTGAATAAAAAAATTGCATGTCCAGCCCTGACCGAGTGGTTCAGTGGTTGGAGCATTGTCCCATGCACCAAAAGGTCAGGGCACATACCTAGGTTGTGGGTTCGATCCCCATTCGATCCTCAATCAATGTTTCCCTCTCTCTCTTTCTCCCCCTCCCTCCCTCCTTCGAATCAATAAAAAACATACCCTCAGGTAAGGATTAAAAAAAAAAAAAAAAAAGAATTACATGTTCACAGTAATGAATACATTTAAGATTGGAAGGTTTTTTTTTTTTTTTTAAAAATCACATCTCAGTTACTCTTACAGAAAAAAGTAGGCCAAATTACTTGGTTTCTGCTTCATAACCCATCAAGGTAACTACTGCTATGTCGTCATAAGGCCCAGAAGGAGCCAGCTAGGTCCCAGGGACTGCGATCCCTGCAGGTACCGTCCTGTCTGTTCATGGCGGACATGGCAGCACACAGGAAGAATCGCTGCCCGGGGACAGCTGTCCTCTATTTAGTCTTTCTCAAGGGGGGGAGGGGGTATGTTCATGGTAAAGAGGAACACAAACATTAGTAGTCATTGTGCCATTGTCTGGAATATCACATTATAATATTTGTTTGGGGTTTTCTAGATCCCCAGCCAAAAGAAGTTTTAAAACAGGACTCCTCAGATACGTCTTGTCTTCCAAAATTTGAGAGTTCTGTGAATATCAAGGAGTCCGCTATCCAGAAGCCAACTGAAAATGTAACAAAGTCTTCCGCAGGTATGGCAGTCATTTGCTTTATGTCATTGTTTCTCAAAACTGAACAGTATGTCTTTTTGGAGCATGGGAGATGGTGCTGGGCGTTGGCGGTGTGGTCGGTGGTTTAGAAAATATTCTAGAATGCTATGGATCTGGAGCTATGGAACTCTGAAAGGCTTCTCAGTACTATGTGGATACGTTGGCAGGTCGTTAATATGCTGGGTTTGGGGAAGATGAGTGAGTCTGGTCGCCAAGGAGTGACTATGATGACAGAATAGATCATCCATTCCAGAGGAACAGGAAAGCAAGGCATGAGGAGGTGACCAATTGTTTAAGGTGAGGGTCATTTCATTAGAGGTCTCAGTGAGGTCAAACTATATATATATATTTTTAAGGGTATTACAGGTTTCCTTGGCATGTGTTTTATTTTATTTTATTTATTTATTTTATCCTCACCCGAGGACATTTTTGCATTTATCTTCAGATAGAGTGGGAGGGAAAGAGGGAGGAAGAGAGAGAAAGAGAGAGAGAAACATTGATGTGAGAGAGACACATCAACTGGTTGCCACTCACACGACCCCAACCTGGGGCCGGGGACAAACTGCAACCGAGGTACGTGCCCTTAGCGGAAACCGAACCCGGGACTCTCTGGTCCGCGGGCCGATGCTCTAACCGCTGAGCCAAACCGGCCAGGGCAACAATGGCTTGTTAGATATGACAGAGTAATAAGCTAGAAAACAAGAGGCAGTGATCTAGAGGGAAGGTTGAGACGAGAGTTTGAAGGTGGTAAGATGATTGGTGTTGGCAAGGTCAAAGATACGACCTTGGAGTTTCTGAGGCAGAGAGGAAAAGATGAAGAAACAGGATGATTGCGAATCAGAGGACAGGGTGATGTCCCCAACAGAGATGGAGTGGAAGGCCATCCAAGGAGTCAAGGTCTCCAGTGAGTCGAGGGGATGAATGACAACTTGGAGGCACGAGCGGCCAAGGAAAGGGAGTTTTTGAAGGAGGAAACAGACCATTTTGCAACAAGGTCACCTACTGCTCCCCTCGGCTCTGAGATACTTGAGACTAGACCCAGTAATGTGACTCCACCGTAAGAAGTAAACTGATTTTCATACAAATAGCAATGTTTTTAAAAGTTCAGAGTAAAAAGAGAGTAACGCAAGCAGTGGGGATAGCTGTAGGAGAGAGGTGGTCTTGAAGAATAAGTAGAATTTCATAGATTTTAAGACACAAGATTGGATCGCCTCAAACAGCCCTCATTTTACTGAGAAAAAAGGATGTTTTCAAAAGCCTGAAGGTAGAATTAAATGAACAGGAAACCAGCGTAAGTAGATCAAGAGTGTTCTTATTTAGCAATAGTACGAGATAATGTTTGGAAAACGCAATCGAGTCAGCTAGAGGAGGTTTGGATTTTGTAAAATAAAAATGTACTAGCCGGGACATGCTGGGGTCAGAACAAGGCCGGGGTCTGACTGCCTCGTCTCTTCCCAGCTCCACACTCAGGGACACCAGGTAGCCATGGGGAGAAATCAGCAAGTGCTGCCCCTTGTGCAAACGAGGCAAGTTTTCCCTAGAGAGGCAGGTGCTAAACTTGTCCCAGCAGCCCCGGCTGCAGGTGAGGTCAGGTGTGGTCCGGGTACCAGGAGGGAGCAGCCACCGGCTGGCGGAGGCTCAGAGCTGGAGAGGAGCGGACCCGGGCTGCTGCTCACGCCCCTGCTGGACCAGCTGAGCCCTTCACACACATTCCCCGGCCCCAGCACGGCCTGTGCCAGCCGAGTCCGCGGGCAGAGAAATGTGCTCCACCTACAGGGAACGTGGGCTCGGAAAGGAAGGAAACAAAGCCATGCCCTGAGAGGACTCCAAACAAGTACCGAGAAGACATGCGACAGTCTGCCTGAGCAATGACAGGGCGCCATCACAGGCTCTTCAGGTGGCCCAGGTCCAGCGGTCACAGCAGGGGACACCACTGGTGGGACCATCCCAGCTGCTCACATAGCCACTGTATCAGCTGGTGACCAGCCTCTGCTCCAAGCCCGTCAGGTGCTCCCTCCTCCAACCCCGGTTCCTGCCCAAACCCCGGGCAGGCTCCGTGGGGTGACAGCCCGTCTGCCGTGCTGTGGGCACAGTGGGGCTCAGAGCTCACTAAGAGGCAGGCTCTCCCTGGCTCCTGACAGAACCGCTAAGAACATGGGCACACTGGAGAACCCCTCTGTGAAGGGGAGTCATAACATAAACACACATCACAGGGTCGTGAGGGTTAAATTCGTATACGTAGAATGCTCAGAGCAGAGCCTGGCACGCGATGAATTCTATGAGTATTTACTGTTAATAATAGTATGTGCAGTTAATTAGCACCCATTAGCCTAGTAAAAATAGAAAGCAGCAGGAGAGGAGGTGGATTGACTTGCTAAGAGAAGCCGAGGGCCTGGGTCTACAGGAGCCGAGCAGGGCTGTGAGGACGGGACACCGTGGGCATCACTCAGTCACAGGGTCGCCATTACACACTGCTCACTGAGCTCCGTCGCCAGAGATTCTGACTGTGTTTGGTCTGAAATCGGGCTTGAATGGCATGTGGCCTGGGAATCTCTATTTTTCCAGAATCAGCCCAGGAGATTATGACACAGGTGGATTTGGAACACAGTGGGGAGTTGTGTAGGAAAAACTCGTCACTCCTACAGAACACACTCGTGACCAGACGTGTGTGGATTTTCCCCACACCGAGGCACTCTGCGGCACCAGCTAGATGCCCATGGTTCAGATCAACTCCGACACCAACCAGGGTTAGCACTGACCCACAGGTTAAGGCCTGTCTCCTAAGACTGTCCCCTCACTGCAGATGCCAGTCACAAGTCCAGGTCGTCACTGTGCTTCTGACCGACCAGCTATAAATTGGGGTTCCCGTCCCCCTTCTAGTCTGATAATTTTTAGAAAAGCTCACAGAACTTGTACATTGTTAACTCATATATTATAAAGGGCACAGGTGAAGAGCCAGATGAAGAGGTACACAGGTGGTCTGGAAGGGTCCAGCACAGCAGCCTCTGTCCCCGTGGAGTCGGGTGTCTGCCCTCTCAGCACGAAGATGTATCACCAACCCAAAAGTTCTCCAAACCCTGCACGGCAGGATTTTTATGGAGGCTTCATCACAGATATGACCGTCATTTACTCGGAGGATGGGGGTGGGGCTGAACGTTCCAAGCTCCTGATCGTGGCTTGGTCTTTCCGGTGAGTGGCCCCCATCGTGAAGCTGTCCAGGAACCCAGCAACAGCCACCTCATTAGATCAAAAGACACTCCTGTCGCCCAGGAAATTCCAAGGGATTTAGAAGCCAGGAGCCCTGTGTCAGGACCCTGGGTCAAAGAACAAACAATGGAACAAAAGAGGCTTCTAGGCTCTTACCACTTAGGAAATCACAAGGGTTTTAGGTGCTCTGTCCCACAAATGGTGAGCAGAGACCAATATATATTTTCCCCACTATCTCAACCAGTAAAAGGAGCATGTTCCTTGTGGAGTCTGACACCCTTAGGTGTACACTCCAGCCCTGACAGTTCTTCAGTGTCTTGGACAAGTTATTTACTTTACTCATCTGTAAAAGAGATGCTTCTACTAAATTAGTCAGGTCTCTTCGGTTGGTACCTGAGGGGACGGAAACTCAAACTCAGTGAACCACCACCAAGTGGGGAGGCTTTTTTGGTGCTGAAACCAAACCACAGAAGGTGGAGATGGTGCCGGCCCAGGGCCGACGGGGGCGGGCACCGGCTCTGCAGGAGTGCGCGTGTGATTGCCCGTCTCCCTGGGCATCCTCCCTGCCTCCACCTTGCCCTGTCCCTACTTGTCCTGTTCGGTTTTATCCTCTCCTACAAAGGACAGGCTATGCCCATGACAATGAAGGTCCAAGGTTCTGATCCCATAACCCAGTTGGCAAGATGGGATTATCCGTCAGCTTCGGTGGGAATATTCCGGTGAAGGGCCTGTGTTGGCTTCGCCTGGCTCATGTGCCATCCTCATGGCTAGGCCAGGGCCGTTGTGGCACCAGAAATGTATGTGGTAGGGAGTGGGTGTGGAGGGGGCGACAGGGACAGTGCTGACACACAGACTACAATACCACGAGCCTCAGCTCAGAGGGTTTAATGAGAACTGAGATGCTGTTTATAAAATGCACCCGTGGTGCTTGCCTGCGGACGTGGGAGCTCAAACATCGGCCCCTTTCTTGTCCTGGTGAATTCTGAACGAGAGAAAGGATGTTTAAATATGATGATGTAAGATACAATTATTTCAATCGCCTGGATATTTGGAGAAATACACACTGCTGCCGCTCCCTGTATTTCTTTCTCCTCGCCAAATTTAGTGATCTGAGGACTTAATCCCTGGCTTGATTTACCTATAATTATTCACACTTCTTAGAACTATAAATATAGTACTTGAACCAAAGAAATTCTCAAGATTTTTCCCTCATTAGTTTGAAGAAATCTTTCAGAATCAGTGTTTGATTGTATTGCAACTGGTTGAGTCAGTGGAAAGAGCCCTGCAGATCTCCGTATAAATTCAGTGCATCAAAGGCAGGTCACTCAGCTTCTTAGAATCTGATTTTTCTCATTTATTTATGAAAGGCGATGTGCCCTGCCCATCTCAGAGTTGGTGTGAGGACCAACATTGGTAAAATCTCTTTGTAAAATGTACAGATACACCAGAGTTGCCAAAGCCTTTGTTCCTTTAAGCTCTTGAAAAGGGAAAGAAGAAAAGTTTCCCAAGTTAGTGTGCTTTATACCCTGGGCTGACCTTGAATGTCTCTGAATAAAGTGTCCACGTGGTCATTTCTGTGTTCTCTCCGACAGAGCCAGAGTCATGCATGCCCGTGAAGATCCCGACCCAGTCGCTGCTGCAGGACGTCGCAGGGCAAGCGAGGAAGGAGAAAGTGAGGTTGCCTCACTACCTGCTGAGCTCCAAGCCCCAGTCTTTACCTCTCACACAGGTAAACCAGACATGGCGACCAAATCCCCGAGCCACGCAGCATTTCATGTCAACCTGGCTTGGCGTTATGGTGGCCAGCCACCGTGTGCTATTTACTGTACGTACCAGCTCACCACAAAGGCCTCCAGGTCGCAGGGATGAACTGAGTCAGGGCTCTGCTGAGCCAGCTCCCAGGCTCACTGGAGGAACTTCAGGAGCCAGCCGTTAAACCATTGGCAGCTGGAGATCAGCCTGGCTGGGAGTTCTCACACCACAGAAATCGGCAAATGCTGTTGATGAGGTTCTTTGCAGAGAGCCGGTTTTACATGCACACTGCTGGCTAAGGGTCATCAGCCACCCCTCTCACGACTCTTAGGACACAATCCAGATGCCTTAGCATGACCACAAGCATGGCCCCATTTGCTTCTCGGCTCACATTGCCTCAAACTCACTGCACTTCAGCCACTGTGGGGTTTTAGTTCTTTAGTTCTTATTTCTTAAAAAGCATCAGCTCCTTCCCTCCTCAGAGCCTCAAAGATTCAGATCGCACCTCAGCTCTGCTGGGAAGCCTTCTGGAGCCCACCAGACACGTTTTGATGTCACCCTTTGATACCTTCCTGGCCCCCTGTGCCCACTGCCATCACAGAACGTGTTGCAATGTATATGCTGACGTGCGCTAGGGGTGCTTCTCAGACTTCAGTGTGCACACAGATTACCTAAAGATCTTGTTAAAATATCGATTCTGACTTACCAGGTTTGGTTTGGGGGCCTGAGAGCCAGCAGTTCTGACAAACTCCCAGGAGAGTCAGGGCTGCGGATCCGAGGAATACCAAGGGCATAGGGCAGTGGTTCCTGAAGTGTGAACGCCTGACCCAGCAGCACTGGCAGCCCGAGACCTTGTTATAAATGCAGACTCATGGACCCCATCCCAGATTTACTGATAGAGGAATCGGGGGTGGAGTCCACCGTGTGAGTCTTGGCGAGTCCTCCAGGTGGTTCTGATGGGTGCCGAGGTTTGATCATCACTGGCACAGAGGAAAGAGCTCAGACTTCAGCTTCAGGCAGACCTGAGTGTGAAACTTTGCCACTTACCACTTGAGCAAATGATCTGTCTTTCAGTTCTCTAAACTTGAGCTTCTTTAGCCTCAAAACAAAGCCTAAAATACTTGCTTACAATGGTATTGTGTGTAAAGATTACATGAGATGGTAAATATTCATTTCCTCCCCGAGACAAGCAGTTATTTTCTTCTGGAGACAGAAGCTTTTTCTCATCTTGGGAACTCAAAGTAGAACCACTTTATTTCGTGTTATTATTTTTTCCTTAATGCAAAGGTTCAAGATTCTGTTGGAGGAAGAGTGAAAACATCCTCTCTTGCGTCGGCTGCCATTAATCACCCCAATTCATCCCCTTTTGGATTCCATCTTCTCCCTCCATCAGTGCAGTTTGGGGTGCTTAAAGAAGGGCACACCTATGAAACCACTGTCAGGCTCAAGAACGTCGGAGTGGACTTCTGCAGGTAAGGCCGAGGCACAGGTGTCTGCTCAGGTCACCTCCCCCCGTCCTGTGGCTTGTCTTTGACTACCTACATCAGCGAGTGTTTATTGAATTGAACTGTGATTACATTCTGACTCTTGGATTTCCACATCCTTCATTCACTCATTTACTTAGTAATTCTTCTGTTCATTGACATTGATTCATTCATTCTTCAACAAATCAATATTTATCAAGCCTCCACTATTATCCGTAGGTAGTTCTTTGCCCTCCCATTAATCATTATTCATACTTTGATAGAAGCAACTCCAGGCCTGATCTGCTCTAACAACAACACAACTGTACAAGTAACAGTAATTAATATATAAAATTTGAAAATCTACTTCTCAAATCTACCGCCAACTATGATACCAGCTGACACGTTTTCACTTCACGATCTAAGCATTATTTTAATTACATTACTTCTGTATGATGGAACCAAAAAGGAAAAAATTTAACCTGAATCATTAGGGTCATTTTGGCTCTGAAATTCTGACTTGGACTTGATAACAAATATCTTAACTCACAGTCCATACACTTGAAAATACACTGTGTCTGGCACTCGGTGACAAGGAAGAGTCAGTCCTTCATTTCCAGAGCAAGACCAAGAGAATTTTAGAGCTTGTAGAGGCCATTACATACGAACAAACTGAGTAACTTTTTTTTATATAACTGGATTTATTGTGGTGGCATGGGTTTGCAAAACCATACAGGTTTCAAGGGTACAAAATCAATAAAACATCGACTGCATCGTGTGCCCATCGCCCCAAGCAGTCGCTTTTGTCACTCGTTTTAAGGCCTCGTAGGCCTGATCTCCTGAGCACCAACTAGTTCCGTGGGCAGCTCACGCTGTCGACACAGCTGCCGTCACTGATCCCTGTGGGAGTGGAGTCCTTCCCATCGGGTCAATGTGCCATGTATCTGCACCAAGACAACTCCCCATGACAACATTGCCTCTATTCCATTTACACTTAAGTGTAACGTGGGAGGGGGGTGAGGTTCCCCTATAAAAATGGAATGTTTATTTCAGCTGCAGTTACTCTCAGTGTGAGTGGCAAGTCCTTTAAGAATGGTTGTGATTCTGGACTCAGGCTTGCAAATATATGGAGCAAAGTTACAGGAGCATCTGATTTCAAAGATGACTGTCCCGTTTTAGTTGAGGCTAATCCTCCACTTCAGCAATGATGCTTCCTCAGAAACAATCTGATGAAGGACCCAGGCCACCAGAACAGACATTATTGGTTTTATTAAGTCGTTGCCAACAAGTGGGTGGGTGGGAATAGAAAGTCAACCTCAAACTAATAAAACTCATCTGTGCATACCCTGTCTGTTCAGTATACAATTTCAGTTTTAGAGATTTTACTCCTCGGCTTGTTAAATTTAGCCACTAAGGGGCAGACGACAAAGTTGATGGTCGCAGGAGCAGGGTGAGGGTCGACGTGGAGGTGGGCTTCCTCGGCATTTTAATCTGCTCCAGGTCTTCAACCTTCGGGCGGAACCCACAAACCACAAGCAAGGAAAGGGGCCAATGGGCACCACTTGTGAGCACGGGGCTTTTCAAGTTCTCCAACTTCCTGGGTCTCTTCTCCCAAACATGCAAACCCCGTACCACAACAGAGGGAGACGGGCTCCCACGCTCCGCTGCCCTCCAAAGGAGCCGTCTTCCCGGCGGACCGGTCTGGCAGCCAGCATGTGTGTTCGCGCTGGCGGCCGCGCTGCAGCGCACGCAACAGCCACACACTGGCAGCGCTGCCCGCGGCTGCTCGCAGCTCGTCGGCATCCGGTAACAAAGGGCTGGAACTCGCGCCTGATGAAAGGCGGTTGTGAAATGGGTCCTGGAGTCTTCTCCCAATTGAATATGAGGTTGTTTTTCTAATGGCATGGACCCCATGCTCCGGTGGTGTGAATATTAACACCTTCCTGATTTTATAATAGCCCAGTTCGTTCACTGTGTGTTTTTCATTATGGCATAAATTTATTCCAGCCTCTCTGCCTGGCAGGTTTAAGGTCAAGCAGCCGCCACCCAGCACAGGACTGAAAGTGACCTACAAACCTGGGCCCGTAAGTCCGTGTGTTACCCGTCGTGTGTGTGTGTGTGTGTGTGTGTGTGTGTGTGTGTGCACGCGCGCCCACGTGAATGTGTGCAGGTATGTTTCCAGTGAAGGGGGCTCTTCATTCAACCTGTTCAGTCTAAACCATGCAGAAGTCTAACTTTTCTAGTATCACAAAGGATCCCGGCACTGGCGCAACGTGGGCTCGATGCCACGTACTTCACGTAACCACCACGAGACACATCCCGTGTGTAAACAGTTACACTTCCAGCTACAGAAACATTTCTGAAGTTCATCTCACTTGTCTCAATACTACAGTTCTGTATAGTCGTATGAAAACACCTTTGCAATAATTAAATACAATTTAACGTACACCTGGGAAGCTGATTACCTAAAGATATCCTTCTGCACAGTGAAAAATCCTTCGGGAAAAGAAATATTCTATTTTTTATAATTTTACGTAAATCTGATTTGTTCTCTTGGTATTTGCCAGAGAATATTAAGAATATTAATAAGTACATATTTAATAGACTAATAGCATATTAAATTCATCAGCTGCCTCATTTCTCCAAAGATCTTTGAAAAATACACGTTAAAATGCAAACCTGTTCTGACTTTGATACATTCCCCAAAAATGGGATGCTTAGTATAAAACCTATATATTGCCACTTACTTTGTTTGTTGTGATTTTTTTTCAATTTTTATTAACTTATTTTTGTTATAGATGTTTCTCCTTTTTCCCCCATTGACACCCTCCTCCTGATCCAACCTACCCCCCCCCCTGCACTGTTGTCTTTGTCCATTGGTTACTCATACATGCATATAAGTTCTGTGGTTTATCTCATCTTCCTCCTGCCCCAGCCCCTTCTGAGGTTTGTCAGTCTGTACCCTACTTCTGTGTCCCTGGGACTATTTTGTTCATCAGCTTGTACTGTTCATTATATTCCACAAATAAGTGAGATCATGTGATATTTGTCTTCCTCTGATTGGCTTATTTCGCTTAGCATAATACTCTCCAGGACCCTCTATGTCATCTAGAAGGATAAGAGATCTTTCTTTCTTACAGCTGCATAGTATTCCATTGTGTATATGTACCACTGCTTTTTTATCCACTCATCTACTGATGGACACTTGGGCTGTTTCCAGATCTTAGCTATTGTAAATAGTGCTGCTATGAACATAGGGGTGCATATATGCTTTCTGATTGGTGTTTCAGGCTTGTTAGGGTATATTCCTAGAAGTGGGATCACTGGGTCAAATTGCAGTTCCATTTTTAATTTTTTGAGGAAACACCATAGTGTTTTCCATAGTGGCTGCACCAGTCTGCATTCCCACCAGCAGTGTACTAGAGTCCCCCTTTCTCCACACCCTCGCCAGCACTTGTTTTTTGATCATTTGTTGATATTGCCACTTACTTTAAATTATATTTCAGAAACTTAGTGTGACGTGAAAGTTTGTTTCAAACTAAAATAAAATCACACTTATAAGTCATCACATATATTTCTTGGTCAGTGCACCACCTGCTGCTTTAATATTCCTTTCACTGCACCCAACAAACCGAGTTCCTCCATCAGGCCACTGAGAGTGCCAGCTACAGGGATGTTAAAATGAGTAAGACGTGAAAGGAGCTCCCAGAGCCGAGCACGAGGTGGGCACTCGAGGTGTGTGATTGAGGACAGAAGTGAGGCCGTCTGGAAGGTACCTGAACCGTTGGTCACAGGTGGGCACAGGCACAGGCTCACGGGAGCGCTGAATGAGGGCATCCAGTCCCAAGGCCAGCACACAGGGCTCACTGAGTCCCGAGTCCTAAGATGTTACATGTTGACACAGAGGGTGTGCTTGGTTTAACGCAAAGTCTCTAGGCTTCTTGTCACGACTGTGCAACCAAGCAGCTCATGATGTCGGCTAATTAACCTGTGCGCCTTGTTTTCCTCAGCTGTAAAAGGAGCTCAGGCCAGATCATTTCTCAGCCCTCTTCCAGCTCTAACATGTTATGGTCTATGACACAGTAGTATGTAGACTGCAATTCCAAACAGAAATACTTTCGAGGATTAGATCCACTAATTCATGAGTCTCTCTCCAAAGCAATTTAACGTTGTCAGGATTTCAGAATCTTCACAACACAAACCAAACCAAACCAAAGCAAGCTCTTCTTCCACTGTTCTGGGAAGTTAGCAAATCTTTTTCATTTAAAGTAGGGATTACGCCAAATGCCAAAGTGACTGTTGGATCGACTTTCATAGGTACTAAAAACCCAGCATGTATTCTTTGAAGCTCACTCTATACTGTTAGTTTTTTTCAGTTTTTCTTTTTCTTTTTGACGGTAGGTTTTGGCTCCGGCAAATACATAATCTATAGACTTCTCCATATGTAAATCTGGCCACTGTTCAGCTTGGTTGGTTGCCAACACTAAACGAATATGCTCAAAGCCTGGGTAAGCCTTGTGGTGGCCGCACTCCAGCCCCCTCGTGCATGGGTCCTCGTTCCCAGCTCCGCTCTGATTGTTGGGCTTGGAGGCCGAGAGCCCGATTCTCAGAAACAGAGCTCCTGGATCCCTTCCAGTACCCACATTCACAGGCACATTGTTGAAAAAACTGAAACATTTTTCAATTTATTATTATTAAAACTACATGGAAGAAAAAATTATTTGCATCTAATTGCTTTCCATGTGGTAGTTTCTGACTTATTTTTTCCAGATAACTGTTCTCAAGTCTGCTTTTTAACCCGCCCCCTGGAGAGGCAGCTTAGAAACACAACTCTCTGTTTCCTGGCTAGTGTTGTTTTCAAGGAGCAAGGCGAGAAGCCCACTCCTCCCTGTTTCTTCTTCGTTACGCATCAGCTTTCCTCTGTGTAGGTACAAACCTCTTCCACGTAGCTTTCAGACCTAAGCAGTTCGGCATTTAAACTCGTTCTGTCTCCCTCTGCTGGCTCTGCCACGTCACAGGTCCTACACAAGGAACACTAGCAGTTGTGAGATTCACCCAGTCTCCTAAATCTGTGTTTGTCTTAGATTGAATGCATCTTTATCTGCAAGGATGCTGACAGACAGAACTCACTACTGACATTCAAGAACTGGCACATAGTGGGCACGATAAAAGTGGCCTTCGGTGCCACCTCCTGCACCCTGGCATTTAGTTCCCTCATGCCTCTTCCTAAATAGCACCGGGTTTTCTCTTCAACAACTTATCCTGGGTCCCACTTACTCAACAGAATTCTGCCACTAGTCTATGAAGTACTTCTAACTGCTGTCACAGTGAGCAGTCATTCGTGCCAAATTTAGAGACGAGGAAACCAGATTAGAGTTTCAGTAACTTGCCCACCTTGGTGTGAAAACCAAAATGTGAACTCAGGTATGTCTGATTCTCAAGCTCCGCTGTGTCGCACAGGTGGCGGCTGGTTTGCAGGTAGACCTGAGAGTGGAGCTATTTGCCATGGCCGTGGGCGAGGGCGGCGCCACGGGATCCGCACACTTCTCTCATAACATCGAGATCGTAACCGAGCACGACGTCCTGTTCTTACCTGTGGAAGCGAATATCCTTTCAGGTCCAGTCTGAGTTGTCGTATGCAGTGCAAAATGACATTTGGGCCAGGAGAACAGGAAGTCAAAATGCTGTTTTCTCACCCCCCTCACACCTGCACTCCATCACTTCATTAATTCTGTTTTTAAAAGCAGAGTCTTCACTCATCCAGCAAGGTGCCTGCCGCATAGACCTGTGCAGTCACTGCAGCTGCATCACTGCCAATGTTACTGGCTGTCTATAGAGTATCAGACGATCGGAATTCCTCTTTTTTTAAAAGCAAGTCTTTGTCAAGAAAACTTGTAATCTTGTTGAGAGACAGGAGATACCTTCTTATTATAAAGTTTGAATGGATATTCACTGAACTACGCATACATACCTCATATTGTTGTCTCCCATGTAGATACCATATAGATATTACCTAGTATATGCAAGGTACTATATGAAATATTTTTAATATATAAAAATTGGACTCTATTTTAAAAGACTTACATAATTTAGTAGCAGAAAGGCTTCACACTTGATTCCTCTATTATTCTGTATTCCAATGACATGAATCATATACTTTGTGTTATAGTCATATATCTATTTGATATTTGAGTCTCATAGAATGCAAAAGCTTTTTGTGAAAGGAGACTTGAACCAGAAAGAAGGAATAAACCCACGGCACTAGGAAAGCTCCAGGTGTTTGGGAGGGTTATCAAGGAGTTCAATTTGATGAGAGTTTGGGGAGTATCCGGAAATACAGTGGGAAGTTGGTTGGGATCAAGTTGTGGAAGACTTTGAATCCTTGGCTTAAACGTTATTAAATAAGCAACAGTGGGTCACTGAAGACTTCTGATGCAGTAGGGATATAATCATCAAGTTTTCATGGAAACAAATCCAGTGTTGCCGGGCAGGGTGTGCTGAAGGAGAAGAGTGGCTGGATGCGCAGAGAACCATGGGAAGGCTGCGCTGCATGGCAACAGTGGGCATGGAAGAGGGGTGTGGATGAAAGACATGTGGCAGGGAGAACTGTGAAATCTGAGGTGGAACCCACTGCTAGAAGGAAGAGGACATAAGAGTTCAACTCCAAGGCTCAGGTAATGAATCACGGATATGCAGAACTGGATCTCAGCTGGGTTCAGAGCTGGAGATACCATTTTAAGCATCATCTTAGAGGTGATGAATGAAGGTATGGGAAAGGAACAGAAGTTTGGGGTCTGTTCAGGGAGCAGGAGAAAGAAGCAGAGCCACTGGAGACAGAAAACCATGAAATAACACAGAAGCCGTAGAAAGAATTTCAAGGAAAACACGCACATAGTTGACAGATGCTACAGTGACGTCAAAGAGAATTCAGATTTAAACAGGACCACAAGATGTGGTTGGGACAAACACTAAGTTGCAAAAGATAAAGAATGACCGGGTGTTCCGAAAGCAGAAATACTGAGTGTGGAGACGGAAGAGAATGTACTACTAACAAAGAGCAAGCGAACGCGGTGCCTCCAGCAGAGCACAGAGAGGTTCAGTTTGGTGTGGACTCAGAGTGCAGGCTGGAGAGAATGGATCGGAAGGCAGACACTGTCCCAAAGACAGCGAGAGTGAAGGTGGCTACGAACCCAGCCATTCTAAGGGGAAGGAAAAATTCAGGGAACTTGTGTCAGATGATTTTGATTTCAACAGAAATGGAGTTGAATTCATTTGCTCATTTATTCTCTCAAATATAGTAAGGTGTAGTACAGGCACTATTCTAGGCCCTGGTCAATGAACAGAAAGGACACAAATCCCTGTCCTATGTAGCTTGCACTCCAGTGGGAGGACAGACAGTGCACAGAGAAGTAAATATAGCCTGTAATGTGGTAAGTACAATGCAGAGAAAGTAAAGCAGGAAAGGGAGGTACAGGGAGTGTAAGGAGGTTTGCAATTTAAAATGGAGGTAGAGGTAAAGGGGGATAAATGGGGATGGAAGCAGACTTGACTTGGGGTGGTGACACACAATACAATATGCAAATGAGGTACTGTAGAATTGTATACCTGAAACCTATATAATTTTATTAACCAATGTCACCCCAGTAAGTTCAACTGAAAAATAAAATGGATAAAATGGAGTGGTCAGGAAAGACCTCACTGGGAATGTGGTGTGTGTGTGTGTGTGTGAGAGAGAGAGAGAGAGAGAGAGAGAGAGCGCATTGGTGACAGGGTTCTTCTTTAGTGATAAAAGGAAACTAACCAAAGACCTCACTGGGAATGTGATGTGTGTGTGTGTGTGTGTGTGTGTGTGTGTGTGAGAGAGAGAGAGAGAGAGAGAGAGAGAGAGAGAGAGAGCGCATTGGTGACAGGGTTCTTCTTTAGTGATAAAAGGAAACTAACCAAAGATCCAGTTTTTTCCCCTCTGGAAATTAAGTCAGGTCCTCTTCCATCCTCTCACACAGGTTATTAGCTGCTGATCCGAGTTCCTGAATCCCCGCTGCTGATCACAGCCATTACAGCATTCAGCATTTATGCTGTAAAAGTTTCTATTTCCTTGCTTATGGATTAAAGATCACCTGTTAGGCACAGATAGACAGAGGAAAGAGTTTTATTAGATCTTTTATCTACATCCGATGACTATGATAGTTCATAGCCCATCTGTGCCCCTCTGCACCAAAAAACCATGAAATCGTTTGTTGATATGGTTTTGGGGCCTAGTTATGGTGATTGACGGCTCCTCTAGAGGCAGAGAAACATACACTAGGGGGATGGAGGAAATTCCAAGAGATCAATATCCATCCTTCATCCCCTAAGCCTGAGCACGTAAAATCTGCATTAGACAGATAAGTACCTAAAGTTGAGCTAATGATGCTAGAGAAGAGGTTCAAATTCTGAAATGTTATGAGTCTGTGTATACAAATCACCTGGTCATGAAAATCGTAGTCCTTAACGCATATTGTACCAGTTTTAACAAGCAGCAATTATGATAAAAGACTGCAAGATTTTCCCCAAGGAAAAGGAAAGCCCACGGTCCAGAGGACGTCTATGGTTCCTTCCTCTGATCTCGGAGTCTTCCTGTCCCGTCAAGTCTCTCCAGAGTAGGTCTGGTAAGTACTAAATGGGAACCTGATTTTCAACCATTCAAGTCTGAGGCCTTAGACCTAATGTTTTTTCTGTTCTTACAGACAGAAACCAATGAGCCACTTAGTCTGAAAACAGTGGTTTTTAATAACTACAATAGCTACTCCTCTATATACAGTATCATATCTAACCCTCACACTGCCTATAAGATAGATACTAGTTTCCCCAGTTTACAGATGAGGAAACAGAGGCTCAAGTTATTAAAGATCCCAAAGAGCTTTTGTTTATGAGTCATATCTATCACATTTACCAACTCAGAATTAAAACTGGGAATAAATTATGTAAAAATAATAAACACAGTATATTAACAGATTTTTAATGAAAAATAAATATTTATTATTATTTTTTTTTTGCAAATCTCTTATCTGTTCTATATTCAATTTGTCACCATATCACACATCCTACAGCCTCTAGAAACTCCACTTTACGCTCATGAGAGAAAAAGGCAAGTAACATCTCGTATTAGTTTCCTTGTATTAGCTGCTTTATCAAACCCGCTTTAGTTTCTCAGGGCTGCCATAACAAAGTACCATAAACCAGGAGGCTGAAAACCACAGATATGTATTCTCCTGCAGTTCAGGAGGCCAGAGGTGTCACATCAAGGTGTCGGCAGGTTTGGTTCCTCCTGGACACTCCGAGGGAGAATTTGTTCTATTCCTCTGTCCTAACGCCTGTGGTTGCCCAGCAATCCTTGGTGTTCCTTGGCTTATAGCTGCATAACTCCCATCTCTGCCTCTGTCTCAAATGGCATTCTTCCCTGTGTCTTTCCCTGTGTGTCTCTCTCCTTGTAAGAACACTACTCTTTGGATTTAGGGGCCACCTAAACCCGAATGACCTCATCTTGACATGATTACATCTGTAAAGGCCCTATTTACAAATTAGGTTCTGGTAGACATGACTTTTATGGAGACAAACCCAGTACAATCTACCCTCTGGCCCCCCTAAATTCACATCTATCCCACATCCAAAATACATTCACCCCATCCCAACATTCCCAAAAGTCTTGACCCATTCCAGCATTAACTCTACATCCAAAATCTCATCTAAATAGCATCAGCAAAATGTTTCAAATCTCATCATCTAGATCAGGTATGGGTGAGACTCCACCTCTGGACCTGTGAAACTAGAAAACAAGTTGTCTGCTTGTAAAATACGATGGTGGGGCAAGCACAGCACAGACATTCCCATTCCAAAAGGAAGAAGAGAATGGAATAGAAGAGTCACTGGTCTAAAGCAAGTCTGCAACCCAGCAGGGCAGATTTCATGAGGTTGCAAGGCCTGAGAATAATCATCTGTGGCTTGACCTGCCCTACACTCTCTGACAGATTCACTGGATTTCTTTGGGATGAGATATGACTTGTGACATTGGCCACTGAGAAACAATTTCATACCAAGTACTTAACTACCAGCCAGGAAATCACAAAACTGTTAAGTATATCTTCTTTACGTGGATACACACACACACAAGCTTAGACATAATACTCCTAATAAACTATTCATGAGGCTTTTCTTTATGACATTATAGATTTCTACAGGTAACATCACATTATTTCCAGGAGATATTAGTCATTAAATGGTTCCTGTACTAAGCATTATATATAGCCTATGGCTAGCAACTAAGCCAATTAACACTGATTTAATGACTAGAAATCTGCTTGGCTTAAAATTTACTTTGTAACTCAACGGTTAACCTCAAACCTTTAGAGTTAAGGAGTTTCCAGTACTTTGACCAAAAGTTATAGCTGAGTTACTCATTGTTCACATAACTCCAACTATTCCAGGTTCTCTTTGTCCTTGATTAGTACAGCTCTTACCACACAGAAACACCTCTAAATGCCCACATTTGCTAACCTTAAATGATGGCAAAGCTATGGCTGAGCAGCACTTTTAAAACATATACAGGTACAGTGCCCTCCTGAAACTTATTTTGTTTTGGAAACCATCAAAAATGTTTATGTAGCTCTGGCCAGTTTGGCTCAGCAGTTAGAACGTCGGCCCGAAGACCAGAGTCGTGGGTTTGATTCCGGTCAAGGGCACGTACCTCGGTTGCAATTCAGTCCCCGGCCTTGGTTGGGGTCATGTGGGAGGCAACCAGTCAATGTGTCTCTCTCACATCGATGTTTCTCTCCCTCCCCCCCCAACTCTACCTGAAGATAAATGGGGGGAAAAAATATCCTCGCGTGAGGATTAAAAAAAAAAAGTTTATGGAAAATGCAACAATTTCTTTATGTTCCAATGAACAACTCCAAGAAGCACAAACATGACATGGATTCAGCCTTTTGCTTGCTCAAGAATTAAGATAACTTTCAAGAAATGAACGAACTCTCCTTAGTGGCAGGAAGAGCCGCCTACAGAAAAGGCTGATTCTTCAGGCTGGAAAGCCCTAGAACCCAGGACACTAGTATTGAGGTGCCTCTCTCAGAATGCGTAACCTGCCTCAACAGGACACACGCCACAGCAATACGAGATTATTAGACAGACTGCTGAGTATGAATTTATGTCCTCACAACTTGCTCCAAATTCTAACTATGACAACAGAACAAAATAAAGATGTTGTTGTTCTGCTAATATCAGGATAGAATAAAAGGAATGGAAGTTTAAGAATCAGAAAACAGGCCAATTCATCAACTTCACTAAACATACTTTTTCTTTTAACTATTTGGTGTTGGCTGACCAGTTTTTATTTTGTCCTCTAACAGCGTTTTAAAGAATGTTCAACTTGTCTCTGTTCCTGTTCTCTAGCAGCCTAAACTCAGGGGCAGAGAGTGGGAGACAAGAATCCACTCTTAAGCCTTTATAAATATATTCTTCTCAATTACATGTGAACAAGAATTCTTCATATTTCAGGATATAATCGAATGAACGTATTTTCCTATTTAGTTTCCACTATGTATGTCCTTTTGCTTCTGCACCTGTAGAGACCTGGAAAATAAACCCAAAAGGCTGCTAGGAGGACCAAACGGACCCATTAACTTAAACTAAACAGTTACAAAGGAGGCCACGGGCCGTTCAGTGATTCAGTGACAGGCTTTCGGCAGAGAGACCAGAACCAGAGCTACCGTGTCCGGCTGCAGCCTGGAGACCTCAGCCTGATGAAGCATCCCCAGAGATGTATCACCTCACAGCACTGTCTTAAGGGCAAGACTGCTTTCAAAGGATAAGGAATAATTCGTGCAGGCAGCACTGAAATGCTGTGAGTCTCTGAAAACGAAACCCGCCTTCTTCACCCCAAAGCGCCGACGGCAGCAGGCGAGGCTCTGCCGGAGCAGCTGCGGGGCAGACGCGGTCTGGCTGGGAAGGAGTTACCTGAGGAGGAAGAAGAGGCACCTGCACAGGACCTCCACGTCGGAGCCCCGCTGGATGAACTGCTCGAAGAGCTGCAGGACGTCTGGGACGTAGGAGAAGGGCAGCACGAGCAGAGCCTCCTCCAGCTCACTGAGCGAGAAAACACGAACACCGGGTCACGGCCTCGCTCGGCCACTTCAATCCCGCCTCCACGGCGCTTCCTACCCTCCGTGTAACACAGCTTACCCACGCGGGGCGGAATGGACACTTCTGTATTCCAGGCGGGCCCTCTTTCATGTTTGTGTATTTAGTATTCTAATCTATCCATGGCCTGGTAGGAGAATCTAACTCTCTGTTCTTCCAGGTAACCAACACCTTTTGTTGACTATTTCATCTTTATTTTTTTTTTTTGTTTTAAATCCTCACCTGAGGATATTTTTCCATTGATGTTCAGATGCGGGGTGGGGGACATCGATGTGAGAGAGAGACATATCCACTGGTCGCCTCCCGCAGGACCCTGACCAGGGCCAGGGACGAATCACAACCGAGGTATGTGCCCTTGACCGGAATCAAACCCATGACTCTCTGGTCTGCAGGCGATGCTCTAACCACTGAGCCAAACCGGCCAGGGCAACTATTCCATCTTTATATGACACTTCTCTTACCATTGATTGTGTCCTTATAAAAAAATGGAGTCTGTTTCAGGGCCTCTGAGTCTGTTTTGATAATCAATCGATTCTGACAACAATCCTGTACTATTTTAATTTTCTTAATTTTATAGTTATTTTTCTTTTTATTTATTTTTATTTTTATTTTATTTTTGTCTTTTAAATTTACCATGCCTTCACCACCTATTGTCTGTGTCTACTGGTTATGTTGTTTTTGTGTTTTTTTTAAGTCTACGAGAACAGCTCCCTCTTGTTCTGGTTTTGGTTTGTTCTGCTTTTCTTAAACTAGCTATAGTAGCATTTAATCAATTTCAAGAAGATTTCAGTTGGAATCACAAAACTATAAATTAGTTTAAGAAAAACAAAATTTTTAAAGCACAGAATCTTCCCATCCAGGAATGCACTGTACCTCTGTGAATCTAAATTTCGCTTTAAATTTCTCTAGTGAAGTTTCATCATTATTCAGATGGGTCCTGTTTATTACTTGTAAGGGATATATTTAGATATTATAGGTCAAACTTACAAATAAAATCAAAAGGGAAATCACAAATAAGAAACATTATTCCAAAAATATATGACAAAAGATATTTAAAATTATTTAAAAAGTAAAAGAAACTACTAAAAAGCACAAGAAAGGAAAAATAACAAAAATTCACAGGAATGCCCTGGCCAGTGTGGCTCAGCAGTTATAGCATCAGCTGCACACCAAAAGGTCACGGGTTTGATTCCTGGTCAAGGGCACGTACCTGGGTTGCAGGTTCTGGGTATGTGTGGGAGGCAACCAATGGATGTGTCTCTCTCACATCGATACTTCTCTCTCTCTCTACCCTCCATCCGTCCTTCCCTCCCTCCCTTCCACTCTACCTAAAAACCAGTGGAAAAACACAAAACAAAAACCAAGACCAAGCTTCCATTCTCCCACACTTCAATTCCCTCTTTCTTTCTTTTTTATCCTCACTTGAGGACATTTTTCCATTTTTTGTTCAGATAGAGTGGGAGGGAGAGAGAGGAAGAGAGAGAGAGAGAGAAACATCGACGTGAAAGGGACACATCAAGTGGCTGCCTCCCGCACGACCAACCAGGGCGGGGGACAAATTGCAACCGAGGTACGTGCCCCTAGCAGGAACCCGGGTCTCTCTGGACCGCAGGCCAATGCTCTAACCGCTGAGCCAAACTGGCCAGGGCCCCTTTTTCTATGTTTGAATTAGAACAAATTCCATTACCTTTCTCTCACTTCCTGATCTGCGTCACTAAGTCCTGAAACTATGGTTTTCTTCTCAGGAACTGTCTATTTATAAACGTCTCCCAGAGTGTAACTTAATGGGCCATCTTACCTCTTTCTCTGCAGCTTTACAAATGGCTTTGTGTTCTTTCATTTTTGCAGTTTCTTCTCGGTATAGTTCAATAGCCTCCATGATCCTCTCAGCCTACACAGATGGTGACAAAGGACAGAAGTCATCACAACACACTCCTTCGTCCCAGAACACTGCACCTGGAAGGCCCGCCTGGAAATCACCAAATAGCTTGACCCAGTTTAATAAAGATATGCCAACAGAGTGGCAAACTGCACGTAGACATCTCTGGTTTTTCTTTTTGATTCTCAGGGAGGAGACTAAGTGTTCTGGATCCAGGTAAGAAGGGATGAGACCCCCAGGGTGGGGCAGCTCCCAGGCACGTCTGAAAGGCGCTGCTTCCAGGAGACCGAGCTTCCCTTCCTGGGAGGCGCACCGGTCAGATCGAGCACCACCCGTCCTTGGTACAAAGAGGGAAACAGAGGCTTTGATCCCCATCTACAAATTCAATCAACATTTTGCCACAGAAGGACTAGTTGGTTGAAAAAGACTTTTACTAAAAAGTTTGGATCCAACGGGAAAAAAAAAAAATCAACTTACTGCTTTGACTGTTTCAATAGTTTTCTTTCCAGTAAAGTAATTTTCTCCTTGAGTCTCCCCTGGAACCTGTCAAAAACAAAGAGATCCTTGAATAAAATTGTTGACAAGCATTAAAGAACCAATGAATTAATCTTATAGCCATAAAAGAGCAGGCACTATTATTTTATAATAACAACACTGGGTTATCAGCTACCATTCATTGAGGACTTAGTAAGGTCCAGACATTATGTTAAGTATTTTACATGTATCATCATAAGAATATCTTTCTCTACAAATGTTTAAAAATAATGCCCAATTTCTCAAATTTTTTCTGATTTTTATTTTTGTTCTACAGTTTCCTTAAAAAAAAAAAAAAAAAGCCAGAATGATAATCATTGAATTCCAAATTTGGTCAATCATTTGTCCCATAAAATCAGGCTATATATAGTTAAATAAAAAGGACTAGACAGATTCTTTCCCATATCAGATAGTGATGACTTCAGCATCTGGCCCCAATTCTAATTCCATCAGAAATTCTTGAAATCACAGTAAATTCCAATAAGATAATTACAGGGCACAAGACCAGGATCCTAACAGATCTACTTACTGCTGGCTGGTCGTCTTTGGCCACACTCTCCTCGTATTCTGCTTCCCTTTGCTGCCAAGAGACAGACAGAAGTTAACTGGAAAGAGAAAACACGGTCTCCGCGTGAAGTGAGATGGGAACGAGACAGGGAGAGGCTGCTGCTTTAATGCAGTCGCGGTGGCGTCTGTCTCTGCCTGGCTGCTGAAATGGCGACAGCGGTCTTGGAACAGCTCCTGGAGGTCCCTGGACTTGCACCGACTGAGTGTGACTGTACTAGACAGAGAACTTCCGCCGGGAAAGCGTGTCAGACACCCACCAGCACATTTGTGACCAGGCCTGGAGTCCTTACCATCTCCCTCTCTTCCTCAAGAATAAGAGGCTCCCTTGTTCTCTCCCAAAGTCTCAGAGATTTGTCATGGGACGATGACACGACATAGTCTCCATTGGGGCTGACGGCCAAGCACCATACTTCCTGGTGGTGCCCCTGGAGAGAGAAGAAACAAACCCCAAACCTGAGTGAGATGCTATCCACAGACTCCACCTGCTTCCATTCGCTGAGATCAACACTCGACCTTCGAAGTCCTTCTTCAGGACCGAGAAGCAAAGCAGCAGGTTACCTCCAGAGTCTGTACGTGTTCAAATCTGTCCGCGTCCCACTGCTTCACCTTACGGTCCTTCCCGGCCGTGAAGAAGAGGTGAGACTTGGGTACAAACTGCAGGTACATCACACTGCAACGCGAGCAAGTATTCAAATGTCATCCAATTCCACATTATCAGGGAGTCTTACACACACAGCTTTCCAATAGCTAGTTGTAGAGTGTCTTATCTGTACTTTAGGATTTTAAATATCTGACTGAGACACTAAGTAATAGTGGATTAAGAAGTATAATTATATGTTATTTTAATTTTTGAGGGGGGAGGGGAGAAAGATATACAACAGAATGAAGAAAATACTCTAAAATGAAGGTATCAAACCAAGAACTAAGAAAATGCTTTAGAAAAACAACTTGTTACGGGGATACTACTTAAATTTTACTTACATAAGAGATGTCCATGCATATAACAGGCAGTTTGTGTCCATACAGTGAGAGAAAAAACTAAACATTAAAAAAGAGAATATAAATATTTGTCACATTTGTCTATAAAATACAGGCATAATTTATTACATGTGAATTTAAAATATGACTTTAAAATACAATGCTGACACTATTGGGTTGCTTTATGCCTTTTCTTTCAAAGAAGACCCACCACAGAGGCGGCCTGTACCTTGTCTCACACACGACCCTGCAGCCCCGGCCGAGGACAGGGCCGCACAGTGGAGCCAGCAGGGCCCGGGAGCCCACTCCCCCGTCAGAATGCAGCACAGATGCTCTCCGGACCTCTCCGCTGGGAAGACCAGGGCACTTATTTCACCCGCTCCCAGGTTCAGTCCAGTCCCGCCAACTCCAGACCTGACACAGAGCCGGGTGCAAACCACTGCCCAGGACACCTAGCGATGTCTTGAAATGACCGGCTAGGACAGGATTTCTGTCCACAGACTTTCTGAACACAGGAAATACAGCTTGCTTTAAACAAAAGTTATAAACCAAAGGATTTTTTTAAAAAAACTCTAGCTTTTCTAGTGCACCTACAATATTTTTTTTGATTCACATACAAATTTTTAGAAATTACTCCTGCTGGGCACAGCCAAGGCCACTTCTCACTTCTTCACAGTCTCCACCCAAAGTCAGTCAGAAAGGAAGAAAATACTCCAGGTGCAGCCACTGTACCTTTAAGGTGTCGACATAGAAAATTTTCACAGTGCAGTCCAGCAAAGACACAGCCAACAGCTTCTCGCTGGGTGAGTACCTGACACACAGAACATCTTCATCTAGCTGCAAGGTTCGGGTCTGCTGCACGGAAAGCCTAGCATCACAGAAATCATCCAGAAAAAAATAATGAGTATCCTACAAAGGCAGATAAAAATTCCTAAAAACTCTCTGGAGCTCAACAGAAATACACAAATCAAAAGCCCATTCAGTGGTTCCCCATTTTCACTCCAAGAAATGGACACATACAAAAAATGTCTACTTACCTCTTCTGGGTACTGTTTTCATCTTTCACCAACTCAAAATCCCAGAACTTGACAGATTTATCTGCACCACCTGTCACAAAGCCACCCTGAAAACCAAGTGACATTTCAATTAAGAAGTATTTTAGTACAGAAACCTGGAGACACCTCAGAATAGTATAAAGACCGTTTGTATTTCACGGCATGGCTAAGAACGAAGAAAAACGTGGTTTCTCTCTAACCCCTTTCACTCTCTGTGGGGCTGCTGCCACAGACCTGATCTGAGAATTCCCAGCAGACACTATGTGGACACAGCAGCTAGTGGAAAGTTCCAGTTATACCTTCGTTCACCATCAGGAAGGAAGACTCAGTGAACACGGGGCTTCTGCTCCACCTAAGAGGGCAACAGTCTAAAGAATTTGCTACTAAGTAGGAAAGTAGTTTGACAAATAAACAGACAGGATCATCCAAATAAACTTGTTCAGCCCAGCCGGTGTGGCTCAATGGTTTGAGCGTCATCCCATGGATTGAGAGGTCCCAGTTCAATTCCCAGTCAGGGCACATGCCCAGGTAGCAGATTCGATCCCTAGCAGGGGACCTGCAGGAGGCAGAGGATCAATGCTTCTCTCTCACATAGATGTTTCTATCTTGCCCTTCCTTTCTCTCTAAAAAAAAAAAATCAATAAAAACATATTTAAAATAAATAAGTTTGTTCAAATAATTCCACTCAGAAGAGTATACACTTACCCCTACAATGTCCCTGCTTAAAATTTGTTTGAAAGTATTTTCCAATATCAAGAAAATTAGCCTTGTCACACTGTAGCGTTGGTGTAAAGTATCTAGGACGTGGAGGCTGAAAACCAGATCTCAAGCACCTGGTCTGCCAAGTCCGAGGTTTGTAACACAGGAAACAACTTTACAGCAATCCCTACTGTTGCTGTGGTGACAGCGACCACACAGTTTACAAAGCCATTATGAAAATAACAATAAATGACATTATGGATGTGAAAATATTTTGGAAAAGATAAACCAGTGTACAAATGCAAGATGTTATTATTATTTAAATTTTAAATGCTGTTCTGTTCTGACCCCAATGGCATTACCCACTAAATTTCAGATTCTGTTTTTTCCCAAAAATAATGTCTACTTTCAGTAAATGAAGGTTTACCACCACTGAGAATATTCAAATGAATGGGCCATAATCTCTTAAGGTATTTTTTAAAAATGTATTTTTTTTATTGATTTTAGAGAGAGAGGGAGAGGGAGAGACATTGATCTGCTGCCTCCTGCACGCCCCCTACTGGGGGTCGAGCCTGAAACCCAGGCATATGCCCTGATCGGGAATTGAACTGGCGACCTTTTGGTGCATGAAATGACACTAATCAACTGAGCCACACCAGCCAGGGCTCTTAAGGTACTTTAAAAAAAAAAATCTCAAAATGTTCTGAGCAACTGCCCCATTACTGGAGTAAGCGGACAGTCTCCAGGGTGCTGCCTCTGAAGGGAAGCCCACTGTGAGAGACTTGAAAGGGCCGACATATTTGCTAAAAAACACTGGATTTATGAAGTCACAGATGAACAGACTAAGAGGGGAGCAGGAGTCTACTCTATCCTCTGCATTGCGTTGCCCAAGGAATAGTCCTCTTAAGAAGCACCATAAACCACTGGCAAAAAATCATGAAGGTGACGCATGTGATGTCACGTACTGACGATCAAGGGCAGCTGAACGAGGATTTGTTTCACAAGGACATATTATGCAGCATGCGCTATGACATCAACAGGAAACCGAAAGATCAGACAAAACGCGGCTTTCTTTAAAGAAACCCTGGGAGAACGTCAGGCAGCAGTGAAACCTGACAGAAGAAAAGGGAGGTGCGGCAGAGTCCCGAGGTCCAGATCTCAGCATCGGGTTACTTACCTGCTGTGGAGACAGAGACATGGGACCACAGAGCCCCGTCGTGCGCATCTACAGTCTCCAGCAGAGCTCCCGAGGCCAATTCATACAGCTGCAGCTTTCCTGTCTGTGGAGACACGGGATGAGCACAGCTCCAAGGGCACCTGCCACCTCCACGGGCCATGCCTGCGCGGGCCGGGAACGGTTCCACAACCAAGCAGCAACGCTGCAGCCAGCTGCTCAGGAATGGATTCCTTCTTCCATGCTCTGTACTCCTAGCCAAACACATGCTGTGAAATCCCCTACCGACGTGCAAGTTAACCCTCGCAGGGTTGCTATGCTGCACAACTATGGAATCGTACAACCTTGTAGTACTGGACTCCTGTCATTTCACTGGTTCCCCAACTTCAAAAGGGAAGTATCATGGCCACAGGCAAATCAGAATAAACATAATAGCAAATGGCAAACTCAAACCTTTAAAGTTTAATCAGCCCTTCAAAGTGGATTATCCATGATGGTAATTGGCTTAACCAACTCTTCTCCATGTAGCTTTGGCTTCCTCCTCTACCATACACTGACAATGAGAAGTGGCAATCTACCTACAATGCTAGGGAGGGCTATGAACATAAAATATCGCAGTAGCTTAGAACCAAATTGGCCACGCTTCTGTTCAGAACTCTGTGTAAGACACGGTCATGGTGCCAGCACGGACGCCCAGCGGCAAAGCCTGCTCTGAGCTTGTGCACGTCTAGTGGAAAGAGTGAGGTGGAGACTTGAGTCCCAGGGCTGCCCCTTTCCACCTCCGCGACTGCTGGTGAATTCATCTTCATGAGCCTGCTTTTTTTTTTTAAATCTGTAAAAACCAACCTCTGTACGCTGTTGTGGGGATTAAGTGAGATAATGTACACTAACTGTAGCACAGAGGCTGGGCTAGGGACGTCTTAGCCATACAGGTAGTCTTCAAAGCAATTTACAAAATGGTCTCTCAACAGCAAACAGCAGATGAACATTTGTTGGAAGAATGAATGAAAACTGAGGGAAACTTTGAATTGAAATGTAATCTCTTTCCCTGACATTGACTCCAGGATCTCTCCAACTTATTTTACACTTTGTGCTGGGCAAAGGATATCCATTGTGTTACACAGGTTTTCTAATAAAATAATTATACACACATGGCATTGGTTTATGGAGATAAAAATGACAACTACTTGCAAAGCACTTGTCAAAACATTCCACAAACCTTACTCCACTATATTTTCCTTCCTACTCATCACTGCTACTTAAGGCACAAGCTCTTACTAGCAACATGCTGTGAGCCAGTCTCTGTGCTAAGTGCTCTGCACGCTAGGAGGTGGATTGTTCATGTGATTTTACTTGAGAAAACCAAGGCTCACAGGGGTAAGTAAACTGACCAAAGGGCTCACAGCCAGTGAGCGGCGGGCTGGGACGCACACCTAGGCTCCCTGGTGAGAAAGCGCTGTCAAAGGTGTGTCATTGTCCCATCACAAAGATGAGGAAACAGAAGTTAGGTGACTTGCTCCAAATCACCCATTTCTTAAGGGAGAGATACTAACTCCGAATCTCTGTGCTCATTCCCACATGGTCACCCCCCAATCTGATCAGCAGCCGGGAATGAGGACTTGGTCAGTGTTTCTACTGAATGCTTCTATCTGCTAACCAGGAAGCTAGGTACTTTATGTGTTTATCATCAGTCTTCTCAAAACACAATCCCATACGTGCTCAAAAAGATGCACAAAAGACTGCTCACCAAAATGTCATGACACTTATCTCAGGGTCGTGACTCTGTCTTCCTCGTAATTTGACATTAGGTTTGACTTCTTAAAAACAAATAAAACAAAACAAAACAAAACAAAAAACCTTCAAAAAAGGGACAATGAACTAACACCCTCACATTACCTAGCTCAAATACATTTCCAATATGCTAAAAAAGAAACCAGAGTTCTCAAACACCTTTGAGAATGCTGAGGCCAGAGAGATACATTTCTGCATCACTGGCACACAGAAAGCTATGACTAGAAACCACAGAGTGAGTGTAGACAGGACAGGTCTGAAGACTCCCCTGAAGCACTCCAACACTAAAGGTAGAAGGATCCAGAAAAGACTGAGAAGAATCAGCCAGAAGAGGAAGTAATGAAAGTCAAAGAAAGTGTTTTAAAGAGAAGAACGTGATCAATTCCAGGAGAGAGTATCAAACGCAGCTTATAGGTCACTGGGTTTGGAAGCAAGGTCACCGATGAGCTGATGAGAGCGATTTTGGTGGAATGGTGGGGAAAAGCCTGATGGAGATGGGTGCAGACAGAACGGGGAAGGGAATCAGAGGGCGGGGAGCTGACTGGAGACAGATGAGGATGAGACAGGGAGACAGCACAGCCTGTCTGCGTGCTGATGGGATGAGCCGACACGAAGGGAAATGACCGACGCAGGAGGAAACCTGCGAGAGGGGAGATGAGAAAACCTCACACACAAATCATGATCACTTGCGTCAGGAGCCCCAACACAGGACTATGAGGAAGGACAGAGTGTGTGTGGACAGATGCAGCTGAGTGACAGGTGCAATGGGAGCATCTGATCACTTTCTAGAGGACCCCATTTCCCAGTGAAGGAGGGAGCAAGGCCACCAGCTTGAAAGTGCTTGAGAAAAGGGGGTGTAAACAGTCACCCAGCAAAGGAAGGAATGAGGAATTAGAGTGAGATTCTGGACAGCACGAAGAGCCTACTTGAATTTCGAAAGTAGGCAGCATGTCTGTTTCTCTCCAGCCAAGCACAGCTACAAGCTTCATACATGGAGTGAGCTTGGATTTTCTGTATAAAACAGAAAGGCGACTGTTCCTGCTCTAAACTCCACAGGCCCACGCTCACACAGCACTGAAGAGACATCGGGAGGGAACTGTATTTGAGGCCTGAAGAAACTAATAACTAACCATGAAGAGTATTAAGAACTAACTCAAAGGGAAGAAAACACTGTTGGATAAAGCTCCAGAAAGCTCATTCCACAAACCTGTTCAAACCTTAATGGAGTTGGCTGCTGCGGAAAGGACAGCGATGTTGTCTGAGCTGAAGGACACAGTCCGCACGTCGCTGCGATGACCCCCGAGGGCGATCCTGCTTGTCCTCACAGGCTGAGGGGCAGGTGCTGATGGACTCAGGGAATATAATTCCACCAGGTTGTTCTGCAGCAGGAAGACTGCCTTTAACTCCCCTTGAGGTGAATGAATCAGGTAGAAGGATCTGCATGAGAAAATATTCATAAATGTCGTGGCTACCAGCTTCGCTCACGAGGTTAACCTTTTCTAGGAGAAAGGCTCAATCTATATGAAGTGTGAACAAGTGTAAAGACTTTTACATATGAGTGCTCTGAGTACTGGATAGTAGTTGAGTATAGGCTTTTAAGAAATCTGGGCTGAATAACCGGATCTGACATTTACCTTGTATTTGTGTATCTTTTATAAGTGACCTTTAATCCTTTCAGGATATGAGGTATATATTTTTCTTTTTAATTGGCAGCAGGACAGAGTAGTAAAACAGATAAACGGTTATCAAAACAAGACAAATAGATGATGAGTAAGTGGGCTGGGGTGACACAGCCGTCCCGTGATCACAGTCTCCACATATATAATCCGTACAGACTGCTTACAAATAGCAAGACAAAGTCAACACAACTCTGTAGCTTACTATTTCTACAACCCTCCAGAAACTTCTCTGATACGTCACACACTACATTTCTACTCACTTGATTTTGGCACAAGTTTTGATATTAGTGACCCGTTGGATCTCATCTTGCAGAGTCATTTCGACACAGACTTCAAGGTCTTCCTCCTCCCCACTGCAAGAGTTTAATCTAGAGGAAAACAAGACTCTCATGCTATCACTTGTCTAGCAGCTTTGCGATTACTTGAGTCAAGTTCTGCCTCTAACAACCCGTGTGATCTTGGGAGTCACTTAGACACACAAGATTACCGTGAGGATTAAAAATGTAGTGAACATAGAAATGCTTGTGAACTACAGTGTCACAAATGTAAAGTATTACTCCATTTCAGGGGTACTCTCAAAAACTGGATTCTGAATGCACCAACCCATACAATTTCCTGGGACAAGACTTTGTGATTTCAACTATTCCACTGAAATGTTTCTGGTAAATTTTTCTAACTTCAGGACTTTTTAGAAAATCCACTGACCTGCACTCTACAATCCAGTCATGTCAAATAAACCAGAGATCTCAAATGAGTTACCTAGTCAGACAGTTTTTTATTTCTTTGAGAGTTGATAAGTTTCAACCATTGAGGAACCAATTTCTATGGTCATAACAACATATTTCAGGGTTATACAGCCTCCAAACTTCAACTGCATAACTGTCCAACCTGCCGTCCTTCTCAGTCCCAAAGGTGGGCACCGTGCACCCCGCTTCCTTCTGTACAGGCTGCTGTCACCGAGGACACTCAGCTGGCCTCAGAATTAATCACTTAGAAGTGATTTTAAAAATCTGCAAGGTCTTTCCAGTTCTGCGTGGCTCTGAGTTCAAGACTCGGGAATGCACTAGTTAGGAAGCTGTACTAAAGAGCAGACATTTAGAACTTGGACTACCAGCCCATAGCAAAATCTCCTGTAGCTTTTAACAGTAATAGAGTAAACATTTCCTTAAAGAACCTACAGTTTTTTGGTTTTTTTAATCCTCACCCAAGGGTATTTTTCCATTTATCTTCAGCTAGAGTGGGAGGGAGGGGGAAGGGTGAGAGAGAGAGAAACATCGATTGGCTGCCTCCCACATGACCCCAACCAGGGCTGGGGACCAATCCACAACCGAGGTACGTGCCATTGACCGGAATTGAACCCGAGACTCCTTGGTCCGCGGGCCGATGCTCCAACCACTGAGCCAAACCAGCCAGGGTGAACCCAGAGTTTTTTTATGGGTGCTATGTGGCCCTGCCCAGGTTACTATATTATCAGTAAATATTAAGGAAACACACTTGGCTTTCTTTCTAGCTTTCTTCACCTTCTTATCCATTTTCTTCTGAATCTCCTCTTTGAAAAGGATACAGAATCGGTTCCCTAGAACAGCAATTTTCAACCTTTTTCATCTTATGGCACACACAAACTAATTACTAAATTCTAAAATATAAAAAAGTATATATTTTTGCCAATCTGACAAAAGAATAGTTATAATTTTGATTCATTCACACCAGACAGAATTGTTGTATTGGCTGTTGTCATTTCTTTTTACTGATTTTTTAGAAAGAAAGGAAGGGAGAGGAAGAGAGAGAAACAATGACAAAACATCTACTGAAGAGACCTATGTCCAGGTAATTATTACAATGACTACAACTTGCTGTTTATGTGTCACTGGGCCAGGCACTGTACACACAGTATCATTAAAGTATCATAAAGGTGGACACTTAGTATTAAAAAATCATGAATCTCACCCTGGCTGGGCTGCTCAGTTGGTTGGAGCATCATCTTGTGCACCAAAGGGTCACAGGTTCGATTCCTGGTCAGGGCACATACCTAAGTTGTGGGTTCATTCCCCAGTCAGGGTGTATATGGGAGGCAACCAACAGATGTTTTTTGTTCTCTCTCCCTTCCTCTCTGAAAATCAATGAAACCACATCCTTGGGTAAGGATTAAAGGCCAGTGTCTGCTCTCGTGGCTGGCACTCCCCCACACCGACTTTCGTCTCTCAGGGCAGCAGGAGCCGATTCCTGCCAGCCGTGGGAGCACAGAAAGGACCAGAGGAGAAAACCAGGCTTTCCTGTTGCCTGGCCATTCTTTCCCTGGGCCCGTGAGCCTACATGTCCCTCAGTTCGGTGGCCAACCATTGTTTTGAAGCAGTGCTGGGTATCAAGGTCCCACCACTTCACCACGGTATCTTTCCCACTAAAAGAAGAAACGGGGAAATCTCATTAGGAAGAATCAGGAAACTAACAGGGAGATCAAAGTCCCATTTGTAGCCTTAAAAATATAACATATAGCAAGAATGTCTAATGTTGCTCTTCTATCTGACCTTTCTTTTAAAAAGTAAAGAATTTTGCCTGCCCAGTGTGGCTCAGTGGATTGAGCGTCGTCCCATGGACTGAGAGGTCCAGGTTTGATTCCCAGTCAGGGCACATGCCCAGGTTGCAGGCTCGATCCCCAGCAGGGAATATACAAGAGGTAGCCGATCCATGTTTCTCTCATATCAGTGGTTCTCTCTCCCTTCCCCTAAAAAAATCAATGAAAAACGAGTAAAGAATCTGAACTCTCTACGTGGCTATTTTTAGGTAGAAAATAAAAAGTTTCACCTGTAAGCCCATCATGCTCCTCGCACACTGTCGATAACACAGACCCTTCTTAGACCTCCCCGCTCCCTTGGCTCCCATGTCGTTGGTCTCTACGTCCTGAAAATGCCACCTCCGTGAAGGCTTCATTCCTTCCGATCCATTTCTGCACACAACCTGAATTTACGTTCTACTGCCTGAATTATTTTAATAGCTCCTTGTCCAGTCTCTTTGCCCGTCCCTGTTCCCTCGTCAGATAATCTCAATTTTCTAAGTTTACACTAGCTCAAGGTTCTCCAGACTCAAAATCAGGCTCTTCAGCACCATTCTCAGAATCTGGCTCTTAACTTCCCTGCCAATGGGCTCCACTCTTCCCTGCCCTCACCAATACAAAGCCAATAAAATCCTCCTTCATGACCAAAGTGGAGAAAAACAAAACAACAAAAATCTGATTCACAAGGTGTTTCCTACACATCCCACCTCCTCCACGCTCCCTGAACTATAGTGCACATTATCCAGTGGAACTGCAGCCATTCGTTCTCCCACAGCATCTGTCATCTGAGTGGGACACTCTGTCCCGCACCCTCCCACAGGAACCAGCCCTCACTGGCACAGCACTCTGCCCCTTCACAACTTCCTCCTAACCACTGCCTGGCAGACCTCAGGATCCCAAACTGTCCTGGGCGGCCATGCCTTCGGAATGAAAATTATGACATTAGGTTAACCCTATGAAATTGCTGATATCTGACCTATCATTTTTGACCTACACACACACACACACACACACACACACACACACACTTCAAATGGTTCAATCTAATAGATGACAGAAGGCCTAAATACAGACTATGTCTCTTCCCCAAAGACAGGCTGAACCAAATACCTGGTATTCACATCTGCCCACCACTTCACACTGTGCTTTCCTGACTGTCTAGGGACCAGAAAGTGGACAGCTCACTCTATAGAAGGCGTGTCAGAGGTTAAGGAACACGGAGAAGCTGGTATCAGAAAACAGAATTTAACAGTGCTATAAATAACTCTGGACAGCTCCTATGACACCATTTGGGAGGGGAGGGAAGGAGAGAGGAAGGCAGAGAGCAGAGGAAACTAGCACACGGGCTTGAGTGCAGCACGAAGAAATGAGTAAGGAATGAAGCAAATTCCCTCTTTGCAACCCTCCCTGGTGAATTCACCTAGAAAAGAACTGGAATCAAAACTATTATTTCTTTACCTGCTAACTGGCAGGTTCTTCTCTCGCAGAAACAATGCTTGTGTGATGTCATCCTTGTGCCCCTTTAGACGGTAGAGGCCACTTTCATTGATCACGTCCCACACAATAACATCTGTGTCCTAAAGGGATCAATAATACAGAAGAATTTTCTTTGTCATAAAAGGCCTAACAATGGGATGCAATACTTTTGTATCCTCACCCAAGGACATTTCTTTGCATTCATCTTCAGATGGAGCGGGAGGGAGAGAGAGAAACATCAATGTGAGAGACACATCGACTGGTTGCCACCAACACAACCCCAACTGGGGCTGGGGACAAACTGCAACCGAGGTACGTGCCCTTAGCGGGAACCAAACTCGGGTCTCTCTGGTCCGCGGGTCAACACTCTAGCCGCTGAGCCAAACCAGCCAGGGCGGGATGCAATACTTTTATTACAAATTTTTATTACATAGTCCTTGTAGAAAATTTGGAAAGCATACAGAAAAGTACAGAGGGAAAAGTACCAGTGAATTCTGCCATCCAGACACAATCACCACAGGTATTTTGTTTCATATTGTTCCAGTCTTCATGTACATATCCAGGTTGATATTTTCCTACCAGAAAACTGACACCATGCTACTCATATCATTTTAAAACCCATCCCCCCCCTTTTTTTCATTTAATGTATTTCCATTTTTCCATGTCCTGCCAGGCTGCACTCATTTTTTAATGGTTGCATAATAACCCTAAGTATATCATAATTTATTTAAATTTTTTCTATTTTAGTCTTTTAGGTAGTTTCAAATATTCTATTATAAATATGTGGAAATGAACTTTCTTGTACATAAATCTTTGTATTTATCTCTGATCAGAATAAATACTATGAAGAGAAATTCTTGGGTTAAAAGGTATTTCTATTTCTCAGGTTTGCAATTCACACCCTTTAGGTACTCTCCAGAAAGGTTGCACCAATCTGTAAGTCCACCAGGGGTATGTACAACAGGCCTATTTTCCCATTCGCTCAGCTCTGGGTATTAACAGCTTCTCAGAAACCACTGCCAATTTCACAAGCTAAAAATGCTGTCTCAATATTTGACTTGCATTTCAGAATACCAATGAGAAATTCTGTACATGGTCTATGGTGTACTGGCCATCTGCACCTCTCTTGAACTGCCAAGTCATGTCTTCTGTCTACCTTTGGGTCTTATTTTTAACTTGATTGTAAGTTATTAAGAAACAATATTAATCTTTCCTTTTGATAGTGAAATTATTACACACTTTCCCTCTTCATTGTCCTTTAACTCCCCTCCTCCCATTTTATTGAGAACAAACTGACATACATCACTATATAGCTTTCAGGTGTACTGTATTATCGTTTGAAGTACACACACTGTGAAATGATTACAACAGGTTGAACTAACATCCATTTTCTCATATAGACACAGAAAAAGGAAAAATATTTTCTCCCTGTGGTAAGAACTCTTAGGCTTTACTCTTGACAACTTTCCTATGTATTTTTAAATGTACAGATGTTTTAAATTTAAGTATTCAAATCTGTTGATCTTATTTCCTTTATAGTTTCTTCTTTGCTGATATGCTTGAAATCCTTTTCCACCTTGGTATCAGGTACATATTTACTTACATATCATTCTAGTTTACTTACAATATCTATCACTCTTCAATATTTGTCTTTAATCTGTGGCTCATTTTAGTACCTGGTATGAGGTAAAGCTTTACCTTAATTTAACCTTCCCCCCACACAGTTAGCCAATTGTCTAAGTGCCATTTTATAAGTCATCCATCATCTTTCTACTCATCAGAAATATCTTTAAAATGTACTAATTAGGAATAAGAAAGTGGATTTGTTTCTGGGACTCTAATTAGGTTGAAATAAATCTATTTTGTATTGAAACCATAATGTATTTTAATATATGAAACCTCCTAAAAAAATTCTAACCCTGAAAAAAAAACTGAAACCTTCTTTTATTAGTCTTCATTATCAAAATTCTGGTGTTTTCCATACATGAATTTAAATTATTTGATCATGTTCTAAAAACAACGACTACAACAACAACAAAACCCCATTGGGATATTTATTTAAACTGCTTTTACTATATTAATTAAATAGAAAACACTAGCATCTTTTGAATATTTTGTCTTCATATTCAAGTGCATGGTTTGTTTCTCTATTCAAGTCTTCTTCAGTAAAGTTTCATGGTATTTTTCTGTTATTTAACATACTATTGTAAGTGGAATCTTTTATATTATATTTTCTAACTTTGAGATATAAGAAAGCTACCAATTTTACCAAATTTAATGGAAAAGTATTATCATTTTGTCTTTCCTTTCCCAACCTACTTTTCCCCCACCATGTGTACTGTTTTGGGTAGTACTCCCACAAGATGCCCACTAGCAGTTACCATGGGCATCCTCATCTTGTTTCTATAGTTAATAGGATCCAATCAGAGAATATGACAGGAAATAAAATGAACCTTCCAATTCAGACCCATCCTTTTCACTCTGTTTCTACCATCCTTACTGTTTTGTACACGACCTGCTCATTGTTTCACCCAACAATTTTTGTGGACATCCCGCTTAAGCATAGGCATTACACTCCTTTACTAGATCAAAGTCTGGCAACCTGGTTCAAAGTCTCACCTTGGACCCAGATGCCAGCCTGCCTCCTAGCTGATCATACTTCAAGGACGTGATGGCTGCTTTGTGTCCAATGAAGGTCACATTTCCTTCCCCACTCAGGAGACTGAAGAGTCGAACAGACCCATCCTCATAACCACCAGCTAAGTGCAGCCCATCTGGGGAGGGGCACAAGCAAGTGACTTCTTGTTTAAGCCCCTGAAGGATGAAGATCTAAAATCACAAGAATAATAACAAAATAAAAGTAGAGGAGTTAAGCTTGTCATCAAGGGAAAAGTGTGGGGATAATCAAGCACTGTAAAATGAAGAGCACAATCACTCCAAATCAGTCTTATAAATAATGAAACTCTGCAATCCATTGCAAGTTCTTTAATATAGGAATTATTATTTGTATTGGGCAATGAAACATTCAAGAAATGGTAAAATTATTTTCTCCAAAGTTCTATATTAGCATAATACATGTAAAAGTTCCCCAGGCGATGGAATAAATTACTGTCATTATCCCATGTGAACATGAAGTGATTTTCCATAAAGGGTTATAAACACATCTTTTTGTTAACATAGCCCTGGCTTATAAGAAACCAACCTACCCGGCACCAGAGTGCTATGGTGGTTTATCCGGAAGGAACCTTTTGCAGCAACAAGTATCAAAGTATTAACCTCTTGGGAGTCACTCAGTGATTGGACAAGATCAAAATGCCTGTATGTGGTTTGGCAGAAGTGGTAGGCTTATGGGATTTAGAGTTACACAAAGTATCAAAGCCTAGTTTAATAACCTGGGCCTCACCTGTATGAGTAAGACAAAGATTCAGTCAACACAGCAAAGAACTATTCCTTTTAAATGCCTAAATTGTACAACTGGCTGTGAGGTCAAGTAGAAGAACCTGAAAAATAGAGAAGTGATAAAATAGAGGAAAACATAAAACAGGTAGGGAAAATGATTACAAATAATTACCTGCAAATACCACTACAAACAGATTCCTAAGAGGTAAGCTCCTCTTTGGTTGTGGTTTTTAGAATTTAGTGTAAAAGAACACAATAGAACCTGGCTATCTAGTCCCAAAGAAAAAAGATTTCCCCTCTAGGGGCACACACATAAAAATATCTGTGCGTGGTAAATCAGAGCTCTCCCTCTTCCGCCTCTCCAGCCTCAAAAACCCATAATCAACATCGACCCCGGTGATCTCTGGCTTACCTTCTCTCCTTTTCTTAAGTCCCAGATGAAAACATGTTCACAGGCTGGTACTGCCACATAGCGTCCTTTTTCACCACGAAGTGTCACAAAGACAATATTGCCTTTTTGGTGCCAATAAGGCCAAAGACTGCACTGGCAACATAGCGTAGGTACTGCTTGGTGAGCCCCATGTTAGAAGGTCTGAAACCATGGGTGAGGCAGCTGTGCAGGAAACAGAGAAAACTCAGTTCTTTGTATACGTTGGTTCTATTAAGCTAGCAAACACCAACTGTTTATCATGTGGTCAACCTAGATAATAAATCATGACATAAAATACCGGGACATCTTAATTTTTTATTCATCAATGATTCAACATGTACTCCCTCATTATCAAGTCACATTGTCATGCCCCTCTCACAAATATCTGACATATGGCCTCAATGTCACTAAACAATTAGCTTCTGTCCATTCAATCACCATCTAAGTTTTTACTCTGAGATTGAAAGCCCAAGACTGAAAATATTTATCAATGAACATTTACTGTAAGCTTACTAGTTAGACAGGCACTGTTGTAGATTCTAGAGACATAGGACAAAATCCCTGACCTCATGGAACTTACCTTCTAGCACAGTGCCCCTCAAACCCTAGGGGCTTATGGAAACAGATTGCAGGGATCCACCGCCACCTCCCCTCCCCAGTGTCTATTTCTGATTCAGTAGGTCTGGGATGGAGCCCCAGTTTTTTCATTTCTAACAAGTTCCCAAGTGCTGCTGCTGCTACTGTGGCTCCTCACTTTGAGATCTACTGTTCTAGTACAGTCCTGTATTTCCAAGTCAGAGTAGCCACCTCCCCTTGGTACAGAAAATATACAGCAACTTGGCACACTGTTTTTGAAAGATGCCACAGTTCCCACACTAAGTCAAGTTCACTGAAAACACTGATTATGGATAAAAGAGACAACATGTGAAGGAGATAACAAGCAAAGCCCATGTGCTCTTGACATGGAAAAGTGAAAAGTATGCCCCAAAACACCCATGCAACTTAAAAAAAAAAACACAATAATCACTTACTGGCTTCATTTTTCTTATCACAGGAACCAACATAAAGCCAGCCGGTGTGGTTCAGTGGATTGAGTGTCGTCCCATGCATCAAGAGGTCACCAGTTCAATTCCTGGTCAGGGCACATGCCTGGGTTGCAGGCTCAATCCCCAGTAGGGGGACCTGCAGGAGGCAGCCGACTGATGTTTCTCTCTCTCTCTCTCCCTCTCCCTTCTCTCTCTAAAATCAATAAAACATATTTTGTTAAAAAGTCAAGGAAAGATAACATTAATGTGGTGGTAATGCTCTTAGCCTACGGCATTTTATCAATATTTTCCCAACTCATCTTATTCCTTAACTGTAGTTGTTCCTCATGGTAGTCCTTGCCCATTTACCAACTCTCTCCACAATATTTCCCTTGGAGACATCACAGAGAGTGCCTCAGCCCAGGGGCTGCCACATTTCTATTTCCAGTCCTGTCCACGTCCATGAATAGTAATAAACATCCCCATTCAAATACCTTGCAACATCATGTTTAATACATCTAAACCAAACCTACCTTGCTTCCTGAACCCTTCTTATTTTTTTCTGACTCTAAGACACACAAACCTCTAGCCATTCAGACTCAAAACCTTGTAGTAACCTTTGGTTTATTAATAAAGAATATCAGTATAGGCCCTGGCCAGTTTGGCTCAGTGGTAAGAGCGTCGGTCCTCAGACCAGAGAGTCCCGGGTTCGGTTCCCACTAGGGGCATGTACCTCGGTTGCAGTTTGTCCCCAGCCCCGGCTGGGGTCGTGTGGGTGGCAACCACTCGATGTGTCTCTCCTGCATCAATGTTTCTCTCTCTCTCTAACCCCCTCTCTCCCTCCCGCTCTATCTGAAGATGAATGCAAAGGTGTCCTCGGGTGAGGATAGAAAAAAAAAAAAGAAAGAAATTTAAAATATATATATATCAGTATAGCAGCCAAGACTTAAAGACTGCTTACCACAGATGCTTCATGACTTACAATGGGGGGACGTCCTAATAAATCCATCGTAAGTTGAAAATATTGTACATGGAAAATGCACTTAATACACCCAACTTATGGAACATCACAGGTTAGCCTAGCTCCCTTAAATTGCACAGGTTAGCCTAGCTCCCTTAAATTAGTTGGGCAAAATCACCTAACATGATCAATCCACTGCGGAGGATAGGTAATTTACTCTCCTGGTCACATGGTTGACAGAGCTTAGGCTCACTGCCACTGCCCAGCTCACGAAAGTATCATACAACATATAGTTAGCCCGGAAAAAGAGTAAAACTCAAAATTCAAAGTACAGTTTCTACTGAATGTGTATCATTTTTTCACCATAGTAAATTAGAAAAATCCTAAATCAGGACTGTCTGCATAGGATAATTGAAATATTAAATGTATATAACTAGGTAAGCATACACAGTTGTTTAGTTTCATATAGCAATTGAGTTAAATATACATAAAACACTTAGAAAAGCAGCTAATGTAAATATAAAAAAATTCTTCACCATAACCTTACAAGGTAGGTACTGTTCTTATCCCCATTTTACAGACCAGGAAGCTATGCAGAGATGTGAATCAGCTAGCCCAAAGACCGTGAGTTTTAAGTGCCAAAGCCAGATTCCAATCCAGTCTAACTCCAAAATTTCTCCTTTTAACCACTAAGCTAAACTGCTTTTCTTTGCCTCTGTCCCCTTTTGTCAAAAACTTCCACCTAGCTGATTGTTTCTCTGAAGTAGGATCCTTTTCTCTCTTTCTACTACTTTCTGTTCCAGCTCTTTCATCACTGAGTTCCTGCTAGTTTTCCATCTAGCACCTGCGCCTGAATTTTTTATTCATTTAAAAGTCGTAATACTACCACCCTAATCTTTTCACATGCACTGTCCCCACCCCCAAAGTCCCTGAAAAGGCTAAATGGCAGTTTCCAAAAACTCATCCTATCTATCCCTCTTTATTTCTCGCATAACCTCTCTCTTGTCGGGCTAGTTGGTTTCCTTCCTTGACCTGCCATCTCACCTTCATTGTTCCTGTCACCTAGAACAAGAAGCATTCTCCCGTCTACCTATTCAATCAGCGTTCTCCTCCGAGGCCCACTTCCTTCGGGGCTGGTCCAATTCTTGTGCCTTTCCCATTGCCTCGATAGTTAAACTGTCCTCCATACAACGTGTCACCGATCACTTGTCTCAGGGCGCAGATCTCAAGGCCTCTGGAGAGAGCTCACGACCTAACCTTCCTCGGCGCCCCTACCACCCTAACCCACAGCCCCCCAAACACGTTGCTTCTAAGCTGCACTGACGGGCTGGGACGTGAAAGCAGACCTGTCGGCCGTCCCGAAACCGAGTCTTCAGTCTGGAGGGTGAGAGGGACAGCGCTCACCGGCCAGGCCGCCGGGGCATCCTCAGGCGAGCTCGTGCACGCGCCAGCCCCGGGTCCGCGGGCGGCCTCCCGCACGGCGGCGGGGCGCTCCACCGCCCAGGTTTCCCTCCACCCCGGCGGCCGACCCCCACTCGCCCTCGCCTCGTCTGCTGCCGGCAACCACGAGTCCCTCAGCCAGGCGCCAACCCCGAGGAGCGGAGAAAAGCGTCGGGCCACCGAGCACCTCCAGCCGTACTCACCTCCGCCTCCTCGAGGATCCGGGACGCTGGGCCCCGCCCATGGGCCCCGCCCCTTCGGGCCTGAGCCTGGACCGTTCTCTGCGGGACGTTCCCAAAGCCTCTCGGCGGAAATGACGTAAGCCTGGCTCTGATTGGTGGGGCCGGGAGCGGAAGTCGGTGATTCGCAGTCCCGAGCTCTCGCCGCTGGTCGCTCGGCTTTTCTGGGACTTGGACTCCCTTCACCCTGAGCTCCTGGGGGAGTCGTCCGGGGATGTCGCTCGGCCGCTTTCTACGAGAAGCTTAACCCGCCCCTCCTGCCGCCCGGATGGGACCGCGGGAGCGCTGTGAGAGGCGGGCAGACGCCGGGAGGGCGGGCGGAGCGGGCCGGGGTCGGCGGGAGGGGCACGGGACTCGGTCCGGGCGCGGTGCGGGCGGAGGGTCAGCCTGTCGGCCCCGGAAGGACGAGCCTGCCGCGGCTCCCCCAGCCGCTGCGCTCCTGTCTCCCGAGGCGCTGTCGGGGTATCTGCAGCTAGCCTAGAAATTAGGCTTTACCTTCATTGTCTGATTGTCTTCAGACATTTCTTGAGTTCTTAAGGCATGTCAGCTAGTCTTCCTTAGTAAAGAAAATTGCAACAGAAGAGAATGGATATGATGAGACTAGATAGATGTAGCAGTGTAGATGTTTTGAAACAAGATTGCTGTGGGTTGGATGAATGTGAAAGGAGGAAATTGTGGCAACAGACTATTTTTTCCCCAAAAAAGTTTGATAGGGAAAAAACAAAAATCAAAGTTTGGTGGGGAAGGGAACATTTAGGTGTGTGTTGTTAATATCTCTTATAGGATCATGTGCGTTATATTATTACAGAGAAAAATGTCTGCTTCAGTAGACAACTTAATAGTCCACATACTATCTAGATCACAACCCTTGGGTAAATCTGATTCTAAGAAAGCTGTTTACAACTGTGTAAACTGTACATAACTAATTTCAATACTAAGTAATTTTTGTCTAGACATACACATTCTGCCCTCTTAGAAGCTCAGTGGGATTTTACTACCTGTGCATTCGTTTCGATATTCCTGATCTATGAATGTACCCAGTTTTGGAATTCCCTCTATCTCCCATCTGCCTGGTTCTCTTGTGAGTTAACTAAAATCTTGAACACATATTCGTTTTTATATTTGAATGAGTCCTGAGTTGACCTTTTTAAAAACTCTTAACATATTAAATACTATAGGAAAAGAAAACCACAAATGGAAAACGTATTTTGATAAATGTTGGTGTAAGAGCAACGGTGATCAAGTGCTAAGATTATGTATCTTAAAAAATTCCCAATACATACACGATACAAGAGTATCACCCTGATTTCTTAGTTAAGTTTCAAATTGATCAATGTATTAATACTTATACTTGAAAATAGTAAAGTTCTTTTAATATGAATGTGGTACCACTAACTCACCATTACAGGATATGCTTTGGATGCTTTTGAATGCTAGCCATTGACACAGCTTAGAAATATTTTTGTTATACTGTATTTATCGTTGACATGTTTGACCACTTGTTTTTTTTCCCATCTAAATAACTTTTTTTTAAGTCATTCTTTTCATTTGCACAAGTAGCTAAAAGTACCCTGAAGTTTTTTTTTTAATAAATTTTTTTTCTTTATTGATTTTAGAGAGGAAAGGAGAGGGAGAGAGAGATAGAAACATCGATGAGAGAGAACATCGATAGGCTGCCTCCTGCATGCCCCCCACTGGGGATTGGGCCCACAACCTGGGCATGTGCCCTGACCAGGAATCAAACCTGCAATCTCTTGGTGCATGGGTCGATGCTCAACCACTGAGGCACACCAACTGGACTACCTTGAAGTTTTAAATATTGAAATACAAACACCTAATTGAATGGTAAACCTGTAAAAACAGTGACATTGAGCTGGTCAGAAAGAGAGGTCAGAAGCAAAGACAGCTCTCCTTATAGCTCTATCCAGGTCTGTCTAATCAGTGTAAGCATTTTGAAGAACAAGTAAACAGATTTAAAGTTCTTGTTTTCCAGTGTATTTTTCATTTCAGTATTCTTTGTTACTGATTCGTTCTTTTTTCTGGTTTCTATGTCCTTTTTTATGCTGTTGAAGTTCTCACCAAGTTCCTTGAGCATTTTTGTAAACAGTGTTTTGAACTCTGTATCTGGTAGATTGCTTACCTCCATTTCACTGAGGTTTTTTTCTGGAGAGTTCTTCCATTTTTTTCATCTGGGACATGTTTCTTTGTCTCTCCATTTTTGCTGCCTCTCTGTGTTTGTTTCTGTGTGTTATGTAGATCTGCTAAGTTCTCAGTCTTGGTAGGTGGCCTTATGTAGTAGGTGTCCTGTGGGGCCCAATGGTGCGGTCTCCCTGATCACCTGAGCTGGGTGCTTCAGGAGTGGGTCATATGTGACTTTCTGTTGTAGCTGAGCCTTGATTGCTGTTGGCACATCCATGGGTAGGATTGACTCTCAGGCTGGCTGGCTGTGAGGATTGGCCATGACCACAGTGTACGAGCTGCTGTGCAGGGGCTGCCCCATGAAGCAGAATTTGCCCCAGCAGGGTCTGGTGCCTGCTGAGACCTCCCTTTGGGTGTGCCACTTGTGGAGCTAATCGGGTGGTGTTCTGTTGTGGTCAGAAGCCAGACCCTGGATATGTTGGTTCAGGGCCTCCTAGGAGGGACTCTGGTGCAGGTCAGTGTCAGACCCTGCCTGTGACAGAACCCTGAACTACAAAGGAGCTACGGAGCAATCCACAATTGGTAGCTGCTTCTGCTGGGCCTGAGTGTGCATTTGTAGGAGCCAAGCTGTGAACCAAGGCTGGCTACCACCAGCATTGGGCCTGAGACAGATCAACAAAAAGCCCAAGGCACCCCAAGACCTGCCTGCTGCACGTTAGGCTCAGCCACTAAAAGAGCTTCACGCGGTAGACAGATGTGTGAGGCAGGTTCTCAGGGAGTCACCAGTTAGGGCAGAGTGGTGTTCACCAGATCGGCACAGGTTCAAACTCGGCGCCAGTGCTGGGTCTGAGGCCACTCAGCAAAAGTCTCAGGGTACACCAAGGTCAGCCGCAGCCCACCTGCGGCCTGTGGACCTTGAGGTGGTTCTCAGGGAGTTGTCCAGGAGGAGCTAGTGGAGTTCACCAGGCTAAAGTACATTTCCATGAGTTATTATGGAAAGCTCCTAAAACAGTTCCCGGCACAGATACACACTTTATTATTTCTTCCTTCTGCTACCTTTAATTTAACACAAACTTTTTTAGTGTCTGTGTATATTTCCTTCAGGGCTTTTTGGTTTTATGCATTATGTTTTACAGAATTGTATCCAGATAATGTCTTTTAATCCATGACATATTTGTGCTTGAAATCCTAGACCTAGGGACCCTCCCAAGAATACAGGAAATCACTGTTTCGTGCCCCTTAAGAGGCTGCAAGGCTTGGTAAAGTGGTCCAGATTCAGGGCCAGTCTCAGGGGATGTGCATTCTGGGCCGGCCACATACCATTTCATCATGTCATCTAGTTACCCCTGTGCCTTGGAGCTCCTCTTTCTTTCTTCGGCTCTAAAATGGGGAGTAATCAAATGCCATGTAGTTGGGAGACTAAGGAATAAGATGGGGAAAGCCCAGCGCAGAGCCTGGTTTTGGGGTTACTTGTCCTCACGATGGACCCTGCCACATCCTTTGAAGGCTGTGAGCTCAGCAGCGTGTCCAGCTTTCCCTGAGGCAGGCGTGTCTGTTTCTCAGATGTGAAGCGGGGAAAGACATCATTGAATCTGTGCTGGAGGAGGGAGTGTGGTTTGAGTGGGAGAACCTGGAATTGAATCTGTGCTGGAGGAGGGAGTGTGTTTTGAGGTGGGGAACCTGGAATTGAATCTGTGCTGGGGGAGGGAGTGTGTTTTGAGGCGGGGAACCTGGAATTGAATCTGTGCTGGAGGAGGGAGTGTGTTTTGAGGCGGGGAACCTGGAATTGAATGTGTGCTGGAGGAGGGAGTGTGTTTTGAGGCGGGGAACCTGGAATTGAATCTGTGCTGGGGGAGGGAGTGTGGTTTAAGTAGGGGAACCTAGAGGAGAGGCCACTGCTAGCTAAGAAGCACAGTTAAGGGGGCTCTGTGAGGGGAGGCGGATGGGAAGGTGTAGGCATCTCTGGTAACTATGACCCAAGATGAACTCACCAGCCTTAGAATTTCCTGCACAAACTGAAAATGCCTCTTCCCTCCTGTAAATGAACACTGGGATGAAATGCATGTCTACTTCCTAAGCAATAGTCGTAGGTCCTTGATAGGAAGGTAACTAGCAAAGGACTTAATAAACAAGTGAATAGCAAAATTAAAAAACAAGAATAGTGACGACAACAACGAAAACCTTGCTTATCAATTGACAATGTTAAGAGAAAGAGACCCAAGTGGCTCACCATCTGTGGGAGTCCGCAATGGCTAAATGACTGTTTGGCCTGGCTAGCCTAAGTTAAATTCAGCACGACTCAGGCCTGTGGTAGTAGCAACTTGTATGGTTCTTTGGTGCTTCGCGTCGTGACTGTACCAAGCTGGGATGGTTGAGTCACATTCCTCCTCAGGTGGTTATGTGGCCAGTGCACTGAGCAGCTGCTCCCTCTGTCCCCACCCCATGGCAGCACACTCTGCTCCACATAGAGGGATGTTATTACCCTCTAAGGCAGTGGTTCTCAACCTGTGGGTCGCGACCCCTTTGGGGGTCAAATGACCCTTTCATAGGGGTAGCCTAAGACATAACAGTAGCAAAATTACAGTTATGAAGTAGCAACGAAAATAAATTTATGGTTGGGGGTCACCACAACATGAGGAACTATATTACAGAGTAGCGGCATTAGGAAGGTTGAGAGCCACTGGGTCTAAGGGGACTCCATATTGCTTGTCTGTGGCCAACCTTTAGGCCTCCCATCACACTGAGCTGGGACGCCATGGTGTGCAATCTTCTTAGTTTAATCTTCTGTCATCCCTATTCCCCCAGGGTACAGCATGGAGCTGCAGGAGGATAAAAAGAAGGAAGTCCTGCAGAACTCCCAGAATGAATGTCTTTTGACCCCATCAACTCACCAAGATGGGTCTGACTGCTACTGGCTGGACTGTGACAGCATTCACATTGGGTGAACAGGAAGTCAGCTCGGCTCTGGATGTAGCCTGAACATGCTCGCATTGTAAAGGGGATGGAACTCCAACTTGTCTCCCAGGTAACCTCCATGTTCTTTGTTCCCCACAACCTTTCTAGGCTGTGAGATGTACTCCACTTAAGCAAAACTTCTACTTACATAGTGGTTTGAGCTAGGCTCAGGGATTCAATTTAAAATAAAACATTCCATGAGTCAGTGTACATTGCTCCAATTCTCCGTTTAAGGCCACAGCTCCTTCATTTTTACCTCACTGGCTAATCCCTGGATCCTAGGGGGTCCTGCCAGACCTACCGACACTTCTATAGCTCAGGTCAGGCACCGGAGGTGACTTACGGACCTTCTAATTTGAATCTCTTATGTCACATGCAGTGCTATAGGTTTTATTCCTGTACTACATATCTTTAATTGACATGCCTTTCCAAGGCTGATGGCACCGTCCAGGGAGAAGTAAAAGTGCTGACTGTAACGACATCGTCATCTGCCAACTGCGAATCATCCTTTTTCTTAACGTTTTCTGTTCTCATTGTGGTGTTTGTATTGTTTTCCTTTTCTTATTGACTTCTCAAGCATAGTGACCCACAGTCAGTGACTCCGATAAACCACTAAGTCACGGAATGTTATTAGGTAGGCAGAAATGTCATTAGGTCATGCCACAATGTTGGGAGAAATAAGGCTTGATGGCGTGAGATTTCTGGGATACTGGAGTACCCCCAAAGCTGTGTGCACTTGGCCTCTCCATGTAAGAGTCAGTGCAGTTTAAATGAAAAGTTGAAAGCCAGTGCTCCGTGACTCCATAGGTTGTGAATGATGGCTGTACTGTACAGAGATAATTCTGTCTCCTTCCTCATCCGCTTCCTCCTTGGTCAGTGCACTGAGTTCCTACTGTCCTTCTAGCTCCTTCCCTAGCAACAAACACATTCTGTCCCCCACACACACCCAGAAAGAATGTATCTGTCTTTAATGGGTCAGCCTCTTTGCTGTTTTGACTGCTCCCTATGCCTTCCATTGAGACCAGATTGGACTTCATGATTTCTGATCCCTCTCGGGTTAATCTTCCATTTTTTCTACCCCACCACACTCAGCAGGGAGCTGCCACAGGTGGCCGAGGGTGACCTACTCTGGGACTCACTGAATGGAAACCAGTTGGCTTCTCCAGTTCTTCCAGACATGAGGGCTTCCTACTGGCCTCATAGGAGCTCTGCCATCTTCTCATTTGAGGACCTGGAAGTGTACTGTTCTGTGGAAGCAGCCAGTGAGCACTCTGTGGTCAGCGTGATCCAGCTCCAGCTGTATTCCCATAGCATTTGCTCACCACACTCTGTCTGTGCTGAGAAATGCCGCTCCTGTCTGCAGGCCCTGAGAGCGTTGATCTGAATCAGGATCTAGAATAGAGATTTAAGCAGAGATATGTGGTCGTTGGCAGAGGTGTGCTCCCTTCCTGCTATCAGGACATGCCCGAGTCAGTAGCCCAACTTTCAGGTTACTGACCCCAATGAGGCATGACCACTCAACTCACCTATGCACCATGAGCTTAGAAGTTACTTGTTGGCCCGGCCAGCATGGCTCAGTGGACTGTGTCGTCCCATGTACTGAGAGGTCCCAGTTCGATCCCTGGTCGGGGCACATGGCCAGGTTGAGGGCTCAATCCCCAGTAGGGGGCATGCAGGAGACAGCCGATTGATGTATCTCTTCCACATCGATGTTTTTCTCTCTCTCTCTCCTTTCCTCTCTAAAAAATCAATAAAAACATATTATACAAAAAAAAAAAAAAAAAGGTTACTTGTCAAAACCCCTAACATGGATGAAATGTCACATCTCACTTTCAGTGCTCTAAGTGTTGGGCCGGAACCAGAACCTGAGATCTGTGCCTGCTGGCGGCACTTGACATCCTTCTCTACAGACATCTCCATCGAGATTGTAACCACCTTACACTGTTCTTGGCCCATTCTCTCAGCCTGCATGTCGGCTTGTCTTCCCAGACCCGACCACAGACACCTTACCCATTGCCTTGCTTGCGTGTTTCTGCGAAGCAAAGCTGTGCCTTGCCTTTCCCACACCCCCTGGCTGGCCAGTGGTTTCAGTAGCACCAGAGATTTGTTTTCACTTGATCCTTTGTATCTGCGTTCCATTGTGCTGGCGTCAGTGTAACTTGTAAATTAGCATAAACCAGGGTACCTGATGAGATGAGTGGGGATGTTACAATAAGTTTTTCAGAGTGCAGGCCGGCGGTTACCCCGGAATCTAACAAAATGTGTGAGGGTTTGCAAAGTCTAAGGACAGGATAACACAATGATGGTGTCCTAGAGAAGATGTTTTTGCCAAATGGCTCAGGTAAGTCTTTTTGAGCAGTTTATCACAGTCTAGCATCTGAGGCTTCTTGAAATACTCCTCTCAGTAAACCCTTCCTCATGCAGAAGATAACTGTCCCTGGATTATTAATGTGTGAAAGGGATGTGCTCAGTGTCACCGGCTCTGTCTCAGTTTACTTGCAGAAATTCAAATACATGAGGTGGAGGTAGAAAACAGACTGGAGATGCCCCAGGCAACTCTGGAAAGCATGGATTGTTATTTCACGGGTGGCATGTGCAGACTGCACTTGAAGGGAAAACACAGATCACAAGGAATTAAACAGTAGCATCTGTCTTCACTGTGGTACTTGTTCCTTTTATATGGTCCCTCAGGTTTATTAACCTGCAGTCCATTGAACTAGGTCAACAAAGCAGTCACAAGGATTCCCTGCATTTCCCAGCTCTCTGCTCTTGTTAAAGCCGGAGCGAGCAGCATGCCTGCCTCTGCCTGCTCGGTGTCACTCGCTGTTGAGAAATTATAGCAAAAAAGGAACTAGAAAAATAGATTCCTATCATGTCACCATATCAAGAGAGAGAGGCCTTGAAGACACAGATCTTTAGGTGTCGATGGTGACTTCAAAGCCTGTGTTCCCTGGGTCACTGAATATATTATAATATCAACAGCATTTATACAAAAGTGTTGAAGTCACTTTTAGGGTTGTTCAGGTGTGCTGTGTCTTGACTTCCATGTACACATTTGCTCGTAATTAGTTATGTGGCCAAAGTGGACGCACAGCGAACTGAGCACCTTTGTTCTCTCTCTGCCTGCCTCTCTCTCTCTCTCCCTCTCTCTCTCTCTCTCTCTCTCTCTCTCTCTCTCTCTCTCTCTCTCTGTCTTGTCTTTTTTTTTTTCCTACTGAACTCACAGTAGCCAAAATCTGCCCCTGAAATAGGAGAATCGTCTTTCTCATTGATGGATCTGCCCCTCTGCTGTGACTACAGCTCTATGCCTCCCATCAGACCCAGCTGAGGGCGTCTGTCCTAGTTCCAGTCTTAAACTCCCTCTGCCTCCCCAGGCACACCAGGGAGCTTCGGGACCTAGAGGAGGAGGGGTCCCGAAGACCTCACAGGGTGGAAACCGCTTGCCCCTTCAGTTGTTCCCGACATGCCTGTGATGTCACCAGTTTCTGGGGGGGAAGGGGAGTGGAAGACAGGGGTCCCTAGGAGCTGTACCACAGGCTGTATGTAAGTGCAGGGAGGTTTCTCCTTGGATCTCACTGTCCCCTTCACTCAGCCTGTGGCTCTGCCCCTTCAGCTCCTCCTCTCAACAGGAGCTCAGCTGGCTGTGGGCCTCTGTTGACAGCCTCTCACCAGGGTGGGCTAGGGACTGGACCTGACAGAAACTCAAATTTGATTTTTTTTCTTTTTCTTTCTCTTGCAGATACCAAGTATTTTGGAACCAAGAAAAGATATTGCTGATTTTAAAGCAACCTGTTTCATAAAAAGTCTCTTTTTTGCTTAATAAAAATGAGCTATCGAGTAGTGTACTGGTTCTAAGACCTCAATAATTTTTGGCTGGGTTTTAGGAAATATTTTGATACAATTAATCTTTGCATTTTAATACTTCCAAAAGAATAAAATTGGATAAACTTAATGTTTATATATTTTGGTATTAAATTACAATTGTGAACAGAAATGTATGTTCTAGCAAATCTTATTTTATAATAAAAGTATGTTTTCTACTGTGCTCTTGAGAATGTGCTCATTTAATATCATGAAAATGAATGAAAACCATGTGTTGACAGTCCAGATTAGCTCCTTAACCTTGAGTCAGATCTGAGTTTTCTTTGTAACCTCGATTTTCAGTACATGTCTGGAAAACGTGGCAAGACTGAACAACAAATAGAACTGCTGCGGTACTGACAAATAAAACGAGGACTTACTTCTCATGCCAGACGATTAAATTCATTTTCAGAGAAAATAACACAATCTGAGTAAAACTAGACAGACTCTGAATGGGTGTGCCAAGTTTCTTTGGTCTAATTTAGATTTCTTAAGATGACACCTTTGTTTTGTCATTCATTCATTCATCAAGTAACGATGGGCTTCCGCTGCGTGCCAGGCCCTGTGTGGGTAGGCACACGCACGGACACAACAGACGAGGAACCCTGCTTTCATAAAGTTTACCTGCTAGTGGGGAAATGACCAAGAAAAGCAGCATTGTAATAACCAAGAAATTATTATATGGGATGGTGATAACTGATATGAAAAAATACGTAGCAAATCAGAAATAGTTACGACTGAGAGGCAACCCTTTTTAGGGACAGGAAAAATTATGCAGGGTGTTGGATAATTCCTAAAATAGCAACCAATATATGGTACTGTTTTTTCCCCATAGTCGAGATACAAGGATTCGGGAACCAAGGTTGGAAGTAGGAGTGTGATGCGTGTGAGGAAATGAAAGGAGACGAGTGACTGAGGTTTTATACGAGTGAAGAGCAGAGGATGGGTGGGCGCCAGGTTGTGTTGGCCATGCAGGGGCCGGGTTCTATTCTATGTAAAATCGAAAGCTGTAGGAAGACTGAGTAGGTAGGTGAAAGCGTAGTGTTTGAATATTAAGAAGGCCTTTTGAAGTGGCTGCTAGAGAATGAGCTAGCAGAGAGCCAGTGAGAGAATTAAGAGGCTGTTGCAGTAGTGAGGGAAATGGGGGTCAGTGTCCCAAGCTATGCTGTTGGAGGGGAAGTTGGAGGGGGGAGAAAAGAGAAAAAAATAACGATGGATAGAATGTGATGGAAGAGGTAAAGGGAGGTGGTGATAAAGCATAGCTCCAAGGTTTCTAGTTTGAGGAGCTGGACAGAATGTGGGGTAGTAGGTAGGGGTGAAGATACCGTGATTTGGTGTGGAAAACCAAGACTTAAGATATATTTCATTTTAGATGAATCTAGAACGAAAAGAAAACCAAAAATGAGGCTGAAAAATTCCTCCATCCTGAATTTCAGTAGAGGATTTGAGTCTACAAAATTGCCCAAAAAGCTTTATTGAGATGAAGCTGCAGACTAAGAGGAAAAGGGGAACAGGAGGAAGAAGAAGGAGGAGAAGAAATGTGAGATAATGTAACGGAAGTTAAGAGAAGAACAGTTCTGAAAAAGGAGTTAGTGGTCTTGTGGGTTTAATAATCTTGGGAGTTTCAGTAAAGATCAGTGGAAATCCACATAGAACATGGATGTTTCAATGACAGGTCACTGGTAACCTTAACAAAAGTATTTTCAGTGGACTAGTTTGGAGCCAGAGACAGACTGAGGTAGACTGAATTACAGATGCAAAGTGAAGTGGCATTACCTCTTTAGATACTTTCAGAAGCTTGATAGTGTATAACAAATGCAGTGGCAATTAGGGGATAATATGGGGCAAAGGAATGGTAACATTTGGGCTCTGCTACAATCCATTGCTACCTGAGAAATTGTATTCATAGTACGTTTCATAGAGAAGAATGCATAGTTGCTAAGTGTAAGGGTTTTGGAGTTAGACAGCTGAGCAAGAATTCAAATATTTCACTGGCTCTCTGGCTGGTGTAGCTCAGTGGTTAGAGCTTGACCTGCACACCAAAGGTGGTGGGTTCGATTTCCGGCCAAGGGCACCTAGATGGGTTACAGGTTTGATCCACGGCCTTGGCTGGGGTGTGTGCAGGAGGCAACCAATCGATGTGTGTCTCCCACATTCTCTCTCTCTCTCTCTCTCTCTCTCTCTCTCTCTCTCTCTCATTCCCTCCCCCTCTCCCTCCCTCCCTTCCACTCTCTAAAAATCAAGGAAAAAAATATCCTCAGGTGAGGATTAACAAATATATATATTTCACTGGCTAGCTGGTGATCTTGAACAAGGCACTTAACCACCCTAACACTCAGGAGGTTTTATCTATATATATGTGTGCACACACACACACACACACACACACACTCACACACCCCTCACACTTTCTTGTGAGGATTAAATGAAAGAATGCATGTGGAACATTTAACACAGTCCCTAATACACAGCAAGTCCTCAATAATGTTTGCTTCTTTTTTATCCCTTTTTACTCATTTATCCCTCCAATTTAACACAATTTAACACAGCAACCAGCTGGTCAAACCAAAATACAACCCAAGGTAAATTTCGAAACCAATTTGGGATAAGATTCACTTTTATGATATTTTCAGAGACCGTGAAATTATTTTCTCTGTAATTCTTTTGCCTACAGAATGTTTTTCATATTCTTAATCCTGAAATGCAGGGTTTGGTACAATTATAGTAATTCTACAGGTTACCACTAGAGGACAGAAGAGAGTCAGGCAACATCTGAGATGAACCAGTTGTCCTTGATTCTAGGATGGACTTTCCTACTGTGGGAAACTCAGACACCAGAGCCTGAGAATTGTTTTGATTTAGCTCATTATTATTATTATTATTATTATTTTAAATCCTCTCCTGGGTGGGGGGGGTGAGGGGGGAGGGAGAGAGAGGAACACAGATGTGAGAGAGAGATTTGTTGCCTCCCGCACGACCCTGACCAGGGCCCTGGACAAACCGAAACCAAGGTACGTGCCCTGGACCGAACGGAAACAGTGCGGCCAGGGCTATATTTACTTTTAAAATCTAATAGAATAAATGTGAAAACAGAAAACTTAACTTTGTATGCACTGACTATTAGACAAATTCAAAACATTAAAAACATAATAAATATTAAATGCTCAGCCAAATGCCAGAGATTTCATTCTCTTTGTTGGGCCCTAACTAAATAATTGATTATATTTATATTGTGACAGGTGAAAGATTCAAAACTTCTAAAGGAAGACCTTCTTTAAAATAAAGGTATTCCGACAAAACTAAATTTTCTAATCTTGGTGAAACTAAATAAAGTTCACATACTAGCTCCTTTGGTTTCTTGGTTTTCTTCTGGTAAAGCTGTCCTTGAATTCACTGAGTTAAGAAAACAAAATGCTTTAGTCCTGGCCCAGTGGCTCAGCTGGTTGGAGCATCATCCCACACACCAAAAGGTTGTGGGTTCAATGATCCCCAGTTGGGGTGCATGAGGGAGGCAACAATCTGTGTTTCTCCCTCACATCAATGTTTCTCTCTGTCTCTCTTTATCTGTGTGTGTGTGTGTGTGTGTGTGTGTGTGTGTGTGTGTCTCCTCCTTCCTCTGTCTAAAATCAGTAGAGAACAAAACTAAACTAAAAGCAACATATCCTCAGGTGAGGATAAAAAAGAAATTGCTTTAATAAGCTCTGGAGATGTGACCTGGCCACCACTTGCTTGTAGAAAAAGTGACTTTTCTTTCTTCTCTCTTTTAAATCCAAAATGATTGTCAGTGTTGATCTCAAATCATTACACTTATTTTCTCATGCAGACTGAAAAATGAGCTTTCTTTAGTTCCTCAATGAAATACTCCTAAGTGGCAAGAATGAAAATGTGTAATGATAGAACTATATATAAAGTTTTTAAAAACATATCATGCATGTATGTCATCATCTAATTTATAACAACGGATACAAATGATCTCAGGTAGGAAAAAAATCTGCTTCACATTATCATGCTCTATGAGTGATGATTTAAGTCCATCTTTTTTCTCCCAAAGTAAAAAAAGATATTATATGGAAAATGGCCAATACTACTGAGGCATGGATATTCAAGGGTACTTTGGCACAGATGTGTGCCATGTGCTAGAAATTTCACATTAAATGCGTGGATTAATATGACATTATATTTCTAGGCCTTACGGATCTCACCCCAATTGACATAACATGTGTGTCTAAACCAAATCTAGCAGTATAACCTGAACAAAATTACTTGAAATCACTTGACTTTTTAGTAGATTGTATTCAGAAATGAGAAATCTTTTGTCCTACACATGTGAATTAATTTTCAATGTCATTATCCTTTTATTCCCTTTGCTAATACAGTAAGAATGAATATCCCTTATGTAAGGCATCACAGTAACTTCACAGGAAAAAAAGATAAAAGCAAGGTGAACTTAGAACTTACTTTGCTCACGGGCTCCATCCCCGGTAGGGGGCGTGCAGGAGGCAGCCCACTGATGTTCCACTCACATACCTTTCTCTTTCTCTGTTCCTCTCCCTTCTTCTCTCTGTAAAGATCAATAAAAACATTCTTTAAAAGAATATCTAAGAAAAATCTGTGTGGCCATAATAAGTTGAGTAGTTTGAGAGTATATTGACAACTTGGAAGGAAATAATAGGTAACTATAAAAAATAATGTGAAAGTTTATGTTGACCATCAACACCTGTGAACTTAATCACCTTTCCTGACCTGTATAAAGTTTTATGTCCATAAAGAAACCACTAAGCAGTAGCTATCAAATTAGGATATGCATTGGAATTACCTGGGAAGCTTTAAAAGAACAAAAACAAACAAAACTATTGCTTGGGTACCATCACGAGAAATTTTAATTTTAGTTCATTTGGTGTCATTTTAACCCTTATCTGAGGATATTTTTCCGTTTATCTTCAGATAGAGTGTGGGGAGGGGGAGAAACATCGATGTGAGAGAGACACATCGATTGGTGGCCTCCTGCACATGCCCAGAGCCAAGCAGGGGATCAAACCTGTAACCCAGGTATGTGCCCTTGAGTGGGAATCGAACCCGAGACACTTCAATGTGCAGGCTGTCACTCTAACCGCTGAGTCACACCAGCCAGGACTCAATGATGATATTTTATACTGCTGTAATTTCATCTTATTAGTTTTCAAGAACAAATTTTCAATTTTACTTGCATTGATTTCTGTATTTTTCCTCACATGTCTTCAGAAGAGTCTTACCTAATTTTTGTGGCACAGTGTCCCATTGTGTCATAACATGTCTAAATATGTAACGTACCCAGATATATATTTTATAGTGTTTGGGTTTTTTTTATCCTCACCCAAGGACATTTTTGCATTTATCTTCAGACAGAGCAGGAGGGAGGGGAGAGGAGAGAGAGAGAGAGAAACATCGATGTGAGAGAGACACATCAACTGGTCACCACCCACACGACTCCAACCGGGTCCGGGGACAAACTGCAACTGAGGCACATGCCCTTAGCGGGAACTGAACCCGGGACTCTCTGGTCCGCAGGCTGACACTCTAACTGCTGAGCAAAACCGGCCAGGGCTATATTTTATAGTGGTTTTAATTAAATCATAGTTGGTAGAGTTTCGTTTCTAAATACAATGTTTTGTTAAAATTTCTAATTTTATTATGCAAAACTGATATCCTAAAGTATATATTTTATAGAAATATTTGATCTTTTCAATATTCAAAGTATCTACTTAGAAAAATGCCTCTCTATATATCAGTTCACAACTGTGATTTATATCTTCTCCAAGCTTTTTCAATATATTTTAAGGGGCTTTTGAATGTTTTTTCTTAAATGCATTAATATTTCAAATAAACATTTTATAACAATACATTATTTGCTGTTTTAGATTAATTTTACTCAATAAGAGAGGTGCACATTTGTTAAATTGATAAATGTTCACCTAATTTAGGTCTGGGTGACATGTAATCACATTACAAATGTGTCTAAATTTACACAGGTTGATTGCTATCTCCCAAGAATCATAAGGTATTGGACTTGTCAGCATAAGTGCCATTGGACAAAGTTTTACATAAATTAAATCAATGCTAGTATGTTTTTAATAATGTTAATGCACAACATTAAATATTATTACTACCAACAGTATTGAAAGAGTGTAGGCTTTTAAGCTTTTTACTGTTGCGAATTTCATTTCTATTGACTTCTTCTAGTGCATCAGAAGCAGTCTTCTTTACCAAAATAGCTCTGGTTGATAACAGAGTTTCCGTCCTGAGGCGAAATTTCTGCAAATAGTGCTGTTTTCCTCCTCGGTGCCGTCACACGTTTCCCATTGCCCAGAGAGGGCAGGTGATTGTCAGGACAGGACTTGGGACTTCCTGGGTCCCTTGACCACACAGCACCCATTAGACTCCGAAGCCACCACAGCCTCCCACACGTAGGTATAAAGGTGTCTCAGCAGTGGAGTGGGATTGGGGGGCAGGGGGATCCCCCTTTTTTCCAATACACTTCCGGGGTGTTGTTGCTGTTGTAGTACGTTTTTCTTACAACAAATGTACGTTTGTTTGATTTACAACACAATTTAATCAGCCATGTTTCACGTGTATATAAAACACTCACCTGCAGTGACTGAAAATCAACCTCCTAACAGGGAGGTCACAGGGCAGGGCGCTGACACGTTCACCATCACAGACTGTTTTCTGAGCTTGGTCAAGTCAATTCCATTCCAGGTTCTCAATATATCGTAACCTGGAAATTGCACGGTTTTAAAAAATGAACACTTAATAAGGTACTCAAGAGCACTCATTGCTGGGCCAGAGGGTATGTGTACCCAAGTTTTCTTATTGTATATATGATGCTTATATACACAAAATACTACCACACTAAATATTTACGTGTGTAATGGATATATATCCACATATCCCAAAATTATAACCTGCGTCTTTCATTGCCCCTTTACTTCTTTATTTTATCCCAGAGCCATTTCTTTCCTTACCCAATACACAGAACAGAAAAATAAGCATTGATAGAAAAAGGCTGCTGGTGGAAAAACAGAACGGCTCCCACTGTTGCTGGAAGAGGTATTATATTTTGTTCCTCGAGGCTGGATGAGGGTGAGTCAAGGAGGAAGGAGGCACAGAGGTCACTCGTGTTATGGAGAGGAAGTTTTTCTCTAAGTTTGAGGAGATGAAACTTCCTCCTGGAAAACCAAGAAGTTGAGCGCTAACAAACAACAGAAAGCTCTCCTCCAGGAGAACTTCAAGGTCAGTCAAGGTTTGTGACTTCCGGAACAGAAATGGACTCGGGCCGATTTAAGAAGAGAACTCTGTTGAAAGGATGTTGAGAGATCACAGGATGGCCAGGACACCTGGAGAACCGGCTCTGACAGGGTCGAGGAGAGAATCCAATGAGGTGAGAACTGCGATGTGTGGGGAGACTGTCCCTCCTTGAGCGGCCTGTTGGGTCTGGGAGCCCAAGGTGAGAGGTGGGGATGGGGGCTGGTGAACAGAACTACCCAGGAACTGTAACTCCTTCTGCACCTCTCCCCTCTCCCTCTTCCTCCCATTCGTTCAATGCCCCCCACCCCCCGTCTCACATCTCCTCTCCACCTTCCCCGTTCTCTTCCTCCTCATTCTCTTTCCCCAGCGGGACACTCCGCATCCTCCCCGTGCCCCTGATTCTTTCCTGTCTATGCTCGTCCGCCCTGTACGTGACGAATGCCACCAGGACGCCCTGATGGGTTCCCAGTATCAGAGAAAGGTGGGGAATATTTTTCATCGACGCAAGAAGCACGAATGTGTTTCTCTCGCGTCAGGCTCTTTGCGGGTCTTGGGGAGACTGAGAGAGGTGGCTCTAAGGTGGGGAAGCTGAGCGTCCACAGCCCGTTCCTCCAGGCCTGGGCCTCAGCATGACTAACTGTACGAAACCTGAGTTTCAGCATCAGTAACCTTTGACGGGCAAAGTTTGGGGGAATGTGATTTAGCTAAAATCCTTTCCTTGTATGTACCAGTGCAACCAAGGAAAAGGCGAGGGTTCTCGGGAAGGACCAGGTCGCCCCCTCGTGGCCACGTCGGGAACGGCGCACAGGGATCCTGCACTCTGAAAACAATTAAATAAAACGGAATTAAAGGAATTCTGTTTGAAGCTAGGACCCACAGGATCAGCTGTAGAAAGAGAGCGAGAAGCTTATTAGAATGGAGTTTTTGTCAGTTCTTAGCAAGAAATAAGAGAAGAGAAGCTGGGAAGAGAAGCTGCTAAGAGTCAGAGAAAAGAGCAACACTTGAAGTAATTTCATGGACCTGGAAGGAGGAGGAGGAGGAAGACTGGGGTGGGGGAAGGGAGGAAGAGGAGGGGGAGGAGAACAGGTGGAGCTGTCCAAGTACTCACACTAGAAAAGCAAAGACCCTGGAGTGGGTTGATAAGTGAGCTCAAAGCTTGGTACAGAATTTCCCCTTAAGACATTTACAGATTAAGTTATGAGTCTGTAAAAGGCAAAGAAGACAAGCAGAATGTGACTGGAAGAGGGTGGGATTTGCAGCAATGTCATGCTGCTGAGGAGATACAAGTGGAAGTGGACTGAGACTTCCCACGAGTGCAAGCCGGCTGCGAGTCAGCTTGTCAAGGATTGGATCTGGCTGACCTGCCCTCTGCTGCCCAGGAGGAGGGGCAAGTAATCTTCAGAGAATGCAGCTATCCTCCAAACTATCATTTTTCACACAACGGGATCATCATTCAACAATAATATTCTAAGACTATAAAGGAACAGAAGCAAGAGGGGAAAAAAGCAAAGCATAGAAATAGACTCACAGGTGATTGAGATAGTGAAGTTATTGGATAGGAACTTGAAATGATATGTTTTAGCTGTTTAGAAAGTAGATGACAGGCAAAATTTTTCACCAGAGAAAGAGAATCCTCTTTTAAAAAAATCAAATGGAGCCCCTGGGACGGTTTGGCTCAGTGGTTAGGGGGTTGGCCCATGGATCAAAGAGTCGTGGGTTCTTTTCCAGTCAAGGGCACGTACCTCTGTTGAGTTCCCGAGACCAGGGCCAGACCAGGGCTGGGCCAGGGCCGGAATCATGTGAGAGGCAGCCAATCAATGTGTCTCTCACACATCAATGTCTCTCTCTCTCTCCCTCTCTCTTTCTTCTCTCCCTCCCACTCCATCTGAAGATAAATGGAAAAATATCCTCAGGTGAGGATTTAAAGAAAAATCAAATGGAAATTATAGAAATAAAATATATAAAGGTTAGCATTTTAAAAAAAGTCATTAGAGCAGTTTAATAGCAATTTGGACCCACTTGAAAAGAGATTATTAACTTGAAATATATAAGTAGAAAGAAACTCTCCAGACTAAATACTAGATAGCTAAAATGAAGAAAAATTAAGAAAAGAATGTAAGAAAGATATGGGTCATGTCACAAAGGTCTAATTCAAGTCTCAGAGGTTGGAGGAGCCATAAAATGGGGCAGAAACAATATTGAAAGATTTATGGGCAATTAAGGTAAAAACAAGATGGTCTATCAAACCACATGTGCAAGGAGATCGATGAACTTCAAGCAAGTAAAGGACAAGAAAACCTCACCCAAAACTGCTGAACACCAAAGACAACTGAAAAGAATCACAGCACCCAGAGGGGGAAATTCCTATTACATTGTCCAAAGATTGGGAGCTGAATTCTCAGGGCAGAGAAAACCACAATGGAAAAGAAAACATTTGAGGGCCGGAAGAGATAAACCAAGGAACTTCTATGCATATATGCATAACCCATGGACACAGACAATACTGTGGGGAAGGCAGGAGGGAGATGGAGTGGGGAGGAGGGTGTCAATGGGGGGAAAACATGGGGACAGCTTTAAAACATTCAACAATAAAGATCAATTTAAAAAGAAAATAAAACAAAAACCATTTGAAATGGCTAAAGCAATGTAATTCCAACCCACTCTGCAGCTCCTGATCCCTGACTAAGCATCTTTCAAGAGAAATCGAAGGGAAGGTCCAAAGTGAAGGTTAAGCAGCAGAGCTTAACCAAAGGAAATGCAAAAGGTCACTTTTTAGGCAGAATTTAAACGATCCCAAGGGAAATGTGGAAAAGGAAGAAAGGAATGAAGAGCAATGAATAGGTTAAATATGTCTTTAAGCAAATAAATACAGTATCTGAACAATAAGAATAATGTCTATGTGGTTTAAAGTATATGTTGAGCCCTGGCCAGTTTGGCTCAGGGGTTGGAGCATCGGCCCGTGGACCAGGAAGGGCACGTACCTCGGTTGTAGTTTGTCCATGGGCCCGGGGGTTGTGTGGATGGTGACCAGTTGATGTGTCTCTCTCACATTGATGTTTCTCTCTCTCTCTTCCTTCCTCTCCCCCTCCTGCTCTATCTGAAGATGAATGCAAAAATGTCCTTGAGTGAGGATAAAAAAAAATTAAAGTATATGCTGAAATTAATGTCAATGACTGAAAAATCAGGAGCAGAGTCAGTCGAGTTAAGATATCCCAAAGTTCTAGCATTGTCTAAGAAATGTAGAGTGCTAATTTATTTCAGAGGCATTTGCACAGATTTTATAGAATACATAAAAGTAAACATATATATGTATATTTATATCAGAGTAAATCCAAAACCTAAAACAATTGCTTTTTGAGAATTCTCTAGTTTTAAAAATAATTAACTTTATTTTTGATGTCAAACATGTAAATATAAAAAGCATACAGTGAAACGTGATGCATGTATAAACCCTTGTGAGCATCAGCCAGACGAGTGTATAGAAGAACATTTCCATCAACCTAGGAAGAGTTTCATCAAAATATTTCAAAGAGGGAACCACTCTTCTGTTCTGATACTTCATGGAAATGGAATCACACAGACTCACAGATGGGTACATCAAAACACATATGTTTTAGATGTTCCAAAATATTTTTGATAGGCATCTTTGAATATACTGTTTGGGGGAATATCCTGATGGATTATTTGTAGCAAAACAGCATTCACCCTGAAAACAACTAAATAATGTCTGAGTTAAAGGAATTCTGTCTGAAGTCTTTGGACAGCTATCAATAAAGCTAGGACCTACAGAATGAGAGAGAGAGAGAGAGAGAGAGAGAGAGAGAGAGAGAGAGAGAGAGAGAGAGAGAGAAACTCATTGAAATAACATTGATTCTCTGCCTGTTCCCCTCAGGGCTTTTGCCAGTTCTTGGCAAGAAGCAAGAGACTGAGAAGCTAGGAAGAGGACAGCTACTAGGAGTCAGAGAAAACAGCAACACATTAAGAAATTTCATGGACTTGGACAGAAAAGAATAGAAAGAGGAAGGAGAAAACAGAGGAGGAGGAAGAGGAGGAGGAAGAGGAGGGGGAGTGGAGGAGGAGGGGAAGGAGAAAGACAGGTGGTTGTTTTTACTGGGGAGTAATAATCCATTATGTGAATATACAACAATTTGTTTATCACTTCTCTTGTTGATGGATATTTGGGTTTTATCCGTTTTTTTCCTAGTACAAATCACATTGCTATCTATGAACGTTTTTTTAGAACCATTTTTGGATGTATGCGTTCATTTTTCTTGGGAAGTAAATATAAGTAATATTACCAGGTAACAGGCCAGGCACATTTTTAACGTTATGGAAACTGTCAGATATTAGGAAAGTGGTTGTGATCAAGTACAGTCCAATCAATATCACACTGTAATCGCATACACACTCAGACCTTGGAGAGAGAGAGAGAGAATAACTTTAAAAATCTACTTTTTTCAGGGCTTTCATCTTCACCGTGTTCCAAATTCTTAATGGCATCTGTGAAGATGGCTGTGGTCACACCAAGTGTCACCTAGCCTATTCGGGTCTGACAGCAGAGCCAAAGAGATACAAAGGGCAACACACCCATGTCTCAGACTCACGAATGCCAGGTAGAAGCAGATGCCTCTCAAGTGAGGAGGATCAGGCGATCCCCTCTTCAGCCCTGTGCCATTTAAAATCGTTTCTTCACCCGAACCCTATATCATTTTATTAACCAAAGTCACCCCATAAATTCAATTAAAAAAAATTAAACGGTTTCTTGCACTTGCTTTCCATCCCTCCATTTTCTGGCCTGGATTGTACTGGATCTGTTACGGTCATGGTCACAGGCCTCTGCCAATAGCTTTAGAGCAGCCCAGGCAGGAACCAAAGGGGCCGCTTTGGCCCGGAGAATACCACAGAGACCCCTTTGGCGAAGGGGACACCGGAGAAGAGCTGAGACCAGAGGGCTTGCGCACAAAGAGCGCGCAGGTCGAGCGGGCAGGTCCGGCGCATCGGAGCAGAGGGGAGGCGGGGTGGGGAGAGTGGGTGCTTCGGTTTCTGGGTGCATTGGAGGCACCGGTGGTTAGGCGGGTCCACGGCGGCGTCCACACTGCTGGGCTCGGAGGCACCTAAGACGCTGGCTCCCGCAGCCGCCGGGAGCAGGGGCGTCCGCGGGGGCCACGCGTGCACCGACGCCGAACGCAGGAACTGGAAACCCGCGTTTGATGCAGGACCCCGGAGCCAAACTGTGGGGTCCCTAGGGCCCTTGCTGGCGGGGAGTCGCAGAAGGTAAGCCAGGGCCTCTGGAGGGAGGTATTTGGCCAGAGGGATGGCCCTGGGGCGTTTTTCAGTTCCAAAGTTGACGGCCACAATAAGCGTAGCAGTTCGTGAGGTTTTCATGTGTATATCGTTGGGTGCAGGAGTCGCCCTGTTTCTGTGGTGTAATGATTATCAATTTGCCTCACGCGTGAAAAGTCCCCAGTTTGAAACCTGGAGGAAGCAATCTGTTATTTTGGGGATGCCAACCTTTATTTTTTTCCCATTCCCCAAACCATGGGTGGAGTCAAAGTTCAATTACTACCTGGAGCCTACTCACCTCCTTTGCCGCCTCTGCATCACACTGCACACTTATCTTTAGATCCAGAATTCCCCTGACCTTCTCCTCTATTGTCCAAGTCCTCTCTACAGGCTGAAACCACACACAAAATCATACTCACTCCCACCAGCCAGACAGAACAACTCAGAATTCATGGGCCATTGGGAACCACACTTTGGAAGGTCTCAGTATCGGGAATAATCAGCCCTCGGCTGACCTACCTAAAAAAGTCATAAAAGCAAGCTCCAAAGGGATCAAAGTGTTGACAAGTAAGTCATTTAACCGGACCCCATGACAAAACTCAAGATTTGTAAAAATATCAAAATAGCCTGTACTAAAGAAGGTAAACTTTGAATGTCTGCCATCCAATCAAAGAATGCCAGCCATGCAAAGAGGCAGGAAAACAGCACCCGTCATGGGGAGAATAATCAATCAAAACTGAGCAGAACTGACACGATGTTAAAATTAGCAGAGAGGACTTTAAAGCAGTTAGTGTGACTGTGTTACATATGTCCAAAGAGTTAAGCAGAAACGTGGAATATATACCAAGGGCCAGAACTGAACTTTAGAGATGGAAATGATAATGTCTAAGATATATTCACCAGATGGAATTAACAGCAGATTAGAAATTGCAGGGGAGGGGTGGTGGTAATTAGAGAACATAAAGCCATGAACAACAGAAAAAAAAAATCAAAAAAGAAACTCAGTCTAAAAAATTAAAAAATATAAACATAGCATCAGTGAATGGTGAGACCTAATTAAAAGGCCTAAACACACGTAACTGGGGTCCCTGAAAAAGACTGGAGGAGAAGAGACAATTTTTGAAGGAACAATGACAGAAAACTTTCTGCTCATGATAAAAATGATTAACTCACCAATCCAAAAAGCCAAATAAATGCAATGAACAACCACATCTAGTCACATCATATTTAAATAGCTTAAAACCATTGGGGGAAAAAAAATCTCAAGAGTAGCCAAAAGGAAAGAGACATGGTACATACAGAAAATAAAAATAAAGATTATGTCAGATTTCTCATCAGAAACAGTGCAGGTGAGCAGCAGCTTTAAGAGACTGAGGGCTGGGAAGTCAAAGTGGAATTCTGTGCTTCCTCCCTCCCCCAGGCTTTCAAAAATGAAGGTGAGTGATAACATCTACAGACACACACATGCTGAAAGACTTCAGCACCAACAAACTCACACCACAAGCAATGTGAAAGGAGTCCTCCAGGAAGGACACTGATACCAGATGGAAATCTGGGTGTGCACTAGGGGATGAAAGACGACAGAAATGGTACCTGCATGGGAAAATGTATAAGATGTAAGATATCTTTCTTACATCTGGTACCGATGAAACAGTAATAAGGGTGGATTTGTGGGGTGTATGGTATATGTAAAGTGGTCAAGTGTAATGCGTGAGAACCACAGCATAAAGGCAGGCGGGGGGTGAGGGGGTGGGGGGGATGGGAAGAGGTGCGCTACCACTTGAAGGCAGACTGTGGTAAGTTCTAGATGTGTGCTATAGAGCCTAAAGCAGCCTCTGAAATAGCAAGAGTAATCGGTAATAAGTCAACGAAATGAAAGTAAATGGATTCCTATAGAAAAGCATGTAAATACTACAACTCTTTGGAGACTCTACACGACACAATTGCTTGAACAAGTAGCCAAAAGTTACGTGTACAAGAATAATGAGGATGGAAAGAGGGCCTCCTCTTAATGGCTGAGAGAGAATGTTCAGGAGAAAGAAACGGTTTTGCTTTGTGAAAGCGCAAGTGGACAGATTCGAACCACCAACCTCAGAGTTATAACCAGGCCCACGAACCAACTGCGCTACAGAGACGTGCGGGAGGGGAGGCTGTGAAGCTAGTAAAGAGCGAGAGCTCAGTCACCGCTAGGTGGAGCCACCCGCCCGTCGCCGGCCGGCCTCGCAGAGTCCCAAACCTCGGAAAACCGGAGTGATGGAATTGACGCTGCGCGTTGGTCGCGGTTGAAACCCGGGCATTGGGCGCTTCTGAAGGCAGTGGGGCAGCCGAACGGTCTCCCTGGCCTTGCTGAACTCCCACCTCAGATGCCAGCGCCCGGAGACGCCCGGGACCGCGACCCCCTGGACCTGAGCCGAGTGGGGCCCAAGGGAAGCTGAACGGCCCGTGAGCCCCAGGGATTGCTCTTCCCGTTTGCTCCGTCCGCACCGACGGTCTGCGCCGCTGGTGCTCCCCGGGCTCCACTCCGCAGCGATCGGTGCCACGGAACCGGAAAGAGGGGGTGGGGTGGGGGTAAAAAGGGGCAAATGCAAAGGGGCGGGAAAGTGCGGGGGAGACGTGGACCAGGACAAGGGTCCTTACCAGGAGGCCCGAGCCCGGGCCGGATGTGGGGAGTTGAGAAATGCTGGAGCTTTCTGTTTTGTTTTCACATGAGAATTGAGAAGAAGGGAAGGAAAAACGGAGAGCGAGCAGGAGCGAGAAGAGCACCTGCAGTTGTTCCAGAACAAAGCGCAGCAAGTGGAATGGTTTACGTCAAAGCTCACAGGGCGAGGAGCCCGACGGGCACTTGGGTGTTGGCGCGCCGTGATCGTATAGTGGTTAGTACTCTGCGTTGTGGCCGCAGCAACCTCGGTTCGAATCCGAGTCACGGCAAGATCCCTCGTGCAGAGCCTAACTTTTACAGTGTTCAAACCCGCGCAGGCCGCGGCCCTTTCTTATCTGGGGGCACAGACCAGAGCTTTCCTCTGCCGCCACCATTTCAGGGAAAGGGAAGGGAACCCTACACTCACTAACCCGACCGCCTTCTCTGCTCAGACTCGCAGCACAAGGAAACCCAAGGAAACGCGTTCTCTTCAGTGCAGCCCAAGTGCCCAGTGAGGTCGCCCATGTACTATCATTGCCTGAAAATGTTGCTTCTATCTTAAACTCTAAAGTATCTTAGAGACCAAATTAAAAATAAATAAATAAAGTTTGCATCAGATAAGTGACACCTCCTAGGTAAACCTGTTTAACTGCTTAAACCTTGGCTCCTGGGAAACTCTGCTCCTGGGACTTGGGCAGTCCTTGGCCATTGGTCTCCTTATAGTCACCGTATCCACCTCTCTAGTACACTCTCAAGGATTTTTAAATGCCTGTGAGCAGCCACTCACATGTCAAATGGTATCCGTCAGGATCAGACAACTGAAAGAATTCAACAGTAGACACTTAAATGATGATGACAGTGACCACAGGACCTTGTGTCCTGACGGCTCAACTAGTGGAAACAGCAAATATGTGATTCTTTGGCCCGACTACGTCAATGGTGGTAACGGAGAGTAAGGAGAGTAAGGCTATACTGGTTTGTGATGCTGCTGAGGGCATCACCAACAGGGGGAAATTGTTAAAATCACACACAAGTGGCTAGATGGGAGGGTATTGGGGGGGGGGGGAGCGGTGAAAGGTATTAAGAAGTACAAATTGCCAGTTACAAAAATAGTGATGGTGATGTAAAGTACAGCATAGGGAATACAGTCAATAACACTGCAATAACTATGTATGGTGTCAGATGGGTACTAGACTTACTGGGGTGATCACTTCATAAGTTATACAAATGTCTAAGCAGTATGTTGTACACCTGAAACTAATATAATATTGTGTCAACTGTAATTGAAAAATAAATTTAAAAAATAAAAAAAAATTTTTTTTAAATTTAAATCAAACACAAGTGGGGATCAGACTTGAAAATTCCCTGAACAGACAAAGCAGTTTACTCAGACAAGCAAAAGTTAATTTATTTTGCAAAACAAGTGAAACTTAAACTTGGGCCATTTCTGTTTAGTGCCTCCGAAAATCATAAACAAAACATGAACCACTTTTAAACAATTCCCTATAACTAGGAAAACTCTAATGTTATTATCCACTGATTTTCGACCTTTTTCATCTCATGGCACACATAAACTAATTATTAAAATTTGCTGCACACCAAAAAATATATTTTTTGCAGATCTGACAAAGAAAATTAGGTATAATTTTAACTCATTCACACCAGATGCCTATTGTTGTGTTGGCTGTTGTCATTTTCTTAATTTGACAATCTAAGAGCAAAGAGGTCAGTGCCCAACTAAATAGTGAGGTATTGCATGTTTTTGAAATTCTTGCAGCACACCAGTTGAAAATCATTGTTATAACCAATCACTGTGATGAATAAACGCCACTGCCCCCACCCCCACTACATTAGCTACTTTATAACAATTTACCTCTGAGCCTCATTCCGTATTCGGTTTGAGTGTTCCTGATTTCCCGAACTGTCTTTTGATGCACAATACACCCTTATTGATTACTCTTTCAGTGATCCAGTAGTTTTACTTCTGCTCTTTTGGAACTTTTGAAGGTGCCTCAACATGTACATCTGCTAGACTGGGCCAGCAGGAGAACTCCACTTCATACTTTGTTGTCATGTGTGCCTGGGCGTAGTGACTACTCCGTCAATAATGTAGACTCACCCAAATCATCATCATTGTCCTCTGCTTTGTTTGTTAGCAATCACTGTCCTGACTCCTTTCATTTTTGCCTTTTCCAGAAATTCATGCAATTGGAATCACAGTGCAAATACACTCTTCTGCACACTTCTCTCTCTGCATAACATCTCTGCTTTTATTCATTGTTGAGTAAAGTGGATGTCATTGCTCTTTCATTGCTGAGTAGTATTCCAAGGCAGGAATATAATTCAGTTTGTTCACCATTTATCCAATAATGAACATATGGGCTGTTTCCAGTTTGATCTATTGAACATTCTTCCTACAAGAGATTTTTTTTTTTGTGGACATATGCTTTTATTTCTCTTGGGGAAAACCTAGGTGGAGAATGGCTGGTACCCAAGAGTGTTATACACACAACTTCATAAAAACCGCTAAGCTTTTCCCAACACAGTTGTGCCATTTTATGTGCCCACCACCAATGTGTGAGAGTTGTGATTGTTCAACATCTTGCCAAGATTCGGGTGTTTCCTCTCCTTACAATTTTAGCTGTGCTACTGGGAGTAGTGGTATCTCCATGTGGTTTTAATATTCATTTCTCTGACAGCTAAAAATACTGAACATTTTATTATATGTTTTGTTGGCCATGTGTATAGTATCTTCATTTCTGAAGTATCTTTTCATCTCTTTTACCCATCTAAAAACCTTGGGTTGTTTAATATTTTTATTATCAGGTTAGAGGAGCTCATTATACATTATAATTACAGGGTCTTTGGTCAGATATATTTTGTGAATATTTTCTTTCTGTGTGTGGCTTGCCTTTTCACTTTTTTAGTGGCGTCTCTGGATGAAGTCCAATTTATCATGTCTTTTTTTTGTACATATTTTTCCTGGGCCCTGTTTAGAAAATCTTTGCCTAATAACAAGTCACAAAGCATCTTCAAAATGCTTTATACCTTTGACTTTTATGCTTTGGTCTATACTGCACCTCAAATGAACTTTTATGTGCAATATGAAGTAGAAATAAAGCTGTTCTATCTCCCTCTTCCCCACACCCCAATAGACCTATTTTATCTCCCCATTGAACTGCTTTATTGAAAACTAATTAACCAATTGAGCTTAGGTCAGTTTCAAGTCTTTCAACTCAGTCCATTTATCAATTTGTGTATCATGATGTCACGTGCACATTGCCTGGTCCGTAAGAGCTCATAGTACCTCTTAAAGTCAGGAAGTGCAAGTCCTCTGTTTCTGCTTTTGTTTTTTGTTTTTGTTTTTTTCACACAGCACAATACGTTTTGAAGCATATAATAGCTCATGTAACCATCATATAGCTCAAGATATGCCTGCTTTTCAACCCTCTCCTACATGTTTGCCCCCTTGTGGCCAAAGATCCTCCATTGTAGCCTCTGGGGAGAACCGATCTCCCGCTGTCTGCTGGACAGCTGAACATTCAAAATGATGCAAACACAGAGTCTGAATTTTCCAATGGGGCTGGTGGTGGGTAGAGTGAGCTCACTTTTCTGGTCTTTGAAAGTTTTCTTTAATTTTTTCTAACTGTGACATGTACAAAGCTTTGTTCTATTTACAATTTCCTCTCTTTCTAGGGAGATAGAGTCCCACGGAAGGCCCCCAGTTTGCTGAACTGATCAGAGTGCAATGTTGCAAATGGGAGGCTGAGAGAGAGCATGTTTTTCCTGCCTCTGAAAGATGAGGACGAGGGCAGACACGGAGAGGAGAAGAACAGGCTGGAACCAGAACACAGATTTCAGGGGTCTGGCATGGGATGTCAGCGACTGGAGAAAGAGGAGACAGTGATGAGCATTTCCAGGGAAGAGGAACTTCGGTAGAAACATGTTTATATAAAGTGACAGTCTCGACAATAGTTGCTTTAAAAAAAAAATGTAGGGGTTTAGTAAATGCTTCACACCAGATTGAGCCTTTCCTCCTATAAGAGCAGTTGGGAAAATAAAAAGTATTCGGTGGCATCCTTGGAATCCACGAGGATCTTGGCCAGGGAAGTTCAAGAACTATCCACCGGGAAGACTAGGGATCGCCTCTTCACCGGTAGCCGGGTCGTTTCCTGCTTTGTCTGTTTTGGCAAACGGGAGATCCGGACCCCACTCACCCTCACCAGCCGCCGGCGGATGCGGGTCCACAGGAGGTCGACTTCGTGGTCTTGAAACCTCACAGGATGTTCTCTTCTCTTCCGCCTACTTAATAAGAAGATTCAGCGCCTTTCTTTCCTCTCAGGACGCTTCGGGGTCCCTCGTAGACAGGACTGAAGTGGGCAGCTGGTTTCCTCTAGGGGTCACTGCCGGCCTGGGCGGCTCCAGAGCTCAAGCTGAGCCAGGACGTGACAATCCCGGCGGGTGGGACCCGGAGGGTGGGGCAGCCGGGAAGGCTGCGGGAGGGAGGGGGTGGAGGTCGGGTACCGGGGTTAGGGCATCACAATCAAACCCCATTCTCCCCGGGGCACCGCGCATCTGCTCCTCCGGGATGCCCGGGGAAGCCGAAGAAAGTGGCCCCTAAGTCTTCTCTGCAGGCTCGACGCAAACACGTGTGAAGTTCTGGAAGGAGCGAGAGGAATCTCAACAAAGGGACCCAGCCCTCTGCCGGCCGGCCCTCGTGGACAGGCTCAAAAGAGGCTGATCTGGAGATGAAAGTCTCAGATCCCACGCCCAATTGAGCCGGGTGCCGAGAGCTGAATCGTCCCCTGCGCCCTGATCAGGAAAGTCGTCTGCGCAAATTGCGAGACCAGAAACAGCAGGGACTGTGCACCCGGCTGGTTCTCAATCCGAGGCGATTTGGTCACCTCCCCACGCCCACACCCGGCCCTCGCTGTGACTCCAGGCCTCGTCTGTAGATATTTTTGATGGTCGCGACTGGGGGGCCGGAAGCCGGAGAGTCCCCCCCGTATCTAGTCAGCAGAGGCCAGGGGTGTAACTCAACACCTTGCAACCCACGGGCGGAGCCCTCCCCACAGAACTGATCAGACCCCAAGCATGCACTGCGCCGAGGTGGAGAATCCCTCGTGCTCACCCAGGTCCGCACACCTGACAGACGACAGAATACGAATTCTCGCCTCATCGGATGTGGGAAAACTCCGGCGAGGAGAGAACAAGTGTTTTCTGGCCAGAGAGTCCGAAAGGATGGCATTTCCATCAACTGTGGAGGGGAAATGCTGGTCTCCCCTCTCTCCTCCTCCGGACCACTTGGTCCACTGCCGCCGGCGACCTCTCCACTCGCGGCCGCCTCGCAAAGACGCATCTCTGCGGCGGTTCGGAGGGGCGGTGGGGGCGGGACAGCTCGCTTGGGGACGTGTGGTCGTGGCGGGCTGCGCGGGCTCTCTCGGTGGAGCCGGCAGGGAGAGCACTTGGCCTTATGAAAGCATTCCTGGGAGGACAGGAGACGTGCCTCTCTCCACCTCCCGCCCTCGCAAAGGCCCTCAGAGCACAGGAGAAATGTCACTCTCTTCTGAGTCACAGAGGAAAACAGACTGCCACTGAGTCCCTGGTGGTCTAGTGGCTAGGATTCGGCGCTTTCACCGCCGCGGCCCGGGTTCGATTCCCGGTCAGGGAATCACTTATTTTACTTTATTTATTATTATTTTTGCGACATCTGACATCTGTCCCTGCAGGAATCTGCTTCCTCACCACCAGTGTGATGTGGTGTGCTCCTGGCACGGAGTGAGTCTTCAGTCCCGCAGAAGGGACACACGCGGGCCCCTGTCCGGGCGCACTGGTCTTGCTTTTCTCCACGGCGGCCGCCCTCCTGCACAAGCGGCTGCTGAGGGCTCCTCGGCGTCGCGCTCAGGTCCGCACGGCCCCGCGGACGCCACATCCCGGTGGGCTGCACGCGAGCCCCTCAGCACTGAGAGGTGTGAGGGTGGGTGTGCGCCCCGGGAACGCGCGCGGCGGCCGGGCCTCCCAGGTCGGTCTGCACATAAAATGCTCACTCGGCCTTCGGATGGGGGGTCTGAGCGCGCCCCGTCGGGGTGCCTGTCCCGTCTGTCCTTCAAGCGGTGTAGGGAGGTGCCGAGAACCGGCGTAACGAAGGCGGCGTGTGAAGTCGGCACAGCGTGGGAAGCGCTGCCGGCTGCCACAAGCAGAAGGGGGGACTAGAAACCAACCCCAGAAGGTCCGACCAGCGGCGCCGCGGGCCAATCCCACCCCGGCGACCACGGCTGCTGCCTTAAACCCGTAGACTCGCGCCGGCGCTGGGCGCGTTCTCCCTGTCCCCTCCGAAGACCTGTCGGATGACTGTGTCCACTGGGGTGGATGACGGGGACCCAGCCCGCAGAGGCCGCAGGGGGAGGATGCAGATGACACCGTAGTGGCTGCCAGTCGCTGGGTCTGGTGCCGCTGCTGCCGGGCGGTCAGAAAGGCCGATGCGGGTGGGGGTGGGGATGGTCTCCCGTGTGCGTTTGCGGGGGCGGGGTGGTGACTCCGAGTGTAGAAGAAGGGATGGGAAGGCTGCACGGTGCTGACCTCTGCGATTTCCCCACGTGTGGGAAACTGGACCGCGCAGTCTCTGCCAGTGTGTGTGGTGGTGGGGGTCGGCAGTCCTTCGCGCTCTCCCCTGGCCTCCCCCGGTGGGTGAGGACCACATCTGTTCTGTGGTGCCGCCCCGCGCCCCTCCCGCCCCACTCCACGCGGGTTCGCCCCACCTTGCGCCACGCCTCCTTTCTGCCCAGAAGGTGCCAAACATGCCCTCTCCCCAGAACGCAGTTGGCCCCACGGGGACTCCACCAGCACCACAAAGGCCACGCGGTGCGTGGTGCTGAGAAAGCGTGGCAGACGTCGCCCCACGGCCTAGCGCCCCACAGACCTTCTCCGGCCAGGTCCGAAGGAGGCACCCCTTCGGGGCAACGAGGCTCGAGCCCTGCTTTCGCCTGGAGACTCGCGGCTCCGGGGTCCCTTTCCAGCGCGTCCTTTCCCCGCCGGGACAGCCAGCTACTTCTCCTCCCGCACCGGCTCCCCTCCCCCTCCTCCTCTCCCAGCCCAGCTGTGCTCTTGGGGACAGAAACACACCCACACCCGCACTCCCCAACCATCGGACACGACCGGCCGCCTCTCCGTTGCTCGAGAAGGGAGTTGGATCAAACTTTTGTAACGACGGGAGGAGAGAACCTTCGGCGGCAGGAGGGCAGCCCGCTCCCCTGCTGCTTCTCTTAGCTCAGCCCATCGAGGGGCCCCGGCCTGAATCGTCGCTCCTCCTTCAGGGGCCACGGAGCTGGCAAGCCGTCTGTCCTACTGTTCCTCGGAGAACAGCAGGACTATCCTGGAGTCCGCTCTTACCCAGAAGAGACATCGGGCACATGCTCCCCCACAAGCCCGGACTCTGCGCGCTGGACGCTGAGGGGCGACACTTCCGTTGGCCCATCTTCCCTCGAAGGTCCTTGGAGAGAGGAGAGGTGATCTAGGATGATGCTCTTCTAGACCTCCCCGTCTGAGACAGAGGGAAAGAGGGACGCCGGTGGTCGCAGAGGCTTGAGGAGCAAGAGCGCCCTACCTCCACCCAGGTGATCTGACTGCTCCCTGCGTCTCACCTGGCTGCAGTTGTCTCCGCCTCCGCCGCCGCCGCCTCCTCATCCTCCTCTCCCTCCTCACGCCTCCCTTCCTCCTCCTTCTCCTCCTCCTCCTCCTTCCAACCCTTCTCCTCCTCCTCTCCCTCCTTATGCTCCCCCCTCTCGTTTTCTATCCTGAGGTTCCTTGAATCTATCTTCCTTTTGTGCCACAGAACCTCTCACCCTCCACCACAGATCACAGTTCCTTGGGTTGTTCTGAGCTTCAAATAAGGAAATTTATGTAAGAATGCCACAAATGCTCAATAATTGTGAGCTCTTAGTAGTTTTATCAGTCATGAGTCATCAGGATGGTCTCTTTCTTCTTTAACAATTGCATTTTCATTGTCTGAATATATTGATAGACATTTAAACATTATATTATTGGGTTTTTTTTTTTACTGAAAAGAAAGTTTTGATATATCACTAGCCGTAATTTTTGTCATTAGTTATTACATAAATGCTGCCAAGTGGTGTGACCATTTTATGTTCACAATTCACTTCTGTATTTACAGAATCTTCATGATTTATATAAGTACATTTATCTGTGAGGGTTTAACATTGAGATGCAAACCAGCATCTACAATATCTAATGTTTTACAGATAGCAACGTAGAAGAAATGTATTTTTAATCACCTTTTCATTTGACTCACCTTATGTAAAAAATAAGTCAATAATTTAGATGTTCTGAGTCTCTAAAGGAGATTTTCCAGACAGATCGTCAGGAACAACTTCCATGTCCACATCCTGCTGTGATTTCTGTACCATTTTGTCTTCCAGCTGCTTTCCTTTGCATGCGAAAGGGGCCTGGATGAGATCAGTGTGTTGCTTAACTTCTCTGACTCCTGAACTCTCTGTCGTTCTTTCTTTTTCTTCAACCTGCTCATTATAAATTTAGCTTGGCGTTTCCGTTTGATCTCTTCATTGCACCAGTAGTTTTATTCCACAGCTCTCGCTGTTATTTGACAGATTCATTTCTACCTTTTTAAAATTCAAATGAATTAGCCCCTGTAAGGTCTTTAGCAGCTGCTTTACTGAATGCTTTAGTCCACCTGATCTTGTGATGATTGCACCTTTTAAAGTTTTTATGACACTTGGATTTATTGAATCTGAACACCTTGCAGTCATCGCGGCCCAACATCATGCCGTGGCCCAGGTATGGAACAGAAAGAACAATTCTCCACATGAATGTTGAACTTTTGTGGGGACCCACCACCCAAATGCCAAGCTTGAAGGGAAGTCACATCATTGTTGAATAATAAATTGGTACTGATATTTTATTATAAAAAATAGTGCTGAAAAGTATGTTGTTATATATATATATATATAGTATATATAGTATATAGTATATATATAGTATATATAGTATATACATACTATATATATACTATATACTATATATATAAAGTATATATATATGTTGTTCTCCCCACCAAAGGATATTTTTTCCATTGATTTTTTTTTTTTTTTTTTTTGATAGAGGGATAAGCATCGACCGCTGGATCAAACTCTTTGGCGTGCAGGCCGACAATCTATCCACCGAGCCACACCAGCCAGGGCCAGTGAATATTCTTATACATATATCCTTGGCAATTCTGTAGGCTAGAGACTGTTCTTTTATGCACCCTGGAGCCAACTTACCAATGTTAAATATCTTTAACAAAATTTTGCCAGCAATCAAACCCTTGAGGGCAACGTTCCCTAGCTTGTTACCATTTCAGTTCAAGGATTCTGGCAATTGGCACGATATTCTGGATTGCCTGGAACTGAGGTGTGTGTGTGTGTGTGTGTGTGTGTGTGTGTGTGTGTGTTTCTGCTCTCTTCTGTTCTTAGGTCACAACTTCCCAATAGAATGGTTGGTAACAACAATGTAAGTACATCACTATTGCTTGGGGAATGTCCCTTGTTCACATGCTGGCCTGCCCAATATTCACTGTGCTGGTAGCAGGGAAAGAGAGATCTGCCATGTGCCCCACTCTGGCCCTCTTCTGGCTGTGCCCTCTTTCTTTAGACAAGGATTATGTAGAGCCAAGAGGATATTCCCACATGGAGCCCACATTCTTCCTCCCCCATAGGCCTGTCTGATGTACTAGGAATCCCAGAATGCCTTACCCAGGTGTCTTTTAGCCCACATGCAGAGTTTGTGGATCTTTCTTCCTTGCATTGTCAAACTCTGTTACTTTCGTGTGTGTGTGTGTGTGTGTGTGTGTGTGTGTGTGTGTGTACTCAGTCTTAGGGCTTGTGGGCAGCATGGTGTCAAGAGGCTGCTAGCAGTTGGTATAACCAACTGGTACTGAAGATATTCAGTGAATTATTACAAAACAAGAAGAAAAAGACAGACAGACCTATAGGAAAATAATCAAGGTCTTGGGGACGAAAACCTTATAAGAAAAAATCCAAGTGGCTAACAAACACATAATAGTGTTCAAATCCATGAACAATAAGGGATATTAAAACTGAAACCCCAGTGAGAGAATTATAGATGGCGGGTGTGGGGGGGGGGATGAAGTAGGAGTGGGGGATGAGGTAGAAGATTATGACCTAGTAAAGCATAGGAGGAATTGATTGAAGGATTAGTACTATTTTACTTCTTCATCTGTGTGTAGGTTACACAGGGGTGTGCATTATAATCATCTTATTGTACATATTGTACATATAGGTTCGGTGCATTTTACTTTATGTATATTAAACATTTTTTTCAAACTCTCCTTCTACCCTACAGTGAATTTCATGGCAGAGAGAATGTTGTTGAGATTCCAAGATTTTGTTTCAAGAGAAAGGTGTGGACAGTACTCTTTACTACAACCAAAGTCAACTCTATGGAGACAAGGCCCATGAAGCTGAGCTTTTAGCATGATGTGAGCTTAAAGAATACTCTCTAGGAACCAACCTGTAATTGAAAATAAAAGCTAAATTCCTTTACTTGTATCATTTGAATACTCTGAAAAGGCTGTAGGCCATAACTATTCACAGCTCTGCTTTGCTTCCCATTGTTTGTTTCACAGCCCACAGCTTCTCTTTCCTTCCTCTCCTTCAAGCTCTGCAACAAAATTCTCCTGCAGTCCTTGCCTTGTGGGTCCTCTCCTCCCATGTTCCTCCAGCTTCTTCATTCAAGAAGGAGAAAAAAGATGAGGGGGGACAAGAGACGGAGAAGGAGGAGGAAGAAGATGAGGAAGAAAAGGAGGAGGAAGAGGAGACCTGGATGTGGAGGAAGCCTCTCACAGGCTACCACCTTCCCTAAGGAAGGGGCTCAAAGACAGAATTTTTTCCGCAAACAGTAAGGGGGAAATCTGGGGACATTACAGTCTTTAAAAACTTTACCTTGTAAGAAATTCATTGCATTCCTTTACATAAATCAGAATTCTTACTGTCCCCAATCCCCACCATCTAAATCCTGATTCCTGTCTACAGAGATAAAAATAAGAAATTGTACCACAGTTCAGAATTTATTAAATTTCATATTTCCAAGAGAATTAAAAAATAAATACATGACTGAAACAACTTCGATATTAACAACACAATATCACCATCGTTTTATACTGAAAAAGCAGAAAGACAATCTCAAACTCAAAATAACTCTTGAAATTAAATAAATCAAGTTTATCTTTAAAACAGGAAGGGGAAAAAACTCCCAAATGTCACTGATCTTATATTACAACTACTGTTGATTAGGGGACTTCTCCAAAGAGTTTTAGATGAAAATGAATCACCTGTAGTCTTTTTTTTTTTTTTTTTTGCATTTATCTTCAGAAAGAGCAGGGGGGAGAAAGGGAGGAAGAGAGAGAGAGAAACATCGATGTGAGAGAGCCACTCCACCCACAAGACCCCAACCGGGGCCAACTGAGGTAGGTGCCCTTAGCAGGAACGGAACCCAGATCTCTGGACTGGGGGCCGATGCGCTAACCGCTGAGTCAAACCGACCAGGGCACCTGTAGTCTCTTGAATGCACTCACACTGCTGGCATTCTCAGATGGGAATCCAAGAAGGAGTATCCAAGAGGAATGAAACAGAACCGCTAACGCTCCCTAGAATTTGTAGTTGGTTTTCGCCGTTTTAAAAATACAAATTTCAGACCAACACCTACCTGTTGGCACACATGGCCAGGTACACAGGATTCTCTCTGGAACCCAGATGGACCTACCAGACGGGGAGGCCACAGTGGCTGAGGAGGTTAACATTCGGCTCAGGGTGTCTGGTGTAAAGACCCAGGGGCCTTTCGCCAGGTCTATGCGGACCTTCTTCCAGTTCCCTCTCTTGATCTCTCCATGGAGTGACCTAGGCCAGTTACCAGGTAGTAAAACCAGGTCAGTTATCAGGTAGTAAAATTAAGCCACATAAGATGCACTGGCTGGGAATCGAACCCAGGTCTCTCACATGGGAAGCAAAAAGTTCTGCCACTGAACCACCAATGCTCCTCAAAGCATTATTGCATCATAGTGACTCTTTAGGAAACATCTCTATAGCAACCAAGAAAAACTTTCCACATAAAATTACTCAGTTGTCTTTGGAAGATAGAGCTCTCTAACTGACAGACATTCTAGTCAAAGACTTGCAACTGAGACATCAGAAAACAGCACAAAGTGGGGCCATTCAAATTCAAACACCAAAATATCTGTTTTGTCAGCTCACACCACAGCTCGGATAAAGGCCCTTTCCAACTGAATAACAGACCTCTGCAGAAAAACATCGGAAATTCATCCAGATCCCTTGTTTATGACCTTGAATCTTCAACTGTTAACCTCAAACTTATTTACCTTAGAGTCTGAGAAAGTAATCTAACCTGCTAAATTAGGTAAGTAAAATTCTAATCTAAGGGAGAAATAAGAAGCAAAAGCAGAATTAGACTGCAAGTAGAAGAAGAAAAGGGCCAGAATCAAAACAGAGATAAAGAAGTACATTTTGGTAAATGGAGTTAGTTCTTTGTAACCATTTTTAAAAATATGGGAATAACGAGTTAGTCTTGTAATCATTATAACAATAGTATGTGTCTGTTTTTAAGGCATTCACAGCATTTGAATGGATACGTGCTATATCATAATTATTAAAAGATTAATTCATATTACCTTTGTAATCAATGTTTGATTGTTTGGAAGAATCTACTCTCCTAAACTGGACTCCTTGTTCCACTGAGTTTTAGCCTCTGTGACTCTGAGGTTCATATGAGGCATAGGCTTTGGTGTATTGGTTATGTAAGTGTTAACCTAAAAACAGTAAGACTTTCAAAGTTAGAAGCAACAGCACTTATTTGAGATCGAAAAAAGGGAATAGCTATCAGGGAAGCACTGATTCAGGCAGAAGCCAAACTAATGTTCTGATTAGGAGACAAAGGCAGGGGATATTTATGAGAGAGGAGAGGGGAACAATTACATCAATAGAAGAAAGGCATATATTTCTATTGCTGCAGATAACATAACACAGTGATGTTTTTAACTTTTAGCCTGGTAGTCATCAGTCTTGTAGTTATAGTATCTGCTTTCTTGTTATCCTTACAAACAGTTCTTTGGGACACTAGGTTGCTTTAGGCTCCGTCCAAAGGTTATTTTGCCATTTTAACATTCCAAAGGTTTAAGGCATTGAACGTCCAAGGCATTTCCTTTGGCACGGCAGCTCTGGCTCCATTTTAAAGTGGCTTCATATATCTATGACATAAGGATTAGACTAATTTTAGAAAAATATTGATGACTGAAATGTAAACATGTTGGTCCTTTGATGAAATTGAAATATAGAGAGATTTCTTTCTCCAAATTGTCCTGGGGAAATTAAACCAAAGAAAGAAACCTGGAAGTTTTTCCCCACATGATGGGATTAGGAATCAATAGGACTTTTTGGAAAACAGGAACTGCAGACCTGCAATCATGCTTTTCTTGCTGAGAAGCCAAGGTAGGTTGAGTCTGAACCATAAACCAGCTCAACAGGGAAAATGACTATTACCTTGACCTTGAAGAGCTTTGGATCGATCTATCCTCTGCCCAGTACCTAAGACACACACCAGCTACGGCCAACACACTTTCAATTACCACCTACATCAACCAGATTTATAATTATCCCCACAGCTTTTTCTAAACTACAAAACTGTACTTCTAACCCACAATTCCTGATTTATAAGTCGAAGCCTCATACAGTTCTCAGAGTCACAAATGCTAAAACTCAATGCACAGTGAGTTCCCTGTCAGCATCACACCCCCCCTCTGCTACAACACCTTATGATCAGACCCAAGCACAGCATCCCACAAAGAGTAGTGCACTGTCTCCAGGGTTTCAATCACCAAACAACACCCATATCTATTCCTACCCCTGCCTAGTATGTTTATTCTCACCATCAGCCATCCTCCTGCCCAAAACATATCTTCCTACCCTCTTTGGATATACTCTCTCATCCTCCCCACACAAAAATTTATGTCCACTATAATCAATAGATAGCGCTTAACTTTATAGGGCGCACCACTGGCTTACTGCCACTTTATGACCCCACTCTTCCATCCATCAACTCTTACCTCCATTAATACAACCAGATAAAAAGCCAGTCAGTCTCCCTACTAGTCTAGTCTACTCTAATGCATTTGCCATAGTGCATCCTGAGTGACCCTTCCACAGCCTAAATCTGGACATACCTGTAGCCTAAAAATCACCCAGTGTTCTCATATTCCTTCATTAAAATGTCTTAATACATTTTTGAAATTTACTCTGCTTCCTCTCTGCTCCCCTCATCCATCCTCATCATCTGAATATCTTCGGCCAGTTCTCAAGTCCAGCAACAGTAAGTACTTGACATGTCAGGAATGGCCTCACTTTCAGGCACTTGCTTCTTTCTACAGGGGATGGTCTCTCACAAGTCCCTCTTGTTCTCAAATTCATTCTCATCCTTCAGGTCTCAGTTCAGAAGTCTTTTCCTCTGAAAAGATTTTCACGAATAGGTGAATTGAGTGGAGAGAGAGAGAGAGAGAGAGAGATTTGTTGTTCCACCTATTTATGCATTCATTGGTTGATTCTTGTATGTGCCCTGACGGGAGATGGAACCCATAACCTTGGTGTATTAGGAGATGCTCTGTCCAACTGAGCTACCCAACCAGGGCAAAACTAAAAAGTTTTTGCACAGCAAAGGACACCATCAACAAAATGAAGACAACCCATTGGTGAATGGAAGAACATATTCATCAATCATACATCTAATAAGGGGTTAATATCCAAAATTTATAGAGATTTTATGTAATTCAACACACATACACACAAACAATCCAATTAGAAAAATGGGCAAAGGACCTAAATAGACACTTCTCCCTAAGAGGACATACAGATGACCAATAGACATATGAAAAGATGCTCAACATCACTAATCATCAAAGAAATACTAATTAAGACCACAATGAAATATCACCTTACTCCTGTCCAAATGGCTATCATCAATGAGTCAACAAACAACAGGTGCTGGTGAGGATGTACACTGTTGGTGGGAATGCAGATTGGTGAAACCACTGTAGAAAACAGTATGGATTGTCCTAAAAAATTAAAATTGGAAATGCCTTATAACCCAGTGATTTTACTTCTGGGTATGTATCTAAAGGAACTCAAAACACCAATCTGAAAGAATATATGCACCCCTATGTTCATTGCAGTGTTCTTTACAATAGCCAAGATATGGAAACATCCCAAGTGCCCATCGTTATACCAGTGAATACAAAAAGCTGTGGTACATACATACAATGAAATATTAGTTGGCCATTAAAAAGAATGAAATCTTACCATTTGTGACATCATGGATGGACCTAGAGGGTATTATGCTAAGTGAAATAAGTCAGAGAAAGACAAATACCACATGGTTTCACTTATATGTGGAATCTAAAGAACAAAATAAATGAACAAACAAAACAGAAACAGACTCATAGATACACAGAACAGACTGATGGTTGCCAGAGAGGAGGGAGATTAGGGGACTAGGTGAAAAAGGTGAAGGGCCCTGGCCAGGTGGCTCAGTTGGTTGGAGCATCCTCCAGTACAACAAAAGGTTGTGGGTTTGATTCCTGGTGGGGGCAAGCAGGCCAGGCAACGGATTGATTGATTGATGTTTCTCTCTCACATCAGTGTTTCTCTCTCTCCCTAAAAATCAATAAACATATCCTCCAGTGAGGATTTTTAGAAAATGTCATGAAATTTCCTGATCTGAAAAGCTACCAGGAAGTCAGCCTCACCTGGAACTTGGTCCTCCAGTCCATGGTGAGGGTGACAATCCATTCCTATTCCTATTCCTGTTTCAGTGAGAGGAAACTCTTTCTGCTTGTTGGTCTTTTGCGGACGCAAACAGGAAAACTTTTCTGATACTACCTTTCTCTGAAAACTGTCCTTACCTACGTATTGAAATTCCCACTTGAAGAAACATGTTGAGCAGAAAAATCATAAAGGCAAAGGAAAAGAAATTTCAGGTATTGTAACAGGTGAAATAAAACTACCCTAAAAACAGAATCTCAATACCAGTGAGGGAGGAATCCCGCATCATGAAATCTGCATGGGCTGCCAGCAGGCCCTCCAGCAGGGGGTGGTCCTGAAATCCTTGTGGTTTATATTTGGCCTGATGGCCTGATCTTCAAATAAACTCAATAATTCAATTCAGAAAGCATGGTTTGGCCTGTGCTGAATGTTCCAGATTTTCAAACAGACAGATGTCTGAAGACGTCAGCCTTTGCTCAGGTACATGCTAAAACGTGCAAGTGTGATTTAAGTGTTGAACCTAAACGGAACCGAACAGAATGAGCGACGACAGCAGGAGCCGGAGGAGACACCTTTTGGCCGGAGGACACCGGAGAAGCGCTGAGACCAAGGGGTCTGCGTGGAAAGAGCGCGCAGGTCCTGCGCGTCGCAGCAGAAGGGAGGGCGGTCGGGGAGAGGGGTTCCTACGGTTCCTGGGTCCATTCGAGGCACCGGTCGTTAGGTTCCCAGAGCACCGACTGCCATCGCCGCTAAAAGGACCCCCATCGCCGCTAAAAGGGCCCCCGCGACGCGGGTCTGCAGCCCGGGAGAGGCGGCGTCCACGCTGCTGGGCGGCGGGAGGCACCGGGGCTCAGACGCACCTAAGCGCCGGCTCCTGCAGCTGCCCTGAGCCCAGGCGTAAGCGGGAGCAACTCCTGCACCCCGGCGCTGAGTGCAGGACTAGACACCCGCCTTTGGTGCGGGATTCCGAAGCCCAACTGTGGGGTGCCCAGGGTCCTCTATTCGGGGACAGACGCGGAACCGCAGCCAGCGCCTCTCTGGGGCCGCAGTGTCCTTGGCTGAGGGATCGCTGGGGCTTCCAGGGCCCTTTCCCCTCCTACTCAAAAGGGTGGTGTCCAGAACAGCTGTGGCCGGTCCCAAGGTTGTTCGTTGTTTTGCATCCACATCGCTGTGCCTTGCCAGCGGCCTTGTTTCCTTCGTGTAGTGTAGTGCGTATCTCGTTCGCCAAACACGCGTAAGGTCCTGGATTTGAAACGAAGCGGAAACTGCTTCCTTTCCTTGCAAGTTACCTCCACGTTTAAAAACCAGGAAGGCGGGAAGCAAGGTGGAATTCGGAGCTTGCGCAGCTGTATTTTCCATTCCCAAGAAACACGGTGGAGTTCATTTACTACCCGAAAGCCCACTCACCACTGCGAACCAGGCCTCCTTTGTCTCCTGTGTGTCACATTGGGGACCGCTTAGTCCACCAAGGGCACAGGACAAGGCCCACTTCAGATTACGGTCAGATCCAGAACTCCCATAACCTTCCCATCTATCGCCTACATCTCTACAGCCCGACAGGCGTGTGTTTACTGAATTCTTCCCGGTGGAGCGCACTGGGCTTCCCCCCACTCCGGCTCACCTGGGAAACAGGTTGCATTTGTGTGACGCCACAGAAGAAAACCAGCCAGCCTGCAGCTGGGGCTGGAGCCAAAGACACACCGACGAGGAGTTTTATGCCCCCCTAATTGAGCTGGTCGGGGCACGAAAAAGAGCCCACAATACACATGTGGTCTTCAAGAGAGCCCCTTGAGCCGGCGGGGAGATCCAGAAGCAGACAGACTCCGCTAATCCCCGGCTGAGAGGGGAGTCCGCACCTTCCTCCTAAGGAAAGGAGATTCAGAAAGAGCACGACCCGCGCTCTGCCGCAGACTGCTAAAGCTAGAGGAGAACGCAGCCCGGGCCAGTTACCTTGTGGCCTGGCCTCTGGACCCAAAGCGTTGGCCAGGGCTGGGGGAGATGCGGGGTGATGCGCAGAGGGCCAAGGGCTGGGATGCGAGCCTTGCACGGGTGCATTCAGCTCTGGGTCGGGAAACCTTGTTTACACCCTCTCCACTGACATCCGAAGCTTCAAAGCTCAAGTCTGCCCAGGCTGAGAGTGGAAATGTGATGTCTTCTCCTGGCCCACACCTAATCTGACTCCACGCAGACACAGACATCCCGATTTGTGATGTGTATCAATCCTGACGCTCTTCGGAGTCTGAGGCCCTGACCCATCTTCTATCCCAGTGGAGTCCAAGAATGCTTTTTTAAAGCCCAGCTGTAGCTTAATCAGTGGTTTCAGTGCTAGGTATAAATGGGGGGGGAGGGAGGGGTTGGGATCAAGTTGATAAAAAGAATGAATCTCAAATACATTTAAACACTAAAGTCTAATAATTGACACGAAATCGCATAGAAAGTTTCTATGTCATGTCATAGTTCTAAAGCTGATTCCTGGTATGCATCAGATCGGTTTAATAATTTCACTTTAAAAACTACTTTTTCTTGCCTTTCAGATTTTCTAATAATGTAAAAAAATATCAACAGCATAGTAGTCTAGTTTGTACAAGTCTTTGATTTATTTTCTCTTCAAAATCTTAACTTTGGACTTCCTAAGTTTCCTATCTTAACAGGTTAAGGGAAGGTACGGGTGCCCTTAGGGGATGTTGGTAAGTGTGGCCATCTTGTCACTTCCAGAAGTATAAAACACATGCAATGTCTGCGTCAGGAAGTAAGGAGCTGTCACAGTAGGCCTGCTGTTTTCCTAACATGCTTGTATTTAAAAAAAAAAAAAAGTCTATTCACTCTTGGTGCCCAGGCAGGCTGGTGCACCTGGAAAGCTCCCAGCACGAGCCAGTTGTGTGCCCACAGTGCCTGCCCCTTTTTGAGGCCTCTACATGTGGGCTTCACAGGACAGGGACCTTGGGTTTGCTCCTGATGCAGCATTTCTCCCAGAGCAGGGCCTGGCACCTGGGAAGCACTTAAGTGCTCAGTGACTGAAAGTTTTCTAATGCAAGGTCCTGGAAAGCTGAAAAGGAGGAGAAGAAAGTGGGTAAGATTAGAGGCAGCCTAAAGTACGAGGGACAGAGACAGATAGACAAAGTCATACCAGAAGAGAAAAAGGAAGCAAGATTGGGGCAGGAGGAGAGAGATAGAGAAAGGGAGAGAGAAAGAGAGAGAGAGAGAGAGAGAGAGAGAGAGAGAGAGAGAGAGAGAGAGAGAGAGAGAGAGAGAGAGATTGAGGGGGAGAATGAATATCCAAGAACCAGATTTAGTGTGAAAAAGCCAAAGAGCTCTTTTTTTCCTCTCTCATGAGATTCAACAGAAGAACCAAGGAAGGTGAGCCGATAACTCTAAGGATCCAGATGTGTACAAGATGCAGGATTGCCAGGTGTAGGATTCTGTTGGCTGCAATGATTAGTCTCAAATGGGATAATTTTTCCAGAAATAGCCAAACACTGTCAAGGAATCATATAGAGAAAGTTATTGGCATGCTGATGCACCCTTGAATAAGAGGAAGATCAGTCATTAGATTGTGTGTATCCAATGAAGGAAAAAATACAATTCAAAAAGAAAAGGGAAGAGGAGCAAATGTCTGGGACTGGCTTATAGATTTCCCTCCAATCTACAAACTGCTTGGAAAGGAGCAATCTGTGGTTATTCTGACCAGTCTTCTCTGGACCTGATTAAATTGGTCACTACAGAAAACAATACCTTATCGGGATCTTGGAAGTTTAGCTGCCCAACATATAAAATAGGGTATTTCTGGATAATGTCCATATTGTCCTTCTGTTTTACCTCAGGAAGGCTTAGTTGAGTCAGGAGAGCACCACTCCCCTTGTTAGAATATCTGATAGATGTACAGAAAGTTTGTCATGCTGGCAATAGCATGAAGAAAGAGTCTCTTTCATCTAGTTGGAGAAATACATTGGAATATAAGTTGGCACACCTCCTACTGAAGTCAAACTAAGAACACTAAGCTTCTAGCAAAGGTCAACTGACAGAAATCAGATTTACTCTCCCACCTGAAATCTTACTCTTCAATCTCTCCTGCCCGCTAAGGAGAGAAAAGGACAAAATATAGGAAATACCAGTTTTCCAGACACTGAAATCAGGCAACAAAAGAAAGCAGCCTGAGAGATGAGAAACAAACAAGGTGAGTCCTACCATTGGCCAGCTGACTGCTTTCAGAGAGTTTCCAGGGTGGAAATGAGGAGAGGTTCTGAAGCCAACTCCTGGAATTGTGGAGATGAAGCTGAGTGACTGTGCAGAGCAAGGGAGCTAGAGTTCATGGAACAAAGGCCCAGTTGTTAGTGGTGATGTGGGCTCTCGGTTCTTGAGTTTGGCAAAGAATTCTGAGCAAAAATTGTAGCAGAAGAGGAAATTTATTTAGCATGCAAAATGAAAGTACACTCAAGGAGAAGTTTCAAGTGGGTTGCTTAAAGAGATGCCATGGTCTTTTAGAGAGAAAGTCACAGAGGCAGAAGTGAGCCAGATGGGCTGCATGGGCTCAGTAAACAAATTACAGAGGCAAAAGAAGAGCACTCCGAACTTAGGAGAAGGAAAAAAAACGCACCTAAAGAAGGAAGGCATGGGCATGCTCTATAGAGCCAAGTGCACACTGGTCCTTTGTCTTAAGGGTTTTTATCTGTATTATAAAGGCACAGATTTTAGGGGTGGTCTCAGGGGAGGATCTCAATAGAATATTCATCAGCTTTCCAGGTGTGTCCATTAATATGCTGATTCATCAAAATGAGTGTCTAGGGTCAAGGTCATGGTCTCTACAGATTGTCTGCTGTTAGGGTAGGGGGTCATTGGTCATTGCATCTGGTCCTGATACCAGCCACCACATAGTGTCATCTGGTTTTGCTACTTTTCTGGGGCCGGGAGCTGAAACACAACTGAGGCCTAGATGTTATCTCTAGTTTGACCAAAACTCTGTCCCTATGGTCAACAAACTAGAGACTTTGTTCTTAATCTTATTCGATGCTGATCAGAACCTCATTGTCCTGAGGGTTTAATGCTTAAGGGAGTGGACCTGCAAGGGAGAAGGAAGCAGGTGAGTCAGGGAGCTGGATGAGGCCAGTTTGAATCAGTTATCTGTCTCAGTTTCCCCATTCCACTTGGTGAGGAATTTTTCCTAATTTCTTACTATCCTGCCTCAGAGTGATGAGAGAGAGAGACAGAGAGAATCCAAGCATTTGAAAAGAGTCCCCTTCAAGTATTCAGCAGAGTACTCATCAGGATATACTTGTGAAGAACATGCCTGAGGCCAAGGGGAGAAACCTCTGTAAAGATCAGAAGGTTCAGTGCCTGGTGCTCACACAGGGTAGGGAATCATACTCCCACCAGCCAGACAAGACTACTCATGATTCATGGGCCATTGTGAAGAACACTCAGGAAGGTCTAGCCTCAGGTGTGGGAATAAGCAGCCTGAGAATGACCCACCTACAAACTCATAAAAGCAAGCTCTAAGGGGATCAAATTGTTGACAAGTCACTTAACTGGACCCCAGAACAAAACTTCATAAGATTTATAGGACTACCAAAATAGCCAGTTCCCAAGGTTAACTATGACAATGTTTGGTGTCCAATCAAAGAATGCCAGGCATGCAGAGGCAGGGAAACTTGACCCACAATGAGGAGAATAATCAGTGTATTGAAACCCAAACAGAACTGACATGTTAAAATTAGCAGAGGACTTTAATACAGTTATTGTGACTGTTTGTTACCTATGTCCAAAGAGTTAATGAGAAGTGTGAAACATGCGAAATGTCCAGAGTCAAACTTTAGAGATGGGTGCAATAACGTCTGAGATAATAAATTCACCAAATGTAATTAATAGGAGATTAGACATTGCAGAAAAAAGATTAGGGAACATAAAGCCATGAACACTTGAAAATATCCAAAGTGAAACACAGTCCTTTAAAAAAAAAAAATCAGTGAGTGACAGGGCAAATTTAAAATGCCTAATATAGGAGTAACTTTCCAGAGTTTGCTCCTTTTGACTCCACCTCATCCCACCCCTTCTTTCCAGCTCCCTCCCCACCCACCTCTGCCAAGTGGAGCCCCGAGAGCGCCAGCGGCGCCGACGGTCGGGTGCGGACCGAGCAAACGGGAAGAGTCATCACTGGGGCTCACGGGTCGTTCATCTTCCCCTGGGCCCCTCCACGTGGCTCAGGCCCAGGGTGTCGCGATCCCGGCGTCCCCGGGGCGCTGACATCTGAAGCGGGAGTGGAACAAGGCCGGCGAGACTATTAGGCTGCCCCATTGCCTTCAGAAGCGCTCGGTGCGCGGGTTTCAAGCGCGACCAACACGCAGCGTGGACTCCATCTGTCCGGATTTCTGAGGTTTGGGAATCTGCACGGCCGTCTGTCTGGCGATAGGGGAATCGCTCTGCCTAGCGGCGACAAAGCGGTAGCTCTCCTACGCCTTGAAAGCCTGGTGCCCGCAGGTCTCTGTGGCGCAATCGGTTAGCGCGTTCGGCTGTTAACCGAAAGGTTGGTGGTTCGAGCCCACCCAGGGACGCATTTGTTATTCTTAGGAAGCAAAAGCCAATCCTTTGCTGCTCATTCTTTGCACGCTCTCTTTCAACCATTACCGGAGAGAGGCCTCCTGTTTCCTGCACAACGGAAGGAAGTCAGCTAAAATCTTAAGATCAGAGTGGGGGCGAGGGAACCGGTCAAGGGGAATGCGGAAATGTTGGCTTGTGCTATGTTTTGCACATTTTTAATATACTTTTCAAATTAAATTGTTTCTGTCATTATGGGGTTACAAATAACGCTGTACTCATCATTCTTGTACATCTCTGGCCACTTGTTCAAGCATTTCTATAGAGTCCCAGAAAAGCGATTGCTCTATCGCAGTGTTTACATGCTTCCTATAGGAGTACATTTTCTCTCCTTTTGTTGACTTTTTACCTATTACTCTTTCTTTTGTTATTTCAGAGACTGTTTTTGGCTCTATAGTACACATCTGGAACTTCCCACAGTCTTCCTTAAAGTGGTAGCGCACCTTTTCCCATTTCCTCCCTGCCTGCCCTTATGCTGTGGTTGTCACGCATTGCGCGGGGCATATGCCATAAACCCCACAATCCACGGTTACTACTCTTGCTTTATCTGTCCCACGTTTTTAAAGAGATGTAAATAATAAGAAAGACATCTTACATCTTATACATTTTCCCACGCAGGTACCATTCCCACCCAGATTTCCATCTGGTATCAGTGTCCTTCGTGGAGGACTCCTTTCACATTGCTTGTGGTGTGAGTTTGCTGGTGATAAAGTCTTTCAGCATGTGTGTGTCCGTAGATGTCATCATTCACCTTCATTTTTGAAAGACAGGGGAAGGGGGAGGCATAGAATTCCACGTTGACTTCCCAGCCCTCAGTCTCTTACAGCTGCTGCTTGACGTCTTCTCACCTGCACTGTTTCTGATGAGAAATCTGACATAATCTTTATTTATTTTTTTTTCTGTATGTACCATGTTTCTTTCCTCTGGCAGCTTTGGAGATTTTTACTCTTTCAGTGGATTTGAGCAATTTAATTATGAGGTGACCAGATGTGGTTTTCTTTGTTTCTCATGCGTGTTCATTGTGTTCGTTTGGCCCTTCGAATTGGTGAGTTTATAATTTTTATCATGATCAGAAAGTTTTCTGTCATGTTTCTTCAAAAACTGTCTTTTCAGGACTCCAGTTACTCACTGATTACGGCTTTTTAAGTTGCCCTGTCACTCACTGATTTAAAAGAAATTTGGATTCTGTTTCATTTTGGATATTTTCAATTGTTCATGGCTCTATGTTCCCTAACCCTTCTTCTACAATGTCTAATCTCCTATTAATTCCATGTAGTGAGTTTATTATCTCAGATATTATTGTTTCCATTTCTGAGTTTGGCTCTGGATATTCATATATGTTCCAAGTTTCTAATGAACTCTTTGGACATATTAACAGTCATAATAATTATATTAAAATCCTCCTGGCTAATTTTTTAAAATTTTATTTTTCAATTACAGTTTACATTCATTATTATTTTATATTAGTTTCAGGTGTACAGCATAGTGGTTACACAATCATATACTTTATAAAGTGCCCCCCCCCCATATTTCTAGTACCCACCTGGCACCATACATAGTTATTATGATATTATTGACTATATTCCCTATGCTTTACTTCACATTCTCATGATTATTTTGTAAATACCAATTGTAGTTCTTAATCCCTTCACCTTTTTCACCCATTCACCAACCCCCCGTCCTTCTGGCAACCATTAGTTTGTTTTCTGTGTCTGTGAGTTTGTTTCAATTATGTTTGTTCATTAATTTTGTTCTTTAGGTTCCACACATAAGTGAAATCATATTGTAGTTGTCTTTCTCTGATTGACTTACTTCACTTAGAGTAATACCTGCTAGGCCCATCCATGATGTCGCAAATGGTAAGTTTTTTTTATGACCGAGTAATATTCCATCGTATGTATGTACCACAGCTTTTTTATCTACTTATGTATTGATGGCACTTGGGTTGCTTCCATATCTTGGCTATTATAAATAATGCTGCAATAAACATAGGGTGCCTATATTTTTTCAAATTAGTGTTTTGGGTTTCTTTGAATATATACCCAGAAGTGGAATTGCTGGATCATAAGGCAGTTCTTTTAAATTTTTTGAGGACCCTGTTTTTCGTAGTGGCTGCACCAATCTGCATTCCCACCTTTCCTCCACATTCTCACCAACACTAGTTGTTTGTGGATTTATTCATGATAGTCACTCTGACAGATGTGAGGTGGTAACTCATTGAGGTTTTATTTTGTATTTCTCTGATGATTAGTGAAGTTGAAATTTTTTCATGTTTATTGGCCATTTGTATGTCCTATTTGGAGAGGATCTATTCAGATCCTCTGCTCATTTCTTAATTGCATTGTTGTTATTTTTTTGATGTTGAGTTGCATGAATTCTTTATAAATTTTGGATAATAACCCCTTATCAGATGTATCATTGGTAAATATCTTCTTCCATTCAGTAGTTGTCATTTCATTTTGATGTTTTTGTTGTTATTGTTGTTTTTGCTGTGCAGAAGCTTTTTAGTTTGACGTAGCCCCATTTGCTAATTTTTTCCTTTGTTTGCCTTGCCTGAGGAGACGTATCAGAAAAAATTCTCTAAGAGAAATGTCAGTTTCCTGCCTATGTTTCCTTCTAGGAATTTTACGGTGTTGAGTCTTACATTTAGGTGTTTAATCCACTTTGAGTTTATTCTTGTATATGATGTAAGAAGGTGGTCTAGTTTCAATCTTTTTGCATGTATCTGTCCAATTTTTCCAACACTATTTATTGAATAGACTGTCTTTACCCCATTGTATGTTCTTGCCTCGTTTATCAAATATTAATTGACCATATAGGCGTGGGTTTATTTCTGGGCTATCTATTTTGTTCTATTTATCTATATGTCTGTTTCTACACCAGTATCATTCTGTTTGATTACTATGTGATCATGCCTTGTTTTACCTGGCACTAGTAATTCTTCAATTCTTCAAAAGGGCACACCTTCTCTTAAGATAATATGTACAACTTTTAAGAACAGACTTATGAAATAAATATGCCAATGGAGATAGAATTTAGTCATTGTTTCTCCCTTTAATTTTTTTCCCTTTATTGGTTTTTAGAGAGAGAGAGAGGAAGTGAGAAGGAGAGAGAGATAGAAACATCCATGAGAGAGAACATCATCGATTGGCTGCCTCCTGCATGCCCCCCACTGGGGATCCAGCCCACAACCTGGGCATGTGTCCTGACTGGGAATTGAACCGGTGACCTCTCGGTGCATGGTTCGATGCTCAACCACTGCGCCACACCAGCCGGACTCATTTCTCCCTTTAAAAAAAAAGATTGAAATTTCGTTATAAATTGTTCACTAATGGGCCTGATATTTAGCTATGACTGATTTAATTTACTACATAATACATGCTTACATTAAACTTATTTAAAATATGTATTATTTTCTAAGATGTGGTGCAAAAGTGGAATCCACTGGATTATTCCAAATGTTGAGAATGTCTAATGATCATGAGGTATGTTTAAGTGGACAACTGCAATCATTTCACAGCAGCTGAATGTGCACATGCTGTAATAGTTTCTTGTTTGCTACTTTAGTGTCTAGTTTTCAATGTGTAAACACTATATTTACACACTGCATTGTTAAACAATTGGACAGATCAGGTCATTTTATTCTAGATTTTAAAAATCCCATTTTATTTTCTAATAGGCTGCTCTATTTGACTTGGTATTTTAATTGGAATATTCATATACCATGGCTACAATGGATTATTTTTTATAGCTCATTTGGATTTGGATGCTGTCCTTGTCCAAATTTGGTCAAAGGGTTATGCTAGCCTCACAACTGTGACTCTGTATATTGAAGACTTAGAAGATTTTATCTGTAAGATACTCTGGTACTAGAGGAATAACATGGTGTAGCTCTTCAATCCGTTTTTTCTTGGTTTTTACTTTATTCAGGAAAATAATACTTTTCTGGGAATTCAGACAACTGTAAAAAGCTGAATATAAATGTACTCCATAGACACACATTTTCTACATCTTCCCAAGTCACAGTTGAATATGTAAATACACATATGGGCTTATTGTGGTTTGCTTTGTTGCATGTCACAGATGTTGCAGTTTTTACAAATTGAAGGCAAGATTCTTCAAAAGCAAAAAGATGATGACTCACTTTAATGCCATCCTCTCTATATATATGTTTAAGAAAATAATGCTTTTCCACAATTTCAGTTATACTATAAAAAGATGAATAGAAACATTGTCTCATCTTACTAAAGTTGAATAAATATATGTGGGTATATATTTATTAAAATATTTGTCCCAGGACTCAGATATATTATAAAAAGCTGAGCATAAGCGTATAACAGGTATGCACAACGTTTCTTATTTCACACAAGCCCAGGAACAGGGCAGTTCTGAATTGTTTCATCAGCTCAACAGTGTCAAGGACACAGGTAATTCCAATCTATCCCCTGTGCCAATTCAGCCTCTCACCCATTTGGTTGCAAAATGGCCCCAATTCCAGGTATCACATAGACATATAGATGCATCTTGTAGATAAGAGGAACATTTCCTCCTATTTTGTTGGGAAAGAAAATTTTACTGAAGCTCACTTGCAGACTTTTGCTCAGATCTTCTATGGCCAGGACTGTTATACATGTGCCCAGATGCAAAGCAAGCTAAGTGAGCAAGCATCTGGGATTTAGACTTCAGTGGGTGGCAGGTAGTCCTGGCAAAAGGAGAATAGTTAATACCAATGAATCGGCAACCAAGTGTCAGCCACAATAATATTGCCTTATTTCTTTAAATCTCCTCCACTGTGTAGTTACATATCCTGTCTCATTGTTAATTTTTTTTTCCTTTTAAAAGGGACAATTTTTCATTTCAAAAAATGTTTTCAAGGGTTTTTTTGGCTCTGCACTTATTTGTTATTTTTTATTATTATTATTATTTTTTATCCTCACCCCAGGACATTTTTGCATTCTTAGAATGGAGTGGTTGCCACCCACACGACCCCAACCAGGGCCGGGCACAAACTGCAACCAAGATTTTTACCCTCAGCGGGAACCAAACCCAGGTCTCTCTGGACTGTGAGCTGACACTCTAACCGCTGAGCCAAACTGGCCAGGGCTCTGCACTCATTTTGTTAAACCTTTCCAACATACTAGAGTCAAATGCTTATTCATTCACTTTCTCACTCCTTTGATCAATAATGTTTACTGGGAACCTACTAGGAGCAGGCAGTGCGCCAAGTACAGTGAAGTGAGAACAGCTCCTGGCCTTAATTTCCCCTGTTTTCTACACATATTGAAAGAATTTAATTTTCCTCAGAGTATTGCTTTGCTGTATCCTACAAATTTCAACATGTAGTTGTCTCTTTGTCATTCATTACTAATGATAATTTGCCTTGATTTCCTTTTCAATATAAACGTTACTTATACAGGTATCTTTATTTTATTTTTTATTAATTCTCACCAGAGGATATTTTTCCATTGATTTTTAGAGAGAGTGGAAGGGGGCAGGGGGGGAGAGAGAAACATCCATATGAGTGAGACACATAGATTGGTTGCCTCTCACACCCCTGAAACCCAGATATGTGCCCTTGACCCCCGAGACCCTTTGGTCTATGAGCCGACACTCTAACCACTGAGCGACACCGACCAGGGCACTATACAGGTATCTTTTATATTTTCTTATAGAAAAAATGGATTTTGACTAAGGCTTTGTTATTTTCTAATTCTCCAGAGCAGAAGTCAGAGGGTGTGGCCTATGTCTTTTTTTTTTTTTTTTTTTTTAAGATTTTAATACATCATCCAGGTCTTCACCCTGACCTCACAGCTATCCACTTTTATTCTACTGGGGTTCTTTACATTATGAATCCCCTGATGGACAAAAAGGCAAGCTATGAATAAAAGTTTCCGTTTTAATTTTTCTCCAGAAGGAATTACTTAACATTCAATAAGGAAAGACATGATGTAAGATGTTCATCTAGTCACTAGGCCTTCCTCTCGTGTAATCTCTGATAATACACAACTATGAAAATAAACAAGTAATAATACAAGCAGCTCTTATCTAACACACTTTCAATACAATCCAGACACTGTTCTATGGGATATAATGTAATTATTTAATCTTCACAATGTCACTAAGAAATATAGTGCTAATATTACTAATTTATAAATGAGAACATTTAGACATAATTAACTAACTTACCCTATAAGAAATGAGTTATAGTGGTGAAGGCAAATAAAGACTAAATATTGGTTAAATCCTGTCTCACTCTGATTCAGTTCAAGTTGATTTTAGAGGATGAGTTTGCAAATATGAACAAGACTTGGGCAGGACAAACGAATTTGCTACAATTTTAATATTGATATAGCTTTCCTGAAGTATGAATTATCAGATGAATACTTTGTTAGTTAAAGCAAATTGGTGTCCCATATATATGCCATTTATATTATAAATCCTCTGATTTCCCCTAAGTGCTAGTGACCCTGATGTTGAGCAGGGTTTGAATGATTAATGTCTCTAACACATTTGCTGCCATCCTAAGCCTTCTCACTTGCCTTACATTCATGGAGTTTTACACGTTTTTACCAATTGAACTCTGATATCAAATGAATTCTGAAACACAAATAAACCCTCCCAATTCCTGACATTTATAAGGTTTCTCATCAGTGATAAATGCTCACAAAATTCTGGCCCTTAAATAAAGACTTTACATCCACAGTACAAACTCTGATATTACATTATCCTCAAACGCTTTCCCATATTCCTTATAATCACAGGGGGGTTTGTTTGTTTCTGTTTCCCTAGTATGAACTTCAGATGTCAATTCCATTCTGAACCTTCCCACATGTCTTCATTCATTCTTCCATCTGTATGAATGTTTTGATGTTGACTAAGGTGTGAGCCACGAATCAAAGGCCTTCTCACATTGCTTACATTTACAAAGCTTCTCGCCAGTGAATTTTCTGGTGTCAAACTAAATTCTGAGCCATGACCAAAGGCCTTCCTACACTCCTTACACTCATAGGGTTTTTCACCACTGTGACTTCTCTCTTGATGAGTAAGTTCTGACCTTCAAATAAAAACCTTCTGATATCCCTTCCATTTATGGGGTTTCTCACCAGTGTGAGACCTCTGATGTTGAGTAAGTTCTGATGTCGAATAAGATGTGAATCAGAGACAAAAGCTTTCCCACATTCCTTACATTTATGAGGTTTCTCACTAGTATGAATTATTTGATGAAGATGAAGTTGTGTGTCATGACAAAAAGCTTTACCACATTCTTTACATATATGGGGTTTCTCACCAGTATGGATTCTCTGATGCCCAAAAAGGTGTGAGGGGCGGGTGAAGGCTTTCCTACAGTCCTTACATTCATAGTATTTCTCATCTGTATGAATTCTCTAGTGTAACTTGAGCTATGAGGTAGATGGAAAGTCTTTCTCACACTCCTTACATTTATAGGGTTTCTCACCAATATGAATCCTTTGGTATTTAATAAGCTGTGAGCTAGAGGGAAAGACTGTCCCACATTCCTTAAATTTATGAGCTTTTTCACCACTATTAATGCCCTGAGGTTTAGTAATCCAGAGTCATGAATAAAGGCACATTTCTTATTTTCATTTCTTTTCTTTCTTTCATGAATTCTCTGATGCTTAATCAAATCTGACCTACTATTAAAGCCTTCCCACATTCTCCACATTTAGAGCTTTGCCCCTTATTATAACTGCTTTCATGTTGAAGGTGGTATGATGGGTACCTGAAAGTTGCCTTACATTCCTTGTGTTCACATGAATTCACTCCAGTATGAATGACCTAAAGTACTCTATTAACTGCGCACTGAATGGAAGCAGACATTTCATCAGAGGTTATTCCCACTGGTCTGAAATGTCCGCCCTGTTGTTTCTCCAAGTAGCATCTGATTTCACTATTATCTCTGACCCTAGGGCACACAAGGTTAGAGCTTATAGGTCTTTTTGTTATCTCTGGTTGCAATGATTTAATTTCATAATTGCCCTCTTTTGGAGATAAATTCTTGGTTTCTCTTCTGGACTCCCAATCCAGTGAGATCAGGTTGTCATAATTCTCCAACAGGATATCTAGGTACAAATCCTTCTAGCAGAGTGCAAGCATTCCCACTCCTTTTGAGAGAAGAAAATGGCCTGTGGCATGACTTTTGATGCACAGCGGCTCTTCTCTCGTCCTGTTCTGGATTCGCGTCCCCGCAGGCTCACAATCCATGCCAGGGGAGTATCGGCACTGACTTTGCGCCCAGGCAGGACCCACGCAGCTGCGCAATATCCCTGACCTCCGGGCACCGCCAGCCTGAAACCACATCCACCCGAGACAGACGCGCAGCAGATGCCTCCTTACCGGGACTGAGGACACGCAGCCTCAACAGCCCCCATCCTCTTCGATGTCCTTTACTTTTCAAGCGTGGGCACGCAGCCCGGACATGCACAACAGCCACCCACACTTAAGGCTCCAGGCAGACCCAGCCCCGCTCCGGGGGTCCTCAACGTCCACTTCTGCGGAGTCCTTGCCCTCCAGTCTGATCAAATATGCCACAAACCAGTGAGCTAAGCCGCCTGGAACACACCAACCTTTTGCGTCCATCTGAACTCCCTCAAACTCACCACCGGCCAGCCAACTCCGGCTGGAAATGGAGTATGCCCCAGCCGTCAGGGAGATGTAGTTCAGGAGAGGAAGAACCCAGCTCGGTCCTGGCCGACTCAACAGTCATCTCCGTCGAGTCATATTCCAAGCCTTCCACGATCACCCAGTGCGCCCGAGCATCCTCCGAGGACCTGGGCGAACCGACAGGTCCAGGTAGTAATAGGTGGCTGCTGAGGAGTCAGAACAGGTTGGGGACCTGGAGACTTCTGAGATATGTAGCCCACAGATTGGGAAAGGATGGGGCGGTCCTCCAGTAGGACATCCCGAGACCCCGACGTTAACCGGTCTGCAACCGTCCTCGCCCCAAACTGGGAGGTGTCCAGAGGCCTCTAAGAACGGTAGTTAAAAGATGGGAAGCCAACTGTCCAGAGTCCTCTCCACAAGGAGCCGAGCTCTGCGCGCAGGACCAGGAGAGGAGGACACCCCTCCACGCCATGAACTAGGAGTCCTCCAGGACCCCCACGGTTCAGCCCTTGGAGCCCCACAATCCTGGTCGTGCTGGGTGCTCAACTTTCTGCTAATATTGAGTCAGTTATGATTCGGTTTCAATACACTGATTATTCTCCTCATTGTGGGTCATGTTTTCCTGCCTCTGTTCATCCTAGCATTCTTCGATTGGATGCCAGACGTTGTCATAGTTGACCTTCTTGGGAACTGGCTCTCAGCGAAGATGAGAAGAGTCGGTCTGCTTCCCGATCTCTGCACTGGCTCAAGGGGCTCCCCTGTGGTCCACACCAGTTGACCCCGCTGACGCCTCTGCTCCTGCAGGATCAGCTACAGGAGCCTGCCGCTTAGGTGTGTCTGAGCCCCAGGCCCCCCTGGCCGCCCAGCTGTGTGGACGCCGTGGCTCTGGGACCGATGGCGCCGGCGGTCAGTGCTCTGGGCTCCTGTCCGAGGACAGCCTTAAATGCACCGGGAAAACGGGAAAACGTAGGAATCGCTCTGCCGGCCCTGCCTCCCCTCTGCTCCGATGCGCTAGACCTGCGCGCTCCTTCCGCGCAAGCCCTTTGGTCTCAGCGCCTCTCAGATGTGTGTGCTCTTGGCAAAGGGGGTCTCTATAGTATTCTCTGGGTTCCTGCCAGGGCTGCTCTAAAGCTATGGACAGAGGCCTGTGACCATGACCATCTAACAGGTCCAGTAAAACCCAGGTTAGAAAACGGAGCGATGGAAAACAAGCTCCAGAAACGCTTCAAATGGCGCTGAGTCTGAGACATGGGTGGGTTGCCCGGGAGTACCTCTTTGGCTCTGCTGCCAGACCTGAATAAGCTAGTGGTGACACTCGGGGTGACCACAGCCGTCTTCATAGATGCCATTAAAAATTTGGAAGGTGAAGACAAAAACCCTAGAAAAATAGATTTTTAGAGTTCTCTCTGGCTCCCAGTCTGAGTGTGTGTGAGACTGATTGGACTGCACCTTAGCACGATGACTTTCCTACTATTTGGGGTTTCCATAATGTTAAAAATATACCTACCCTGTTAACTGGTAGTATTACTTCTATTTACTTCCGAACCCTTTCTCTTAGAACAAGGGCCATTTTTTACTTCTCAAATGTGTCCTTCCCCCTCCTCCCTCTCCCCTTGACCCCTTGGGTCCTGTTTCAGGCCAGAGAAGGACACCCCTTGGACCCCACTCTCCTGCTGCCGCCGGCTGCGCCTCCCGCAGTGTTCCCGTGTCCCACGCTCTCGCTTCCTCCTCTGGAGTCCGGTCCGGACACTTGGTCCTCAGAGTGGGGCGGTCCACACAACCCAGCAGCGAGAGCAGGTGACCGAGGCTGGATCCTTTCAGTTCTGGCCGTCCCTGGGCGTCGGAGGCCCCGGCCAGGCCACCAAGGGGCCCAGCAACGAGGCCAGTGCCACCCCTGGGCCTCAGGGGTAAAAGGCAGGGGCAGCGTCCACCGAGTCCTGTCGGACCGGGGGTCTGCACACGTCGTGGGGTCACTACCCCGATTGCCCCTTTATGAGTAGGTGGGAGGCGTGAGACACTGTGACGTGGCAGCGCTGTCATTGGTGACTGAGTCTTAGGTTGGGAGTCTGGGGTTGGAGACCTAAGTTGGCAGTCCTGTGTTTTACTTATTTATTTATTGGTTAATCCTCACACGAGGATATTTTTCCATTGATTTTTTTTTTTAGATAGAGTGGAAAGGAGGGAGAGAGAGAGAGAGAGAGAGAGAGAGAGAGAGAGATCAATTGGCTGCCTCCCGCTGGATCCCACCGGAGCCAGAATAGGACCTGAAATTCAGGTATGTATCCTTGACCAGGAGTGGAACCAGAGACCCTTTGGTCCTCAGGCCGATGCTCTAACCGCTGAGCCAAATTGTCCAGATCCTGTGTTTTATTTAAATGGTCTATTTAATTCTGAATTTCAATTTATTCTATTCTACTTTATTCAGATTTTATTTAGTAGTTCTAGCTCCTAAGTCTCCATTGGACACTAAAGCCTCAGGTAGTCTAAGCTTTGAAATTGACACCAAGAAGTCTCATCCTTTTGTACCCAACTCAACCACAAACAGGAATCCTGGCCAGGATTTCCAGCATCCGTGGAGACCAGGGGCCCAGACCCACCTCTGCCCAGGCCTTCCAGACACTTGCAGATCTTATAGTAGGGCTAAACTATCATGAATATATCTTGTTTGATTAGATTTGAGGGGAAAACCATGTTTATTTTTACATAATCATGAAAGTAAATAAAATTTTTAAGAAGCCTTTAGGCATTAAAAACACAAAGTGACAAATGAATCTGTGTATGCATCCCTTTTGTACAACAACCACCTGGATTAGAACTATTCTAAGAGACTTAAAAACACAATATGTCTATACCCCAAGCCAGTAACAAAACCAAAACAGCTCTTCTCAATTGTGTTTTAGATGGTATCGTTGCTATAATATTTATTCTTTTGCCTATACAATGTGAGAAAAAGCAAGTGAGGCACTGTGGGATATTCTAATTCTATTACTCCCAGTGTCTTTATTTATTTATTTTGAATAGTTTATTGATTTTTAGAGAGAGAGGAAGGGAGAAGAAACATCCTAAGGTTGATTGGCTGCCTCCTGTGCGCCCCCTACTGGGGATCCAGCCCCCAAATCTGGGCATGTGCACTGACTGGGAATCGAACCAGCAATCTTTTGGTGCTCTGGATGACGCCCAGTCAACTGAGACACTGGCCGTGGCCCAGTTTTTTAAAAAACAAAACTGCTTGGTGGTTAGAGAAAGGAGAGTCAGATGAAAGACACTAAAAAAACAAAGAAAACAACCCCGTAGTTCTGAATTTGAATTGGCAGTGTTTGTGAATATGTGTGAATACATGAATACATATGAATATAAGTATTTCCTAGCTCTGTCCATCAGAAAGGCCTAGAAATAAACCGATTGCAGTGAGTAACCCTGCGATACACATTTTTATTTGGGACTACTGTTTCCCACAAAAAGAAAGCATAGATTCTTAGAGAAATAGCTGAGTCCAGGTCAGGGCCAAAAAATCTTCAACATGAGACAGGATCGCCTTATACTGATATCAGGAGAGCTCTCAAAGACTAGTAGGGTCTTATCAAAAGATCAAGGAGCCAACTTGAAAGAGGATAGTGGGAACTTCAGTAAGGACATACTGCAATGGATTGAAATACTTCAATGTATTTTAATCCTTTAGTTCATATTAACACAGGATAAAAAATAAAGACAAATAAAAAGAAAAGAAACTAATTGGTCACCACAGAGGATGCTAGGGGACCAGATCATTAAGCTGCAGTTCTCTTTACAAACAGTACCACTAAGTAACTAAGTAGAGTTTAGGGGCAGTTTATACAAGTGTTCTTGGTAATAATACATGACAATGGAATGTCACCTCTTCGCTCCACATAACCAATGAATGGATCTAGTCCTTGAACATAAAGGGCTGCTAACATCATTAGCAGAATTGCATAGGACGTGCTGTCCCCCCGATGGAAGAACACATGCCACATTTGAGGTGGGCTTGCCAACTTGTCAAACAGGAATCGGATCAGCCTCTAGGTCTGCCAGGTCAGTACCGTAGCCACTACATACATGTGGCTGTTGAATATTTGGAATATGGTCACTGGGACTGAGGGACTGACTTTTAATGATATTTAATTTAAAAGTAAATTTGAAATCTGAAGAAGCCATATAAAATATTTTTCTATTAGACACAATTTTATAACGTTGGTAGAATCATATTTCCCTTAATGTGTACCAGTAAGTAGCAACGTGTAAGATTATTTTTGTATTGTTGTATGCTTATACTTTTTAGATTTCAATGTGGCTACTAGAAAATTTTACATTACAGGTGAGGCGTGCCCTTCCTTTCTATTAGACAGCAGTGCCGATGGAGAGGAGGCACGCAGGACAGAGGAATGGATTAAACCTGGAATAAATTCAGACTGTGGGAATGCTACAGAACAAACAACTCAGTTTCTTTAACAAATGAATGAGAGAAAAAAAAAAGACAGAAGAAGAGAAAAAGAGAGAGAGGAAGGGAGAAAGAGCAAGAGTCATGGAAAGAGGAAGGAGGGACGGTGGGTAGGCAGGAGCGAGTCAGGGAAGGAAGGAAGGAAATAGGAAGCTGCATTTTGTAAGAGATTTAAAGACATATTCAGTGATCATAGTTTGTGGATTTTATTTGGATCCCGATTCAAAGAAACCAACTTAAAACAGTGGGAAATTTGAACAGTATTTTATGCCATTAAATAGTCTACATTAATTTATGAATAATTATAATAATATTTTGATAATACTTTCAAAAAGAGTCCTTCTTTAGGGAAATATACCTCTATAATTATAGATGAAATAGGAGACAGTATCTGGAATTTGCTTTAAATAATGTAGTAAAAGTTAATTGTGTGACATTGTATTAAAACAAATCGACTATGAGCTGATATTTGTTGAAGCTGGCCAATGAAAATAGGGATAATCTGTTATATAATTCTGTCTACCTTTTTGCACTATTAAAATTCCACATCTGGAAAAGGATGATCAAGAGTACAGGTCACCTAAGATAATGACAGCTGAATCTCTCAACACATATTTCAAAGGGCTAGGGATTAACAGAGAGTCAAAACCCCCACTTGTGACACTGCCCCTGAGCAACCACAGGTCAGAGAATATTGTGAACTCTAGTTGATTTGTATTTAGCAAGGTCTGGGAGCCAAACAGCAACAGAGAAATCAGCAAAGACCATGCAATTAGAGGATAGGACAGCATGGAGGACCTACTCAGGAGAAAACACAGGTAAGACTATCCACAGAAAGAACGTGACACACACAGAGCGTGCCTGAGCCTTGGTCAACCACAGCTCTGGCGACTGGGGAATTGAAGGAAGGGGTTTGGCAGTGCAGAGGACCAGAGGTGACAGTCTTGGGGAAGCACAATTTTTGAGGCAAGGGGCAGGGGGGAGACCTGAATGAAAGTAGGTTTACAGTTGTTGAGTAGGTAAAACACAGACTTTATTCTTGTATTATTATTTATAAATTATTGCATTATTTTCCATTCAAGGAACTGTAAACCTACTTTTGCCCCATCCTTTATCTGTCTAAAATTAGACAAGACACTGAATAAAGCAATGAAACATCAAAGACAACAGAAATGAATAACAGATATTGAGAAAGGTTCAGAGAGAAAGTCTAGAACCTGGGAAAATTAGAACTGGAATGGTCAACTTGAAGACTCATCCCCTTAGAACCAATAGATTTTACAAAGTGAGAAAAAGAAAATTCTGAGGCACCGGACCTCCCTCTACCCCCGAAAGAAGCCATCCACATACAGTGGAGGGGAAAACTATTTACATTCTGCATCTCAGCAGAATATACAAGCAGGATACTATTTTTTTTTTAAAACAATAAAAAGGCATTGTGGGGCAATGCTTTTTTCTTCAGCCAAGCTGTCCATGTATCAAGGCAGTAGAAAAGGAGTATTAAATACGTATGCAACACTTAGGGAGTTCTGATCCCATCATGAGGGATTAACTCCACCCAACAAGAGATATCTGAGAAAATTTTGACTTGTGAACAGCTGGTCATCATTGCCTATATTTAGTTGTACTCGTTTTTTTAGGTCTGTACCAACATCGTTCCAACCCTTTTCTCACCAGAGCTATGACCCACCACCATGGACACCTGCAATCTCCCCCTTTCACACAGTCTTTTTTAAAAAAAATAAGTATTAAAAAATTGTTTTTCTTTATTGATTTTAGAGAGAGAGGAAGGGAGAGGGAGAGAGAGATAGAAACATGGATGACAGAGAACATTGATTGGCCACCTCCTGCATGCCCCCCACTGAGGATTGGACCCATAACCTGGGCATGTGCCCTGACCGAGAATCATACTGGCAACCTCTCGGTGCATGGGTTGATGCTCAGCCACTGAGCCACACTGGCCGGGCTCACACAGTCTTTTAGCACTAAACAATTAACATCCCGTAGTAATAGTGTTTCATCTGATATGCATGGCAGTTTTTTTCCCCCTGGGTCCCCTCTTCCCTAAATCTTTCTACAGTGGTGACCCCTATTCTTGCAAAACTTTTCAAGAGCCTGTTATTGTGCCAGGCATTGAAGATGCAAATATGAATAAGACAGGCACCATCCCTGCCCACTCAGAGATAAATTACAGTCTGTGGTGGAGGACGGAAAGAGAGACAGAGGTAGACATCAGACCAGCAATTACAGCACAGCACAAGGAGTGCTCTGGTGGGACAAGTGCATACAGCTACTGGAACACATAGGAGCCTTGGGGGTCAGACCGGAGTTCCAAAAAAGGTACAGCAGAACTTGAGATTTGTAAAGGAGAAATAGGATGTAACCAGAAGAAGAAAGTTCTTAGCACCTCCTTCCTAGGTACTAGCCTCTCTTCTTTGAGAGCTCTCCACCCTTGGCTTCTGTAATACCAGCTGCCTGATATTCTTCTTCCTACATCTTTGGACACTTCATTCCAATCTCCTCCTTTTTCCCTGTCCACCTTTTACATATTGGTCTTTCTAAGGGTTCTGACTTTGGCTCTCTGCATTTCTTGCATTTCCTGGGTTACCTCATTCTCCTCTTTGCCATCTATTGCTGATGACTCCCAAAGTTCCCCAGTCTTCCAGCCAGCTCCACTCCAGACCCATGTGACCCACTGTCCTGGAACTCTCCAGCTGCATGTATAACAGCAGTTTTTCAGCTTTAGGCAATAACACCCAACCAATAAATAGGAAATTATGTATCTGTGCATAATTATGTATCTGTGCCTCCCAAAGTTAGCTGGCAGCTGGCTTATCAATACCAGGGTTGTCCTTTGGCTTTTCCCTGATGGTCACAAGAGGGCTACAATTTCTATATCTGCTAAGTTTTAAGCTATCAATTTTAGTTAAATGTTATGTTAGTAACCTGAACGTTAATAAGAATAAAATAGAGATGTTATAAAGGTTAGTTGCTTTAGAATGATCTCTTAAAGCTAAGATGTATGATTTAAGATTATTTGTGTTTTAGAAAAGGGATCTTCAGTTTTTCTTTGCCTTCAGAAATCAGTAACAGCTTAGAAATTAAAGTGAAAAACATGTAAGAATTTAACTGTATTATTTCTGTCAATAAGCCAAATTTTATATTACTTGTTATAAGAAAAAACAAAATTATTGTTTATAAATATGCATTATAGAATATGACTATATATAATGTAATATGTATTATACATTTTAAAATTTAAGGGATAATTGCCACTAAAGTATAAACTAAGCATTAATAACATTGAAATGTTAACTTTCCAAATAAAATATTCTACCTTTTAAACACAGGTTTTGATACAGCAAGGTGAATATATTCAGGCTTACTTGTTTCTATAACATATCTTTTATTGTACTCAGATTTATATAAAATAGTTGTATCTAAAGAGGCATCCATAGATTATGATAAGGAAACTTTTGGTATCTGTTAACCGAAAGGCAAAGTGAGAGGCAACAGCATTCATTTGAGATCAGTAAGAATAGCTATTCTGGAAACACTGATGGAGGCAGAAACTCAGCTTGTGGTTTGATTAGGTGGAGGCAAGGGGCGTTTATGAGAAAGGGAAGGGCAATAATTACGAGAACAGAAAGAAGGAATTTCTGTAGGGGGAGATAAGCTAATTTAGTGGTGTTACTTCCAAAGAATGTTTTTAATTTTCAGTCTGGTAGTCATGTCTGCTTTCCTGTTATCTTCGCAAACGGCTGTTTGGAACACATGCTGCTCTAAGCAGTGGAAAGGCACTTTCGCCCACTTTTAATATTCCAAAGTTTGAGGAGTAACACTGAGATGTTCAGGGCAGTTTCTCTGGATGGCCGCTCTGACTCCACTGTGAACAGTTGCTTCATTTGTGTTATTTATTTATTTTTTTTACAGTACAATACTGTACGTTTTTGTGTGTCTTTAGATGTTAACAGTCATTTTTTTTTTTTATCCTCACCCAAGGATATGTTTATTGATTTTAGGAGAGGAAGAAACATTGATTTGAGAGAGAAGCTTAGATCAGTTGCCTCCTGCATGTGCCCCGACTGGGGATGGAACCCACAACGGTTTTTGGTGTACTGGACCACCCAGCCAGGGCACTGAAAGTCACTTTTGAATTCTTTAGTGGTGGTGTTTCAGGAAATCTTTAATGACTCAAATGCACCAACAAGCTGATGCATTTATATAGAATGCGTTGTTAAAATATCTACTTTCATAAGGAAATTTAGGATCAAAAGCATATAAGCCAATCTGGCTAAGTATAATTTTGCTAAACAGGAACAAATATTCTCTGTGTGCTAGGGTTTGAGTTCCTTTGATTTCTTGAACAGAAATACGTAAGAAATAAAGCAATCTTTATACACTTAAGTGTCACAGATGCCAAGTACTCTGATTCGGGCCTAGATGCTCTCATATTGTGATAATGCTTGTTCCACTTTTAGACCAGACTTGAACTTCAGTGTATACGTACAGAGATATGCCATAATTTATCAAAGCTTTTCCTTTTTGGTTTCTCATCTCTACGTTTGTGTTCACTGCTTTCAAACATGCAGTGATGGTCATGCTTTGAAGCCAAAATATGTGTCTGTGGTTATCTTTCACACACTTCCCTTGATGCTTGTGTCTTCATAATATTGGGAATGGATTGTCTTGGGCCATCCATTCCTTTTTTTTCTTTTTTTAACATTTATCTTCAGATGGAGTGGGAAGGAGAGAGAGAGAGAGAGAGAAACATCAATGTGAGAGAGACACATCGATTTGTTGCCACCCACACGACCCCTTGGGGTCGGGGACTAACCGCAACTGAGGTATGTGCCCTTGGCCAGAATCAAACACGGGACTCTTTGGTCCGCCGACAGACGCTGTAACCTTTGAGCCAAACTGGCCAGGGATTGGGCCATCCATTCTTAATCATCTGACTCATCTGAGTGCAAGTCAGCATTGACATGACTTTCTCAGTCGAGGTAAATTTGACCTGGTAGTTTAATAAAACAGTTTGTACCCTTGTCCTCACTGTGTTATTGTTTGTTGGAGGAGGTACTTCACCTGTCCTGTTAGGATGACGTGATGAAACTGGGCCGAGGTGCCCCTAAACAGAAAGTTCCCCGGCTTTACCACTTAATTACCTTTCCCCCAACTTTTTCTACTCTGTGTAAAGAACTTGAGGTTTTAAGTATTAGATTTGCAAGAACCCTAAAACTTTTTTTTGGATGTTCTCATTAGAACTCTGATAAAGTATCCGGACTTCTGTTGTATCATTAACCTTTGGACAGATACTTGGTGCCATAGTCTGTGCTTGCAATGAAAACAGGGGGACCCCAGGCAGACCCACCCTAAGATGTGCAGGCCTTATTTTCACCATTTATTTGTTAAGATTTTTATTTTTAAAAGTTGATCTTTTCTTTTAGAGAGAATAGAGGCCATTCAAGCTCCAGTGTCTAAGCAGTTATCATGAGCTGTGGGTTCATGGTCCAGCAATTGGTAGCTGTAACTTTAAACATAATACTTAATTTCTCTCTGTGTGGTTATCTGGAAAATGGGAATAATCATAGTAGCTGGCCCTTTCTATTGTTGTGAGAATCAATTCATTCTACACAGATATTTATAGATCACCTACTATGTGTCAAGGCGCTCTCTAGGTGCTTGGGATACATTCTCTTACTATGGTCCCTGACTTAGTAAATAGTTAAGGAAACCTGGGGCCATTCTGATTCCTGTCTCACCTCAAACTGATTATCAAGATCTGATATTGGAGAAAAGTGTGGGAGGTCTTTCTCTATTGTGAGTGGGGTTCTTGGGGTGCCACTGGAATAGACATTTCTGGGGGCTCCCACAGGAGGATGAGATATAGCAGAAAGCTTTATTTCTGTGGAGTTACATCCCTTTAATAAAGCTAAAAGCAGAGCCAGTGTTCAGAGTTTTCGTTCCGTGTTGCAGACGGTTCCAGTTCAGCATCGGGCTAGCTGTAGTCCGTCCGTCCACTGTGTGTGGGGGTCCACATGTCTGTGGGCCATGTGGGTGAATGCAGGGGAGCCAAGAGAGCACGGTCTCCCCACAACAGGAGTCCCAAGGGCAGCCAAGAGAGTGAACTTCTTTGATCAGAGGGTTAAATATCCCAAATTTCCCACCCTTGCAGAGGCCACACCCATTCTGGCCAATGACCTGGTCCCAGGTATGGCTGACAGACAAGTACCTTCTCTAGTCCCCCCAACTTTACTGGGCCTGCATCTATCTTTCCTTTGCTCCTTTCCTGTTATTAATAACTAGGTTAAGTACAACGGTGTCAAACCTATTAATTTTACATCTTACGTTTCTGAACTCTGTCTCCTCCTTTTCAGACAGCTTTGAAAATACATAAACATATTAACTTCCACACTTCGGTTTCTTAACCTCAGTAGCCTCCTAACTGCTCTCTCTGCCACCCCTTCCCCGAATCTATCTGCCACACTCCTGCCAGATAATTTTTTTCTAACTGTAGATCCAAAGTGTCTGAAATTGTTGATGGGACTCCCTATCAGTTAATAACTGCTGAATAACAACCATCTCCACGACTTAGCGGCTTGAAGCAACTACGATTTGTTATTTGTCAGGATTCTGGGGTTGACCTGGCTCACTAATGTGACTGTATTTGTCCAGAGCAGCGATTTTCAATCTTTTTCATCTCATGGCACATATGAACTAATTAAGACTGAAATCCTGCGATACACCAAAAGATACATTTTTTGTGAGATCTGACAAAAAAGATAAGTATAATTTTGATTCATTAACACTGGATGGGTATTGTTGTGTTGGCTGTTGTCATTTTTTTTATTTGACAGTCTAAGGAAAAGAAGTCCGTGTCCTTGACTAAACAATTAGGTATTGCATGTTTTAAAAATTCTTTCAGCATGCCGGCTGAAAATCGCTAGGCTAGAGGGTCCCAGATGGTCTCACTCACATGTCTAATGATTAGTATCGGTTTTTGGCTGGGCATCTAATTTCTCCATTACATGCCCTGGCCAGTTTGGCTCAGTGGTTAGAGTGTCAGCCCTCGGACCAAAGGGTCACGGGTTTGATTCTCGGTCAAGGGCACGTACCTGGGATGCAGATTCTATCCCCGGCCCTGGTTGGGGTCATTCTGGAAACAACTAAATGATGTGTCTCTCTCACATTGATGCTTCTTTCTCCCCCTCCTCCCCCCTCCCCCCCTTCCACTCTATCTAAAAATCAATGGAAAAATATCCTCAGGTGAGGATTAACGACAACAACAACAAAATAAAAATAAATAATTTCTCCATTACATGACCTCTCTCATCCTCCAGCAGGGTAGGGCAGCTACCTTACAGGGCATCTCAAGGCAGCAGTCTCAGAGGGACAAGGGAGAAGCTGTGAGGTCCTCTGAGGCCCGGGTTCCAGCAAAGATCTAAGGAGTGGTATGACAGACTCTACCTCTTATGGGAGCAGCTGCAAAGATTTTGACCGTATTTACTTACCACTGGCCCCTGAGTACCTGTAGGATAAATGCCAAACACCTCAGCTCAGCATGGCACACAAAGCCTTTTTGAGTCTGGGCTGACTGCCCGCCACATATTCTCCAGCCACAGAGCGCTGTTTGCCGTTCCCTGACCGCGCTGGGCACTGCCACGGTCCCGTGCCCGTGTACCTGCTGTGCCTGGCATAACGTGGCTTTGTAGAGAGGTGTCATAACGTATTTACTTACGATTTTTTACTTGGGTTCATTCCAGTTCTTCATTGTAACCATTCTCGAGCACAAGCGTGTCCTCTCTGTGTACTTCTTGTACCTCTCCATATCCTCAGGCAAAAAAGTCTTCAAAGGACAATTACTTGCTTACTCAAAGATATGGACTTTTCAAAAGACTTTTGATACTTATGCCAAACTGTGTTTTTTGTTTTTGTTTTTTCCAGAAAGGGTCCAGTTTACACTATGAGCATCAGGCTGGGAGAAGGCCCAGCTTGTTAGAAAGGAAATAAGAGGTTCCCAAGACCTCCACATCAAAGATAGTTTGTATTTCTTTGCTACTCATGTATTGCCTCATATTTATTAAAGAAAATTTGACTACCTTAATCAGCTTGCTGTGCATTTTATAAGCAGTTTTGATTACTAGCAGTCTAAAAATAGGAGCACGCTCTTGAATCAGTTCAGAGCCATGTGTTAAGCTGGAAAAGTGAGAGGATCCATACATACTTTCTTCTGACCAAAAATACTTCCACTCTTGGGAATAATTACCATAAAGTATTGTTGGCATCCAAGTGTTATAAAAAAAAGGGCAGAAATTTGTAAAGGGGTAAAAAGTGGAAAGAGGAAAGGGAAGACTCACATTTAATGATAAGTTGGCAGAACATAGTTTGGACAAGTAAGAATTTTCCTTCGAGTTTTCTGCATAGGGAGCTACCTGATCTTTAGCCACTAAAATTGAGAGTGTGGCCCTGGCCGGTTAGGCTCAGCGGTTAGAGCGTCAGCCCGCGGACCAAAGAGTCTCGGGTTCGATTCCAGCCAAGGGCACGTACCATGGTAGCGGTTAGGTCCCTGGCCCTGGTCGTGTGGGAGGCAACCAGTCTATGTGTCTCTCTCACATTGATGTGTCTCTCTCTCTCTCTCTCTCTCTCCCCCTCTCACACTCTATCTGAAGATAAATGGAAAAATACCCTCGGGTGAGGATTAAAAAAAAAGAGAGAGAGAGTATGAAGTCAAAATACAAGGTCAAAAGAGATCATTACCATTTCATATCATGAAGCAAGGGGGATCCAGTGGTGTCTCCCTTAGAACACTATCATGTTTTATGTTCTGTTCATTGTAACTGTTTCAAAATCTCATCTGTCAGAGGCCTTCTATCCCCTTGGAAAAGAACCTTATTTTGGAAGCCGGGAATGTAAGTTCTGTGTCTGTGTCCTCGGTGGCTCTATGTCATTTCTTTAAATCTTTGATGGTTATGAATGAGGATCACGCTGTTAAGAATTATGAAACGCTGTTTTTTTAATGATCTGTAAGATGGAATAATTTCTGCCTCTGCTTGAGAATATTTTCTAGTTTTAGTTGTAAAAGCATCTCTTAGCAACATGAGACATATTTAATGAGATAATTTCTCATTTGTCTTTGAAACTCTATGGCAGGGGTGGGGAACCTTTTTTCTGTCAAGGGCCACTTGGATATTTATAACATCTTTCGTGAGCCATGCAGAATTATCAACTTAAAAATTAGCCCGCTATATTTGGTCAAACGTTTCACTAACTCACCCCTAATGTGATGGCTGGAACTGCTCCTCTTTGGTGAGGCATGTGATGTTAGCTGGTACTGATGACGTTACTACTCGCGACTGCTTTTCTGGGTTTGCGTTGGTCAGTCTGAAGCACAGTTGACTCTGCGATATAAGTTTTGAAATGAACTGCTCGCAGCAGTAAGTTGTTCTGAACACAGATGCATATTTCAATGCACATCTTCTCAAAGTGGGAAATATCATTGCTTATGTAACGTTTGTAGAACCCAAGCAGTGGGAGGTTGTTGCACCTAGCTTTCAGCTCATCATCCTTTGCAGCTGAATGATTTCCTGTTGTAGGTTATCAGGCACATCAGCTGGTTCCACATTGAATGGGTGTAGCAAAGATGTTCAATTCCATTTGTTTACTTTACAATCCTTGAATCTTTCATTAAATGCCTCAATTAGTTTCTCACATTCACCAGCATATTCAAGTGTCATAGGAGGCTTTTGTCCTTCCAGAGTGGGGAAATATTATGTTAAATATCATGTTATTTCTTTTGAATTGCACTTTCCACAACTGTAATTTAGCTTCAAATGATTTGAAAGCAGGGAGCCGAGAAGCTGGTTGGGGCCCTGCAGCTTGATGTTTGGCTCTGAGAGGCACTTGGTAATGCCCACCATGAAGGCTAATCACAGCCACTTGCTGTCATTGAGTTCCCTGACAGGCTTTCCCTTCATCTCCATGAACTGCTTAACTTCATCCCGAAGTTCATAAAATCTCATGAGCATGTTCCCACAACTTAGCCACCGCACTTACAGTGATAAATAAGATCACCATACTCAGAGTCAAGATCATTCAGTAACTCCTTAAACTGGCAGCTGTTAAACCCTCTGTCAACAACTGTGCACAGAGATTTTCTTGGTGTCTGATGCAGTGCCATACAATTAAGTCACTTGGATCAAGACTGAGATGATTGAGTTCTTTTTTTTGGTTAATCTTCACCCGAGGATATTTTTCCATTGCTTTTTAGATAGAGTGGATGGGAGGGAGGGAGACAGAGAGAGAGAGAGACATTGATGTGAGAGAGACACATCAATTGGTTGCCTTCCACACTACCCCTATCGGAGCCAGGGAATTGAACCTGCAACCCAGGTATGTGCCCTTGACTGGGAATTGAACCCGAGACCCTTCAGTCCAAGGGCTGAAGTCCAGGGCAGTTCCAGGAGTAGGACTCACTCCCAATGTCAGAGGTCAGTAGTGTGACAGGACACAGCATGAGCACGCCTGTGAACAGGACTGTTTTGTTGGCCTATGACCACTCGCCTTCCCCAGAAGCTAACCAGTCAGTTTTTCCCCTTCTCCTTTGGGACTATCAGAGGAGAAAGGGGACATGAAATCCAGCCAGACATGGTCGCCTCAATTTCTCCAGACCAAAGAACTCCTTGCTGAGGCTGCGGAGGCTCTATGGAAGGCAAATGGTGATTTGGACCTCACCCAACATGGTCATCACTCCTGTCTAAAGAATCACTGAAGCCCGTGGGTGTGGCTCAGTGGATTGAGAATCCTCCCGTGGACTGAGAGGTCCTGGTTGGTTCCTGGTCAGGTCATATGTCCAGGTTGTGGGCTCAATCCCCAGCAGGGGGCGTGCAGGAGGCAGCCAATCAATGCTTCTATCTCTCCCTTCCTCTCTCTAAAAAAATCAATAAAAATATATTTTAAAAAAAGGATCACTGAAGACTTGCCCGGAGGGAAGGAGGGAGGACCTTTCATTTCATAGGCTGATGCTTTCCCAGCTCTTAGGACAGATGGGCCCTTGAGCACCATCATCTCTGCTTCTGTGTAAAAGAAGCCCAGCTTGGGGAGAGACGGAGAGGGCGGGCAGGGCTGTAGTTTTATATTCATATTCACAAGACTGCTCTCTGTCAGGGATCATATCCACGGGCAGCAGAGTAAACAGGTAGCTCCGCCCAAGCAAACAGAAGTGAGGTCACATTTCCTCCTGCCAAGCCAGACTCCTCTGAGGGGCTAATGAGTTAACACTTGCCCATTTTTATCTCCATCTGTAACTGGTCCTCAACTTTGGCTACATACTGGAAACACTTGGGACAGTGTGAAAAATACATATGTAGATGCCTGGACCCCCAGAGATGTTGCCTTAATTGGTATGGGGTACAGCTTGGGCACTGGATGTTTTAAAATTGTCCCAGGTGATTCTAATAGGCAGCAACATTTGGGAAATATCGTCATGGGTCTCTCCTACCCCATTTTCCAAAACACAGATATTAATTAGCATCACTGGAGTTAAAGAAGAGGATGAAAAATGTAAGCCTCAAAATTCTACTTTGGATTCAATAAAGATGTGATTTCCTACCCCCTTCAACCCACGCCAACACAAGGCAAAGGGGGAAATCAGAGGATGCTGACAGCTTACTTTTTAACCGAGGTCACAGGGACTTCCAAGACTGTCAGTGCCAGTGATCAGTACTCTCATTTTCCAGTCTCCCTGGCCACACAACACAGAGCACATGCCCTAAATCACGCAAGGACACCAGGCAGACTCTTGCACAAGACTGTAGCCCCACAGTGACCTGAGAGCCGCCATGCACTCCTGTCCATGTGGGGCCTTGGTGCAAAGCAAACAAGGAACATTGGTAAGGGATGGTCCTTGGGAGAGGACCGCACCTCAGGATGGCAAAGGCAGCTACCCTCCCTGACCCTGAAGCCCCAGCCTCATGTGGGATGTGTGAGTAAGGGAGGAGGGAGCCCCGTGGATGCTGGGATGGGGACATGAACACTTCCTGTTAGAGCTGGTATTTATTGCTTCTTACATGATCCCACAACAGTTTTTCATCACTATTTTTCAACTCCCACATTGTTCTGAGAATATTTATATATTCTTCCCCCTAACCGGGCAAGGAATTGCCTGAGGACCAGGACAGGACTTGACTTGACTTGGTGGCCCCAATCCTGGCACATGACAGACTCTCATTCATTGGTTGAATGAAAAAATAAACCGGAAGAAGATGTGATTAGAACTTAACAACTTGACCCAGGGTCAGGAGTTCTGAGCTCCAGTCCCAGCTCCACCTTAACTCTCAGCGTGACTCAGGGGGTAGACTCCTCTCATCGTGTCTTGGTTTTCCTGAGTGTCCAACAGGAATAAGAATCATCCCCCAGAGGATACCCAACTTCATGACACGAGATAACGCTGTAAATGTGCTCATCGAATGTAACAAGGTGATATGATTCATGAGCTATGTAAAGACGAGGAAATACGTGGAAGGCAGCCTAGCAATATCCGGGGACGGGAACAGCACGAGTGTCCACTGAGAACCAGGGAACCTGCTTGCAGTCACCACTGTCACTACAACCTTCACAGCGCTGAGCAAGTCCGTCTTTTCTGGGCCTCGGTTGTGTTACTATAAATTATGGGTTGGGAATATGTTGTCTCTGAGGGGCCATCTGGCTCTAAGGATGTGACATTCTTGAGACTCAGGACAATGGGACTTCGGGTTGAATTGATGGCGGTGCATTCGTGCAGGGACGCTCTATGTCAGGGCTGTCCCTAAGATCCACATTTCATTTGACTTCATCTCCCAGCAGCACGTGGGCAAAGCATGGTCTTAAGCCCCCCCCTTCCACTTTGAAGCATGCTGTAGGGTTCAACACACAGCAAGAGGTTCCTAGACACCACCTGCAGCCTGCACACGGGACCGGAACTCCACCCTGCTCCACGCGCACTGAACACCATCCTGAACATCCCCCCAGTTCACGCAGAGCCCGAGAGGGGGCGCTCCAGGCCCCCGGCGCACCCTCTGCTCTTCCCGGGCACCGCTCCGCATCGCCTCCAGCGTCAGAGCCTCTCAGCCTCGGCCCCTGAGCACCCGTTCAGCTGGGCCTTTCCTGAGGCCCTTCTGTCTCCCAGGAGCCCAGCGGCGATCTGTTCTCACGCCCTGATGCTGAACGAGGCTGTGGGTGTGGCTGGCGTCTCCCTGTCCGTCAGTCCTCTGCAGCGCTCGGAGCCGCCCTGGAGGGGAAGGACTGACACCCGTCTAAGCTCTGCCGGGGCACAAGCTACAACGTCTCAGGACAGATGGGATAAACTGTGGACCAGACACATGGTCCCTGCCCTCGAGGAGATCCCCTCTCTGGGTTGATACAGGTATTTTTAAAAAATCCTAAGAGTGTGATGAGTCCTACAGTTGACACGAGTACCATAAGCATTGAGCACCAGGGATCACACACAAAGCTCTCTTTAGGATGATTCCTAAACCGGACCAGAAGATGAATAGTATTTATCTACCCACTTCATCCTGATGTGTAACGCACCATGGCAACCGAGGGAAGCACTGAGAGTAAATGAAGTCTGCAGCAATAAAGGGAGGGTAGGTCTACCTTAGAGGCCATGGTGCTGGGCAGAGACTGGTACACACCAGCGATGGGCTTGGAGCAGCAGCCACCCGCCTCGCCTGGAGCATCTCCTTATTGTGGAAGATCAGGACTGCGGTCTCAACAGCAGCTGTTTACTAGTTCAAATTACACTTTTTAACCTGGGCCCACTTTCCAGGTCCTTTCCTAAGTTTTATAGCTGACCTCGAAACTGGAGGTTTTTACATTAGAAACAATTTTTTTTTCTTTATTGATTTTAGAGAGAGAGAGGGAGGGAGAGGGAGAGGGAGATAGAAATATTGATAAGAGAAAACATGGATTGGCCACCTCCTGCATGCCCCCAACTGGGGATCCGGCCCACAACCTGGGCATGTGCCCTGACCAGGAATCGAACCTGTTACCTCTTGGTGCATGGGTCGACGCTCAACCACTGAGCCACACCGACCAGATGGTTTTTACATTTTTTATTTCTGTTACTATTAGATGCAATGGACCAGAATTTGAACAAATGTATTTTAACAAAAAATAATTTTAAAGTAAGTATTATGTGCTGGAACTGCTAGGTACTAGAGATCAGTGATGCTAAGGTGTTTTCCATCCATAGTCTGGATGGAATACAGGCATATGGGGACAATGACGTGATGAGGTTCCTATAATACAAGTGGGCTCAGGGTGACAGGCAGCATAAAGAAGGGAGAGGACATTTTTATGTGGAGAAATATTGTGTGTCCACTTCCAATCAGAATCACTAAAGAGAGGTTGACATTTCTATTAACCAGGTAGGCGAGGCATTGAAAGACATTTCAGGCAGAGGGAGGAATTAGAAAAACTGAATTGAGCCAGGAAACAATCAGGCGTATTGGGGTGGGGTTGCAAGTACTGGGCCCACCAGGAGCTAGGTTCCCAGGACAGGCACAGGGATGGCTGAGCAGAGGAAGTCAGACAGCAGTCGGAGCCCTGGCGTGATGGTTCCTAGCAGGGACCCGCAGTAGGGGGGCAGAAGGAGAGAGGACAAGCGGAGGGGCTGCTTCAGGCTGGGAGGGCTGCAGGGAGGGTGTGGCCGGGAGAGTCAGCCCAGAGACCCTGGTGAGCGGGGAGCAGTTGCTGTGGCGGATCACGGGGTGCAGGCTGCACAGAGACAGTGCAGGTTCTGACAGCAGACAAGGGAAAGGTCCAGGGCAGCAGGTCTCCCTGAGCTGAGAGCTGGTGGAACGAGAAGGAGGTAGGGAGGGAAGGACAGTGTAACCAGACAGTGAGAAGTAGGAGGGAAGAGCTCGAACACATCCTAAATGCTGACAAGCTGCAGTACAGCCAGGAGAGGATGTCCCTGAAGGGGAGGGAGGCGATGGTCTCGGAACTGAGGTGCTAATGAAACGTGAGAGCAGGAGGTGGATGAGTCAACACGTGAACAGAACCTCACCCTACCAGTTTCCTGCAGGGAACGGAAGGGCATTTTGGAGACAGTTGCCTGATTCCTTGCTGAAGAATGTCGGCCTGACTGAGGAGCTACAGGAGACTGTGAGGAGGTAGGGGGTGACACAGCTGGGTGACGGGAGCCTCACGGAGGGGTGCTGCCCTGGGTACCCCGGGAGTGCTGAGCGGCCTCCTGGCACCATGGAGAGACCCCTCTGCAGGGAGAGCCAGCCCGAGCTCAGGCACCCCGTGTCCTGCTTGTTTGGGAATCCTCAGCTCCCACCACCCTTTGTGATCTCCAAGAGCCTAAGGGTGATGCCATGCCCCTTCTATGACAGATAAAGGGAACTGTCACTACGACACTCAGAATGAGCTCCCCACTCATCCCTCAGTGCCCTCTCCTCCCAGCTCCTTCAGTCCTGTCTTCTCACTTGGTGCCAGAGGTTGCTGGACTCCAGGACTAGCCTGAGCTCCGCATACCTGGAACACCCACCACACATGGGGTTCCCCAGACACCCGGCTCCCAGCATTTAGCAAACCCTTAAGAGGATCAGCTCAGCAGACAGGCGGGCTCTCTTTCACCTCAAAAGGGACACCCACACAGGCTAAAACACACACAGATGCACAGGGACAGGACACAGCCCAGGAGCCCAGGACACAGGACAAAAGGGATCCAGCCCTCTGAGCACTGCTGAGTGTCCCATTCATAGTGACAAGTGCCCATGAGTCCCAATGCCCTCCACAGAACCCTCATTTCAGTGGTGCCATCTCCCCTACGCCCTCGGGGTCATGCTGGGCAGGAGCAGTGGACGAGAGGCGCCGTGTCCACACCTCGGCTCCTGCTCACTGCAGTGCCTCGCTCCCCAGATGCTGATCCCCGCTCGAGAAGGAAAAGCACGGCGGCCCCGCAGAATGCTGTGTGCTGCTCCCCTCTGGGACCCGGCATGGGCTGCACCAGGGAGCAGGGGTCCATGTGGACAAAGGCCCTGCTGAGAGAGGGGGCCAGAGGGAGGGCACCCCCGGCACATCCTGGGTGAATCCCCCGTGGAGAGTTCACCACCGAGTGGCAGTTTTGACAGCATAAGTAGCCAAAGAAAAGCAGGAAATAAGCTGTATCTGGGAGAAAAGGACACTTTATTGTTTCTTGGGGTTTCCGGAGAATCCGGGCTGGGCTGGGCTCACTGGTTTCCCCCGGAACAGGGTGGGGCCCCGTGGCTCTGGTTGTGGTAGTCCGTGGCTATGTCCCCCAACAAGGACAGGAACTCGGAAAACTCAATCTTCTTATCCTTATTCTTGTCTTTTTTCTCAAAGATATTGGACAAGTAATCTTTGCCCTTTGCATCCTGTGGGAAAAGACACAAAACAAGACAAATTCAGTCTCAAACGTGTTGTGAGTGGCAGAGGAGGGGGAGGAGGCAGAGAGGGGAGAGAAGCACCCGGGCCCCACTGGTGTAGCCGGTGGGGGTCAGTGGAGGGCACGTGGGTGATGGGGACCGTGGCATCACCCTGCAGGTCACTGAGGGAGATTCCTTGGCCAAATGTCTCCAGGAAGGAGAGCCCTGGCCGTGGTGAGTGGGCTCTGCATGGAGCAGGACGGATCAGTGGGCTTGTCGGGGTGGGCAGCTCAGACCTCACCGCCACCCCCTTCAAGGGCACCTCCTCCCTCAGTTCTACTCAGGGACTCCAAATAGACTATGACTCTTGTCCTCTTCACCCGAACCCTCCTCTCTGTCTTCTGTTTGGCTTCCTGAGGCTCCCATGCTCAGGGGCCTCCTTTGCTCACCCAGCCTCTGCCACCCAGTGACCTCCCTTTCTGTGTCAGTTCAGGACATTCTAATCTCAGGTTAAACCAGGCTGGCGAATAACGTTTCCATTGTAAAGAAAGGCGGTAAATTTTATCAGCGATAGAATTCCTGTCCCCTTCCTTTGGATCTGAGAGACCCTCACGGAGGCTTCCAGAGGCAGGGCCTGCCCCTGTGGGCTTCAGGCTCCTGGATGGAGTGTGACAAGTGGGAGGGGACCCATTCTTTGCTCTCCTGTTTGACCCCCTAACAGCTACCACTGACACCCATGCGCCTTCACACACTCTGACGTTTTATCATCTCACATCCTGGTGGAAGCCAGGATAGAAAGTCCTATGAGGCCCTGACGCACATGAGAACACTGAGGATGAGAGAATGGCAGTGACTCCCCCAAGGTCCACAGCAAGTGTCCTCAGCCAGGCCAGGGCCCACGAAACCCTGAGAAGCCACCCCGACTCACACAGGCCGCGAGGAAGGTGGGGAAATTCTCCTTCAGCATCTTCAGCAGGCCCGGCTTGTCAATCGTGTCATCGGGTTTGGTGTATCTGTGGAACAGGTCGATCATGCCCATCACGGCCTTCTCAACTTCAGTGTGGCTCATCTTGGTTTTCAGAGAATCTGCCAAGAGAAAGACAGTGAGCTTTGTTATCCTTCCCCCAGGGGAGGGTCTCTAAATCAGGACAAGGGGCTGGGGACTGAGGATCCATGAAATGAGCTCAGGTGGAGCACAGGGAGCTGTGTCACCCCTAGGAGGTGGGAGGAGATGCTCACAGGAGGGTGTGACCAAGGCTGGGCCCTGGGCCCGTGCAGCTGAGGGTCCAGAGGAGATGCAGGGAAACACAGGAGCCCGCTGTGGACAGGACCACAGGAGGTGAAGCAGAGAGGGTGGGGGTCAACCACAGAGCAAAGGACTGAAGTCTTAGCTGGGACCCGAGCCAAACACAGTATTTGGACAGCACCACTCTTCAAAGAGTGTCAAATCCATTTCCTCCAGTGTCAAAGTCAGGGTTAGAGTCACAGGGACAAATAACATCCTTGCTAGTCTGGTCTGTGCACTTGAAACAAGACCCCCAGGGGACCATCATGAACGTAAAGCAAGCTCTGAATGCAATGGGCCATGGAGGCCCTGAGGTGAGTGTGAGCTGAGAAATAGCCCTGTCCTGAGCTCCAGCAGAGGTGTTCCCGGGCCATCCCCACCAGTGAGAAAGGGGACTGCAGACCAGATTGTCCTCATATTTGACATAAATAGAAATATCTGCTCCAGTTTTAGGCTATTGGATGACATTTGAAATCTGGCTCCTTCGGATGACCTTTGTACCTCTCTGCTCTCTGTAACTCCAAGGCTACACTGCATTTAAGTAAAGAGGTCTGACTTCCCAAAGCTGATACCTCCACCGACAGCCTGGATCCCAAACACAGATGGGTCAGTGCACCCACACATCACAGACTGTCCAAAGCCCCCAGTAAGTGTGCAAGGCTCACACGTGTGGGCCTCTTACACAAAGGGCCATTGCCCCGATCTGGGAGAAAGATCCTGGCTGTCATGTCGTTAAGTGGAACCACCCAAGGCCTTCTGTCAATTGGCCAAGGCCAGAGCTGAGCCCTGTGCACGGAAGATCACCGTCATTCCCTCCGCTCGGGGGAAGGACTGAAACCAATGGGCGGTGAGTCCCTGATCCATGTAGTGGCAGGTCTTCTCCACAGAGCAAGGTGAGTGGGCACCCCAGGCTTGGATTTAAGAGAACCTTCACCCACCCTCCCCAAGGCAGGGGTGCACAGTGGGTGTTCACCAACCCAGGGCCTGAGTCAGGTGAGTCCAGAGATAGAAGACAAGGAGGAGAGGGAGGGTTGTGAACTCAGCTCCCACCAGGGATGTTTCCACAGAGTAAGTCACAGAGGAGACAAAGAGCAATGGGAAGCATCTGTCCAGCCATCCTGTAGCAGATGAGGACCTCAGGACCTCAGTGGGGTGAAGTCACACAGCCCCATTACAGGCAGAGCCCCACTCATCTGCACCCAGGCTCCTGAATCCTCTCCCACCACTGCTTTCCCTGCTGCTGCAGACACAGAACACGCTGGCCCTGAGCACCCCTCCTGGCCAAGAGTCAGGGGCAGACTTACCAGAGCTGACGAGGAGTCACTGGGAAGGATGCGTGTGCTGTGTGTGCATCTAGGCAAAGACTGGTCCTTTTATAAGGCTCAGCCTGGCTCCTCCTGGGGCTGGGAGCCCTGGGGCCATGTTTCTGTCTGATTCCTGGGCCATTGCTCCACTCAGGTGGGTGGGACATACCTATGGGTGTGTGTTCATCACTTCCCGGTACAATCCCAGACGACTCCCAAGGGACAGCACCTAGAGCCTTCTTCTGTCCCTAATTTCATCTGGGGCTGGGTTGTTGGGGACAGTGGGGTGTGTCATAACAGGGCAGGGAATTTGGTAGAGAAAACTGGGCTTCTGAACATAAAGAGGATGGGACTCTGAAAGCCAGCATGGTCTGTGTTTACTCATCACCCAGTCCTGCCACAAGTTTGTTCTGACATCTAATAAACCTCTCTCAGCCGTTCATAAGTCCTTACCTGTGCCAGGCTTCTCCAGACCTGCCGTACTGACACTCCTCCTAAACCTTCAGAACCTTATGAGATGGTGCTGTTACCCTCACGTGGAGGACGGGGAATTGAGGGATTAAGAGGTCAGAAGTTCCCATGTGTCCGAGGCTAATGGAAAGTAAGGTCAAGTGATGGTCCTTGAAAAGCCTGATTCAAAACCTCACTCCCAACCCCACTAGTAAACATCTGGGGTCACTGCAGGGCCTGGGCCTTGGGGAGGGAGGCAGGGTCCCCTCTCTCCCATCTTCACATGGGGTCCTCACTGGAGCGCTGGGAAGGAAGGAGGTGACAGACCAGGAAGCACAGAGAGAGTAGGGGCTCAGCAGGTCACCTGCAGGTGAGGGGGACACCAGGTCAGAGCGCTGAGACCTGACTTCAGCCCCACACTCATGACTTCACTTTGCAGCTCCAGGGGCCGCCTGGGCCCATCATGGAACCACTTCTAGATCCTGGGACCGTGACTGCCATGAAGTGAGCCACAGGAGATTGGGCAAAATTGCCTCCACACCCACAATGATGACTTACTATAAATTATTCGGTCTTTCCTCCTTCCTGGATGCAAAACAGGTTGCTTAGGAGTCAGTGGCCATGCCCTGGGGTCTGCTGTGTCCCAACCTGTGTGTAAAATACAGTTCAGGAGCGGGAAATAGGAGCTTGTAGGTTAGGATGAGGCCAGGGGACATCTGGGGAACTGCCCTGCTGACTCACTGTTAAGATCTTGTTCCTGTTCTCTGCTCCCCTTGGAACATCCTCCCACGGATTGAGGGGTCAGGCATTGGGCACCCTGGGACCAGGCCCACAGCTGAGCCCAGATCTGGCCCTCCCAATGCATTGGGTCTCCGTGCTGCAGCCTGGCCTTTCTGTCCCTAGCACCAGACCTCTCTGTTTCATTCATTTAATTTATTCTCACCCCCACTGAAAGCCTGCTGGGAAGGATACACAGGATCCTGAGTGGGGTGTACCTTTGGGCAGGGGAACTGAGACATCATTCCCACTTAAGCCCTGGTGTAGCTTTTGATGTTTGAACAATGTCAAAATACTTAAAATTAGTTTTAAATTTTTATGTTAAATTTCCTTTGTTCAATCTCGGCCCCAGTTTCAGAGTCTGAGCTTTTTAAAATCCTCAGCTTCCTGAATCTAAACATCGTGGATATGTTGCAAGGACTCTGTGTTATTTTATTTATTACTTATATTCCTGAAATCTCCATTACCATTCAAGTCACTCAAAAAAGCAATACATTTTTTCAATTAATTTTTATGCATGCTCACAAATATAAGTAATTATTTTGTTTCATGTTCTATCTTTGTTCTTTATTTGCTATAGTCAATCATACAGAAAAGTACAATGAACTACAATGTGCAATCCAATGAATTCTCTCTAACACCTGTGACTGTCGCCCAGGGCGATGAACAAAACATTGCTGCCACTCCCACCAGCCACTGCCCCCTTTCTTCTCTATAACCATCATCTGAACTTTTATGATAAGGCTCTCTCTCTGTTTCATTTTACCACCTAAGTACACATTCCTGAACATTGCAGTTTTGCCGGCTTTCAAGTTTTACTTGAAGGGAAACATATTCTATATATGCCTCTGTGTCTGCCTTATTTTGCTCAGTATTGAATTTATAAGCTATCTCCATGTTGTACTGTGTTTGTTCATTGTTGTATAGTATGTCTTTGTATGAATGTGATATAATTTTCTATAATTCTGCCTCAGATATTACATGCTTTTCATTTTCTTGTCTTCCTTTTGGATGGTTTCCAGTTCAGGCAACCAGGGATTTTGACCTCTGACCTCATGTTCCCCCAGGAATCAGCCACCGTGTCTGTGAGGTATGAGGACAGGGTCCATGGCAGGCCTAGTTGTGTAAGTCTTGGTGTTGATGAAATGAGAAGGTGAAGAACCCAGGTCCCGGAAACCAACTTCGAACAGCCCTGTTTGTTGTCAGAGACATCAGTGTTTACAACTATTGTGACTAACAGCCAAGTCACACCCAGCATCTCCTTTATCCTCACCACCTGAAAGGTTAGAGAAACCTTCCAATCCCTTAGACAAAAGTCTCTCGACAACTTGGGCTACACATCCAGGTCAGTCACTTGGAACCGTCTCTCAAGCATTTACTATTTATCCTGAGCCACTCTTTCATTTATCCCAACGGACTCTGGACCTCAGCTGACCTTGGCTGTTTTGAGCCAAGACCCGGGCCATTTATTTAATGTATAAAATTTATTTATTTATTTATTTATTTATTTATTTATTTATTTTCTTTATTGATTTTAGAGACAGAGGAAGGGAGAGGGAGAGAGAGAGATAGACACATCGATAAGAGAGAGCATCGATTGGCTGCCTCCTGCATGCCCCCCACTGAGGACTGGGCCCACAACCTGGGAATGTGCCCTGACCGGGAATCGATCTGATGACCTCTTGGTGCATGGGTCAATGCTCAACCACTGAGCCACACCGGCGGGTTAAATCCACAAAACTTAAGGAGAACCCACTGAGCACCACTCACTGTGCTTGATGATAAACATATGGCAGGAAAATTTGATTAAATATTTATCTCCCCTCAATGCTCACACTTTAGAAGTAAAGACAAAAATGAATAAAATAGGAACTATAGGGGATGGAGATGTACAATGACACACAGTATAAACAAAGAAGAAAAGGGTAACTTTCTGGGGTGGAGAGATGGACAGAAGTACGTTAGAGGTGGCATTTGAATGAATGCTGACGCCTAGTGTTCAAGCAAGCAAAAGAAGGAAAGAGATTCCAGACCATGACATGTGAGCACAGAATAGACATCAGGTCAGTAGGACAGAAACAAGCTTAGAGCCAAGAGTATTGGAAGTGAGTGGTTTGGGACAGACACCAACTATGTCCAACCGAGTCCCCAACCCCTCTTCTGAACTAACAGAGCCCAGTTTTGCTTGGGAGTGGGAGTGTCCAGTGCCAACATGTGTGCTGTGTTTGGTCTAAGCCACTCTGAGAGTCCTGTCCCTGCTTTCCCTGTGTCCCTTGCAACCAAGAGTAAACATATATCCCACCAGTTCTGCCCAATGAAACTGAGTAATGCTGGGCCAGGCTTCTGGGACTCTGCTTTTCTGACAGAAGGGTACAAAGAGAGCTAGCCTTGCCATGCCTGGGATCCTGGTATTGCAAAAAGTGTCCCTTCCCTTGCCCTGGCTGGTTTGGCTCAGTGGTTGGAGCATCAGTCCCCAGACCGAACTGTCAAGGTTTTGATTCCAGGTGGGAGGCACATACCTGGGTTGCAGGTTTTTCCCCTGCTCGGAGTCATGAGGGAGGCAGCCAATCAATGTGTCTTTCTTACATTAATGTTTCTCTCTCTCTCTCTCTTTCTCTCTCTCTCTCTCTCTCTCTCTCTCTCTCTCTCTCTCTCTCTCCCTATCTCCCTCCCTCCCTCTCCCTCTGTCTAGAAATTAATGGAAGAATATCCTCTGGTGAGGATTTAAAAAAAGTATCCCTTCCCTTAATGTTACTATCAAGCCCCATATGTCACAGGAACTTCCTCTAAATCCTAGCCATAAAAAATAGCATTCATGCAGCCTGTGTCTACCTTCTTTCTCATTTGATTCATGGAAATCCTTTGTTTCTGTTTTTTTGTCCCACCAGTCTGAGGACTCCTTACTCAACCTCAGTATGGGAGTGTCATTTCTCTCTTTAACTGCAGCACTGAGCAAGAGGCCAAACACAAGAGGAATTACTGGAACAGTGGCTTTATAAAAAGGGGATATGCTATAAGCAGAAAAGAATTTCAAGTCTCAGGGCAAAAAGAAGGGACTCCTTTAGAGGACAGTTAACTGGTTTGGACCAAAAGGGTACAGGGAAGCAGGTGATATGAGAAAGTCATGGCCAGTGTCTCAAACAAAATATTTCCAACAGTTCACTTTGATACCTCTGAATAAGAGATATGGCAGCTCCTGTGAACTCAAGATTCTTTAGTACCTCTTGAAATTCCAAGATGTCTCTGAAAAGCAGTCATTAATTTAGTTTGAAGAAATAATTTATTTAAGAGGACTTCCATCCCTCCCAAAATTTTCATGCAAATCAAAACAAAAAAAAAGCAGGGGTAGCAATACTTATATATGAAAAAATAGACTTCAAAACAGGCATAACAAGAGACAAAGAAGGTTGTTACATAATACTAAAGGGATCGTTTCAACAAAAGACTATAACCATGGTAAATATATATGTACCCAATATAGGAGCACCCAAATATATTTAAAACAAAAAACAAAAACAGCAACCCTCAGAGGACTTTATGGGAGAGATAGACAGCAATACAATTATAGTAGGGGACTTTAACACCCCACTGACATCACTGGATAGATCTTCCAGACAAAAAATTCAGCTAGGAAACAGTGACCTTAAATGACACACAAGATCAGATGGACTTAATTGACATTTACAGAACATTTCACCCCAAAGTTGCAGAATATACAATTTTCTCAAGTGTACATGGGACATTCTCAAAGATAGACCACCTGTTAGGACACAAAGGAAATCTCTACAAGTTTAGGAAGATTTATTTTTTCATTTTTATTTTTTTAAAGGAACCATTCACTAACACAAGGTTAAAAGCCATTGTTTTATTTTTAAATATGTTTTTATTGATTTTTTTAGATAGAGAGGAAGGTATAGAGAGAGATAGAAACATCAATATGAGAGAGATACATCAATTGGCTACATCCTGCATGCCCGTACTGGGAATCAAGCCAGCAACATGGGCATGTGCCCTGATGGGAATTGAACTGGGAACTCTCAGTCCATGGGAGGACACATAATCCACTGAGCCACACTGGCTGGGTAAGTTTAGGAAGATTTAAATCATGTCAAGCATCTTCTCGGATCACAGTGACATGAAACTAGAAATCAATTATAATAAAAACACTCAAAAACATTAAAAACCATGGAGGCTAAATAGCATGACAGTAAACAATGAATGAGTTACCAATGAGATCAGGGAAGAAATAAAAAACTTCCTGAAAATAAATGAAAATGAACAAACAACAAACCAAAATCTATGGGACACAATGAAAGCAGTCCCAAGAAGGAGGTTCATAGCATTGCAGGCCTACCTCAAGAAATAAGAAAAATCTCTAATAAACTATCTAACCCAACAACTAAATGAACTAGAGAGAGAACAACAAGAAAAGCCCAGAGTAAGTAGAAGGAAGATAATAATAAAGATCAAAGTGGAAATAAATGACATCAAAACTTACGAAACAATACAAAAGATCAATGAAACCAAGAACAGGTTCTTCGAAAAGGTAAATAAGATTAATGAACCTTTAGCCAGACTCATCAAGAAACAAAGAGAGAGGACTCAGATAAATAAAATCAGAAACAAAAGAGGTGAAGTAACAACTGACACCACAGAAATACAAAGAATTGTAAGAAAATTCTATGAACAACTGTCTGCCAAAAAATTGGACAATTTGGGTGAAGTGAACTAAGTCCTAGAAACATACAATCTTCCAAAACTCAATCAGATAGAATCAGAAAATCTGAATAGACCAACAGCAACTAATGAAAGTGAATCAGTAAAAAACAAACAAACAAACAAACAAAAACTTCCAGCAAACAAAAGTCTTGGACTGGATGGATTCACAGGGGATTTTTACCAAACATTCAAAGAACAACACCTACCCTCCTCAAACTATTCCAAAAAATTCAAGAGGAAGAAACACTTCCAACCTCTTTTCATGAGGCCAGCATTATCCTAATTCCTAAACCAGATAAAGACACTACAAAGAAAGAAAATTACAGGGCAATATCCCTGATGAACATGGATGCTAAAATCTTCAACAAAATATTAGCAAATTGGACCCAGCAATACATTAAAAAGATCATACACCATGACCAAGTGGGGGATTTATTTTGGGGATGCAAGTCTAGTACAATATCAGTAAATCAATGTGTGATACATCACATAAACAAAAGAAAAATAAATATCACATGATCACACCTATAGACACAGAAAAAGTATTTGACAAAATCCAGCACCCATTTAAAATAAAAACTCTCAGCAAAGTGGGGATAGAAGGAACATACCTCAGCATAATAAAGCCCATGTATGACAAACCTACAGCCAACATCATATTCAATGGGCAAAAGCTAAAAGTGTTTTCCTTAAGATCAGGAACAGGATGCGATGTCCACTTGCACCACTCTAATCATCATAGTACTGGAAGTCCTAGCCACAGCAATCAGACAAGAAGTAAAAATAAAAAGCATCCAAATTGGAAAGGAGGAAGTAAAACGGTCATTATTCTCAGGTGACATGATATTGTACATAGAAAACCCTAAAGACTCCACCAAAAACTACTAGACTTAACAAATGTATTTGGCAAAGTAGTAAGATACAAAATTAACATACAGAAATCTATGGCATTTTCATACATGAATAATGAACCCTCAGAAAGAGAGTTCATTGACTATTGCAACAACAGAAAATAAGATACTTAGGAATAAACTTAACCAGGAGGTAAAAGACCTGTACTCAAAAAACTATAGTACATTGAAAAAAGAAATACAGGAAGATACAAACAAGTGAAAGGATATACCATGTTAATGGATTGGAATAATTAACATCATTAAAATGTCCACCCTGAAGCAATCTATATATTTAATGCAATCCCTATTAAAATACCAATGGCATATTTTACAGATCTAGAACAAATATTCCAAAAATTTATATGGAACCAAAAAAGAACACTGAATAGCTGCAGTAATCTTGAAAAAGAAGAACAAAGTTGGAGATATCACAATACTGAATATCAAACTATACTACACAACCATAGTAATCAAAACAGCTTATACATTTAATACTGAACAAAATAAGGCAGACACAGAGGAATATATAGAATATGTTTCCTATCAAGTAAAATTTGAAAGCCAGCAAAACAGCAGTGTTCAGGAATGTATACTTAGGTGGTAAAATGAAACAGAGAGAGAGCCTTATCATAAAGTTCAGATGATGGTTATAGAGAAGAAAGGGAGCAGTGGCTGGTGGGAGTGATAGCAGTGTTTTTGTTCATTGCTCTGGGCGACAGTCACAGGTGTTAGAGAGAATTCATTGGATTGCACATTGTAGTTCATTGTACTTTTCTGTATGACTGATCTATAGCAAATAAAGAACATAGAACATGAGCCAAAATAATTATTTACATTTGTGAGCATGCATAAAAATAAACAGAAAACATATATTATTTTGGGGGGGACTTAAATGGTAATGGAGATTTCAGGAAAATAAGAAAATAAATAAAATAACAGAGAGAGCTTGCAACAGATCTATGATGTTTCTATTCCACAAGCTGAGGGATATAAATAGCTCAGATTATGACATTGAGGCTGGTATTGAACAAAGGAAAACTTAAATGTAAAATTTAAAAGTAATTTTAAATATTTTGACATTGTTCAAACATCAAAAGCTACACCAGGGCTTAAGTGGGAATGATGTCTCAGTTCCCCTGCCCGAAGGTACACCCCACTCAGGATCCTGTGTATCCTTCCCAGCAGGCTTTCAGTGGGGGTGAGAATAAATTAAATGAATGAAACAAAGAGGTCTGGTGCTGGGGACAGAAAGGCCAGGCTGCAGCACGGAGACCCAATGCATTGGGAGGGCCAGATCTGGGCTCAGCTGTGAGCCTGGTCCCAGGGTGCCCAATGCCTGACCCCTCAATCCGTGGGAGGATGTTCCGAGGGGAGCAGAGAACAGGAACAAGATCTTAACAGTGAGTCAGCAGGGCAGTTCCCCAGATGTCCCCTGGCCTCATCCTAACCTACAAGCTCCTGTTTCCCGCTCCTGAACTGTATTTTACACACAGGTTGGGACACAGCAGACCCCAGGGCATGGCCACTGACTCCTAAGCAACCTGTTTTGCATCCAGGAAGGAGGAAAGACCGAATAATTTATAGTAAGTCATCATTGTGGGTGTGGAGGCAATTTTGCCCAATCTCCTGTGGCTCACTTCATGGCAGTCACGGTCCCAGGATCTAGACAGTGGTTCCATGATGGGCCCAGGCGGCCCCTGGAGCTGCAAAGTGAAGTCATGAGTGTGGGGCTGAAGTCAGGTCTCAGCGCTGTGACCTGGTGTCCCCCTCACCTGCAGGTGACCTGCTGAGCCCCTACTCTCTCTGTGCTTCCTGGTCTGTCACCTCCTTCCTTCCCAGCGCTCCAGTGAGGACCCAATGTGAAGATGGGAGCGAGGGGACCCTGCCTCCCTCCCCAAGGCCCAGGCCCTGCAGTGACCCCAGATGTTTGCTAGTGGGGTTGGGAGTGAGGTTTTGAATCAGGCTTTTCAAGGATCATAACTTGACCTTACTTTCCATTAGCCTCGGACACATGGGAACTTCTGACCTCTTAATCCCTCAATTCCCCGTCCTCCACGTGAGGGTAACAGCACCATCTCATAAGGTTCTGAAGGTTTAGGAGGAGTGTCAGTACGGCAGGTCTGGAGAAGCCTGGCACAGGTAAGGACTTATGAACGGCTGAGAGAGGTTTATTAGATGTCAGAACAAACTTGTGGCAGGACTGGGTGATGAGTAAACACAGACCATGCTGGCTTTCAGAGTCCCATCCTCTTTATGTTCAGAAACCCAGTTTTCTCTACCAAATTCCCTGCCCTGTTATGACACACCCCACTGTCCCCAACAACCCAGCCCCAGATGAAATTAGGGACAGAAGAAGGCTCTAGGTGCTGTCCCTTGGGAGTCGTCTGGGATTGTACCGGGAAGTGATGAACACACACCCATAGGTATGTCCCACCCACCTGAGTGGAGCAATGGCCCAGGAATCAGACAGAAACATGGCCCCAGGGCTCCCAGCCCCAGGAGGAGCCAGGCTGAGCCTTATAAAAGGACCAGTCTTTGCCTCGATGCACACACAGCACACGCATCCTTCCCAGTGACTCCTCGTCAGCTCTGGTAAGTCTGCCCCTGACTCTTGGCCAGGAGGGGTGCTCAGGGCCAGCGTGTTCTGTGTCTGCAGCAGCAGGGAAAGCAGTGGTGGGAGAGGATTCAGGAGCCCAGGTGCAGATGAGTGGGGCTCTGCCTGTAATGGGGCTGTGTGACTTACCCCACTGGGGTCCTGAGGTCCTCATCTGCTACAGGATGGCTGGACAGATGCTTCCCATTGCTCTTTGTCTCCTCTGTGACTACTCTGTGGAAACATCCCTGGTGGGAGCTGAGTTCACAACCCTCCCTCTCCTCCTTGTCTTCTATCTCTGGACTCACCTGACTCAGGCCCTGGGTTGGTGAACACCCACTGTGCACCCCTGCCTTGGGGAGGGTGGGTGAAGGTTCTCTTAAATCCAAGCCTGGGGTGCCCACTCACCTTGCTCTGTGGAGAAGACCTGCCACTACATGGATCAGGGACTCACCGCCCATTGGTTTCAGTCCTTCCCCCGAGCGGAGGGAATGATGGTGATCTTCCGTGCACAGGGCTCAGCTCTGGCCTTGGTCAATTGACAGAAGGCCTTGGGTGGTTCCACTTAACGACATGACAGCCAGGATCTTTCTCCCAGATCGGGGCAATGGTACTTTGTGTTAGAGGCCCACTGTGTGAGCCTTGCACACTTACTGGGGGCTTTGGACAGTCTGTGATGTGTGGGTGCACTGTCCCATCTGTGTTTGGGATCCAGGCTGTCGGTGGAGGTATCAGCTTTGGGAAGTCAGACCTCTTTACTTAAATGCAGTGTAGCCTTGGAGTTACAGAGAGCAGAGAGGTACAAAGGTCATCCGAAGGAGCCAGATCCCAAATGTCATCCAATAGCCTAAAACTGGAGCAGATATTTCTATTTATGTCAAATATGAGGACAATCTGGTCTGCAGTCCCCTTTCTCACTGGTGGGGATGGCCCAGGAACACCTCTGCTGGAGCTCAGGACAGGGCTATTTCTCAGCTCACACTCACCTCAGGGCCTCCATGGCCCATTGCATTCAGAGCTTGCTTTACGTTCATGATGGTCCCTGGGGGTCTTGTTTCAAGTGCAGCCCAGGGCAAGTCAGACCAACTAGCAAGGATGCTATTTGTCCTTGTGACTCTAACCCTGACTTTGACACTGGAGGAAATGGATTTGACACTCTTTGAAGAGTGGTGCTGTCCAAATACTGTGTTTAGCTCAGGTCCCAGCTAAGACTTCAGTCCTTTGCTCTGTGGTTGACCCCCACCCTCTCTGCTTCACCTCCTGTGGTCCTGTCCACAGCGGGCTCCTGTGTTTCCCCGCATCTCCTCTGGACCCTCAGCTGCACGGGCCCAGGGCCCAGCCTTGGTCACACCCTCCTGTGAGCATCTCCTCCCACCTCCTAGGGGTGACACAGCTCCCTCTGCTCCACCTGAGCTCATTTCATGGACCCTCAGTCCCCAGCCCCTTGTCCTGATTTAGAGACCCTCCCCTGGGGGAAGGATAACAAAGGTCACTGTCTTTCTCTCTGGCAGATTCTCTGAAAACCAAGATGAGCCACACTGAAGTTGAGAAGGCCGTGATGGGCATGATCGACCTGTTCCACAGATACACCAAACCCGATGACACGATTGACAAGCCGGGCCTGCTGAAGATGCTGAAGGAGAATTTCCCCACCTTCCTCGCGGCCTGTGTGAGTCGGGGTGGCTTCTCAGGGTTCCGTGGGCCCTGGCCTGGCTGAGGACACTTGCTGTGGACCTTGGGGGAGTCACTGCCATTCTCTCATCCTCAGTGTTCTCATGTGCGTCAGGGCCTCATAGGACTTTCTATCCTGGCTTCCACCAGGATGTAAGAGATGATAAAACGTCAGAGTGTGTGAAGGCGCATGGGTGTCAGTGGTAGCTGTTAGGGGGTCAAGCAGGAGAGCAAAGAATGGGTCCCCTCGTACTTGTCACACTCCATCCAGGAGCCTGAAGCCCACAGGGGCAGGCCCTGCCTCTGGAAGCCTCCGTGAGGGTCTCTCAGATCCAAAGGAAGGGGACAGGGATTCTATCGCTGATAAAATTTACCGCCTTTCTTTACAATGGAAACGTCATTCGCCAGCCTGGTTTAACGTGAGATTAGAATGTCCTGAACTGACACAGAAAGGGAGGTCACTGGGTGGCAGAGGCTGGGTGAGCAAAGGAGGCCCCTGAGCATGGGAGACTCGGGAAGCCAAACAGAAGACAGAGAGGAGGGTTCGGGTGAAGTGGACAAGAGTCACAGTCTATTTGGAGTCCCTGAGTAGAACTGAGGGAGGAAGTGCCCTTGAAGGGGGTGGCGGTGAGGTCTGAGCTGCCCACCCCGATAAGCCCACTGATCCGTCCTGCTCCATGCAGAGCCCACTCACCACGGCCAGGGCTCTCCTTCCTGGAGACATTTGGCTAAGGAATCTCCCTCAGTGACCTGCAGGGTGATGCCACGGTCCCCATCACCCCACGTGCCCTCCACTGACCCCCGCGGCTACACCAGTGGGGCCAGGGTGCTTCTCTCCCCTCTCTGCCTCCTCCCCCTCCTCTGCCACTCACAACACGTTTGAGACTGAATTTGTCTTGTTTCGTGTCTTTTCCCACAGGATGCAAAGGGCAAAGATTACTTGTCCAATATCTTTGAGAAAAAAGACAAGAATAAGGATAAGAAGATTGAGTTTTCCGAGTTCCTGTCCTTGTTGGGGGACATAGCCACGGACTACCACAACCAGAGCCACGGGGCCCCACCCTGTTCCGGGGGAAACCAGTGAGCCCAGCCCAGCCTGGATTCTCCGGAAACCCCAAGAAACAATAAAGTGTCCTTTTCTCCCAGATACAGTACTTATTTCCTGCTTTTCTTTGGCTACTTATGCTGTCAAAACTGCCACTCGGTGGTGAACTCTCCACGGGGGATTCACCCAGGATGTGCCGGGGGTGCCCTCCCTCTGGCCCCCTCTCTCAGCAGGGCCTTTGTCCACATGGACCCCTGCTCCCTGGTGCAGCCCATGCCGGGTCCCAGAGGGGAGCAGCACACAGCATTCTGCGGGGCCTCCGTGCTTTTCCTTCTCGAGCGGGGATCAGCATCTGGGGAGCAAGGCACTGCAGTGAGCAGGAGCCGAGATGTGGACACGGTGCCTCACGCCCACTGCTCCTGCCCAGCATGACCCCGAGGGCGTAGGGGAGATGGCACCACTGAATGGGGGTTCTATGGAGGCCATTGGGACTCAAGGGCACTTGTCACTTTGAACGGGACACTCAGGACACTCAGCAGTGCTCAGAGGGCTGGATCCCTTTTGTCCTGTGTCCTGTGTCCTGGGCTCCTGGGCTGTGTCCTGTCCCTGTGCATCTGTGTGTGTTTTAGCCTGTGTGGGTGTCCCTTTTGAGGTGAAAGAGAGCCCCCCTGTCTGCTGAGCTGATCCTCTTAAGGGTTTGCTAAATGCTGGGAGCCGGGTGTCTGGGGAACCCCATGTGTGGTGGGTGTTCCAGGTATGCGGAGCTCAGGCTAGTCCTGGAGTCCAGCAACCTCTGGCACCAAGTGAGAAGACAGGACTGAAGGAGCTGGGAGGAGAGGGCACCGAGGGATGAGTGGGGAGCTCATTCTGAGTGTCGTAGTGACAGTTCCCTTTATCTGTCATAGAAGGGGCATGGCATCACCCTTAGGCTCTTGGAGATCACAAAGGGTGGTGGGAGCTGAGGATTCCCAACCAAGCAGGACACGGGGCTGCCTGAGCAAGGGCTGGCTGTCCCGGCAGAGGGGTCTCTCCACGGTGCCAGGAGGCCGCTCAGCACTCCCGGGGTACCCAGGGCAGCACCCCTCCGTGAGGCTCCCGTCACCCAGCTGTGTCACCCCCTACCTCCTCACAGTCTCCTGTAGCTCCTCAGTCAGGCCGACATTCTTCAGCAAGGAATCAGGCAACTGTCTCCAAAATGCCCTTCCGTTCCCTGCAGGAAACTGGTAGGGTGAGGTTCTGTCCACGTGTTGACTCCTGTCTCCACTCCCTAATGATCAGGTACATTTCTCTGGCAGAAGGCACACCTGTGCAAACACTTGAAGGCAGAAGGAGTCTGGACAGAGAGGAGGTTGGAAAGGAGGTTGGTGTGGCTGGAGGGAGCCTGGAGGAGATGGGGAGGGAGGGAGGGAGTAGGGTAGGGCCGGGGCCTGGTGCAGGGACAGCTGTATTAGTGATCTATTGCTGTGTGACAACATTACCCCCACTTAGTGACAACCAGCAAACACTTATTATGTCAGTTTCTTGGACCAGGACTTCAGCAGGGCTCAGCTGAGTACTTCTGCCAGTGAGTCTCAGGGTTGGGGCTGTGGTCTCAACTGAGGCAGGATCTGCTTCACTCAGTGTCTGAGGTCACTGGGGGTCTTCGCAGGATTCAGCTCGGACTGAAGGCCTGACTTCCTCTGTGTTTATTTCTCTCCCTCGGTGCTAGTCTATGAGTCTCTCCAGATAGCAACTCATAACACAGAGGCTGAGTCCCCAGAGTGAGGGACCTGAGACAGAGACAGAGACAGAGACAGAGAACACAGTTCATAATGAAAGCTCTTTTTAATCCTCACTCGAGGATATTTTTCCGTTGATTTTCACATACAGTGGGAGAGAGGGTGAGAGAGAGAGAGAGAGAGAGAGAGAGAGAGAGAGGGAAACATCAATGTGAGAGAGACACATCAAGAGACACATTGATTGGTTGCCTCCCACATGACCCCAACTGTGGCTGGGGACTGTCCTGCAACCGAGATACATGCCCTTTTCCAGAATCGAACCCAGGACTCTTTGGTCTGCGGACCGAAGCTCTAACCGCTGAGCCAAACTGGCCAGGGCGGCACTGACTTTTTATAACCAAATCTTGGAAGTGACCTTGGATCACTTTGCCATCTTCTGTAGAGTCACTAGGGGAAGGGCACACACCCACACGACACGAGGATGTGTCCACCAGGAGGTGAGGATCATGGGAGCCACTGAGTGGAGAAGTGGAAGGTTCTGAGAGGTCCATGTTTTGCCCAGAATCACAGACTGGTCAGAATGCAGAGCCAGGGATGACCCAGCCCTGTGTCCTCGATGTTGGGGTCCTGCTGCACCCAGGCTTTCTCAGAGGCTCTGGGAAAGGCTGTGCCGGTGTAACCATGTACAGACATAGAGATGGCATAGGGGAGAGGGTGAGCGTCTGGCAGCCTAGATGGGCATTTGGCCAGTCCTTGTCTGAGGAGGAGCCTGCGTCCGCAGGCACCCTGTCCACAACCCCCAGCCCTCTGGCAGCTCAGCGGTCACTTCTGTCTCGGGGCAGAGTCATTACCACCGGTGTCCTTTCACCTGCCAGTCATAGCCCAGGTCACACACAGGATTTGTTTGTCACGAGTCTCCCCTGGAGGCGCAGGTGAGAAAAGCAGGGCAGGGGGTCCCTAGTGGTCAGTTAGGGCTGGGGTGGCTGCTGTACCCCTGTCCTCAGACAGCAGTCAGGGGAGGGGAGAAGGCAGGAGGGTCCCAGGACATTCACTAGAGAGGATCAGGGAAAAAGACCCAGACCCCCAGAGGCAACGCCAACTCTAGTGGCCTCTCCAGAGCCAGAGCAGGCTCTGGGCACAGCTTCACGGGACTTCAGGGCAGAACCCCCCGCAGCATGAGGGCCCTGCCTGAGCTCCTGCAGGCCTGTGGACCAGGTCTGAGCTGTGTGGGCGCCACGGCAGAGAGGGCGCCCCGCGGACATGCAGTTTTTATCTTACATATACTTAGCATTTTACTGACGTTTTTGTAATATTCAGTTAAAATGAAATGTATTTTAAATAAAATATTAATAAAATGTAATTTAAATAAAATATCATTTAAATCTATGATTCTTCAAAATGTACACGCCAGCGGCATTAAGGACGTTCCCAATTCTTTACAGCCGTCACAGCACATCATAAGCGCTCCAGTTGCAGAACAGTAAGGTGTTGCAGCTGCAGGTGGCCCAGGGGAGGGGCCAGGGCTGGGCGGTGCACAGCTGTGGCCCAGGCAGGGGAGGCCGTGTGAATCCACTTCTCTCCTTTCCCCAGCTCCTAGCACACAGGGCAACATTTGGAAGCCATGTCGGTATTAAAAAGAGTTGATCTTCAGTTGCATGAACCTAAAGTGATTTAAATGGCTGTTAGTAATGGATTAATAAAACAAATGTTGACATATGCAAATAAATGATCACTATGCACTCATTAAAAGTCGGGCTAGCGTTGATTTCGTATGTGAGTAGATCTCCGCAGCGTAGTATTAATTAAAGACTAGTTACAACACAGTTGTGGAAGGAGATCATCATTATGTCTTGGGATGGTGTGTGGGGTCATTTTTGTCCCAGATTAAAAAAAAAAAAAGGCAGGATGAAGGGGAGTGCAATATGACCCACTCCCCCAACAAGCTATGCATCAAAAATGGAATTTTTTTTGAGTGACAGATTATAATCTAGCAATTATCCGAGGTCTTATTGGCAGACCAAATTCCTTAACTAGGTAGTTTCTAGGTTTTTATTTTTATTATTTGGCTATGTATATTGCTGTGGTAAACATTTACTTATTTATTACCTTTCACCAGATTTACTGCTGTTTAATTACTTTCTTGGGATAATTTCCCAGAGGAATGATGGCTGAATCTAAGCTATTCAAGTCTATGGCCGTACCCCCCTGAACCCGCCGATCTCGTCAGTACATTCTCTGTGATGCTAGCTTGGTATTGCCAAATTGTTTTACCTTTTAGAAACTTGAGCCATTTTTTTCTTAGTGTATTGATAAACCACTTATTCACTGAGGAAATCTTTATGTTGGGTAGATAAAGGCTCACCTGTAAACTAGAAAAAGTTTGGCTTCGGTATTTACCTATTTCTCTCCAATCTTTGGGGATGAGAAGACACTCTCTGGTTCCATAACCTGTCCTTTGGCGCCCCCTTCTGGGAGAGTTACTCACCTGCCTTGTGGCCTCTCCCAAGGGACATGCCGGGCAGAGGTGTAAGGAGCTGGCTAACAGAAAGCTGGAGATGGGGGAAGGCAGTTCACCTGCCACTCAGAGGCCCAGGTGGTACCTGTATGGAGGCCAAGCCTACACACCTGGCTTCTTTTAGCGTAGGGTCATTTCCACCGTGCAGTCGATTTTGCCTCATAATAAAGCTGTTCCTACTACTTGTCTCTCACCTCCCACCCATCACCCAAACCATTTAAAATCCTGTGCACAGGAGAAAGTTGCAGCGCTAGCTTGGCACACAGGACCCTTTGCATGTGTCTCCACCCTCCTCTCCAGCCCATTTCTCCTGACCGCCTCAGCCCTGTGGACACCTCCCCCCGGCAGGCCACCCACTTTCACACCACCAAGCCTTTGACCACGCTGCTCCCTGTCTGGAGTGCCGGTCCTCCATGCTTCTCCTTGCAACAAAATCTTCTCTTCAAGTCCCACCGAAAATGCTGCTCCCTGAGGAAGTCTCCTCAGCTCCCCAGGCAGGGTTCCTTCCTGGGTGCCCAGGGCACCCTGTTCGTGCCACTAAGTAGTGTTCACAGTGTGTGACTGTCCCCTCCGCTCGTCCCCACCCTGTGAGCTGGCTGCGTGTCTTACTCATATCACCTGGAGAGTCCTGGCACACTGTAGGTCCTCAAGAAATATTTGTCGCCCTGGCAGATTTGGCTCAGTGGTTAGAGTGTCAGCCTATGGACCAAAGATTCGCGGGTGTAATTCCCAGTCAAGGGCACGTACATAGGTTGCGGTTTGGTCCCCGGTCCTGGTCAGAGTCGTGCGGGAGGCAACCAGTCGATGTGTCTCTCTCACATCGATGTTTCTCTCTCTCTCTCTCTCTCTCTCTCTCTCTCTCTCTCTCTCTCTCTCTTTCCTCCCTCCCACTCTATCTGAAGATAAATGGAAAAATATACTCAGGTGAGAATTATAAAAACAAATTTAAAGACATATTTGTGTGATGAATGAATTTGGGGGTTCACTCATTGGGGGAGGACATCCAAGGATGACGTTGAAGTCGTTTCTCTGACCCCACCCAGGCCCTGGAGCCGGGAGGATGAGCTGGGAGGCAGGGAGATGGAGAACCTGTGATCTTGTGTGGATCTGGGATGCTTCAGATCAGGCTCAGAGGGAGGGTGGGTCCCTGAAACTGGTTGAGTTAATTTTAGGAAGCAAGTGCCATGTGATGTCATCTCAGGAATGCAACTAAGGTTCGTTTGTGCTGCTGAGGGACCTGTGAGGAGTCACAGCCTGGGCTGCCATAATTGGAGGCACCAAGGATGGGCAGGATGTGGGACTTGGCGGCGGGGCCCTGCTCACACACTGCCTCCTGCCTGCGCGCTGGGGAGGCTCCGGGCTGATCCAGAGGCCAGGACTGCGCTGGGAGCGGCGTCTGCCAACAGCCACAGGTCAGCACCTCTTCCAAGAGCGCTGTGAGGGTGGGCGGACTGTGTCGGGTCTGTGCAGAGTCACGAAAGCGGAGGTGGGCTGCTTACTTGGAGAATGTGTGCAGTGTAGATGGGTGTCCCAACAGCTGGCTGTGGCCCAAAGGGGTTTAGAGCCCAAATTAAAAGCACATCTTTGGGGTCATTTCCAAAGACATTGGTCTGAATTCAGGTCCAGATGGATCAGCTGTGTGATCTTGGGAAATTTACTTAACCTCTCTGGGTTTCATTTCCTCCTCAGGAAAGTGGGGGTAATGGTGCCTTCCTCGTGTCACTGATTACACGGGATACTGTGTGTAAAGGGCTTCGCCCAGTGCCCGGCTGGTTCCTCAACAGTAGGGACCAGCAGTTGTCATGAGACTCGTCTGCACAGGACGCTGCCCTGTCAGTCCTGCCCCTGAAAATGGGGACCAGGTCTCCATAGCAAGCGGGGAGCAGGAGGTCGCTGCCTCAGTCCTTCACGGCTGGCAGAGCGCCGGGATGGGTGCTGCGGGATGACCAGGAGAGGCTGTGGGTGCCCCTGCTGCCCCAGCTCTGGCCAGCCCAGCGACAGGGCCAGGAGGGCCAGGGAAGCCGGCACGGGGACCCCTTTGGAGGCTCACGTGGAAATCCCTGTGCCGTCTGTGCGGTTAACCGGGCAGGGAAGCCACACCACAGACTCAGGGCTGGGATCTGGGCGGCATCATTATTTTAATAAATAAGCTATTTCATAAAATAGTCTGTGGTAGTGGGATCTTGCCTTCTCAAGGTGTTAATTTTTTTTTCCCATTGGAAACACTGTCTTGCTTTGAAGAATCTAGTTTCTGTTCATTCTTGACTTCTGGCGACTCCTAAGCTGAGGGCAGGGCTGGTGGGAGCACACAGCTCCTGCCTCGGAAGCCCTGGTCTCGGGGAAGGGACATGGAAGGGACGGAGACCTGTCTTGAGAGTTCACAGCAAAGCCTCTAGCAGGGCAAGGGTGCGAGTTAATCTTGCAGGGACCACAGGGGGTGCAGGGAGGGGCCCTGAGACAAGGTGGGCAGAAAAGAAGCGCAGAAGATGCTTGGAGGAAGGGCCCTGCGGGGGCTGGCCCAGAGGAGGTACTGCTCTCTTCCCCCAGATTCTCCACTGTCCCCAGCGGCTCCATCTCCACATCGCCAGAGCTGGCCCCTGTCCCTCTGCCACCAGAGGCCCAGCTGCCATGACGAACACGCCGGTGGAGGAGTCCCTCCTCCAAATCATCCGCAGCTACCACCAGTACGCGGCCCAGGGCGGGGACGTGGAGACCCTGACCCTGGAGCAGCTGAAGGCCCTGCTCACGGACAGTGTGCCCCGCTTCATGGAGAGCCTGGTGTGTGGGGCCCGGGGCAGGCGGGGGTGGGGGCGAGGGTTGGCTGTGGGGTTCGAAGCGAGGGTTTGGGTCCTGGGAGCCATCGCCCAGGAGCATGAGAACGTAGGGGGGGAGTGCTGAGACCAGACCAGTGGAGAGGGAGGGTGGGCCTTGGCCAGCTTTGCCTCCCGAGTCTGCCTGCCTGGCGCCGCTCCAGCCCAGGCATCCTCATCCCTGACGCTGCATCTTGACCCCAAAGCCTTTGTTGCTCTGCTGGTCTTGCTTCCTGTGAGCAGGTCCTGAACCTTCCCTCTGCCCACTGGCCTTTCAGTCATGGAACCTGCCGCCACCTGCCCCAGCCTGCCCCAGTCTGCCCTTTGAACCCAACCCCTTCTCCTGGTGTCCAGCACCAGCCTCCCGTCCCCACCCCCATGCCTGGGGGGGACAGTTGTGTTAAGGGAACCCGGGAGGGAGTAGGTGTGGGCAGGGTAGTAAAGGCAGCTTCCCTTCCCCACTTTTGTCCCCAGGTTAACAGTCTCAGACCAGACACTCTGCTCAGGTCTGCGATTCTCCTCGGCCATCAGGCCCAGCCGGGTGATTGTGGGCTCCCTGGGGACGGCAAATCCAACCCGAGTCTGCCCTGGGTGCCATGCCCGGGCTCTCTGGACAGTGGTCTCCAGGGGCCTCCAGGGGCCCTGACTCAGGCCTTTGCATTCCGGGAGAAACACGCCAGGGTCCCGCCTGTCTCCCGTGCCTGCCTTTGGGGGAACATCAGAAGAGATCTCGTCCTGGGTTTATTGGAGTGTAGCCACAGGGGTCCCTGAAGGGGAACTGGGGTCATTGTGATTAGCCCCCTGTTTCCAGGGACCTTTTCCCTTCCAGGGCCACTTGCCTATATCATGGGGCTGTGTAAGGACTGCCAGGCCCTGCCACTCACCTGGGTGTGGGGCCCCCAGGGGCAGACACCTGGGCACCCCTGGGCCAGGTGGGCTGAGCGAGGGAAGCCTGGAAGAGTCTGCCTGAGGCAGGAAGCCCCAGGTTCTCGGTCAGCCACCTCTGCGGAGACGGTTATATGAAGTAGCTGGTGGCGAGTGGTGGGAGGAGTCAGAGGGTGTCAATTTGCCCCCAGGGATGGGGCTGCCCTCCAGGCCCACAGCTGCTTACAGTTCCAACTCCCGTCCCCTGAGGCTCTCTAAGGGCTGCGCACTGGGCCCCACCTCCCACCCAGGCCTGCGGACACCCGCTTCACCGCCCTTGCTGCGGGCCCACCTCATCTTCGCCTGTCCTGTCTCCTCCATGCACTCTGACAGTTGACTTCCTTCCTGCTGTCCCTTCCACCTCAAATGCTCTTCCCCCCCACGCCACCCCCAGTCCTTAGCCCTCAGGGCCACCTGCTCTGGGATATCCCGGACAGTTCCAGGGCCCGTGGCATTGGCCTTTCCCTCATTCCGTGCTTTCCTCAGGACACAGGCCAATTGTTATAAACACTTTCCAGGCAGGTGGCACACCATGCAGAAATCTGACACCACTGGGTGCCGACCCTGCAATGGTGAGAGAGATGCAGACGTGAGGGGCAGGTGGGCTCTGCCTTGGGCGACTCCCCGTGTGAAGCCCCCAGCTGGGCTGTCCCTGCAGGGAGACGGACTTACAAAGCCACCAGCAGAGGGCCGGCGCTCAGCCCTGCTCAGGCTCTGTAGCCGGCAGCCGCGAGCTGTGACCCGCCTGCACACCTGTCTGCCGCTGCAGCCCAGGTCCAGGTGCCCAGCACCCCTCTGCCGCTTCTGCCTGATTCTGCAGCGCTCGGGGTCCTGGCCACCGAGTGAGTGAGGAGCTGTTTCCTGCCAGCCCCTGGGAGGCAGCCCACACTCAGTTTCAGCGGGGGGTGGGGGGCCTCATCTGCTCAGGCCCAGTGCCCGGGCGCTGGCTGACCCTCTGCCCACTCCCCAGGGCCGCAAGGAGCCGTACTTCATCACCGAGCTGTTCCGGGCAGCGGACAAGGACAAGGACAACCAGATCAGCTTTGACGAGTTCCTGTACATCCTGGGCAAGCTGCTGAGGGACTACCACCTGCAGTACCACCGGGGGCTGTGCGCCCGCTACTGCACCCAGCACGGCCTCTACTAGGGGGCCCCACCCGCCGGGGACACGGACCGGCTGTCTGTGCCCGCTGTGTGCACATGCGTTTGCCGTGTGTGGGAAGGACACCTGAAGGGAGAGAATAAAGCAACTCCACAGCAGCTTCTGGTGTTGCTCCGTTCATGGTTAGGGTGTCAGTGATGGGTCCAGGAGGATCCCCCAAATAAGGGATCACCTTTTTGGCTGAGAACAGAGCCCCTGCCTCCAGGAGCCCCATCTGAGGGGGGAGACACAGCCCCTGCCTCCAGGAGCCCCGTCTGAGGGGGGAGACACAGCCCCATCTGAGGGGGAGACAGCCCCTACCTCCAGGAGCCCCGTCTGAGGGGGGAGACACAGCCCCTGCCTCCAGGAGCCCCGTCTGAGGGGGAGATGATGCTGGAATTGACCGGGTGGCGGTGTCAGGGAAGGCAGACTGAGCTGGGTGCACCCTGAGTCAGAGCGGGCACAAGGGTGAAGCGATGAGTGGAACTTGAGTGACTGTCTGTCAGGGAAGTCTTCCTGGAGGAAAGAAGGGCTGGGCCAGGTTTCACTAATAAGAAATGATGACAGATGTGGGTGTCTTTCCGACTTAGGGCTACTTGCGACTCACTGACCCGAGTCCTCTCGTGGGCCCTGACCCCTCCCAGCTGAGACCTGCCCCTGCCCTGTCTCTGTGTTGACTGTTTTCTTTCTCTCCCCCTGAGAGCTCGGGAATCTGATGCAGAATCTCTCTGGGAGGGTCTCCTCTGCCATAGGCCCTGCTAGGGCTCATCTTGGTGGGTTTCTTCTCTGAGAATCGCCTGGGAACTCGTGTCCTGAACTTATTGTGGTGGAAACAATGAGTTTTAAAAGAATGATGGAGATCATCTCCATTGCCCCCCCCCCCGTGCAAATGGCTGTGGGAGGGTCCTTTAAGGGACGTGGTTTGGCTCTCTCCCCATCTCTGCGGTCTGCGTGCCACAGAAGGACAGCAGCACCCTGCGGGCTGGGCGGGGACTTCTTCTCCCACCAATCAGGCTCTGCAGGGGACTCTGCCTTGCTGTTCCCTAGGCGGGACCCCATTGCCATCCCTTTCGCCCTTGCCCGTCTGCCAGCGCTTGCCTTTGGGGACTCAGCTGGGCCCCCACCCGTTTCCCTCTGGACCTCCCTGCCCTCCATGGGGCCTGAACTCCCCTGTGGGGGTGCATGTCCTGCTGCACCGTGGTGGGGGTGCTGTCTTGTCTTCCACCAAACCAGGGACCATGTCTTGTCACCTCCAGGACTCCCCACTGGGCCCAGTGTCAGCACACAGTGGGTGGTCAAGAGTGTTGGAGGAAAGAATACAGGAACCTGACTGGAGTCCTCTGGGCCTTTTCCTCTTATCCAGAGATCCAGGCCATCCTTCCCTGGGCCCAGGAGAGGATTCTTCCTGAGGCCTTTGAGTGGTAAAGGGCATCGCAGCCCAGCCCCTGCTCTTCCTCCTGCCCCTTCCTGGGGGGTTTCTGCACAGCCAGGCCTGCACGGTCCTGGTTTCGTCAGCCTCGGCCGGGCCTGCTCGGGTCTATTGGGACACACAGGAGCGCTTTCCTGTAAACAGGGCCAGGTTCCGCTCCCCCAGTTGCCCCACGTCCCGAAGTCTGATTACAGGGTCTGCCCCTCCCCAACATGTTTACCCAACTCCTGACAGCCTCTCCTACCAGGGCAACTCAGCCTGGCTCCCACTCTCCCTGAACCCCCAAGGCTATCTGTCTGGAGGAGCATCTCTGGGGGCCCAGCTGTGGCCTTGCTGGTCGGCATGCTCCCCTGACGAGCACACGGTCCTGGGAGGAGGTCAGGGCTCGGGTCTGCCTTCAGTCTCCCGCGCTGGATCTGGACACTGTTCTCCTTAATCTCTGGATGAAGAAAGCTGTCCCCACAGGGACCATTCAGGGGCGTGGCTTCAAAAAGGCATCTCCTGAAGGTCAGGGTCTAGAAAGGCATCTTCTCCATCAGCCCCCCCATCACCCCACGGAGAGAGCTCAGCATGAGCGCCACCCTGGGCTGGTGAGCAAATCCGAAAAAGAGTCTCCGAAAAGCCAGCTCGCTTGTTCTAATGTCTGCTTTTTGGCATCTAAGCACCAAGACAGAGCAGAACACATGTCCGTAAGAAGGAGCTTGAATAACTCCCCGTGCCTCAGTTTCCTCATCTGCCACAGAGGGATAGTTGTACCTGTAATACCCACTTTACAGGGTTATCAGGTGAGCTAGTAGACTTTAAACATAGGATGTGCTTTTGGGGTAAGGTGCTATCATGCCAGTCCTTTAGGAGAGGCCCTGGTGGATGAAAGCTATGCACTAAGTGCTTGACCCTGGGTTGAAAACATGTCATATGTCAGAAACAGTCCTATTTTCCTGTGAGGAGGCGGACTGACCTCCTGCCCAAGAAGTTAGACTGGATTCACATTCTGCCTGTTCTAAAAATGATTTAACGTGGCTGGGTGTGATAAAGGGAATTTCTGCATTGGATAAGGGATAGGTCGAGTGTTCAATTCGCATTCATTTAGACCCCCCAGTAGTATTAACTGAGCACCTAGTATGTACCAGGCCCTGGGATCATGATGTGGTTTCTGCTCTAAAGGGGCCCCTGGTCTCAGAGAAAAGAGACAATAAGCAGACGAATAACAGTGTAGCAAATCTGTGATGCAGAGGGATTTGGGTAGCTCGGAGGAAGAGGAATGAGCTCTGTGTCGATGGGGTGGGGAAGGAGCTCAGGGGTGGACAGAGGTGGCCAGCAGGTGGTGCCTGGGCTGGACCAGGAAGGACCAGGAGGACTCGACTGGCAAAGAGGCATTCCAGGCAGGGGCAGAAAGTCGATGATGTCACAGCATGTCATAAGTCACCTAAATCATTTGAAGCACTGAACCTTGTGTCTCTCTGTGGGCCTCAGTTTCCTCATCTGATAGTACATACCTCAGGATCATTGCGAGAATTAAATGGATCGATGTGACTAAAGCGCTTGTAACGGCCAAGTGGCACATGGTAAAAGCCCAATAAATACTAGCTATCAGCCCGGCCCGCGTGGGTCAGTGGTTGAGCATCGACCCATGTACCAAGAGGTCACCAGTTCGATTCCTGATCAGGGCACATGCCCAGGTTGTGGGCCAGATCTCTGGTGAGGAGCACGCAGGAGGTGACCAATCAATGTTTCTATCTCTCTCTCCCTCTCCCTTCCCCCCTCTCTCTCTCTCTCTCTCAAATCAATAAAGAAAAAAAAATATTAGCTATGATTTTGCTATTATTTGTCCTTATTATTGATCACTGTTGCTCTTATTGTGTGTGCCAGGCACTGTGCTGGGTCCCCGAGGGTTCAGAGCCGGGCTGGGGCGTCAGGCACATCCCTGAGGCAGTGACGGTGCTATATCCTCACGGGTGCTGGCTTGCTATGCCCTGCTCTAAGCACTTCACACAGTGTCTGTGTAAACTCTTTATTTACATATTAAGTCTGCGAATCATAGCTATTTTGCATTTATTATTAATCTTTACATCAACACTATAAGGTAAATTCTATTTCTTTTTAGGTGGAAGCATTTAAAAGTTTTCTTTTTAAATGTGGCAAAATACACAGAATGTACGATTTTACCATCTTGACCATTTTTAAGTGTACAGTTAAGTTGTAAACATTCACAGTCAGTCTCCAGAATTGTTATCAGCTTGCAACTGAAACTCCGCACTCAACAAACAACCCCCGTCTCCTCCGCCCTCCAGCCCTGGCAAACACCATTCTGCTTTCTGTCCCTATGAATTTACTACACTAGGTACCTCATAGGAGGGGAATCTTAGAGTCTTTTTGTGACTGACTTGTTTCACTTAGCATGATGCCTTCAAGGTGCATCCATGTTGCAGCATGCATCAGAAGTCCCTTCCTTTTTAAAGACCGAATGACAGTCCGTTGCACATGCGCCGCATTTCATGTATCCCCCCCTCTGCAGATGGACACTCGAGCTGCTTCCACATTTTGGATACTGTGAGTAATGCCACTGTGAGCGCGGGTGCACAGATATCTGTTTGAAACCGTGCTTTCTTTTTTTAAAAATTTTCCCCCTTTATTGATTTTAGAGAGACAGGAAGTGAGAGGGAGAGAGAGATAGAAACATCAATGAGAGAGAACATCGATTGGCCGCCTCCTGCATGCCCCCCACTGAGGATGGGGCCCACAACCTAGGCATGTGCCCTGACCGGGAATCGAACTGGCGACCTCTTGGTGCATGGGTCGACGCTCAACCACTGAGCCACACCCGCCGGACTGAAACCCAAACCCTGCTTTAAATTATTTTGGATATAAACCCAGAAATGGAATTGCTGGATCATATGATAATTCTGTTTTTAATTTTTAAATATGTTTTTATTGATTTTAGAGTGAGGGGAAGGGAGAGGGAGAGAGAGGGACAGAGAAACATTGAGGTGAGAGAGGAACATAAATCATTTGCCTCCTATATGCACCCCGACCAAGGTTGGGACCTACAACCCGGGCATGTGCCCTGACCAGAAATCGAACCGGTGACCTTTGGTGCATGGGATGGTGGCCTGGGCGTGTTTTTAATTTTTTGAGGAACCACCACGCTATTTTCCACAGTGACTGCATCATTTCACCTTCCCACCAGCACGGGATATTAACTCCTGTCAGATACAGGATTTGTAAATATCTTTTCCTGTTAAGGTAGACTCTATTTTTAATCTCTCTTAATAATTGAAGTAACTAAGTCACAAAGAGGTGAGCGATTGGCCCGAGGTTCCACAGCAATAAAGTTACTGATGTAATGAAGTCCAAGGCTAGTCCCATCTACTTCCCCCAGGAGGCGATGGCGGCCTGAGCCCTGAGAAGCACAGGGTAAACACTTGTTGAATGCCTGAAGGAAGGAGAGAGGAGAGGGGTTTTCCCGGCAGAGTCATGTTCTTGTCAGATCAGGCTCCAGGAGCTGGTCTGGCCGCTGACATGTCATGTGCCCTGGGAAACTCTGGGTGAACCGCTTCACCGTCCTGCCCTCAGCTTCCTGGTCTGCACTGGGTGGGTTCTGAGCCCCACCTTCCTGACAAGCATGTTCTGAGGCTCTAAATAGATTAGGTGGATGGGAAGTGCTTTGTAGCAAGAGAAATATGTGTGACGAATCCGAGCATTGGCGTCAGTTCATCTGGGTGGCATTTTGTTGGGTTCGGAGCAGTGGGCCACCTGCTCTTGGACAGGAAGCACTTCTAGCTTCTTCGAAGGACTCCTATCCCACCCTCAGAGTGGGTTCCTCTTCAGCCCAGCTCAGGTAGCAGCTGCTGATAGCTCAAGGTCAATGCAATTCTTCACAACCAGTGCTTATCACTTACAGTGACACTCCAAAGGGCACTCTGGGTCGCCTTCCCATGGTCCCTCCAAGTGGGCTCCGAGTAGCAGACTCGTTGGCAAACAGAACTGATCGTGGTAAATCTCCCCCTCCCACATCTCACCCCCCACTTCCCACACAGTGGGTTCCTCTTCAGCCCAGGCTCCTGGGGTCAGAGGCACACAGCCATTCCAGAGGGGACTGGAGGGTCCCTAGGGTGCTTATGCAGAGGCTCAGAGCCTCCTGCGCACAGAGGGACCAAGTCAACCTTTGCCTCCCCGGCACAGTGCACCCCCAGCTTCACAGAGCAGCAGGAGAGAAACTCTTGGGCCCTTAGCAACATGTCCCTGCAAAGTCCAACCACCCACAAAAAACAAACAATAATGAATTATTGCACCTTTCATTACTAGAGTCCAGCAGCAGGACAAGTGTTCCTTTTTATTTTTAAATTGTTGAAAGTATTACAGATGTCCCTCTTGTTTCCCGATTGACCCCCTCTCTCCCGCTCCCACCCCCCTCCTGCCTTCCACAGCCCAGTGTCCATGTCGACTGGTTGTGCATATATGCATATAAGTTCTTCTGTTTATCTCTTCCCTCCCTTTCCACCCCCCATCCCTCTAAGGCAGTGGTTCTCAACTGTGGGTCGCGATCTCTTTGCGGGTTGAACAACCCTTTCACAGGGGTCGCCTAAGACCATCGGAAAACACATATTTCCAATGGCGATTCATAACAATAGCAAAATTACAGTTATGAAGTAGCAACTAAAGTAATTTTATGGTTGGGGGTCACCACAACATGAGGAACTGTATTAAAGGGTCGCACCACTGCTCTAAGGTTTGTCAGTCTGTTCCCTACTTCCATGATTCTGGATCTCATTTAGTCGACAGCTTATTTTGTTCATTATGTTCCACAAATAAGTGGGATTATGTGGTATTTGTCTTTCTCTGACTGGCTTATTTCACTTAGCGTAATACTTTCCAGGTCCCTCCGTGTCGTCTCAAAGGATAAGAGATCTCTCTTTCTTACAGCTGCATAGTATTTCATCGTGTAAATGTACCACAGCTTTTTTATCCACTCAATGCTGGTGGACACTTGGGCTGTTTCCAGATCTTAGCTGTTGTAAATAGTGCTGCTATGAACATAGGGGTGCGTATATTCTTTCTGATTGGTGTTTCTGGCTTCTTAGGGTATATTCCTGGAAGTGGGATCACTGGGTCAAATGGCTGTTCCATTTTTAATTTTTTGAGGAAACTCCCTATTGTTTTCCACAGTGGCTGCACCAGTCTGCATTCCCACCAGCAGTGTGCAGGACACGTGTTCTTAACCTTTTAGGGGTCTTTGGACCCTCTTGAGAATCTGATGAAAGCCACGGAGGAATGTACTTATGCGAACACTCAAAATGATGCATCCTGCCCGGCCAGTGTGGCTCAGTGGTTGAGCATCCACCCATGCACCAAGAGGTCGCCCGTTCGATTCCCGGTCAGGGCACATGCCCAGGTTGTGGGCCCCATCCCCAGTGAGGGGCACGCAGGGGGCGGCCAATCGATATTCTCTCTCATCAATGTTTCCATCTCTCTCTCCCTCTCCCTTCCTCTCTCTCTCTAATATCAATAAAGAAAAAGAAATGATGCATCCACTTCAGTTCCATTCAGAGATGCACAAATGACCACATGTATGAGATTAGCAACTGCAGCAGGAGGGGTGTCCTGGGCACCAAGCTGGGGGATGCCAGCAGCCCAGAAAAGGAATTCTCACCATGGCCTCTTCCTGTTTTCTCCTGCTGGGCAGCCGGGAAAAAGCCTTCTTCCCCCCACCCTCATCAGAAATATTCATTCTGCTGTGATTGCCCCATTCACCTGCTTAGGAAACCTGAGGCTGTAGCAACGATGGGAGGGAGCAGCTGCCTCTGAGTGGCCCGAGGCCTCGGCAGCTGGCCAAGCCCAGCCACTATAAAAGGGAGTGGTGCCCAGCCCGAGCATCCTGTCAACTCTGTCAGCTGTCAGCACGGTTTCAGGAAGACCTGGTAAGTGAGGCTGCCCGGTCTGCCCCGCACTGTGGCTTCCCCAGGGGAGCTCGGGAGAGCTAGCCTCCGAGGGAGGGGAGAGAAAGCTCCGGGAGGTCTGGACCTAGATCCAGACCCCCTGGGGAGGAGACTGGGACAGGGACAGGGACAAAAAAGTGCCGGTCCTCTAGCACTTTTGGGTGAGGGCACATTCATTTCCTAAGCTGGGCTTTTCTTGGGCGTGGAGAGAGTTGCCAGGCACTGTGTGTGTGTGTGTGTGTGTGTGTGTGTGTGTGTGTGTGTGTGTGGGTGCGCGCGCGCCTCCCCCTCCCACACTCCTATCCCAATCATCCCATTCCCTCTCATCTTAACTGTAGCTGTCCTTTGGGTTTAGTTATTTGGATGGTGCCAGGACAAAGCTATTACTTGGGGTATGACCCTTCTGAGTGTGCCCTTAGTCTTCACTCAGCTGTGGGCAGAGGCACCACCCCACATGTGCTCCCCGTTCCAGGTGGGGCAAATCCTTGGGCATCATGCTGACTGAACTGGAGAGTGCCCTGAACAACTTCATTGAAATCTACCACAAGTACACCCAGGACAGAGGGAATGCCCACGCCCTCTACAGGGATGAACTGAAGAGATTGCTAGAGGCCGAGTGTCCTCAGTACATCAAGGTGAGGAGGCTGGGTGGGGTCTGGTGCTCCGCCTGGCTCTGTGAGGCCCCGCGGCCAGTGGTCCTCCTGCTGCCCCCGGGAAATGGCCATTCTTCAGCCTTCCTGAGAGTTTTACACTCTGCTTCTCTCTTCAATTTTGACAGAAAAAGGATGCAGACACCTGGTTCAAAGAGTTGGATATCAATAAAGATAATGCAATCAACTTCGAGGAATTCCTGGCACTGGTGATAAAGGTGGGCGTGGCTTCCCATGAAGACTTCCACAAGGAGTAGCAGGGCTGCTGGGCCTGGGGCTGGGCCCCTGGACGGTCCCTGAAGAATAATAAACTCGTTGATACCTCTTAGTCTCTTGCTTTTCTCTTGTGGAATGAGGTGCCTGGGGGGTGGAGGGAGGGCTGCAAAACCCACAGGAAAAAAACAAATCTCTGTTGTCCCCCACTCCCTATGTCTCATGAACTGTCAGTTCTTACCACTTGCCCGGTTTCCTCTCTGCGTCCCCCTAAACTATTTCTGAGTCTCTTCTAGCCCTGGCCCTGAGTCACTGGTTGTAGGATTTAAGGACTCTAAAAAGTCCACGATCATCTTCCAAATGGGTGATGTGAGGAAAACTACCGCTCTCTAAACTAAATTTGAATTTCCAGCTAAAATGTCTTAGATGAGACTCTTGGGAAATGAGGGAGATGACTGTAGAAGTGTGGGTGGTGTGAGGGGGGCGGGGGGTGTTTAGAACCTCACAGTAGCTAACACTAATAACCCCTGGCCCAGATTTTGGAAGCTTTCCTTTTCTCTTGACTTCCAATCTCCCAACTCAATTAAAAAATAAAAGAACAGGCAGATAGGCCAGTATGTTAATAAGACTCAACTCAAAGAGTGGGTGAGTCAGTGCTGCCCTGTGCGGAGAAGGCCCTCGTGATCAATATTCCAGAACCCAGGCCCCAGCTGAGTTTCTGATTGTGCCTTGGGAAATGTTCTGTTGTCCCCACTTGGGTGATGAGGCAGTGGTGCTGGTGATAGAGCAGGAGGCAGGGAACTGTCACTGGAGTCTATAAACCAGGGTTTTTAACTTGGTTTATTATGCACGTCTGAATGGGACTGAAGTGGATGTATCATTCTGAGTGTTCACATAAGTACATTCCTCTGTGGCTTCCATCAGATTCTCAAGAGGGTCCAAAGACCCCTAAAAGGTTAAGAACACTTGTCCTGCTGCTGGACTCTAGTAATGAAAGGTGCAATAATTCATTATTGTTTGTTGTTTTGTGGGTGGTTGGACTTTGCAGGGACATGTTGCTAAAGGCCCATCAGTTTCTCTCCTGCTGCTCACACCCCACCCCCCTTGCCCTGTGAAGCTGGGGGTGCACTGTGCCGGGGAGGCAAAGGTTGACTTGGGGTCCCTCTGTGTGCAGGAGGCTCTGAGCCTCTGCATAAGCACCCTAGGGACCCTCCAGTCCCCTCTGGAATGGCTGTGTGCCTCTGACCCCAGGAGCCTGGGCTGAAGAGGAACCCACTTCAGGGGGTGGGGGGTGAGGGGTGAGATGTGGGAGGGGGAGATTTACCACTATCAGTTCTGTTTGCCAACGAGTCTGCTACTCTGAGCCCACTTGGAGGGACCATGGGAAGGCGACCCAGAGTGCCCTTTGGAGTGTCACTGTAAGTGATAAGCACTGGTTGTGAAGAATTGCATTGACCTTGAGCTATCAGCAGCTGCTGCCTGAGCTCATGGTTGGGCAGGGGAGGTGACCCCACTGGCACTGGCCGCCTGGAGACAGAGGTGGAAGTGAGGGGGCATCACTGGAAGGTTCAGGGAGGAGGCAGGCCTGGAGACTGTGGTTTACAAACAGGACTGTGCTCATTACAGGAACCACTGGGCTGAGTCAGACAGGCTTGTAGCCCAGAGCAAGGTGATTTGGTTTCCCGTTTCTCCAGCTACAAAAGAAGAACAAGGCAGTGGGAAGTGAAGAAATAAGTTGTTTGGCAGGAAACCTCATGCAACATTTGGGCCACAGAGGAGACCTTGGCTAACCAATTGAGGCAGATCCGGCCACTGAGATTTCCGGGGCCTGTAAGGATGACCTATCTGAAATCCTGCTTCTTCACCCGGGCTCTCCACCCACGGCTCCTGACTTCACCCAGGTTCCTCAGGGCTGTAACAAAGATCCTAAAGGCATGGAGAGCATCTGGAATTGGGCAATTGGTGTCTAGCTGCTGAATGAATGAGCTTATTCCCTTGGAAAGGACTTCCCCATACATTCCTCTACCTGGGGGCCAGAACCATTCTGTTGGGGTCCAGATACCAGCCTATCTGCTGGCCTCCTGACCTGGGGAATTCAGCCTAAATTCAAATGGGCTGAAGAGGGGAGGGAAAGCTACCAGTACTTACTGGGCTTCTGCTGGGTGTCAGTGTGAAGGGAAAGGATAATCTCAAACCTGGAAAAAGACAAAATGGTGATTGCTTACATCTTTGACCTCATGCTACAGTCCGTCTGACTAGAAGCAAGTCCCACTACTTGTTAATCTTCCATCATCTGACACTTTGGGGAAATGTCAAAGGTCAGCACAGTATATTTGACTAACAAGTCCCAATGAATAAAATCAGTTTATCTGCCTGATGGAATACTATGATTAAGATGGTAAACCCCTAACTGTTAGGGTTTTTATCACTCTGTTTAACATTCAGAGACTCTTTTTTTTTTTTTTTTTTGTACATGCCCCTAGCGGGAACCGAACCTGGGACTCTCTGGTCCACAAGCTGACGCTCCAACCGCTGAGCCAAACTGGCCAGGGCCAGAGACTCTTATATCTCACTTAAGAGTCTTGCTTAGGCATTCCTGTCCTGGCTGTCTTTATATGTTCTCAAACAGTCTTCAAAACCAGCTTTAAAAAACAACAGCAAAAAAAGGTCTTTGCTGATTCTCTCATTGATGACTTAAAATAAGAATTTTGACAGAGGCCCACTCTATTTGTTGATAGCTTTGCTTCTCAGCACTGGACTTTGTGACAGTTTATCTCATGTATTTTTGTAATAACCCTGAAAGAGGTAATTGCTGTTTCTGTTTTGTATATGAAGAGATTCAGAGAGATTAAGGACCTTGATACAATTTACTGATCTGGCAAATGGCAGAGGGAGGGTTAGATCCCTGACACTCCAGGTGAGAAACCCCAGCTCAGACCAGACACACAAGCCCTCTCTTCTCGCCGGGTCCGTCCTGTGTGTGCGGAGGGCTTGCCCTTCCTCCGCTGGCCTCTTGGTCCTCTCCTCCAGCAAGGTCTCCTTCACCCAGGGGTATACAACAAAGCAGGTACCAGCATGAACTTTCCTTGGGCCTCTCTCTGTCCAGGCCTCACGAGGCACAGCTCAGGGCCTGAGTTACTGTGGGTTTTTTCCGGGTGTGAGCAATCCTCTAGACAATAGAACAAGAGGATTGGCATTTGGATTTCCCTAACCACTTAGGTGTTGTTCCAGTAATCATTTCCCCTCCCTGCTGGGCTGGGGAGCCTTCCTTTCAGTCTTAGGAGCTGTAGAGGTTTTCATGTAAAGAATTCTCTGACTTGCAAAATTCTGGTCTGAACTGGCTGCTAAGGCCAGGACATAGACCTTTAGCAACTCTTTCAAATGATTGGACCCAAACCTCTTTCAGAGGAGGCTCCTCCTCTTCCTGTTGAATAGGCCTAATTAGCAGCAGAAAGCATGGAGCTATCCTGCAGCCGAAGCCCAACCAGAAGCTCTGCATCAGTTCAGCCCAGCAAGGGCTCCATCCAGCTCAGCTTGCTCAGCGTCTTCATTAACTACAGCACATTTCCCTCCTGTGCTTTCTAGAGCAAAATATTTAACCAAAATAGATGCTCTGCATTCCTTTCCTACTTTTGTCCTAGACCTTTCATAAGGTATATCTATGAAGACCTAACTGTAAATATCACACTTAATGAAGACACGATAGAAATTTCTCTTTAATGACAGGAAAAAGACAAGGATGCTCCCCTTACCACTTCTATTTAATGTTTGTATTAGAGGTGCTAGCCAGTGTAATATGACAAGAACAAATAAATGAGAAGTATTGGGAGCTCTGGAGGCTCTGGCCACATGAAGTAAGTGGGTACCCTGCAGGGCATTCCCATTTCTGCATTTTATTGCCTCCTTCATTTCTCCCTTGTAAATGACAGCTATTCTTACAGATTTTTAAGAAATGTGCCCCAGCCAAATTGGACATGGTTCTTCCTATGAGACTATTAATGTCATTACTGAAAAACACACTTACATGCTGGTATCTCTTATTTTCTCTATGGGCTGCGGGGCCTTTTTCATAGCCTGTGTCTGGACATCTGGGCTGGCAGCAGGAAAGATGCTGTCACACGCCCAGACTTGGTTGGAGACATCAGCTATGCTGAGTCCCCTCCTCAAGGAAAAGTTTCAGAAATTTAGAAATTTACAGTCTGAGGTAGGGACCTCAAGAATCGTTTCTTTTTCTTTTTTTTTAATAATTTTTTTTACTTTATTGATTTTAGACAGAGAGGAAGTGAGAGATAGAAACATCGATGAGAGAGAACATTGATTGGCCACCTCCTGCATGCCCCACACTGGGGATCAGGCCCACAACCTGGGCATGTGTCTTGACTGGGAATCAAACCAGCGACCTCTTGGTGCATGGGTCGATGCTCAACCACTGAGCCACACCGGCCGGACAAGAATTGTTTCTCATGCATTTCCCTTTTCTGATATCTATTCTGGGTCTCACAGAGAGTTAACATTTCAACAAATTTTAAAAATACTTTATTTGCCTTCTTTTTCCTCCAGAATATTCTGCCAGCCACTCTGTGCTATCCAAGGGTTTGGGGGTATCCAGAAGGACTCCTTCAAGCCCAGTCCATCCCAGCACTGACATTTGATAGTCAACATCACATCCATCTCCACAACTCAAACTTCTTTATTTTTTGGTTAATCCTCACCCGAGGACATTTTTCCATTGATTTTTAGATAGAATGGAAGGGAAGGAGGAAGAGAGAGAGAAACATCAATATGAGAGAGACACATCAATTGATTGCCTCCTGTGCAACACCAACCAGGGCTGGGGATCGAACCTTGCCCTTGACTGGGAATCGAACCTAATACCCTTTAGTCCAAGGGCTGATGCTGTAACCGCTGAGCCAAACTGGCCAGTGCTCCATAAGTCAACCTTTGACACAATTACAGCTACTGTCTCGAAGGCAGCTGGCTCCAGGTCAAGGGAATCAACAGATCTGTGGGACAGATGGGAGTCTTCCAAGGAACCCTCAAATGCAATAGGTATGATTTGGCTAATCAGTTGCAGTTGAATGTTTCTTATCGTCCTCACTAGTTGCTCCTGCTCCTGCATCCTCTGTTAGGAGGAAGTCTGGTATCCCCTTCTTGAGCCAAGGGTTCACTCATTCCAGTGGGGTTTGGGTTTCAGTTCTGCTCTCCTGAACAGGGGGACAGACAACCGCAGCCTCTTTCACAGTTGCTTCTGTTTGTGAGGCCAGTCTGCACAATTCCATAGATGACGCTTCTCCATCAAGCTGCCGGGGCCCCTCTGTGAAGCCAGGCCCAGCACTCTCTGTGCTGGGAAGCAAGTTCTGCTCTTTGAGTTCCTGTCCTGATTGATGATCAGGCATTGCTCCCCAAAGCACATGGGAAGGTTGGGTCTGGGAGTTTCCATCAGCAGCTCTTATTGTCCCTGAGGCTTCTTTGTCAGTGGCATGGATTCCCCTTTCCTCATGGTAATTTGACTTCAAGAAACATTTCCTGCCTATGGATCTGATGGGACTAATATGTCTCTCCTACCTCACATCTCCAGGTGATTTCTTTCCCCCAAGTTGGCCAACAACACTGCTGACTAACCCTGAATGGGGGTTGGGGGCAGGCATCTCAATGACATTGCCCAACAGAGAGAAACAGAACTGCTCCCCACAGCTCTCTGCCTTGCCGCTCTGGAAACTGGGGCAGTTCTCTCACCAAGAAAATCACTCCCAGCTGGTCAGCAGGGGGTCTCTGTTATAAACCCTCCTTGCCCCAAAATGTCTATGCAGTCCTTTTCTTTTTTTAAATCCTCACCCGAGGATATTTTTTCCATTGATTTTTAGAGAGAGTAGAAGGGAGGGAGGGAGGGAGGGGGAGAGAGAGAGAGAGAAACATTGAGGTGAAAGAGACACATCAATTGGTTGCCTCCCACACATGGCCCGACCGGGGCCGGGGATTGACCCTGTAACCCAGGTACATGCTCTTGAGTGGGAATCGAACCTACAACCCTCCGGTGCCTAGGCCGGTGCTCCAGCCACTGAGCCGCACTGGCTAGGGCTATGCAGTCCTTTTTAAAAAACAAAACAAAAAACAGTGTTACAGAGATATATAGTTCACATACCATGCAATTCACCCATTTGAAGTGTTATGTTTTTAAGGGGATAAACTCTTTTCAAAATCCATTCTGTGAGAGCAAGGAATGGTGTGCTTTACTGGGAAGCAGTTTGTTGTGAGGGGGGATTCTCCCTGGGCACCCAGGACCCCTGCAGGGGCACCTGAGTAAGGAGATCTCCTTCAGGGTGGAATTGCTCACCTTAGTAATACACAAAGCCCAGCACGTTCCATTCGCGGCTGGGGTTCCCGCTCTGGCTGAGCCCCTACTCGCTCTGGAGGATCTGACGGGGTGGCCTCCCTGGCGGTGAGCAGCTCCTGTTTTAAGCTTTAAGCCAGTAGTGTGGTCATTAGATGTGGACACAGTGTGGGCTGATCCCCAGACCAAGTCTTCACCTGCACTTTGCTCATTGGCAGGGTCATGGGCTCCCCCAGTTCTGGGGCTCCTGCAGGTTGGGAAGGGGCGGCCCCTGCTCCCCACTGAGGAAACCCTCTCTCTTCCTTCCTTATCCTCTGCGGTGGGATGCTGGCTGGGGGAGCAGAGACCTCCGCTGACTTCCCTTTGGGTGGCTATGGGGAGGTGTCTGGCCATCTCCCCCTCCACCATAGCTTTTGTCACCTTCTCCTGGTGTGGGGCAGGAGGAGCCCTTGTACTGACTAAGCTGAATCCTTGGGGGCTGGGGAGCTGCACCCTCTCCTGTGCACGTTAGCCTTCGTCTGTGCAATAATACAGGCAGGGTCACAGACTGGGCTCACGTCACCAGGAAATGGCCATCTTCCCCACAGGTAAAGTGAAAGGCTGGCCGTTTTCATTTTTTCGAGGTCCTTAGAGCTTGTCTGAGAGACAGCCCTACCCAGGCCCTCAGAGTTTTAGAAGTTCCTACTGGACTGACCTTCTGAAGAGACTCAGAGTCCCAGCCTGGTGCCTTGGCCTGTGCAGGGCCCTCAGCCATTTTCTCAAATGAGGTGTGTGTGTCTCTCTCTTTTCCCTCTTGCTTTAGACCAGAGTCTTTCCCTCCCCTTCTAAAACTAGCCTCTGTGACTCCAGTGAAGCCTGAAGCCCTCAGCGCCGAGCCCTCCGAGAAGGGTGGCCCTGCCATGGCCGGGCCTGGTCAGGCCCACCTCGCACTCCGCTGGTCTCTGGCTCCGTGCCCAGCAGGTCTCTGGAGCACAGGACCTAGGAGCACTGATGGTCTTCCCAAGTTCCTAGGCATCCCACGGGACCACATAGCTCCAGCACATTGCGGGGCCTCTGTTCTCATCACGGCTGTCGAGGCTTTTCCTACACGAAGCCCAGGAAGGTCCCGTGGAGCGTCTCATGGCCTCCCATCCCACTTCCTCTGATGTCTGCCACTTACAGTTTCAGCCAAGTTCTGCTCCTCCCTGGAATGCCTACTCCCCTGAGGCTGTAACGTCAACTCCTGCCAACTACACTGTCTCCTGGCACCTCACTGGCCCACCACTCACCATGAAGATTGCTCAGGGCCACAGGGTGACCTCAGTCCCAGCACCCTCGGACCCAGGCACTGTGGGTCTGTGCCCCGTTCTCTAGGAAGACGTTCCATGTGTTTAGAATTTCAGGGCACAAATGCTAAAAAATCATTCCTGACTACTCAGCCAGCTTGTCTAGGAGCTCCCAGAGAATTAAACTCTTCAGCCAACAAAAAATTCTTTATTTTCCTTCTCTGCTCTCTGGAGTATTTTGTCAATCACCTGGTATCTGCCCAGGGACTAAACACCATCTGTACATTCACAGGTGTTTGTTGTTCTATTTCATCTCATAATGAACTATTTACCACATATAGTCTTGTGTATGTCTCAAAAAGATCTGGAATATAGTAGAACAGGGAGGGAAAACCAGCAAACACGAGTACGCATTCTGCAGGAATTCACCAAGCATCTCATTCCTTCTGACTGATTCCTCAGAGGCAGGAGTGACTACTGTCGGTCAATGGGGGCAAAGTTCCAGTTACACAAGATGAAGACGTTCTGGAGGCCTGCTGGTCAGCAAGGAGACTGCGTACTTACACATGTGTTAAGAGGGTAGATGTCATGTTAAGTGTTCTTACCACAGAAACAAAAGCAAAGGGACTCAGGGGGACTTTTGGAGGCGATGGCTACGTTTACTGTTGTGATGGGCTCACGGGTGCATACATATGTGCAAAGTCATCAAATTGCACACATTAGACACGGGACGCTTTTGTTCGTTCATTATACATGAATACAGCTGTAAGAAGGAGTTTTCTCTTGAAAGGGAGTCTCCGCCGCACCTGGTTTCCTAACAGGATTACAGCCCTGCCCAATGTCAGTCAAGATTTGTTCAACGTTTGTTCTGAGCGAACAAAGTAGGCCAGGACGCGCAGTAAGCTGGATGGGATTACAAGCTACCATCGTGACAGGATCAACTCCCATTACATGGATCTTATTTTCTTCCTCTGTTGCTCATGCTCCTCTCTGTCCAGTTTCTCCTCTTGTGGCCTCCCCATCCCTGAACTGTCCAAACCCCCAGGGGCTTTCCTACCGCTGTGCTGGGACCTATTTGGCTTCCTCATGCCAGGGGCAGGGAGCGGGTCTCACTTGCCTGTCCCCTCTAGAGCAGGTGTACTCATGGCTGTACGGAGTCCCCTCTGGAGCAGGTGTACTCATGGCTGTACGGCGTCCCCTCTGGAGCAGGTGTACTCATGGCTGTACGGCGTCCCCTCTGGAGCAGGTGTACTCATGGCTGTACGGTGTCCCCTCTGGAGCAGGTGTACTCATGGCTGTACGGTGTCCCCTCTAGAGCAGGTGTACTCATGGCTGTACGGCGTCCCCTCTGGGGCAGGTGTACTCATGGCTGTACGGTGTCCCCTCTGGAGCAGGTGTACTCATGGCTGTACGGCGTCCCCTCTGGGGCAGGTGTACTCATGGCTGTACGGTGTCCCCTCTGGAGCAGGTGTACTCATGGCTGTACGGTGTCCCCTCTGGAGCAGGTGTACTCATGGCTGTACGGTGTCCCCTCTGGAGCAGGGGTACTCATGGCTGTACGGTGTGGCCACTGAAGCCTGGAAGCACAGTGTTAGGGTCAAACCTGGCCTAATGCACGTGGGTCTGGGTTCATGTCTAGGCCTCAGTGGTGCCCCATGCGGGGCCCTGGGACCCTGGGACTCTTCTTCTTACAGTCCATGTTGCCATGGTAATTGTGTTAAGGACGCAGGCAGGGGAGTCTGTGGTATTGGATGCAGGTCCCCCGGCTAGCCTTCACAACATTTTATTTCAGAGGCCTTGATAACCTCTCCCTACCTTGGCACTGGGTGGTGATTATCTTCGTCCAACGTGCCAGCTCTTTCTGAGTGCCAAGTTCAGGGACTGTGATGGGAGGGTGAGGGGAGGCACAGAGGGATTGGTGTCTCACTTCCTGAAACCCTGGGGTCCTTCTTGAAGATCTATCCAGTGACTGGCTTTGCATCCCAGAACGACACAGGGAGAGAAGTCTTTCCCCTCCCTCTGCCCCGGAGACACAAAAGATCTTCATTAAGATGGCGTTCCCAGCTTGCCAGGACTGCGGGTGAAGCTGGCAATGTATTCTGTTCAAATAAGAAGCCACACCTCTGCTTCCCCGGCTCCAACTCTCCGCCTCACCAGACGCCTGCTGAGACTCTGTCTCCTCCCCAGACTGTACGTTCAGTGAGGGCAGGACAGTGTCTGTCCTGTTTATGGTGGCTTCGCCCAGTGGCTGGCCAGCCCATGACTAGCAGATACGAAGGGCCGGGAAGTATGTGCCAGGCAAAGAACCCACGCTCTCCCTCTCTCCTCACCATTGCTCAGTGGCCGGAGCCAATCCGAGGCTCTCTCCACATCTTCAGAGATGCAATCCCTTTAGATCCAGAGTCTCCCATCTTCGACAGAAAAGGCACCCTATTTTCTCTCTCCTTGCTTACTTGAGAGTTCATTTCCCTCCTGGAGAGGATAACTTTAGAGAAGGTGCCTCTGTGAGGCAGTCTCTGGGTTAATTTGGGGGGTAAACCCACCTTGGTGGGCTGCCATCCTGCCCCATCTGGTTACCCGGCCCCACCTTAAGCTAGGGGTGTGTCCCTCCCCACTATTTGGGCGTGACTAACAGAGTCACATGGCTGCCATGAGTACTTTTTGGGGGGTAACTTTTAATTTTGATATAATTTCAATTTGGTGCAATTTAGTTTGATAGAACTCCAAACTTACAGAATAGCAGCAGGTATGGTACAAGAAACTCTCGTATACGTCTGCTCAGATCTCCCAGCTTAATCCATTGTTTCTTTACATTATGAAAATTTGAAGCTCTTGATATGGTTTTCAGAATATTTACATAATCACATTTAGTTCAATTCTCTTGCAGGTGAAGGTCTGTCTCAAGAATATGCATTTACTTCTCGTTGTGAAAGTGAATCTGTATCAATTTAGCTCAAATTTATTTGAAAAGCTGAATTCTTGTTGTGTAGTATGCTATTACTACTTGTATGTAGTGGTTTTATGTGTAGCAGTCATTTTTTTTAACATTTTTTTTCTTTTCTTTATTATTTTTAGAGAAAGAGGAAGGGAGAGGGAGAGAGAGATAGAAACATCAATGAGAGAGAACATTGATTGGCCGCCTCCTGCATGCCCCCCACTGGGGATTGGGCCCACAACCTGGGCATGTGCCCTGACTGGGAATCGAACCGGCGACCTCTTGGTGCGTGGGTCGATGCTCAACCACTGAGCCACACCAGCCAGGCTGCAGCAGTCATTTTTAAATAAAGTAATAGACTATTTATCAGAGGCAGTTTTAGGTTCACAGAAAAACTTCACGGGCAGCAGTTTCCATGCACTCCCGTGACCTTCCCTCCCCAGGTCCCTTGTCATTAACATCTTGCATTAGTGCAGTGCATTTGTTACAATCAATGAGCCAACATTAACACGTTGTTACTAACTAAAGTCCATAGTCCACACTATGACTCACTCTTCGCACTTGCCTCTGTGGGTTTTGACAAATGCACAATGGCTTGTATTCACCATTGTAGTATCATCTATATTCAGCTGTCAACAGAGGAGTGTCCCTTACTTTTCATCCTCCTTGGCTGCCCTGAGCATTAGCCTTTCTGCACAGTCCCACCCTTGAGAAGTTTCTGTCGAGTGGGAGCGGCAGGACCGGTCCAGGTGACAGCCAAGAGACCACAGGTCTCAGAAATCCCCTCGGTCAGTAGCAGGACACTCATCACGGAACAGGAGGGAGCATTGCCAGGGCTTGACCTTTCCCCTTGGGGCCAATCCTACCTTCTCACTGCGGTCCAGGTGGGAGGAGGGAGGAAGGTAAGGCACACGACATGATTCTACAAGCCAAGAATTGTGCCAGGTGCCTGCTGCGTGTTGACTCTGTTGCCTCCCCTGAGGACTTGCTGAATGGCAGAGAGGCTGGGCTGGTGCTCAGGGGGCGAGGGGAGCTTCCTTAGAGGGGAGACAGGAGTGTAGGCCCCTCTACCACGTGACTACTGTCAGACCCACAGGAGGAAGGTCTCTGGCAGGAGACTCGCAGTGGTCAGTGGCCAGGCCCCCGGAAGGCTGCTGTGGGCTCACATACATGCTAGCTGGTCTGGAAGAGCCACACCCATGCTGGGTGGGTAAGGGCAAAAGTAAAATTTAAACAGCTCACTTGATTGTTTCTAAGCACTTCCTTACTTCTTCTCCCAGTTGGGCCTCATCACAACTCTGGGAACGAAATGAGGCCAGTGAGATGACCACGCAAAGGAAGAAACAGGCCCTCAGAGCTGCCCCTGCCCCCCACTGTGGCCTGCAAAGCAGCCTTGGGTGAGACCCCAGCCCAGTGGGGGAGCTGGGTTGCTAGTCTTGGCCTGACTCCCACTCAGTACTGCCCACCTGGGTCCTGTGAGCTGAATTCTCTGTGTTATGATTTAGGAAGGTGTCTGAACCATCTGATACCAAATCCCAAGAGGGCAGCCACTGACTTTGTGCCACTCGGTCCCCGAGCCTAGCACAGGACTTTCCATAGCACAGGACTTTCCACTTGGGGGAGGGGGCATCAAGGAAAGAATTTTTTTTTTTTTTTTATCCTCACCCGAGGACATTTTTCCATTTGTTGTTCAGATAGAGTGGGAGGGAGAGAGAGGAAGAGAGAGAGAGAGAGAAACATCGATGTGAAAGTGACACATCGAGTGGCTGCCACCCGCACAACCAACCAGGGCCGGGGACAAACTGCAACCGAGGTACATGCCCTTAGCGGGAACCGAACCCGGGTCTCTCTGGACTGCAGGCCGACGCTCTAACCGCTGAGCCAAAGCGGCCAGAGAATTTTTTAAAGGTTAATCAAGAATTGACTGCATTAGGGAAAAAACTGGAAGGAAAAAAATCAAGGTCTGATAAGAGTGTCTGCATCTACCAAACAATATGTTTTTTTTACAAAAATTATGAGCATGCATTATTTTTTTATAATAACAAAAGAACTATTATATTTTAGGGAAAAATGACAACAGTGGCAAAGGTTTTGAAAAGCAGACAAATTAGAGTTTGGCACTTTAAAAAGTTACTTAAGTCCTGGCTGATTTGGCTCAGTGGTTAGAGCGTCGGCCCGCGGACCAGAGAGACCCAGGTTCAGTTCCTGCTAAGGGCATGTACCTTGGTTGCAGTTTGTCCCCGGCTCCGGTTGGGGTCGTGTGGGTGGCAACCAGTTGATGTGTCTCTCTCACGTTGATGTTTCTCTCTCTCTCTCTTCCCCCCTCTCTCCCTCCCACTCTATTTGAAGACAAATGCAAAAATGTCCTCGGGTGAGGATAAAAAAATAAAAATAAATAAATAAAAAGTTGCTTAACGTCTCTAACTTCATCTCTTCATCTGCAGAATGGGCATACTATGGGCACGCCCCTCACCGGCTCTGGAGAATTAAGTGAAGGTTGTATAAAGCAGTGTCTGCATGTTGTAAGTGCCCAATACATGCTCACTTTCAAGAACACATAGACTTTATTTTTGAGAAGCGTTTTAGATTTAGGCAAAAATTGAGGAGAGGGGACTTCCGGTCAAGATGGTGGCGTAGATAAACGCAGTATAGCCTCCTCCTACAACCACATCAAAATTACAACCAAACTATAGAACAACCAGCATTCAGAAGCACCTGAATTGAGCTGAATGGAAGTCCTACTACTACAGGATTTAAAGAAGAAGCCACATTGAGACTGGTAGGAGGGCAGAGGCACGGACAGGCTGGTTCCACACCTACGGATAAAATCAGGAGGGCTACCTCCGCTGTGAAGGTCCTCTCTGAGGAGTGAGGGGTCCCCGTCCCACACCAGGCCCCCAGCTTGGGGTTCCAGTGCCAGAAAGAGAAGTCCCCACAACTTCTGGCTGTAAAAACCAGCAGGGACTGAGGCTGAGGGAAGCTGAGGCTGGAGCCCCAGGCAGCTCCTCTTAAAGGTCCTGTGCATGGACTTACTTGGACCCTCCAGGTCCGAGCGTGGGGAGGCACCTTGAAAGGCACCAGAGACATGTGGGGAAGAATTGCATTGCTTGGCATCAAGGCGAGAGCTGGAGAGGCTGTTGTTTCTTTGGTGAGCCCTTCCCCCATGAGGCAGGCAGATGGGCACCATATGTGGGACTCCAGAACCTGGCTCACACTGTTTGCCCCGCCCTGGTGATTTCCTGAGGCCCTGCCCCACCCAACTTTCGGGCCCACCCAAGCTGTTTCCAGTGGCTTTACCACAGGAATTGCCTGTCTTGGCTCATTCTTGGGATTTTCCTAAAATCTCTCAAACAAGCAGCATCTGGCCTCAGCAAGCCCCATACCTCTTGCTAATTGGCCCAGGCCTAGCACTAGCAGCATTTGGCTTCAGTTCATAGCTGGGCCTCACCTGGGCACCTCCAAGCCCAGCACAAGAAGCAGCCATCTACAGATCACTTTGTAGCTTATGCCTGGCGGCCCCGGGTAGAACACAGGCAGTGGATGACCTTGGCCTGTGCCTCTTGGGAGGCCCCAGAGTCAGCACACCCACTGGACAGCTTCAGACCATGTTGAAGAACCACGATCCAACCACCTCCAGAAGCAACACACTCAAGGGGTGAACTCAGTGGGTACCAGAGTCCTGCTGATATAAGTCTTGCTCTGTGTGGAGGGCTCCTGCACAGCTGATCCTCGAAGGTAGTCAGAGGTCAGTGGTCAGTGGGCACAGCCAATCCTTGCAGGTGATCAGCCTGAGTAAATCCTTCCCATTGATGTGCCAACAGAAATCAATTACAACAGAAGGGTGGACCGTCCACATGGGGGTTGCACCTTGAGAGCCCAGCTGGGGTGACCTGGGAGGCTGTGCCACTGGATCCTACAGGACACCTACTACAATGGGCCACCCTATGAAGTCTAGGAGACATAGCAACTCTAATGCATAGAAACAAACACAGAGAGGCCACCAAAATGAGTAGATAAAGAAACATGTCCCAAATGAAAGAACAGAACAAAACTCTAGGAAAAGAACTAAGCAAAATGGAGATAAGCAATCTAACAGATGCAGAGTTCAAAACACTGGTTATAAGGATTCTCAAGGAACTTAGTGAGGGCCTTAAGAGCATAATAAAGGACCTGTCAGAAATGAAGGATGCACTAACTGAAATAAATAATAATTTACAGGGTATCAACATTAGAGTAGGTGAAACCGAGAATCAAACCATCGATTTGGAATATAAAGAAGCAAAGAACACCCAATCAGAACAGCAAAAAGAAAAAAAAGAATCCAAAAAAATGAGGATAGTGTAAGGAGCCACTAGGACAGCTTTAAACGTGCCAACATTTGCATCATGGGGATGCCAGAAGAGAGAGAGCAAGAAATTGAAAACCTATCTGAAAAAATAATGACAGAAACTTCCCTAACTTGGTGAAGGAAACAGACATACAAGTCCAGGAAGCACAGAGTCCCAAACGAGATGAACTCAAAGAGGTCCACACCAAGACACATCATCATCAAAATGCAAAAGGTTAAAGACAAAGAGGGAATCTTAAAAGCAGCAAGAGAAAAGAAGTTAGTTACCTACAAGGGAGCTCCCATAAGACTGTCAGCCGATTTCTCAAAAGAAACTTTGCAGGCCAGAAGGGCGTGGCAAGAAATATTCAAAGTGATGAAAAGCAAGGACCTACAACCAAGATTACTCTATCCTGCAAAACTATCATTCAGAATCAATGGACATATAAAGATCTTCCTAGACAAGCAAAAGCCAAAGGAGTTCATCACCACCAAACCAGTATTATATGAAATGCTGAAGGATCTTCTCAAAGAACAACAAAAATATGAACAATAAAATGGCAATAAATACGTATCTATCAACAATTGAATCTACAAACCAAATGAATAAGCAGAACAGAGACATACTCATAGACACAGAGAACTTTTTGATGGTTGCCAGATGGGAGGGGGTTTGTGGGGACAGACAAAAAAAGTGAAGGAATTAAGAAGTACTTGTTTGTTAGACTGATGAACCTCAGAGACAAGGGGGGTGTGCAGGAAGAGATAAACCAAAGAACTTATATGTACATATGCATAACTAATGGACATAGACAATAGTGTGGGGAAGGCAGGAGTGGGGTAGGAGTGGGGAGGGGGGTGGTCAATGGGGAAAAAAGGGGAGACAACTGTAATACATTCAACAATAAAGATAAATTTAAAATAAGTTGAGAAGATAATATAGGCAGTTCGCATACACCTGAACAGTTTCACCTCTTATGCACATTTCATATTCGTCTGGTACATTTGTTACATTTAATGAACCACTCTTGATATATTATTATTAACTAAATTCCGTACTTTAGTCAGATTTCCTTAGTTTTAAACCAACATCCTTGTCCCTTTTCTGTTTCAGGATTACATGTTCACTTTGTTTTTGTCATCATTATTTTTGGGGGGTAATAGACACTCAGCAAACACCTCTCTCAGTCCTTCCGTTTCCGGTAGGAGCCATCCAGGCGATGAAACTTCTCTCCTAGAGTCAGCAGGGGACTGAGGAAGCAGAGGACTGAGCTGGAGCTGAGAAATGTGTGGGGCTCCTGCATGTGGGCGGGGTGGGGTTGGGGGTTCTGTTTCAGGCTGAGAAGGGGATGCAATGAGTACAACCTGTGCTTCTTTTGTTGCAGTCAAAGCCACAGGTTTGAAGCTTCTATTGAGCAACAGAATGTGTACCAGCAATTGCCTCAAGATAGATGAATCAGAGAAGTTTCCTCACTAGAGGTCAAAGGTGAAACCCGAGTGCCTTATAAAAGCTTCCGGGCTCAGGGCTCCTCACCAGTACAGGTTTCTTGCTAGAGCTCCACACTCCTGTACATTGAGGGTAAGTGTACTTTCTTTGGCTGGGCCCTCTGGGATCCTCAGAGGGGTGATTGTGTGTGGCCATGTTGCAGGCTGTTGGAAGCCACAACCGTCTGCTTGCCGGAGCTCCTCTGGGCTGACAGCATTAAAAATATATTTTAAAAAATTTAATTTTGTTTTTTAATTATAGTTGACATACAATATTATATTAGCTTCAGGTGTACAACATAGTGATTAGACACTTATATACCTTATGAAGTGAAGGGCTGACTGCATTTTGGACCCAAGGAGAACAGCTCTTGCTGTGCTAGGTAGACCTAGTCTCAGGACTTAGGGATGGCAAAGTGGGAGTGCTAGTGAATGTCTGTAAGGGACCGTGGCCAAAGTACCACCACTTGGGGAAAAGGAATAGTCTGGGGAACCACAGAACCCTTCCCAGGTGAACTTCAGCCAACAACAAATACCCTCTGATAATACTACCCAGGAGATATGGGGACATGGGACACTGGGGCAATTGAGGCTGATCCTTTTAAACATTAGATGGTATTATAGGCCCTTTTCCCCCCATCCAATCCACAAATAAAGAGCAGAGAGGACACAAAGCAGATGCAAGGGGAAGTCATCCATTGTTTAAACTTTCGATGCAGGAAGAGAGGAGAGAAAGGGTGTGGGGGGTGGGGGAGGAACTGTCCTAGACCTGCCTTGTCTTCTGAAGGTTAACGTGAGGTTGGGAAGATGACTAAGCTGGAAGACCACTTGGAGGGAATCATCAACGTTTTCCACCAGTACTCAGCTCGGGTGGGGGATTTTGACACCCTCACCAAGAGTGAGCTGAAGCGGCTGATCACCAAGGAACTTGCCAACACCATCAAGGTAGGTGATGCCCCTATCATGGTGAACTTGCTCACCTCCTGAACTGAGGGCAGTGGCAAGGACTGAAGGATGACGAAGGAACAAGGACTTGGGTGGGTTCAGCTCCAATTTCAGCACCCAAGGAAGTTCTCCCCCGGCTGTGGGAAAAGAGCCCCATCTCCCTCTCTCAGTGAACTCACCCTGTCACCTCAGGCTGTACTCTCTTCCTCTCTCTGGAATTGCTTCCACTTCGGTGAAATGGAGGAGGCAGGGCGGGAAAAGGGGGTGGATTAGTGAACTCCAGAGAACCTTCCAGGTCAAGACTCCCATGATTCTAGGACAGCTCATGACGGTTGCTTCTCTCTGTCTTGTTTTGTTACACTGGATCCTCCAACACAGTTTTAGCCAATGAACTAATGTTCCTGGGCCTCCCTAAGCTGAGCTCTGAGGGATGGGAAAGGAGAAGGGAGAGTCTGAGCTCACTGTGTCTGCTGTCCCCTTCTCCTAGAACACCAAAGATCAAGCCACCATTGACAAAATATTCCAAGAACTGGATGTTGATCGAGATGGACAGGTCACGTTTAATGAATTCATAGTCCTGGTGGCCAGGGTGCTGGCGACTGCCCATGATAATATCCACACTGAGTAGGAAACTCTGAGCGCCTTTTCCCCAGCAATGTCTGCAAGAAGAACCAAGGGAAGTGAGAGTTAATAAATGTATTCTTGAAAAGTTCTTAACAGTGTCTGTGCACTTCTTTTCTTTCCATGCCCATGGTTTCCAAACTGAATCACAACTCAGCCTTGCTATTCTGACAGGCCTCATTGAGACCCCCGAGACCCCCTTCTCTGTTTGTTTATTTGTTCACCACCTATTTATTAAATGTGTACTATTTATGCATTTATTCATTCATTCCACAAGTATTCACTGAGCATCTGTGACAGCCAGAGGCCAAAGACACAACGTTTCTGTCCTATTGGGGCTTGCATTCTATTGGGGAAGGGATTTGAAAATAAATAGACAAACAAATAAAAATATATCTTACGATACACTGATAGGTAATCACAGGTGATATGAAGAAAGCTAAAGTAGGGAAGTAAGATTGGGGGAGGAAGGGTGCTGGTTTAGAGAGGATGATTAAGGAATGCATGTAGCAGAAATCTGAAAGCCAAGGGGAGCAGCGTGCAGATATCTGGGGTCCAAGAGTTCCTGGCACAGAGAAGCTAAGGCCCTGAGGTGAACACATGTGTGACCTGCTCAAAGAGCACAGAAGGCAATGCGCAGGAGCTGAGATGGGTGGTGGGAGGCGATTTTCTCTTTCCATCTATTCACTGCAAAGCCCTGTGGAGACAATGTGAAGGAAGCTGGGGATCAGCACTGAGGCCAGGAAGTGACTGGTCTTGACCCCCGAGGCCTGGGGTTGGAGGTTTGCTGGACCACCGACCAGAGGGACTGCACCTGTGAGACTTGGACCAAAGGCAAATCTGAGGCAGGATAGAAGTGTGGAAAGTACAGCAGGAGCCTTAGGTTACTCCTCTGCTGGGGATGGTGGAGAGGCTGAAGATGGGGTGAAGTGGGATTGGCAGAGGACAAAGGAGTTTGGACCCAGAGCGGGGGGTCTTGGAATGGCCCAAGCCTGGAAGGCTTCCGTCACCAGGTGAGAACAGGGGCATTTAGGGAAAGTCCTCACTGGCTGAGCAACCTCAGGCAAATCACTTTGCCTCTCTGGATCTCTGTGTCCTTCATTTTTGAAGAATTCAAAGGAACTCAAATTCATTGGAGGAGTTTAGACTAGACGAACACTCAGGTGTCACCCAGTTTTAACGTTCTGAGATACTTCGATGGGAGAGGGGAGAATGAGAGTGGGATCTAGAAGGGTTGGAAGGACGTTATTCTTGGGACTAAAAGGGTCAAGAGTATGAGGATTGAAGTTAAATGTCTGATCTCAGATCTTAGTTCTACCACCTACTCATTGTGAGGCCTGGAACAGGTTACTTAAAATCTCTGAGCTTCAGCTTCCCCATCAATTGAATGGGAATAACAGTAGTACCTCCCAGAGCCGAGAATCAGAGCAGCTAACAGCACATGTAAAGTACTTCAGCACCTGATGCCAAGTGAGCACTCAGGAGGTACTAATTTATAAAGGAGGAAATAGTTGTAGCCAGTCAGCGCTCTCGCTCTCTCTCTCTCTCTCTCTCTCTCTCTCTCTCTCTCTCTCTCTCTCCCCCCTGCAGCCACAACAGGTGAAGCTTATTTTATTTATTTAAAAAAAATTTGTTTTCTTTATTGATTTTTTAGAGAGAGAGGAAGGGAAAGGGAGAGAGAGATAGAAACATCAATGAGAGAGAACATCGATTGGCCACCTCCTGCATGCCCCCCATGTCCCCCACTGGGGATTTGGCATGTGCCCTGACCGGGAATCAAACTGGCGACCTCTTGGGGCATGGGTCGATGCTCAATCACTGACCCACATTTGCTGGGCTGAGGTTATTTTTTAGGGGTAACCTGTTTAGTTAAAGTTGACCAGTGTTAGACAAGTAACCAAGGGCAGTTAGGTAAAGGCCTTTATTTTTTTATCCTCACCCGAGGACATTTTTTTTTGCATTTATCTTCAGATAGAGCAGGAGGGAGAGAGGGAGGAAGAGAAAGAGAGAAACATCGATGCAAGAGAGACACATCGACTGGTTGCCACCCACATGACCCCAACCGGGGCCAGGGACAAACTGCAACCGAGGTACTTGCTCTTAGCGGAAACCGAACCTGGGTCCCTCTGGTCCGTGGGCCGATGCTCTAACCGCTGAGCCAAGCTGGCCTGGGCAGTAAAGGCCTTTAAACTAGACCAAGCTGTTTTCCTGCAAACTGGGGTTCCTGCTTAATGCACTCACATTTTTCCGTGACCACTTCTGAGGGATATAGTATTAGAATCTGGTAAAAAAACAACCAAACAACAAGAACAAAACTCAGTGTATTTGCTATTTTGAAAGCATTCACCAGCCCTGATTTTGTTTCATAATAACCCACTGAACCACAAATTGAACTTAAATCCCATTTTAAAAAAAATGTAAGGGCCCCCAAGCTTGGTCAAAATACATCTGAGGCACCTGAGGGCAATGAAAAGCGCCCTCAACCCAGGCTAGCCTCCCAGCTCAACTGCTTCTTGGTCCTGTGAGTCTTAGCAGGTGACATCCTTTTTCTGAACTCTTTCCATCTCTAAGGTGCAGTGAGGTGACCTTTAGTCCTTCCATGAAAATGCACAGCTTAGTCCCCTGACGATGGCAGGTCCCACAAAACAAGTCAACGGACATGAGGACTGTTAGAGGCACAGGACCGCGGAGACGGGACCAGAATCTCACTGTCAACCTCCTGTCCCCGCCATGAGCCCGTCTCCACCGTTCCAGACCGTCCTCCAGTCTCCCCGTGAACAGTGCGACTTCGCGGATTCACGTCTGATGTCCTGTAGTTCTTCCTGTCCGAGGCCCCCTCTCTTCCATTCGCTCGCAAACACTGAGTGTCCGTGCTGTTCTAGCACCAGGCTGCTGGGCCCTTAAGCTCTGGAACTCCTGCTTGTCCACGTGTCCAACCCACACGTCGCATCCTCCAGCGAGCTCTCCCGCTCACACCCTCACATTTCCACCTCCCACCCAGAGTCCTTTCAGCTTGGGGACCCCGGGGCTCACCTGCCTGTCATGCTCCTGGGCTCCTGCGACAATGGTTCGTCTGACAGAGTCCTCTGGGCCAGGGCGTCAGTGTGCCGTAAGGGACACCACTGCCACTCTCGGGCGCTATGTGTACGCCACCCCGCCCTTCAGGGAGACACTTCAGGCAGGCTGCTGGCATCCCGCAAGCCCAGCCAGCTTTCGTATGGGGCTCGGAAGTCAGGAGAAGGCTCAGGATCCAGGAGATGGCTGCCCTGGCAGCAAGAATAGCTGGGACTCAGCGTTTTAACATGGCCAATAAAAAAGTATTCAAAATGGAAAGAAAGCAAACTGTACTGTGAAAACCTGGCTTCCTGTGTGTCTCTGATTCCCTTGTTACCTAACAGCGCTGGGCACGCAGATTCAAGCTCTGCCCTTTGCAATCTCACCTGGGCATCAATCTGAGGAAGCTGTCCTCCCCCTCCCCTTCTCCCCTGCCTCCACCCTAGCCAAGAAGACAGAGAGAAATACACTGCCCAGAGTGTCTGTGCTCATCACCCACCTTCGCTTTTCTGTCTCCCACAACATAATATTGAAAATACAATATCGACTTGGGTGTCTGTTGTCCCCATGAGACTGAGGGCTCCTTGAGGAGGCAAAGGTCAGTCTCAGTCGATCCACAGCAGCCCTCTGACTGGTCCCCATCCCCCCTCCACCCACAGCCAGCTCGATCTCCTCCAGTTGTCAATCATACCGCGTCACTTGCCTGATTAAGAACCTCTAGGAGCTGTTTGTCATTCAGACCTCATTTTATTGTTGCCTCCCAGGGAGGTTCCGACTGGTTCCCCACCTCAGCCCACACTTTATCATGTTGCTCTTTTACTTTTCTTGTGGAACTCATCACCATCTGAATTTATCTACTATTTATTCCTTGTCTGACTCTCCCCTGGACGTAAGCTCCGGAGAGCAGGGGCTTGGTGGTCGGGTGGCCCAGCACCTCTGACAGTGCCCTGTGGCGCTGGCTCCTCTGTGACTGTCTGGCAAATGCATGAGCACCTGGTCACGCTGGTGCAGTTGAGAGTCACTGTCTTCTAACTGAGGGAACGAAGAGCTGACGGACGATGCAATGAGACGCTGTGGTGGGGGAGGGGCGGGCGGACCTGTGGGCAGCGCCTGGGTCTGGGGGGCCTCGCTGTGCAGCACCCTCCTCTGCCCAGACCTCAGCGACATTCGCAGGCAGTGGTCCTGACCCTCTGCTTCTCTTCCCCAGATTCAGTGTCCTCAGCCCTTCGACTATTTTCCTTTGTGATGTTTCCTTCCATTATTATTCCTTGTCTGGAATAATAATATTATTTTTTATATGTTTTTATTGATTTTTCTTTAGAGAGAGAGGAAGGGAGAGAGAGATAGAAACATTGATGTTGACATTGATTGGTTGCCCCCTGCATGCCCCATACTGGGGATGGAGCCCACAACCGGGGCATGTGCCCTGACTGGGAGTTGAACCGGGACCTCTCAGTCCATGGGACGGTGCTCAACCCACTGAGCCACACCGGCTGGGCTGGACTAATAACATTACTAACAGGCATCTTGAAAGCTGAGCACCTTTTTTGGAGGAGTCACTCCTGGTTAGGTGTGACCCCGAGTTGCTTCTCGAAGGCATTCCCCTCCTTGGATGCACCCCAGCGACTTGGGAGTGCACCTCACCACCAGGACCAAGAGGGCAGAGAGGAAGAGACTGACAGAATGTCAGAAGGGTCAAGACAGAGAGGGGCACGCAGGGAGGGAGGGGGAGAGGCAGGGAGAGGCTGGGGGGACAGAGACTGACGTGGGCTGCCCGCTGCTTGTCAGAACCCCGTCCTGTTGCACCTGCCGCTGCCGCCCCTCCTTGCTCCTCACCTCAGGTCTTGGCAACCATGCCCTTCCTCACGGCACAATCTGCACGCCACCATTCTGGCCGCCTGGGCAAACATGGGGGCGCTCAGACAGAGGCCGGCCTTTCCGGGGCTCACTTGCCCTGCCTCCTGCGGATGGTGGGCTGGGGTCCTGTCGGCCGGTGGGCGCGGAGGGAGACTTGGGGAGGAGGGATTGTTTCAGGCCTGAGCCATCAGAGGCAACAGGACTTGGGCAACCCCTTGTTTCAGTCCTGTTGTCATTGTGGTCACTGGAATGTCAACATCCGCCACCCGGCTTTCTAAAATGGAAGTTTTCAGCAGCTGCTGGGAGGCAGGGCAGGGCACCGAGGCTGGTTCCTGGGCTGGTCCTGAGCAAGGCTTGTGCCAGGGTTGTGTAAGGTTGCCTCACCGGGCTGGCGAAAGCTGAAGAGAGGTCTTAGGAAACAGGGGTGGCAGGGCATGCTCACCTGGCTGAGAGGGGGCCCGGGATATTTGAGACCCTGGCTGAAGTCACCTTCTCTGAGAAGGGCCCCTGGCTGAGGGTGGCAGCCTCCTCCTGGGCTGTGTGCTGGCTGGCGGCCTCATTGCCACCTCAGACCCACAGCCCACAGGGAGACTGTCCTAAGATAGGAGTATTGTACCATTCCCTTCCTCAGACCTCCGCTGCTCCTGCTCCCCGTCCCCCGCTGGAAATGTGAGCTCCGTGGCCTGGTGTCTGGCCCGCCTTCCTCTCCACCTCCCACCTCCCCTCGAACCCCGGGCTCCTCAGTCCTGCCCAGACCCCCTGCCCACTGTCAGGCCTGTGCACACATGTTCTCCTCTGTCTCAAGCACCTGCATGTTTTAGGGGGGACGCCCACTGCCACCAGGCTGGGAGTCACTCTAATGTGCCTTCCGCGGTGACAGCCCAGCTGAAGGGCAGCCTGCCCTCCTCCAAGCCCTGTGGAACTTCTCACCTCTCTGGCCTTTCGTTCTCCGTGTCAGAACCACTGAGGCTCTGTCTTGTCTGCCCTGCGGGCCTGGGAGTGCCTAATGACAGGGTGAAGCCGTTTCCCGTGGCGGCCCCTCGGAGCTATAGCGCACGACAGACAGTGAGGTCATGACATGATTAGTGTCTGTTGAGTGAATGAGCGAGTGGACCAACAGGTGAGTGATGCAATCATCCCTCTGCCCCCCAGTTCCGGGAGCATCTCACATCCCCGGGCCCGGAGCACAGTCAGCGTTGTTCAGCGTCTGGGCAGAGTCCAGGAGCTTAGGCTGCTGCTCCTTCCTCACCCCTCCCACAGCCTTCCAGAAGTTCAGGTTCCACAGCTAAGGGGAGCAGGCCCCCCTTCCGTGACGACAGGTTCTCTGTGATGCCGGGGAAACCCCAAAGTTCTTCTTTCCCAAAGGATGCAGTAAGAATCGTAGAGGTAGTCACCAATTCTCACCCGGGGTAGACATCTTAACCTTGACACGCTCATGGCCTGTCTCAGGGACGAAGCCAACCCTACGCAGCAGAACCAGTTTTTTTGTTTTTGTTTTATTTTAATGGAAGGGGCTGCTGGGGTGGAAGGGGCTAACTCACCTTGAGCAGCTCTCTTAAATATGTTTAAGGAAAATCCCACAGTGGTTACCACCAGGCCTTCTTCCCCTGGGTCTGGAACAATCTCCTGCCCTCAGAATGAGCTGGCAGAGCAACAAGGCAAAGGGAGAACTCTTGGCTTCTAGAGCTCTGTTCCCTGCCACCCTGCTGTTCCACCTTCTCCCAGCCTTCAGGGTGCACACGGACGTGCCCCAATACCCAAGGCTGTCCCCATCTTACCCTCCATCTCCATCAGGGCCTAGGACCACCCTGCCTTCACTCAGTCCCCCGGAAGGCTCACTGACAGCTCGCTCCCTGGTACCTGGGGGTTTGGAGAATCAGCACAGCCCTTGCCTTCAAGGCCCTGTCAGACTTGCTGAGAAGGGGTCCAGTTCCACACTGGAAGTGCAAGGGAGAAGTATCAGCGAGTTCGATGGAAGCCTCTATATACTTGAGGAAGGTGGGTAGTCAGGGAGGTCTTCATGGAGGCAGTGACACAGAGACCCCAGAGTGGGCAGGACATTCCTGGTGGTACAGAGGCCAGAGAAAGCCTGGATCCATTTAGGGAAATGTTTTGAAGAAGTGGGTGGTGGAGGGAAACGGGCATGAATGCCCGGCAGGCGCAAGGAGACAGTCCGGCTCAGTGTAAGGAAAGGCTTTCTGTGTCGTTGGCAAAGGATGAAGCTCCCTTTCCTGGAGGGGTGCGGGCAGGGCACTGCCGAACACTTGGTGGGGATTTTCGGGAGAATCACTTAAGCGTGGGGGTGGGGCAGGCTGGGTTAAATCAACAATTTCAAACTTTTTCTCGAGACAAATTCCTTTCTTCAAATGGAAGCGCCTGGTGTACAACAGATGAAGGCCGCTATGACGGAGTCAAGCTGGGGAGGGGCTTTAGCTCCGTCAGCGTGCTGCCCCTACCTGCCAGTGTGCAGCCCCATGATGATCCCAGAAGCCTCCCATCCGCTGCATTTAATCCCACCCTCCTTTCTCCACACCGGTCCCTGAGGAGAGAGCACGGAACACGAGAGAAATCTGAGAACACCTGTACAGTCAATATTTGTTGAGAACCTACTATGTATCAGCCACTACTCGAGGTGCTGGGAATAAAAAAGAGAATAAGACGATGGTGGGTTCACAGTCAAGGGGGAGGCGGAGTCACAAACATATGTGTGGCACATTCCCCTCCCTCCGCCGCTGCCCCTTTCCCTCCCCTCTTCTCCCCTTCTCTCCTGTTCCCTACCTTACCTCCCTCTCCCCTCCCCTCCCCTACTTTACCTGAAGCATGGAGTCCTGGCCAAGCTACTGATAGAGCCCAGGCCTCCCAACTCTCAGGCTGGCTCTCTTCCCCTCCCAAGCTGCAGGCAGAGGGTTGACCCAAGGGGACAGGAGAGTAGTTGAGCAGGGCTGTCGGAATGTGAGTGTCTCCAGTCCTCAGATCCCTGAGCCAGGCAGGGAAGGAACCAGGGGCTTCTAAACTGAGTCCCCCAAGCTCACAGCCTGGAGCAGTTCCGGGAAACACCCTCTGCCCCGCAGTGGGAGCTCATATCTTTACACCCCCAGCAGAGGCCCCGGGCCCTTAGAGCAGGGGTTGGCAGCCAGGCAGTGTGGGAGAGCTGGGATCTGACATCTGACCGGGCAGCTGCTTTCTCCATGCTCAGCGCAGGGGAAGGAGCTGGAGAAGCAGCCTGTGGAGAAGATGGTTTCAGGGGCCTTTCCCCTCTGCCCCGTCTTGGCCAACTCCACCATGGAGGGCTCTGGACTGCTTTCTTCATTAGTAACAGGGGGGACAGACGACTCAATCTTTCTCCAGTTCCCCCAAATCCTAATTCAGTCGGTCTTTTCTCTGTGGGAGGACAGGGCAGGGCAGACAGCCTTGATTCGGGCTGTGGTCTTTAGAAGGCCCACCCCGCCCTGGTGTTAAACTGGGAAGGACTATAGGGTGATGTTCTCAGGCCAGAGGCAGGGAGAGAAGGCAGGGAGTCACTGGGAGGTCTCGGAAATGAGTGGTGGGTCTGGAGCCAGGCCCAACTACAGGTTTTGCAGAGAGAAGCAAGTGTCCCTGCTGGCCTGAGCAACCAGCGACTGACCAGGGCCCAGAGGAACCTCGGTCACCTCAGGGAGGGCAGTTTGCCTTTAGGCTGAGAACCAGAATCTTCAGGCCCAAAAGGCTCTCTGCACCCAGAGTCCAGCCTCCTCACTGGGGCTGCTGAGCGTGGGCTGGACTCCCCGACTTTCACCCATGTGCACACCTGCCCCGGTATCCATGGGGAGGAGGAGAGAGAGCTCATTTAAGAGACTGCTCCTGTGGACTCAGAACTTCATCTGGGAGTAAACACACCCAATCTGTCCCTGTCTCCAGTGCCCACACTCCAGTGTTCCTCCTCAGACGCGCCTGTCTGGCGCCCGTCTGGAATCTCCGAGGAATCAGGTTCAGTTAGAAGAGACAGGGCTATGTGGTCAGCACTGGGTGAAGAGGTTGTGGCTGGGTGGGGGTGGTGGTGGCTGGCATGTCGAGGGCATGGGACACCCCCTTTTTGGTTTCTGTGGTGACAAGGGCCAATTTGACAGGTTGGACAGTAAAGTCCTGAGCTGGGCTGGGGTGACTGGGACCTGAGCAGCAGGGCCTGAGGTCAGAGGTGAGAAAATGCTCAGGGAGGCGAGCGTAAGGGGCTCAGAACAGAACTACATTATTGAGGCTTCTCATCTTGCTGCTTGAAGGGGCTTGGCCCCAGTCCAGGGGCATTGGGTGTCTAGCCCAGACCCCTGGGAAGATAGGTGGTGAGGGGGCGGAGGAAGCACACAGAGCACTGGTTTGGAGGAACATTTTATTGCATCTCAGCCCCAGCCCTGCATCTCAGGGCCACCGCCTCAGCTGTGTGGCTCACAGCCCTGGGGCCCTGGCTGGGCAGGGACAGGGTGGCCTGGCCTCCTGATCAGTGGCTGTGGCCGTGCCCATCATGGCTGTGGCCATGGCCATGGCCACCCTGGGTTTGACAGGAGCCGCGGCCACCCTCCCCGAAGCCTGGCCCGTGGCTGTGGCCTTTCCCTTTGGGGGTATTCTTGTGCATCTCCTCGTGCGATGCCTCCGTCAGCCGGCCCACCAGGATGGCGAACTCCTCGAAGCTCAGGTCCTTGTCTCCATTTGTGTCCAGGTCCTCCATGATGTCATCTATGAGTGCTGAATTCCTCTTCTCCTTCTGTGAGTTGGGAGACAGGATGGCAGGGCCAGGGTTGGGGAGCACAGCAAAAGACCCAGTGGCAAAGGCACTGGAAGACCTGGCTTCTGGGCCTCAATCCCAAACTTAAAACTGACCATTGACAGGCAGCCGGTTACTTTGCAGTTGCTCTGCCCACCATCCAGGTCTGCCTCAGAGCCAGTCTGGGCCCAGCCCCTCCGCTCCTCCATTTCGCCCCTCCCTTCCCTCTCGCCGTTACAGATCAGTGACACTCATTGCAACCTGTGTAACAGGAAGCACGTGAGGAAAACAAGATGATTGGGGTCTTGTGTAGGGACAGAGCAGTGTGGGTGCTCCGCTGACCCCAAAGGGTGTGATAAAGTATGTGGGGAGCACAAGGGGAGGGGAGGATCCAGGCGAGGTGGAAGCGAGCTCTGGGGACAGATTCCGGCTGTGCCACTCGCCTGCTAGGGCCCCTCAGCCAAGTCCCCTCTGGAACCTGCAGCTGCCCGGCTCATCTGCCAGGCCCTTCCCTCCTGCTATGCTTCTGCACAGCCTGTGTTTTCTGCACGTTTGCTATCGCCCTGGGGACGACCAGTCACTCCTAAGCAGCCACTGGCAAGGTCCCAGCTTCCCCTCCTGGCCTGTCACTCTGCTCCGGGCAGAGGGGGTGGGGTGGAGATGGGCAGGCCCAGGCCTCACACAGGAAGTCTTGCCAGCACTACCCTCTGTTGTCGGACCCAGCATCCTGCTTGCTGAGTGAGGTCCCACCTACGGGGAGCTGTCGGTGTCCCTAACATCTCCAACTGCTGCAACTCTCTACCCCACCAAGGTGAGGGCAGCTCAGGGCGGGCTGCCCACTGGCCCCAGGGCTTCCGCCCAGGAATGGAACTGAGACTGGTACCCAGGCGCACCACCCTTCTTAGGCCAGGCCTCTGCTCCCCAAAGTCCCCACATGTGTAAAGAAACAAAACATCTGGTGGAACAAATCCTCCTTTTCCCCAGAACTGCCTACCCCTTTTTAAATCAGCAAATACATCACACGGTCCTGAGTGCTGTGTACATGCCAGAGCTGGGCGGGCTTTCCACAGGCCGCTCGTTCCCTAGCAGAGACCAGCAGAGTGCCCTCGGGTCTCCTCCGACCACCTGAGGCTCAGTCTCCTTGGCTTCTGCTTAGTCTTACTTGCTTCTCTCCTCAACACCCAGGTCTCAGTTCAAATGCCATCATCTCAGAGGGGCCCTTCTTGTCCACCTGACTCGTCACCACTCCCCCTCCCAGCCCAACTCACCCACAGCATCTCTCTTACTTTCTTTGGGGCACACATTGGCGTTGGATTTATCTGCGCTCTTTATCGGTCAGCATCTTTGCTGTGTGTCTCCTGGGACAGGGCCGGCACACAGCACAGGGTCAGTCATTCTTACTCGGAGCTGAGTGGAAGGCTACTGCACCCCCCACCCTCTACCCTTAGCTCAGACTGTCGCCAGGCCGGGTCAGGCGGCCAGGAGTCCAGCCCTACCTTGAGGAAGTTGGGCAGCTCCTTTTTCACCAGCTGCTTGAACTCCTTCTGGTTCAGCCTGTCCGGGTGCCCCAGGCGCGTGGAGTACTGGTGGAAAATGTTGATGATGGTCTCGATGCTGCATTCCATCAGTGACGACATGTTGTCCAGTCTTCCTGTACTCTGAGCAGAGGAGAAGGCAGGGGTCAGGTGCTCAGAAGGAAAAGGCCATCCCTCTCCCTGGACACCTCCCCTGGCTGCCCGCAGAAATGAAGGGGGAACACAGAAAAAGAAGAAAGCGATTTTTATTCAACTGGGAAATAAGCCTGTCCCACACATGGGAGGAATCGTTTTTAGGATATCTGGAGAATGTCAAAAAGCAGAGCACTTGAGAAGAGGGGGCCCCCGCAGGACATGACCAGACAAAATCATGTGAAGGAAGCTGCAAAGTGAGCAGGTGAACCCAGGAGGGCTTCCAGCAGGGTTTGAGAGGAAGATTGGTCGAAGGTATAAAGAAGGACTTGCAGGCAGGCTCCTGCCCAGGGACCCTGGCAGCTTACTTACCTAAGCTGAGGAGTCACACAGAGAGGTTTGGCAGCGCCCTGTGGGCCCAGCATTTATAGGCCTGGCCTGGCCAGGACGCAGCCCTCTAGTGGGAAGATTGCCTCACAGGTGAGCGTGTGGTAACTCCAGCTGGGCTGCCAGGAAGCGGGCTGGGGCGGGACAGGAAATGTTCACATAGATCCTTCTGTATTTTTGTGAAATTCCCAGTCTTGGGCCTGGAGCTGGTTGGGGAGGAAGTTGCTTGGTTTGTTCACTTCCCCTCCACCCCACTCCGCTGCCTTCCCTGGCAAGCTGTTTCTCCTGGGACACCTCTCCCTCCCCGTGACCCCGACCCCGCCTGGCTGAGGTAGCACCTTCCCTCAGGTGACAGCCAGTGTCTGGAGGTGGGCTGAGGATCCCTGGGGGTGCTGGCCAGCTCTGCCCCCCGATGTGAGCACCAGCCATGGCTGAACCTTCCCCTCCCTGGCTCTGGGATCAGTGCTGCTCCCCAGGGCGAGGGGCTGGAGTGGAGGTTTTAGATTCACACTGGGGGAATCCAGGTTAGAAGGGTGGGGGTGGGGGTGGGGGGTCACCCCCTAATATTTCAGATGAAGAGACTGACACCGAGAGGTGTCAGCGCAAGGTCACATAGCTGGTTGGTGACATAGCAGGAATTGGGCCCAGACATCCTGGTTCCGGCTAGGGGTGATCGGATTACACCTCCCTCTTGTAGTCTAGGTGAGATCCTCCGGGCTTAAGTGTTTCTAGATGCTGTCAGCATGATTGTTCTAAATCCTGCTCCCAGCTGGGGGAACCACGCCCTTAAGAAGCTTAGAACATGAAGACAACTGTTTTTATGTAGCCTCTTGGGCAAGACCTGCCACTTGGACTGCAAGGCTGCAAGCCTCCATAGCTCCCCATCTCCCAGGGGAGAGAGCCGGGCTGCTGAGCACGGCACTCAAAGCACCTGACAGCCCTGCCTGGCCAGGTCCCCTCTCCTCCTGCCCCTCCCCTGGGGCCTTTGGGTCACTGAGCCTTGTTGTTGGCGCTCTCGCCCCAGGTGTGCCCGCCCGCCATGGTGGGGTGCAGTCTTGATAGGGGTACAGGGTAGAATAAAAATGATTTTTATTTTTTCCTCTTCTCTTCTTTTCCCACCTTTTTACTAGCAGATTGTGTAATTGATTAATCAACTGTATATGTTTAACCTTACGTTCTGGCAAGATGTTGCTGCAGTTCTCAGCTGACCAGGCAAGAAAGAGACTTTTAACCCAGCCCTGAACCTACATGCCTGGCCTCCAGGAATGCGGAGGCTGATCGATTAGGTCTCAGAAACACGGGGATGATGCACACCCGATCACAGCCTGAGCGGTTTCAGAATGCTGACCCTCCTGTTCAGGGGACCAGCAAGACCCAAGACTCCCACAGAGACTCAAATTCCAAGACTGCTAACCACCAGAACCCCTCTGTACTCCCTGCCCGCACCCCCTTTCCCTGATTCCCCCATGTAAGCTTTCTCCTAACAAGCTTAAGGGGAAGGCAAGTGATAGAGTTTTTACCCGTCACCTCCCCAGATTTCTGGCATCTGATACTATCAAACACGCACCTACAATCCAATCCTTGCCTCTGCTTTTTGGCTGGGTGATGACAGGTAGCAGGAGCTCGAGGACTCCGTTGAACTCTGGTTTGAATTTCTGGCGACTCTGCTTGGACCTACTGGCTCTCCAGTAGGTCCTAGCAAGGCTTTTGGGGAGTCCCAGAGGATTCCTGGACAGGGGAACCCCGACCCTGAGCCAAGATCTTCCACGGCTGCTTGGCGATTTTGCCAAGGGAGGTCTTTGGTCTCCAGACCTCAGCGCTTCCCCTCACTTCACCTGCTCAATGAGAGACTGGATTTGTGCTTGGAGGGAAAGAGGGCCTGTCTGGTTTCTGGCCTTTGGCTGTCTGGTGGCCTACAGACCAAATCTGGATAAGTCGACATCATATCAGGTGTTCTGGAACAGAAATCCGGTAACCGGTTCTGCTCTGGGCCTGGCATTTGGTTCGGTTATTCAGATCTATAAACAGGTCTCTGGAGAGTCAACGGACTCCAAGTCTGACAGGGTAAGACTTGACTGGAAAGGACTCTGACTTACTTGAAATTACATGTCAATGAGAATAAATTTTCAGATCATACTCTTGAACTGGATGGAGATAGAACTTTATGGACTATCTGAACGTATGGAAGTACTTGCAAATATTCAGAAGAAACAAAAATTGGTTACAGGACTGAATAGGCAGAAGATGCTTGTAGTTTTTGTAACTTTTTGTTAAAAGTATTGCTGATTTTTAATCTTTTTGTTTTTTAGACATAAGGAAACTTATTTTTAAAGCAATTTGGTAAATTACACCTTAATAAGCAATATTGAGGCATATTTATTTTTCTCCCTATCTGATCCTTCTGGAATTTGGACACTTGTCATTATTATTCTCATGGCAATAGGTTTATTTGCACAAATCCAATAAGAATCTGATTTCTTCATTACAAGACACATAAAGCCAGTTTCTAATTGTACTTTTATTAACGAGACTTTGACTGGAAAGTCATGTCTGAGAGAGCGTGCCTGGACTCTGGACGTCACCAGGAAGCTTGAGGGAATGGAGGCTAACTTTGAAGCTGATAAAAGTCCCTTGGAGAAATGGCCTGGTACCTTGTTTATTCATATGGTTCACGGCAGTCATTCCAGGTAAGGGACGAAGGTTTCTTTCCTGGGAGATGGCAAAGGAGGAACATGAAGACTTTTTAGGAATCTCAGGAACTTAGGAGCTCACCCACAGTTATGGGTATTGCAGGCAAAGCTGGTGGCAACTGGGTGGTTTGGCTTCTCTGCCCTTTGGGACTAATTAAAGCTCAATGTGGAGACTCCTTGTAAAAGGAGTCCAGCAAAGCACATTTAAGAAAGTCTATATAATTACTTCCTATTCCTATTGTGTTTATGCAAATAATCAGGCTGAATTGAAACTGGACCGAATGCAGTAAATGAATTGGTCTTAATTTACCTCTAATAAAAATGAGGGTAATTTTAAGGGGAGAAAAAACTTTCAATAGCAATCACAACGCCCAATTGTGGATAGTGGACTCGAGTATAGTTCACTGTCTGCAAAGTTTTGTTCTGCACACATGGACCAAACTGGTTCCTGGATCTTTCTAGTTGTTTTCAACACTCTAAGCCAACGTTTTTTTTTCCCTCTCATCCTTGGATTAGGATTTATCAGGAACTAAATTTTTTCCTAAAGCTGTGTGTGTTTGCAGAATTTACCTACGCACCTGATGACATTGCCAGAGATGTTCAAACTGCAGGCAAAGGGTGGCTGTCACATGGTTACTACTTGCTCTCATTGCAGCCAGAGCCCAGAAGCTCCTCTTGATCTTTCAGGACCAATTGTTATTTCCTCATAGGAGCCCTGGGTACAGTGGACAGTGGGGACAAATTAATTAATTTCTCAGTTAACACTGGAGCAACCTATTTGGCAGTGAATACCCAACGAATAGAGCGAAGCTCCCCCTCGGTCGCAGCGGCCGGGGCCTCAGGAACACTGCAGCAGCAAGCTTTCCTCAAGCCATTGGGGTGTAGCTGGGAGACCTCAGACCAGGGGCGGGGAACCGTGTATCTGCCAAGTGCCGTTTGGATATTTATAACATCATTCATAAGCCATTCAAAATTATCAACTTAAAAATTAGCCCGCTATATTTGGTCAAACATTTCATTAACTCAAACCTAATGTGATGGCTGGAACTGCTTGTCTTTGGTGAGGCGTGTGATGTTAGCTGGTACTGATGACTTTGCTACTTGCGACTACTTTTCTGGGTTTGCGTTGGTCAGTCTGAAGCACAGTTGACTCTTTGCGATATAAGTTTTGAAAGGAACTGCTCGCAGCAGTAAGTTGTTCCGAACACAGATGTATATTTCAGTGCATGTCTCCTCAAAGTGGGAAATTCATCATTGCTATGTAACGTTTATAGAACTCAAGCAGGGGAAGGTTGTTGCACCTAGCTTTCAGCTCATCATCGCTTTGCAGCTGAATGATTTCCTGTTGTAGGTTATCAGGCACATCAATTGGTTCCACATTGAGTGGGTGTAGCAAAGATGTTCAATTCCATTTGTTTACTTTTCACATCCTTGACTCTTTCATTAAATGCCTCAATTAGTTTCGCACATTTACCAGCACATTCAAGTGTCTAGAAGGCTTTTGTCCTTTTGGGGTGGGGAAATGCAGTGTTATTCCTTTCAGAGTTGCACTTTCCACAGCCTTAATTTAGCTTCAAGTGATTTCACGTTTGAAAGCAGGGAGCCGAGAAGCTGGTTGGGTCCTGCAGCTTGATGTTTGGCTCTGAGAGGCACTTGGTAATGCCCACCATGAACGCTAAATCACTCAGCCACTTGCTGTCAGAGTTCCCTGACAGGTTTTCCCTTCATCTCCATGAACTGCTTGACTTCATCCTGCAGTTCATAAAACCTCATGAGCATGTTCCCACGACTCAGCCACCGCACTTACAGTGATAAACAAGATCACCGTACTCAGAGTCAAGATCACTCAGTAACTCCTTAAACTAGCAGCTGTTAAACCCTCTGCTTTTGACAAAATTTATGCAGGACACTACTGTTTACATTGCATTGTTGAGCTGCAACGACTGTGCACAGACTTTCTTGGAGTATGATGCAGTGGCATATAATTAAGTCACTTGGATCAAGATTGAGATGATTCAGTTCATTCCTGACAAATGTAAGTGACCCTTTTTGCAAGCCAACCATGGCTGGAGCTCCATCTATAGTAAGGCCACCTAACTTTTCAAATGTTAGCTCAAGGTTTTTTCATTCATAAAACAAGTTCCTCTCACGTGTCAAACTCTGCAGTTATCCCAAGAATGAAAGCAGCCAGTTGGGCAGTATTTGTTACATCCATTGTCTTGTCACAAACCAGAGAGAAAAACTGGAAATCTCTTGCAAAATCCTTCAGTGTTTTTTAAATATCTTGTGCTGAATCAGTAATCAGATCTGAGACGGTTCTGGAGAGAAACGAACACTCTGAAACACTGTTACTTTGTCTGGTGCTAACAACTGGGCAGCAGCCACCATGCACTCTCACAGACTCTCCCTCTGCGGGAGGCCTCAGCTTCTCTGCGATTAGCTGGCTCACTTCATAACTCATCTGAATAACGTTGTCTCTGTCACAATGGAGCCTAGTGAAAGCGGCTTCTTGTGATTCCAAACTCCGCTGAAGAGCACTGATTTTATCTAGATGCATTTGGCCTCCTAATTCATTGAGTTTAGTGTGTTTTGAGCTGTAATGACGCCCCAGATTGGCTTTTTTTCATTACTGCTAACGCATCGCCACAGACTAGGCTCGCGGGTTTGCCTTTGACTTCAAAAAAATGTAATCATTTGTCCATTTCTCTTGGAAAAATTGACACTGCATCACCTTTTCCTTGTAATCACCATTTGTAGGATGTCACATCCCTCACGTTTTAACAGCTATCCGTTGTGTGTGTTGCCAGCGACCCGACTATTTTGCTCTGATGGCTGTTCCAATCCTGCATCTTGGATTTGGAACATATCCAACGTTCGTGTCATAGACACTCGAGGTCTTTTCCGTGTACTGGAATTTCCTTAATCTTCATCTGAGATTCAGTTTTTGAAAGGATTGTTGAATGTGGATGCGTAGCTAAAGGTTGGATTGGAGTCATCGTCTTTGTGGACAAAGGAGTCAACATCGCTGTCAATCATCTGAGGCAAGGTCATCAAGGTCTCGAGGAATCATCTCATCACATCTCATCTCATCTCATCGTCACCAGATCGCCGTGGTTTTGCCACAGTGTGTTAACACTTTCGTAACGTGTACACTTCCAGCCCGCCTGGCCCTGACTGTCCTCTGAGTCACCGCAATGCAGGCAGATGGGCCTCGGGCAGCCGACGAGAAGCACATGTGTCTGTCCCGTCACGTACTGTATGTGCCCTGTCTATCCCGTAACGGACGTTCCTTGCTCGTTCCTCAAAATTTATGTTATTATTATGATTCACTTAATATAAATGTATGTTGCTATGAAAAAAGCTCCTAGCCCTGGCTGGTTTGGCTCAGCAGTTAGAGCGTTGGCCTGCGGACCAAAGAGTTGTGGGTTCATTCCGGCCAAGGGCGCTACCTCGGTTGCGGTTCGTCCCCGGCCCTGGTTGGGGTCGTGCGGGAGGCAGCCGGTCCATGTGTCTCTCTCACATCGATGTTTCTCTCTCCCTCTTTCTTCCTCCCTTCCACTCTATCTGAAGATAAATGGAAAAATATCCTCAGGTGAGGATTAAAAAAACACAAAAAACCTCCTAGATTTATTGAATTTCGAGTTCCGCCTGTGGTTGCCTTGGCAGTGTAAGACCAAATGATTCCAAGGGCCTTATGTGGCCCGTGGGCTGGACGTCCCCCACCCTGCCCTAGACTGAACATAGCTTCTTCATGTGCCAGACCGACCCTACTGCGTCCGGACTGGCTTTCCAGAGAGCTTTTCTTCAGAAAGGCAGCATTTTGTCTTCAGGTCCCACCAGAACATACACTCCAACTCCAGGTGTTTGTAATCTGTTCAGGGGGACCTAGAAAAGAACTGTTCCCTCCTGACATCTACAAGCAAGTAAAACTGTTTGGGCAGGTGAGACCCAGGGTGAGCAGTCAATATTCCCTCGAGTGGCCCGAGATACCACTGGAGAAATCCCAGGTGGTAATAAATATTTATTTAAATGTTCTCTATCACCCTGGTAGGAAATAGATACTCATCAGCAGGTACTTCGGCATCTCTCTAAGACTTTAATCACAAGAGCCAATGAAGCTGCCACTTCAGTCATTAATCTTCAAAGTTCTCTAAATTCTTTGGCTGAGGTTGTCCTAAATAATCACATTGCCTTAAATTACTATTTGAACAAGGAGGTGTTTATCTCTTATTGTACTTAACACCTTGGCTCAGGTAGAAACAAGCATCACCTTGCCCAGCCGGTGTGGCTCAGTGCTTGAACGTTGACCCATAAACCAAGAGGTCGCCAGTTCGATTCCAGGTCAGGGCACATGCCCAGGTTGTGGGCCAAATCCCCAGTGGGGGCATGCAGGAGGCAGTTGATCAATGTTTCTCTTTCATCAATGTTTCTATCTGTCTCTCCCTCTCCCTTCCTCTCTCTCTCAAATAATCAATAAAAACATATTTTAAAAAAAGAAACAGGCATCACCAAAGTCGAGCGCTAGGCTACCTGGATTCAACAAACATTGGACCACCACACCCCTCTCTTTGAAGGAACCGAAGACTGGTTTGCAAGTCTATTTTTATAAATACCACAAGGACTCAGGCCCATATTAGGAAGAATTTTAATTTAGGTTTACCCAGTTTTTAAAAAAAAAAATAATGTTTGTCTTTATTGTTTTGAAACTCCTTATGGCTTGTTTTTCCCGTGCTGGAAAATTGTATCTGCCCAGTAGTTGCCCCTAAGGAATATATCTCCTTCTAACTCACGAAATTCTGCTTCACAACAGGCTCCAACTGGAGCCCCCAGAAAATTCATCCCCCCAGAAAATTAAAAAACTCCATAGATTTGGAGAAAAACTTGACAGTGGGGATGGATAGGGTACAAGGGTAGAATAAAAATATGATTTTTATTTTTTCCTCTTCTCTTCCTTTCCCACCCTTTTAATAGCAGATTGTGCAATTGATTAACCAACTGTATATGTTTAACCTTACGTTCTGGCAAGATGTTGCTGCAGTTCTCAGCTGACCAGGCAAGAAAGAGACTTTTAACCCAGCCCTGAACCTACATGCCTGGCCTCCAGGAATGCGGAGGCTAATCGATTAGGTCTCAGAAACACGGGGATGATGCACACCCGATCACAGCCTGAGCGGTTTCAGAATGCTGACGCTCCTGTTCGGGGGACCAGCAAGACCCAAGACTCCCACAGAGACTCAAATTCCAGGACTGCTAACCACCAGAACCCCTCTGTACTCCCTGCCCACACCCCCTTTCCCTGATTCCCCCATGTAAGCTTTTTCCTAACAAGCTTAAGAAGAGGGCGAGTGTTAGGGTTTTTACCTGGCGCCTCCCCAGATTTCTGGCATCTGATACTATCAAACACGCATCTATAATTAATCCCTGCCTCTGCTCTTCGGCTGGGTGGTGACATGTAGCTCTGGACTTGGATGCCCTCCAGTTTCAGTCCTACCCACCCCACAGGGCTCAGTTCAATGCCACCTGGTCCAGGAAGCCCGCTCTGTTCTTCCCAATGGGAAACTGTCTCTGTTCTGGGACAGCTACTCCTACACCACTTCTGGCTCTCAACACTTCCATTCCTGCGGCTGAAGTTATTTGCAAATTCTGCCCTTGTCCCATCATTGCCTGTAGGTCCTTAGGCGAAGTTTTTATTCATGTTCATGTCCTCCCCCCCCACACACCTCAACCCAGGGAGTGTGTCTGGAGGACCTACCGTAAGGACCTTCCCTAACCGTTTGCTTTTTCGAGCCTCTCCCTTTTCATCAGGGAAGGTGTTCTCTCCGCCTCTAGCAGTCATCTTGTCCTGTTGTCACGAAGACTTCCTGCACTGCCCTCTGAAAGCCCGAGGTAGCCCGTGTGCTGCCCCTAGGTCCCGAGCATGTTCTGTCTTGCACTGCTGACATGGCACATGGAATAGTTGTTTAGAGTTCAGACTGGCTGTGTGACCTTAGGCAATTTACTCAACCTCTCTGTGCTTCATTTTCCTTATCAGTAAAAAAGGATAATTACAGGACTTACCTTGAGAATTGAAACAGTACATGTAAAGCTGGAAGAGCTCAGTAATTAGAGGCATTATTATTAGTTATCTTTTCACTCATTCATACAAGTATCTGTTGAGCACCAGACACTCATGCCAGATGCCGGGGAACTTGGTGCGTGAGTCACAATACATGGGGGAGGCATCACCTGATATCCCAAATTCCTAATCACATTTAAACGCCTGAGAGATAAAGACAGGGCCTGGCACAGTGTGAAGCATGCAGCACGTGTTTAATCAATGCTTGCTGAGTGCATGTGTGAATGAATGATTCGATCATCTATGAAGGAATGAACAGCGCAAGCCTGGCCTGGGCGGACATGGATGGAAACTTCAGGGGCGTTGGCCCTCCGCTGTTTGAGCGAATGGAGGAAGCTACACAGCAGCCTTCTCTCCTGAGGCTGTTAGGAAATCAGTGGTTTCTGGCAATCAGGGCGGGCACCTGAGCACCTCTCTTCTATGTGCCCACAGCGCCCTCTGCTGCCTGTACTGAAGCATGTCTCACTCTGGACCCAGGAGCTCAGACAGCTTGCAGGAGCAGGGTACCTGGAGTAAACCGGTGAGGCTGGCTGGGCCTGAGAACATCGACAGCACCACGGACTGTGGCACTGACGCCGGGCCTCAGGGTTGGGGACACAGGGAGCTGTGGAGACTGTGGCGAATGGGACACTTCCTAACCTGAAGGGACAGCTGGTCACGTGGCCTCACAGGAAAGTGGATTAGGTATTGCTGGATCTACCAAAGGTCCAGGAAACCTGAATTTTACGTGGAAACTCCTGCTTATAGAATTTGTCAGCTGATTTTAAAGGAGAATAAAGACATTAACATGAAGCATGGTGTACGGTGGGCAAAGCACGCGGCAGGCTGGCGGGGTGTAACCTCTGCGTGGCCCCAGAGGTCTCCTTTCCCCTGCTCTGTTGCCTGACTCGCCTCTGCAGTCCCACACGGGGCCTGGCTTGGTGGGCCCTGGATGGACGTTTGTTGAATGAATAAATGCTGGCGTGCGCGACTGTAGGAAGACATGAGTGAGCATGGAAGGAGCTGCTCTGTTGCCCTGTGACTATCTGCATAGCCACTGACTGTGCCCGTAGAGTGCCGATTCAGGGTGACAGTAAAATGAGGGTGGGGTGGGAGGTTAGGGGCAGCAGCTGGCAACAGGGAGCAGGCGACAGGGCTTTCAGACAGAGGGGGTCCCATGTTGGCTGTGGGTCCCCTCGTGTCCGAAGGCCCCAGCAGGCCCATGGTTCTAGGCTAGCCCAGACTCGGGAGAGGCCAGGGCTGAGCCGTGGACGTCCTGACCCAGGCAGGGTACTGTTGGCTCCATCAGTAGGTGCACCACTCCCCACCCCCCACCAAGGCCAGAGGTTGGAATAAGGGGTGGTAAGACGTGGGGTTTTCTCCTTGGGGAAACGCAGAGCCTCCTGCTAGGGCATAAATTGGGCAGGATTCTGGTTCTGGGCAGTGACTCTAGAGGCTGCCATTGAGGGAAGAGAGTGTGGTTTCCATGGCTGTGTTGAAAACAGATCAGCGCACAAATGACAGGCCGAGCCCCTGTGGCTCCAGCCCAGTCGTGGTGCCCCTTCCTGCCCCGTGCCCTGCTGTTGTCCTGCAGGAGGTTTGTCCCTTCTTCTAAGTTGTCCATATTATAGCAGGTGTCAGAACAGGTGCAATTCCGGGCACACTGTGGGGCCTTCCCCAGGCTCTGTATCCTTTAGCCTGAAAGCTTACAGTGGACTGAGAGGCTGGGAGCTGGGTTCTAGTCCTGCCTTTGCCAGACTTGCTGGGTGGGCTTTGGAAGTTATTTCCATGTCTGGGCCTCCATTGTCTTCTCCATTCGCGAGGAGGTGGGATCAGCTGGCCTTCAGGTGCTATCTAGTGCTGACTGCAGGTTTCGATGGGATCTTGGTGGGCTCCATGAATACTGTAAGCCGCCTGGTTCACCTGCTGCTCCCCCAGCAGGTGAAGTCAGGTCCCCTCCCCACAGGGCAGCTGGAGCCTCGGGCCCTACTGCTTCCAGGCTTGGCACACCAGCTGACTCTTCCCACAGCGCCTCCCTTCCCCCTTGCTGTTCTCCTTGCGTCCATCCGGCTCAGGACTCCCACATGTTGTTTCATGACGATATCTGGATTTGGACTCCTGGCCACAGGTCCACTGACACCCCCATTCCCCCACTGCTCATTCTGTGTCTCTGGTGCATTAGCATGGCCCAGAGAATTTATTCACGGGTAACGTCACACCACTGTCCTGCACCTTTGGGCTCGTTGTGCACCAAGCCTTGACCCTACCCCTTGCATCCTTGTGGGCATCACCAACTGGCCGTCCTGAGGTCCCGAGACACCCTGCTCACAGCAGCCCGTCCCCTGCCTTGGCATCCACAGTGAGGCCCCTCCAGTAACCTGGCTTCTGAGACCCTCGACCTGCAGCATCCCCAAGTCCCCCCCATCCCCCTCAGTTGATTTCTCATAACCTTGTGATTTCCGGGAAACCTTACCTTCCAGGTGAACAAATCTGGTGTCCCCTTTTCTGTTCCCTGGCTTCCGTTTTTCCAATCCTTCTCCTTTCCTAGCTCTTGCGGAACCTAGTTTTGTCTTCATTATGTCCCTGAGGTTCCAGATCCTTCCAGAAATTTCTGTTGAGTATCTCAGCATCTGTTGTTGGCTTCCTTTGCTTCTCAGGAATCCCTTTGAAGTATGCAGCCCTTTACAGAAATGAAGGGCTCTCTCATACATGACCACGTTGGCATTTTAATTACTGGCCTTTGGGTCAGTCTCAGATGATCAGCTCCTTGAGAGTGGGGTTTCTCGTGTTTACCCAGCCCTGGGTGATAAGCTTTGCATACGAGAGACATCTGATAAACGTTTGCAGATTAAAATGTGACTGACTTGGTTTTGATGGAATCTATGCTTAAAGAGTGTTATTTTCTGTAATTAGGAAGTTGTGCAGCATGGGAGAAGGAGGAAATGGGAGGCGTGGTGGAGATAGGGAGATGGGGAGATTCCTGTGGGTGAAAGGCAGCCCTGGGATTATCAGAGTGCGTGCTGCCCCCTTGTGGTCCACCTGCATCAGGACAGCCTGTGGCAATCCTTGGCCTGGGTTCTCAACCTTTCTGTTCTCGACTCTTTTGCACTTGAAAAAATTTTGAATATCTCAAAGAGCTTTTGTTTATGTAGGTTACATTTATTAATATTTATAATATTTAAAATTTTAAAATTTAAAATACTTATTAATTCATCTAAAATGGTATTAGTATACCCACTACATAGTAACACATTTTTAATTTCTTAAATACAAAATAATTACATTTTTCAAAAAAAAATCTAGTGAGAAGAGTGATATAAGTTAAAACATTTTTGCACACCTCTTTAATATATGGCTTAAAAGAAGATCGTTAGATTCTCATATCCATTTCTCCATTCAATGTGTTGCATATGTTGTTTTGATTGAAGACAGGAAGAAAATCTAGCCTCACACTGATAAGTAGTTGGAAATGGAGAAATATATTAATAGTTTTTTAAAATCATCATGGATATTATTATTATTATTTTTAATTCTCACCCGAGGATATTTTTCCATTTATCTTTGGATAGAGCGGGAGGGAGGGAGGGAGGAAGAGAGAGAGAAACATCAATGTGAGAGAGACACATAGATTGGTTGCCTCCTGCACGACCCCAACCAGGGCCTGGGACAAACCACAACTGAGGTACATGCCCTTGACCAGAATCGAACCCAGGACTGTCTGGTCCGCAGGCCGATGCTCTAACCACTAAGTCCAAACTGGCCAGGGTGGATATTATTTTTTTAACAATTCACCAAAACTCCAACAAGTGGAGGTTTCTTAAAGGTTAATTGCAATGTGGAATCTGAAACCATATCAGCGAATCCTTTGTACCCTGTTAAATTAACATCCATTGGTCCATCATAAAATTTGAATGGGTCTTTTATCCAGGCATGACTTTGAAACCCAGGTATGGTCATTTGGAAAACAATGATTCACTGAGTTATTCACATCTTCCAAATGCTGACACATTTCATGACCTAATATACAGATATGTGAATTAACATCTATTAACATCACCATTAATCTCATCAGAAAAGTCTTTTAGTATTGGGAAACTGTCAAACTCATGGTGACGGACACAATATTCCAAATTCTAATTTTTGCTTGAAAGCTCCAAATTTATTATGCAAAGAAATCCCGTTGGTTGTTTTCCTTGGAGTGAAAGGTTCACTCTGTTCATTTTGAAGAAAATCTTTGCCACGTGTACCCCCCGCCCCCATGAATATCCAATCTACAGTCTGGCTGTTATTTGTTCTTTCAAGTAAAAATGGTGTTCCAGGGAAAAGTGGCTAGTTCAGCTCACCACTCAGTCACACCAGGCCGGTGTGGATCCCCTGGGAGAACAGTGGGGGAGACCAGCGAGCATTCAAAGGACCCCTTCCAGGGGGCTTTTCCGGACACCCCGGGTCCGAGGCTTGAGACTGCGGCTCTGATAAGGGCAGCCTTTCTGGATGGAGCATCCCCTCGGCAGGGGCCTGTCCACAGTCTCAGGAGGCTGCCCGTCCCTCGGGAGGGGCGAGCACTGGGCAGGTCCCAGGAGACTCATGTTCTCTTGCACTCGTGGGGAGTGCCGTGTGGGGTTCCTCTGTGGGGGGGCAGGGGCTCCTAGAGGCAGCCTGCACACTGTGGGCCAGGTTAGGTGATGACTGCAGTGTGGCCTTGAGCTGGGGGTGGGCGAGAGGCTGGAGATGCTGTTTGTGGGAGGCTCCCTGGGTAGGTGACAGCTGATGTGGGTGAGGGTGTGGCAGAAGCGGGATGATGGGCATGTAAGATACAGGGTCAGAACTGGGCATAATAGCTGCCTCCTGGAATGCATCTTTTATTTCTTTGCCATTATCCTGGACACTCACCCCACCCCCAGTCCCCAAGGGGCAGGGTGTTGGTGAGGGATCTGTCTCCTGGTGAGATCTGTCTCGAGGCAGGAAGTTCCCAGATGGGGACACAACTCCCAGGTCCCATGCACATTCCCAGGTTGGCCGGCTTCCTGAGGGCTGGGGAGAGGAAGGAGCTCAGGGAGCTTGGGCAATCTTGCCCTTTCCTGGGGAGGAGGCACCTGGGCTTATTCACAGGGCGGGTCCCTCTCTCAACCCCAGTGTGGTTTCACTGAGTTCCTCTCAGTGCTGTGGAGGAGCAGGCTCACAGCCTCAGAGTCTGCCCTTCTCCTCTCCACCTGTTGTTAGGGATCCAGCTTTCCTCCTCTCTGGGAAGCCAGAGCCTGAGGCTCCATTCCCAGGACGGAGTGCCCTCTAGTGGAGGGAGAGTGAAGGCCAGAGGAGGCAGCTGCTGGAGAAGGAGGGCAGGGCAGAGGCCAAGTCTGAAAGGGAGAAGCTGCCAGCCAATGAGGAGTGAGCGGCCTGCACCCTGACCTGCATGGGATCCTCAGGTATTTCTGAGCGTGTGTGAGTGTGTTTTCTTGGGAAGCCCTCTCCCAACGAAGGGACTGGATTCCACCAGATGGAGAGTTAAGGTCAGATTTCCTCTGCTTTGAGGGCTGTTCCCCACCCACACCCCCACTCCCACCCATCCCCAACTGGGAAAATCTTTGTACTAGACCAACCCATGTGTGTTTGGATTTCTTGGTTCTCATATTTCTGGATTTTACGGTCTTCTTCTATGAGAATGGGGGTCAGCAATCCTACAGAGCAAGGTTCGTGTGAGGACTAGAAGATTGCATGTGTGAATGTCCACACAAGCCCTGTCCACTGCATGAAATGGAGTTGCCCAGGGTAACAGGGTGAGGGTGTTTAGCTCTGATGAGCAGCTCGCCTGGCTGGGGACCCTGAGCTGTCTGGCCGGGAGCTGGCCCTCAGGAGGAAGACAGGGTACTGTACAGTTGGGGGTGCCTGTTTGAGGAGTGAACGAGGGGGGTCAGGTTCACTGTCGGTGCCTCTCCCAGGGCCGCGGTCCACGCTCTCCTCGTCGGTGACCAGGGACCACGTGAGGATGCTGTCCTGGCTTCTCGTCCTCCCCGTTCTGGGTCTCGGGGCCCGGGGTGAGTTTTCCATCATTGAATCAGAAGACCCGAGAGTAACTGAGAAGGATCGTTTTAAAATCTCCTTCCAGGAGTTGTTTCAATGCTGGCTCTCCCCCAGGGGGAAAGAATGGCTTTGCGTTGAGAGCCCAGAGCTTGGAGTCTGTAGCCTTGTGTTCAAATTCTTGCCCTGCCTCCAACAATGATTTTAAACAAGTGATGTAGCTCTTTAAACCTTAATTTTACCACCTGAAAGTTGACATCAGGCTATGGTCTCCTAAACTTACTGTGAGGGTGAAAGGAGACAGTTCACAGGAAGGACTGGCGTTGGGAGCAGTGATCCCAGTTGTCACGTCAACCAGAGGCTAACCCGTGACTGAGGTTCATGCCTGTCAGTAACAGAAAGTTCCCCGGGGGGTCTGGGCTGCCCATCCCCACTGTCCCTTGCACAGGAGTATGGGCATCAAAAATGCCCCCAAGCCCGGCCGGTGTGGCTCGGTGGATTGAGCGTTGTCCCAAGGACTGAGAGGTCCCGGTTCCATTCCTGGTTCCATTCCCAGTCAGGGCACATGCCCGGGTTTCGGGCTCGATTTCCAGTAGGGAGCGTGCAGGAGGCAGCTGATGGATGCTTCTCTCTTACATCGATGTTTCTATCTCTCTCCCCCTTCCTTTCTCTCTAAAAAATAAGTAAAACATTTTTTTTTATCCTCACCCGAGGACATTTTTTCATTTTTTGTCCAGATAGAGTGGGAGGGAGAGAGAGAGGAAGAGAGAGAGAGAGAAACATCGACGTGAAAGGGACACATCGAGTGGCTGCCACCCGCACGACCAACCAGGGCTGGGGACAAACTGCAGCCGAAGTACATGCCCTCAGCGGGAACTGAACCTGGGTCTCTCTGGACCACAGGCTGACGCTCTAACCGCTGAGCCAAACCGGCCAGGGCAGTAAAACATATTTTTAAAAAATGCCCCCAAAACCAGTCCCCCAGGAACTGCCTTGATTCGAGCAGGTTATTCTAATCCGTCCTGCAGTCAGTCTCCCGTCGCTTCCACTAGGTACAGTGCACACCGGAGAGGACACTGTGGTTTGAGGTGCCTGGGTACACCCTCCCCCCAGCTGTGTGTGTAGATGTAGCGCATGGGAAGGGTAATGTTTCTGACTCGCTGCCCTTGGGGATGTAACTTTCGGAGGGGTTACTGGAGTGGCTGTTGGAGAAAACCGCACCGTGTGCTTCCCCTGGAGGGGGTCCTCTGGTCGGCCCAGAGGGCTTCCTGGGGGCCCAGGGCTCTGGGAGGCAGAGGAAGCGAGAGGCGGCCAGTCCTCGCTGAGCCTGTGTGTGAAGTGGCTGGAACTAAGCTCTTTGAGGACAGAGGCTAAATGGACTGTTCGTCTGCAGGTGACTTCTCCTGGAATAAGACACACTTCAAACACTTGTCCGAGAGGCTCCAGTACCTGTTCGGCAACATCTCCCAGCTCGCTGGAAAAGGCAGACTAGGTCTGTATGGTGAGGAGGCTTGAGGACCGGCTGGGGCCGGGGCCCCTCAGGTGACCAGATGTCTCTGAGATCAGCACTAGTGCTGAGATGGGCAGTGGGGCCGAGACACGGGGAGGAGCAGGGCAAACCACCCACACAGATTGCCTGGGGTGGGGGTGGGGGGAAGCGGCCTTGGGGGTAGGGTGGTGCCCAGCGGGTAGAAGCCAGGAAGGGAGGAGGCCAGGGCTGCACTCCAGCCCCAGGATGGAGACCCGCACCCTGCCCTACCAGGTCCTGCCTGGAGGGCGTCCCCAGGCTGAGGAGGGACTGTAGCCCCCTGGGGGACTGCTCGGGCAGGACGAAGGACCCAGTCAGAGTCACAGAGCAAACCCCTGGAGAGCACAGTGCACACAGAGGGCATTTGTGCGCAGGTGGGACCCAGAGGGGCTCAGGGCTTTCCGGGGTGAATGGTGACCGGGATGCTTCCTGGGGCCGGGCTGGGTCAGAGCAGGGGGGCACTGCCTGGGATGGGGAGCCAAGCGTCCAGGCTTCTCTGTGCAGGCTGCGCTGGGCGAGTGGAGGTGAGATGGCGTGTGGAGGAGAGAAGAGGGGTGTGCCTGCCCCCCAGGCCTTTCCTAGGCCCCTCCTCCAGCCTGGGGCAGACACAGCCAATGGCAGGCAGGGCCTGGGGGCTACTGTGGCAGGGCAGGGGGAGGTGTGCTGAGTGGCACCCCTGCTGGGTCCCCCACAGATGTCTCCACCATCGTGTCTCGTGAGGAGTGGGGGGCAGGAGCTGTGGGCTGCAGCACCCCGCTGACCAGGCCAGTGGAGCTCCTGGTCACACACCACGTTCCCGGGCTGGAGTGTCACAGCCAGACCGCCTGCAGTCAGAGGCTGCGGGAGCTGCGGGCCCATCACACGCACAACAACAGCTGGTGCGACCTGGCCTACAAGTGAGAGGGGCTGGGGGCAGGGGTCAAGGTCAAAGCTGCTTGGGGCGCTCTTCCCACCCCTCTCACCCGATTTCCTGACTTTCTGGGTTGAGGTTCTATCGGGTTTATAACGCATACATTTTCTGAAAAACTCCATAAAATTCCAAATCCTCTGAAGTTTTCTGTGAGGCCCTGGACTCTGAGGTCCCTAGGAGGGAGCAGGATGGTTCGGTTCTGACCGCGCCTTCTCCCCTCCGGGCTGGCGCAGCACACGCGGGTTGGGAGACGGCTGCGGGTTGGGAGACGGCGGGGAGTGCGTCTGCGGACCGCGGGTGAGCGCTGCGTCTCTGCGGCGGCCGCGGGCAGGGCACCCGGGGAGGGAGGGAGTTTGAGGTCCTCCAAGTCGCACAGCTGGGTGACAGCTGTGGAGCCCAAACCGGCTCGGAACTGTCCCTTCGCCCATCGCGTGTCCCTCCACCACAGCACGGGGCTTCCACCTCGGGGGGCAGTCGTCCTTCTCGCATCCCGGGGGTCACTCTCCTGGACTGTTGGTGGCCGAGGGCGTGCGCCTCTGGCTTCCGCTGGTTGTGGGCAGGTTCTGTGCATGGTGATGGTTTTCTGCCTCAGGTGCCCACCGCGTCTCTCTCTTTCCTGCCCCAGGCTTTCACCCAGGTCCTGCATGGGGAAGGAGGATGCCCCCCAGGGGCAGGCGCTGTGGGTAATTTCCTCAGTGCCCAGCCCTTCCGAGGGACAATTCTAAGGTGCATGTACCTGGTTCCTCGTGAGGCCATGGGGTGGGGGGCGGGGACTGAGCCTGCCCAGCTCCCCACCGCGCTGGCTTCTTCCTTCTGTCTTGTCCTCCTTGCTCCCTCACTCTGGCTCCCGGGATCTCCTTCCAAACAAACCACCTGCACCCACGTCCTTGTCTGGGTGCTGCTTCCAGGGAAGTCTCTGTAGGAGTGCCCTGGCAGGGAGCAGTCACTGGGCCACCTGTGTGGAGAGTCCACAGAACGCAGGAGTGTTGGAGGAAGGAGGAGAGGAAGGGTTTAAGGAGATGCGGGGCTGAGAAGAATTCTTACCTTGTGTGGTTGGGTCCCTGTTAGTTCCAGACCTCTCCTCCTTCTGAGTATGACAAAACGCAGGCATCTGAACAAGGAAGGGGGTTGGGGAAGGAGGGACTGGGTCCTTCTCAATTCTAAGGACGAATATAAATGACATCCCAGCCGTCGTCTGGGGAGAGTTCGTACAAGCTTCCTTTGGAGGCTGGGTAGGCGGTTCCTCCTGTTGGGATCTGCTGCAGGCCAGCCACTGAGCCCTCGTTTCCACGCTTCACAGCTTCCTGGTTGGGGATGATGGCAGGGTGTATGAAGGTGTCGGCTGGGGCGTGCAAAGCGTGCACACCCAGGGCTACAACAACATCTCCCTGGGCTTCGCGTTCTTCGGCACCAAGGAAGGTAAGGATCATCCCAGCTGACCTTCTCCAAAGAGTTGTCTAGTTCTGTCTCAACACTAGGCTGTCTTCTGCCCCTTCTCATACTTCCCGGATGATCCGCTCTGTCCTGGCATTCTCCTCCCCCTTGACTTCCCGGACAGAACAAGCTGAGAGTCCTCTCCGTGGCCTGGCTCTCCTCCGCAGGGGGCTCCTGTACTGGCCTTCTCACAGTGGAGGTGCTATCCCACCTTCTCTCCACAGCCTTGTCCCCCCTCCTGTGCCCCCACCCCACTCCTGTCCTGGAAGGGCCTGGGCCTCAGCTCTCGCTTCTGTGCCAACAGCTGTCATCCCTTCCTCTCTAGCCCTGATGCTTCTGTAGCGCCAGGCCATGCTTTCCCGTTCCCTGCCGACGCCTCCCCTTTCCAGCTCTCTTCTCCGAGATTTTCCATATAATTTTTAGCAACCACTCTGAGGCCTCCGATCCCTGAATCCTCCCACTTCCTCCTGGTCTCATTGTTGCCCCTCAGCCCCCACGTCCTAAGGTACACGCTCCAGGACCAGTCCACAGAATCTGTGCACCCTGGACGGTGAGCAGAGTTCTTGCACATCTAGTTTCTCACGGTCCCCTCCCAGCATCCTTAGCGATAGTCCAGATGGTCTCATGATCACTAGTCTACTGCGTGCAGCCCGGTCCAGAGAGGTGAACGACCCGAGGTGACTCGGCTGTAAGGACAGAAACCAGACACAAGACCCGTCTTCCTTTTCCAGCTCCAGGGTGGTTCTCGGCATGCCAGAGGCTGTGTTCAGCGTGGTTTGTTCATGTGACACTTGCTGTCACCTTGTTAGCTGTGGGATCTTGAGCCGTTACTTCCTGGGCCTCAGTTCCTCTATATGAGTAATGGGGTTAATAAGAGCAGCTGCCTCTGAGGTTTGTGGTGAGGATCAAAGCAGTTAATGCAGGTAAAGAGGCTGGCATGTGCCCAGAGGGCCCCTTCTGATGGGAGATGCTGACCTGGCCAGCTGGCCACTCCTGAGCACGGTGCTGCCTTCAGCCCCTCCATGGACCTGGAGAGGATGGATGAAGACGCAGCGGTCATTAGAAAGGTCTTCATCCTGGGGCACCGAAAGCTCTGCCCAGGCAGACCCTTGATTTCCACACTTTCCACTTGGGGATAAGCCGACTTCCCTCTTCCCCTCCAACAGCTGGCAGGGCCTCTCTCCTTCCCCGACAGCCCCCCCAGGTGGGCCGGCGGTGGTTTACCGCTGATCACTCTCTCGCAGGCCACAGTCCCAGCCCTGCCGCCCTGACGGCCATGGAGCGCCTGATATCCTATGCTGTCCAGAAGGGCCACCTGTCACCCTGGTACGTGCAGCCATTTCTTGTGAAAGGCGAGAACTGCCTGGCTCCCCTGCAGAAGGCAAGTCCCAAGAAAGGTAAGACCTTCAACCCCATGGGGCCTCCCTTCAGACTCAACCCCCCAATTTCAAATTGCCGCCTGGAGTGACCTTTTCAGCCAGGCTGTCACTGGGTTCCTGCTGATAGGCGACTGCTTGCCCAACTGTCTGAAACTCTAGGGCGGGCACACCTTGAGAGGGACCCCGCAGGCCACCTCTTTGTCCCTCGGGTTCCCTGAGTGGTGCAGCTGTGCACCGTGACCTCTGCACACTCGCTCCCCAATCACCCGGCAGCTCTGCCCCGAGCACCTGCCGGTCACTGAGCACGCACCCAGCAACAAAGCACACAAAAGCAGTTGTAATTTCATGAAGTTTATGAAGTTTCAACCTAGAAAGTAGAGAAAGTCAATTAGCAAATCAACAAGAAAATATTTGGTGTATTATTTGGTGAAAAGTGCTGTGGAGGGAAGAAAGCCGAGAGGGTCGGTGTCTAACACAAATGCGGAACACAGACGCACGTAGTCCGAACACCCGATGTGGAGCGGCACCTGCAGGCTGGAGGGCTTGCGTCCCCACTTACACTCACTGTGGGTGGTGTGAACGTCATTCAGGTCATAAAAGGTAGATAAAAGGTCGATTTTGGCTTTAATAAGCAGCAACATCAAAACCAGTCAGCCATGGAGGACCTGGTCTCTTCATAGTTAAGCACTTTCAGGCTTCTTTTGGACTTAATGAAGTTTTAAAGGCTTTAGCTCTATTATATTAAAGCTCTGAATAAATCTGATCTTTACCTTTGGGTTTATGCCATCTATCAATATTAATAATTACCCACATTGCTGGAGAGTCTTATGGATTACAAGTGGCTCGCAAAGACATGCTTTCAAATGGAAGGCCGGCTGAGTTCTCCAACAGGGCCCTGTTATACATGTTCTCTCTCTCTCTCTCTCTCTCTCTCTCTCTCTCTCTCTCTCTCTCTCACACACACACACACACACACACACACACACACACGACAGTCATGCAGATAAATAAGTACATTTTGCCCTTGGAATAAAGTGTGCCGTGTCCCCTCAGAATCCACAGTCCCACTGTCCTTTGGGTTCTGATTTTTGGGTCAGAGTCTGTGGCTCTTTGGTTCTCGCCTCTTGAGTCCAACCCCTCTCTGCAGACGTCCCTGTTCCCAGGTGGGCCACGCTGAGAGTGCTGGGCTCTCCCAAGTCCCACAGTCAGGGTCAGGTCAGGATGCCCAGTGGGTGCTGGACGTCGGGGGATCCTGGCGGGATGTCGGCCTTCACTGGTGAGGTGGCTGACACGGATGGGCACAATGAATCCTCACGTCCCTGTTGGTTGCCCCCCACAGCTTGCCCTGACATTGTGTCTCGGTCTGCCTGGGAGGCCAGGGAGACCCGCTGCCCCAAGATGACCCTCCCAGCCAAGTACGCCATCATCATCCACACCGCGCAGAGGACCTGCAACGCGTCCGAGGAGTGCCGCCTGCTGGTGCAGACCATGCAGTCCTTCCTCATGGACAGATTCAACTCGTGTGACATTGCCTATAAGTACGTGGACCTGAGGCTACCTGGGCTTCTGTCCCTTGGGAGCAGACACTGAGCCTGTGAAAGGAAGAGAAAGGGAAACAATGTTACTGAGTGCCCACCGCACGAAAGGCGCCCCCTATGTGGCCACAGATTCCTCACAAGCCTGGGTGGGCTTCAGTTAGGATACAGCTAGAGGGGTAGCCCTTCCCCCGAGCATGTCCTCAAAATGTGTCCCTTTTCAGGGTCATATGTTGACATGACGGAGGCCAGGGCTCTGCTGAAAAGATATTAGAGGAAGTCCTATGTGTGCACATGGTGAAATCTGTAGAAAGGAAAATCTAAGGTTGTTTCTTTTTCTCATAACTGCCTCCCACTACTCAGCGGCTCAGGCTCTGCCTTGGGTTCAGCGGCAAGCTGAGGGTTGTCTCCCTAGTGTTCGGTTCATTCTATTCCGCGGCGCCTGGAACCCGTCAGCCTCCTGGGGAGAATGCCTCTCCTATCTGAAGGCCGGGGGAGAGCCCAGAAAACACCTTCTGATTTCTCTCATGCCAAGGTCTGCAATTCTTTAATAAAGAGCACTCTAACCTGTGGGAAAGTAGAAGCTTCGGGCAGGATGCTCTTCGAGTCTGCAGAGATTTCTGGAGGATGCTGGCAGGAGCGGATCATATTAACCTGAGACAGGAGGGAGGGAAGAGGCTGGTAGGGCGGGAACGTGAGGAGCCGAGCCTGGAGAAGGGTGAGGAGCATAGGAGAGCCCCGCAGCCCTTGGGGGACTGGGAGGAGCCATCTACCATCCCAACAGAAACAATCACACAAAATTTTGTTTCAGGCTGGGCCACTACTAGCCCAGATGGCAGTGCCCGGCCTTAGATGAAGTTACCATCACTTGCTGTATCCTCCCGGGCTGACTGCCTCTCCTCTTTCCCTCCCCATTTTAGTAGCCACTCATCCAGGATAGGAGAAAACTGTCCTCCAGCATCTATCCTCTATGAGGACCTAGGTCCTGCTATGCAGGGTTACTCAGCATTGCTCTTTCCTTAGAATGGTTGCCTTCCAATTGACCATACATTTGGAAGATGATAGGGGCTGAGGGAGGTCCTTTTCCTTTTCCCATTCAGGCTTCAGAGGACAGTTACCTGTCCCTCGGCTTTTGACATTTTATTGTGTTCCCTGCACCATAACTTCATGACTGTGCTGTTTCCTTATTTTACAGTGGTCTGTGGTCAAGAGTAAACTATCTACTTGCTGTAAATTAATTCATTGAGGACATGATTAGGTGGGCACTAGGCCCTGTGGGTGCCATGACTGGGTGGGCACCAGGCCCTGCGGGTGCCATGATTGGGTGGGCACCAGGCCCTGCGGGTGCCATGATTGGGTGGGCACCAGGCCCTGCGGGTGCCATGACTGGGTGGGCACCAGGCCCTGAGGGTGCCATGACTGGGTGGGCACTAGGCCCTGCGGGTGCTATGATGGGTGGGTACCAGGCCTTGCGGGTGCCATGATTAGATGGGCACCAGGCCCTGTGGGTGCCATGACTGGGTGGGCACCAGGCCCTGCGGGTGCCATGACTGGGTGGGCACTAGGCCCTGCGGGTGCCTTGATTGGGTGGGCACCAGGCCCTGTGGGTGCCATGAGAAGAAGCACAGACAGGTTCTTGCCGTCATGGAGCTAATACTCTGGTGAAGGAGAAAGAAAATCCTGATCCAGTACACTAGGTGTTATGAGAGAAAACACATAGAGTGTGAAAAACAGGCATTAATTTTTAAAATCTTCACCTAAGGATATGCTTATTGACTTTTTGAGGGGGTGGACAGAGAGAGAGAAACATTGATAGCCTCCCGTACGCACCCTGACAAGGAATCAAACCCGAAACCTTTTGGTATACACTGTATGCCCGTGGGTCGCGACCCCTTTGGGGGTCGAATGACCCTTTCACAGGGGTCGCCTAAGACATAACAGTAGCAAAATTACAGTTATGAAGTAGCAACGAAAATAATTTTATGGTTGGGGGTCACCACGACATGAGGAACTGTATTACAGGGTCGCGGCATCAGGCAGGTTGAGAGCCACTGGGTACAGGATGATGCTCCAACCAACCGAGCCACCCCCAGGGCAGGAGGCAGTTCAAACTCTTGTTTAGGTTGCTTTTTGTTGTTGCCGTTTTTAGATTTTTATTGAATTAATTGGGGTGACATCGGTTAATACAATTCTATGGGTTTCAGGTGTACGATTCTATGGTACATCATCTGTATATTGTTTGTGTGTTCACCACCCCAAGTCAAGTCTCCTTTAGTCACTCTCTGTACCCCCTTTAGCCTCTTCTACCTCCCCCGCCCCCTTGCCCTCCGGTTGCTGGGAGAATGGGTGGAAGAAGCATGTTATCCAGGCCCGAAAGGATGAGAGGGAGCTGGTCAGAGGATGGAGAGGGAAAGAAACTATGGAAAGGCCTTTGAGGAGCTGAGAGAAGTTTATCATGATAAAGATAGATGCCAAAGTCAGGCGTGTTGGGGTGTCAGGCTGGGGAGGAAAACGGGCCATCCCACGAAGGATCCTGTGACTTCAGCTGGGGTTTGACATAGGATTGTATTAGAACGGCCACTCTCTTCAAAGCTTCAGAAACAAAGGGCAAAGCTGGAGGTGGTGAGACCCACTGAGGACTGTGCAGGTGTCCTGGCAAGACAGGACGGTGATGTGGCTGGGGTGGCGGCTGTGATGGAGGCAGCGGAGGAATCAGAGGTCCGTGGGGGATGGTGGTCTACGCTGAGGGTGCAGGGGTCACCCAGGGAGAAGGGTCGGGAGACGCGGTTGACAAACTGGTTAATGAGTGGATGGCACAGGTGGGCTGATGCCCATACTCCTGGCTGGAGCCAATGGGAGGATGCATGGTGGCATCTTCCACCAAGATGGGGAGCCCAGGATGAGGAACAGGTGGGGAAGGACGTGGGTCCAGGTGTGGACACGTGGACCTTCCTGAATAGCAGCTGAAGCGAGGGAAGTGGGTGGCTTAGCCCTGGAGAATGTGTGGAGTGAGAAGGGGGAGCGCTGAAGGCAGCGTCCCGAGGAACCCCCATGTGCAGGACAGGGCACAGCAAGATGGGGTGCAGAGGGGTTTGAGGGGAGAAGTCGGAGAAGACAGCCAGGAGAGTGTTGTGATGGAAGCTAAGGGGAGAGGTGCTTGAGAAGGCGGAGGGAGGGTCCTTGGTGTCAAATGCACAGAGAGAGCAGGAAAATGAAGGTCGGAGAAGTAAGCTTTGTGCTTAGTCCTAGGGAGGTCACAGGTCACCTTGGGGGAAACGGTGTCAGTGGCGAGGTGTGGAAAAGGCCAGGTTGTGCGGGTTGAAAGCTGTCACTCTCTTCTTGAGAGACAGAGAGCCACTTGGGGCAGCAGTGGTGTGCTGCCGCCGGCTGGGTCACGACACCGACCATTGGAGATTCAGGAATGTTGTGATCCAGTGTTCAGGCTTGGGAAGCCTGAATCTACCGAGGTGGGAGTTTTACACCACAGAAATCAGTAAAAGATACGTCAGGGCTTCCTGCCCCCTCCTTCCCCATGAGAGCTGGTTGACCAGCAAGCCACTGGCAAGGGCTCTCTTTTTTGGAACAGTGCTCAGAATTCAATAGCTAAGCAATGTCTGGCGAGTAAAGGCATGAATGAATGAATGAATGAATGAATGAATGAATGAATGAAACAATCCCAGAGTGCCCCTCTTTCATGCTGATCTCCATCTCTCTTCTTGATCCTTCAGCTTCCTCGTGGGCCAAGACGGTGCCATTTATGAAGGAGTGGGCTGGAGTGTCCAGGGCTCCCACACTGCTGGCTACAATGACATTGCCTTGGGCATTGCCTTCATGGGCACCTTCTCAGGTAAGTGGATGCTTTGAGCAGTAGTGGTCGTTGTGTGGTGTTTGAAGGAGAGTGTCTGGCGTGGAAGACAGCCTCCGACTCCAGTAGCCGCATTGGCTGGATTTACCCAGCTTCAAATTTGATGCTTTACTAAGTTGAGCGTGACCAGAAGTGACCCCCGCACAGAATGCCCATCCTAAATCTACCTTTTTTACATCCATTCAAATGCCTCTCTTCCAATATCCAAGACACGTGTAAGATGAGGGGAAAGTCTCTGTGCATGTTTTCTGAGTCACACCTGGCATCAGTGTGGGGACATGTGCCTGATTTGTCACAGCCACGGATAAGTCCCCATCTCTGCATCCCGAGTGCACACCAAGCATTGTCACTGCTCAGAGCTCTTGAACAGAATTTGTTCAGACTCAGGGGCCTTTCCCGAACCTCTGGGAAGAGGAGACCATGCTACTGGGGCTGGTTCAGGCTGATATTAAAATGGGTGCTGGACGGGGGCAAGGGGTGACCAGGAATGTGCCTGGAGATGGAGCTGGAAGGGAAGGGTGCCGGACACACACCTGTGCCTAAAGCAAGATTTCTCAACCTCAGCACTGCTGATGTTCTGGATCAGATGATTCTTTGCTGTGGGGCTGTCCTGTGCATTGCAGGGCGTTTAGCTGCATCCCTGGCCTCTGCCCACCAGATGCCTGGGACATCCTTCCTCTAGGTGTGACAACCACAGATGTCTGCAGACATTGCTAAGTGTCCCCTGGGGAGTTAAATTGCCCCTAGTAGGGAACTACCAGGCTAAACTTTTGCAGTGGATTAAGACTTTGTACATCCCAGGATCGTTGCATGTTTTATCCCAGTCTCTGCTGTTTGGATTCAGGAAGAACTTTGGTGCTGAGGAATGTGAAGTCTTGACTTAATTTTCTGTCTGTATAGGGTGGCGACAGTGGGTATACTAGCTTGGTAGTGGGTGTGAGTTAGGGGGTGTCCAGGCGTGTGTCCGGCTCTGGGCAGGGTGGCCTGGAGTCTATAACCGATGGGCTGTCTGTGTTGCAGGGACCCCACCCAATGCTGCAGCCCTGGAGGCAGCGCAGACCCTGATCCAGTGTGCGGCGGACAAGGGGTACCTGACTCCCAACTACCTGCTGATGGGGCAGAGTGATGTCAGCACGACCCTGTCTCCTGGGAAGGCTTTGTACGACATCATCAGCACCTGGCCTCACTTCAGACAGTGAGGGGCCCAGCTCCTTCTGAGACTTCTCCACCAGCTTCCCCCATGGGCTGCTGGGCCTCCTCTATCCTCACCCTCCACCCTGGCTCAACACCTCATGTCCCCTCCCTGCCAGCCCATTGCATCCTTCCTGTCTCAGGATGGCATGATCCTCTCCTGCTGGCATCCTCCAGTGGACCCCAGACCCTATTGCTGGGCATCCCAGCCCTCTGAGTCTGGGCCCAGCCTTCCCAGCTCCGCACCCTCCTCTCCCCTGGGCGCCACCTCCTCAGCCTGCAGAGTCGTGGGTCTCTGCAGCCCTCCCGGCCTGGGCTCTTCAACCTGCTATTAGAAACACAGAAACGTTCTTTGTGGGTTTTTATTTTTTCTCTTGGTTTAGAAAAAAGGAAAGGAGCGAGGAAAACAGATGGGATCAATAAAAGGAAAAAAATGTGTATGAAGAGAAGTAGATTAGGAATATTACTTCTCCTATCATATGCTACTTCCCTAGCTTCAGAGATTTACTTACACTGTTCCCCTAAAAACTACCCCTCACCATTTCCTCCTGTCCAATATCCCCCTGTAAGTGAGCAGAACTTCAAGAGTATCTGTTTTTCTTTCCTTTGCCTGAATTATAAGATGTCTGCTGTGCACAGTGACAGATGGTTTGGCCTCATGACCAAGGATTGGAAAGAGTGAGTCAGACCACTGGAGTCCCGTCTGAATGCTCATCAAGGGTGTTTGCTGCAGAGTCTTAATAACCAGGTAGATAAGATGATTTCAGTCAGTCAGTTTCCCTCACCACCTGATACCTGGTCTAGAGACTCATGTAAAAGTGGCCACATGGCAGAGATGAAGGCTATACTTGGGCCCAATAGCAATGTAGTTCCCTTCACCGCTGGTCCCCGCTAGTGTTGAATGTCCAACCTGCCCATGGCAGAGGCCAATGACGAGTTTCCAACTGGCACTATTAGCAGGGAGAGCCAGCCACCCCTGGCGGCAGGCTGGCTGCCTCGTGGAGGGTCAGTCACCTGTGCTCCCTAGAACAGGTACATGATGTGGGTACCCCGCTTCGCACAATGCTTCTGGCACCGCCGGCTGGGGACTTCCAGAATGCCTGGTTCACAGCCATGGTGTCTCACACAGCATTGTTTCTGGCAAAGACACACATTTGACAGCAAAAAAACACAGTGGGAGACGGTAGCACCAGCATGCATTTTGAATCCCCCCCCCCCCCAAAAAAAGACATAAAGCAACAAGGTTAGCAAAACAAACAAAAATCCACAGGCAAAATCAACACAGCTAGGTGACAGTCTCCTCACAGACCCCCAGTTCGAGCAGATGGGAACCAACCACTCAAAGCCATAGACCTGTACGTTTCTGGCATCTGTGTAGGAGGAAGCAGAGGGAGACAGCAGGGTGCCTGATGGATCTGAGACTTCAAACGCCCAAGATCAACTTACCCAAAAGTTTAGACAGCTCAGCAGCTACAATCAGGAGGGGTTTTACACACCCAGCGGTGTTTAAATACAGAGTCCTGTAGTGATGTCTGCACTACAGGACTGCAGACTACCTGGAGCAGTCTGGGTCCCACGAGTCTCAAAACTAGCCCGTCAAAGTTCTATCTTGAATAAAGTCCCACAGGAGAGAACATCTGGGAAAGAGTCTAATGCAGGTCATGGGTCAGAGATACCAAAGAAAAGAAAAAGGTTCAGATAAGAGTGGGGGAGGAGAGTCAAGCTCTGAATAGAAGCCACCATATCTTTGAACGCTTGCTTGACAAGAAGGATGAACAGGGTCTAGAGCGATGTGATTAGAAAAACTATCTACAGATCATACATCCCCCTTAAAAGTTCAGGAAAATGAATTTGATGTAAAATGAGCAACAGAAAAGAATTGAGGTCTAATATCACATAGAGTTATCATAAGACAAAAAGAAAGGCGTCGATGAGGCCATGGGGGTGGGGCCTCCTCATAGGCTTGTGTTCTAATTGGAAGAGACATCAGAGACATCAGAGACCTCTGTCTCTCCCCACCCTGTGAGGACACAGTGAGAAGGCAGCTGTCCACAGCCAGGAAAAGGGCTTCACCAGACCCTGACCACGCCGGACCTTGATCGTAGACCTCTAGCCTCCAGAACTGGGAGAAAATGAATTTCTGTTGTTAAAGTCACTCTGTCTATGGAATATTTTGTTATGGCAGCCTGAACTAAGATACCACTACATCTTAATTTAAAAATTTTAAAATCTCTAGATTTAAAGATAATAGTGACTAATTTCATTGAAATCTAAGACTAAAAATAGTATGCAGGCCCAATAAAATGTGTTTTCAAGTTGTTAGGGACAACCTCTCCCCCTGCTGGCTCTGAGCTTCTTAGGGCAGAGACCTTGTTTTACCCAGTCAGTATCGGGCTCAAGGTAGCTCAGTAAATGCATGCGATTTTTGAGTCGATTTCAAATATTGCTCTCTCTGAGAAGATTTCCCTTCCTGTCTACCTACCCACCCCTGAACCTGCACCCTTGCCCGAAGACTCCTCGAGGTTCTCTTAACACTGTGCACCTCCTATTAAATCGGTCTTCCTAGCACCCTGCTTTATGGTTGTTTATATCTCTGCCTCTCCCCCAATTTAGAGGTCTTATTCAGGGCTCTACCCTCAGTGATTAGCATGGTGCTGGGCAGTGCCTGGCCCACAGTTTGTGCTGAATGAATAAATGCTAAATAAAAGCATGAAGGAGCAAATGAATAAATGAGTGAACACTAAGTCTGTGCATCATTGCCCTGTGATTTTGCTCAGAGCCACTGACTGTGATTATATATAATCACATGACATATATTTTATAATCACATTGTATATATCATTACACATTCCATGTGATGTGTTTGGTTCAGGAGGCAAATAAAATGGGGAGGAGAGGAGAGGAGAAGGAAGAAGGATCAGGAGAAGTGTGGTAGGGGGAGGCGGACCAACGGCCGGGGAGTCCACATTTACTGTGGCCATCACAGAGGGGCGTCCTCACTGTGGAACCTCACTTCATTGATGGGGCCCTTGTCTCTAAGGCCATAGCAGGCAGGTGATTATTCCAACTCTGCAGGGCTGAGGGGCTTGACGTTCTCACCCTTAGACTGACACACAGAATCGCCTGCCCCTGACTTGCTTCTTTATTATAACTCAGGCCCCCAGTGAAAATGAGGAGACACAAAGGATTGGTTCTTCCCTTCAGGGATGCTACTCATCCAAGAGGGAGGCAACCCTGCTAGGGCATAAACAGAGGCAACTGTCCTGACTGTCTTTGTGCTGGGCAGTCACAGGGAGGGAGCCATTGTAGTTCCTTCAGATGGGCTGTTGCAACACAAAACAGAACAAAGCAAGCTTTTCCATCCCAGGACAGAGAGCAAGTCCATGTCTCCATATTTTGCTCACGACCTTAAGAGCTTTTCTCCTTTCAGATAGTAACCAATGGCCACGGAGACTTGATTTTACCACCCCCGAATCACGGACGTGGGAGGGGGCTGTTACATCTGACACACAGAATGATTGTCGCAAGCTCTCTTCCTCTAGCTCTGAAGGATCAGAGAGTCCCAGCCAAAGTGTCCACTGGACTGTGGCGATGAGAGCTGGGTTCCGGAGTTGGCTCTGCCCAACTTCCTCTGTGGTCTTGAGTAAAACATCTCTCTGGGCTTTAGTATTGTTTTCTTTAAAATGCAGAGTTTGGCCCTGGCTGGTTTGGCTCAGCGATTAGAGCATCAGCCCGTAGACTGAAGGCTTGCAGGTTCGATCCCCAGTCTAGGGCATGTACCTGGGTTGCAGGTTCGATCCCCGGCCCCGGTTGCGGACACGTGGAAAGCAACCAATCGATGTGTCTCTCTCACATCGATGTTGTTCTCGCCTTTTCCCTCCCTTCCACTCTATCTAAAAATTAATGGAAAAATACCCTCGGGTGAGGATTAACAAAAAATAAAATAAAATAAAATAAAATGCGGTGTTTGGACCATGTGGAGCTTATTAGAGTGTTTAGATTCTGCGTTATCATGAGCCTCGAGACTACAAGGCCCTCTTCTGGATCCAGGGTTAGCTGCTGCCCACCAGCAGAAGACGTCCCTGTCCCATCCATGTTCCATCCCTCTCCGCCCCAGAGCGGGGAGTCTGGGGAGAGTCAAGAATGAATTCCAACCCTCTGTCTCCTCATCCTGTCCCCTCATCTCAGGTCTCCTTCCGGAGTGCTTCTGCAATCACAGTTTTGTCTGGCACTATTGCCTGCAAACTTCCTTACACTGCCCAATACCTTCACTGTCTACCCACTCCCCCGGGTCTCTTGTGCATGAGGTCTCAGCATACGCTTCATGGCTCAAAGGTGTCTTCAGACTGTGGTCCTGCCCTTTGGGCTCAGACTAGGCAAGACTTGATCACCCCTCGGGCCTCTAGCCTGATTCACACTGAGAACACTTCTGCTATATTGGTTCCTTCAAACTTCTCCACTCCAAACGCGTTCCCGACGTCATCTCAGCTGTCCTTAGTCCCAGTCATCACAGCTATGGACTATCTCACCTCCCAGATTGAGAACCCTTTTATATTCCTAGGCTCTTATACCTCTAACACTTCCCACTCTCCCATTTTACTCCTTGCTGAGAACAAGCATGAAGCCACAGGGTTATGGCTTAATAGCCCATTTGGTACCCTCAATTCCAGACTTAATGGCTTATTCCTGGTTTCCCAATTCCTCCTTATAATTCATTGTACTGATACATTACTTTATAGAAAACATGGACTTCCACAGTTCACCTTATTGTCGTAATAATTGTTGGTGTTTGAGCCCATGTCCCACATTATATTATTGACTCCTTGAAAGTGAATTCATTCTTGTTTTACTTATCTCTGGATACAAAGCTTTGAATAGAGTAAACCCCTGATGACTGTGTGCAGAATAATTGAATAAATAAGCTGGTTTTGATTTGAAGGTAGAGGGTAGCCAGGAATACAATAATGTTGCAAATATGTATAGAACACTTTGAAAGTTCTTCTCAAAAGACACTAAAAAAATTTCTAAAGAATTCTATGATCCCTTTCCTCTGAAACCTTTAAACTTGGCAGTAAATGAAAAAACTGAAATCTTTTTTGATGCCTCTAATATTTTTTATATTGTCCAAGAGCTTAATAGCTACCTTTCAGTGTCAACAAAACATTGGAGTATATTGAAAAGAGAATTAACAAAAATTAATTAAAACCATCGTCTAATATGTGACGCAAAAATCAAATCAATGCCTTTAATAAAAATATATTCTAGACCTGAACATAAGGTATATGTTTTAAAACAACCGTTTTAAAATCCATTTTCTCAGGACTAACTTGGCATAATGTTTAGTAAAATTATTTTTTATGAGTAAAAATATGTAGGAATCACAATTCAATGTTCATAATGTCCTTGAAAACAGACAATTTAAAGAAATTAGAGGCAAAAATGTTTATAGAAAATGTATTAATGATGCTAACAAATTGGGAATCCCTTGTCTATGCCAATACTTTCCCCAATGTAGAAAATATTCGAAAAAAAGGAAAAAGACTGACTTCAGTGAGTCTCATAACACACTTCTGAATCAACCTGTTTCAATCTTTAAAAAAAATTGAATAGGGCACCATCATTTAAAAAGGAAAATCCTACAATACAGATAGAAAATTATGACCTTTTCAGTATTTAGATTTCATATGAAGAAGATTATGGCCTTTTTAGTATTTAGATTTTATACAAAGTTTGAAAAGTTATGATGAACAGGCACTATTACTACTATTAATAGATACAATTTTGCAGTTGAAATGAACTGATGAACATAGTAAGAAAAGCATGGTTAGACATTTATGTATGAAAGAGTGGAGACAGTTATTTTCTCAATCTAGTGTGAATTGTGCTGATGCTGGAGCATATTTGCAGCAAAAAAAAATATTAGATATTTTTCTGAAAACTTTTGTAGCTTTCAAATGTATTTAACTTGGGTAATAGCAGTCGCTAGTGGAGAATATTACTTCTCAAGTGAAAATGCGTTTAAAATGGCCCAACAAAGACCAGTCAGCAGTTTTTAAGATGAGATACTGGATCAAGTAAGCGTCAAAATTAGCATGAGTTCTGTTTCTGTGCCAGTAAAGCAAGAGCCTGATAAATTATACTTCCGTGACTTTCAGCTCTTAATTGTAGTTAAAAACTTCAAGTGCTACTTTATGCTTAATAATTTGATTTATGTGACTTAGAGAAAGTGACTGCTTATAATTGTTTTTACTGAGAAATAAATAACTACAATTTTTAACTGTGGAAGGAGCACATTTTCTAATTCTAATAAAAATACCATATGAGCGAGCAGTGGCCTTGCCTCAGACTTTCCTGCACTGAATCCCCAGGTGTCCCTAATTTTTAGTCAGGGACCCTAGGTTGTCCCTATTCTTCTTTCCCTTTGTGGGCTGCTGCCGCTCCCTTATGACTTGAGTTTCCTTTCTTACAAGTCTGAAGTTCAGGGTGAGACCCTCTCCTCAGCTAGCCCTAATTGCTGTTCCAAAGATGAGCTCACACACCACTGCCCTTTGAAGGGTTTCTCTACTAATTGCGATAGAAAACATACAGCCGTTAATAAAAATTTCAATTGATGATTGGTGGTGCCAGTTTAATGCTGACAGGAATACCAACTTGGGGTGCAGTGAAGAAGGAAACTTTATTCAGTGCAAAACAGCTCAATGGTGATACAGATACAGCAGGGTTGTGGCAATAGCTCAATTGTGATACAACAAAAGCAGCATAGCTATGGAACCTGTAATATGGTACTGCTAAGAAGCAGCCCTGGGGCCAGGTTCTTCCTCAGCTAGTTAACTCTGCTCCACCACAGTCTGCTCCTCTCTAGCCACAGAAAGAGGCTTTTGTGGGAAGAAAATGTGCGCTTCTGAACCAGAGGAGCTGGCTTCTATAGACAGAAGTCTCCGCCCCTGGTCCCTGATTGGCCCATCCTCATGCAAATGAGGGCTCTAGAGTGTCAAAGTTTGATTGGTCCAAAGACATTATCCTGATTGGTCAGAGTAAAACTGCTCTAATTGTTTGGAGCTGCATAGCTCCGATTGGATGGGGGGAAGCTTCAGTCCTATTGGTTGAAAAAGGATTCCAGGAATTCCTTTATAAGGGCTGGCTCAGATGGCAGAAACAGTGCAGGCAGACAGTTCAGTGCATGCTCCTCCCTAAAGTGCAGTTTGCTTGGGTGCCCCTGTTTAGAAATGGGTGGTAGGCTCTGTTTTGTTTTGTTTTGTTTTTTAAATTTGAGCCCAGTTAGCCACCAGGAGCCTTTATTTGTAAGTATCTTCCTTCTCAGGGTTCACAGGATATTGCCAAGGTTTAGGAAAACTAAAGTGGTTTCTGTCGTTGTCACCAGCTGTGACTCCTGGTCCATTTGCTGGCTGTCTCTCTCTGAGGCCTTCACCCAAGATCTCCCACTACCACGGATATGGATGGAGCTCACAAATATGTCTCCTTCAAGCAGAGATCGTCCCAGGTCTTGTCACTGAAGTGTGGTTTGGGCCCATCAGTGTGTGGAACACAATGGCTGAGTCATCTCTCATGTGGGCCTTTTAGGACCTCTGGTCTGACCTCTCCCATTTCAAGGGCTGCAACTCAGTTACCCTTGGTTGAGAAGGAAAGTCTTATGTATAAACTTCCTCAGAGAAGTACAGGATTCTTGGAGATCAGAGCTGAAGACTGAGGCCACTATCAGGCGTGAGTCAAGACGGGGAGAGCATTGGTCTGTAAAATGCTTCTTCGGGTCTTTCGTTCAGGCATTTGGATGCTGAGATGGGGGAGGGAGGGTGAATGGGTCAGTTGGCCATAGGGTCAGAAAAACTTCTAGTGATGACGCATAGCAAGCTGCTGGAAGGTACCTTTCTATTTCTCCTCCCTGTGCTGCCCTGCTGGTGACTCCGTGGAAGAGGGCAGGGTGGGGCGTTGGTGAGAAACCACTACCCACAGCCTTCACACTCCCGGTGAAGATCTGTCTCAAGGCAGGAAGTTCCCAGATGGGGACACAGCTCCCAGGTCCCATGCACATTCCCAGGTTGACCGGCTTCCTGAGGGCTGGGGAGAGGAAGGAGCTCAGGGAGCTTGGGCAATCTTGCCTTTTCCCCAGGAGGAGGCACCTGGGCTTATTCACAGGGCGGGTCCCTCTCTCAACCCTAGTGTGGTTTCACCGAGTTCCTCTCAGTTCTGTGGAGGAGCAGGCTCACAGCCTCAGAGTCTGCCCTTCTCTCCACCTGTTGTTAGGGATCCTGCTTTCCTCCTCTCTGGGAAGCCAGAGCCTGAGGCTCCATTCCCAGGACGGAGTGCCCTCTAGTGGAGGGAGAGTGAAGGCCAGAGCAGGCAGCTGCTGGAGAAGGAGGGCAGGGCAGAGGCCAAGTCTGAAAGGGAGAAGCTGCCATCCAATGAGGAGTGAGCGGTGTGCACCCTGACTAGCGTGGGATTCCCAGGTATTTCTGAGTGTATGTGGGCGAGTGTTTTTCCTTGGGAAGCCCTCTCTCATTGAAGGATCTGGACTCTATCAGGTTAAAATGTTAACATCACGGAGAAAGTTGCCTTCATCTCCCCTCTTGAATTCTTTCTTCTAACAAGAAAATTTTCTCTATTCGCTATGGGTCATGGATTTGTCTTTACTCAATTTCTTCCCTTTCTCTCTAGCCCTGAATCTTTATGTATTATGTCTCCCTTTCTGTATTTAGTCTTGAGTTTTAGTATACAGAATGCATGGCAATGTTCGCGAAGGTGGCTGAACATTGGCTCCAGCCCATTCTGCCAGTTCAGTGTTTGGGGGTGGGAATGCCAGTGGGGGTGGGTGACACCCCTGCATGATCGGGGTTGGGCTCAAGCCTTGCAGTTTCAGCTGTATGATGTGACACCTCGGGACAGCATTTGCCAAGGTAACATTTGCGATTGAGGAAGCACCACGGTCAAGTGAACAGGGTGCAAACCTCCTGTTGACCAGAATGGATTGCTGGTCTCCAGGTAGCTTTGCAGGAGGCTAGCCTACAGGGCTTTCATGTTGGGCAAGTCAATCCTTGCCTCAGTTTGGCCCATAGGGGAGGCTGAACGCTGTCCCACACGTTTATTCGGTGCCTGCCCTCATCTGTGATGAGGACAGTTTTTTCGAATGAATGAAATCTTGGGTATTGTTTGCCAAGAGATTGCTTGTTCTAATTTAGGAAGCTCTGACGTGCTTAAGTCTTAAATAGTGGTTCTGAACATGTTCCCTATAAAAACTCTGGAGGGCAGTGATCTCCTATTTTATCTCAAACCTCCCCACTGTAGTTTCTCAGTAAGATAATTGGGAGAAGAGTTGATGTTTTGGTTGACCTCTCAGGGAGTTGATATTTCATTTTGACTGAGCACAGGTAAGAATTCATTTCTGCCTGACAGCAGAAAAGATTCCTGGAGCTGGAAAGGACCACAGACGTCCTGGAGTTGAACCTCTTGGGTCTACGCTGAGACTCTTCACCACCAGAGACTGAAGCAGGTGGCGGAGAAGTTTCAGGCAGAGGCTCTGGAGTTAGACAGATCTGGCTGTGACCCTGCTCTGCCCCTACCGGTTGGGTCACTTTAGGCATGTGACTTAGACTCTCTGAGGCCCAGTTTCCTGATGAAAAGAGCAGATCTTGTAGGGCACCGGGAGGGAATTGAATGGAATGTCTGTGGCGTCCTTAGCGAATACCTGGAATACAGGATGTGAGCAGTGAGTGGTAACTGTTGCTCAGTAGGGACTTTTGATCAAATTGGATGACCTGACACACCTCTGACCCTTAAATAGTGCTGGGGATAAAGCCACTTATGGTTTCCTGCTTCTGAGCCTCAGTGTGTTCACTTATAAAAGTGTAGCTAGTAGTTAGTGATAGCTTATAGGAATGTTTAAGGATTAAATATAAATTTACAGCACTAGATGTGAAAATATCTACACAGCTACTAAAGGATTTTAGAAATTGTTATTATCTATGCTGGAAGACCTAAGATGAGGCACTGTGCTCCTCCGAGGGACCAGGAGCTCCCAGGGTAATAGGTGGTAGGTGGGGGTGGGTGCTAGACACCTTTACTGAGCACCTGACGAAGGTCAGGCCCTGTGTTGGGACCATGAGGAGCCTGGCCAGGTGCTGGCCTTGAGGAGGCCCGCAGCTGGGCCGGGAGACAGACCGGGCCCCCTACGGTGGTGCAGCCCATTTGACGAGCGAGCGTGGTTGGATTAACGGTCAGTGTCTCCCCAGGTCTGCAGCCCACACTCTTCTCACTGGTGTCCTGGGACGCGTAAGGATGCTGCTGTGGCTTCTTGTCTTCTCGGCTCTGGGTCTGGAGGCCTGGGGTAAGTTTTTTTCATTGGGTCAGAAGTGCTTTTGGCATCAGCAAATTGTTCTCTCCAGACTCATCCTCCCCCCACCCCCCAATCCTACGTTCCCCTGAGACGGGCTCTAGTCCTCAACCTCTCCAGCCTGCCCAGCACACCTCCTCCTCAGTGTCATGGTCATGGGTACGCTCCTGACGATTTTACAAAAGGGTAGACTCTCAGCCTTGGTGGAGGCCCTTACTGACCTTGTCTTATAGACAAACAGGCCACAGTGACAAGGTCACCTGTCCAAGGCCATCTGACAAGGTCAGTTGTCCAAGGTTGTCTGACAGCTTTGGGGAGGCCACAGAGAGTAGTGGTTATGAACATGGCTCTGGGCCAGACAGCTTGGGTCAGAGTCCAAGTCCCTGGCTACAAACCTGTATCATCTTAGACAAGTACCTTAACCTCCCTGAGCCTTGTTTCTCATCTGTGTAGAGGGAGTAGTTCATTCGCTTTGCTTAGCTTATAAAAATGTTTTAAGCCACATATCTGCTAGTATCCTTGGAAATGCTTTGTAACCTACAGAGCTGGCCTGTGGGAGGTGAGGATCGTGACACGGATGGTTCTAGTGGCCGTTGCTCCCGTGATCTCAGGTACCAGACAGGCAGAGAGGGAGGAGGCCTGTTTGTAAGGACGAATCCTCCATTAATCCTAGCTAGAACATCTAGTTTGTGAGGGCAGTCACAACAGCTGGAAAGTTTCTGTATTTCAAGAACCCTGTCTGGGTCAGTAGGTGCTTGATATATGTATATGTGTTAGCTCAAAATGATGATGACCATTTTGGTGTGTGACATTCTGACCTATCAATAGGTAAGCAGGTAAACTGGGAAAGGCTGAGCTGCTCAGACACGGGGACAGAGAGACTGCAGAGCCCTGGAATGGAGGGAGGGTTGGGGGGCACGGGGCAGATGGGAGAGGCAGAGGCAGGGTGAGGCCAGAAACATCTCGGCCTTGCTTCCTAGAGGCCGTCAGGGAATTTGGGGAGGCTGAGGGGCTGTGGGCTGTGGTGGGAGGGGGATGTGGAGTCCATGCCTCTGGGGTGGTCCGAGCGTTCTCTGAGGACCAGCACCACGGGCAATGTTCCGTTGCAGGGGACCCCCCTCGATTCTCCCGGAATGAAACCCAAGCCAGGGAGCTGTCCGAGCGGCTCGTAGACCTGTTTGTTGGCATCTCACAGCTCGTCCGCAAGGGTCACAATGGTGAGATGGCCTGGGGCTCGGCTGGGCTTCGCAGGTGGCCGAAGGTCCCTCGGGACTGCACTGCGGCTGGCTGGGTGGGATGGGGTGGAATCCCAACAGGAGCATTTGATAGAGTGCCATGGGTTGTCTTGAGCCCTCAGGCCTAGGTGAGGTCCTGGAAGGGGAGAAGACTCCGGGGAGAAGCGACAAGCCCTGTTCCCGGCTCTCAGTAGGGAGGTGGAGACAGCCTGTCTCTCAGAGAGCTCCCAGGAGCGTCACGATGGACACCGACGGGGAGTCTCAGGGCTCCTGGGGTCCTAGTGGGGTCTCACAGCCCTGCGCACAGTGACTGTTCATCGGAAGGAGAGAGAGACATCCTGGTGCTCACGGAACTTCCCGGGGCTCTGGACCTTCGGAGAGTGGCAGACCTTCCTGAGGGTCGCCTTTGTGCGGGGAGGGCCAGACAGAAGACACAGTCAGAGACTGGGGCAAGTGCCAGTGGGGACAGCGCATCCTAAGGCACCACGCGAGGTGCTTCCAGAGAAGGCCGCTCAGGCCCACGGGTGGTGGCTGGGCTGCGCTCTGAGGCCGGCCGGGAGGGTGAGGCCAGCCAGAGAGCAGCTGAGGAGGGGCTGTCCCCCAGGGAAGTACAAGAAGCCCGTGGTTGGAGAACAAGGCCACCTGACCTCCAGGCTGAGTACAGAGTCCGATGGGGAATTTTTTTAGCCTAAACGGCCTATGGAGATGTGAAGGGGAGGGGTGGGTGGCAGAGGCCTCCCCCAGGGCCCGTCCCACCATCATAAGGCAAGGGAGGCTCTGCTGGGAGGACGAGGGTGGCGTGGGCGGTGGGCCTGGGGAGGTGGGTGGGAGCGGCCGCATGCCATCCTTTGGTCCCCTCTGCAGGCGCCCCCATCATCGTCTCTCGCACGGAGTGGGGGGCGAGATCACTGACCTGCGGGGCCCCGCTGACCCCACCTGTGGCCTACGTCATCACGGCCCAGCTCTCGGGGCTGGAGTGCCAGGAGCAGCAAGTCTGCAGCCAGAAGCTGCGGGGCCTTCAGTCCCGTTCTGTCTATGCCCAAGGCTGGTGCGACGTGGCGTACAAGTAAGAGCCCGTGCTCGTTACCCTCTAAGGGCCCCCCCGCCCCCCACCGGCCTTCTCTTTCCCCATCTTCCCATTCACGTTGCTTTTCAAAAATATGTACAAAGTGCTAAAACAAACAAAACCCCAAATCCTCCCGGGGTCATTAGGGAGGCCCTGAGCCATTTACTCAGCCGTGGTCTGGGGAGGTGGTTGCCCCTTGCAGCGCTGAGCATCAGAGCTTACAGGGTCCGCACATGTCACCCCTGGGCCCTCCCAGCCGCTCTGAGGAGCAGGCAGGGGGAATGAATGCCGTGGTCTGGGCAGGTTAGAGAGTTTGCTCCGAGTCCCAGGCTGCGGGCGTGGGCCCAGAACTGTTCCCAGAACTGTTCCAGACGGCCTGCCAGCCCAGCACCTGCTCCTTCCGCACACAGACAGCCTTTACCCCGAGAAGCAGTCCCCACCAGGTACCCCGAGGGCCACCTCACCGCGAGACTGGGCCCACAGGAGGAGTGGCGCTGGGCTGGAGGGAGGAGAGCCCGCGTGAACACACGTGTGCGGCAGGGAGGCTGAGCAGCCACACTGAGGGTTCTCAGTAGAGGCCCAGGCCCCTTGTTTTCAAGAGCGAGGAGATAGATAGATAGATAGATAGATAGATAGATAGATGGAGAGAGAGAGTTTGGGAATAGGGCTTGCCTCCCTGAATTCTGAAGACAAATATAAATCATTTCTGAATGACCCATTTTGGAAAGCGTAACCCATATCTTTATTTTTAGATGTAAATAAGTAAGAGCAGCTGGAGGCCCCCTGGGTCCCTGGGCGCTGGATGGGGTCTGCTCCACCCTCCGTGGAGGCTGTGTCCACGCAGCTCAGCTGCTGGCCCTGGCACGGGCATCTCTACCGCCGCTGCTGGCACCGCTGGGTCGTCCTCTTCTGCCGCAGAATTCCTAGGGTCTCAGCTGCGGGCTCTAAGTTAGGCCTTAGAGGTGACAGTTCAACAATGCAGCTGACAGTAGCCGTGAGGGACCGTCCAGAGGGTGCTGGACATGCTGAGGCTCCCCTGAACCTCAACTCGGTGCAGGGTCTTTGGGGGACCCCAGGGAAGTGTTCTCTGTGTTCCGTTTGCTGTGGAAGCTCACGGCCTCTTAAAAGCCGAATATGGCAAGAGTCGTGACACCGTCAATTCTGAAGACTGTGGTTAGAAAGTGGAGGATGAGAAAGTTATAGAGGCAGAAAGAAAGGAGGAGCTAGAACAAAAGAATAGATACCTTTGTTTTTAAAATAAACGGAAAAAAGAACGTTCTAAACAAGGTTTCTGTGATAAAGAAGGGCTTATAGGAACTCCTAAGGAGAAACGGAAGAAAAGGTCAATATAAAGGAATTCTGAATCCCGGTGGTTTTAAACGTTCAAGTGCTTGACTCCATGATTAAAAACTTGATGGAGGAATTCTATGCCCTTGAGAAATGTTAAACTAATGTCCTTGTCCATGAGAGTCACACATTCAAATTCCACTTGGAACCAAATGAGTATTTTTAAAGTGAGGTTCTGGGAAACGCAGGTAAGCAGAGTCACAACAAAATTTAAGGGCGTCTGGGAAGTCTAAACTCCCCCCTTCCCCCCCCACACACACACACTGTTAGGTCACGGCAGCAGTACCTCTTATGAGCTTCTAGAGCCCTTTCCCTTCTGAGGATGGGTGAGAGGGGTCCTGTTACAGGGACCTGCCATTCAATCCACGTTTCCTTGCCCGGCAGCTTCCTGGTTGGGGATGATGGCAGGGTGTACGAAGGTGTCGGCTGGCATGTCCAAGGTCTGCACACCCAGGGCTACAACAACATCTCCCTGGGCCTCGCCTTCTTTGGCACCAAGGAAGGTAATGGTCATCCCTTCTGAGCCTCTGCGGGACAGTTGGCTGTATGCTCTTCCTTCGCTCCCTCGTCTCCACTCTCCTCTCTTTTCTTTTTCTTCTTCATTCATTTATTTATTCATCCTCACCCAAAGATATTTTTTCCACTGATTTTTAGAGAGAGTGGAAGGGAGAGAGGAAGGGTGGGGGTAGAGAGAGAGAGAGAGAGAGAGAGAGAGAAACATCTATGTGAGAGAGACACATTGATTGGTTGCTTCCCGCACAACACTCGACCAGGGACGGGGATCGAACCTGCAACCCAGGCACGTTCCCTTGACTGGGAATCAGTCCCTCACTTGGATTCAATGCATGGCATCCTCTTCGTCCTCTTCCTCTTCTCTGGTCTGCACGCCTGTGAGATGGCCGACGTCACCACTGATTGCTTGAGCTCACAGTTTTGCCACCGCTTCTGGTGTCGGAAGTGTGACACAGCACCAGGCAGAGGCAGGAAAGCGTGGCTCCTCTAGTCTTCCACCGTCTCCCGTTGGGAGGACCCAACCAGAAGCCGGCAGGCAGGGAAGTCTGAGAAATGCCCTATGCAGGTGTTTAGCCCCCTGCAAAACAGAGGCGGGCACAGGGCAGGACGGAATGGAGAGCTAACAGATAGATACCTGGCACCGGCCAGGATCCTCATCTGCCGACTGGGGCCAATGACAGCATTTACCTCGGAGGTTTTCTGTGAGAATTACATGAGTTAATGGATGAGAAGAGCACTTGCCACATGCCTGACTGTGGGAGCCACTAAGTATTACCACCCTTTTCTCCATGCTACGGTACCGACTTGGTCAGCTGGGCCTCCTTTCGCATGTAGCTTTTATTGCCTCCCAGCTTTTCCTCGAGATGGAGTGGATAAAAGTATTAGTTTGGCACTTGAAAGAGGTCACCAACTGGGCCTCCCAGAGCTCTGTCCTGGCTACTGGACCCGCTTCCTCTCTTCCCATCCATCAGTTATTCAGGCTCAGGCGGTCACCTTGTCCTCCCTCCAGGTCTAGGCCAGGTTGGAGTTTCTTGCTGACAGTTTCCGTGTCACCCTCTTTCAGGCAGCAGTCCCAGCCAAGCTGCCTTATCAGCTGCAGAGGACCTCATCTTCTATGCCATCCGGAAGGGTCACCTGTCACCCAGGTATATTCAGCCACTTCTCTTGAAGGAAGAGGTGTGCCTCACCCATCAGCAGCCAGGGATGCCCAGGAAAGGTAATGTCCTCAATCCCACCTCACCCTCCTCCCAGTGACACCCAACCATTAGGGAAGGTTTCTTCCTCCTGTTGGTGTCCACTGGTTTCTTGGACCAAGAACACCTCATGCTGAGATTCAGAAAGTTCTGAGAGGGTCCCTTCCTGACCTCCTGTCCTTCCCGCTGGAATGATATCGCCATGGAGCCATTCTTGACAGAAATACGTATGTACACACATTTTCACCCCATCAACAGATAGTTACCAAATACTAGGCACTCTTCTAGGTACTGAGTATCCAGCTGTGAATAAAATGAACAAAACACATTTCAGTGAAAAAGACAAAAAATGAAGAAACCTACAAGTAAAATACATATGATATTAGATGGCAGGAAGGATGTGAATAAAAATAAAGCATAGTAATGGGGCAGTAAACATAAATATATGTGTGTGTGTGTGTGTGTGTGTGTGTGTATTTGTGTATACTATGTGAGTACACACACACACACACACACACACACACCCTTGACTGGGAATCAATTCACACACACACACCTCTCTAAACGTAAAACTCAGCCAACCTGCAACATGACCACAGTGCTGAAAGAAACTTGACTTCACAGATTACACTGACATCAGAGTGAATATTTCAGGAAACTGGACAATAAAAGTCACGCCCTATTATGGAGTGAGCAAGCAGCAGCCTAAAACCAGTATAATTAACAAGCACTTTCAGTACCTTAACACACCCTCTGCCAGAGTGGACCTTTTCTTGGACTGAAAGATTTTATATATATAGATTTACTCCTCATCCGAGGATATGTTTTTATTGATTTTTAGAGAGAGAGGAAGGGAGAGTGAGAGAGAAACATCGATGTGAGAGAGTAACATCTATCGGTTGCCTCCCATATGCACCCTGTCTGGGGCTTGAACCCACAACCTAGGTATGTGTCCTGACCAGGAATCGAACCCACAACCTTTTGGTGTATGGGCCAATGCTCCAACCAACTGGACCACTCAGCCAGGGGCAAGGATAAATAAAGACAGGTGCTATCTTTAATAATGACAATCTTTTCACATTTGTAGAGTTCTTTATAGATTTTAAATTACTTCCACATACATGTGGTCAGTTCAGAGACACTGGTTCCTGCGTATCGGTCCTGTTACATAATAAGTACCCACACCTGCATATACTCGCAATGAGTATTCAAGCAGGTAGGGAGATACACCTTGTCTTTCGAACAAAATGACCATGACTCTGTATGATCAATATTTCTTTCTCTTCTGCTCACACACTCTTGCCATAGCTGTAATCAGAACCTGTAGATGCTTACCTCTGTCCATCGGCTGCAGCCACTTGACCCAGCCGGTCCCCATCTGGCCTTTCCCAGAACCCCACAGCTAAGTTCACATCAGGATGCGCCCATGGTGCCAGAGGTTGGGGAGCCGGAGGAGCCGCCCGCCCGCAGCGCTGTGATTGTCCACGTGTGGGCACAGGCGCATCCCGTGGCCTTGGTTTTTCGTCTCACCACAGCTTGTCCCAACATCATCCCACGGTCGGCTTGGGAAGCCAGAGAGACATACTGCCCTAAAATGAACCTCCCAGCTAAGTATGTCATCATTATCCACACTGCCGGGACTCCCTGCAACACATCCATGGACTGTCAGGTTCGCGTCCGAGATACGCAGTCCTACCACATGGACAAAGTGAACTTCTGTGACGTTGGATATAAGTAAGTGGGATCGGTGCAAATGTGGTCCTCCTTTCCTTCAAGGCTGTAGGGGGGAGGGCTGGGGGAGGAGCCGATATTTACTGAGCCCTTCCTTTGCGCCAGGTGCTTTCCATAAGGCATTGCATTTTATTGGTGCGAGACTCTGGACTATCATTCAGACACAGCTAAAGGGTTTGTTATCTCTCCTGGGCATACTCTCCTTGAGGGAAGACTCTGAAAAGAAGACATTAGAAGTCATAGTGATAAAGCAAAAGTTTGAGACCTTTATGGAAGACCATGGAAGGATTGTGCCTTTTTTCTTTTTTTTTTTTATCATCCTCACCTGAGGACATTTTTCCATTTTTTTTTGTTCAGATAGAGTGGGAGGGAGAGAGAGGAAGAGAGAGAGAGAGAAACATCAATGTGAAAGGTACACATCGAGTGGCTGCCTCCTGCATGACCCAACCAGGGCTGGGGACAAACTGCAACCAAGATACGTGCCCTTAGCAGGAACCGAACCCGGGTCTCTCTGGACCGTGGGCCAATGTTCTAACCGCTGAGCCAAACCGGCCAGGGCGGATTGTGCCTTTTTTTTAAAAAAATGATTTATTTTAGTTTAGAGAGAGAGGAAGGGAGAGGGAGAGAGAGAAACATGGATGTGAGAGAGAAACATCCATCGGCTGCCTCCTGCACACCCCCTACTGGGGATTGAGCCAGCAACCCAAGCATGTGCCCTGACCAGGAATCAAACCAGTGACCTTTCAATTCACGGGACGATGCTTAACCAACTGAGCTACTCCGGCTGGGAAGATTGTGCCTTTTTAATGTAATCCCTTCCAACCACTGAGAGACACAGGCCCTGCTCACCCTCTTTCTTGGTCTGGCCCAACCCCAGCTTGCTCCTTCTGGTGTTAGAATCCTGCCATGCCTCCGGTACTATTTACTCCACTTTACACATTCAGGAGCTTTTAACCTTTCCGGGCCTCTTTAGCTCCATCTCTGTGATTGGGAAAACAGTACCATATTGACTTGAAGATACAGAGTGAAATCAGAATGTTTTGTTTTGGTTTGGTTTCTTTAACTCTAGGTCTATCATAAAGAAACACATTGAGCTAATGGGATAACAGAAGCTAAATATTAATAGAAGATGCCTTGGAATTTCACAGAAGGGATGTAGGCTTAGAGGATGACGAATTGCAATCATTCATCTGTGGCTTACTCACAACAGCTTTTGCAAAGTCTCAGGTGTCTTGTTCTCAGCTTTTGCAGATGTGTTGTTTTGCTGCCCTCCCCTGAACTCCCACAGTATAAGCAGCCTTTGCAAACAGAAGCCGCTGCTGCCTTTGCAGGCCTTTCCACAGCCTCGCTAGGGTTGTTTAGCACAGATAAAAGGGAATGGACTGTACATTTGAAAATCCTAAACGGAAAATGCCAGAGTTTTCCTTTCTCATTCAGTCTCCAGGGACTCGATCCCCATTCCTTGACTTTCAAAGCTTGTTATGGTGCCCCCCTCACCCTCCAGCCTCGTGATGTATCTCCAATCCTGATGTGGATTGTAATCAAGACAAAGCAACCCGCCTCACGCACTACTTTCTAGCTTTGTAATCGGTATCCATTGGGTATGTGCTGTGTGCCCAGTGCTCGGCAAGATAAACATGGCTCCCTCCCTTGTGGAGGAGAGAGAGAAGAGAGTAAGCCAGACAAGGCAAGTCAGAGTTAGGCACTGTCATGAGTGGGCAGCAGGACAGGACCAGGAAGAATCATTAGCACGGTTTGGGGAGAGCGAGTGTGCCAGGGAAGAGCTCCCGGTAAGGGGGCATCCAAGCTGGGACATGGATAAGGAGTGGGGTTAGCCAGGCCAAGAGGGGCAAGAGATGTCCCAGGTGAGGGAGCAGCAGACGCTAGGGCCTGGGCTCCAGACAGAACACGTATCTTTGAGGACCTGAAGAACTTTGACTCATACATAAAAGCAGATATCAGGGGGGAAAGGTGAGAGGTGAGGCTGGAGAGGCCGACAGGAGTCATGTCACGTAGGACCCTGAAGGGGGTCCTGACTGTATTTGAAAGCAATGGAAGATCATGCCCTATGATAGGATTCATATCTTAGCAAAACTACTCCAGTGCTATTTTAAGAATGGGTTGGAAGGAGGCAAAACACTGGGCAGGGAGTTGTTGCAGTAACCCAGACAGAAGGTGGTGGCAGCCTGGAGCAGCACGGTGGCAGTCGGCTTGGAGACAAGTGGAGATGTAATTGACAAGTCACGACTCATGATTGGATGGGGCTGGGGGAGGAGAGAGAGGCATTCAGGATGATGCCTAATTTCTGGCTGAGGAAATTGCAGAAGAAGCTGGGTTTGTTTGGACGTGTTGGTTTTTATAAATAGTAATTGAAGCTAGGGGACTGGAGATCGTCCAGGAAAAACATGCTGAAAAGACAGAAGGGGCTAGACCCGAATCCAAAGGAGCACCAACTTCTAGGAAAAGGAGGGGGATGGCAGAGGGACCTGAGGGAAAGCAGCAGAGTAGAGGAGAATCAGGAGGGTGTGGTCGTGGAAGCCCAGGGAAGAGAACATTTCAAGTAGAGAGTGGTCAACAGGGTCAGTGTAACCCAGCAGAGAAATATGTTTCCACTGTCCTAGTGTCAAGGTGGTCACTGGGCACCTTGAAGGGTCAGGTTCAGTGGCCTTATGGGGAGAAAGGCCATGTCGCAGTGGAGTGAAGTTGCTGTTATTGCTTGTCATTGTCTGACCTCACTTTTCGGGTTCAGAGACTGATTGTTTTCTGCTTTTGTTTCTCAGTTTTGTCTCTGTGCATATGAGCACATAAGAAACATTCAGTCAATATATGATGAATGCAGGAATGAATGAGTGATTCAGGGAGTAAATGAAGCCAGTTCTTCCCAGAGTGACTGTCTCCATTTTTCTTTGTCCAATCCTAGCTTCCTGGTGGGCCAGGATGGTGGTGTGTATGAAGGCGTTGGTTGGCATACCCAAGGCTCTCACACCTACGGCTACAATGACATTGCCCTAGGAATTGCCTTCATGGGCAACTTTGTAGGTAAGGAGTGACTCTGGGGCAGAGGGGTTCTGGGGGATGAAGCATCATGCAGGATGTCTGGGGAGCATGGGGGAAAGGCAGCTTGTGGTGCCTGACAGTGTCAGTGGCACATTTTAGCTTCCAGGGACTCAATACAGGATGCAGGTCACCCGGGAGTCCCTCCCAGGCAGAAAATTCCCCCCCAATCCACTCATCTCCATACCCAATTCCTTCTATCTTTATAGCCATGCCCAAGGCAAGCGTGGGGCAAGAGAAAACATAATCTTTTGCAAACTTTGGTGCTTTTATGGCGCAGTCAGCAAATGCATCCTCTTCCTTGGTAACCATGGCAACAATGTACGGAGCATCACTGCCTGTTAGGGCAAAGCAACGGACCGTCGGTGCCCTGTCGGCCGCTCAGTGCCGGCTGAGCAGTGGTGTGCTGTGCTGCAGTTCTCGTCCAGAGCAGCTCTGCACTTTCCAGAAGAAGCTTTGCAAAGAGGACTCAGGGAGCACGATGGGCTTGTGCCTGGCTGACACAGATCACGTGGATGTGTTGGCTGTGGTGGTGGGGCCGGGCAGAGGGAGACGCGGATGTAGGAGCTTGTCCCTGCCCTACGCAATTAAACGGGAGACTGGCGTTTGACGGGTACATTCTGGTGTTTTGCAGAGAAGCCACCCAGTGCCGCAGCGCTGGAGGCAGCGCAGACCCTGATCCAGTGTGCGGTGGGCGAGGGGTACCTGACTCCCAGCTACCTGCTGGTGGGGCACAGAGATGTCAGCGCGACCGTGTCTCCTGGGAAGGCTTTGTACGACATCATCAGCACCTGGCCTCACTTCAGACAGTGAGGGGCCCAGCTCCTTCTGAGACTTCTCTGCCAGCTTCCCCCATGGGCTGCTGGGCCTCCCCTGTTCTCACCCTCCACCCTGGCTCAACACCTCATGTCCCCTCCCTGCCAGCCCATTGCATCCTTCCTGTCTCAGGATGGCATGATCTTCTCCTGCTAGCATCCTCCAGTGGACCCCAAATCCCTGTAGAGGCATCCCAGCCCTCTGAGTCTGGGCCCAGCCTCCCCTCCCCCTCCCCCTCCTCTCCCCTGGGTGCCACCTCCTCAGCCTGGTGACACAATGGCAGGTCATTATTTGACTTCTTGCTTCTTTGTGTGTGCCCCTCTTCCCTGCTGTCTGCCGGCAGCCCCGAGCTTCACACAGGACCCCGATCAGTGCCCCTGCCCCTCCTCTCTGCTCACACCCTGACTTGTCCGCACTTGGATGCGGCCCTTACTCAGGACTTTTGTTCCTAGACACGTCTAATGTCTCTACTGGATTGTGAGGTTGTCCAGTTTTCCTCATCAGCAGTTCCTGGAACCCAGTAGGTGCTATAGTTATTTGTGGAAGAAATGGATGAATAAATGAATGTGTCGATCCAAGTTCCTGCTGCCCTTTTATATTTGCTCATCATCCCCTCTTTGGGGAACCCTTCCTGGACAGCTCCCCATTTTGCCTGCATGCTCTGTTCTCATTCCTTCCCAGCTTCAGAGCCGGCTCTGGTCACTTGTCTGTGATGGTTGCTGTGTCTCTAGGTTCCCCTGTCCCCATCGTCCCAGGGCTCCCCAAGGGCAGGGACTGCTTGTCCCTTCAGACCCACACCTGTGCCTCGCCTGCCTGGCCAGCCAGCGTCAGAGACCGGGCAGGCTGGAGCTGGTCACCAGACGCACAGGTGCTGGCTCTTGTTTTTCCTGATCTGGAAACAAAGGGAGGAGGAGGAAGGGGGAGAGACATAGCAGGAGCCAGAACCATGGACTGCCCTCCCCACCCGCTGCTGCCATTCCTTTGGTGTTTATACTGTCTTTGCTGCCAGAGTGTCTTACATCTCTCACAGCAAGGCACGTTTTAACAGCTTCACAAAGACCGGCCCTCAGATCTCACTGGTTCCCTCTGTCCAGTTGTCATTTGCCCTCGGGTCATCTGGAGGGTTAAGTAGGCCCAGGAGACTCAGTGCCCCTTGCTGATTGACATAGACCCCTGGGATGGGCGGTCACTCGACCAGAGGCTCCTGCCAGCCCAACCCTCCCTTGGGGTGCCAGCTGGGCAGATTCCTAGAGGAACCTTCCTCAGCCGTCACTGTGTCGCCTTCTCTTACAACAGCCCCTCATGCAGGAAGTAGCCATAGGGGTGGACATGAGATGCTGAGAAACGGTCCCATGAAAGAAGTTGCCCTTCCGATTGCTTAGCCTTCTTTACCATTGTCTGCAGCACAGGGCTCCTCCCTGTGATCCAACCCCACTCTCAGGCCTCAGGCTCTCACTGGGTCCCCCCAGCCCCCGGCCCAGGCAGGCTTTGGACAAGGGGGCTGTGGACTCTCCCACTTCCGCACTCACCAAGGCCTCCTCAAATCAACACCGTTGCATGGTCGGGAATATTGTCTTCTCAGAATTACGTAATTCTTATTGGTCTTAAAGGCACAGTCAGAGCAGACTCAGCCCTCAGCTGGCAGGCGCCTTTCCAAGGCCAATCCTTGCAGTTCTGCTTCTGCCTCCTGTGTAAAGAGATGCTGCCCAGTCCCCTTAATCGTTTAAAGTGGGTTCATACTAACGCCTGCCCCCAGAGGCTTGTTGAGAGGATTGAGTGAATGAAATGTGTTAGGGCCTTAGAATGCACAGCTGGCGTACAACAATGGTTTCATTCAAGGCTGGGGAGGTATTGTTACCCTTGCTGCTGTTGTTGTGATTGTTGCTATGACTCTCCTGCGTGACTGTGGCGGGAAGGATTTGCCTTCGTGGGCACCAGTCTCAGCTGCCCTGGGGGGAGTTTGGCCCAGGCTGGTGAGAGCAGGCGGAGCCCCAACCTTGATATGAGCCGGGAGGAGCCTCCTGGGCCGCAGGCCGGGCAGGCCGGAGGGAGCCCCTGATGGAGGCGGCACACGTCTCCTGCACAGCCCTTGTCAGGGTGTGTGCATGTGTGTGCGTGTGCATGCGTGTGTGCGCACACGTGTATCCAGACCTCACCTTGTCAATTGTTTTTCACAACCATAAGCTTGAAAAAAACAAATGACACCAAATGAACTTTTCTTTGGCTCCAGAATAGAACACTAATCTGGCAAAGTCCCCTAGTTCCCAGAAAAGCCAACCCAAAGGGCACAGTGACCTGATGGGCTCACCCGGCGAGTTGAGTAAAGGCAGGAACACTCCGGTTCTGAGCACCACACAGACCCTATGGCTCCTCCGGTCAAAATCCCTCCACGGCCCCTCCGTGGTGGCAGAGGAAAGTAAACCACTAAGTGGCAGTTAGGGATTTCCACGATCTCACTCCAACCTCCCTTTTCCACAGAATGAGCCCAAGTGGGCATTACAGGCTTACCTCCTGGGCTTGCCCATATTGGGGCCGTTGCCCACACTGTCCCCGCCTCCCTCTTCTTTCCAGTTCCACCAGGTTTTAAGACACTTATCAAGGCTAGTTCTTCCAGAGGCTTCCTGCCTCTCCAGACCAGCAGTGACGCCCCCTCCCCCGGGTGCCCTGAACTTGGCCTGGGCGCTCTGGTAGCTCATCACTGTCCCCCCTGCCTTCCTCCTCCCGACCTGGACCCCAAGGCTGTGCCTGCACCTTCCCGGTCTCTGTATCCGCAGGGCTCAGCGCACGCGGGTCGCCTAGGTGTCTGCAGAACGGAGGGTAGGGCCCACCCTGGCAAGGTGGGCTGAGCAGAGGCAGCTCTTCCCTCGCTGTCCTCGGGACATTTGTCACAGAGTGGAGAATCCCAGTGTCTTCATGCTGCCTGAACCCCACCCACTGCTGGAGCATGTCAGATTTCTCATGGGTCAATCCCATCTCAGTTCCAGGCCACACACTGCCCAGCTCTCCAGCACCCTCCCATCCGTGTGGGATCTGAGGGAAGACTGTCCAGGACCCAGGCTCCGTCACCACCAGCAGAGCTTTCTGTGACCTCACTGCTAACCGCAGCCTGGGGGAAGCAGTGGCCGGCTGGCCCATCAGGAGTCCTTTGCTCCCTGAGGCCCTGCCACTTTCAACCTGTGCCCTCTGGCCCCTCCTCGTCTCCCTGGCCTCTTTCTTCCCCCAGTTTAGTCTCTGTCTGTCTCTGCACAGTCCCCCCCCTCACCCGCCCCTCTCTGCCTGTCTCTTACATTCCTCCTCCCACCTGCCTCACTCCTTGCCCCTCAGTGCTTCTCATTTCCTCTCCGCCTGCCCTTCCGCTTCTGTGATGGTCCCTGCCTTTGCCTCTCTCTTTTGCTCTGGAATATGGCAGTGTGGAAGTAACAGTGGGACAAGGGGCCTGGGCTTAGCCCTGTGGACTCCCACCAATCGGCTCCACTCTGCCCCCACACCAAGCCCTACCTGTCCCAAGGCTGCCAGGAATGCTGGGGAGTGGAAGGAGGGGGCAGAAATTCAAGGGTGGGGTTGATGTGGGGAAGGTGCTTGTTTTCCATCTCAGAGCGGGCAGGTGTGTTTCTGGTCCAGCAGGTTCTGCCAGGCGGGCTGGCTGAGGGCAGGGCCTCAATTAGAAGAGCCTGCTCTGAAAGACAGAAGGTGTTATTACCTGGGAGGGGTGGTGGGCGGGGCGGGGGGGGCTCCTGGGGGCATAGCAAGGAGGGGGGGGACATTCCACAGTGGGCAGGAGTGAAAAGTGCCTCCCCACGGTAGGGACCTGAGGATTCCCCTCACAATGGCCAAGAGCCTTTGGTACCCAAGATTGATGCTGCCTGGCGGGGGCATATTTCTTACTCATCCTCCAGTGCTCAGCCCACACGGCCCTTCTAAGAGTTGGCTCCTGAAGGTCCCAAATTAACATTCTCCTGCTCCCTTCCTTGGTGCTTGTTCATTGGTAATCCTCTCCCCACCCCCACACCTCTCAGGTTTGTATGTATGTATGTATGTATGTATGTATGTATGTATGTATGTATTTATTTATATCCTCACCCGAGAATATTTTTCCATTTATCTTCAGATAGAGCAAGAGGGAGAGAGGGAGGAAGAGAGAGAGAGAGAGAGAAACATTGATGTGAGAGAGACACATTGATTGGTTGCCTCCTGCATGACCCCAACCGGGGACAAAACGCAACTGAGGTACATGCCCTTGGCGGAATCGAACCTGGGACTCTTTGGTCCATGGGCCGATGCTCTAACCGCAGAGCCAGATCGGCCAGGGCTCCCCCGGGTTTTACTGTCTGACTTTCCCACTAGATTATAGGCGACATGAGAGCAGAGACCATGCCTACCCCATTCATGTCGGTACCGGCTCCTGGTGCACACGAGGCGCTAAGCAGACGTTGCAGACATGCGATCACAAGGTCTGGGAGCAGGTGCTACGATCGCCTGGTGACTCGACTAGGAACAGGTGCCAAACAGGTGGTTTGTGTGGCCCGTCCCTGCTGAGCTCCCACTGGCTCATCCTCTGGGGGTGGGGGGGGTGGGGGGTGGAGGAGGGGAAGTGGCTCAAGGTGTGAGGAGGGAGGGAGAGAAGGAAACCCACTTGGGATCAAACCAGATGCACAGTGTGAACATCGTAAGTGGACACTTGAGAGGGCTGAGTGCCCAATAGCATTCAGTGGGCCTTTCTCTGTGCAGGCTCTGAGCTGGGCACATATTTGTGATTTCATTTAATCCTCGAGACAGCTCTGTAGGGCAGGGGCTTTCAGTCCTATTTGGTAGCTGAGGGAACTGAGGCTTTGCTTGATGAGATTAAGTCACGTCGTAAGGTCCCATAGCTAGTGAGTGCATGCTGGTGCTAAGCCGAGCTTCTGTCCCTTTGTGTACAAATATCAGCCTGTCCTCCCGATTGTTCACATTCCTTTTACAGCTGGTGACTGGAAGGGGACTAAATACCCAGGAGTCCCCTGACTCAGAGTTCACTGAAGCAATTCCTTCCCTCGATTCAATTATATTCTTCAATGAACAAGGTGATAAAAACCCCATGGAAATGGTACAGTGCTGAATTCATGTCGCAATAATAGTAATAACAGCAACGCGATCCAAGATAGCTGCACCTTTGGTCACACCGTCATCCTCCTGGCCCAGTGGGTCTTTCCTTCACAACTGCCATCAACCCACCTCTCAGCCCATCGTGCCCTCACCGGGCCTGTTTCTCAACCTAAGTGTGGGGCTCTGGTCTGCCTGGATCCGGTGTCATATGTTTCCTCACAGGTTAACACTTGTTGAAATCTTTTAGAATTTTGGTTTTGTCATCCTTTATGAGCCATTGCTCACTTCTTTATCTTCAGCATTTTAATTCTAATCCTTCATTGTTATCCCTCCAACATGTTGGGCAATGAGCGCCAGGCACTCCTACATACATTGCCCCATCCGACCCTCCCAGGAACCTGTGAGGAGGGCACTGCAGCCCCATTTCACAGACGAATAAGTGAGGATATGTGCTCACGAACCCGGACCGAGTGCCCGTTTCCCTGCACCATCATTGCCTGGTGTAGTTTTCCCAGAAGTCTGCCTCCAGGATTACAGTAACCTCTCAGCACAGGTCTCTGCTGTGCGGGGCACCGACCGCCAGTGCACTGAGAGGAGCCATCTATCACTCCGTTGCTGTGATTCTGTGAGTGCTGGAGAGAGAGAGGAATTGTGATGAACAGGTGTGTGTGTGTGTGTGTGTGCGCGCGCGCGTGCATACAAGGGCACACATGGTGTACTAACACCACTGCTCATTACTACCAATGAACCCATTTTATCATTGAACAACCGCAGTCATCATTTCACTTCTCACCAATATCCTTATGAATTCCAATCTGATATTTTTATTCTTGTTTTTCGCTAAAAGGCAAGTGTACCCTTTAGCTCCATTCTTAATTACCCTCTCTCTTAGTCTTTTTTTTTAAAAAGAATTTATTTTATTTTTTAATCCTCACCCAAGGATATTTTTTTCTATTGATTTTTAGATAGAGTGGGAGGAAGGGAGAGGGAGAGACACATCGATTTCTCTCTCGTCTTTTCACATACGTGCAGTGAGGTTCACATCTCAAGTGTACATCTTCTGGTATTGTGGCCCACTGACCTGGATACGGCTCCAAGTAACTTTGGCACACCTGCCTGTGGCTGAAACAGGCACGTAGGGAATAGTGTTGTATTTCTATCGTAAACCGAAGGTGGCGAGTGTAGGGCTTCTCTGGCTGGCTGGGCGCGTGGCGGGTGTACAGAGCGTCATGATGTGCGGACTTCCGTTGTCTGAGCAAGTTGAAGGTGTGTTGTTATTGAACACCACAGACGATCTCGGCTTACATTCCGGTTCCAATGAAGCCAGGGATACTTGTTCAGCCCTCTTGGTTTGTTATTCTGACAAATTTAGGTCATGATGAAATTCTCTGGGTTGCTATTTGAAGATGAAAGAAAAAACCTGCAAAATTACAAATAAGTGGAAGTGTATAATACCCACCCGTTCTCACACTGAGTAAAGTAAAGGCAACAGATGTTGCCTTCTCTTAGGTTTTCATCTGGAGATGGGTGGGAATGAGGTGAGGGAGAGGACCCACGAGGGAACCATCAGGAGGTGTGACCCAGCCCTACTGGTCATGGGCTGTGGACCTTCTCTGTCTGGAATGTTCTCCCCCACTCCCTCCATTTTTGCCTGGCCCATTTATATTCATCCTTCAGTTCCCAGTCTAAATGTCGTGTCTTCAAAGAGAAACCTTTCAACCTCCTGCCCGCCGCCCCCCCCAGCCATGTACTCATTGCCCTTTCCCAACATTGTATGATTTGGAACTGTATCTTTAATTTGGTTATTTTGTATCTGTCTTCAAGGACCTCCCCAGTGTACCCCTAGCTCCTGAGATGGTGTCAGGTACACTAGCATATAATGGTAGCCAAATAAATGTATGTGTAATAAACAAATGTCCTCAGTATCTTCTCTGTAACAGTGGGGTTGAACCAGGTGACCTTGGAATTTGCCAGGTCTGAAGTGTTTTGCAGTCTAAGGATCCCAGTGTGGGCTCTGACTCCTGCAGCTCTTGGGTGGAAGGTGGCTTAGGAAACAGCAGAACAGAACTGGCTTGGCCAGTAGGTGGTGCAGGTGAGCTGGCTCCCAAGCCAGGCCTGGGGACTGGGCAAGCCCTGGCGGGTGTGGAGTTGGAGCACCTGGGCCAGGGGTGATTGCCTGGACCTGCTGTGTGAGGAGGGGGGGGGGGGATGCCCTTCTGATGCAGGTGCAGGAGAGAGGGGAAATGGCTGGAGATGCAAACCGGCTGGGGCCCTTGAGGCTGGGGCATGTCAGGTGTTGGTGTCCTGGCCCTTCTGGTCCCAAACTGCTCTTGGCACATCAGGGTCCAGTGGCCAGGCAGCCTTCCCTGAGGCTTGGAGGTCAGAGAGGACCATGTCTGCCTCCCAGAGGAGTCCCCAGCACTGCCTGAGGACCAATCTCCACTTGCTCTTGGTCAGCTCCTGCTTCCATACTCCTTACAAATATTGCCACGTTTCGCTGCCTTCCCCAGGCTTCTGTCCCAACTCTCCTCCTGTCAGAGAAAATCTCTCAACCTCCTGTGACCTCACAAGTGTTCCTGTGACCAAATGCCCAGAGCTTTCTTCACATCAGCAGGCGATGAGTCCCCTCTTCTGTAAGGTCCAACCTTCTACTCCTTCCCTTGATCTCCTCCTATTCACACCCCTTGGAAACCTGCCCCCTGATTGTTTTCATCCTCACCTGAGGGTATGTTTTTATTGATTTTTAGGGAGAGAAGGGAGAGAGACAGAAACATCCATGTGAGAGCGAAACATCAATCGGTTGCCTCCTGTACAAGCCCTGACCAGGAATCAAACCTATGACCCAGGTTCACATTCTAATGATGTGCTTCCTCCACTTGGATGGCTAGAAGGCATCTAAAGTGTTAATGTCTGAAAGGGTTAATAATGTTTTAACAAAATTAAACTCCATTCTGACCAGTTATTCCTGCACGTAAACACCCGAGCAGTTTTCTAAAAAAAACCCTGGGACTGAAGCCCAGAAGAAACATAAAGATAAGGGGTTAATAGTGGCCTTGGAAAACTGAGAGAGACCATAAAAAGAAAAAGATTAATGATGGCCCTGACCTCTGCTGAAGTAGATTCCTCCCTTACCTCTGAGACAGCTTGTATTAGCCCTGGCACCAAAAAGTGGCACCAAGAGAATGTAGTTTTTTTTGTAGTTTCTGTAGTTTGTGTCTATATAAGACAGAAAACAAAAACAAAAAAAAACTGGTGCTGAGCTTTTGTAGGCTCAGCCCGCCTGCACCCAGGCACATGCAATAAAGCCGTTTTGCTCTACGTTGGCCTTGTATTGTGGATGTGATCTCCCGCCGGCTCAGACCTTTTAATGTTTTAGATCGAGCTCTGATCTTTCCTCTCAAATTGCTCCCGCCACAGTCTTCCTCAGATCAGTAACTGCAGTGTCATGTTCCTTGTTGCTCAGGCCAGAAACTTTGGGACCATCACTATCTCCTTTCTCTCTCTCATCCAGCTCTCATCTAACACCTCCCTTGCTGCCACTCTGGCTCAAGTCACCATCATCTATCACTTAAAGTGCTGCAATGGCTTCTAACTGGTCCCCCAGATTCTGCTGTCCCCCAGCCCTTGAGTCTATTCACAACACTGAAGCCAGAGAAATCCTGTTAAAATCTAAGTCAGAGTCTTCAGGTCAAGATGGTAGGAATGTAAACACGGTATCACCTCCTCCCATAACCACATCAAAATTACAACTAGTCTGGCCGGTGTGGCTCAGTGGATTGAGCATTGTCCCATGGACTGAGAGGTCCTGGTTTGATTCCCGGTCAGGGCACATGCTCAGGTTGTGGGCCAAACCCCCAGAGGGGGCATGCAGAAGGCAGCCAATTGATGTTCTCTTTCATCAATGTTTCCATCTCTCTCTCCTTCTCCCTTTCTCTCTCTCTAAAATCAATTAAGAAAAAGAATATAACTAAACTGCAGAACAACCATCATTCAGAACCGCCTGAAACAGAGCTGAATGGAAGTCCTACAACTATGAAATTAAAGAAGCCATATTGAGACTGGTAGGAGGGGCGGAGGCGCAGACGGGCTGGTCCCACACCCATGTGTGGAGGATAAAAATCAGGAGAAATACTTCTGCTGGGAAGGTCCTCCCTGAGGAGTGAGGGGTCCCTGTCCCACAACAAGCCCCTAGCTCAGGGTTCCAGTGCCAGGAAGAGAAGTCCCCATAACTTCTGGTTGTAAAAACCAGCTGGAACTGAGGCTGAGGGAGGCTCAGGCTTCTGGAGCCCCAGGCAGCTCCTCTTAAAGGGCCCGCACACCGACTTACTCAGACTCACACTCTCCAGACTCCAGAGTCTGGAGGCAGCTTGAAAGGCACCAGGGACACATGGGGAAGAACTGAGTTATTTGGCATTGGGGTGAAAGCTGGAGGGGCAGCTTTCTCCTGGACAGACATGCTGGTGGAGGCTGTTGTTCCTTTGGTGAGCTCTTCCCCTGGGTGGCAGACAGCCGCCATATCCGGGACTCCAGCAACCTGGCTCACACTGTTTGCTCTGACTTGGTGATTCCCTGAGGTCCTGCCCCACCCAACTTTCTAGCCCACCCATGCTGTTTCCAGTGGCTTTACCACAGGATTGGCCTGTCTTGGCTCCTGCTTCAGATTTTCCTAAATTCTCTCAAACAAGCAGCATCTCATCTCAGCAAGCCCCATACCTCTTGTTAAGTGGCCCAGGCACTAGAAGCAGCCAGCCTTGGTTCACAGCTTGGCTTTGCCTGGGCACCTCCAAGCCCAGCACAAGAAGCAGCCATCTGCAGATCACTTTGCAGCTTATGCCTGGTGGCCCTGGGTGGAACACAGGCAGTGGCTGACCTTGCCCCAGAGCCAGCACACCCAGTGGACAGCTTCAGACCATGTTGAAACATCACTACCCAACCACCTCCACAAGCAATACACTAAAGGAGTGGACTCAATGGGTACCACAGCCCCGCTGAAGTAAATCTTGCTCTGTGTGTTGGGCCCCTGCACAGCTGATCCTCCAAGGTGGTCAGAGGTCAGTGGTCAGTGGGCACAGCCAGTCCTTGCAGCTGATCAGCCTGAGTAAATCCCTCCTATTGATGTGCCAACAGCAATCAAGACTCAATTACAACAGAAGGGTGTACAGTCCACACTAGGGGTGCACCTCGAGGGCCCGGCTGGGATGATCAGGGAGGCTGTACCACTGGACCCTATAGGACACCTACTACAATAGGCCACCCTACCAAGCCTAGGAGATGTAGGAACTCTACTTAATACATAGAAACAAACACAGGGAGGCAGGCAAAATGAGGAGACAATGAGATATGTCCCAAATGAAAGAAGAGAACAAAACTCCGGGAAAAGAACTAAACAAAATGGAGATAAACAATCTAACAGATGCAGAGTTCAAAACACTGCTTATAAGGATGCTCAAGGAACTTAGTGAGACCTTTAAGGAACTTAAGGAGAACTTCAAGGAACTTAGTGAGGACCTCAAGAGCATAAAAAAGGACCAGTCGGAAATGAAAGATGTACTAACTGAAATAAAGAATAATTTACAGAGAATCAATAGTACAGTCGGTGAAGCCAAGAAGCAAACCATCGATTTGGAATATAAGGAAGCAAGAAACACTCAATCAGAACAGCAAAAAGAAAAAGGAATCTAAAAAAAATGAGGATAGTATAAGGAGCCTCTGGGACAACTTCAAGCATACCATTTGCATCATAGGGGTACCAGAAAGAGAAGAGAGAGAGCAAGAAATCGAAAACCTATTTGAAAAAATGAAAAAAAACTTCCCTAACTTGGTGAAGGAAACAGACATACAAGTCCAGGAAGCACAGAGTCCCAAACAAGATGAACCAAAAGTGGCCCACTCGAAGACAATTGTCATCAAAATGCAAAAGGTTAAAGACAAAGAGAGAATCTTAAAAACAGCAAGAGAAAAGCAGTTAGTTACTTACAAGGGAGCTCCCATAGACTGTCACTTGATTTCTCGAAAGAAACTTTGCAGGCCAGAAGGGAGTGGCAAGAAATATTCAAAGTGATAAAAAGCAAGGACCTACAACCAAGATTACTCTATCCTGCAAAGCTATCATTTAGAATCAATGGACATATAAAGAGCTTCCCAGACAAGAAAAAGCTAAAGGAGTTCATCACCACCAAACCAGTATTATATGAAATGTTGAAGGGTCTTCTTGAAGGAGAAGAAGAACAAAAATATGAACAATAAAATGGCAATAAATACATATCTATCAACCATTGAATGTACAAACCAAATGAACAAGCAGAACAGAAAGAGACTCACAGATAGAACTTCATTTTGGTTGCCAGATGGGAGGTGGTTTGGGGGGATGGGCACAAAAATGAAGGGATTAAGAAATATGAATTGGTGTTAGACTGATGAATGTCACAGGGAAGGGGGGAGGAGGGGTAGGAAGAGATAAACCAAAGAACTTATATGCATATATGCATAATCAATGAACACAGACAACAGTGTGAAGAAGGCAGGAGGTGTGGGAGCAGGGAGGAGGGGGCCAATAGGGGAAAAACGGGGGGAGGGGACATCTGTAAACATTCAACAATAAAGATAGTTTAAAAAAAATAATAAATAAAATCCAAGTCAGATCATGTCTTTCCTCTATTCAAAACTCTGTAGTAGCTTCCCATGTCACTCAGAGTCAGAGCCAAAGTCCTTATTATGGCCTAAGGTCCTACAGAAACCAACTCCTCGTTTTACCTGACTGCATCTCCCATTATTTCTCCCTGTCACTGCTGCTGTCTCACTGCCCCCTCCCTTCAGTGAGTTGCTTCAGACATTTGTAATACAGTTAGATTTAAAAAATACATAGTACATTATATCTTGGAATTCTTCCTACCTCCTAAATGATTTTTTTAAAAATTGCATACATTTAGGATCATTCTTGGTGCTGTACAGGTCAATGGCTTTTGACAAGTGCAAAGCCATGGTTCATAATTGCAGTGTCCTACAGAATAGTTTTATGTCCCTAAAAACCCTCTGTAGTTCACCTATTCAACTCTTTCCCCAAACCCTGACCCCTGACAACCACTGACCTTTTTACTATCTTCATACCATCTTTTTCAGCGTGTAAAATAAGTGGAATCATACAGTATGTAACCCTTTCAGCCTGGCTTCTTTCCTTTATCAATATGTATTTAAGGCTCCCCCAGGTCTTTTCCTGATTTGATAGCTCCTTTCTTTTTTTTTTTTTATCCTCACCTGAGGACATTTTTGCATTTATCTTCAGATAGAACGGGAGGTAGAGAGAGGGGAAGAGAGAGAGAGAGAAACATCGATGTGAGAGAGACTCATCAACTGGTTGCCACCCACAGGACCCCAACCTGGGCAGGGACAAACTGCAACCGAGGTACATGCCCTTAGCGGGAACCAAACCCGGGACTCTCTGGTTCTCAGGCCGGCGCTCTAACCGCTGTGCCAAACTGGCCAGGGTGCTCCTTTCTTTTTAATTGCTGAATAACATTTCATGATTTGAGGTACCACAATTTATCCATTCACCTATTGAAAGACATCTTGGTTGCTTCCAGTTTTGGGCAATTATAAATAAAGCTGCTATAAATATTTGCATGCAAGCTTTTGTGTGGGTATAAGGTTTTCAAATCAGTTAAATAGATTGTTAGAAGCATGATTGCTAGATAATATGGCAAGACTATGTTTAACCATGTAAGAAACTGCCAAATTATCTTCCAAAAGAGCTATACCATTTGCATTCCCAATGTGCTCAGCAATGACTAAAAGTTCATGCTTCTCCACATCCCCACTGGCTTAGTTTTTTGGATTCTAGGCATTCTGTTAGGTGTGTAGTCATATCTCATTACTGTTTTAGTTTGCAATTCCTTCATGATAAATGATGTTTGGCATCTTTTCATATGCTTATTTGCCATCTGTATATCTTTTCTCATGAGATGTCTGCTCAGATATTTCCCCCCTTTTTAAATTGGATTGTTTGTTTTCTTATTGCTGAGCTTGTAAGGTTGTTTGCATATTTTGGATACAGGTTCTTTATTGGATATGTTTTGCAAATATTTTCTCTAGTCTGTGGCTTTCCTTTCCATTTTCTTATCCTTGTCATTCACAGAGCAGAAGTTTTTAATTTTAATGAAGTCCAACTTATCAATTTTTTTTTCATGAATTGCGCTTTTGGTATTGTATCTAAAAACTCATTGCCAAACCCGAGTTCACATAGATTTTCTCTTCTGTTTTTATCTGGAAGCTTTATAGTTTTGCATTTTTCATTTAAGTCTATGATGTAAGGTCTACGTCTAGCTTTTTTTTCTACAGACTGTCAAATGGTTCCAGCACCATTTCTAAAAAGACAATATTTTCTCCATTGCGTTGCCTTTATTCCTTTGTTGAAGTGACTATATCTGTGTGGATCTATTTGGGGGCTCTCTGTTCTCTTCTACTGATCTATGGGTCTATTCTTTTGCCAGCACCACACAGTCTTGATTACTGTAGCTTTTAACAAGTCTTGACAGGTCAAGTAATATAAGTCTTCCAACTTCGTTCATCTTCTTCAGTATTGTGGTGGCTATTTTAGGCAGGTCTTTTGCTTTTCTGTATAAGCTTTAGAATCAGTTTGGAAATTATTGGCAAAGTAGCTTGCTGCAACTTTGATTGGGACTACATTAAATCTATAGATCAACTTGGAAAGAATTAACATATCAATAACATTGAGTCTTCCCATCTACAAACTCAAAATATCTCCCCATTTGTTTAGGTTTTCTTTAATTTTGTCATCAGAGTTTTGTAGGTTTCTGCATATACATCCTATACATATGTAATTCGATTCATATCTAAATATTCTATTGTTTTGGGTGCTATTGTAAATTGTATTATTTTAAATTTCAAATTCCAATTGTTCATTTCTGGTGTATAGGAAAGCTGTTGACTTTTGCATATTAATCTTGTATTCTGCAACTTTGTTGTGCTTATTGAAAAAAACAAAACAAAGCTCCGGGAGGGATTTTTGTGTGTGTCAGTTCTTTGGGACTTGCCACATGGACAATCCTGCCATTTTTAAACACAGACAGTTTTCTTTCTTTCTTCCCAATCTGTATACTTCTGTATATCTGTGGCTCGCATTTGTGGTTCATCATATTTCTATCAGACATGGCCGGCCTAGACCATCCCAGCTGAGGTATGTGATTGGTGATCGGCATGGCAGGGGTGGGGTGGGGGTGGGGGCAAAATGCTTCCCTGGAGCGGAAACCAGCCTGTGTCATTTATGAGAGCGTTCTGAAGGGGGAACATGCAAGTGTAACCTGTTTGGACTTTGAAACATGTTGATAGGGTCCTGTGCTAATGACTCCGTGTGGCACTGGGGAGACTGTCTTGTCCTTTGCAGGGTTCTGTCCTAAGTACAGAAATAAAAGCTCTTATGTAAAGTGGAAAGTGTAAAAAGTGGTATTTGTGAGAGATCAGCCCGAGACTGGTGTCACTTCAGTGTTTTCACTGAAGTTTTATCTTGAAGGTAAGAGAACCAGCAAGGGGCTGACAGGTCAGATGCGTTTTTTGTTCATTTGACTGATAGTTGGAACTGTATTCTGAAATCCAGGTTTGCAGATTACACCAAGCTTCCCTTGGCAGAGAAAACCCAACTCGACAGAAGCCACTGAAGAGAGGAGAACACGCGGCTTCTGGTTTTCCTCCTGCCTCTTTGGCTGCCTCTTACTGTCCTCCACGGGAGCTCTTCCTCCACCTGCTTGGAATATCAAAGTTCCCCAGAGCCCTGTCTTTGTCCCTCTTCTCTTGTTCTCTGCTCTTTCACAGATGATCTCCTCCACTGCCACAGCTTTAACTTCCCAGATTTAAGGTCCTTCTCTGACACCAGATTCATATATGCAGTGGGCTGTGCGGTGGCCACCCCGGCTCTCACACGGCCAGCAGTGACTGCATCTCCTTTTCCCAAAGCCTCTTCCAAGCTGTAAAACTGTGTGTCATTCTTTCCTCCTCTTCTTCATCCACGTCCAACATGGCAGGCGGTGCTGTTACTAGTTCAGTGCTTGTACTTTGGAGCTGGACAGAACTGGGCCAGATCTAAGCCTCTGTTTCAGATCTGCAAAGTGCAGTATACAAATACATAAAATAACATAAAAGGCTACTGCGGCCCTGGCTGGTTTGGCTCAGCGGTTGGAGTGTCTGCCCATGGACCAAAGTTATGGATTGGATTCTGGTCAAGGGCATGTACCTTGGTTGCAGGTTCAATCCTTGGCCCCAGTTGGGGTCATGAGAGAGGCAACAGATCAATGTGTGTCTCTCACATCGATGTCTCTCTCTCTCTCTCTCTCTCTCTCTTCCTCCCTCCCTCCCACTCTATCTAAAAATCAATGGAAAAATATCCTCAGGTGAGGATTAAAAAGAAAGAAAAAAGCTATTGTGATGGTTGAATGAGATAATGCAGATGAAATGCCTAATAGCAACCAAGAGCATTATAGGCCTCAATAAATATTAACTGTTATTTATAAGCAGTTAGCTGCAAATCTCATGGTCCTGATCTCAGAAATGGCTCCCGACTCTAGGCTCTTCCCTCCTGAGTTGATGTTGCCATCCTTTCTTACCCAAGTTATTCATTAGTCACATTAGGCTCTCCATTTCTCATACTGCTGATGATGTAATCTTTCTTAAAACAAAAGAAAAAGAAATCAATCAGACAAACAGAAAACATGTCTGATCTACCAGGCCTTTGCGGGTTTCTTACTACCCATAGGATAAAATCGAAACTTCTGATCTTGGCACACCAGACCCTTCGCTCTCTGCACTCAGATCTCCTGGTCTGCATCCGCTCCCTTCCGCATCCCCTTAGTTTTCTCCTGACTCAACCAGCACACCTGTTCCTTGAACATACCAGACCTGTTCTCAGTTCTGCTTTTGAATGTGCTGTTTCCTCTCCCTGGGTGCTCCTTTCCTGGCTCCCCTACCTGATAACCTACCGAATGATGCTCAAAACCCAGTACAAATATCAAATCTTCTGTTGATCCTCCTCAGTCTTTCAAGACAGAAATCCCTAAATTGAGACCCTGGAAACTCTTGCTTTTCATGCTGTGTTGGGATTTTGCCTTATTTCTCTATATTATCTGTGAGGCTGTGAGCTTTGAGGAGGTTGACATTCTGTCTTATTTTAAGATGCAACCCAACTCCTAAGAGATCAATAAACTTTTGTGGCCTGATTAATGAACTAATGGTATCAGTGGTTTATCTTTCTTTCCACTCATACTTTAGGTTCTGAAGGTCTAGGACCTGTGAGCTGTTCATCTTTGTATCTTCAGTGTCCACCTGGTTCCTGAATGCAGTAGTTGCTTAATGGTTTGTGTGAGTGAGGAGGAAAGTGAGAGGTACATTTCACCATGGAAAAGGGAGAAGGACAGCCCTCAGGTTAAAATTGAGTTTAATGGGATGACCGCAGCTAAACAACAATAACAATACAAATAAAAATAAACGTGTTACCTTTGGATAGATTAATCTCTCTGAACCTGTTTCTTCATTGGCACCTAGACAATGGTCAATGTGGGAAATCTGTCTGTTTTCCATAGTGATCGAGTGACATTCTTTTATTTAGCAATATGAAATTATATTTAGTAATATGTAATTGTTTGCTGGTTTCAGCTTGCACACTTTCTCTCTTAATATTTTGGTATTTTCCTAAAAGATCAAGTGGCTTCAGAAAGGTTACAGCCAAACAGGTCTCAATAAGTGCCCACTAGGAGCCTCAGGTGGCCCAGCTGGTAAGGGCACAGTGGGGTCTGCAAACTCAAGCCTTTCTAACTTCAAAGTCAATTCATTTCCCTCTAGTCTAATGTCCATAAGGGATACAGGGGCACTCTGCCCCTATTTTGTGGAAACTATGATGGGGTTCAGAAAATACGGATCATCCACAAGGCTCCTGTAACAGCACCAAGACTGAGCAAATGCTCCCTCACGCAGGAAACTTCAAACCATGGAGTTGGAAAGGCTCCAGATGATATGGATAAGGTGCAGTGCTGCCGCTCACCAGCAGGGGTCGAGCGAGCCGGCCTGTGCTCACCACCTGTGGGATGCGGTGGCACAGAGCACTCGGGAGCCAGGGACTCTCAAGTGGGTTGAGATCATCCAGCACAACCACGACTTCCATCTAGACAGGGATTTATAGCTCCGAGTTCCACAGAGGCTTTGTAAGGTGAACTTGATTGTCCCTATTTTACAGAGCCTCAGATAGGTTGAGTGGTCTGTCCAAGGTCACAGCCTTGCAAACCCAGGGTCCCTAAATCCAGTTATTTTATTGAACATCTTGGGTTCTTTCTGGCACACGCCACACTGACTCTTTGGCAGATCTCACAACTTTACACATATATATGGAGATGACATTTCCACATACTTAATTTTACCTCTTATTTAACCGCCAGTCCACCAAAGGACCATTTATCTTCATTTGAAATCCCCAGATACGGAGCTCATCACCCTCAAATGCTTCTCAGGAGCAGAGAAAGCAGCTTTGAAGGGAACAGTCTGGTGCTGTTTCTTCTGAGTCTGGCTGCAGAATTTAGGGAAGGTTTTTATTTATTCATCAAATATATGGTAGTTATCTACTAAGTAGTTACAAAGTCCATGTTTTAGCTTGGGCTGTGTGAACCAATGGGCCTTGGTATCAATTCATAGCCAACAGGAATCCCCAGTGTTGGGTGTAGTGAAAAAGGAAACTTTATTCAGGGCAGAAGGGCTCAAGTGTGAAACAGCACAGCTATAAAAACAGTACAGCTGTGAGGCAGGCCCCAGGGCCTGGGGCCAGTGCCCTCTCTCCTAGACAGTTCTGCTCTGTGCTGATCTGTTCTGGCCTGTGCTAGTCTGCTCCAGCCAGACATCTGTAATATTTTAGTTCCACGCAGGAAAACACACTTCTTAGTTTTACATGGAAAGGGACAGTGCTCTCAAGGCCTATGGGGAGCTGGCTTATACAGACAGAAGTCCCGCCCCTGGTCCCTGATTGGCCTATCCTCAGGCAAATGAGGACTCCAAATTCTTGTAGTTTGATTGGTCCAAAAGGCGCTGTCCTGATTGATCAGAAAGGAGCTGCTCTGATTGGTCTGTGAAGATGTAGATTGTGGGAGAGAGAGAGATGCACAGTTCGGACTGGATGGGGAAACCTCAGTTCTGTTGGCTGAAATAGGATTCCAGGACTCCTTCATAAGGGCTGGCTCAGAAGGCAGATTCACTCACACTGCAGGCAGCCAGTTCAGCGCAGAGGCAGGGAATTCAGTGGAGGCTTCTCCCTGAAGTGCAGTTTGCACGAGATCCCTGTGTAAAAATGGCTGCTAGGTACCCCTCCCCCCCTTTTTTTCAATTTCTGCCCAGTTAGCCACCAGGGGCCCCTCTTAGTAGGTATCTTCTTTCTCAGGGTCCACACTTGCCATAACAAATACTGCAGACTGAGTGGCCTGAACAACACATGTTTATTCTCTCACAGTTCTGGAGGCTGAAGTCCAAGAGGAGGATGTCAGCATGGTTGGGTTCTGGTGAGAGCCCTCTTCCTGGCTTGCACACAGCTGCCTTCTTGCTGCATGCTCACATGGCAGGGAAAGAGGGAGAGCACATCTTCTTTGCTGAGGGTGCTAATCCCACCATGAGGGCCCCATTCTCACGATCTCATCTAAACCTATTATCTCCCAAAGACCCCATCTCCAAATACCATCACGTTGGGGGGTAGGGCTTCAATATATAAATTTGCCAGGGGAACAAAATTCAGTCCATAACAGTCCAAATGCCAGTCAGCATCAAGTTATACCTTGTGATATTATAATTTATAAGAAAAATAAATTTCATCTTTGTGCCAAGTCCTGGCACAGAGCTCCTAAAACCTTTGGAATTTCCCTGAGAACTATAAAGATGGCTTTTATTATGTTAATGAGGTGATTTTTGGAAAGCACCTCAGGATGGGGGTTGGCTTCCAGAAGTTGTGAAGAGAGAAGTTTAGAGCTTTCATTTTTACTTCCCACCCCCCTACATAAGAATGATTATTTGCATTTTGTAAATGAAAAAGGAGCCATAGGGAAATTGATACCATCTTCAAAGTGCTTCTTGCTGTGTCTCACCACCTTAGTCACCAAGTCACAAACTAGAGCACTAATATCCCTTTCCTGTGATGGTCAAATCACAGAACTGTCTTTGTCAGAGCTGGAGGCACTTTGAAGTAAAATTTAACTCTGTGTTTTTCAGAGAATGCACTGTGGACCATCTGCATCAGGGGTACCCTGGGTAATCATAAAAGTGCAATTTCCTAGGTTTTACTTCAGAGCTATTAAATGATTCTCTGTCAGGTGAAACTTGAGAATCTGCATTTAATATTAACACTCCAGGTAATTTTATGTGCACACAAAGATTTAGAGGGATGGATCTAGCTCATCCCTTCTTTTTCACAATTAGGAAATTTAAGTTCAGTGATGATATTGTGAAACTTGACATAAGTAGAACAATTTTTTTTTCTTTTAAACTTATCTTTACTGTTGAATGTATTACTGAGGTCCCCCTGTTTTTCCCTCATTGACTCCCTCCTACCCACTCCCGACCCCCTCCTGCCTTCCCCACACTATTGCTTGTGTCCATTGGTTATGCATATATGCATAGAAGTTCTTTGGTTTATTTCTTCTCATCTCCCATCCCCCCTTCCCTTTGAGGATCCTCAGTCTAATAACCAATTTGTACTTCTCAATCCCTTCACCTTTTTGCCTATCCCCCAACCCCCCTCCCATCTGCAGCCAACAAAAAGTTCTCTGTATCTATGAGTCTGTTTCTGTTCTATGTGTTCATTTGGTTTGTAGATTCAGTTGTTGACAGATATGTATTTATTGCCATTTTACTGTTCATATTTTTGTTCTTCTTCTTCAAGAAGACCCATCAACATTTTATATAATAATGGTTTGGTGGTGATGAACTCTTTTGGCTTTTTCTTATCTGAGAAATTCTCTTCATATGTCCATTGATTCTAAATGATAGCTTTGCAAGATAGAGTATTCTTGGTTGTAGGTCCTTGCTTTTCATCACTTTGAATATTTCTTGCCACTCCCTTCTGGCCTACAAAGTTTCTTTTGAGAAATCGGCTAACAGTCTTATGGAAGTCTCCTTGTAGGTAACTAACTGCTTTTCTTTTGCTGCTTTTAAGATTCTCTCTCTGTCATTAACCCTTTGCATTTTGATGATGATGTGTCTTGGAGTGAGCCTTTTTAGGTTCACCTTGTTTGGGACTCTGTGCTTCCTGGACTTGTATGTCTGTTTCCTTCACCAAGTTAGGGAAGTTTTCTGTCATTATTTTTTCAAATAGGTTTTCAATTTCTTGCTCTCTCTCTTCTCCTTCTGGCACTCCCATGATGTGAATGTTGGTACACTTGAAGTTGTCCCAGTGGCTCCATATACTATCCTCATTTTTTTGGATTCTTTGTTCTTTTTGCTGTTCTGATTAGGTATTTTTTGCTTCCTTATATTCTAAATTGATGGTTTGCTTCTTGGCTTCACCTACTCTAATGTTGATACCCTATAAATTATTCTTTATTTCAGTTAGTGCATCCTTCATTTCTGACTGGTAATTTTTTATGCTCTTAGGTTCTCACTAAGTTCCTTTAAATTCTCACTAATTTCATTGAGCATCCTTATAATCAGTGTTTTGAACTATGCATCTGTTAGACTGTTTATCTCCATTTTGTTTAGTTATTTTCCTGGAGTTTTGTTCTGTTCTTTCATTTGGGACATGTTTCTTTGTCTCCTCATTTTGGCTGCCATCCTGTGTTTGTTTCTATATATTAGGTAGAGTTGTTATATCTCCTAGGGTTGGTAGGGTGGCCTATTGTAGTAAGTGTCCTGTAGTGTCCAGTGGTACAGCCTCTCTGATCACCCCAGCTGGGCCCTCGAGGTGCACTCTTCATGTTGACTGTCCACCCTTCTGTCGTAATTGAATCTTGATTGCTGTTGGCACTTCAATGGGAGAGCTTTACTCAGGCTGATCAGCTGTAAGGACTGGCTGTGCCCACTGACCACTGACTACCTTGGAGCATCAGTTGTGCAGGGGTCCACCACACTGAGCAAAACTTAGTTCAGCAGGGCTCTGGTACCCCCTGAGTCCACTCCTTGAGTGTGTCACTTGTGGAGGTGGTTGGGTCGTGGTGCTTCGATGTGGTCTGAAGCTGTCCACTGGGTGTGCTGGCTCTGGGGCAAGGTCAGCCTCTGCCTGTGTTCTACCTGGGACCACCAGGCATAAGCTACAAAGTGATCTGCAGATGGCTGCTTCTTGTGTTAGTCTTAGAGGTGCCCAGGCAAAGCCAAGCTGTGAACCAAGGCTGGCTGCTTCTAGTGCTGGGCCCGGGGCCAGTTAGCTGGAGGTATGGGGTTCGCTCAGGCCATGTGCTGTTTCTTTGAGAGAATTTAGGAAAATCTGAAGCAGGAGCCCGGACAGGCCAATCCTATGGTAAAACCACTGGAAACAGCTTGGGTGGGCTTGAAAGTTAGGTGGGGTAGGGCCTCAGGGAATCATCAGGGTGGGGAAAACAGTGTGAGCCAGGTTGCTGGAGTCCCAGATATGGCATCCATCTGCCGGCCCCATGGGGGAAGGGCTCAACAGAGGAACAACAGCCTCCACTAACACGTCTGTCCAGGAGAAAACTGTCTCTCCAGCTTTCGCCCCAATGCCAAACAACTCAGTTCTTCCCCGTGTGTCCTTTGTGCCTTTCAAGCTGCCTCCCCCACGCTGGAGTCTGGAGGGTGCAAGTCCGAGTAAGTCTTTGTACAGGCCCTTTGAGAGGAACTGCCTCGGACTCCAGCAGCCTCAGCCTCAGTTACTGCTGGTTTTTACAGCCAGAAGTGATGGGAACTTCTCTTCCTGGCACTGGAACCCTGAGCTGGGGGCCTGGTGTGGGACAGGGACTCCTCACTCTTCAGGGAGGACCTTCCCAACTGAGGTATCCTCTTGATTTTTATCCACCACACGTGGGTGTGGGACCAGCCTGTCTGCACCTCCACCCCTCCTACCAGTCTCGATGTGACTTCTTCTGTAATTCTTTAGTTGTAGGATCTCCATTCAGTTCGATGTCAGGGGGTTGTGAATGATGGTTGTGCTGTAGTTTAGCTGTAATTTTGATGTGGTTGTGGGAGGAGGTGAGGACTGCATTTACCTATGCCGCCATCTTGACCAGAAGTCCATAAGTGGAACCAATATAAAAACAGATCCAGAATAGCCTTCCAGAAGAACTGTTGCATTCTTGTTCCTTGAACTTTTGGACAGCTTGAATTGCACCAGACCTTTGGACTGATCTAAACCAACATGATCTTACAGTTGTTAATCAAGTCAGCAAGAAAGCAGACATCCTAACTATAAGGACAGATGTCTATGTACTCTCTTACTGAAGACAGAATCACTAACAAGTCATGTATAGCTAAAGAATTACTCAGCTTATCAGCACCAATAGAAATTCTGTCTTCTATTCATGTAACAATTTCTTTCCTTTTCTCACAAAAATTCCTTGCCTTAACCTTGTAATTGGGACTCTATTTGGGTTTTGCCTGAATCAGTGCTCCCAGAATTACAATTCTTTGATCCCAAATAAATGCTTATTGCCTCTCTTTTTGGCTTTTTAATTTTAGATTAATAATACTAAGCAACTTGTATGAGGACACAAAACTTTTGTTTTTGAATTTGCATTAGGATTCATCTCATGCAGGGCTCTAGGTCTGTCTGACTCCAGCTCTGAGGAGTGACCTTGGGTAAATGAATTTAGCCACTCTGGAACTCAGTTTCTTCATTTGCAAAATGGCAACAATTTTCACGCTGCCTACTTTATAGGAGTGAAGAGTCAAATAGAATGCAGCTGTGAAGATGCTTTTTAAATTGTGTTATTATTGTTATTACATTGTTGTGTCTCTTAAATCAGTTCTGGACAGAGAGCAAGAGACCTGGAGAGAAGTATCCAAAAAAGTAAAAGCATTCCCAATGGATAGGAACAGAAAAGGAAAGAAAATGACCAGAAGGGATAAATATTAGCTGTGTGAACGTGTGTGTGCATGTGTGTGTATGACTGCCTTTTATTCATAGTCAATGAAATTTATTCATAGTCAATGAAATTAGATTTTCCTGTTAGCAGAGTGGGGTAAAACAGATGGAGTCAGAGGCCATTGCTGCAAAAGAGAAGTGTGGGGTAGAATTAGCATAATTTAGAAAAGAGGTCTAATGTAGCCTCTCTTCTGAATTGGAAAACTCCAGTAGCCACATTGTCTAAGAACCAAGTTCTTCCAAAAGTTTTTCTAAAAGTCTTTAGCTTTAACTCCAACAATCAATGAAGTGAGAGAGCCCAAACGTCCTTCAAAAGAGGATACTAACTGGTTCAAAAAATAAAGTTGTTTTAAGTAAATAATTGAGTTTCTAAGTGAGAATTAACATTGCCTTGAAAGGCCAGAAGAATAAATCTTTTGAATAATGACTTTACAGGACTCTTCCTCTACCACAGTGGTCATAACCCTTATCACTCTCTTGAGCTAAGCTGAATATACACAGGACCCCCTGAGGTCCTCATGTCATTCAGTAAACACACCTTAAATTGTATCAACCGTGCTCTCTCCATTAGCTGTTCACCAATAGGGATGTTGAGGACAGGTGGCAGAGGTAGATTTGGAACGATCTCTTCCGACCACAAATCTAGCGCTCCTCCCTTCTTTTTTCTACTCATCCTGCTAGAAGCCATCTCATAATTCTTTTTATTATTGTTAGTTATTTGACCAGAAGAAATAGGCTCAGTGGTTAAATGTGCAGGCTCTGGGCAGAACTTTAGTAAGATTAGTCTTTAAGCCACAGATTCCCTGCAAAATGGAGACAGTAACAGCATCTAATAGATTGTATACACTAAACGACCCTTCTAATTCAAGCAACTAAAATGCTCGCTACAATAAAAAAACAAACAAACATTGAAATGCATTATCAAACTGGCACTAAACAAAGAAACCTGCAAAATATTAAAAAAGATCAAGTGAAAGCAGGAACTGGGAGAAAGTTGAGCGCCAAGGCTGGCTCTTGCCCTAAGGGTTCTGCTCATCCCACAGAATAGGACAGAATAAGAATATGTTTATCAAAAATTGTTAGTATGGCCCGGCCGGTGTGGCTCAGTGGTTGAGCATCGACCCATGCACTAAGAGGTCACCGGTTCAATTCCTGGTCAGGGCACATGCCCAGGTTGTGGGCCCAATCAATCCCCTGTGGGGGACATGCAAGAACTGTTCTCTCTCATCGATGTTTCTATCTCTCTCTCCTTCTCCCTTCCTCTCTCTCTAAAATCAACAAAGAAAAAAACATTAAAAAAATTGTTAGAATATATCAAGAAAAAATCCTTTCAGAATTGTTAAGTACCAGCTACAATTCATGTAAGTTTATGATCTGAGTGCATGCAATCAATGTGATATGAAAAATCTAAAATGTTTGTATGTTAGTAGTACCATGAGGTACTAAGCATAAATTCTTTCTAGGGGAACTCAGCTTCAACCTAAGTCTCAAGGAATTCCTACAGGTTAAAGCTCCTAGTAAACTGAGCAAGACAGTAAAAAATCACAAGACACAGACAGATACATGATATAATGAGTAAGAGTCAGCAAAAACAGATACAGAAATTAGACTCATAAAGGCATCAAGTATTAAAAAATTACAATGAATTTGGATTCCAAAATGGCGGTGGAGTGAATGGAAGCTCCACAGACCATCTCCCAGGATCAAACTGGAATTATAACTAAAATAAAGACAAATCATCAGGAAAAAGCAACAGAAAAGCAGCTTTTGAGGACCACATAACCAGGGACACTGAATCGATCCTGGTAGGATTGCAGAGGCACAAGAGGGGGGCTGGGAGCCCATGGATAGCAATGGTCTTAGCTGTGAGCAGCACCCTTGAGGTTAAAGCCCAAGCCCACTCCACAGTGCAGAGGGCCGGGACAGAGCACTAAAATAGCCACAGCCACTCACCTTGGGCTCTGGCAGAGGGAGGGTGGACTGGACTGGAACTGTGTGGGGACACTCAGGATTTAGAGAGTGCTCAGAGCTTTTGCTGAGTTGCTGCCACACAGGATGGTGGCCATCTTACTCCTTCCCAGGGCTCTAGGGAGAGGCGGAGCCCCTCCCTCAGAGATTCAACCACACCTAGGTGGGCCAGTGAAATGCAAATTGAGGCTCATTAACAACCAGCCTCTGCCCCACCCTGGGGAAATCCTCTTACGCTGAACACTTGAGGGAGGTTTTCATTCAACTGAGAACCCAAGGCTCTTCAAGTAACCTAGACTAATAGCCTTTAGGCAAAAAGCTAGAGGATAACTGAACAGTTCCTGAGCTTGCAAATCTACTCAGGAAAGTAAGACTTGACAGTGGTGTTTAACGTGGGTCCTCCCACGCTCATCCAAACCCAGTGGAGGGAGCCACAAACAGCAAAACACCAACATCCACAGGGAAAATTTGGCAGGCTCCAGAACCCACTGAGATAGCCAAAATGGTGAAACAAAGAAACAAATCCCAAATAAAAAAAAAACAAGACACCTCTGCCGAAGATGAGATAAATGAAATGCAGTTAAGCAAATTAACAGAGCTAGAATTCAGAGCCATGATCTGGAGGAAGCTCAACAGCATGAGTAAAGACACAGAAACATTGAAAATCAACCAACTGGAAATGAAGAAGCACCAAGAAGAAATGAAGAATGACATAGCAGAAATAAAGAACACATTGGAAGGACTAAACAGCAGAGTAGAGGAAGCTGAGGACCGGATCAGTGAATTAGAAGACAGGGTAGAAAAAATCAACCAATCAGAAAACCAAAAGGAAAAAAACAATTAAAAAACAGGAAGACAGCTTAAGAGAACTGTGGGACAACAGGAAACGTAATAATATTCACATCTCAGGAGTCCCCAAAGAAGAAGAAAATGAGCAAGGTTTAGAGAATATATTTGAAGAAATAGTGACAGAAAACTTCCCTAATTTGGTGAAGGAAGAAGGCATTCAAGTTCAAGAAGCACAGAGAGCCCCAAGTAAGAAGAACCCAAACAGGCCCACACCAAGACACATAATTAAAAGGCCAAAAATTAAAGACAAAGAGAATCCTAAAGTCAGCAAGAGATAAGCAACACGTTACCTACAAAGGAACCCCCATAAGGCTATCAGCTGACTTCTCAACAGAAACACTACAGGCCAGAAGGGAATGGCATAAAGTAATCAAGGTCATGAAAAACAAGGATCTGAATCCAAGACTACTCTACCCAGCAAGGCTATCATTCAAAATAGGTCAAATAAAGAGCTTCCCAGACCAAAAAAAAAAAAAAAAAGTCTAAGGGAATATATTAGCACCAAACCAGCACTGCAAGAAATGTTAAAAGGACTGCTGTAATTAGTAGAAGAAATAGAAAGGAAAATAGAACCACACTAAACAAAAATGGCAATAAATAAGTACATATCAATAATCACCTTAAATGTAAATGGATTGAATGCTCCGATAAAAAGACACAGAGTAGCTGACTGGCTAAGAAAGCATGACTCACATATATGTTGTTTACAAGAGACCCACCTCACAACAAAAGACTCACATAGGTTGAAAGTAAAGGGATGGAAAAAAATCTTCCAAGCATACAGAAAGGAAAAAAAAGTTGGGGTAGCAATACTCATATCTAATAAGATAGATTTCAAAATGAAGGCCATAACTAGAGACAAAGAAGGTCACTACATAATATTGAAAGGATCTATCCAACAGGAAGATATAACCTTGGTAAACATATATGCACCCAATATAGAAGCACCAAAATATATTAAAAATCTTCTGGAGGACTTCAAAGGAGAAATCAACAGCAATACAATCATAGCAGGGGACTTCAACACCCCGCTGACATCACTGGATAGATCCTCTAGATAAAAAATTAACAAGGAAACAGAGACTCTAAATGAAACACTAGACCAAATAGATTTAATAGATATCTACAGAGAATTACACCCCAAAACTACAGAATTCACATTCTTCTCAAGTGCACATGGGACATTCTCAAAGATAGACCACAAGTTCAAGAAGATTGAAATCATATCAAGCATCTTCTCAGATCACAATGGCATGAAACTAGAAATCAATTGCAACAAGAACATGCAAAGACATAGGAACACATGGACGCTAAATAGCATGTTATTAAACCATGAATGGGTTACCGAGGAGATCAAGGAAGAAATTAAAAAATTCCTGGAAATCAATGAAAATGAACACACAACAATACAATATCTATGGGATACAGCGAAAGCAGTTATGAGAGGGAAGCTCATAGCACTACAGGCCTACCTCAAGAAACAAGAAAAATTTCTAAAAGACTATCTAACCTCACAACTTAAAGAACTAGAAAGCAAACAAAAAGAAAACCCCAGAGCAAGTAGAAGGAAGGAAATAGTAAAGATCAGAGCAGAAATAAAAGACATAGAGACCAAAAAAAAAAAAAAAACAAAAAACAATTCAGAGGATCAATGAAACAAAGAGCTGGTTTTTTGAAAAGATAAACAAGATTGATGGACCCTTAGCTAGACTCACCAAGAAACAAAGAGAGAGAACCCAAATACACAAAATCAGAAATGAAAGAGGAGAAGTAACAACTGACACCACAGAAATACAAAGGATCGTTAACAAATACTATGAACAGTTATATGGCAACAAATTCGACAATCTAAGCGAAATGGACAAATTTCTAGAAACACATTGTCTCCCAAAACTGGACCCGGAAGAAATAGAAAACTTGAACAGACCAATAACAACTAAGGAAATTGAGGATGTAATCAAGGCTCTCCCAGCAAACAAAAGCCCAGGCCCGGACGGCTTCACGGGGGAATTTTACCAAACATTCAAAGAAGAACTAACACCCATTCTCCTCAAACTATTCCAAAAAATTCAAGAAGAAAGAAGACTTCCAAACTGGTTTTATGAGGTCAGCATAATTCTAACTCCCAAACCAGAAAAAGACACTACAAAGAAAGAAAACTACAGGCCAATATCCCTGATGAACACAGATGCCAAAATCCTGAACAAAATACTAGCAAATCGGATTCAGCAATACATCAAAAAAATTATTCACCATGACGAAGTAGGATTCATCCCAGAGATGCAAGGCTGGTTCAATATTCGCAAATCAATAAATGTGATACACCACATAAACAAAATAAAAACCACATGATCATATCAATAGATGCTGAAAAATCATTCAACAAAATCCAGCACCCATTTCTGATAAAAATGCTTAGCAATGTGGGAATAGAGGGATCATATCTTGACATAATAAAGGCCATATATGAATGGCCTACAGCCAATATCATACTCAATGGCCAAAAACTAAAAACATTTCCCTTAAGAACAAGAACAAGACAGGATGCCAACTCTTGCCACTCTTATTCAACATAGTACTGGAAGTCTTAGCCACAGCAATCAGACATGAAGAAAAAATAAAAGGGATCCAAATTGGAAAGGAGTAAGTGAAACTGTCATTATTTGCAGATGACATGATATTGTACATAGAAAACCCTAAAGACTCCATAAAAAATCTACTAGACCTAATAAATGAATTTGGCAAAGTAGCAGGATACAAAATTAACGTCAAGAAATTGATGGCATTCTTATACACCAATGATGAACTCATAGAAAGAGAAACTAAAAAAACAATACCATTTACTGTCATGGCAAAAAAATTAAGATACTTAGGAATAAACTTAACCAAAGAAGTAAAGGACCTATTTGCAGAAAAACACAGGACATTGAAAAAAGAAATAGAGGAAGATATAAAAAAGTGGAAGCACATACCTTGTTCATGGATTGGAAGAATTAACATCAATAAAATGTTCATATTACCCAAAGCAATCTATAGATTCAATGCAATCCCCATCAAAATACCAATGACATACTTCACAGAACTAGAACAAATACTTCAAAAGTTCATATGGAACCAAAAAAGACCCCGAATAGTCACAGCAATCTTGAAAAAGAAGGACAAAGTAGGTGGGATCACAATACTGGATATCAGATTATACTACAAAACTACTGTAATCAAAACAGCCTGGTACTGGCACAAGAACAGGCATATAGACCAGTGGAACAGAACAGAGAATCCAGAAATTGACCCAAGACATTATGCTCAATTAATATTTGACAAAGGTGGCAAGAGCATACAATGGAGTAAAGACAGCCTCTTTAATAAATGGTGTTGGGAAAATTGGACAGCTACATGCAAAAAAATGAAACTAGACCATCAACTTACACCATACACAAAAATAAACTCAAAATGGATAAAAGACTTAACTGTAACTCATGAATCCATAAAAATTCTAGAAGAAAATGTAGGCAACAAAATTTCGGACAGCATACACAGGAGAATCTTCACTGATACATCACCTAAGGCAAGAGAAACAAAAGAAAAAATGAACACATGAGACTACATCAAACTCAAAATCTTCTGCACAGCAAAAGAAACAACCATCAAAACGGAAAGGGAACCACTGTATGGGAGAGCATAATTGCCAATGATACATCAGATAAGGGGCTAATCTCCAAAATATATAGAGTGCTCATACAACTCAACAAAAGGAAATCAAAGAACCCAATTAAAAAATGGGCAGAGGAATTAAATAGACACCTCTCCAAACAGGACATACAAATGGCTAAGAGACACATGAAAAAATGCTCAACATCACTAATCATCAGAGAGATGCAAATTAAAACAACAATGAGTTATCACCTCACACCTGTCAGAATGGCCACCATCAACAAATCATCAAACAACAAGTGTTGACGAGTGTGTGGAGAAAAGGGGACTCTAGTACACTGCTGGTGGGAATGCAGACTGGCGCAGCCACTGTGGAAAACACTATGGTGTTACCTCAAAAAATTAAAAATTGAATTGCCATTTGACCCAGTGATCCCACTTCTAGGAATATACCCTAAAAAGCCTGAAACACCAATTAGAAAGAATATATGTACCCCCATGTTCATAGCAACACTATTTACAATAGCTAAGATCTAGAAACAGCCCAAGTGTCCATCAGTAGACGAATGGATAAAAAAGCTGTGGTACATATACACAATGGAGTAATATGCAGCTGTAAGAAAGAAAGATCTCTTATTCTTTGAGACGACATGGAGGGACCTGGAGAGTATTATCCTAAGAGAAACAAGCCAATCAGAGAAAGACAAATATCACATGATCTCACTTATTTGTGGAATATAATGAACATAGTCTGAGGAACAGGGTAGACCCAGAGATGTGGAAGTAGGGTACAGACTGACAACCCTCAGAAGAGGGGGTGGAGGGGAGGGAAGAGATAAACCACAGAACTTATACACATGTATGCATAACTGATGGACATGGACAACAAAGCTGGGGACGGGGTGGGGGGGATGGGGAGGAGGGTGTCAATGGGGGAAAAAAGAGAAACATCTGTAACAAAAATAAATTAATAAAATAAATAAATTAATTTAAAAAATTACAATGGAATAAAAAATTACATGGAATAAAAAAATTACAATGGTTCTCTATGTTAAAATAAGTTTTAAAATATCTTACAAATCAATAAGAAAAAGACAACTCAATGGAAGAATGGGCAAAAGATTAAATTAAACATGTCACAAAAGAAGAGACATCTAGATATCTAATAAATATATGCGATATGCTTTGTTTCTCACCAGAAAAATGTAAATTAAAACTACAATGAAATATTATGATACCATAATCAGGATGGCTAGAATGAAAAAGAGAAAAAAATCAATTGTTGTCAGGGATGTTTGTAAAATTATGGAAATCTAAAAATTTCATATATGTTGGTTGCAGTGTAATTGGTGGATGGAACCATTTTGGAAAAACTAAAGTTGTTTTGCTAATATGCTGTTATGGGTGGAATGGTGCACCCTGGCCCCCCCACCCCCCAAAAAAGATGCTGAAGTCTTAACCTCTGGTACCTGTGAATGTGACCTTATTTGGAGATAGAGTCTTTGCAGATGTAATCAAGGTAAGATGAGGTCATTAGGGTGGGCTCTCATCCAGTAAGACAAATGTCCTGATCAGAAGGAAGATGTAAACACGGAGAGGAAAGTCAGCCATGTGAGGATGGAGACCAAGGTAGGAGTTATGCTGCTACAAGCTGAGGAACACCTGGGGCTACCAGAAACTGGGAGAGGCCAGAAAAGGTTCATTCTTAGAGATTCCTAAGAGAGTATGGCCCTGTCAACGCCTTGATTTTTGACTTCTGGTCTCCAGAACTGTGGGAAAATAAATGTATGTTGTTTTGAGCCATTCTGCTTATGGTACTTTGTTACAGCAACCCTTGGAAACAAATACATATGCATACCCTATGACCCAGCAATTCTTCTGCTAGGGTGGCCAGTGATGAGGTGCTGTCTCTGCAGAGGATTTCATTGGGGAAGCCCAGCAACTCCTGGACCAGCCTGCCAATGTCAGCACAGAGAACATCTCCTCTGGGTGGGATGGCCCCTTTCTATAGCCACCTTAATAAATCTATTCAGGGCCATGTCACTGGTGGGGGCAAAGAGGCTGGAGAGTACCTGCTTTCCAGGAAGCCACATGTCTGCACGGAGGGTCTCCTTAGATGAGGAGGGGCAGGTAAGGACAGAGGAACTTCTCCACATTATTTATGAAAGAGGCCTTGGGGACCCTCATAAACCACTTGGCATCCTTGTATCCTCTTTGGCCTGGGGGTCCTTCTGCCTTCTCCATGGCATCCTTCAGGCCAAAGATGAGAGGGAAGTGTCTCATGGTGGGGTGGAGGTGCCTGTGGGGTGGTAAAGCAACAAGGACTAGGGGGCTCACTGACGGACTGGCAGGTGAACAGGTAGAATAGTCCTGGCCTGGTAGTCATGGTAACAGGTTTGGAATGTGAGGGGGGCTGGAGGAGGGAACTATTTGGGCTATAGAGGAGGGCAGCAGTAACCAGCAATTCCAGGGGCTGTTGGGAGAAGATGAAGATCAAAATAGGAAAGGGAAGGTGCCTCTCAACTGAAGTTTTTATTTGGGGTATGAACCTGGGGTTGGACTCAGGTTTTGAAGGTCTGAAAGCTGAGACCTAGATTTGGGACCTGAGCAGTGAGATGGCAAGCACTAGGGCTGAAATTTGGAAGCTGGGGAGCAGAGTTTGGAGTGAAGTCTATATCAAAGAAGGTATGGTAGTTGATGGGGTGACATCTGGATTTGATAACCTCAGAATCTGGAATCTCATTTTATGGGGATGGTGGAGGTGGATTTAAAGTTGGAGAGCTGGAGAAATGTTACTCTGATGGCCAGTGTGACTCTGTGGCCTCCTGGTTGAATTTGGCATAGGGGCTCAGACCCAGGAACGGTCAGTAACTGCTGAGATGTGGGGACCTAAGGATAAGATCTGGGGACTTCCCAATGCACCTCAGAGTTGGGGAACTTCAAGCTCAATAGGACTTAGAGGCCAAGAGGGCAAAAGACATCTGGCAGGGAAAGTGACCATTCTGTGGAATCAGAAGGCAGTAGGAAAGCCTGTGGGCCGGGAGAGATTGGAGGCTGGAGGAGGTGGAGACCCCACGTGGCTAAGGAACAGGGTTGCAGGGCAAGGGGGCCTCTGCCTCCAGGAAAAGGATAGGCCAACATTTTCCTATTATTCATTAAACTGTAATACATTTTTATTAAATTCTCTTGTAGGTATACTTTATAATACCCCCCAACTGAAAATTTCAGCTAAAAGTTAATAGATTTGGAGATACAGAGGAAAGATCAAGAAAGTTTAACATCTGCTTAATAGAACTTCTAGAAGCAATGGATGGTGGGAAAACTAAATAAGGATCTAATGGAATGAAATTTTGTTGAGCTGAATAAAAATATGAGTTTTCAGTTTGAATGGACCCATCAGATGTTAATGATAATAATAAAAATACCAATACCTAGACAAATCCGTGTAAAATGTCAGAACTCCCAGGATAAAGAAAAACTCCAAATGCTTTCTGAGAGAGCAATTTATCTACAAAGCAGTTATTGGAGGGAAATATAAAGACATTAAAATTTTACCTGTTTGAATGAAATGTAGACCCTACCTCCATTTAGGTCCTTTACTCTCCCCATTACATACCTTGAGAACTACATCAATGTTATGATTGTTGCTTTAACTGTCAAATATAATTTTAAAAAGCTCTAGAGAAGAAAGATACTATCCTATATTCACCCATAATTTGATACTTTATTTTGTTCTCTATTCCTGGTGCCTTCTTTTATCATTTCCTTTTTGTTTGAAGAACTTCCACTGGCCATTCTTTTAAGATAGTTCTGCTGGAAACAAATTATTTTTGTTCTGTATGAGACATTTTTTTTTCTGTTTTCAGATTGGATAATTTCTTTTGATCTATCTTTCAGTTCAATGATTCTTTGTCATCTCCATTCTGCTGTTGAGCCTGTTTAGTGAGTTTTATATTTTTCAACTCTGAAACTCAATTCTATAATTGGCTATTGTATTTTTTGGTTCTAACATTAACATTTGATTCTTCTTTATATCTTCCATTTCTTTGCCAAGACTTTTTATTATTTTTATTTGTTTCAAGTGTGCTTATAATTTCTTGTTAAAACATGTTTATGTCTTAACAATCACTCTGATTGAAAAATCACTCAGATAGCCGACATTTGTATCATTTCAATGTTAGTATATATTGATTGTGTCTTTTCTCATTCAAGTTGAGATTTTCCTGGTTCTTGATATTATGAGTGATTTTTGATTGTGTGATGGACATTTTTGGTATTGTGTTGGGAGACTGTATCTTATTTAAATCTTCAACTCTAGCAGGCCTCTGATACTACTATACCAGTGAGGTATGTGTGTGAGGTACCATCTCCCTACCACTGGGAACAGGTGTGAGTCTAATATTCCCATTCATTTTGTTCTAAGATGTTTGGCTACAGTAGATGGATATTGTCAAAAGATTTCTGACTTGTTAGGTCTTCTTTTTCCTGATCCTTGGATAAAGAAAGCAGATTTTTTGAGGCTATTTTTGGCCTGCGCCTGTTGGCATTTCTTGGTTGCAGACTTGCTAGTGCCAAATGTGGGTTACATAGAAGCAAAAAGAAAACCTAGGGAACTTACCATTGTGTCAGTCCTCAAGTTCTGAAGACTCTGCCTATGCTGCCTTCTTCTTTCCACCTTTCTGACTCTTCTTATGTTTGTTTTATAATTATGTCCATATATTTTAGTCATTGTTATCAGGATTAATAGGGAGAAATACATCTACTACATCTGCTACAGAACTAAAAGTCCTCCTTTCATTAAAAAAAAGCCCCACAAAAATTATGCAGTGGTTGGACTGTTGGATCTTGAAAGCTCATACCTGTTTTGATTTCCATGAGTTACTGTTGTAAAATTATTAAGGTGGTGGTGACTGTAAATAAACGAGCTGGGGAGGGGTAATTTGTCTTTCTGTCTCAAGCAGTGATTGGGTAGGAAGAATGCCTTGGTTTATTGATGTAACAGGTGTTTTGTGTTGAGTAAATCAATACATGGGTATTTACTTAGGGCAGGTGGAATCAGGATATGAAATAGAGCCTAGAAAGTTCCTGACCTGGCTGATGTTCTAAATCTCTTTTGATGTTCTATATCATGCAATTAATAGAGTAACTGCATCTTCTCGTTAAGTAGAAAGCTTCCTGTGTTTCCCCATTATCTCTCTGGTACTGGTGTTTAACACCTCATACATTTATGCTGTATTTTCCTAAGCTGGGTGGTTCCTTCAAGAGAATGGGAAACAGCTCCTCTACCTCTTGTCCTTACAAGTGCCTAGTAAAAGTGTTACACACTGTAGAGGCTCATAAGTATCTGACAAAATTATTCCTTCTTCTGTCAGCCTGGGTAGCATAAGCTTGGTGCCCCTAAGGTACCGCCACCTGGCTTTCAGACCTTGCAGAGTAGGATCTGGACTATGAGAGGGGAGGTGGAGTGGGGAAGAGAGTCTGCCCAGGGCAGTCTTGTCTTTAAAAATCATTGAGCTCTATGAGAAGACCCATGGTGGCTACTAAGTGCACCAGGGCTGTTTATTGAAATCTTTTCCCAAGATCTTTGTATTTTGGGAGCACTTCGCAATGTTAAGCCCAAATATCAGAGTTCATTTCTTTGGCTGCCAGCCATTCTTCCCACCCCTGGTAACTCCCATCTACCCACACACCGTCTCCCCAACAGAATAAATATATTTGGTGAATGAAAGTACCAGTAGGTGAGTGAATGGAAGAAAAGAGAGAAGAGGAATGGAATGAATGAATTTGGAAGCTATAAAGAGTCGTGAACACCCAGAAATTCTCAATGTGCATATTTATTGGCGGAGGAGACATAAGGATTTGGGAGGTAGTTGTGCAGAAACCAACGAGGCAAAACTGCAGAATAAGATGCATGATGCGTGCTCAATGGCTTCTTCCAGGTGGATGAAGACGTGAAGAAGCTGGAACCTCACGGTAATATCATGAGACCGCTAAGCCCACTGGCGTCCACGAAGAACACCTCCAGCTCCTTCGCCTCCATGGCGTCCAGGGGGCCTTATTTGCATGGCCAGGTAGGCGCCTGCTTCTGCTGGGTCTGGTGGCAGATCGGGACGCCCTTGCCACCGCCGGAGCCGCCGCCGCCGCCGCCCCCGGAGGAGCCGCCGCCGCAGCCGCCGCCGCCCCCGGAGGAGCCGCCGCAGGAGCCACCGCCGCCCCCGGAGGAGCCGCCGCCGCAGCCACCGCCGCCCCCGGAGGACCCGCCGCAGCCGCCGCCGCCGCCGCCGCCGCTGGAGTAGCAGCCGCCGCCGCCAGACGACCCGCCTCCGTAGCTGGGCGCGCACGAGGTCTGGGTGGCCTGCTGCGAGTAGCAGTAGCTGCCGCCGCCGCCGCCAGAGGAGCCGCCCCCGCAGCCGCCGCCGCCACCGGAGGAGCCGCCCCCGCAGCCGCCGCCGCCGCCACCGGAGGAGCCGCCCCCGCAGCCGCCGCCGCCGCCGGAGGAGCCTCCGTAGCTCTGGCACGAGACTTGCTGGCTGGAGCCACCGCCCCCGCAGCCGCCGCCGCCACCGGACGAGCCCCCGCCGCAGCCTCCGCCGCCACCGGACGAGCCCCCGCCGCAGCCTCCGCCGCCACCGCCGCTGGACCAGCCGCCGCCGCCGCCGCAGCTGGAGCCGCCGCCGCCGCCGCCAATGGACTTGACGATCCCACCGGAACCTCCTCCGCAGCCGGAGCCGCCGCCGCCCCCGGAGTAGCCGCCGCCGCCGCAGCCGGAGCCGCCGCCCCCGGAGTAGCCGCCGCCGCCGCCGCAGCCGCCGCCCCCGGAGCCGCCGCCGCCGCCGGAGTACTTGACGCCCCCTCCGGAGCCGCCGCCGCCGCCGCCGCAGCCTCCGGAGCCACCGCCTCCGCTAGAGTAGCAGCCGGAGCCGCCGCCCCCGGAGTAGCCGCCGCCCCCGGAGTAGCCGCCGCCGCCGCAGCCTCCGCCGCCGGAGCCGCCGCCGCCCCCGGAGTACTTGACGCCCCCTCCGGAGCCGCCGCCACCGCCGCCGCAGCCTCCGGAGCCACCGCCCGATCCGCCGCCGCAGCCTCCGGAGCCACCGCCCGATCCGCCGCCGCAGCCGCCGCCGCCGGAGCCGCCGCCGCCGCCAGAGTAGCAGCCAGAGCCGCCGCCCCCGGAGTACTTGACGCCCCCTCCGGAGCCGCCACCATAGCCGCCGCCGCCGCCGCCGCAGCCTCCGGAGCCGCCGCCGCCACCGCCGCAGCCTCCGGAGCCGCCGCCACCGCCGCAGCCGGAGCCGCCGCCCCCGCCGGAGCCACCGCCGCCGCAGCCACCGCCGCCGCCGCCGCTATAGAAGCCGCCTCCGCCGCCGCAGATCACGGGGGGCTGAGGGGTGGGCTGCTTTTTCTGAGACATCTTAGCCGAGGTGGGAGGAAACCCTGGAAGGAGAGCAGAGACAGCATCACTGGACCAGTGGATACAGGATGCAAGGGAGGAGGCAGCTGCAGCCATGGCAACGCATCACCGCAGCAGCACGCTTGGCCAGGCTCCTTGCTCTCCCCGTTCAGATGCCACAGAGCCCTCAGCTGGGATTCCTAGGATTGGCGCTGTTAGAAAAAAGTTGCATCCACTTCCAGAAGGTCTCTACTAAGCTCTATCTATATAGTCCAGTTAGTGGTGCCCATTTCTCTCTCTCTCTCCCTCTCCCAGCTCTGCTTCTAGCCTCTTGTGTGATTTTGGACCAAAGGATCCACACTCTTGCCTGTTTCCTTACTTCCTGTAGAACGAGAGTTTCCGAGCACTTCATTTCTCAGGTGTCTTCCAATCCCAACACTGATTCAATGAGTGCAAGTAGATTACTACAAGTCTTCACCTACTGTGGGGGATTTTACCCATTCCCTGCACAACAGAGGGTTTGTCAGAACGTCAAAGGGCTGTTGTACCATATTCTCCGCAAAAACCTCTTAGTTCAAGCTCTTGGTCTATCCCACTGAGCTTGGCCATAATCCGGAGACAGTTATCAGAAAAGGAGGCTCCCCTATGGTCCTGTCTGGACTCCATTGGTCTTTTGGACCACCATCTCTCACCAGATGACCTCAGCCATCACCTTTACCACTTGTTAAGTCCAACCTTGGTCAAGGAGACCGGTCTAGTAGGAAGTTGTGTCTCAGCATCTCACAAGTCATTTCCCTCTCAGAACATCTCCCTCCGTACAACAGGCATTCTCGTGGCTCCTAAAATCTCCCCCATCTGCAGTATTCTCTGACTTACTCTCCTTACTGCTCTGTGAGAGTAGGCTCAGCCTCCCCTGCCAAGTTCATGAGGCTCTTCCAGCCCATCACAGGCCTTCTGGGACAGTTTCTGTAGAGTGTCTCCCTGTGCCCAGTACCAGGCCTGCCCCTACAGAGGTGCCAGAGAGATAGGAAGTAGTCTCGTTTTGTGAAGTTTACATTCTGGACTAGAAGACCAGAAACACCATCTCCACAGCGGCAGCTCTGCACCCCTTTCTTTCCTGCCTGAATCCCCTCTAAACACGAATGTAGTTTGGAAGGCAGAGGTCCAGTAGCTCCCAAAGCAGAGAAAGACCTTGCCTGTCCATCCCCTGCTCCACCTAGCCTATGCAGGCCTGGGCCAGACCAGCTGAGAAGACCAAGGCCAGTAGAACCCACACTTACCCGAAGGAAGGGTGAGTGAGGAGAGGGAGATGCTGGCTGTGTGGAGAGCACTGGAGCTTCTGAATTTTATACTCTAGCTGTGACTCATCTATTGATCTGGGCCAGCCTCCTGTGTTTGGCCTGTTACGTGACCCATGTTGTTGCTCCACCTCCCTGTGATTGCAAGCATTATTGAAGATTTTGGCATTCTTGAGATTGGCGGCCTAGTGTGTGACTGGCCCCTTTTCTGATGCAACTGTGTGGCAGGCTGGGCAGGGGGACGGCCTGCCAGAGTGGATGGCTGACATTGTTTTCAAAATCTCTGGCATGGGGTGCATGCCATAACCAGAGGGCTGTGCTTGAGGAGTATGTCCCCGACTCTTGAGATGGCCTAAGAGAGTCACACTGGATATTTCAGTCCTTGGTCCAAGGACCTTTCAAATCCCACAGTTTTATTTCTGATCCCACTGTTAGGAAACCCTCGTAACTTTATTTATTTATTTTCAATTTTTATTAATTTATTTTTGTTACAGATGTTTCTCCTTTTTCCCTCCTAGACACCCTCCTCCCCATCTCGCCCTCCACCCCCATCCCCCAGCATTGTTGTCTATGTCCATTGGTTATGCATACATGCATATAAGTTCTTTGGGGAAACCCTCGTAACTTTAAAGAGAACTTTCCCCTCTTTTGACAAAAGTTTTTCCCACAGGGTCTCATGTGCTTTGCTGGGATGTTTCTGTGTTGCCCACTAGCTTGAGAGAGTGAATGAAGCCCTGGCACCCAGTTCTGGGACACCATGAATACTGATGTAACTAATGGAACACTGGTGGCTACTTTGACTTGTTCCTGCAGACAGCAGGTGTCTTTTTGTAAAATATTTTTTTCTTTATTGATTTTAGAGCAGAAGGGAGACAGAGAGAGAGATAGAAACATCAATGAGAAAGAACATCAATTGGCCGCCTCCTGCATGCCCCCCACTGGGGATTTGGCCCACAACCTGGGCATGTGCCCTGACCAGGAATTGAACCAACAACCTCTTGGTGCATGGGTCGGTGCTCAACCACTGAGCCACACCAGCTGGGCAGCAGGTGTCTTTGAACATTGATCATTCATACTGACTTTCCTTGCAGAGGAGCAAGCTGGAGATCAACCATGTGGTCCTTGCTATCACAGCCCTTTGGCTTTGGTGTCCTGTGGTCTTGTGTGGCAACAATGACCTCAGCCTCAGAGGCAGCCATGGAATGGAATAAACTTGAGGTTAGGTGTCTGGGTTTGGGTGCTCCCTTTGCTGCTTGCCAGCTGTGTCACCTTGGGCAAAGTCACAGCAACTTACCTAGTGCCTGTACACAGGAGACTCTGAGTAAGTATTTGTTGACTGTTGAATGAACGAGCTGCTACCTTTCTGTCAAATAGGAATAGTAAGACCTGTTTCATAGTCCTATCGAGAGGAAATAGTTTTATGTAAAGAATAGAAGGTGATTCTGTTCTCTTTATTGTTTTCTCCCATAACAGCACATTCTTACCTCTAACTTGGACTACCTCTGGACACCAAGGTCAGGAGGGAGTCCATGGATGACTCGAGGTAAGCTCTTCTCTAGGAAAATAAAAATTTCCTCTTGACCCTGGACCAGTAACATCCCCTCTGTGTATGAAGAACAGCATGTTCCCCCTTCTTTCATCACTGGAACTCAATTGCTATTGTTTAAGATCCCACAATTGAACTTTGTTCCATCCAGCTAATTGTTGTAATGATAGCTCCAATAATAAATTGACGGTTAATTATGGTGGAGTTTTAATGAGCCAAACGATCCTGATGAGGCTGTGACCTTTAGAAACTTGTGGCACTAGTTTTAGTTTGGACAGCATGAACCCAGGTGAACGCAGGTACTCGCCTCCTCAGAGAATAGCCAGGAGGGAGATGGCGAGTTCTGTTGGAGAAGGCAGGTTTCTCAGTTTGCAGCTGAAGCACATGGAGATTTTGGAGTTGCCAACTAGATGGCTGCCATGGGCACAAGAGAACAGTGTTTTTAGTTGGGCTGTACTGGAGAAGGGGAGCCCGTGTGGGCCATGGTCCTAGCACGGATCTGTGGGCCCAGGTTGGCCCCCTCTGTGTGTTCTTTAATTCTCAGGAAAATGTAAGTAAAAGGATAATCAGCAGTGCGTTCTTGAGAAGGAGAAACTTTCATTCTGAAATTATGGCCTTCCTACCTTTTTTTTTTTGGTTGTTAAATTATTTCTTTTAAAAGTGACGGTGACAGGAAATTGTATATATATTGGAGGGTGATGTTACTTCTCTATGAAATTGCAAAGTTTGGGCACCTCAAGTGCAGGTGACCTCCAAGAGCTACTAACCTTCAAGTTACCCATGCTGGTTTGGAGGGTTTATGTTCGAAGAAAGATATGATGTCTTTTTTCTATCCGATTGAAGATCCTAATGGGTTTTTTCATAGCCAACGTCAGTGTTCTGGGCACTATGCTAAACATTAAGGAAGAGGCTGAAGCCTTTCAAAACTGTGCAGGGCTCTCCTTGGTAGATTGGGGGTCGGGGCTAACTCCTTGTCTGCCTCTACCACCCTGTACAGCGTTTGTGAAGGAAACCTTCCAACCAGTGCATCTGCTTGTTAACACGTGGAAGAGGCTGGCACAGCACCACGCTGAGAGCAGTGCCAGACCCTGTGGCTCTCAGCCTGAGTTAACCTCGCCTGAGGTGTGACCATATGAACCTGGTTCCCCAGTTCATCCCTCTAGACCAGAAGTAGTCCCAGGGGGATATCTATGTGGACAGCAATTGATGTTCTCACTTTAGCATGTCAGTGAGGAAATGATGGACGTTTATTACTGCACTTGGGTATTTGGAGTTTTGTAAGACTTGGCATGCCAGACTTTTAAGATTTATAGCCTTTAGACATTTAACCCTGCCTGTGTGCTTGCTGGCGTGTCTGAGATATGCAGCCTGACAGATCAGGACGTGATTCCTGCCTGGACAGGTATCTTGGAGGGGACAGCCCGTAAAGCAGATGTGTCACGGTGCCCAGGGTGGTGCGAGGCATTACTGGGCGCTCTGTAAACCCCGGTGGAATTGAAGGGGATTCTCGAGATCCACTAACTAACAGCCCTGGTTTGAGGGAGACATGGTCCCTGTGCCCAGGCGGTCCTCAGTCTGAGGGGAGATTACAGCTCTTGAGTTTGGGGAATTCTCAATCTGAGAGAAGCCTGCTCATCCTACTCTTTGAGTATTTAAAGCTATACATGAATTCTCACAACTGAATGCTGACAACATTCATAACTGAGGGGAAAAGGGCAACAGGTGGTTTGTAAAGAGTATCATGGACACAGGGCAGGTGTAGAGCTCGGAAGCCCTCAGCGTGTTTTATTTGAATGGGAATAGTTTTCTCTTAGAGTCCAGCCCCGGGAGTACCCTGTCGCTGCCATTTCTCTCCTCTCTCCAGCCCTCCCGGGTCAGCAGTTTGAAGAGGTGGTTGACTCTGGTCGCTAAGTGGGGAGAACAGTGAGAGGTCTGGGAGAAGGCCAGGTCTTCAGTGGCTCACAGCTCTGGAACTTCTCCAGGAAACTCCCGAGGGTCATCCCACCCACTGGTTCCATCTCCCTGGCCACTTTCCCTCTCCAAGAACTTAAGGAACAATTACACTTCATAGCCTGCTAATGACATCCATTAGCCTCGTCTCCTTTTTCAAATTATAGCTGTCCCTGAGGGGACGGTCCTCATTAGTTCTTTACTCTGCATCCTAAGATTTATAGAGCCGTTCATAGCCTCCTGGGGCTGTATCAGAACGTACTGACTCTTAAGACCCTTTCAGGTTCTGCTGTGGCTCTTCTCTGCATGGAGGAGGACCCCAGCTGAGTGGTTCAGGGGTTCTCACATAGCTTGTGGACTGGCATGCAGGGTGAGCAGTGCCCCCCGGGACGTGCTTGCCTGGCTTAGATGCTGCCCATGTGGACAGACACTTGGTTTACGGACTGCTGTCACGTGTGTGTCTTGCCCATGCCTCACAGCAGTCCTGTGTGCTCAGTGGTATGTTATCCTCATTCCCAGATGACAAGTGGCTCCTAGAGGCCAATGGGATTGCTCAAACTGCCACAGCTGTTAAGTGGCAAAGCCAGGATTCAGACTCAGATCTTTTGATGCTAACCCTTGTGTTCGCTCCAAGCACCATGTTGCTCTTCTTTTTGGATCAGTATAGGCAGAATGAAGGGACAATGCCCCAGGCAGGCTCAGGTCATGCTCTCTGGGAGACAGGGAACAGAGGTTACTGTCACAGATGCTCCCATCTCCTCAGGGACAATTCTGTGCATTGGTAGACTGCAGGAGCTGGAAGGACACACAGAGATCATCCAATCAAGCCCAACATTTGCAAAGATAGATGAGGAACTCAAGGCCCAGAAAGGCTGAACTACTTCCAGGCTAAGACTAAACCTGGATCTCGGGCCTCCCCCAGCTCAGTACTCTTTCCTCTATAGATTCAGGTGTGACTTTCTGTTTTCTCCTGACCAGAGTACCTCCAGTCTTGGCAGTGAGACCAGGGAGTAGTTAAAAATGGCAGTAAAAGTGTTTATTGCTGAGCAGACATGCTCAAGGAATCTGCTGGACCCAGGCGCTCTAGCCTCAGGGCCTGGAAGTAAATTGCTGATTTCACAAGGCCCTTTCACAGATGGGCAACCGCTGGGAGCCCCAGGGCTCAGGGCCTACCTCCTGAGCTCCTGTGCAAACTCTTGACCAGCAGGGAGGAGCAGCGAGCAGCCCTTGTGTGCCCAGTCCTGCTCCTGGTCAGGCGGTGTCTCCTGAGGCCTCTCAGGACTTGTGTGCAGGGTGGTGGTTGGTGGTCCAAGAATGCTGGCTCCCTGACCAGCCAGCCCACTGAAATACATGGGTGGATAATCCATGCTGTGTCACTGGATGCCAAGGCAAACGGAATCTGGAAATCCACGCAACAGAAGAAAAAGTGCAAACATTTCAAACCCACAACCTGTTAGTCTCTTTGACTTAAAGCTTTAACAGAGATATCTGGTGCCAATAGACTTCTCCTTTGCTGGGGTCATTGAAAAGCAAGATAAGTGCTCTTTCCATTTTGGTTTCAAATCCAGTTTTAAAATGATATAAATGCTTGTAATGATGGAGATCATTATAACCGAATGAAGCTTGGAATTTTCTTTTTTTCTGCTTTTTATTTTTTTTTTATTTTTATTTTTTTAACTTATCTTTATTGTTGAATGTATTACAGATGTTCCTCATTTTCCCCCCATTGCCCCCCTCCTCCCCATTCCTGCCCCCCTCCTGCCTTTCCCCACACTGTTGTCTGTGTCCATTGGTTATGCACATATACATATAAGTTCTTTGGTTTATTTCTTCCCACCCCCAACCCCCCTTCCCTTTGAGGTTTGTCAGTCTAACAACCAATTTGTATTTCTTAATCCCTTCATCTTTTCCACCCATCCCCCCCAGCCCCCACCCATCGGGTAACCAACAAAAGTTCTCTGTATCTATGAGAATGTTTCTGTTCTGCTTGTTCATTTTGTTTGTAGATTCAATTGTTGATAGATATGTATTTATTGCCATTTTATTTGTTCATATTTTTTTATCTTTTTCTTCAAGAAGACCCTTCAACATTTCATATAATAATGGTTTGGTGGTGATGAACTCCTTTAGCTTTTCCTTGTCTGGGAAACTCTTTATATGGCCATTGATTCTAAATGACAGCTTTGCAGGATAGAGTAATCTTGGTTGTAGGTTCTTGCTTTTCATCACTCTGAATATTTCTTGCCACTCTCTTCTGGCCTGCAAAGCTTCTTTTGAGAAATCAGCTGACAGTCTTATGGGAACTCCAGTGTAGGTAACTAACTGCTTTTCTCTTGCTGCTTTTAAGATTCTCTCTTTGTCTTGAACCTTTTGCATTTTGATGATGATGTGTCTTGGTGTGGACCTCTTGGGGTTCATCTTGTTTGGGACTCTCTGTGCTTCCTGGACTTGTATGTCTGTTTCCTTCACCAAGTTAGGGAAGTTTTCTGCCATTATTGTTTCAAATAGGTTTTCGATTTCTTGTTCTCTCTCCTTCTTCTGGCACCCCCAAGATACGAATGTTGGCATGCTTGAAGTTGTCCCAGAGGCTCCTTAACTATCCTCATTTTTTTGGATTCTTTTTTCTTTTTGCTGTACTGATTGAGTGTTTTTTGCTTCTTTATATTCCAAATCGATGGTTTGCTTCTTGGCTTTACCTACTTTACTATTGAATCTGTGTAAACTATTCTTTATTTTAGTTAGTGCCTCCTTCATTTCTAACTGTGCATCCTTCATTTCTGACTGGTCCTTTTTTATGCTCTTGAGGCCCTCACTAAGTTCACTGAGGTTCTCACTAAGTCCATTGAGCATCCTTATAAGCAGTGTTTTGAACTCAGCATCTGTTAGGTTGCTTAACTCCATTTCACTTAGTTCTTTTCCTGGAGTTTTGTTCTGTTCTTTCATTTGGGACCTGTTTCTTTGTCTCCTCATTTTGGCTGCCTCCCTGTGTTTGTTCCTATGTATTACTTAGCGAGAGGTATGGGGCTAGCTGAGACCAGATGCTGCTTGTTTGAAAGAATTTAGGAAAAGCTGAAGCAGGATCCAAGACAGGCCAATCCTATGGTAAAGCAACTGGCCACAGCTTGGGTGGGCCTGAAAGTTGGGTGGGGCAGGGCCTCAGGGAATCCCCAGGGCGGGGCCAACAGTGTGAGCCAGGTTGCTGGAGTCCCAGATATGGCGGTGTCTGCTGGCCCAGGGAAGGGCTCACCAAAGGAACAAAAGCCTCTGATAACATGTCTGTGCAGGAGAAAGCTGCTTCTCCAGCCCTTGCTCCAATGCCAAACAGCTCAGTTCTTCCCCATATGACTCTGGTGCCTTTCAGGCTCCCTCCCGCACGCTGGAGCCTGGAGGGTGCGAGTCCGAGTAAGTCTGTGTGCGGGCCCTTTAAGAGGAGCTGCCGGGGGCTCCAGCCACCTCAGCCTCAGTTCCCGCTGGTTTTTCCAGCCAGAAGTGATGGGGACTTCTCTTCCTGGCACTGGAACCCTGAGCTGGGCGCCTGGTGTGGGACGGGGACCCCTCAGTCCTCAGGGAGGACCTTCCCAGCCGAGGTATCCCAATTTTTATCCGCCACACGTGGGTGTGGGACCAGCCCATTGCGCCTCCGCCCCTCCTACCAGTCTCCATGCGGCTTCTTCTTTAATTTCGTAGTTGTAGGACTTCCATTCAGCTTGATTTCAGGCGGTTCTGAATGATGGTTGTTCTGTAGTTTAGTTGTAACTTTGATGGGGTTGTGGGAGGACGCCATACCACGTTTACCTACGCCGCCATCTTGACCGGAAGTGTTGGAATTTTCTTAATATGTAAAATGGGATACACAAAAAAAGTAAAAATGCCACTGAATCTCCTTGCACATTCCAGTGCTCACTCTCATGTATTGTTAAAGTTCACAAACTTTTACACCTGTTTTTCTTTTTCTCACATTTGCAAGTATCTACTCACACAACAAACACTCATCAAATGCTTTCTCTTTTGTTCTTCTTAATCCATTTTCTTTCCTCCTCCCACTGTGACCCTTTTGGAAAAAAAGAAGAAAATGAGCCCAGCTGGTGTGGCTCAGTGGTTGAGGGTCAACCCATGCACCATGAGGTCGCTGGTTCGATTCCCAGTCAGGACACATGCCCAGGTTGTGGGCTGATCCCCAGTGGGGGGCATGCAGGAGGCAGTCAGTCAATGTTCTCTCTCATCGATGTTTCTATCTCTCTCTTCTTTTCCCTTCCTCTCTCTCTAAAAATCAATAAAGAAAAAAAAATTAAAAAAAAAAGAAAATGAGACAATCACATTCAATTATGACAGGCTTCCTATTAGGAATATCTGTTTCAAAGTAAGACGATATCAGAAATTAACCATTGCATTTGGTAGTGATCTAGCAAAGAGAAAATGAATGAAAATGAGTTTAAAAATTTTTAGACTATTTTGATCCCTTTAGTCATGTCCTTTGGGTTAAGTCATAAGTAAATTTTGATGCCTCTGTGCTGTTTTCAGGATTCCCTAGGCTGCAGTAGGCTGTGGGTGTGACTTTTCTCTTACCCAGAGGCTGTGGTTAATGGGATTTCCTACTGGAAAACAGAATCTGGATTCAGCCTCTGTCTCAATCAGTGAACCTTGTTCCTTGGACTTGCTGGTGATCCTTAATTTTTGCTCATTCTTCAAACGATACTCCTTATTTCAGTAGCTGAACTTGTTGAAATTAGGTGGATGACTTGGGACAAACCCTCCCACTGCTTAAAAAGGTGGAAACAATCATGATTTGGTTGGTAGGTCTGTAGTGACTTCATTTGGGTTCATCCATGTGCTCAGAGACTTCCAAGGTGAGGGCCTGTGAAACCGTGTGCACACGTGGAACAAGTGTCTAGGGCCTTTCCTTCTGGCTGGTACATGTCACTTGGGATCCCTGAACAAGTTTGTGGAACCATCCAGGCAAGATCAGAGCCACTGAATCTTCATATTCCTATCTAACTCAGGGCTGGGCCTCAGAGTGAATATATATATTTATTTAATCCTCACCCGAGGATATTTTTCTATTTATCTTCAGATAGAGTGGGAGGGAGGGAGAGAGAGAGAAACATCGATGTGAGAGGGACACGTTGACTGGTTGCCTCCCGCACGACCCTGACCAGGGCTGGGGACGAACCGCAACCAAGTTACATGCCCTTGACTGGAATTGAACCCGTGACTCTTTGGTCTGCGGGCTGATGCTCTAACCATTTAGCCAAACTGGCCAGGGCTAGAGTGAATATTTGATAAATATTTGTTGATTAGCCAGAGATGATGAGAATTTAGTTTCATATCCAAGGACAGATATAATCTGATTTAGTTTTCCATGGAAAGTAGCTTAAATAAATTGTCCACAGCAAACTGCTCTCCCTGTCAATTCCCACCTTTTAGCCAAAGTGCCTGATTCTGCCATGGTCTCCTGCTTCCTATTTTTCAGAATATCCCTTAGATCGTGGCTTTCCAGATATCCTGGCCTCCTTTGGTCCAGTGGTCAGCTTTCTGGCCGGGCCTGAGGCAGCACGGGGGAGCTGTGAGGTTTGCTAGTCTCTGGTATGTTCTGAATGGTAGGGATCAGACTCTTCTCTCTTGTGAGGTTTTGGGGTTGTGCGGGGCCTGTGCTATAAACCTGGCCCCACCACCAGTGACCTTGGGCAAGGCACTGTCTCCCAGAACTCAGTTTCTTCACCTGTCTAGTCAATCTGACTTACTCCCTCCAGGTTTCCTTCAGGCCCTTCCATGAACCTCTCTGAACATGGGGGGCAGGGGGCAGAGATGAGGCAGTGACAAGGGAGAAGCTAGGTGGGATGACAAGAACTACGAGCTGCTGGGAAGGCACAGAAACTCTCCTGCCTCCCTGGGTGCCAACCTCAGGCTCGAATCAGGGGCATCAGGGAACTTCTCTGTCTAAGAGGGGTTCCTGACCAGAGCTGACTGTGGGGGAGGAGGGAGGGGTGCAGCAGGAGGACCGGTGAGGAAAGTGGGCCTGTGCAATGAGTAACCTTTGCAGAGTATCATTACCCGGGGTGGGTATAATTGCACGGGATTAAGAAGGGCATGTGGGCAGGCTGGGTTGCTTTAGATTTTCCTGTAATTAGTACATGTCACTTTGGATCCCAGGGAAGGATTCATTTGGCTCCTCAATGCTCCTTGGCAGTGATTCCCCTCTGGTGGTGGAGCTGCCCCACTAGTCCCCTAGTAAGTCATTCTGCTGTAAAAATGTAACGAAAAAAAAGTAGCCTCAGTACAAATGGAAAAGCAAAGCAAAGAAAAAAAGGTCACTTATAATTCTAGTATCCAAATACAACTGATGTTAAAGTTTTGGTGACTACTTTTACATTGCTCTTGTTTAGTTTTTAGTTTTTATTTATACTTCCCTTGTATACGCTCTCGGCTTTGGGTGCTGGTTTTCCATGTGACACTGTTATCGTGCACATATTCCCATGTCCCTTGATGGTCTCTAGAACCATTCGTTTTAATGGTTGTGCTCGATTGCCTGCTCCTGTTGTTAGCATTTACACCTTCCGGTTGTCCTGTGGCCTCTGGACCCTTGAGAACCCCTTACTGAATTATGCTGGGTCTTGGTTGTGTCTCTGGTAGACTGCTGGCAGGGACTTTATCTTCCTCATATGCACAGTGTGACCACATAGTAGGTGAGGAGAAAGGTTTGTTGTGTGAGGAACCCCCAACCCTTCACTCCTTGTCTCCCCTGATTCTCCTTGTGCAGAACCAAGTGATTCAGTTCTCCTGGACTGTCCAACCGACACCACAGAATCATTGTTTTCCCCCAAATGTTGTGTTCACCTTGTCTCCTTAAACACCATCTCTTCCGGGCTTCACAGGATTCCCTCGGGATGTGTGATCAGAAGCAACCTGTCTTAGTGTATGTGAGAAGGTACGGGAGGGGCAGAAGGAGTCAACAGTTTAGTGAGCGTTCAGAGAAGAAGTCACTTAGGATGCTGGAGTGCAATGCTAGCCAAGAGCCCACGGGACAAGGAGATGCAGAGAAAAGAAGCCACTGGAAACACCTTGAAGAGGTGGCTTTGGAGTGAGGATGGAAAACAGTGACAACTGTAGGTAGGTTTCTCCAGATTTGGACTTTGGCTCACATATTGCCATATATGTATATATACGTGTGTGTGCGTGTGATATGTGTACACGTGTGTATATCTTTGTGTCGTGTGTACATGTGGGTATGTGTGTGCATGTGCAGTGTGTGTCTGTCTTCTCTCCTCCAGAGCCCTGCCCTCCACAGACTTCACTGTGTCTCCTCACACCTGACTCTTTCTCACAGAACCCGTCCCCCCTTTCCTGCGAAGACAGACAGGATTTCGGGCACTCCTCCCAGGCCCCAGGGTTGCTCTCCAATCCTCACTTGTCAGCCAGCCCTCAGCTCCCACAGCAACTGCATTGTGTATGGAACTAACCCATCCTTCTCCATGACCACGGCAGTGGATTTGCCCCGATGACGTCATTCTTCTGATAAAAATCTTTGGTGTCCCCACATTAGGATGAAATCCAGATTTCTTAGTCCAAAGGGCCTTTTGTAGTTCAGTTTTTGCCCACCTTTGACTGTTTCCCTAAAGAACCTTTTTACTCCAGACAACCCCCGTCCATGGAGCCAGGCCGTATTGAATGCCTTCCTAGTTTTCCCTGTGCTTGTCCTTGCATCTGCGAATGCCCCCTTTCCTTCATGTCTCACTTCTGTTTACCTTTCAGTACTCCATCCAACATCACCCCTCCAAGAAACCTTCCCCACCACCCCAGTCTGACTGAGAGAGCACCTCATCTCCCAGCACAGTGATCCTGTCTCCCACGAGACTGAGGTCTCCTTGGAAGGGACACCTTGTCCACTCATGGTCTGTGTCTCAAGCATCCAGCACAAGGCCTGGCACAGCCCTCAGTGAGTGCTGGTAGGACGAGTGGATGGGTGAATGAGTAGCTCCACGTTGCCGTCGTCTGGAATTGTCACTGGCCTGGATAGCAGGTGTTTCAGCCTGGGTGGGGAGGACATGCAGTGCCTGTCCTATTTTCACTTCCCCAACGAGATTGTTTGCTCCTGGAGGGCAGGAGTGGCCTTGCAGCTCTTGGTAAACCCAGAGCCTGTGGACATACCAGGCGCTGAGTCAATGTTTGTTGAAAGAAAAGAAAGAAAGAAGTAGATGCAGCATAGGACATATAGACAATTTAATTGTAATCACTATGTACGGTGCCAGGAGGGTACTGGGAATATCAGGGGGACGCTTTGTAAAGTATATGACCCTCTAACCACTCTGCTGTACACCTGAAACTAATACAAAATAATATAGAAAGTAAACTGTAATTGGAAAACGAAATAAAATAAAAAGAAAGTAGAGAATAGAGAGAAGGAGAGGAAGGACAGATTTGTTTCAGGATTTGTAACACTGCTGGTTTGACTCTAGTCAGAATAAATTATTTTCTCTCCCTCCCCAACTTTGGGTTCTCTGATCTAATTCTGGCAACTCCAAGAACTTAGAAGGCCTGTTTGATCTCCAAAGGGAGGAGATGATCGAGATTACATCATTTTAGAAGTTTTTAAGTAGACGTCAGGAAAGGTTTCTGAATTATTGGTGCAATTGCATTATCAAGATGATTGTGATATTAATATCTCATTTACTTATTCATGGTATTTAATTGCCATCCATGATTAATTAAGAGATTTCATTCCTTGTAATCCCTCCTGGATCCTCTATGGATTATAGAAGAGTTACATAAAGGGAGGTGTGCTTGTCATGGGTGAATCACAAGCTCTCCTTATTTTATTTTATTATTATTATGTTTTTGGTACGTGCCCCTAGCAGGAACCGAACCCGGGACTCTCTGGTCCGCAGGCTGACGCTCCAACCGCTGAGTCAAACTGGCCAGGGCAAGCTCTCCTTATTTTAATAGTTATGAACCACTTCTTTTTTTTCCTTCAGGAGAACATTAAAGTTTGTACTTGAATAGATACTTGAATTCTGAATTCTTTCCTTACTAGTCTTGGAATTTGGAGCAAGTCACTCGACCTTACCTTACAACAGGACATGTGGGGTGGTGAACACACAATATAACACACATACAGGTGATGTCTTATAGAATTGTACACCTGAAACCCATATAATTTCATTAACCCATGTCACCCCAATAAAGTCAGTTAAAAAAAAAGTATAAAATAAGACTGACCTCACAATTACTGTGTTAGTATATGAGAGAACCAAGTTCCAACCTTGGACTGTGGAGTGAACATTTGGGAGAAAAGATTAGGAAATGGAATCTGGAAATATAAGCCCCTCATCTGAGTGTTTGAGGAGAGAGAGAGAGTCCCCCACATTGTCCCTCCCTCTGAAAAATGATTTATTTATTCATGTCTGAAGACTGTGAACAGAGGTAGAAAACAACTATTTACATATGTAAAATAAGGGAGGATAATTTGCAAAGGGAATGAATAAAATGTCATTAAAATGTTACTTTTGATCTTCAAAAGATTGTAATGGGTTTAATCTTTTCATTTATTTGTTCATTTGGATAGATTGTCCAAGTAAAATTTTATTTTAGTCATCGCTTCGTGCCATGGATAGAATGCAAAGGTGATACTTTTATAAAAGTTGGTATATTTTCTATAAATATTTATAGCTATGCACCACTTTTTTTTTTCCAAATCCTCACCTGAAGATATGTTGTTGTTTTTTAAATTGATTTTAGAGAGCGAGGAAGGGAGAGAGAGAAACATCCATGTGAGAGAGGAACATGGGGAGAGGAACATCGACTGTGGAGTAGGGGTCCTACCCCATATCCAGCTGTCGGCGGAGGAAGGTTCAGAAGTGTGACAGCAGGCCCAGCTCTCTCCCTGCTGAGACAGGTCGCTGGACCTGATGGAGGCCACTGTTCAGGAGCTGACCCGGATGGAGCATCTGCCTGTCTGTGAAGGCAGGCCCAGGGCCTGGGAAGTAGGCAGCGTGTCCTTTAACCCCCTAATCCTCAGTACCCCCAGCCTCTTCCATTCTGCCTCCAATTCATTATCGAAGATGGTCTCTGGGTCGTGGTGAGATTTTGGTGACCGAATCAGTGTCAGGAGACATGAGGTGGAATCCTGGTTTTATCATTCACAGCTGTGGGACCACATAATGTTACTTAACCTTTCTGAACCCGTTCATGTGTAAAATGGGCTTGGTTTTCCTATGTTTTGTGCATGTTGTAAGGATTAAACAAGATCTGTTATTTGGGAAAGCTACTGAAAAAACAGTAAGTGTTTGATTGAATGCTGGTCAACTCAAGGAATGATAGTACAATGTATTTAAATTAGAGTGTAGACATTCTGATAGTAGTTCAGAGTGGGTCTCCATAATTGAAAAAGAATTAAAAATTTAAAAAGAGTTCAAAAAGTAAAGTGTTTCTTTTTGATGTGTTTAAAATGAAAAACAAACACATGAAAGTGGGCCTCCATCCAGGAGCACACAATGTATAAGGTTCAGAATTATAGTCAAAAGGATGAAGCTCTTACGAAAAAATGTCAGCTGTCAGTGAGGGATTGAGGTTGGAGAAGTGACCAGAGGGATGTTTCAGAGGCAGATTTTCTCCAGTGGGTTTGCCTTCCCTGGGGTTGATGGTGAACTAGGAGTCTGCCTAGCTTTGTTCCTTTCATCCATTTCTCTTCTCTGAGGCACCCACTCAGTACTCAAAACGATCATTACCAGTGACCGCACCTATCACTTGTTGAGCACACACTATGCTGAATGCCCTCCACCTGTTACTTCATTTACACCGCAGTACCTGTGGGACTAGGATCACATTTTACAGATGACAAAAGTTGAGGTCTGAAAAGCATAAAGAACTTGTCCAGAGTGACACACTCAGAAGTAACTGAGCCAGGATTACAGCCAGGTCTGTCCGACTCCCGTGTCCATGCTTATGAAACTGCTGTCCCATGTGATACAATTCTGCATCAGTGTCAGCGTCTGATATTTTCTGAGAGCTGTCTAGTTGTCACACGTTGGTATAGACAGAGACAGCACACACACACACACACACACACACACACACGCACACACACACACATTCCCCTACCTTTGTAAAACACATTCTAGCACAGCAGGCGGAGACCTGGGCTTTATGTAAATACTGGGCAGGTCGCTCCACACTATCTGATCTCAGCTTCCACATCTGCACTGTGAGAGGGCTGAATGGCTGATCTCCAAAGTTCCTTCTAGCTCTGATAGGATTGTGAACTTCATGAGGAAAGGACTGATGTTCCTAATCTCTTACAGTTCTTTGTACAAAAATGCTGGCAGCCTGACTGGCCTTGTTTGGTGGACCTTCTCCCGTTGAGGTCCCTGGCATTGGGTTGAGGGAGCATGAGGAGAGTTAAGCCCAAGAAAACTTTGGGTCCAAGGTCACTTTGTTGGTTTGGTCCATCAGTCTTGAGGATCCTGCAGATCGAGATCTCTGAATCCAGAAAATTAAGGACCCTAAGAAGCTGAAATTAAAGCTGGTGTATTTATTTATTTATTTTCTTTATTATTATTTTTTAACTCATATTTATTGTTCAGTGTGTTACAGATGTCCCACCTTTTTTTCCCCATTGACCTCCTCCTCCCCAATCCTGTGCCCCCCCTTGCCTTCCCCACACTAGAGTCGGTGTCCATTGGTTATGCATATATATGCATAGATGTTCTTTGGTTTATCTCATCCCACCCTCCCTTCCCCCTTCCCTTTGAGGTTCATCAGTCTAACAACCAATTTGTACTTCTTAATTCCTTCATCTTTTTCACCCATCCCCCCAGCGCCTGCTCATCTCGCAAGCAACAAAAAGTTCTCTGTATCTATGAGTCTGTTTCTGTTCTGCTTTCTCATTTTGTTTATAAATTCAATTGTTGATAGATATGAATTAATTGCCATTTTATTGTTCATGTTTTTGTTCTTCTTCTCCTTCAATAAGACCCTTCAATATTTCATATAATACTGATTTGGTGGTGATGAACTCCTTTAGCTTTTTCTTGTCTGGGAAGCTCTTGATATGTCCATTAATTCTAAATGATAGCTTTGCAGGATAGAGTAATCTTGGTTGTAGGCCACCCTATGAAGCCTAGGAGACATAGTAACTCTACCTAATACATAGAAAAATCACAGGGAAGCAGCCAAAATGAGGAGACAAAGAAATATGTCCCAAATGAAAGAAAAGAACAAAACTCCAGGAAAAGAACTAAACAAAATGGAGATAAGCAATCAATCAGATGCAGAGTTCAAAAACACTGGTTATAAGGTTGCTCAAGGAACTTGGTGAGACATTCGAGGAACTTAGTGAGACCTTGAAGGAACTTAAGGAGACCTCCAAGGAACTTAGTGAGAACATCAACAACATAAAAAAGGACCAGTCAGAAATGAAGGATGCACTAACTAAAATAAAAAATAATTTATAGGGAATCAATAGTAAAATAGGTAAAGCCAAGAAGCAAACCATTGATTTGGAATATAAGGAAGCAAAAAAACACACAATCAGAACAGCAAAAAGAAAAAAGAATAAAAAAAAAATGAGGATAGTGTAAGGAGCCTCTGGGACAACTTCAAGAGTGCCAACATTCGTATCATAGGGGTGCCAGAAGGAGAAGAGAGAGAGCAAGAAATTGAAAACCTATTTGAAACAATAATGACAGAAAACTTCCCTAACTTGGTGAAGGAAACAGACATACAAGTCCAGGAAGCACAGAGAGTCCCAAACAAGATGAACCCACAGAAGTCCACACCAAGACACATCATCATCAAAATGCCAAAGGTTAAATACAAAGAAAATCTTAAAAGCAGCAAGAGAAAAGCAGTTACCTACAAAGGAGCTCCCATAAGACTGTCAGCTGATTTCTCAGAAGAAACTTTGCAGGCCAGAAAGGAGTGGCAAGAGATATTCAAGGTGATGAAAAGCAATGACCTATTTATTTATTAAAACATTTTTTATTGATTTTAGAAAGAGAGGAAGGGAGAGGGAGAGAGAAACATCGACGAGAGAGAACATTGATTGGCTGCCCCCTGCATGCCCCCACTGGGGGTTTGGCCCACAACCTGGGCATGTGCCCTGACCAGGAATAAAACTGGCAACCTCTTGGTGCATGGGTAGATGCTCAACCACTGAGCCACACTGGCTGGGCTAAAGCTGGTTTGTTAAGCTTCCATAATAGAATAGAGGAGACTGTTGTGCCTCCCTTCAGCAGGGGAAGCCCAGGCTTTAGGACTTCAAGTTAACCCTGCTTTGGGTTGAATGGAAAGGAGGTTTCCAGTCAAGCCTGGTATTACCTAATCCAAGAAACCTCTTCCAGCCCTAGGTTATGTAATCCCTTTCTGAGCCCTTATAAAATTCTCAACTTATTATTAGTATTTAAGAAAAAATCGTTTTCATAATGTGTTTACATTATGTGTTAATGTACGTTTTCCTCACTGGACTAAGAACTCCTTGAGGGTAGAACTGAAATTTACTGATCATCAAACCTCCAGTGTCTGTCATGCAATGGTGTCCTATCAGTGTGGGCCAAACAAAACTGAGGGGGTAGGTACTGTGTAACCAAGGTGATTGTATTGTGTTTGGCCCCACCAGGATATTTCATTGGAAGAAGAGCTTGTCCTGGTGAGTAGTTCATCCAGCCCTGCTTGGGGGCCCTTAGTGGTGCCACTACCATCATTATCAGCACCACTTAAGACTTGGCTACAGACAGGACATATGCATGTCACGCTTCACCCCGGGCCTTTTTCAGCATAGTGTCAGGTCTTGGAAACCTAATACAATCAAGAGGAAGGCACCAGGAAGACGCGAGAGCAGGGTGACATTAATTGCTGCTCATTGTGCCTAATCCCCCCGTGAGACAATAGAGGTGCTTCAACCAAACCTTTGGCTGATGGAAGTGGAATTAACCTGGTTCAAGTCCAAATTATTTGTTTTCTTTGCTGGACTGAGCCTCAGAAATGCCACTGAGTTCCAGACATGCCATGGCTGTTGTGTTTACTCTGTTCGGACAGGCCATTATAGGCACAACAATTTGTTTTTCTTGAAAATAAATTGTTTTCTGATTCCTGAGCCTAATTGCTCACCTTGCGAGCAGGATGAGTGTCCCTCAGCAGGACTCCGTGTCTGTGGGGGTGTTGGCCAGGTGTGGCCTTCTTCCTCCACTGGAATGTGGCCTCACACTCCTACTAAGTGACCTCCCGACATGGGCAATGGGAACTAGTAGGGCCAGGCTCCAACCGGTCTTGCCAAAGCTTGCTCAGGGTGGGCTAAGAGAAACTCAAAGAGCCTGCCTTGGTGGACTTCCTTTTCTCTCTTCCCGTTCTTCTTTTTCTCAAATACATACAGGAAATTGCCACCACGGACAAACTCAGAATAGAGTAGACATGGAAGACTGTGATCAAGAACAAACTGCTGTGGCTGGGAAAGCAAGCAAAGTCCTGCAGCCTACCCAGCCTGAGAAGCATCATCCTACTTGCTGCTCTCATTCTAGTCCATATACCTTTTCTTCCATGTACCTTTCCAGGTACCCTCCTCTCCCCTTGTCCTGCCAAATGGAAGCAGCAAAAATGGGGGAAGGCCTTTGGTTTCAGTAACCAGGTAATCAACTCCAGAGTTGCTTTTTGCTTTGTGGTTAGTTTGACTTCAACACTATTTTCATCATCTCTACCACCATTGATACCAAGTCGATATTGCCATTACTCTCAATGCGCGTCAAATGCCAACAGTGTATGTTACCACGTGCATCATCATTACCACTATCGACCACTACCACCACTACCTGTGCTTGTTCTCAACACTGCTACTGCCACCTCCACCAGTTTCATTGCCTCCGTCACAAGTACCATCACTGCCACCACCACTAATTCTTACCATTGCTACCACCCCTACCACCTCTACCATCTCCATCATCCCTCTGTTACCACCTTAACTATCGCCACTGCCACCACCACCATCACACCCACCAGCTTTAGCACTACTGCCGGTCTTGCCCACCATCGCCTGTTGTGTTTGTTCTTCACCACCACCACCATCATCACCAACATAACCTACCATCTGGACCATGTTCACGGCATCCTTACCACCACTACTGCCATGGTTCATTTTCATTACCACCATCACCATCATCACTGTTGCTGCTCATTCTCACCATCACCACACCACACCTAGCATGGAGAAGAGACTGTACAGGAGTTGATGATCAGCCATCTTCAAATGATTGAAGGCTGTGAAGAAATAGTTCAAGTTGCTTAGTATGGGTAAAGAGGTTAGAGTTAGGAAAAAGGACAGAAATTATAAGGAATTGTAATAACATTTGGGTAAGTGTAAGCAAATGTTTTTCATGGAGCTAGGGGGAGACAAGAGATGAGATAGTTGATGATAAAAAATGATGAGTAATTTGGAGCATGTTAGTTTATTTGCTTAGGTGACGGCCAGCTGGGGTGGTCCAGTAGGTGGTCTTCCAGTTCAGCCTGTCATTGATGCTTGGGTCCCCTCTATTAAATCCCTTAAGAGTGGCTATTTGGGGACTCATTTAATCCTGAAATAGCTAGTTCCTTCTGGCTACTTTTTATTTTGTAAGTTTCTAATCATTCTACAATACAGAAATACATTCTACTTTAAAAATGTAAGACATTTTAGTCCTGGCCGGTCTGGCTCAGCGGTTAGAGAGTTGGCCTGTGGTCCAGAGAGACCCAGGTTCGGTTCCCGCTAAGGGCACATACCTCGGTTGCAGTTTGTCCCCGGCCCTGGTTGGTCGTGCGGGAGGCAGCCACTCGATGTGTCCCTTTCACGTCGATGTTTCTCTCTCTCTCTCTTCCTCTCTCTCTCCCTTCCACTCTATCCGAACAAAAAATAGAAAAATGTCCTCGGGTGAGGATAAAAAAAAAAAAAAGTAAGACATTTTAGATCAGGATGAAATTCTTTCTGGTCACCATTCCCAATCCTTGTCCCTAAATCTTTGTTGCCTTTGCATAGGCAACCAGTGTGATTTTTAATAGGTCATTTTCTTGCCTGTATGCACATATTTGGAAACAAGATAGTATTGTGTGTATATTTTACATGGATAGCATACTTTATGTGCCTTTCTGGCCCTTGCTTATTTCTTTGTTTTCACTCAACAGTAAATTAGTGGGATGGTTAAGAGAATGGACTCTGGAGTCTCTGCCTGGATGCAAAGCACAGCTTTGTCGCTTGTTGTTTGCATCATCTAAATCATTAGACCTGCTTGGCCTCAGTTTCTTCCTCTGTTAGTTGGAGTTATAGTGTAGCTGTCTCCACAGGGTTCCTGTGAGAATCAAAGGAGTGAGTTTATGTAAGCACTTAGAACAGTGACTCACAAGGCTGTGGAGAGGAATAAAGTCACGTTATTGCTCATCACTGTTCTTTCTTTATAGGCTGGGTCTGCCACGGTCCATCCAGCCATTCCCAAATCGATGAACATACAGATTGCTCTGATTTTCACTACCACACACAAGGCTTCCATGCGTATTTTTATATGTGCCTCTTTATCCACCTGAATGATAGTTCCTCAAAGGTAGAGAAGTGAAATGGCTGCATTCTATCACTTTAAAAGTTTTAGTAGAAATACATAAGTATAATAAGTAGATATCTGCCTCTTGTTCCTTCCACTTGTTGGCTTAATTCTACTCCCCTGGGCACCCTGAGCCACACAGCAGCTCTGAGGTAGTAGACCCCAGTGGTTGGGACTAATAACCTCAGGTTCCGGTTAACTTTGGGGGTGAAGGGTTGCATTTTTTGGAGGCTTACTAAACATTGATATGTAATAACTCATCCAATCACTGTGATATAGGTACCTATCCCCTTTCTACCCACAAGGAAGTGGGAAAAAAGCCATGTAATTACTCAGGGTCTCAAACTCTAAGATCCTTTATACAGGTGTGAATGTAAGTCAGTCCACGTAACCTCCTAGTATTCTAATCAGCACATATGAAACAGTCAACAAATGCCAGCATTATTCTAGGGCTGACTGGTGATTATTCGAGCTAGAGAATTATGGTTACCATTACTCTTACTACCCTTAGATTGTGGTGTAGCTCATCTCTAGGGCATTCATTTTGTTTCTCTCAACAAAATGATCACGAAACTGTTGTGTCAAGCCTTGGTTGGACAATCGACCCTATTCTGTTCTGTAGCCACAGACCACACTCTCAAACTTCAAGGGGACCTAAGTTGTCATAATTAGCAACCCAGTGTTTGCCCACAGAAAACATAAATGCAAATATGGTTCTCATTGGTGATGCAGCAGAAGTTGGTGGGTGAGGATTTGACTTATTCTGGATGCCCAGGAAAGAGACTGAGGGGGGAACCCTGTACCTGGGACTTGGGGACGAGAGATCTGGTCTGAGCTGTTGGAGTCAGACTGAAAAGGAATGTCCTTCTGACCCAGAGATTGCGCTGGGGCCAGAAGGACGTGGCACTCTCTCCCTCATTGAACATGTACTCTGGAATAGAAGCTGGAGATCCAGAGATGAAGCAGACACAGCCTGCCCCCCAGGAGCTCCCACTGCAGTAGGGAGGACAGACTTTAGAACAATGATTGCACTACAGGGTGACACACAAGGACACACTCTAGGGGCAAATACAAAGTGTGGGGTCGTTACAGGAGTTCAAGTCCTTCAGAATACGTCAGAGGAGCAAAGGGTAGGGGAGGAATTGGAGGCAGAGGGAAGAGCAGGTGCGAAGGTGTGGGCGTAGCGCAGCAGGGCGTGTGCGGGCCATTCAGGGTCTGGAAGGACAGCTCTTCGTGTGCGCGCCCGGGGTGCAGGGGTGAGGCAAGTCCTATCACGGAGGGGACTGAAAGCCATACCAAGGAGTTTCGACTTTTATCTTAAAGGATTTTGGGAAAAGAAAGAGGCATGATTATATCTTAATTTTACAAACGAAATTGTTTCTTCAAATATTGGCATCCGGATGAGAAGCTGGGCTGCCTTGAGGTGGCAGTGGACTTGTCCGAGAGAGAGCACAGTGGGGCTGGGGACCAGGCGGGGTTGGCAGTGGCCCCAGGAAGTGGAAGAAGGTGGATGTTGTATGGATGGCTGCCTTGGCCTATCTGACGATGCCATGTGGAATAAACAAGCCACTGAATACTTTTGCCCTGACCAGTCACAGAGCTGTTTCGTTTAATCTTTAAAATAACTGCTGATTTTGGCAGTTGATCCCATCGTGCAGCTGAGTAAATGAAGTGCAGGGAAGCCAGGACGTGGCTTCAAACAGGCAGTGTGAGGGCTGAGTTCAGCAGGAGCCTGCAGATCCAGGCCACCGCAGCCGTCCCCGACGCCGGGGCCATGAGTGGGGTGTATATGCCGAGTTTCCTGTGGAACGTCACTTTGGGCAGCTGCAGAATGTGCATTCTCATGCCCATTTGGTGTCTGAGGTGGACACTCGATGTCCTGCTGCGCAGGAGGGTGTGTGGAGGCCCAGAAAGCCTGTGCATTTCCAGGAGGCTCCCTGTGCCCCGTGGCGGAGGCAGCAGGGTGAACCTCCAGATCGGCAGGGAGATGAGGGGCCCGTGGCTTTCATCACAAGGGAAAGGCTAGATCAGCACAAATGCATCTCTCCTTCTGGAAAAACTGCTCCCGGGACATGCCCGTCTGCCAGCAATACTCAGAGTGCAGTTGGGCAACCTGGCCCCTCGGGTGCTGCCTTTCTTCTGCAAAGTTTCTGTGACAAGAAAAAAGGGATTTCTTAACTGCTCAGCTGTAAGAATCAATGGGTGGAGGGGACTATGGTGAAATGGGGTACAGCCCTGCCCTACCCCGCCAGGCTGCCTGCCGCATCAGGACCCTGGTCTCGGAACGCTGTGGGCAGCCACACCTGCAGGAGAGAGGGGTGCCTTCCACAGTGTGTCTTTGGTTCTTCAGATACATGAACTTACCCCAAACAGTGTGCCAGCCACCTTGACAAGGGTTTTACAACCAGGACCTGATGTCTCCACAATAACCCCGAGGAGCAGGAACTAATAAGTTTATTGGACAAAGAACAATATATGATGCACATGACCACGAATGTCCATTGGGTGCCACGCCCGTTGCCCTTCAGTGAACACAGACAGGCACTGTCCTGGATCTGGGAAGACAGCTGAGAACGTGGCCACAAGGACATGGTTATGGCTGCATCTCTGCACCAGGCAGGCTGCTCACAGGATGTAATGACATAATGGGCATCAATGTGTTTGACAGACCAGAAGGTGCCAGAGGCCTCTCGGGCCATCCTGGCAGGAATAAAGGCTCAGCACACTTCGAAAGTTGGATAACATTGCCCCGTGTGGACCAGAAAGCTTAGGACACCTGCCACTTGTGACTGCCCCACCACAGGTGGCCAGGTGGCTTTAACCAGATGACTGGTGGTCTTGGCTTTCAAGGTCTTAGGGGTCAGAGCAGGGCTGGTTGTCCAATTTTCACAAGCTGTGCAGGGTTACCCCCCATCCTCCCTTCAGCTCCCTCCACAGTGCCCGTCCTGGGGCTGGGAGGATGCTTAGCAGAGGAAGGCTAGGTCCCTGGCAGCCCCTCGTCCTGGTGTGAGGCCGGGGCCTGGTCCCATCCTCTTGGAGCTGAATCCCTATCGCCCGCACTTGTGCTTGAAGGTTTGAGAGGCATCAGCACATGGAGGAGCTGGGGCCTCACGGCTGAACTTGATCTGTGTTTATGATGAACTGTCATCTTCGTTTCTTCTAGTGCTTTAGTCAAGAACTGTTCATTATATTTTATTTTGTTTACTTGTTTACTAATATGCCACCCTCAAACCCATAGAAAAGGCTATTCATGTTACAAGGTTTATGAAATAGAAATAGAAAACCAGAACCAAGCAAGGGAAGGCAGATCAGATACAAGAAACAAAGGAACCATTTTCTTATCATTTTAAAACAATGCACAAAGTATGTAAGCTTCTATTACAAAAGCAATGCATGCTTCCTTAGAACATTTTGTAAAATACAGAAAACATCAATAACAAAATAATCGGTAGGCTTAAATGACATTGCTGTTTACTTTAGAGTATGTAATTCCATATTTATTATTTTAAACTTTCACTTAACAATGACCTATAATTTTTCTGTACCATGTTTTAAAGATTGAATAATATCTCATTGCATGGATATATCTCAATTTATTTAATCTGTTTTCTGTTGCTGATAATTTACACAATTGCCTTTTCCTTGCTTTAGTACAGTTGTTGCCATAATCATCCCTGTACATCTACGTCCTTAAACATTCATTGCCATTTTTTTTTTTTTAGGATAAATTCCTAGAGGCAGGATTTCTGGGTCAGTGTGGAGTCAGACCACGGAGGATTGACAGCCTCTGCCATCTGCCAGCTGAACGGCCTTGGAGGATCTGGCAGGTGTGTGGTTTCCTCCCTGGTGAGTATGGATAATAGCAACCTCCTTCACTGAGCTGCTTGCTGTGATATGAATATGGCTCAACACATGGCAAGACCTTAGCTCATGGCTTGGTCCACAGTGAGCACAATCTCTGGGCTAGTATCATTATTATTACTGTTGTTATAGTTGCCAACTTGTTCTCCTGAAAGACTGTCCCAATTTAAACTCCCACAAGCATTGTATGAGAGCATATATTTCCACACACCTTTGTCAACACTGGCCTTATCGTTCCTTATTATTTCATTGTTTGCCAATCTGATAGGTAAACTTGTTGCTTTAATTTTACTTCTTTGATTACTAGTGATAAGCATTTTTGATGTCATTATTGGTATGTATGTATTCATTAGTGAATTCCTGTACATGATTTTTTCCCTTGTTTTGGTGAGGTGCAAAATTTCTTATGGATTTCTTTAATATATTAAGATCTTTAATTTTGTTTCTGTTTATGGACACAAACATTGTATTTTTCCTTGTTGCTCTTGCCTGTGCTGTACACTGAAAAGCCTACCATGGGATGTTACCTATATTTTGCCAAATTTTTTAAAAATATGTTTTTATTGATTTTAGAGAGAGAAGAATGGAGAGGGAAAGAGAGAAACATCGATCAACTGTCTCCTGCACGCCCCCTACTGGGGACATGTGCCCTGACTAAGAATCCAACTGGCATGCTTTTGGTGCATGGGACAACTTCAACCACTGAGCTACACCGGCCAGGGCTATTTTTCCAATTTTTATTTATATATATATATATATATATATATTTTACTTTTACTTTTAGATTTAAATAAAATTAATTTGTAAGTTTAATAATTTCCCCACTTTAAAAATTGTTAATCAATCAATTATTATAGACTAAATTATATATTTTTGGTTGGTTTCTTGGCTGTCTCCTCTGTTCCATTAATCTCTATGTCTTTTTCTGTGCTTGTATTTTAAATTTCTTATTGCTTTAAAATGTTCTGATATCTATTGGTACAAGTCCAGTTCCACTAATTTTTTGGGAAATATTTTCTTGGCTATTATCATCTGATTATTTGTCTAAATAAATGAATAATTTTGTCACTTCTAAGAAGAATGCTGATTTTGAATAGAATTCTATTCATTTTATAAATTAATTTGGGTAGAATTGATATTTTTACTGCTTTTGCACTTTCCTACTTAGAAATATGAAAGTTATTTCTTATTTAATTGAGAAATTTTTAAGTAAACTTAATTTTAGAATAGTTTTAGATTTACAGAAAAGTTGCAAAATAATACAGTGTTCCCATGTACCCTGCACCCAGTTTTTCCTATTGTTAGCATCTTACATTATTGTAGTATATTTGTCACAATTAATGAACCAATATCGATTTATGTTATTATTAACCAATGTCTATACTTTAGTTGCATTTCATTAGTTTTTTCCCATGTCCTTTTTCTGTCCCAGCACCCCATCCAGGATACCACATTAGTTGCCATGTCTCCTTAGGCTTCTCTAGACTGTGACGGTTTCCCAGACTCTGCTTGTTTTTGGTGAACTTGACCATTTTGAGTAGTGCTGGTCGGGTATTTTGTAGTTTGTCTGATGTTTCTTCACCTTTATTTTCACAAACAGATTAGGGTTAACATTTCTTTTTAGGTTATAGTAGCCAGGACAAAAGGGAAACCAAGGTAGACGTCTTCTTTTTTAAAGAAATGTCTATTTGGGGGATCTTACAAAAGAGGCATTGGGTGACATGGAGCACCCTTTCTTCATCAAGAGTGCAGTAACATCCAGAAGTAGGTTCTCATGGGCCCTTCTTTAAGACCTATATAAAATCCCAGGTCAGCACATGAATTTTTGGTCCAAGCAAAGTCATTTTTTGAGCAGTTAGGTAATTCATTTGACTATCTAATCTTACACTTGCCTAACTTGTCCCCCAGCTAGAACGTAGATGAGAAGAGTGGTTAGATAGCAACTTCTTCAGCTGGCCAGTGCTGAGAAATAAAGTCAGACTGCCTGGGCTCCAAATGCCAGCTCCCTCCCCACCCCCACTAGCTCTCTACTTCAACATCTCTAAACCATGGAGTCCTCATCTCAGATGGAGAAGATGGTAGCCCACAGCTTAGAGAGCTGTGGTGTGGGCCAGATGAGACGGCACACCATCAATGAGTGACAGTGTTGGCTGTGGTCTTCATAATTGTTCCCTTGGTTGAGCTTTCTCATGGGTTCTAGACCTCTAAGGTTAGAAGGTATTCTCTCAGGTGCACACTTGATGAATTGGTGAATGTATGTGCACAGGATTTGGAACTGGATGAGTAGGGAGCAGGCTTGATAATCTAATGAAAACTGAGACGTCAAAACATTGTTTAAACCTCCATGAAAAGCTGTCTGCCTCTGTATGCAGCCAAGCTTTGGGGCCACCTGCAGATAAGGCTAGGTTTTCTTTTTCTTTTATAAATATGTTTTTATTGACATTTTAGAGAGCAAGGAAGGAAGAGATAGTAACATCGATGTGAGAGAGAAACATCAACTGGCTGCCTCCTGCACGCCCCCTACTGGGGACTGAGTCTACAACCTGGGCATGTGTCAGAGTCGAACCAGGACCCCTCAGTCCACGGCAGTGTACTCAATCCACTGAGCCACACCAGCCGGGCCTGAGTTTTCTTTAAAAAGTAGTTTAGGTTCTGCTCTAACCCTCACAAAGATCCTTGGCGGAGTCCCCAGTCTTCTGTTCCACAGTACAAGCAGAATTATTTTGTCCTGAAAACAACAAGTTTGATTACAGAAATCCCTGTGCAAGGCTCCCCTGGACCTGAGACAATTGGCTTCTCTCAGGACCCCTGTTTTTGTTTTTTACTTGTTTTATCATTTTGTTAGGAATAATTTTAAATGGGTTATGAAGAAAACTTATTCATTTGAGTTTGATGAATTGTCCAAAAACTCTTAAGATGGGTTCAACCAATAAATAATAAAACATCAGCAGAACTATCATATACTGGGCAAAGGGTCAGGGTGATACTAAAAGCAACATGCAACATAAAAAAGGATACAATATAAAGACAATCTGCTGGGTATTAAAAATCATCTCAATATGAACTCTGCTCCCAGCACAGAATGAATTAGCCATCGAATCCAAACCACACCAAGGTAAGCTTGGTTGATGGAAGCCAGAAGTGGATAATGGGGGTGGGAAATAATAATAAGTTCCTCAGTATAAGAGATCTCAATAGTGTTTTGGAGCATTTCCCTGGCTGGTGCAAGCAGTATTAGAAAATCTGTTTGCCAAGGGAGAAAAATAAATACAAATGGAATGCTACATTTTATTTTTAAATTAGCAGGCTGTCCCAGGAATGACAAAGTTAACAGTAAAGTAACAAGGAGATAACTTGAAAACATTATTTGTTGTGGTCTCAAAAAACACTCAAAATGGATTTATTTAAAGGTGTCACACTAGCTAAATCCAGGCATTTAGGCTTAAGAGAAGTAAAATTAAAAGAGGACACCTTTTTCCCCAAGTTAAGGAGAATTTCTTTAAAACCAAGCATATTGCTAATGTGCAACATAATACTTGGTAAACAATAGTTGGCAACAAAATAAATTTAAACGCTGTGATATTCTGCCCAAACCAGTCCTAGATACTGTAGTTTAATAACCAAAATGCAAACTAATTTTGTTGTAACAGGACCCATTCTGAATTAGCTGCAAAATGGTTTCCTATCATCATCCCATGGCCAATCCCTTCTAAGACGATGTATACATTTGCTTCATGGAATTATTGAGTCAACTAAATTTTAGAGAAAATTTGCCAAAGATGACCATTTTTGGTAATAACCAATTCACCATTGATCCTTAGTCTGGCAGTAAGTAGATTCTAGGACCTAGTCCCTTGAGGCTTACCTGAATCACCATGAGAACTACATCACCCATCTTCCAATTTCGCATGGCCTGAAGGCATAAATTCCTTACATCCATAAGTATTAATACATGGTTATTGTCATTACGAAGGGGGTGCTAACACATGGCCATATTTACCAACACTTGTAAATAGCCTATACCTAAAATGTGGCAGTTATTATTGAGGTTTGAACGTTGCCCAACATTAAGGGCTGAGCACTTACCTCAACTGTCTTAAATGCCTGAGCTCATGGCTGGTTTTGACCAGTAGAGACAGAATCATATTTGTGTTTTTGGGTTTCTGCCTGGGCTTGGAGTCATTGTATTGAATCTTTGATGTTTGGAACTTTATGAGCTGGATAGAGCTTTGTGGACACATATTTCGGCACCTTTATTTTATAACCAGAGCGCTGAGAACACAAGTGACTTCTACATAGGATGTCAGTCCCAGGAATTAAAGGTCGAGCTGAAGCTGGGGGTCTCAGGTCCAGTTTTTTTAAGTCACACAGCTCAGCTATCGCTACTGTTGTGAATTCACTTCCTCACCCACCTGGCAGAGTTTCTCTCTCCCTCTTGTGGCCACATTTTTAAGCTAGACATTTTTCTAACATGGTATTTCTTTGATCATATTGCAATTTTTTCTGTTTCTATGTTTGCCTCTTCTAGCTGACTTTGAACCCCCTAGGGCAGCAACTTTGCTTATTCTTTTCTGAATTCCTAGGGCTCAATGCCAGGCCCAGAAGGCTCCCATTACATGCGGACAGAATGAATGAACAGACAACTGGACGCACCATGCCAGTTTCATCAGTAATCTGCATTCATATTTAGCGGCCAAGCATTCTTTATACCCAGATTTGCCACTAGGCTGCAGTGTGGAGCTGGGGAATCAGGTCTTCCTCTCTTGGGACCTTGTATTTGGGTATTCTGGCTGGATTCCCCCATTATTTCATCTGTGTAGGGGTGATTTTTTCACTCCAGAGTCCTTCCTGACTGCTGCCTAGAGCCGGTGGATGTCAGAGGTAGAAGGGGCCTGAAAAGGTGTCAAGTGTAATCTCATCCTTTCACAGACAAGGGGGCTGAATGGGCTTCATGTCTCCGATTCTTGTGCCTATCCCAGAGCTGGAACCCAGAGGGCAGGCAGGCAGGACTGACTATTTGATTTCATAGAAAGCTGAAACAGTGATCCTTTTATACTATTTGCAGCCATAGGTGGAATAGTCAGAGACTCACCCACTTTTGGCTTTAGCAACATCTGGGGCTAATGGGCACTGAGGTGGATTTGTCATCTGGATATTTTAGTAGAAGCAATGATAATTATCAGCTCGTCCTCCTCCTTGCTGCCTCACATCCGGCCCCTCCTAACAACCTGTCAAAAAACACCTTGCACAACTGTCCTCTTTTTACAAATGCACTTGGGGCAACTCTCTGCATGAGTCAGCTCCACTGAGTGGTGTCATCACTCCGGTGGATGTGGCCTTAGGAGTGTCACCTGGGGTCTGCAGAGCTGGGGACAGCGGTGGGAAACCAGAGGGAGCGTGGTGGCCCTGATGAAGGCTTCGCCAGGGGCGTGTGAACACGAGACAGGCCCACATTCCTGGAAGTCGGGCCTCGTCCCCAGTTCTTGACCCCTGCCCCACCTCTGACACCAAAATTATTGCATTTAAAACTGGGTCAAGGTAAATGTAGGTAATGGTGTTGGTGATAGGAATATTAAACTGCAATGATATAAGAATTGGGAGGGTCATAATCAGTGTTTTAATCCCAGCCTGGGTTAAGTATTCAATATATGGGTGGAAAAACACTTGCCTTATTTTGGACAGGTCTCTTTAAATTTGAATAAGAAGTTTGTCAGGGTTTTTTGTTTTGTTTTCCTGTTTGTTTTGCATTTTAAAAAAAAATTTTATACCATATCTTCTTAAAGACCACAGTTTGAGAGGATGAGGAGGAAGGTGTGTGAGATGGGTACTTTCAACTTTGTAGGAACATTAGCATGTTGGGGGCTTCTGAGGTTGGGCCTTTCCTTGCTCCTCAAACAAGGGATGGCCTTAGGGCCAGGACTGTGTCTCCTTACTCACTCTGGAGGCCCCAGAGGGTGGGTCTCCCTGAGGTTAGCTGTGTCCCATCTCCAAAGTGGGGGTCCTGATGGGAAGGGTTGGATTATCAGTCAGGACGAGTCCTCCAACACCGGATGAAATCTGTGACCACTCAGGCTTTAGACTAAGGACCTGTGAAGGACAAAAGTGGTAGAGGTGCATTACCATAGGGCAGAACTGCTACCTCCCTCCATGGGGCAGGCTCAGGCAGTAGGCAAAGGGCAAGGGAGCAGGCATGGTCCCAGCTCCCAGAGTCATCTGCACTGGCTCTAGGGGAGGGCCAGCGGTGTGTGTGTGTATTTTGTATGCATGTGCATGTGTGTTTTATATGTGTGTGCACGGGTGTGTGTGTGTGTGTGCATGTGTGTGCATGTGTGTTGTGTCCTGGAGGGCATGTGTCTGTGTTTATTTATCGTGTATATGTGGCATGTGGCATGAAGGGGAGGAATCTGCGAACCTCATACATGTATGAGGCTCTAGGGTGAGGAGGAGGAGGTGCCCTGTTCCAGGAGGACAGAGTGGGAGCAGAGAGGCGGGTTTGGGCTGGGTGAACTGTGTGGTGCAGCCCCATGTGGCATCTGACTATGGCCTGAAGCACTGAAACCATTTGGACCTGATTCAGCATCTGTGGTGTTAAAGGCTCAGGTGGGGCTGCCTTTGTACCTGGGGCACGGAGTTCATGTGAGCCCCAGGTCCACCCATGGAAGCCCTATAAATGGGAGCCCAGGCTTGAGTGTCGGCTTCTCCCCTGGTTTTGGGGAGCGGCTGCTCAGCCAGGCTCCTGCCCTCTAGCCTGCCCACACCTGACACCTGCAGCCAGACAGCTGTCATCAAGGCCTCTTGGGTCCCAAGGTGGCTCTGGTTTGTTTTCTTTGAACAGCAAACCATTCCAATCAAACCCAGAGGCCCCACGTTTAATGCCACTATGTGCCAGGCTCCATGCAGACCTTGGAATGAGGGGCACTGCTCTCTGGGGGCTCGTAACCCCATGGGAGAGACTGCCATGGTGACCACACATTGTATCCACATGGTCACCTCCAAGAGTGGCATGTGTGTGAATAGGTGCGATGGGGACACAGCGGAGTGAGCAGGGCTCAGGCTGCCAGCAGAAGTGGGTCTGCTGGGAGAGCCCCAGAGAGTGTCACACTCAGGCCAACATGCAAAGTTGCTCTCCTGGCAGGCAAGTGCGGAGAAGACCATTCCCAGCCCAGGGAAGAGCATAGGCAAAGTCCAGTGTATTCTGAGAACTTCTTGTAGTTTGGAGGAGTTAGAGCTGTCAGTCACTGCTTCTCGGGTGAGCCTTCAAACCTTCTCTCTCAGCTCCTACACTCCTGGCCCCTGCTCTCCACCTGTAACTTTGAACCTCGGCTTGGGCTTCTTTTAGGAAAACAGAAGCCTTCAGCTGGAAACTCCCTGTCTCCCAGCCACCAAGTCCATCAGCCCTTCTGCTTTCCTCCTTCCTCCTGTTACACGAGCAGGTGACCTCCCCCTCCTAAAAGCCTGTTCCTGCACAGGGGCCCTTCCACACACACTTACTAACGCTTGCTGTGTACTCGCTCCTGCTCTGAGGGATACAGTCATGAACAAGATGAACAAAACCGTGCCTTCCTAGAGCTCATACTCTAGTGGGAAAAGTCAGACAATAAAGATGCAAACAAAAATATTGAGGTAAGTGCTAAGAAAAAAATAAACTCAGCACATGGAAAAGAGAACAAGGACGACAATGGTGGCGATGATGGTAGTGATGGTGATGATGATGTTGACGATGAATGTGTGTGTGTAGCTTGGGAGGCCATGGAAGACCTCTCTGAAGAATTAGCATATGAGCTGAGATCTAAATAATGAGGCAGCCAGACCTATTTTAAAAATACTCCAGTCCTTGGTTGCTTTCCTCCCTCTCTACCCTCAATCTTCTCCTCTCTACTGGATCATTTCTTAGTGTTGATTATTCTAAAGAAAAAAACAAACAACAAAAGTTTCCTAGACTCCTAGTTTCCCTCCAGCTATCACCCCATTTCTCTGTTCATGTCCACAGCCAAGCATCTTGAAAGAACAGCCCACATAGACTGACCTTGTCTGGGCACCCCCTTCTGTTCCTCAGTCCCCGAGCCCCCCGTCTATTCTGACTTCTATGCCATCATACAGACTGCCCTTGTCAAGGGCCCCAGTGGTCTTCGTTGTGTGTTGACTCACCGATTCTCCTAGCTTTCTTAGACTCCTTTCTTCTTTGGTCTCTCTGGACCCTGACCTTGTTCACTGGATGCTCCATCAGCTGGCCATAGGCCCCTCCTCCACTGTCCAGCCTTGAGATCCTGCACTGTCCCCACTCAGAGGGGCTGCTTCTCTTCTTGGGTGACCTCTGCCACTCCCATGTCTTTAAATACCTTCTGTGTGTGGATTACTCTCAAGTTTATATTTCTGGCCCCAATATCTCTGAGCTCTGGACTTATATATCCAACTATCTCCTAGTCCTCACTTCTCTGTAAATGCTCCACCCTTCACAAACCTGGAGGTATTTCTGCAGTTTTTCCTTTCCTTCACTCCACACACTGAATTCACCTGTTAATTTTTCCTACATGACACTTCTCAGACTCATCCTCCTTTGTCTCCAATGCTACCATCTGTCATCTTTACCCATAACTACAGCAACACAACCCTTCTTGTTTGATCTGTCATTCATCCTTTATCCACATTGCAGATCAGATCATCTTTTGAAACCTTGAATCAAATCAAATGTCTCTTCTCTGCTTCAAACCTTTCAGGGTCTTCCCATTGCACTTTGAATAAAACCCTAACATGTTGTTTGAGGTCTGGGGGAATACATGGTCAGGGAGGTGCATATTTATTCATATATACAAGCATACACATGTGCATGTACATATTCACCCTGGCCTGATGTCCCCACGCCAAGATAACCTTATTGTTAGGTGTCCGGGACCCACCAGTGTCTGGCATACCCAAAGCCTCATCTGTAATTGGTGTTCACAAATATTTGTTGAAAGATAGATTAATGAAGAAAGTTCATTTGATATCTGAACTGAACTCTACTGAACAGAAAGCTATTACACATGTTAGCATCAGCTTTGGAGCTAATATGGAGAACATCTGCTTTAAGTATAATACAGATTCTGGAGCAGACGCCCAAGTCGAAGCTCAGCTCTCTCAATTATCTGTGAGACCCTGAGTAAGTTACTTAACTTCTTTGAGCCTTAGTTTCTTGTCTACAAAACAGTGATGATAAGATGACCTACTTCTTTTCGTTATTGTTGCTATTATTAATTATTATTACCTCTACTCTAGCTGGTGCAGGAATGACTCTACAACATTCTTGGCAGATAGTTTTGTAATTCTCGTGATGGGGAATGCTGTCCCTGAAATCTTCATCTACTTCTAACAAAATGCCAAGCTATTTATTGTAGCATTGACCTCCTTCATTAGCATGGAACTATATTAATAGTAATTCTATGCTAATGTAATTAATGGGTGATTTGGGGGCACAATTCCAAGGTGTATGAGGTGGAGTTCTCCCACACTTACAACAAGAAACACTCAGACAGCAGCTGGGTGTCCTAACACTCAATTCTGACACTATTTACCTGGAGATAGTGATACTGTTGTAAATAGGTAGTTATTAATAATAGGAAAGGAGAAAAGGGGGAAGCCAGATATTATAGCCATGTCATTTGGGCAGCTTCACCAGGAAACTGCAACTTTGCACTCCCCAGGGAACCACCAGCCTATTCCCTGCAAAACACTGAGGGAAGGGCCCTGGCCAGTTTTGCTCAGTGGTTAGAGCGTCGGCTTGAAGATCAAAGAGTCACGGGTTTGATTCTGGTTAAGGGCACTGTCTCGGTTGCAGTTGGGTCCCTGGCCCTGGTCAGGTTCATGCGGGAGACAACCAGTTGATGTGTCTCTCTCACATCGATGTTTCTCTCTGTCTCTGTCTCTGTCTCTATCTCTGTCTCTGTCTCTCTCTCCCCCTCCCTCCCACTCTTTCTGAAAATGAGTGGGAAAATATCCTCAGGTGAGGATTAAAAAAAACAAACAAAAAACACTAAGGGAAGGGATCCAACAAAGGGAAGATAGATGCATGCCCAGTAAAGTTGGGGTGACATAGGGAAGGTACTTGCCTGTCACACCTGGGAACAAAGATCATTGGCCAGAGTGGGCGTGGCCACTGCAAGACCACAAAGATTTGGGAATACATAATCTCCCAAACAAAGGAGTTCTCTCTCTCTTGTTGCTCTTGTGTTCTTGGTTTGCTCTTGGCTTCCTTACATCTGGCAAGTTTCCCCCTTAGCCACATGGACCTGCAGACCCCACATGCAATGAACTGATGGACCACAGCGGGGAAATGCACATTAAGAAAGCCTGATTCTGTATTGGACTGTGCAGACATGGAAAGGAAATTCTGGACACTGGCTCTGATTTTAGCCCTGTTAAAGGCAAAATTGGACTTCTTCCTTGGCGGGACTGAGGGAAATGAAACCTTGGAAACTCAGGGATGTAATTCCATGAAAATAAAGCTTTCTACAATACCACATCCTCCCGTGTGAGTCTCAGAAAATTATTTTTCTCGGAATATCACAGGAAACCCACCCCCACAAGCTACCGGGGGAAACGAAGACCTCTCCCCTTCGTTAACAATAGCATCCAATTGCACAGGTGAGGGTCCAGTCCCACCAGACTGCCCTACCCTCCCACACACCTTTCGATGCTAGTCCCTAGTCTAGGTTTTACCTATACCTTTGACCCACTGGCTGTAAATCACAGGTTCTCACAAACCCCTCCTTGGGTTCAATTAATTTGGTACAGTGGCTCAGAGAAACATTATACTTACTAAATGTACTGGTTTATTATGAAAGGATATGACTCAAGAACATCCAGATGGAAGAGATGCACAGGGCAAGGTGTGAGGAAAGGCCCTCTCGCCCAATCTCCACGTGTTCAACCCAGCTCTCCGAACCCTGTTCTTTTGGGTTTTTATGGTGGTCTCATTCCATAGGCATGTTTGATCAAATCATTGGCTATTGGTGATTGATTCAACCTTTAGCCCCTCTCCCCTCCCAGGTGGGCAAGGGGTGGGAGTGAAAGTTTTAATAATCCTGTGGTTGGTTGTCCTGGCAACCTGCCCCCAGTTTAGGTGTGGTCCAAAATTATATCATTAACATAACAAAAGACACCTTTTCGGCTTTCATCACTTAGGAAACTCCAAGGGTTTTAAGAGCTCTGTGGTCTTAGGACCAAGACCAAATATATGTTTCTTATGACTAATCACAATATCACAGTAGTAATCTTAGTAATATCTCATAGTTTGACAGTTACAAAGTGCTTTCACAAATATCTCATTTGCTCCTGAGGATAGCCATCTTCGAGAAGTATTGGTGGCTGATCATTATTTCAGTTGTACAGATGCAAAAACAGGCTGGGAGATTTGCCCAAGGTCATGCAGCCACTAAGTAATGTAGGACTCCATTGTAAAAAGTCTCCAGAGGGAGCTGCTTGTCCCCTGGGTATGTGGCATGTTCATTTATTGTCTTTTTGCATCTACACGAAGACCTTTGGAATGTCAGAGCAATCCCCCTTTCCAGACCCCTCAGGACGTAATCTTTTACCAGAACAGGAGACCACAGCACCTCTCATTGTTATCTTGTTCCCCACACACCACCTCTATTTGCTCTAAATGTTTATTGTTAACTATCCTGTACCCACCAATGTAAAAGAAGTGTGTCTATCCATTTTAATGTCTATCCAGTCTCAGAAACCTCCCCTTCTCCTGCCTGTAATCTACCACCAATGGATTTCAGGTAACCCCCTTATTCCTCCTCCTCTGATTGTAATGTGTGAAATAAGGTGCCAATCTGCCATTCTCTGGAGCACTTTTCAATCTGTTGGTATTTTGCTTCCCAGAAATCTTGTCATCAGTTTGGCTTAAATAAATTCATAAAAATTTTTACAGGTTTGGACATTTTTACGTTGACACTCCTTTACCATAAATGGCCAAGATCCAAGGTCCTCCAGTTCAAACTTGCCCCAGCAGCACTCCCACATACCTGTTCCCCTAACCCCTGAAAAACCCTCACCTCGTCCAGCGAGCAAGATGGACTTGAGGCACTATTGGGTCTCCCATCTTCTCTGTTGGTGCCTTCTCGATGACTAAACCTTTCCTTACTCCAAACTCTGACATTTTCAGTTTTGACCTTGAAAGGGGTGGGAGAGAATAATGGACAACTGATCACAGTCAGGTGCTAGCCATCGTTATAAGAAATGTTGAACATCCTTGCACTGTTCATCATGATTGCTTTGTTCTGATTAAAGAAAGCCCATTCTGACCTGGCTGGGAGATGTACACCCTGGGAGTTTACCTTGGGAATGCTGTCCATTCTCCTTACCTGAGAGCTGGCCCCTTCATCATGGAAAGACTAACAACCTTGGAGTCTTGGAGGGGGTGCACTGGAGATAGTCCACATTACTTCCCCATGCCTGTCATCTGCAACAGTTTTACCCGTCGTTATTCCCTCTGCCTACTTCCCCAAGCATTTTACCCATGATACTCTCTGATGTTCCCTTTGCCTACTTCCTCATGTAACACCCAATATAAGGACCGGCTACGGAGGGAGTGCAGAGCAGATTTTTGCAGGATGACCTGGCTGCTCTCCCATACTGCCAGCAATATTGGAATAAATGCTCATACGTGATTCAACCTTGTCTCTGCTTAACGGTAGTGACAGGCAGCCCAGACCCATTTGTTGTCCGGTTTCAAGCTTTGGGCATACAAACTTGGGTTCAGTAACATCAGGACAATAATGCATATCTATTGTTTATAAATACATCTATGGACTATATGATAAGCTCAAATAAAACTTTAAACTTTTTATTAATGTATACATTCAGAATAGTGTAAATATCACAAGTACATAGCTCAACAAACTTTTACAATATCAACACACCAGAGTAAGCAGCCCCCCAGATCAAGACACAGAATGTTACCAGTGACACACAGCTCCCCTCCAGTTGTCACTGTCCTACCCCAAACTCAAGTGCAACAGCTATTCTGACCTCTACAACACAGGTTTGCTTTGCTAGTTTTTGTATATCATGTTTTATGTTAATGTGAAATTGTCAATATTCAACATTTTTGACAGTTTCATATGCTTCCAAAGAGTTTTAAGTGGTTGTGATTGTCTGACAAGCTAGTAAGACAGGACACGCAGAATAGGGAAACTGAGACAGATAATTAAATGGCCAAGCAGATTACAGCCATCTAGTAAGTGGCAAGATCCTACCTATTTCCCTAATCAGGGATACTTAAGAGTAAATGGTTTACCCTTCTCCCCAACCAGAGGGTAAATAGCTTAAATCACCCTACTCAGGAATTTAGATAATAGAAATTCAATCAGTGCCATTTGCCAACCACACACAAGGACTGATGAAGTTAAGGGAATAAATCTCATTTTGGAACATCAGCATGATGAATATTCCATTGGGATCCTCCCCTAAATATAGCCTTTAAAACACTCAAGACGAAGGTCCCAGCACGAGCTCTCCCCCCCAGGAGCATGCCCACGACCCTCTTCTCCCCAACAGGCGTGCATCTCCTAAACTCTAAGGGACCCTGTGAGACTTGCAGCCAGGGGAGCAATGGGCAGCAGCAGCTCTTCCTGGGCTAACCCCTAGAGCCTGTCCCCAAGGTTCTGACTTCTTAGTAAGCCAAAGCAGCCCAGCCCAGGCTATTTCCCCATCCAAACTTTCTCCTCTTGCTTCTTCTACCCTAGGCCCTTCCTTGTTTCTCTGTCTGCAGCTTTAATAAGCATCCTCTGAAAATGAGCTGGACTCTTATTGTGAAGTCTTTCCTGCATCAAGTCAAGATCCCACAACTACCTGCTGGCTGGAGGCAGACCCACCCGGGGCCAGGTTTCCTTTCCTATAACAGTTGCACCAATGTGCACTCCCACCAACACTATGTATTATTCCCTCCTTTTCATTTTAGCCTTTCCAGTGGGAATGTTGTGGTGTGCCACTGAGGTTTTAGTGTGCATTTCTCTGATAAATATAAAGTAGAATACTTTTTCATATGCGCATTGGTCATCAGCAAATACGTTTTACTGTCAGGAGTACAACATTGAGGGTTCCAAGATGGGAACATACCGTGAATTTGGCGGCGAGGCAACACCAGTTTTTACTGGCAGAGTTGGACCTCAGTTCTTGAGTTCAGCAAAGAGTTCAGAGCCAAGAACTCAAATTATAGAGGAAGTTTACTTAGAAAGTGGCAGAGGTAGTAGAAGTGAGCCAGCTGGGCTGCATGGACTCAGGAAACAAGTCCCAGAGGCAAAGGAGGGCCCTTGGAGCTTAGGAGAGAGAAGGGCAGAGCGCACCTGCAGGAAAGGAGAGGGGGAAGGGAAAGGCTAGGGCATGCTCCCGAGAGGAAGAGCCATCCTGGGGACTTTGTCTTGAGGGTTTTATTATTTAAAAACAATTTTTTTTCTTTATTGATTTTAGGGAGAGAAAGGGAGAGGGAGAGAGAGATATAAACATTGATGAGAGAGAACATCAATTGGCCGCCTCCTGTCTGCCCCTCACTGGGGATCGGGCCCACAACCTGGGCATGTGCCCTGACCAGGAATCAAACCGGCGACCTCTTGGTGCATGGGTTGATGCTCAACCACTTAGCCACACCAGCCGGGCTCTCAGTAAGTTTTTAAAAGAATGGAAGTAGTGGAGTCTAGATTTGAATCCCGGCAGCCTGATTCCTGAACCTGTGTCCTGAACCACCACGCATGTCCCCCCGCCCCAATACGTTATTTAACTCTGTCTTGCACATTTAGCTTTCCATCCACTCCGTGCCAGCACCTAGCATTGGCTGGGCCCTAGTGAGTGCGGCCATCTCTGACTCAGGCCAGGTGGGGAGTGGCCGGTGGAAGGCCCAGTGCCTCTGTGGCCAGTAGATGGTGCTGTTGGGAAGAGAAAAGGGGTCCCCAGGGCTTTGAAAGGAGGAAGGGTTGGTTTGAGACTGGCTGGAGAGTAGGGGAGATGGACAGCTTCAGGTTAGAGGACCTTGCCAGCCTGCCTGCCTCTTCCAGCCATCTCCAGGTGCGAGGCAGGCATCTGTGGGAGAGGAGGAAGAGCTGGAGTGGGTGAGTCCAGACCTCTAGCCTGTTGGCCTAGGTGTTCTGAGGCTGATGGTGGCAGTGGGGACAGAGTGGGAGGACATGGGGATATCCCCCACTATACTCTTTGGGCCAGGACCTGCCAGTTCATGCTTATACTGGGCGAGCCTGGGCACTTGCCTATTGATCTACTGTCCCCCATCCAACACACGCGTGCACACACACACACACACACACACACACACACAGAATGGGGCTGTGGAGGGGAGCAGGCAGTGGGCACTAAGCCTTCTGGGCTTATACTTTACCAGAAAATTCTCCTTCTTCCTCCAGCATGAGAGTCTCATCCACGTTCCCTCTGTGCTCCCGCAGCACCAAGCATCATGTCTGTGCACACGTACCCAGTCAGGATGACTAACTGGTCTTGGTTTGCCTGGGACTATCCCAATGTCAGTGTCAAAAGTCCTGCATCGCCCCAGCTGGTGGCTCAGCTGGTTGGCGCGTTGGTCCTGTGCACCAAAAAGGTTGCGGGTTCGATTCCCGGTCAGGGCACATACCCAGGTTGTGAGTTTGATTCCAGATCAGGGTGTGTACATGAGGCAATCTATTGCTGTTTCTCTCTCAATTGATGTTTCCCTCTCTCTCCCCCTTTCTCTCTCTGTAAAATCAATAAACATATGCTTGGGTGAAGATTAAAAAATAAAAATAAAAAAAAAGTCCTGCATCCTGAAAACTCCCTTAGTCCCAGGCAAACCAGGTTGGTTGGTCACCCCATCAATAAAAGAAGCCTCCTTTGTCTCTGCCTCAGAGGACATGCTGGTTGGCCAGTTCTGAGAGTGTCTACGACTCAATGTCATTGGCCCTGTGAAGACAGAGAAAGGACCCAGAAAGGCCGGAGGGTTGTCATCTGGGGCTCTCATGCTGACAGGAGACTACAAGGGGGCCACAGACTCCCAGGGACCAGTGCAGCAGCACGGAGCCCGAGTTGAAGTGCTGCAGGGGTCTTCCCTTGGGAAATGGGCTTGACATTATGGGATGCTTCCCAGAGGAGGCGAGTTTGAAACTCATGGGTTGGCAGACACAAGCAAGGGGAGAATCCTGGGTTGAGAGAGGCAGGTGCTGGTGGAAAGGAGGCTGTGACAGGTTGTCAGGTGTCCATGCACATGGCACAGAGGAACCACTCTAGCCCAGGAGAGAAAGGAGGTCCAGAAGGCAAAGGCAGGAGGAACGAAGGGGAGGAGGTGTGCGAATCTCTGTCTGGGAAGGTTGGATTTGGAAGGTGTGAGGAGTTCCTGGAAGGTGCCACCCAGAGCTGAAGTGTTTGGGCCTACAAAACATATTAAAATGCTCAAATTTGGGGAGCCACTTCCCAGACTTCCCTTTCCTCCTCCTTTCCTTGAGCCTCAAGCTGTGGTCTATATTTTGTTGGACCCCAAAGAGTTTGGGCCCCAAAAGGACCTCCCAGGAATGTTCTAGAAGCCAGAGTAATTTCCTCTGTCTCCTGACCTCAAGGTCAGACCTTCTGAATCTCTCTGTCCTTTTGGGCTCCTCTGGCCCTGGGTCCCAGTCCTGCCCAGGAGAGTTAGATGAACGAGCGGAGCCTCAGTGCTGGAGAGGGTGGAAGGGAGCGTAGAGCTCACACTGGTTTTTGCATCTCCAGTTCGTGGGAACACGACACATCCAGAGGCAGCTCCGTCACCAGCCAACAGATCTTACCATAAGAAAGTTCCTAAACGGAACCCAAATCCATAACTTCTGTCCACTGGTCCCAACTCTTTCTGTCCTTTGGAACAGAAACCCAATCTCTCTCTCTCATAAAAGCACTTGCAATACTTGAAGACAGCTATCCTGCTACCTTGGGTGTTTTCTTCTCTGGAATAAATGGATTTCAACAGTTTCTAACATGGAAGTCTTCAGGCCACAGCTCCTTCCACCAGCTCTCTAGAGCCTGGCACAGCGCCCTGGGCAGAGCGGGTTCTCCATAAGTACCTACTGGATGAATGGGTGAACTCACCACCTCCCTTTGAACTCCTGTTTGTTTGCATCTTTTCCTCTTAACACATGGAGTCCAGAGGTCCACTCTTGTCACATATTGAGTTAACTGTGTCAAAATGGAAAAAAATCAAGTTAGAGAAAATTTAAAAGTTTATTGAGCACACAAAAGAAGCAAAAACAAAACCGGAAGACTTCAAGCTGAAAGTGGCAGGAAGCTCGGAAAGTGAGGGTCACACCTGCTCAATCAAGCGCAGTGAGAAGCACGTTGATCTCTGTTGTGACTGGCTGCTACCTAAGGTTACTCATTCGTAGCTCATCGCCTAGGACGCCCTACGGTCATGCTGAACCGAGGAAAGCTGGTTTCACTATGGTCAGGCCAACCTGTGAGGGAAATCGGGATAGTTTCAAGTTTCAGTTATGTGGCTACGGGTGTTTGGTATAGGGGTGTATTCAAATGATGGCTTCCGTTTTTGTTTTGTTTTTAACAAAACAAAACTTCTAACTTCTGGTATTCTTTTCAGCGGTGCCCTTCCCCTTCTTTCTGAAAGGCCACAGCACAGATACACACAGCTGGGGGCATCTGGCTGCTGTGTGCTTGGGCCTGGCTGTCCCCATGGCGCCGTCTGTGTCATAGGCCCCAGCAGCAGTGCAGGCAGAGGCTGGGTCAGAGCTGAGTGAGCACGAGGAAGGTGTGGCAGTTCCCAGGACAGAAGGCCTGCTGGCTCCTTGACGTCTGCTCCCCTATCTGTAATCTGCAGGGTTGTCTCCTTCCCATCTGCGGAGGCCTCCCCTGCAGTCGTGGGTTGCCCTTTCTCTGATGTGGCTGAATTCTTCCTGCTCGCCAGCCCCACGCTTCCTCTCAGCATCTGGGTGTCTGATCTTGGACTCCAATCTGCACACCTTCAGTGCAGAACAAAGACATTTCTTGGGCTTGAGCCAGGACGGAGACACGGCCGTAAGCCTCCCTCAGCCCGGTCAGAAGCTGCGCCGCTAGGAAATCTCTCCGGGGCCCCTTTGCAGACTGGGGCCCTGGGCTGCAGCTGGCTTATTCCAAAGCGGAAAAATGGAAGAGAACACATTCCAACCAGACAGGGAGGCAAGAGAACTGTGATCCAGGCAGCTGGAGATGTTCAGGGACGTGAGACATACAGGTTGGAAAGGTTTGGTGTGGCCCGTGGAAAGACACTCTCTGCGTCTGGGCAGGGACCCTGCCTGTCTGGGCCACCGCTGTCTGTCCAGCAATTGCACAGTGCCCGGCACTTGGGAGGTGACCAGTGACCACTTGGGAGGTGGTGAATGAATCCCTGAGAAGAAGTCAGCTCCTGGAAATCTTTACTATGTGCCACGGGCACTTCCTCCTGCAAGTTAGAGCTCTGTGCTGACGTCCAGAGGGACGCCAGTTAGATCCGGGCTTCAGCACTCACTGGCTTTGCGAGGCCAGAAGGCCCTTAACCAAAGGGCGACACATCCTCTGCCTGGGCTGCCAGTTGCCGTCAGGATTCCCTGGGAATGTGTTTGGAGCTCAGGGTCTGGCACTTGCCATCTGTACTCAGGGGGTGCCTGAGGGTTCTGTGTTGACACTTCAGATCTTCCCCCTGGTTTTCTCTCTCTTGCCTTAAAAAATCTCTAAGATTGAGACTGGGACACTCCCAGTGCTGGATGGCCCACAGCTTAGCCCGACAGCCTTCCACCGGGGCACACCCACATGGGCCGATTAGGAAGGGGGACCCAGGGGGATGAATGGAAGCCCCTTTACCCCTCAGGAGGCTGGCCCTTGACATAGTCTTCCGGCCCAGGGCACAGCAGAGGAAGCCACTATTGCTTCTCTCCTGTAAGTCCTCATCCTCGGGCCCTTCACGCAACCCCAGAGCCCCCTGGCTGGCACTGCCTCTGCGGCGGAGGGGCAGAGGGTGGAGGCAGGTGAGCCAGGCCCCCTGGCTTTCCTGAAATCTGGTCAGATGGCCAGGGAGACAATTTTGGTTCCCCGGTCCACATTCATTTCGGAGGTACGCTTAGTTCTTACTCCTGACAAGGGTGCTGTGCTGTGTTTGGAGGTGTCATGATTGACTGGGGACCCCTTCTTCTATACAATTCCCCTCCACCCCATTTTGGACCTTTCCTCTGGAAAGTAAGGATCAGAGAAAAACATCATGTATTGGAAAGACTCCTGGACCCGCGCTTTTGCGTGTGAGCAGGTCCCAGGGCCTGCTGGATTTTCTCAGGTGCAAAGTGTGTGCAAAGTGAGCTTATGAAGGTTGTAGGTGGGGGCGGGGTGGTCCAGGTGCCCCTTGAGTAGGCCTCTTGCAGCATTGCTGTGAGGTCTGTTTTTTATTCCTACTCCAGATTTTTTTTAAAAAGGGAGAAGGAGAACATGTCATCATGAGGACAGCAGGAATTTGTGTGGTGAGGAGGAAAGAGCAACGAGCACACAGGTCAGATATCGGCTTAGGATCAGCTTTATTCTGTATTTTACCTTCACCAGGGAGAAGAAGGCAAGGCAGCTGGAGAGCAGACAGCTTGCCCCACACAGACACATGTCACATCAGGAAGGAATGTACATAGCAGAAGTTAAGGGCCCAAAGCAGACCAGCCACGAATCACAAATATGAACCAGGACTCCAAACACCCCATCTCTTCTGTCCTTATTGGCTGTTTGAATTCAATCATTTAAATACATTTGTTTCATATTTTATAATGCAATCAACATCCCAACATCCAATTATTTGCAGTCCTTTTTTTAGAATGCAGTGAAAAAATTACCCAATTTTTTGTTTTGAAATACCACCAGCCACTTCTCCACACCCTGGATGGTGGTAATCAAGTACAAAGTCCATCAAATTCGGTTTGTTTTGAGGCTCCAGTGAGAGGCTGACACTCTGAAAAATGAATGCAGGCGTCCTTGGCTGTTACACACTCAGGGCTGGGTGAAGTTTTGCCCCAGCAGAGCTGAACTAGGCTTCTGTGGTCTCTCCTGACAAGCACAGGATTCCTATAGCTGAGCCCTTCTACTAAACTGCTGAAAAAGTACTTATTCACAGAGGTTGATGAAATATAGAGAGACCTGTCCTGAGAGACACAGACCAAGTCCTGGAATACTGAAAAAGCCAGGAGGCAAGAACAGGTGCACACAGAGGTACCCACAGGAGAAGGTCACCATAGCGTAGGCTGGGGTTGGGTTTTCATCTGTTGGTCATCATCTTGACCCTGCATTATGAAAGCAGCTACTTCCCCTTGCCAGGGGGTAAGCACTTCTCCTGGGCTTTCTGTGGGCAAACCTCCACACATTTTGTCTGAGATAGCTCTTGGCATGGCTCCACACACTGAGGTGGGCATTGGTCTTGGCATTGCTGTGGGCAGTTTTCTAGGTTTAACTCCTGGCACTGAGGAAGACACACCTCCTGAGCTTGCACTGCGCACTTATCTTGGCAGGGGTCCTGGCATGCGGGGAGGCACACCTCCTTAGCCTTTGCCGGGCACTGCTCTTGGGTCTTTTGAAGACACGGAGGAGGCATACATGGCTGCTTGGTCTGCTGCTCATTGAAGGACATCTTAGGGCTATTTGCAGAACCTGAAATAAACACAAGATTTAAAATTATCTGCATTAACAGTACTAGGCTGGGGACGGAGGGATGAAGGGTTGATGGAAGGAAATGGGGAATGAATTATTGTTAACCCTAAAAACTCATTTCTCTGCTGCTTTCTATCCCTTTCTCTTTTCTACGCCGACTTCAGCTCCCTTTGACACCCATCTCCTAGGTAGGAATATTCTTACAGCTCTTGTCTGGATATCCATAGCCTGGTCCTACCCCAAATCTCAGTCCTGTCACAGGTCTTTTTCTCCTCTTCTATTTGACTAATCTCACTGAAAATCAGGTGCAAGATAGAATACACAGGATGGTTAGAGAGGTCCAAGAATTGGCCAACCACTTTAAAAATCAGTAGAAAGTACAGATCAGTGGTGGAAGAGAATTAGTAGCCTCTCACAGACAGAGCACAGGAGACAGGGCACAGGTGCCCCCACTTACCTGTTCTTCAATGAGACTCAACAAAGAATGTGAATTGTGGAGTCCAGCCAGGTAGGGACTTTTATACAGTGCTTGGTCCAGCCTTCCACAGGAATGACTGGCCACGTGGGCTGAGGTCCTAATTGTGGAGTCACTATAACGAGCTTCCTCTGAAACTGCCCATAGTTTGAGTCACTGCTTGGGATGCCTGTTAATCAGCCTCCATTTTGGCCTCTGGGTCCTCAGCAGACCTCAGCAGGGAGGGGCTCATCTCAGATCTTTCATTAGAATCAGCAGCAGAAGAATGTTCATAAAACGTTATCTCAGTCTGTCAAACTAGGACTGGGTTCCTTGTCCACCCAAACTGGTTCAGGATGTGGTGAGAGATAAGATCCACCTTGCTCATCTTGTCTTCACCCATGGAAAGACTTTATGCCTAAGGCCTGGGGTCTGTCTGGGTCAAGGGCACATATGGCCTCTTTCAGAATGAATATGTCTTCACTGAGCCTGGAAAGTCACACTTCCAGAGCCAAGGAGGATAGATTGTCCCATGGTCCCAAGCTAACAAAGGACCTACAACCTCCTGGAGAGAGTGATTTTCGTGCACAGGTCTTGAGGGAAATTGGTGTCATTTGTTACTCTTGGGTTGTAAAGTAAGGTGGAAGAGAAGAGAGAGGAGGGAGAAGGCAGGTAATCTTCACCTTCTCAACCTTGATTTATGACATTTCTAAAGTGGCGTTATAGAGTTTTCACAGTGACCAAGAAAACAGGATGGAACAAGGTTGGTCTGTCTCCTTGCCTTCTGGAAAATCTTTTCTTAGAACTCAATAAAAGCCAGGGGGATGAAAGGAAAAGTTTCAAAGCAAACACACCCAGTTTTCTCTACTGCTAAGTCTCTGAGCTGTCAATTCTCTCGTGTATGCCCTCACTCTCCATGCCTGCTGAAATCCTAAGCATGTGTCAAGGCTCTACTTAAGTCTACAAGCTTCCAGGAGCCTTTCCTCATTACTCTCAACCAAAAATGACTTCACCTCTTTCTCTTTCTGAACTCCCATAGTGTCTATTGTCTGTGCTATATGACATTTACTATTGTAATTAGGAATTTTAGGTATTTATGTACAAGAACTTATCACTGTCCTGCGTTGTAGGTTCCAAGAAGTTAGGGGCTGTGTCAGAGATATAGAAAGTAGAAGACAAATGATTATTGGTGGAGTAACTGCATTGATTAAGGAATGAAGAAGCTGGATGTAGGAGACAACTGGGAGTAGAGGGAGATCTCATGTAATAGAAAATGGGGAACGATTCATTGTGAAAGAAGTCCTTAGACTACAAAGTGGTGACCTTGAGCTTGTTTGCTACAGTTGACCAAATTCCAGGGACTTTAAAGATGATGATGGTCCCCTTAACTAGAAGAGGTATGCTTAGGTCATTTCCTAAAAGAGGTAGTTGGCTAAAATTAGAAATTGCTTCAAAGATTTATACAGTTTTTAAAAGGTGAGTTGAAGAAGATCAGGTGACCATTTGGCCTTTAGGATTGGTGCACAGAGATCTGATATAGCAGCAGTATAAGCCCTTTGTGTTCCCGTAAGAAACAGATGCCTGGGTGGGGAGGGGTCAGAGGCTCACCCAGAGGATTCATGCTGGTATTCCTGTGAGTGACATACTTTTCTGGAGGCTGGGGCAAGGGTGGGGCTGCATGGGATGAAAGAGAAATTTGGGAGACCTGTAGGTGAATCTGAAGAGACAAGGTCACTTGGGGAATCTGGGAACAGGTGTAGAAATGGGGGACTCTCCTTCTCCTCCTCTTTTTTCATCTCCTTCTTCCTCTTCATCTCTTCCATCTTTTCTGTGGAATATTGTCTGTGAGACAAAACAATTCTTCAGAGCCTTAGGAGGCAAAAAATTCTCCACCACTGGGTTTATTCATTTATTATTTCAATCATTCATAGCCCTGCTTTCCGTCTCATTGAGAAGACAGGTGGAGGTAAGCCTTCACATTCTAGACAAAGGCTCCTTCACTAGTCTTGGGTGGAAGGTCCTTATAAGCTTCTGGGTGAGATGTCTGTGTTGCGTTTTACTGGACAGTAGGAACTACCCAGGCAAAGAGGGTGGACAAGGGTATTCCACCCTCCTTGTCTGGGCTGAGGGGAGAGAAAAACCTGAGGCTGATTCAGGAAAGGGGTGAGTGAGATATTGGAGGAGGAGACCTGATTGGTTGAGATTTTCAGGTTTCTGATGAGATGCATGAGATGATCTTGCTCATGCCACATACATTTCTGTGTCTTTGGTTGAGCCTCAGAAGAAGGAGACCAAATAGGGATGTGTGGAACAACAGAGACACCAGGTCATGTTCTCAGTGAAGGGAGTGAACACAGTTAAGAAGAGCCCAGAGTTCAACTATTCTGAGGACTCTGTCTGACACTGAGCTGATTACATTGAAGTGGGCCCAATATAACCACAAAGATCCTTCAGTGTGGAAAAAGAGTCAAGAGTCAGTGTCAAGAGTGATGCACTGTGAGAAAGCCTTGACTGACCATTGCTGGTTTTGAAGATGGAAGGAGACCCCAAGCCAGAAATGTGGACAAGCTCTAGAAGATAGAAAAAGCAAGGAAACCGATTGTTGCCTAGAGCCTCCAGAAAGAAAGAAAGCTCCGTTGGCATTTTAAGTTTAGCCCAGAGAGACCTGTGTCAGACTTCTGACTTCCAGAACTATAAGACAATATGTTTGTATTTAAACCATTAAAGTTGTGGTAACTTGTTACAGCAGCAGTAGAAAATTAGTACACCTTCCCAATATCTTAAGCTCTTGGGAACTCTGGAGGAGGGGAGTGTCATATGAAGTAAAATCACAGGTTAGTGCCCTTTCATTTAAGTGTATACTTTCTTACCATGTCAGGCCCTCAGTCAAAGACTAGCTTTTGGTAACACATGAAAAAAGAACTGGGCTCGGGATCCACTGATCTATTACACGTAGGCTACGTGTAATATTGGGTAGGTTACTTAGTCTCTCACAGCCTCAATTTCCTCTTGTTGAGAAGGAATAACACTATTCCACAGATTTCTCGTGAGGAATAAATTAGAGAACCTATGCACCAACACTTAGGGCCATCAAGCTGCTTACAGAATGTAGTACAATCTGAACCTGTTCAGGGCTCACCTCCTCCATGAAGCCTTCCTGATTTCCCCCAGTTCTTCTTGTTCCATCTTCTTCACTTTGGCCCCCAGCACTCAGTCTCTGACTTAAAACTTTTCTACTCACTGTGATGCAGTAGACAATAGACTGCACAGAGGCCCAGGAGACCTGGTTCTGTCCCTAAAAAGATGTATGACCTCAGGTAAGTCCCCGACCCTTTCTGGCCTTACTTTTATCATCTTTAAGCTAGGAAAGTTAGACTAGGGATCAGTCAGGTCCATTCTAGTTTTGACATTCTGTGATACTATAAATGTGATCATGAATGACTAGCCGGGGTATCTACACGACTTTGTGAGCGTGTAGATGCATGTATGGGGAGCTCTATCTCCTTGAGTAAGTCTCCCGTCTTCTGTGTGTGGCAGCGGCCCAGCCAGTTGGCTGAATGGCCTTAGGTAACCTAATTTTTCCTGTGTGCAGAGTGGGAGTATTTGGGATTTGAGCCCTCAAAAATCAACCTAGGTGGCCCAGTATCTGGGGCTGTGACTTGGGCAGCTATGGGGAGATTGTCCCACCCCACATCTTAAGATAAGGTGACTAAGAAGTTTCTCTAACCATCCCCAGCCCTCCAGCAAGATTGGGGCTAATCTGATTTAATGTCACCTGTGAGTTAAGATTTTAGATTTCTGCAGCTGTCATTATGGGGAGCCAGGGTGTAATTACACAGGGTCAGCAGAAGAGAGTCAGCTGTGTTCAAGACATGCTTTTTTTTCCCATTCCCATCAAATAACTATCTCCTTTGTTCAGATCATAAAAGTTCCCAGACTTCTCTGATTCAATCGGCTGACGATGTCTGCATATTATAGGGCAAGGGCTCCGATAAAGCTAAATGGTGCAGAATGTGGCTCATCTCGTTTCCTGGGCATCAGGTGCCTCCGGAGAGCTTACTGAGCTGTGGATTCCTGGGGGAGTCCACCACCCCTCTCACTTCCTTTCCCTCTGGGTCACCCACAGAGGGAGTCTGAGTCAGAGGTTGTGGGAGGGGCTGTGGATCTCAGGCCACGGGACCCAGAGGGACACGAGAAGCCACCTGATTCTATGTCCTTGTTTAGGCCCAGCATGTGCTTTAAACAGGAGGCATAAAATTATTAATTGACTGCATTTTTTTAGATGAGTCAAGTTAGGTGCAAAGGTGTTAAGGACCTTGTTCAGGGTCATGTGGTGAGCTTGTGTCTAGACTAGGCAATGGTTTATGTGAAAACATTTAGGAGCTTCTTCATAAATTTCAAGGAGGTAACGAAGATGCAGACTAGTCAGTGGTTCTGAACAGTTTGGGGTGATGAGAAAATATACATGTGCACACACCTTCACCTTCAGGGGGGTCATGGCCCCCAGGCTAAGGACCATATGATGTTCCCAAATTATTTAGGCTTGATGTTGGTCTTTAATACTTTTCTCTTTTAAGTTGGTGCTGGCTCATCTTGGCCTTAACCAGAGTTCGAAATCCTAGACTCATCCACAACCAGCACAGTGTGAGTTTGGTTAAGTGGTTTCCCTCGCTGGGGCTCACTTTCTCACCTGGACACTGACGGCTGTTAAATGCCACTTCTGGTCCTCATAGTCATTGATGCAAAAGTCCCCTTGTCTCCTACTGTGATTTGTGGTCTCCCAGGGCCCAGCCTGGGGAAAAGGTGGAGAAACGCAACTTTAGTTTGTCTTTGTCATGGACGAAAATATCTTTTCACAAGTTTAATACTCATTTGTTTTTGTTGACACATCTGCTTATGTTTTTGAACATTTTAATATACAGTTGTATTTGTTATTTATTATCTAGTTGATAGCCTTTCTTACAAGAGCTCTTTATATAATAAAGAAAAATGTCATTTTTCTCTATTTCACAAAAATATTTTTCCTACTATGTCACTTCCTTTGATTTTGATGTTTACTGCAGAGTATTTTAATAAATTTATAAAAAATAAATTTTATAAATTAAATTTCACAATTTTCTTCTCTGTAGTCTCTTTTTATTTTCATATTTAAAACACCATTCTTCTAGCCCTGGCTGAGTGGCTCAGTTAGTTGGAGCATTGTTCCATACACCAAAAGGTCGCAGGTTCGATTCCTGGTCAGGGCACATACCTAGTTTTTGGGGTTTGGTCCCTGGTTGGGGCACATACAGAGGCAACTGATAGATGTTTCTCACATCGATGTTTCTCTCCCTCTCTCCCTTCCTCTCTCTAAAATCAATAAACATGTCCTTGGGTGAGGATTCAAAAAAAATAAACAGCTCTGGCCAGTTTGGCTCAGCGGTAAGAGCGTCGCCCGCCCACCAAAGAGTCCCGGGTTCGGTTCCCGCTAAGGGCACGAACCTCGGTTGCGGTTGTCTCCGGCCCCCACTGGGGTCGTGCGGGTGGCAACCAGTCGATGTGTCTCTCTCTCTCTCTCTTCCTCCCTCTCTCCCTCCAGCTCTATCTGAAGATTAATGCAAAAAAAATATCCTTGGGTGAGGATTAAAAAAATAAACAAATATCATTCTTCTAAATTTGTAGTATGTGTATGACTTTGTTTTCTTACTTTTCAATATCTGATTTATCTGAAATGTATTTGATTTAAACAATGAAAAAAAAAGAAGAGAGAAATCAGCTCTAGGCTGCACTTCCCAGGTGAGGCCATGGGGGGGCAGGCAGGACCTTGTGGCCTAAGGGGAAAGTGACCCAGGCCAGGGATGCCTTTCTCTCAGCCCCTGGCCACCCATATTCAGCCTGCTCCTCCTCCTCCCACTTCTGAGTTCAGGGAATGACACCATGTGGCAGGGTGAGGAGCACGGTGGAAGACGCTCTTGGAAAGGTGCCTCCAAAGCCATGAGCATTCACTCACTTGTTATTATCGAATGTCCGCTGTGCCAGGCAGTCTTTGGTCTCAAGGAGCTTACAGTCCAGTGTAGCCGGATGAACAGAATATGGTGTGGTGAGTGTTACAGGAGAGAAAGGCATGGAGGCTGAGACCACAGACAATCTATCCAGCCTGCAGGTGGAAGGTGGTGACCCCTTTGCTGGGTGCAGAGATGAGGACTTGGCCCAAGTGCACCATTAAAGGAGGGTTCGGTGGAAGAAGGAAGAATGACAGAGAAGAAACAAGTACAAAGACATAAAGGCCATGCTATGTGACTGTGGAAAAGAAGCATCTCTTACCCCTTGCAACAGCACGGGTGGACCTGGAGACCATTATTCTGAGCGAAATAAGCCAGCCAGAGAAAGACAAATATCACATGATCTCATTCATATGTGGAATCTAATGAACAAAATAAATGGATGATCATTTATTTTGAACAAAATAGGTCCCGAGACATGAAAGTAGGGAACAGACCAACAGATCTCAGAGGAGAGAGGGTGAGGGAACCGGAAGAGATTAAGAGATTAACCAAAGAACGTAAAGGCATTTATGCTTAGCCCAAGGACACAGACAATGGTGTGCTGAAGACCTGGGGTGGGGCAGGAGCTGGGGGGAGGGGGGAAGTGTGGGGAGGGAAGAAGGGACATCTGTAATAATGCCAACAATAAAAAATTAACTTAAAAAATTAAAAAAAAAAAAGACGTAAAGGCCAGAAACTTTCTGCTGTGTGCCAGGAAATGCCAGCAGTGACCTGCTGCCGGGCTGCGCAGTTCTAGAAGGAGACAGAGAAGTGGCAAGCGACAGCTAGAGGAGGCGGCAGGGGTCAGATCCTGAAGATTTTGCATAATGGATGAAATCGTTGGACCTGTTTTCTAGGCAAATAAAAGCCTTTTAGGGTTTTCAGCAAGAGAGTGAGATGGTTACATTTGAGTTGAGCGTGACTGCCCAGGCTGGCTTCCCCCGGAGGAGGACCAGAGGAAGGGGAGCCTGAGGCTTTAGGAGCTAGTTCAGAGCTCAGAGTGGCATAGGTGAGAGCTGATGAGGGCATTTCTGGTGGGAACAGCCAGGAACCCTCAGTCTGAGCAGAATTTCCTTTGAGCCTGAGAGAGCACAGACCTCTGGAGGTGAGGCATCCGAGGTTTCGCACACCTGGAAGACAGGTGGAGCTGAGAATACCGCACTATGCCTTTTACGATCAGCTTGTATTTTAAGAATCTTTGTGTGCTTGGTGTCTGACTTACTGTATTATCCACCTGTTTATTTGGTGAGCATCAACACCTGTGACACAGAAGCAGTTATGACTTGTCATTGTCGATAAAACCTCCCAGGATGTGCTCGTGTCCCTGGTGGGAATGTTGGCCATGTGGAAGCAGGACAGGAAAATAGGACGGGATTAGTCACTGGTGACTTCCTGCCGTCTCTCCAGTTGTCATTTGCATGTAGGGGGTGGGGCATGCATGAAAATGACCTCTCCTGTTCCCAGGTTCCTATGACATCCTTGTGGTTCTGGGCAGCCCTTTCATAGCACTGGCCCACCTCCCAGCCAGTCACCCAGCTGGCCTGGTTTGGGAGGACTTGGATGGCCTTTTGCCAGGTGGGTATATGCTGCCTAGTTCTCAAGAAAGCACAATGCAAGGGGTGGGGGGGCTGTGGCAGAGTCTCCCCTTTTTGCCTTCCTAATGGACCCTCAGAACTGATTTTCCATGAAAGGAGGGGGCTTGATTCTGCCCCATTACCTGTGAGCCATCAAGCCTGGCACTGCACAGATTCCCGGGTGCCGCTCTTCAGGTGCTGCTTATTTATTTATACAACCCTCTTCCACGTGGGGCAGGACCCGGTGACCGCCGCTGGGGCTGGGAGTAATTACGGCATTCTGCAGGGAGGTGGTACATTCATCATGTTCCAGCCATCTTCCCTGGAATTGCCTTTGATCCAACCTTCTGCTGGGAAAGTAGCCATTAAGAGATGGTATCTTGGGTTTCATTTACATGGGAGAAAATAAAATAAATGGGCAAATGGATGGTTTCATGTTCTCAGAGCTGGCTGCCACCCAGTCTATGCCCAGAGCCCTCAGAGCCACCTGGGAGGGCACCAGTCCCTGTCTGGCACTGGGAGGCCTGGGAGTGAGATCCCACATCTCCAAGGAAGGCACCCAAGGTGGGGGCACCTTCTACATGGTGTGTTCAGGAGTAGGAAGACATTCTTCCTCCTTACCCCCACCCCCATTTTTTTTTTTTTTGTTCTTTGAGCAAATGAAGGACTTTGTGGGTCTCTGAAGTATTCATAATTATATTTTTGCTTTTACAAAAATAAAGAACAACCTATTAATGAAAATCCAGAGACTAGTGAAAAATAAACATATTCCACTGGTTACCCATAATCCCATTGTCCTAAAAAAACTAGAATGTCAACAAATTACCTTCTTTTTTTATTATTATTAATTTATTTTTGTTACAGGTGTTTCTCCTTTTTTCCCCATTGACACCCTCCTCCCCATCCCCCCCGCCCCGTCCCCAGCTTTGTTGTCCATGTCCATCAGTTATGCATACATGCATGTAAGTCATGTAAGTTCTGTGGTTTATCTCTTCCCTTCGCCCCATCCCCTCTTCTGAGGGTTGTCAGTCTGTACCCTACTTCCACATCTCTGGGTCTACCCTGTTCCTCAGACTATGTTCATTATATTCCACAAATAAGTGAGATCATGTGATATTTGTCTTTCTCTGCTTGGCTTGTTTTGCTTAGGATAATACTCTCCAGGTCCCTCCATGTCATCTCAACAAATTACCTTCTTTTATTATCATTATTTATAGAAGTTGTTTTTGGTTAAACATAGCTGCTTTATGCTCCACATTGAGTTGAGTTGAAGGCTTACTTTCTTCTCCTTTAATATATTTCAATGATCACATGATGTTCCATCAAGTAATAGGTCCAAAGTTATTTAATCAAATCCTTGTTAGAGATTTACATTATTTCTAAGTTACACTGTGATAATTAGCTTTGTATAAACTCCCACCACCCATTCTGGAATTAGTTTTCTTTACATAGACTTCAAGACGTGGAACAGTCGGGCCAAAGTTTGAATCATTTTATGCTTTTGATTCTCATTTCCATATTCCCCAAATTCGTCACTAAAAGGATTTCTGTCTATGTACACTCTCACCAGCATTGGCATACTCTCTAGACCGGGACTCTGGATTTGTTACTTAAAAGTGATCATTAAATAGATGAAGGAGGATGTCACATTATTATTCTATTTCTTTTCTTCTTACTTTCTTTTTGAGAGATGACGAGGATAGAAGAATTTTCAACCTGTTATCAGCACTTGACCACAGGCCCCCTGATGCCCTAAACTAGGTTTCCAGTATCCAGGCGGCACCTCTCCGGGGGCTGTGGAGTGGGGTCCCAGGCTCCCATTCTTACCAGGAGACCAAGACCCCAAGGCCTCCTCCTGTCAGAGAAAGTAACTAGCAGTTTTCACATCTGGATAATGAGGGAGTTACACCCGCCCTAAAAGCCTTGTCAGCTCTTTTGTCCTAAAAGTCGCCTTCTGCAATGACCTTGGTCTGGTGGGGATCACAGGTGTCTTTTCTTGGGCACCGTTTGGACTCTCTGTACCCACTGTCCCCTTTGTCATCCTGAACCATCTTCTAGACTCAGAAGGCAGGAAAGATGTTCATGTGCCACGACTCCATAGGGAGCCACCCTAATGTGGCCTGTCATTACCTTTCCTGAGACAGCCGAGAATCCTAACCGACTCCCACCGGAAAGCTGCAGTGAGCTGTAATGTGTGGCAAAGCTCTTCTCCACTTGCTCACGGGTGGGCTCCTGTCTTAGCAATCAGTTTTCTTTCTTGGAAATAACAGGAGCACCTCCTGCCCAGTCCCTCAGCACGCTGGGTCTGCACCTGGCCAAGAACCTTACCACATGGAGGGGCCCCAGAGGAGGAGGAGACCACCCTGAAAAGGAGTGGAGACTGACGGAGAAGAGGGGCATTGAAATGGGGACAGTGAGTCCAAGCTCCTGCAGTCCTGGTCCCCATAGCTCTCTCTTTAATTCTATGGCCCCCTCCTCATCCCAGTCTCCTTCCCAGCCACTTGAAATGATACATTTCCTTTTATGAATTAAGCTGTTTGATGTGCACTCTCTTTAGCTACCTGTAACTAATCCCCACTAGCATACCAGCTGAGAATGTTTTTCCTGTTCCTTTCTAATAGAGGTCCTCCCAGATTTGTACTTGACTTTTTCTTTGGAAATTTTATAGATTCGCAGAAGACTGCAAAAGTGGAGATCCCAGTTTACCGTCCACGGGAACTCCCTCACTGCTAACAGGTTAGGAAACTGTAGTTCAGTGTCAAAGCCAGGCAACTGACCTCAGCTAGTCTACAAGCCCCGTCTCAGTTTTTAGAAGAGCGCCTCGCCGTGTGCACGGTGTAAGCTAGAAGCTAACCGCACTCACGAGACTGGCAGCCTGATGAGGAAGAGCTGCACAGGGCAATGAGGTTCGGGGTGCCGAGCCAGGAGCTGCAGTGTGCTCCCCTCACCAAGCACGTGCCACCCCAGTAAGCCAGGCACTTGGCCTTTAACTCCTTAAGCCACACAGCAACCCTGTAACACCTGCACCACAAGCATCATCGTTCCTTGTGCAGAGAGAAGGAAACTAAGGCTCCGAGAAATTCAGCAACTTGCTTAAGCTCACAAAGTATTTAGGGAGCAGAGCTGGAGATCAAACCCACGCAGCCTGTTTTCAGAGTGCTGTGTCCAAGCATTAGGCTATGGGGCTGAAAACGAAAGGTAGGATTCTTTTCCTGAGCCTTCTGGGATCTTTCCTAATGTCCCTCTCCTCTTCCTCCCTCATGCCCACTTGGGTCCCCGGGGTTAGTCACTTCAACAGTCATATTTATGGCTCTCTCAGGCTATGCTGTCAGGTGTACCCTGGATGCACCCCCTTATCTCTCTGTGTAGCAGGCAGGGCCAGAGGGGACACTGTCTTCAAAGGTTGTTGATCATGGAGGGCCAGGGTCCTGGCCTCACTCCCCAGGGATCGCTTCTTGGTCGTTTAGTGCTGGAAAACAACAGACAAACGGAAAACTGCCAAAAAAAAACCAAACCAAACCAGAAAAGCAAGTCTTGCACAGCAGAGGGACACGTTTACTTGTCATTTCATGGCTTCAGTTCTCAGCCCCAAGGTGGTGAAGATGTGGAGATGATGCAGGGCTGGGTGGCACCCTCGGTGCCTCACTCTGGGGGTGGGCAGGGCGGTGGGCAGGGTGGTGGGCAGGGCGGTGGGCATTTAGGAGGACAGGGCTTGACACAGTGCTTGGGAGGACATGGGCACTGCGGTGGGCATGGGGGGCATGGCCGGGGGCACGGCGGGGGGCACGGGGGGCACTTGGGTGGTGGTGGGCACTTTTCCCGAGGGCACTTTTCAGAGCACCGTTGCAGCAGCTTCTTTAAACAGCTGGGCTGGCACTTGGTCTCAAACTTTGGTTCACATCTGGGGTCACAGTTCTTGGGCTCATTCTTGGGCTCACTAGGTTTATTTTTATCATCATTCGACATTCTTTCTTGACTCCCTGGGCCCTGCAAAGAAATATTTGACAGATTCTATGTGAGAGACCACACTGCAAAGTGGGAGGGGACCAGTCCAGCCTTCCCGCACCTCCAGCCCATCCTTGTCCTCAAGAAAGCTTTCCCAGGATGTGTTTGGGCTTAAGGGCTGTCCTTTTGTTTTTTTAGTGGATTGCTGACCACATTTCTTGACCTCTGCATTCTTATGCTGCTTTCATTCCACTTTTGTCCCCATTTCATGGCCCCTAGTAGGAGTTCTCAACCTGGGGTTGAGAACCACCCTTGCAATCATAAGAACTGTGTTTAACCATGTATTTATCAATCTATTTGGTAACTCCAGTAATCTCATGCGTTTTATGTAATTAATTTAAAAACATCCTGAACACAGAGTAGCTGATTGATAAGAAAGCATGACTCATATATGTGTTGTTTGCAAGAGACCCACCTCACAACAAAAGACTTACATAGGTTGAAAGTGAAGGGATGGAAAAAAATCTTCCAAGCAAATGGAAAGCAAAAACGAGCTGGGGTAGCAATACTCATATCTGATAAAATAGACTTCAAAATGAAGGCCATAACTAGAGACAGAGAAGGCCACTGCATAATATTGAAAGGATCTATACAACAGGAGGATATAACCTTGGTAAACATATATGCATCCAACATAGGAGCACAAAAATATATTTAAAAACTTCTGGAAGAATTCAAAGGAGAAATTGACAGCAATACAATCAGAGCAGGGGACTTCAACACCCCACTAACATCACTGGATAGATCCTCTAGATAAAAAATTAACAAGGAAACAGAGACTCTAAATGAAGCACTAGATCAAATGGATTTAATAGATATTTACAGAGAATTACACCCCAAAACTGCAGAATTCACACTCTTCTCAAGTGCACATGGGACATTCTCAAAGAGAGACCACATGTTAGAACACAAACTAAGTCTCTACAAGTTCAAAAAGATTGAAATCACATCAAGCATCTTCTCAGATCACAATGGCATGAAACTAAAAATCAATTACAACAAAAACACGCAAAAACATTAAAACACATGGAGGCCAAATAGCATATTAATAAACAATGAATGGGTTACCAAGGAGATCAAGGAAGAAATTTAAAAATTCCTGGAAACCAATGAAAATGAACACACAACAACACAAAATCTGTGAGACACAGCGAAAGCAGTCCTGAGAAGGAAGTTCATAGCACTCCAGGCCTACCTCAGGAAACAAGAAAAATTTCTAATTGACTATCTAACCTCACAACTTAAAGAACTAGAAAGCAAACAAAAAGAAAAACCCAGAGCAAGTAGAAGGAAAGAAATAGTAAAGATCAGAGCAGAAATAAACAACACAGAGATTAAAAAAAACAGTCCCAAGATCAATGAAACAAAGAGCTGGTTCTTTGAAAAGATAAACAAGACTGATGGACCCTTAGCTAGACTCACCAAAAAACAAAGAGAGATGACCCAAACAAACAAAATCAGAAATGAAAGAGAAGTAACAACTGACACCACAGAAATACAAAGGATTGTTAACAAATACTATGAACAATTATACGCCAACAAATTGGACAATCTAGGTGAAATGGACAAATTTATAGAAACACATGGTCTCCCAAAACTGAACCGGGAAGAGATAGAAAACTTGAACAGACCAACAACAACTAAGGAAATTGAAAATGTAATCAAGAATCTCCTGGCAAACAAAAGCCCAAGCCTAGACGGCTTCATGGGGGAGTTTTACTGAACATTCAAAGAAAAACTAACACTCAGTCTCCTCAAACTATTCCAAAAAATTCAAGAAGAAGGAAGACTTCCAAACTCATTTTCTGAGGCCAGCATAATTCAAATTCCAAAACCAGATAAAGATACTACAAAGAAAGAATACTGGCCAATATCCCTGATGAACATAGATGCCAAAATCCTTAAAAAAATAGTAGCAAATCAGATCCAGCAAAACATCAAAAAATAATTCACCATGACCAAGTGGAATTCATCCAAGGGATGCAAGACTGGTTCAACATTCGCAAATCAATAAATGTGATACACCACATAAACAAAATGAAAGATAAAAACCATATGATCATATCAATAGACAAAATCCAGCACCCATTTCTGATAAAAATGCTCAGCAATGTGGGAATAGAGGGATCATATCTCGACATAATAAAGGCCATATATGAAAAATCTATGGCCTCAATGGGCAAAATCATACTCAATGGGCAAAAACTAAGAACAGGAACAAGACAGGAATACCCACTTTCGCCACTCTTATTTAACATAGTACTGGAAGTCTTAGCCACAGCAATTAGACATGAAGAAAAAATAAAAGGGATCCAAATTGGAAAGAAGAAGTGAAATTGTCATTATTTGCAGATGACATGATATTGTACATAGAAAACCCCAAAGACTCCATCAAAAATCTACTAGATTTAATAAACGAATTTGGTGAGGTAGCGGGATACAAAATTAACATCAAGAAATCAATGGCATTCTTTTTTTTTTTTTGGTACGTCCCCCTAGCCGGAACCGAACCCTAGACACTCTGGTCTGCAGGCTGACGCTCCAACTGCTGAGCCAGACCGGCCAGGGCTCGATGGCATTCTTATACACCAATAGTGAACTCACAGAAAGAGAAACTAAAAAAAATCCCATTTACCATCGCAGCAAAAAAATTAAGATACCTAGGAATAAACTTAACCAAAGAAGTAAAGGACCTATTTGCAGAAAACTACAGGATAATGAAAAAAAAAAAATAGAGGAAGATATAAAAAAGTGGAAGCATATACCTTGTTCATGGATTGGAAGAATTAACATCATTAAAATGTCCACATTACCCAAAGTAATCTATAGATTCAATGCAATCCCCATTAAAATACCAACGACATATTTCACAGAACTAGAACAAACACTTCAAAAGTTCATATGGAACCAAAATAGACCCTGAATAACCACAACAATCTTGAAAAAGAAAACCAAAGTAGGAGAGATCACAATACCGGATATCAGGTTATACTATAAAGCCATTGTAATCAAAACAGCCTGGTATTGGCACAAGAACAGGCATATAGATCAATGGAACAGAACAGAGAATCCGGAAATAGACCAAGACATTATGCTCAATTAATATTTGACAAAGGTGGCAAGAGCATACAATGGAGTAAACACAGCCTCTAATAAATGGTGTTGGGAAAATTGGACAGCTACATGCAAAAAAATGAAACTAGACCATCAACTTCCACCGTACACAAGAATAAACTCAAAATGGATAAAAGACTTAAATGTGACTCATGAATACATAAATATCCTAGAAGGAAATGTAGGCAACAAAATTTCAGACATCACACGCAGCAGAATTTTCATTGATACAATGCCTCAGGCAAGAGAAACAAAGGAAAGACTGAACACATGGGACTACATCAAACTAAAAACTTCTGCACAGCAAAAGAAACAACCATCAAAATGGAAAGGGAACCCACTATATGGGAGAGCATAATTGTCAATGATGCATCAGATAAGGGGTTAATTTCCAAAATATATAGAGTACTCATACAGCTCAACAAAAGGAAGACAAAGAACCCAATTAAAAAATGGGCAGAAGACCTAAACAGACACCTCTCCAAACAGGACATACAAATGGCCAAGAGATTTATGAAAAAATGCTCAATGTCACTAATCATCAGAGAGATGCAAATTAAAACAACAATGAGTTATCACCTCACACCTGCCAGAATGGCTGCCATCAACAAATCATCAAACAAGTGCTGGAGAAAAAGGGACTCTAGTACACTGCTGGTGAGAATGCAGACTGGTGCAGCCACTATGGAAAACAACATGGTGTTACTTCAAAAAATTAAAAATTGAACTGCCATTTGACTCAGTGATCCCACTTCTAGGAATATATCCTAAGAAGCCTGAAACACCAATCAGAAAGAATATATGTACCCCTATGTTCATAGCAGCACTATTTACAATAGCTAAGATCTGGAAACAGCCCAAGTGCCCATCAGTGGATGAGTGGATAAAAAAGCTGTGGTACATATACACAATGGAACATTATGCAGCTGTAAGAAAGAAAGATCTCGAACCCTTTGAGATGACATGGAGGAACCTGGACAGTATTATGCTAAGCGAAATAAGCCAATCAGAGAAAGACAAATATCACATGATCTCACTTATTTGTGGAATATAATGAACAAAAAAAGCTGATGAACAACACAGACTCGGAGAGATAGGAAAGAGTATGGTTCAAACTGACAAACCTCAGAGGAGAGGGGCGGGGGGAGGGATGAGATACACCAAAGAATGTACATGCATGTGTGTGTAACCAGTGGACATAGACAACAATGCTTGGTGGGGGGCGGGATTGGGAGGAAGGTGTCAATGGGGGGAAAAAAGAGAAACATCTGTAACAAAAATAAATTAATACAAATAAAAACATCCTGAAGAGTCCATAAATTTGATCAGACTGCAAAGGACTCCTGTAAGGCCACCTCCCCATCCCTCTGGAGGAGGAATGAGGGTGTATTAGTGGGTTTAGGGACCCAAGACACTTCTTTCCATCCTGTGTCCAGCCTAAGCCCACAAAACCGTGCGAACTGATTTCTTCACTCAAGTACTGGGGACGGGAAGGTGGTTGCATCCCTACAATGGCTGGGGTCCCATGGACCCTTCTAGGAACTCCTCCCCACAGTGAAGGGTAAGAGAGGAAATCAAGAGAGGATGTGATGAAATGAAAAATTCTAATTTCTTTGAAAATATAAATCTTAGAGCTACAAAATACGATTGTAAGGAGGAATTCCTTTTCCCTTTATTGAGTTTTGCCTGGAGCGGGGTCTTCCTCTCTGGACATTTTGACTTCTAGATACAACAGGTCTTTTCAGTTTCTGACAAGACTTTCGAGTTGGATCTAATCGGCACACTTTGATTTCTTTTAACAATATAAAAACAAAAATGTATCTAATTGAGTCTTAAAATCAGTGTTGCTCTCTGGGGATAAAGATCATTAAATTGAACTCCAAAAATTGTTAAAAATCTCTCTTTCAAACAATGTGTACCCTGTCCTCGCTGCTGAAAAGTGAGAGGAAACTTGCATCTGGGCATAGCCACTCCCTCGACCTTGTTTAATGCCCGGGGTGCTGTGGGTCACTCCCAGGAAAGGAGAGGTCAGCGGGGGGCCTTTCCAGCTGTAAATGCAACTCACCCCTTTGTGCTGGTACTGAGCTTGACAAGCAGTCGAGTGAGGTGGGTGGTATGGAAGTGCTTGGGAAGGTGGCTGTTCCCTCTGGTTCCTCTGCCAGCAATGAGGAAGCCGGGGTGGGGGGAAGGGGAGCCCCACTTGTGACCTCAGCACCGCATCATCAAGTACTGATTGTTGTATGACTCCAGAGCCTCCAAGTGAACTCAAGCCCTCCAACAGGAGGATGGACTGTGATTAACCCCCCCTTTGCTGTCCTGTCCTCTCCCTGGGCCCCTCAAAATGTGTGCTGGTGAAAACAGGCTATGGTGAAGACCACTGAACCCCGAGGACCGGGAGGCTCACTGTTGCTAGCAGCAGAAACGCTCTGTTTACACGCAGCCGTGGTCTCTCTCTGTTCCCCCAGCCTTCCCAATTTTAACTCCTTGAACCTGCCCCTTCTCCCCCTTTCTAGGATAGCCTCCCTGGATTGATCACAGCATTTTGACTCCCTTTTCTCCCTACTTTTCTAGTATGAGATTCTGAAGCCTTTTTTCTTACCACCTCACACACCTGGCCCAAATCCAAGGATTATTTTAGCTCTTTCTCTCTCTTTTTAAATCCTCACCTGTGGGTATTTTTTTAAAAATTGAGTTTTAGAGAGAGAGGAAGGGAGAGGGACAGAGAGAGAAACATCAATGTGAGAGAAAAACACTGATTGGTTGCTTCCCATACATGCCCCAACTGGGATTGAACCAGAAACCTAGGTATGTGCCCTGACTGAGAACTGAACCCACAGCCTTTTGGTGTATGGGCCAGTGCTCTAAGCAACTGAGCCACCCGGCCTGGACTTAGCTCTTTTTCTCAATGTCTCCACCTATAATTCACATTGTTGGGCTCTGTGATTTTTTTTTTTTTCCAGTCAGGGAGTGGCTGCCCCTTGAGAGCCAAGGTCAATAAACACTGCCTAAAGAAGCTGCATTTGTTGCTCTTGACCAGTCCTGACCTACTGGGTTAACCCCAGATCCTGTCTTAGAGTACAAAGTTTGCCTCTGAGAAAGTTCCTTCCTTGCCTTCCCGAAGGCCTGGTCATGGGTCTCTGTGGTTGGAACAGGAGTGTGTTTGGGGTGGTAATGGGAGACTGGTGTGGGAAAGGCAAGCGGGGTTCAGGTACGCGGAGACTTGAACTCAGCTCCAGGAAGTTCATGTCGGCAGTCACTCACTGCTGAATCGGGAGTGACTTTGGTCGAAACTGTGATATGATCATGTCCAAGGTGTTGAAAGATATTTCTGACAGCAGAGTGTGGAACGGAATGGGGGTTGCAGTGGCCGAACAAAAGGTGAACTAGCCCGTGTCAGAGAAATAAAAAATCTCCAGGTCTGAAGGAAGGTGGTGTGGTGGAAGAAAGAGGAAGCCAATGAGAAGGACATTATCAAAAGGCAAATGTATGGGATTTGGTTAGTGGAAAATGAAGAAAGATGACTCCTAGGCATTTGGGGGCACTTACGGAAGCTGAGGAAACAGAACAGGTTTGTGTCAGAAGATGGGTTTGCGTCTCAGAATGTTGAGTGGGGTTGCAGTGAAGCACCTTGAATGGTTATTGGAGACACGGCTCTGGCCTCGTACCACTGGGCAGACCCGAGACCTTGAGTCCATTTCAGTCCAACACATGTTTACCGAGTGGATGAAGATGCGCTGGTTCAGAGAGCCTTGGGGGAGAGAAAGGATACTGAGGAGGATGGGGGATCCTACTACAGGGTTTATTTGGTATTTACAAAATAAAGATTGTCATATACAATCGGAACCCAAGTGAAAGGGGAGGATGGGTAACAATGTAACCCCCTGCCCTGGGGAGTAATTGGTGTTAGAAACATTGTGTTAGTGCAGCCCACTCCTCTCTGCTCATTTTCTTTTCTCCATAATTTTAAGCTTTATCTCTTCAAAGCTGTTACGGTTCCCACACCCACCTCAGGAGACCCAGCTCCACCTGCTGTTGGGCTCTGGGCCAAAGTAGCAATCTGGATATGGAGAAGGCAGTCATTTGTGACAGTGATGTCAAAAGATGTGGTGATTTCTGCTGGCTGTTGTCACCTTTCCCTCCTTTTTCCATGTCTCATTTCTTGTTCAAGAAATCCCCACCAAATGAAAGTACTATCCCATTCACTGGACTTTTGCCAGGATATTTGTCCTTCATCTTTTCAGTCCTTAAAACCCTCCTTTAAATCAAGCTCCTGGCAGTGTTGCACTTAGTATCCCAGCTTTCAGCCTCATTTTTGGCTTAAAGTCTGGTTGGCAGCTGATGACAGCAGGGCACTGCTTAGACGAAACACAGAACAGGCTTCCTGGGTGGCTGGGTCTCAGGAAGAGGCTGGAAGGGGAAATGAGTGGGTGTCAAAGCCCTCAGATTGAGAATGAGGACCCTGGAGTCAGATTCTGGGGTTCAAATCCTTTCTTTGCCAAAGGATGCCTAATAATTCCCTTAACTCTTCTAAGTCTCCATTCCCTCATCTATAAAATGTGTAATAATAGCACCCATGTTAGCACCTATGTTAATAGTACCTATGTTAATATGTAACTTATATTAGTGCTTATAACAAGCCAGTGCTAATAACATTCAAGTGGAAAGTCTACACTGTCATTCATCACTGTCTCCCTATACTCATAGGGATAGGTTGTTGTGGAGATTAACTGAGATGCTACATATAAAGAGCCGAGAATGTTTGCTATTTTTTCGCATTTATCTTCAGATAGAGCGGGAGGGAGAGAGGAAGGAAGACAGAGAGAGAAAAACATCGACATTAAAGGGACACATCGAGTGGCCACCACCCACACAACCCCAACCGGGGCCTGGGACAAACTGCAACCGAGGTACGTGCCCTTAGTGGGAACCGGACCCGGGACTCTCCTGTCCGCGGGCCGACGCTCTAACCACTGAGCCAAACCGGGCAGGGCTGTCAGTGGTGTTCATGGGAAGATTAGGTATTTCCTTATTACCTGTTAATGCATGATTTCAGTTCTGAATAAGGAGAGCTGCCATAAATGTCATTGAGAAAAGATAGTAGTTTACACCTTTACTAAGGCCAAAATGTCAGCAGCCCATGTGACGTGTCCTCCAGGTGTCTTGCAGGCCATGTATTGGACCAGGCTGGGGAAGTCCATGTGTCAGCAACCTCAGCTGCACTGGGATCCCTCACTCGGTTTTTAGGTGAAGTATTTATTTACTATCTTTTTCTCTCTCCCTGTGTCATCCTTATTGAACAAGCAGGACTCACAGAACAGTCAGAAAACAACTCCATTCCTTCCCTTGGCGCCTCCTAACACTCTCTCTGTGGGGCTGGCTCTTTCCTTCCTTCTGGGATGAGGCCTGAGGCAGATGCCCTTGACTTTTAGGACAACGTTTGGACAATAAGAAGTTCTCTGGTTCCTTCTGTTAACACAAATGATCTTGTTTCAGTAATCAGAAGGCCTATTTCCTTGAATGCTGGATTTCCTTCTCTATCCCACCTGGGACAGAAAGGAGAGCATCTTCTCTACCTGGAGTTTCTCCTCCTCTGTCTTCGCTCACCCAGCTGCCTCAGGTTCCAGGCTGGGGGCTGCAGAGGGAGGAGAGAGAAGGGGCAGGAAGGTTCTTACCTGAGGGATGCTGTTCTGACCTCCTGATTCCCAGGAGCTTTCTGGCCTTGGCAGGTGATTAAAGCTGACCTTTCCTCTTGAGGGAAACTTGAAGGTGTTCTTTAGGGGACCCCTGCCCCCTAGCTGGGGTTTTGATCACAGTTCTTCAATATAGGCAAAGGTATCTCTCTGGCTAGCTGCCTGCGGCTCCCGCACCTGGGAGATCTTTGGCAGATCCCCCAGCGGCTCTCTGCTGAGATGACCTCACTGCCAGGTGGCCCCGGACTCGTCATAGCCTGGGGGCCAGCTCTCCCTCTCCTGTGGGCCGTATCTGGCCCATGGGAAACAACCCCCTCCTGTTGTTGTTCATCAATTACTCTTGCTGATGTTTTCCTGATGTTTAAGCATTTTTGTTCATTCATTATGTATTAAGTGAGGGAAGTTCTATGACGCCTTCATGCAGCTGGGTCAGTTTTTTCCAATTTGACTTCACCGCAGTATTTGACATTGCTGTGTCCTCTCTTTCACCTCTCTCCCCTTGGGGTCCTCTGTTGCCTAGATGGTGTCCCATTTCTGTGGCCTCATCTGCCCCCTCCATGACCTCTGCCCCCTCCGCTCAATCTTTCCATGTCTCCTGGCCCCTTTCACTTGACACGCGGGCTGCCCATCTCATTCCCCACCGTTACTGTAACTACCATATCGAGGTCCAAATGTTAACATCTGTTGGATGTACTTTGGTACCTCACACTGATATAAAAACATCAGAATCGGTCACCTTCCACATCTTTTCTAACATGTTCCTCTTGTGTGCTCCGACGTGGTGACTAGTTGACTATTGTCCCAATTCACCCAGATCTCTAAGCCAGAAACCCAGGGTCACCCCAGACAAATGTGCCCCGAGCACTTGCCGGTTCTATTTCCTAAACCACAGGCTCCTGACCCAGGCTGGTGTGTGGGGGCCCTGGAGGACATCTCTCAAGTCAGTCCCCATCACCCTCACAGCCACAGCTGTTGTCTTCATTGAGGTCGTCATTGTCACATGTCTTCCCAAGCACCCAGCTCTAATTCATACCCCACAGCACTGTCACAGTGAATTTTATAAAACAAAAGTCTAGCCCTGGCCAGTTTGGCTCAACGGTTAGAGCGTTGGCCCACGGACCAATGAGTTGCGGGTTCGATTCCGGTCAAGGGCACGTACCTCGGTTGCCATTTGTCCCCTGCCCTGGTTGGGGTTGTGTGGGAGGCAGCCACTCGGTGTGTCCCTTTCACGTCAATGTTTCTCTCTCGCTCTCTCTTCCTCTCTCTCCCTCCCACTCTATCTGAACGGAAGTGGAAAAATGTCCTCGGGTGAGGATAAAAACAAATAAATAAATAAAACAAAAGTCTAATTTTACCATCAAATTTGAGATGAGGCTCAAGGTTGTTAGTTGAGTCTACAGTATTCTTTCAGCACAGTCTTTTACCATAGATTCTGGGGCTACACTACTTGCGTTCCCCCTAAAATGTGCTGGGATTTTTTGACTTGCTGCTTTTTCTCTGCTGGTCGAGCCCTCCCTCCTCCGGCCTGGAACTCGTAGGAAAGGTGCCCTGGGCAGGCTGATCCCCTCCCAGGCTGTTAGGTGCCTGAGCCAGACTCATTCTGAGATTTTATCTCTACATTTTGTAGTTATTTATCTCCATATTTCTCATCTTCACATGATGAGCTAGCCTAGTGATTGGGAACCACTTTTTCTAAATTTATTTTTTAATTGCAGTTGACATACAATATTACATTAATTTCAGAAGTACAACCCAATAATTAGCTACTTATATAACTTACAAAGTGATCACTCCGATAAATCTAGTACCCACCCGGCATCATACATAGTTATTATAATGCTATTGACCGTATTCCCTATGCTGTACTTCACATCCCCGTGACTCTTTTGTAACTGCCCATTTGCACTTCTTAACCCCTTCACAGTTGTCACCCGGTCCCCAACACCCCTCCCCTCTGGCAACCATCAGTCTGACCTTGTATCTATGAGTCTGCTTCTATTTGGTTTATTCATTCATTTTAGGAACCACTTATTTTCACCTCTGTACCCCTAGTCCCAAGGGCAAGGCCCAGAGTCTTAGTCACTTGGTCGTTAATGCTTATCATCAATGAACAGATGCAATGATATTATTTCAGTAGCTTTGCCATTGCTCGTCTCTCAAACTGGAATGTCTTCCCCATTAATGTTTGTTTATTTATTATGTTTTTATGGATTTTTTAGAGAGAGGAAGGGAGAGAGAGATAGAAACATCGATGTGACATCAACTGGCTGCCTCCTGCATGCCCCCCACTGGGGATGGAGCCCGAAACATAGGCAAGTGCCCTGACTGGGAGCTGAACCGGGACCTCTCAGTCCATGGGATGACGCTCAATCCACCGAGCCACACCGGCCGGGCAATATTCATTTTATTTTCATCTTCCATGCACACCTCCCTGGCCCCGGACCCCGCTGGAGTGGAGATGCCATTTCTGAACACCCTCGGGCACTCACTCCCCGTAGCTGATGCCTTCGCCTGTGCTGAGGGGAGCTCCTGGCTGTGCACTTTTCTGTCCCTGCACACACGGCGCCCTGCTCCAGAGAAGGGCCTTCTTACTCTGCATCTTTAGTGCTGGCCCAGGGCTTCATATATATAGATGTTCGGTGAATGCTTGGGAAACAAATGAACGGATATAAGAGACAAAATCTAGCAGGGGTGTTGACTACCTGCTAGAATGGGGAGAGCTCACTTTATGCAGGTGAGGATGATAACAAGGAGCTCTATCTCCAAGGGCCAGCTTCCATCATCAATATCGCTGTATCAGCCCAGAGACCCCGGAGGCAGGCAGCTTTGGGCCTCATGGCTGGAAAGCCCAGTCCACCCAGATGTGCCCAGGAGACAGCCCCATCTGGTCCAGGGTTCCACACAGAAATGAGCTCACACGGCAGGCTACCTTGAGGCCTGGTCTCTCCTTCCCTGGAGGGAGTGTCTCCCTTGCCACGGACCTCCCCCAACCTCTAACACACACACAAATTCCCTGCCTGGTGAGACCTTCTTCAGGAGTAATGGGAGGACATGGGAATAGGTGAGCTTGGAAGGGCGGTGGCTGGACATGGGGGCTGGGAGGCAGTGGGTAGGTGGGTTGTGTTCTTGAGCAAAGCCCCCAGCTTCCTCCACTGTGATCCATATTCTCCTCAGGGCTCTCGGAAGGCTTCTCAACCAGCTCCTGTCTCCTGTGCTCCTGTGACTCTATCACCTTCCCAGCTCCCCGCAGGAGGGAGTCCACTGACCGCCCGGGGCCTCACTGCCATCGGTGTTTCATGGAGAGAGCAGAGATGAAGAGAGAACCCTTAGTGAGCTGGGCGTCTCTGTGCACATAACAGAAGCCTAGGGACCCACCTCCTTCCCTCAGTCTGAGACTGCAAAGTTCGGGGATTCTGGGGGAGCTTTCAGGTGATTTAAGATAGTTCTTGTCAATTTCTGAAACAGTTGTGCTTTCCAAAGTCCTTTTATTTTTAAATAAAATGGGAGGAGGCAGAGAACTCTGTTTTCCTCATGATCTTCTTCTGCCACTGGGAGGCAGCACCGGTCAGGGAGCAGCTGGAAGGGCCAGCCCTGTCTCCTCGCAGGACAGGAGAAGGGGGAGAAAGGGCGTCTGTGGCTCGGGGACGATTCTGAATTCTGAGAGTCCTTCCGTCTAATCCCTGTTGTTTCCTGGGAAGGATCTGGGAAGAGTTGTTTAACCACCTGTGGGAAACCAGCGGGCTATGAGGTTTTATCCTTGGATCTCACGAGAGCTGGAATGTTGTGGGGTTGTGAGGTGCTCAGGACGAGGGTGGGAAAGGAGGTGCGTGAGGTGATCACTTCAAGTCTGATTTGGGTGGTGGTGGCGTCAGAGTTGCCCCGTCTGCCTCAGTGGGCATTCCTGCTGGTGTGGTGGGCACTGCACTTGGGGCATCCACGCTGGCTGGGAAGGTGGGCAGTGCTCAGTGGCACAGGAGGGGGGTGATAGGGGACCTTCCATTGTTGCTGCTGCTGATAGGACCTGTCTCAGAAGTCCTTTGTTTGCAGGCCAAGAACTCACAGTTTAACAATAAGCAGCAGGGAGATGAAGCCCGAGGATCCAGAGGGGAGGACATGGCACCCGGTCTGCTCACACCTGCTTTCACCCTCCGTGATTACCACGTCCCCACTGGATTTCGACAAGCACAGGAACCACCACCAGCCACAGCTACTGAGGATTCGATTTACAGCGTGGATCTTGGGCTCACCTCCTGGAGGTGCTTATGGTTGTGCTTGTCCGGCCAGGTAAAAGGAGTACTGTCATTCCGAAGTCTCAAGGTGCGAGAGATGAAGAGCAGAGAGAGCCACACGTTTGTCATCTCACAGTTTCCACGGGGTGGGGGGGCTGTTAGCGGGGCTCAGCTGTGTCCTCTGCTCAGCCATTGCATCGCTGCTGATGCTGATGGAACACCTTTTTTGGTTGAAGAGAATGTAAGAAATAGGAGGTACTTTTTTTCTTTTCTCCTTTTGTTGTTAGTACCTTCTCGATTAAATCATCACAGTCTTCCCATAACCGCCAGGGACAGCCGTTCTGGCACTTTTGCCACGTTCCAGCTCCCAGCCCCGGTGGCCTGATAGTGAAATACTTTGGAACTGTGGGAGGGTTTTCCTGTGACCAGCCCCTCTCTCAGCCCTGAGATGACCACTTCTGGCCTGTGGCACTGCCATCTACATGGTGCCCTGTTTGGGGGTGGGGCCAGCATTGGCATGAGAGGAGGAGCAGGGCACTCAGCGCAGAGAGACTTGGCTGTTGAGCCCTTGACATCACCTACTAGCTGCGTGAGAGGAGCAAACCAACCACCTGTACTTGTCCTTGAAATGGGGTTACAGTGACCACATCCTAAAATTGTTGTTGGAATTAGAGAGAGAAACTTGCCAGAGAGGCAGGCACCCAGGGAGGGCTCCAATGCTGGGCTAAAGAAAGAAGACAAGGAGGAAAAACAGAGTTAGATCATGATGTGTGTTTGTGTGCGTATGTGTGTGTGTGTGTGTGTGTGCTAGTAAAGGTGTTAAGATTCAGGCCCAAGACCTTTAAAGATGGCCTGTCCCCTGGGGATCAGGACCCAGGACCCTTGTCCTCATGTCTCCTCTGATGGATGATGACCTGAGTCTAACACTCTCACACCCCAGAGGAAATCCTTCCAGATTGCTTGAAATCCTGGTTATGCGTCAGGCAGCTGCCAAACTGAAGGTTTTCATGTAATGTGGGAGCTTGACAACTGTTTTCAGGAAGAGAGTGAGATACCTGAGAACAGAAATCTGGGAATTCCGTTCCTCCGTCTCCGGCTGTAGCCAGGATGGAAGGGCGCCAAGTGGCCGGCCGGTGTCACTGGAGTCCGAGTTCTGGAGCAGCGGGGGCAGGTGAGTGAGGGCTCTGCTCCTGTAGGTGGGCAGCCTGTTTTTGGTAGTGAGGGGAGTTTATCTTTTTTTTTTTCATTGTTAAAAATATTTTAATTACATAATTAGGCTTTGCCGTAAGGAGTAAGCTTATTTTTCCATTTTATTGATATAATTGACATGCAACACTACATAAGTTTAAGGCATATGAGGAGAAGGTGGGGGGGTGGGAGAGAGAGAGAGGGAGAGAGAGAGAGAGAGAGAGAGAGAGAGAATCTAGAGAACCAGCAGGAGAACAGTTACAAGAAGAAAGATAACTGTTGAATGGGAGGTGGGGCGAACAAGCCACGTGATGGCTGAAACGTGAGCTCCTGGTTTTCAACGTGAGGAACATTTTAGATGAGTAAGGCTACATCCCGGGTCACAAGTGGTCTGTGGTTACACTGGCCCCACCACTTCTCTTTCATTGCTCCCTTTCCATTCTCCTTTTCTTTATCACTGCTTTTCTTTATTATTTTTTAGTGGTTCCTTGCCCCTGTCCTAAGCATGACGTGCCATCAGACATGTGACTGGCCTGAAGGAATGAGCTGTATTCTTGGTTCTTGGTCAAATAGTGGCTGTGATCTGCTATGGATTATTGTCTTTGGTCTTTATTTCTGACTCTTTATTTGGCCCAGGAGCACAGGACATATGCACACCTGCCAGAAGCCACCTCGATTCAGTCTGGAGAGTATGGAGGGGTGACTGTGGAGCAGAGGAAGAGAGAAATGTCTCTGTCCATTACAGGTGTGCAGACCCAAAGCCAAGGGAGTTTGCAGGGCACCCTGGAAGTCCCACTGAATTTCAGTCTCTGCCTCAGCAGGGCCTGGGGCACAGCCTCTGTGCAGGTGCTCGAGCCTTGGGCCAGTCCGGGGTGAGAGGGACCTCTTTCCTGACACTCCCCCCCTCAATGCCACTTACTGCCCCTGCAGACCTACAGGTGAGGCGAACGCAGACTGCATTGTTGCCTCTCAACTCTTTTCTTCCCGGGATGAACACCCAGCTTCTTTATACTGTCTTCACGGCCCAGCGTTTTGGTTCTAGGCCATTCCTATAGATCCACCATGAGCATGTTTGTGAGAGACAGAGCCCGGGACAGAGCCCTGTTTTCTGTGTCAGTTTGATCTTGGGCAGCTGCAGGGTGAATATTTATTTGGTCATCAGCCATGATCAGCGGGGCTCTGGGGCTGGTCGTCATGGCACTGAGCAAAGTGGGAAGGCCTGAGGCTTTGACAATGAGACAGGAGGAGGAATAGACAAGGGTCATCTCTGGGAGAACTTGGCACAGTCCCTTCCCAGCTGAAAGTGCTTCTCTCTTGTTTCTCTCAGGCTTTCATCAATCCAGAAAAGCTATCTTATCCACAGTTGTGACAATACAAAATCCCTTGCCAGCCCCCTCCCCAGGTCCCTGTGCCCTGCCCCCTCCCCCCAGCCAGCAAATGCCCCCCTGTGCGGATTCCCCTGTGCCCAGGAATACCTGCCAAAGCAGGAGTGACACCTCTGAAGCCACCACACCCTAACCCTGGGCATGAAGCTGCCCGATCCTCTCTGCCTACCCCAGCAACTGCAGGGAACACCCCGCAGTCCCCGGAGAATCCACCTCGGGACGGACTCAAGAAGAGTGACAGTCCCAGGTTTTCCAGCGACTGTTCAACTGATTTTCTCAGCTCCAACCTCCAGAAACCAGCAGGGGACAGAGCGAAGGGTCCTGCTAGTAAGGCCTTCCCTAGAACCATCCGAATGTATCCACTGTGGCCGGGACGGGCCAGTCCCTCCAGCTGCTGCCTCCAACCTAAGGAGGTCACCAGAATGAGGGCAGTGTCCTCCTTTGCCTCGCGTCCTGCCTTTCTCCAATATTCCTGAGGTTTTGAGAAGCCAACATCTTTTAAGTAAATGACTTAAATGGAAAATTCCCCCAAGTTCCCTCTCTTCCCACATTCTTCAGTTATGGCAAGGAGATCTTCAGTTTCCTGTCACCTTCCTGACCACTTCTTCTCCAAGGACACTCACTCTGGCCCTGAGCTTGGACACTCCACACCCTGTGATGCTGTGACCTCTTCCCTCCCATTTCCTTCAATAATTTCAGTCCTGAGTGGGTTTGACTCTGCTCATTGGCTGTTCCTGGGAAGGGAAGGGGAGAATGTTTGCGATGGGAAAGCAGGGTCCAGGGCAGGGAAGCAGAGCCTGGGAGCGTGTGGGTGCTTGGAAAGGCCAGCAGAGGGCGATCAGGAGGCCCCAGGAGGGAGGTTTAGGGCATGGTTCCTGGAACTGGGGTATCCAGATCCCCATCTGCCCTCTCAGGCTGGGCCCACGCTGCCCGGCAGCCTGTCCCAAGCCTGCTGAAGCCCCAGCGACTTTCCTCCTGTCTTCGGGCAGGTGTAGCAGGCAGGGAAGGTGGGAGTTTGGGTGCTGGAGGTACCACCGTCAGGGTGCTGCTGAGCTGCGCAGGAAGTGAGGTTTCCAGGACTCAGAGAAGGCAGCTTTGGAGCTGGGCCCAGTTGTGAGCCTAATCTTGCCTCTCCAGGGAGACACTGTGGCTGCAGGTCTCTGAGGTCCCTGAGCCGGGAACAGACTCCACCATGCCAGGAATCCAAGGCTCAGAGAGAATTCTGGGATTTTCAATTAGAACAATGAGGGCCGTGTTCTCTTCATAAATGGACTTGTTATTATTATATGTGGATCTACTTTTCTTCTCTAAAGTTGTTGGATAATCAATAGCCATCTACTGAGCACCCACGATGTGCTGGGCCCTGGGCCCCACCTTGGGGACACAAAGGACAGGCCAGGCCAGGCCTGTTTTAATATGGCCCACTGGTCTGCCCTGAAGAGGGTAAGTAAATGGGTGTACAGAGCTGTTAGTCGGGGCTTAGTGTCAAAAGGCAGAGAGTGGAAGAAAACACATGGAGGAAGGTGCTCCTGATCCCCAGGGGAGAGCCAGGACCATCTTTCTAGAACCTGGTCCCGAGTGAACACAGCAAGGTTGCCAGATAAACACATCCACGATTTCCTTTGTTCAAACGCCTTTCCATTTCATGACCTCCCCCTCTTTGTCTCCAAGACAGTGAAACAGTTGCTATGACATGGATTTTTATAACTTTAGGATTTCAGTCCTTGTGCTAATGAACCCATCTGGCCAGCAGGAGACATAGGGAAGGGAGAGATGGTGGAGCAGGTGGGGGAAGCGCAGCCCCAGCCTATCTGTACGGCTCTGGGGCATAGCCCCTTGCAGGGACCAGGGCTGTTCTGTATAGTTCCTGGGGCAGAATTTGGCGAGTGTGGGGAGAAAAGGCCCATCACTGCCCAGTGCCATAAAGAGATTGTCAGCATTCCCTGTGACCCCCTGCCCAAAGATGTGCCAGGGTCCCTATCCAAAGATGAATGTTCTGGCACAGGAAGTGTTCAGATAGCAGTTTGTGACAGATTAAAGAGATTCTAATCTGGTGACATATTTAGATCCCATTGCCTTTTGGGTTCTTCAGCCCATCCTTTCGTGATGTCTGTGACCCCAGTTCAGAGCTTAGACGTAACTTTGGCCTCTCCAGCTCTTTTGGGTCTCTTTTCCAATCCTTCCGTAGCAGGCTACTCCCCAATGTGTTATCCCAGCAGCCAGGGGCTTTGTGGATTTGCTCCAGCAAGGAGGTCTCACTGGAGCATTGGGTTCGAGATTCACCATCAGCCTCCAAGAGCCATGTGTTTGGCCTGGCCTAACCTGGGGATTCAACGGAGACATAATAGGGGTGGCTATCCCCTGCCTTTCGAGTGTTTGAAGGCTGGCCAATCCCTGCAGTCCCTCTAGGCCTGAAAATTCGCTTTAGGTTTATAATCTAGTGGGGAGTTTGAGCTCCAGGGACTTGCTTTGTTTTGTGCTTCCATAGTAGCCCTTACCTAAGGAGGGGAGCTAATTTGCTGATTTTTCCAGTTGTTGGGGTTCTCTGTCCCAATGAGTCATTCAGTATCTGGGGGAATAATCCCAGGACCGGTTTTGGGACCACTGACTTGATTCCTGGGTAAGCACAGGTCAAAATTCCAATTGTCACCTGACTCTGATATTGGCTTGGTTGGAGGCCTTGCTGCTGTAATGAAGTATTAAAATAGTTGGCTTCCTCCTTTGTCTTCTCAACTCACACCTGGCTTCATAGTGATGCTCAATATCCAGTTCTAAGAGCAGAATAAAAAAAAGTTGCATTTGGTAGGTAATTGTTGGGGGAAGTTGTAGGAAAAAATTCTGATTGAATGTAGGAGACAGTAATTGAGTTCGTTTTCATAGATTGTTCCCTCTACATGACATGCCTTTCCACCTCTTTTTCTTTGGGTTGGCAAATGGCCTTTAATTGAAATATTTTCCTTTGCGATTCTTCACTAGCTGGGTGTTCCACTGCTCCACTGCTGAGGTCATCTATGATGTCACGAGGGTGGTGGCCCACAGACTGGCAGTCCTCAGGATCTCTTCCATGGTTCCGGAGAGTTCTCTAGCCAAAGATCGGTGCTGCATCTGTAATGTTGACAATCTCATTAAAAGTGATATTTTCACTGTGCTTAATTTGTTGTCGTTGTTATTGTTTGCTTCTTTCTGCCCCTTGGTGGTCTTTGAGGGCTTTGATGATCAGGGCAGAGGCAGAAGGTACTACTTAATCTGGGCCTGTTTTGAATGGTCAGTTTCACTGTAATCCTCAGACCCTTCTAATCACTGGTTGCTTTGGTGATGTCATCACTAACCTTTTTGGAGACAGACCCAGGGGGCAGATCTTGGGGATCAGGGCAGACATAGCACCGAGTTCCCTACGAGTGTCTCTCAGGTATATGGCCTTGATCTCATTGGGGTTGAACTTCGGCAGCATGATGGAAGCGGTTGGTGTCAGATGAACCCAGGTATGGGGCTATGGAAGAAAATCGCACTTAGGCCTCCTCTGAGCCAGAAGCCAAAAGCCCTTTCCATCCATTTTTGATCATCAACTTTCAGTTCACTCTGCAGACTCACTAGTATCTCACCCTTTAGTATCTCACTAGTCCTGGGTCCTCCACGGAGTCTGCATCTCTCCCACCCCCACCCACCCCATGCATGCTTGGCACCCCCGTTTCACTCTCTGGACTGACTGCAGAGGAATGACCAGCACACAGGTCTGTTCTCCCCCCACCCCCCAAAATGTCTAGTGACTTCTCTAGTGGTCCTGGGCTATTTTTCTCTATACCACAGCATCCAGCTCAGGGTGAGTACAGTAGATGCTCAATAAATTGCTGTCATTTGATCAAACCAGACACAACTTAATGGTAAAATTAAGAGATGAAATTTCCAGAAGTTACAAAGGTTGATTTATGAAATCAGAGGGACCTCATTAATGGGTAAAGTTCTCTGAACTCTTATTGTGGCATTGGAATTCCTGGATTCAATGCCTTTCTCAGGACATCCCAGAGCACTGACTGAAAGGATTGCTTGGTTGACAGTTTCTTCAGGGTAGATCCCAGGCGGGATCAGTTCGCACTGCAGGGTCCTGGCTCAGACCTGAAGTTCCCACCCGCTGAATCCACAGGCCTCTCTCCTGCCCAGCACCCCCACAGACCTGGTGCTGGTGCCTCCATTGTCTACACTTCCCACCACTTCCGATTTCGCTGTTCTCTGCCTAGTAGGTCCTTCTTCAGAGAAAGGGGATTGAGAGGGAGGCAGCTGGTTCTCCTGTGGAATAATGAGGTCCAATGAGGTGTTCCTTATTTAGCTGCACCCCTAACTCACCATTCAGTGGCTGGTGACAGTCCTCAGGGTCCTTTAAGGATTTCCCTTAAGGCAGTGATTTTCTTTTTTTTGTTTGTTTGTTTCTTAATTCTCACCCGAGGATATTTTTCCATTGATTCTTAGAGAGAGTGGAAGGGAGGGAGTGAAGGGAAGAGAGAGAGAAAAAAACATCGATGTGAGAAAGACACATCAATTGGTTGCCTTCCGAATGTGTCCCAGGGCTGGGGATCGAACTTGCAACCCACGTATGTGCCCTTGACTGGGAATCAAACCTGAGACCCTCCCATCTGCAGACGGACACTCTAACCGTTAAGCCAAACCGGCCAGGAGTAAGGGAGCCATTTGCAACCCTTTTCATCTCATGGCACACATAAATTAGTTACTAAAATTCTGTGGTATACCAAACATATATTTTTGCTGATCTGACAAAAATAGGTATAATTTTGATTCATTCACACTGGATGACTATTGTGTTGGCTGTTGTTGTTTTTTATTTGATAGTCTACGGGAAAAGAGGTCAGTGCCTCTGACTGAATAGTCAGGCGTTGCACGTTTTAAAAATTCTTGCAGCACACCGGTTGAAAATCACTTCCCTGAGGATCTGCCGCCTGCCCAGGTCACCCCCTCCTGGGAGGAAACTTTGTTCCCTTCCCCAGGCCCAGCACGAGAGCAGAATCAGGGATGTTCAGAAGTGTTGCTTTTATTGGAGGAAGCGTACAAGACAGAGCAGCCTCTAGAGGTTCCAGAACAGGCCCGCAGAGCGCTGGGTCCGCTGCCTTACGAGGGGAGGCAGTGATGAAAGAAAATGACATTGTCTTGACTGAAGGCGAGGGACTGGAAAGTGAGAAAATTCTAAAGAATTTCCAATTGTTTAAGGTAGTTTCACTTTCTTTAATTTTTAGGGAAATTAAAAAATTTTGTTACTTAAGAGCCCCCCAAATGGTACCCAGCGGTACAAAGAGCTAAGGAAGGACAATTTTGTACTATGAACCATCTTTGTGAGCCAGCAGGGGGCAGTAGTGGTGGTGGAGGCTGCCGCTGGAAGAACTGCTAGTCTTGACCACAGAGAAGGGAGAGGGGTCTGGTATCCAGGGAAGATGCCTCCTAACACGTGGCTGCCTTGTCCAGTCCTCACTGTTTCCTGGAGGAGGAGATGGAAGGAAACTGTGGTGAGATGCTGTCACGCCAGTGGTCTGTGAAGAACTTCCTCCTCTAACAGATGAGCGGTAACTTCTGGTCTGTGTGGTGTTCTCTGTGGGTGCTGGAAGAAAGAGACTGAAGATGGGTAGGGGGAAACGAATGCCCAGGTATTTGAGGGTGGAGAGCTTCAGAAAACCCACTTCCACTGGTGGTTTCCCTGTTAGCATGAGGAGGGGAGGGGAGCAGGCTCAGGGACCTGGGAGGAGGCTGGCTGGGGTGTGCGCTGCTGTGGCAGGACATCATTCCTGGAATGACGATGACCTGCAGGAAACAGGAGACAAATGTTTGATCCACAGCAACAACAGTGGAGGAACTTAATCCTGAGAATTCACCTGAAAGAAGTGCTTCCTCCCCCTCACGTCCTCATTTGCAAGGACTAAGGTCCTCCCATCTTTCCCACTCACTGCTATGACCCTCAGCCCACTGTCACCTCCAAGAAGCAGGCCCTCAAACAAGGGGAGTCCTTTGGGGCTGCACTGAGATGCCCCGTGTCTGACCACCCTTATCCAGAGAGCTCTGCCTCTAAGAGGAACATGCTCATAGTGCGATGATTCAAAGAAAAAGCAAGACCCACAATCCTTCCCAGTCCTATTACAGGAAAAAGTCAGTCCTTATCTTCTTTCTTCCACACCTACTCTGAGTGGTTCTTGAAATTTCTTACCCTTCAGATATTTTTTCAGTTGACTATGATGTGACTTTACCTCTACGGAAATAAGGGAGAGACTACTGTGTGGCTGGTGGGTAAACATTTTGGAAATATACAGAATATGATTAGATTAAAATTTCCATCATCACTGAATATGATGAGCTCCTAAGGAAAGTCTTAACTGTGATAAGTAGGAGCCGAGGTAAGAAACCAAGGAGTCGTCCTCCACGCTACCTTCTTCCTCACCTACCATGTTCATACATCAGGATGCCCTCTGCACCGTGATGTGCGCCCTTCTCAGGAGGCATGATGGTTCATGAGGCAGAGCCCCATGAGGGCCGTCTAGAGAGCCTCATTCTCTTCCTCTCTTTATCTCCAGGTTTTATCAATTCTAGGCACTTCATTGGTGCTAATCAATGATTGTTAAGTAAAAATGAACTACTTCAGCAGGGTAGTTAAGGACAGAAATAGCACCACCAGTAAACTGACACCAAAGAACTTCCTTCATCTTTCCACGCCTGTGTTATTGCGTTGTCTCAGGCTCAGGGACCCTGCAGGTCTGCCCCCAGTGACTCACTTGTCCAGTGGTTCTCAAAATGTGGTGAGAGGATCCTGGGGATTCCCAAGATGCATTCAATAAGGTCCAAAAGTAACAACTATTTTCATAATGATATTCAGATGTTACTTAACCTTTTCACTTGTATTTATTCATGAATACACAGTGGAACTGAGATAAAGATAACGGGCATGTGTAGAAGCCATTACTATGACAGCTAGTGCTCTGTTACTTATATATCATGTGTTTTCAAATGTTCAGTTTTAATTTTTAATACTAGAAATGTTAATAGATAAAATTCACTCTACCTCCCCTCCACAGTGAGTACTTCTCTGGAAAGGATAGAGTCTGGGAGTAGAGGTGGGCTTGGGAGACAGTCGGCCCTTTGGGACTCTGAGAATGGGTGACCAAAGAGGAAAAGGAGACCTGCCCAGATCACCTCCAGGGTCCTTCCAAGGATTTCCTGGTCTTTGCTTCCTTTCTTAGGTCCCAATTTCTCCCTCAGTGGCTTTCCCGCAGCCTCAACAAGAGAGCAGAGATATGTCAATGAGGGATAAATCTTTTTTATTGAGAAGCATGGAGGAAGGAACATCATAAAGCATGGAACACTTTGAATGGATTCATGGTCCAGAGGAAGGGGTGAACTTTGCTAGGGATTGTGGAGATTCTTAGGAAATACAGTCGGAAGATCTCATTGCCTTCACTAAAGAGTGTGTATTTGTGGGAAGAACTCTGGAAAATTTTTGATTAGTTTAAACAGTTTTTTTGTTTTAGTTTTTAAACCATGTTTGCTCCTGGAAATTTTTATGAAGTTGTTGAATCCCAGAAAGGCAGATTGTGGAGCAAGGAAATGTGTCCTTGTAGTGATCTCATACAACCAGCAGGAGGCAGTGTGGTACAGGGAACAGCTGCTGGAGCATCTGGCCTGATCCTGAACACAACAGTGGATGGAGAAGAGCAAGAACAGGTCTGGCCTCTAGTGAAGATTCTGAGAACATGGCACTTCTGTCGGAATCATGTGGTCTCCTGGGAGAAGAGCTGAAGGAGTCATTGATCTGAGAAGGAAAAGCCTGGAGGCTATGATGGTATCTTTCCTCTTGAATCTGAAGAGAGGCAGCATCTTCTAGGTTGTGTGTGTTCCTTGTCGTTACTGGAAGTGAGGGGATGGAAGTGCAGGATGGCAAGGGGGCACAGAATCTTCATGAGCAGGTTGAGAGGGTGGCTTCAGAAGTCTCACTTCTGTTTAGGAAGGTATTCCTGCTGGCATGGGGGGCACTTGACAGGGGGGCATTTCTGCTGGCTGGGGCATGGGGGACATGGCTCAGGCACCTGGGGAGGGCACGGCACTGGCACCTGGGGAGGGCAGGGCACAGGCACCTGGGGAGGGCAAGGCACTGGCTCCTGGGGAGGGCAGGGCACTGGGACCTGGGGAGGGCAGGGCACAGGCACCTGGGGAGGGCAGGGCACTGGGACCTGTGGAGGGCAAGGCACAGGCACCTGGGGAGGGCAGGGCACTGGGACCTGGGGAGGGGGCTGGCAGGGGATTTTGCATTGTTGCTGCTGCTGGTAGGACATTTTCTTTAGATCAAAGATAATCTGAAATAAAGAAGAAAAGCACTTTAGAATGAGACAACATTAGTGAAGATTATTTTAAAATCAGCACAAGGCAGAAGCATCGTCTCTCATTATTCTTTCTTAAATATCAATGCTATGATCACCTATTTTACTGCCTCCCGAGACCACCCGCCCTACAGAAGCCTCCATGACCGCAGAGGCCAACAAAGATGGTTTTCCTGGGGGCTGCCTGCGGACCTGCAGTGTCGCTCTGCCTGCCCCACGCAGAGAGGCGGGGCCTGGACTGTGCTCTGTGGAGCATGCGCATACTGCAGCGAATCGGGAGAAAGAAAAGATTTGGAAAGTATCAGGAAAATGTGCCTGAAGATAAAAGGGGAAATGTCTTTAGAATAGTCTGCTTGAGGTCAGGAGGGTTTGGAGACAACAGAGCATGTGCTAAATTTTGTGAGACCCATTGATGCAGTCCGATTTGGAGAGGTTGGACTGTCTTTCTTCCAGAAACCATGAACAGTTCCTTTCTCTGGGCCCGTGGCCCTATTCATTGCACAGACATTCCTTCCCCGTACTTTGCCATCTTCAGCAACGTCTCTAGTCCTTCCGGATCATTCCTGACGACTTTAAACCTGATCACTGCTTCTTCAGGGGTCATTAACGTCCCTCTTCATCGGCTGTCTGGAACAGCTAGAACTGGGCCAGAGTCAGAGTCCGTAGGAAACCCAGCCAGGTGTCCAGCTCAGACCCTCCCTAGACGGCTCATCATCTAGGTTGGAAGCATGAGCAGGAAACATGAGAAATATACCAGACTGGGGGTTATGAGAGCTAAGTTCTGGCCTCAGCTTTACCAACATCTGTTTGGCTGACCTGGAACTTTCTCATCTATACTTCTAATCACAGTAATCTCAAATTACCTTGTATTTTAGAACAGCACTTGGTCAACTTTTTCTGTAAAGGGCCAGATAGTAAACAATGTAGGCTTTTCAGGTCAGATCAGACAGTCTCTGTCACAACGGTTCAGCTCTGCCACTGCCTTGTAACAGCACACAGAGCCGACGTGTGAACGAAGGCGCATGACTGCTCCAATCACACGTTATTTATAAAAACAGGCTGGATTTGGCCTGTGGACCTTAGGTGACCGACGCCTGATTCAGACCCTGACTTTCTGCATCGTGCTCCACCTTACTTGTCCCTGCTTACTGTCTCTCCCACTCGCTCTTTCCTTTCTGGTCTGTTTTGCTTATCTCTTCCTATCGCTGTTTCTGGCCATTTTTCTTTCCTTTTCTGTATCCCGCCCCAACCGATAACCCTACACAGTCCTTTCATTCCTCCAGTGGGAAACCATCAATGGCCCCCGCCACAGCGTTTTCTCCCACAGAGCAGAGTCTCCCACTCACCTGCGTCTCCGGCTGTTCCAGGTCTCAGGAATTCAAGTTCATGAAGAAGCCCAGTGCAGGGTTCTTTTATCCTGGGCTCAGCCCGGGCAGGAGGAAACCAAGGGGTTTTCCCCACCATTTCCTGCTGTCCTGCTGTCTCACCCCATGCTCAAAACACTTGCCAAATTCCTTCCTTGCATGCAAAGCTCCGGTTTGGCTGCTTTTGAGTGAATAACAACATCTCCATTTCCTGTGGAAATATTTAGTGTGTGTGTGTGTGTGTGTGTGTGTGTGTGTGTGTGTGTGATGGGTGTGGCAGAGGGATCTAGGGATAGGCACATCTTTCTCAAGTGTACCTGGTCCTTCAGTGGAGCTTGGGTAGATGTGAGGAGACCAGAGGAAAGAAATCCCTGGGCTGGGATTCCCAGCCATAGAGTCTTTTGCATGGATTCCAGGCTGGATCTTATCACAACTTTCCTAGTATCTCTCTGCATCTTCTACAGGGGAAATGAACTTACCATCCACGGCACCCATATCACCTCTAGCACTGATATGTAGGGTCAAATGAAGTTAAGTTCATGTACCCAAGGACCACTAGCATTTATTAGGGGCCAGGTCTGTGAGTGGGGGAGGGTACAAGAATGTCTTCGATTCAGCCCAGGCCCAAGAAAAACTCAGTCTAGTAGGAGACAGATGTGAGCACGCGGAGTGAAGGGCAGTGCAACACTGAAGACATCTGGTCAGTGCACCTTCCTCTGCCCGCTGGAGGTCACGTGGAGGCGGGGTCTCCTGTACAGGGGACTCTTCTCTCCGAGAGCCCTGAGCTCCGGAGCCTGACTCCACTAGCGTCACACAGTCCTGCTCCCACTATAACCCATGAAGTGACACTGCACTCTCTCCTCCCCTCCCCCCGGGTGGATGGACACACAAAGATCTGGTGTTATGCCCCATATTTCCTAGCAAGAAACTGTGAGCTTCCCAGTTGGTCACTGACCCTCCCTATTGGTCCTATGAGGCTCTTTCATTCCTGGGCTCCTTTCATGGTCAGGGCAGAGACCTCAGTGTCCTGGGCACCACCGCTTCCCAGCTGGCAGCTCGGGAGTCCTTGTGGCACTGAGAACGTCTCAATACCGTGGGCAGAACAAGGGGGCCACACAGTCTAAATCCCCAAGTAGTGTAGCATCTTCTACATCTCCGATTTTAGCAAAGACCCTTTGTTCATGAAAAATATATATTGAAATGTACTATATGTACATTTTAACAATATTAAGTTTTCCATTCCTTTAACGTAGATATTTGTCCATTTATCTGTACTCACATTGATACATAGATTCAATGCATATGAATCTCAGTACTATTATTTTTTGTAGAATTTGACAAGCTTATTTAAAAGTTTAACTTTAAAATTTGGTTCTATTGAATGTATACATGAATTTCAACATACTTTGTTGGTAGTACTTGGACAAGTTCATTCTATTATTTATATGGAAAGACAAACGACTAAGAATAGTCAAGAATTTCTTAAAAGATAACAAAGGTAGAGAACTTTAACTACCAGATATCAATGTTACAGTAATTAAGACAGTATGGTACTTACTGTAAGGACAGATACATAGACTAATGGAACAGAACACATATATAATTACTTGTTTATGGCAAAGGTAACTCTGCAGAATAGTGGGGGAAGAGTAGTCTTCCCAATAAATGGTGCTCAGATCAATTGGATATTCCCATGGGGCTAAAAAAATATATCTTGACCCTTACATCATAAAAAAATTAGTTCCAGGTGAATTATAGAACTAAATTTGAATCACAAAATGGTAGAACTTTTAAAAAAGCATAGGAAAGAATGTCTTCATAATATTGTTGATAGAAAAACAAAGAACAAAAAGCATAATTCTTGCACCGGGAATAAAAAGAATAAATATAAGGAGGTAAAATGATAAACTAGATATCATTTAAATTAAGAATTTCTGGTTATCAAAACACACCACTGCAACTGCAAAAAGGGAAGTCACAGGGATGGAGAAACTATGTGTGATAAATATATTTCCAAAGGACTTGTATTCAGAAGCAGAAAACAGACACATACATACATACATACATACAGGTGTACATGTGTGTGCGTGGGCACACACACACACACAAACCACAGATCAACAAGAAAACAAGAAACAAACAAATAGAAAAATGTCTAAACAACTTGAACAGGCAATTCATGGAAGTGTATTTCCAAATTTCCAGTCAAGTATGACAGAATTCTCAACCACATCAGTCATAAGAGAAATAAAAATTGAAATCACAATGTATCACCCAGCCGATGTGGTTCAGTGGTTGAGCATCGACCCATGTACCAAGAGGTCGCTGGTTTGATTCCCAGTCAGGGCACATGCCCAGGTTGTGGGCCAAATCCCCAGTGGGGAGCATGCAGGAGGTGGCCAATTGATGTTCTCTCTCATAGATGTTTCTAGCTCTCTCTCCCTCTCCGTTTCTCTCTCTCTAAAATCAATAAAGAAAAAAAAAAAAAAAGAAATCACAAAGTATCACCTCTACAGAGGCACTGAAATGACCAATGTGAAAAATATAGATACCCTGAGATTGGGTCAAGAACAATGGAAACTTTCATCTACTGCTAATAGGAATAATGGTTTTTAAGATTTTTGAAAAATTAGCAGTATTCACTGGAGTTGAACACATTCGATCCTATAACCCAGTCATTACACTTCTAGGTATGTACCCAACAGAAGTATATATACAGAATAACAAAAATATATTAACGTGAATGCTCACAGTAGCACCATTTAAAAATTTTTAAATTGGAAATGACTAAAATGCCTGTCACCAGTAAAGTGAGTACATAAATAGTGTTATATTCCCACAAAGAAAGATTATATTGCAATGTGAATGAACTACAGCTACACGCTAGGAAAGAGATGAATCTTACAAAAACAATTTTTACTGAAAAAATCCAGGCATCAGAGAATTCCTACTGTATGATTCCCTTTGTATAAATTTCAGAAACGAGAAAGGCAAATCTGTGGTGTCAGGTTAACGGTGATGTTTGGTTGTGGGTGATGACTGGGAGGGGACACAAGGCAGACTATTGGGATGTTGGTGATATGCTATTTCTTCTGCATATTGATTACATGGTTGTTCAGCTAGTGAAACTTAGTGAGCTGTATATTTAAAGTTTGTGTTGTTTTCTAAATTTATCCTTCAAATTTAGTTCAAGTAAGTGGTTATTTTGAAGAAGAAGACTTCATCAAAATGCCAACGTTCCTGCAATACAGTGAACAGAAGAGGAAGAGATGATGAAGTCAGCAAAATAGTGCTATAGCATGGAATGCTTTGACAGACAGCAAGGAGTCTGGATTTTATTCTAGGTGCAGTGGGAAGATACATGATCATTTCAATAAAGATGGGATAATATTGTGTATGTCTTCACATGACTGTGGCAGTTGCCGTGATAAGAGACTGTTGTGGCACAAGATAGGAAAGAGACAAAATAGGAGACGTTTGCAATGGTTCAGATGTAGGATAACAACTCCAAGTAAGGTGACCTCAGTGGTTGACGCTCAACCACTGAGCCATACTGGCCGGGCAATAAATCTCTTAATGTACATCTCCTACTGGTTCTGTTCCTCTGGTTGAACTCTGACTAATACAATTCCTATAATTATTAGAGAAATTTAACTCGTAATTAAAACCTCATTTAGAAAGACCCAGGCCCTAATGGCTTAACTAGTGAATTATATCAAACACTTAAGGAAGAAAAATATTAATCATACATAATTTCTTTTAGAAAACAGAGGGGGAACTATTCACTAAGTTTTTTTTTTTCCGGGTAGCATAGAAATTTGACAAGAACATTCCACAAAGGAAAATTATAGGCCAATATCTCTCATAAACATAGAGGCAAACTCCTTAACAAAATATTCGTAAATTGAGTCCTGCAATATATTAAGAGGATTTTTCACAGGAATGCAAGATTTATTTAATATTCTAAAATAAGTCAATGTAACTCACCAAAACTAACTGAGTAAAGGAGAAAAATCATATTATTATTTCAATAGATGTAGAAAAAGCATTTAACAAAAATTTAATATCCATTCATAATAAAACTCTTTGCAAACTAGGAATAGAATGGAATTTTCTCTATTTCATGAATGTCATCTATGACAACCCACAGCCAACATTATATTTATTGTATAATATTTTCCCCCTATCAGGAACAAGGCAAGTATAGCCAAACTCATTACTTTTATTCACTGTTTACTGGAGGTTCCAATCAGTGCAATAAGATAAGAAAAGGAAATAAAAGCATGGATTGGAAAAGAAGTACCAAAAATGTTTACTCACAGATGATATAATTGTCTATGTAGAAATTCCTAAGGAATCTACAAAAATATATACTAGAACTAAGTGACTAGCAATGCCACAAGAATACAAGGTCAATATATAGGAATTAATTATATTTCTTTTTTAAAAAAAATATTTTTATTGATTTTTAGAAAGGGAGAAAGGAGAGGGAGAGAAAGAGAAAGAAACATCGCTGGTCAGAGTGAAACATCGATGGACTGCCTCCCACATGTCCTCTACTGGGAATTCAGCTGGCAACCTTTTGGTGCATGGAACAATGCCCAGCCAACTGAGCCACACTGGCCAGGGCTCAATTATATTTCTGTATGCCATCATCAAACAATTAGAAATACAAAATAAATTCCCACCAGCATAAAAACCATGAAGTATCAGTAATATATATAACAAAAAAGTACAAGACTGTTATACTAAAAACTATAAAATAATCCAGAGAAAAATTAAAGAGCATATAAATAAATAAAGAGATATGCAGTGTTCACATATTATTTAACACACTATTTAAAATATATTAATTCTCTTAAACTGATCTATTGATTGCTTGCAATTCCAATAAAAATACAGCTGGCTTTTTTGGATAAATTAACAGGCCAAATTTAAAATTTATATGAAAATGCAAAGAATATAGCCTAATCCAAGCAATCTTGAAAAAGAACAAAACTGTGGGCCTCACATTATCTAATTGCAAGACTTACTATCAATGTTTGTCAATCAAGAATGCATGGTTTTGGCATATGGATAGATATACAGATCAATGGAACAGTATAAAAGTTCCAGAAATAGATCCAACATTTATGGTCGAATAAAATTTATCAGTGACCAAAAAGCATATGAGAAAAATGTTTAACAACATTACTAATCAGGGAAATAACATTACAAAACCCCATAAGATACCATTTCATATCTGTGAACATGGCTAAGATGAAAATAAATGACTAAAAGAAGTGTGCAAGAATGTGGAACACCTGGAACTCTCATAGGATGCCGGTGGGAGTGAAAAATGACACAACCAATTTAGATAACAATTTGGCAGTTTCTTATAAAGTTAAACACACATCTGTTCTATTACAAAGAAGCTTCATTCCTAAATATATATTTAGGAGAAATAAAAATATATGTCCACAAAAGATTTGTACATCATAAATATTTGTAGTAGTGTTGTTGAGACAGCCCAAATTAAACAAACTAAATTTCCGTCAACACATAAAAGATGAACAAATTGTAGATAATTTACACACAGAGATGCTGCTTACCCAAAAACAAAACAAAAAACTAAAGAAATTACTGATAGCCCTGGCCTGGTAGCTCAGTTGGTTAGAGCATCATTCTGATACCCCAAGGTTGCAGGTTTGATCCCAGGCAGGGCACATACAAGAATCAACCAATGAATGCATAAATAAGTGGAACAACAAATCTCTTTCTTGCAAATCAAACAATAATAAAAAAAAATTACTGACAAAGGCAATAACATGATGATTATCAAGACATGTTTAGCAAAAGAAGTTGAACACAACAGAGCAAGCTCTATATTATTCCATTTGTGTCAAGTTCTAGAAAAAGCAAATCTAACCCATGGTGATAGGAATCTGAACAGTGATGCCTTTGGGAGGGGATAAACTAGAAAGGGTTATTGGAAATATTTTATATCCTCCTGTGCTCAGATGTTACAATCTGTTGTGATAGGATCATTGTATCAATGCACTTCTCTCATTGTCCTAAGTTCTTGTTGAGATAAAATTATTCTACCAGAACTCCACATACTTGAATTATATTATACACGTTAGGCTAATGAAACGATGCATTGTTGCTTTACTTTTGCACTTTTACTCATGGTGGCTACCAGAACTGGCTATGTGAAGTCTGAGTCTGCTTTCTTCTTCCCCCTCGATAGGTACCTTCTTTGAAAACTCCAGAGGTGCTAGAAAAAGTCGTCTTTATTGTACCCATGCAGACATGGATTGTTCTTTCTCCTCCATGGCTATTCTTCCAGGTGAGAGAAGATGTTAGTACCTGTACCAATGCCAAGGTAGCGCTTTCTCTGAAAGTCAGGAGTTACTTTCCAGGAACTGACGTGAATCTGAATTGTTGAGGAAAGACTTGGTATTTGCTCCAGGCCAGTTGCATTGGGGATAAAAGGCCCCATATCAGTCCTCTTCGTGCCACTGAGATCTTCTGAGGACCAGGGCACCTTGGACAGAATGATGGATGGGACAATTCTGTGTGGCCAGGCATGGGGGTGGGGGATAATTAAGACTGAGAAGCAAATATAGATGGATGGATAAATGTATGTGTGGGTAATAAACTAAAAGAATATGGAGGAAGTTCTAGCAATAATTTAAAGTTTGTGTGTTCCATGTTTCAACTGCTGAACTGAGGTCTAGAATATAAAATAATGTGTCTAGGGTCACACAGCAATTATTGAGACCCAGTAGCCTGGTTGACAAGCCCTAATTTTCTGTGGCACATCAGCTCGCGTCTCTCTTGTTGCAGGGCCAAGCCTTGGTTTCCAGGGGGAAGAGGCATGGACCAGATTTTAAGTCATTCCACAGACATTTACTGAGGGCCTCGCATGTCTCGAAACGGTCATGCACTGACACACAGCAGTGAGCAGTACCTAGAACTGAAATCCAGCAAGGACAGCAGACATTAATCAGATGGCTAGATTAAGAATTATTTAATTACAATGGTTATATATGTTATGAAGAAGTGGTTCCGTTTTATAAGAGCATAAAACAGGAGGAACTAACCTCATCTGAAAGAACTCGTAGGAGTTGGTCTGAAGCCTGTATACAGTGTATAGCATAGAAGAGCCAGCCGGAAAGATAGCTCCAGGCTGAGGCTGGCATGTGCAGAGGATTGGAGGGATGGAAGCTGGTGCATGTGAGAAGCAGAGGGGCCAGTGTGACCAGAATTGGTAAACCAAGCCCGGGCAGAGGTGTGCTGCATGGGACTGGATACGGGTCAGGGCAGGGGGAGGCACCCAAACAATCAGAGCCTTATAGGCCAGAGTTAAGGAGGTCAGGTATTTTTCTAAGAGCAACAAAGAGTCTGAAGGATATCAAGCAGGAAAATAACACAGTCCCGCTTGTATTTTTGAAAGATCATTCTGGCTGCGGTGTGATGAACAGGTTATAGGGCACTGGGAGCTGAAGAAGACCAGTCAGGTGAGAACTGAGGGTACCGGATGAAGATAGCACGAGCGAGATGGAGAAAGGTAAATGGAAGAAACAGAGGCGCCATCAGGAGCAACTGTTACATTCACAGTACTGGCTCTGATATTCTAATAATTCCCTGGGCTGGGGACCATCATAACATCTCAGCAGTCAAAATTATAACACAACTAACACACGCAGTTAGGTCTGTCTCACTTGGGTGCAGCCTGTCTGAGGTGTTTAGTGCTCCATTTAAAAAAAATGCACATCCGGGTAATTTTTATTTAGCAAAACTGGACCCCCTGACAGATGTTTCAAATATCTGGCTGACATTTCCAGATGTCACCTCAACTTGCCTGGATATAAACCCAATTCTAACTTGGAATTGTGGCAAATATGGATAATCTTTCGCCTTGGGTTCCAATACCCTTTGAACACCTTCACTAAGAATGGGCTACTCCATAGACTTATGCACCCCTTCTCCACAAAGCAGAACCCAGAAAATAAACTGCACTGTCTTCTTTGCAGTCAGGGACAACCATGTGACCTAGGTTCCACAAAGGAGCAGTGGGAAGAGGGTCTCCTGGTAGAATACACTTCGCTGGCGGTGGTGGTGGCTCTCTCTTGCTGTTGGCTGAGGATGCAAAGCTGTGTTCCTGGCACAGAAGTCACATTAGTGGAGCAATGGTGGTGGCAGCAGCTTCCTCCCCAGGCCAGTTCTGTGGGGTGATTTTGGGTATTGTCCCTTGAGAGTTAGCCTCAAGCCTGGTTCCAGCCCTCCCAGCAGCTCTGTAATCCACCCAGCAGCCTTTGAATAAACTCTTTCTCTGTCTAGTCAACCAGAGCGAGCCTCTGTTGCTTATAAGTAATATCCCCAGCTGATATAAAACTAGATGTTATTAATTACACAGTATTAAGCTGCTCTTACATTTTCACTGAAACGACATCATGAAATTGAGGTCCTCAGAAGTATGGCTGAACAGGAAAAATAGGTTTGAGCAGAATAGTTTCTGTTCATACTTGGCTTGCATGTGAGTTATGACAAACATTTATCAGCAACTAAGAGAAAATTATGTCTCTATAATGTTCCAAATAAACTATTTCACAGTGCCGTCATATAAATGAATTTCTGAATCCATCTGCTATAATTGAAATACAACAAAATAAAAAATGCACATGGCTCTGAACTGAGTGAGGCTTTCCTGCTTCATTTTTCATGCTGAGGAAGGATCTGTGAAATTCCTGAGGAAGCCATGAGTGGGTAGGAGAGTGGCACCGATGGGAAAGATCCAGGGCATAAACAATTCTGGAAGCTAAGAAGACACTTCAGTCCAGCCACCCCAGGCCCAGAGAAGGAGTCCCCAGAGCATCCCTGACTCAGGACTTCTAGCCTCTGCTAAGACACTTCTAGTGACAAGGGGTAATTGCTTTTCCAGGAAGCCACCCCACTGGGAGATCTGCTTGTGAGAATTGTTGGTCTTGTACCAAATTGAAATCTGCCTCCTATAACTTCTACTCACTCTCCCTACATCTACCACCGGACCTCATAATGAACTTGTACATTCTCTTGCAGGACTTTTAAGCATCGATCTCTGCTCTGTTTTCCAGCAAAATATTCTCTTCTCCAGGTTAAGCAATTCCACTACCTCTGCATTTCCACATATGACCCAATTTGATGGCCCTTCTCTTGTTCTGCAGAGATAGTGTTTCACAGGGTTGGAATCAGATAGGTTCTAGATTATTTACTAAATGCATGACCTGGGGCAAGTTACCTCATCTCAGAGATAATTGCAATTGCTAGAAAGGCAATATGCTCCCAGTCCAAGTGACTCAACCCATCTCTTGATTGTATGTTTCCTACATGTGCAGTTTGTCTTAAATTATTTAATACTGAGCCATACATGATTGAACAGATGAGTCACTGGGGATTGTGAGAATTCAATTGTTTAACACAAGTAAAGACCTGGCTCACAGTAAGTGCTCAAAAAATGATATTTGTGCCATTGTTGCCAAGTCCAGGATGTGGTAGTTCCTGAGTGGTTGACGGTCCTAACAGAGAGGTTCTAGTTCTTGAGGCTCAAAAGGGGGGTGAGCTTTTATATTCAAGCTTAAGTTTTACGGGAATGCAGTTTAAATGAGAAAGTGCTAATTGAAAAAAAGTCTCTACCATTTCTTGCAGGTTTCTTAATCTTGGAAGAAGATGCTTTATCAGTAGTATCAGCAGCAATACAAAGTGACTTGCCAGACCTCTGCCCATATCCTGGAATCTGTCCACTCAGGACTTGAGCCCTTGTCCCACCTCACCGTCAGAGTGCTTCCATCATGGATATCTCCACATCTCCTACTTATTTTCTCCTTCATACTTTTTTTTTGTTTGTTTCCTTTTGTTTTATTTTTATTGTTTATTGATTTTATTGGGGTTAACATTGGTTAATAAAATTATATACGTTTCAGCTATACAACTCCATATACATTATTTGTACATTGTATTGTGTGTTCACCACTGCAAGTCAAGTCTTCTTCCATCACCATTTATCTCCCCTTTAACCTCTTCTACCTCCACTCACCCCATTCCTCCTTCATTTGTTTTAATTGTCTGAATCTTCAGAGTCTCCTATGGTTCCTCCTAGGTCATTTCTTAATCTCCAACAGCTTCTTATTTTCCAACCCTGGATCCCTCATCTTCTCCAGTCCTTCTCTACATAGGGTCAGGACAGCACGAAGCCAGACTTTAGGAGAGCTCAGTGATAGCTGTTTTTACTGGAGAAAGTAGGAAGCCAGGATGTGACCCTCAGGGGTGTTGATGTATCTTAAAACAACTTAGGAGTGTAGAGTGAGGAATTGTTACTTCCTTGTAGTTGGACAGCAGAATGAAAGACTTGGTTGGCCTCTTTAGCCTCAGTGGTCTCATTGAGGAAAACCTGGAGGGTGAGGATGGTTAGCTGATTCATGGCAGTTTGTTTAAGGCAGATTCTCTAGATGACATGTTTGTTTCTCAAGACCGTGATACAGATAGGGAGGCATCCAGGTGACAGGAAGGAAGGCAGTGATGGTGATGGTAGAAATGGCAACTGGAAGAACTAGCTCTATCTTCACCATAACATATTGATGGGAGGATGGTTCTTGACTCCAAGAAAAGCCACAGGAGCTTGTTTCTTCCCAAATAATGTTGTCTCCTACAGAATGCCAGGGGATGGGGCAAAAGATAGGTATTTATGAGAGGAGTCTGTTGATCAAATGTAGTAAAAAGTGGTGGGTTTTGAAGATTTATTTTTCCTAGATTTGATAAATGATGACCTATTCTAGGACTTTAGGGCTTTGCTGTTGCTGATAGATGGTATCTGGGGTGGACAGGGAGAACATATTGCCACTTCCTGCTAGCTTTGGAATTTTGACTCCAGAGGATATTTCTTTTGTTTTGGTAAGCATTCCTCCTGACATGTGGGGCACCAAATATGAGGTATTTCTGTTTTCTGGGGTGGGGGGTAGAGTGCAAGACTGGGCATTTCTGGAAAGTATGCCTCAGGAATCTGAGAGAACAGTGTTAAGAGATTTTTTGGGTGAAAAGGATTGAAGGTTTGTCTCAGTCAGGATCTGGGTAGGAAACAGAAACCACACAGTAATTTGAACATGGAAATTTTAACATAGGAATATTAGCTATAGCAGGAATTGGAGTAATGAGACATTGTTTATTAAGAAGTAAAGGGGACTGTCTAGAATGCAGACATGGAAGATGTAAGATTTAGACAAGATCTTCCCTTCCACTGAGCATGGAGCTCCAGATCTTGATGGAGAGGCATAACCATGGTTCACTGGAAGGCAGTGATGTTGCTGAGGTGCCTTGTCAGTGGGACTTGCTAGAAATGTGTCCTCTGGGGTACTAAGGAAGCTGTCACAAAGAGGTGCCACAATTCAGAGCTTGCTGTAAAGTAACCCAAGAAGAGGCTGGGGAGGCTGTTCAGAGGGAGATGTCTTAGCAGTGGCATTCCACTGGGAAGCTACTGGGTGTTTGCCACTGATGGCCACCTTGCTCTGTAGGATCCAACCCTGGAGAAAGCCAAGCCCCAGAAGAGATTGTGGGAAAACTGAGCTCTGTAGTAGTTAGGCCTGAAGATAGTTCCCACTGCAGGATCCTAGAGTGAGAAGGAGCCCATGTGCTACAGGGGTCTTGCCAGCAGATACACCATCACCGGGAAGAGAAACCCCTTCTTCCAAGGTCTCTCCACTGCCTTCTACTGACAAAGCTTAACATCTTGACAGCTGGAAACAGAATTTATAAAGCCCAGCTCCATTATCACAGTGCAGGCAAAGAAGAATGGATTTAGAGAAGAGAGACAATAAATGGATAACTGGCATGGGATTTTTATAGGACGGGAGGGCTCAAGAATGTATGGATGGCAGAATTTAGTTTTTAGGGAGTGTAGGGTTTAGAGTTGTTGGGGAAGAGATGGGAAAGGTTATGTTGAGGGCAGCCTTCTGAGGTGTAAGAAGGACAAGATCAGGAATGTATGGGCAGCACAGTTCCTTGTTTTGGGTTTTGCAGAAATCGAGGGTGTGTTGGGACAGGGATGAAAGGCCTGAGGAAGTGAAAAGTCAGATTATGGTAATACAGGGATCAGAGGTACAATGGGGTTAAAAGCTGTGACATTAAAGATGGTCACAGATTCTTTGAGATTCCACCATTGAGAGGTGTGTGTGTGTGTGTGTGTGGGGGGGGGGTCTATGTGCACAGTTCTTGAATCTGGGCAGTGCCATGCTTGCTTTGACCAATAGAATATGGTAGACAAGACACTAGGCCAGTCCCGCTTTCTTTCCTTGGGCATCTTGAGCCATAGTGCAAGAAATCTGATCACCCTTCTAGAGAGACCTTGAAACTACCTCGGGAAGGAGAGGAGCCTAGTTGAGTCCAGCCTTTCACCCATTTCTGCCACAGCATCAAGCATGTGAGTGAATCTGTCTTGAAACTTCCAGACCAGATCAGCTACCAGGTGAATACCACCAGTGGTCACAGTCAATGCCAGATGGAGCAAAATAATTGCTCAGCCAAGCATTACCTGGTTTATACAATTGTGAGATTTTCCTCACAGTTTAATCACAAACTATAAAATCTTATTGACTAGGAGACATGAGTGTGGTAGAACAAAGATGTGCTTCCCAGAATCCCTTTAAAGAAATAATTCGGTGCTCCAGCTGTTGAGAGCCATCATCATCATTAGGGTTTGCCTCACCTGCAGGGAGCTGCCTCCTTCAAGAGCACATCTTTCCAGGGTGGGCCACACCCAGTAACTGCTCAGGGGATGGCTATAACAGCCTGTCAATCTAGGCCACTATGGGACAATTACTGATGAACTATATAGGCTCTAAAGCTCCCTGTTCATTTGGCTGAGTCTTTGTCAGACTTCCATAGCACTTTGACTTCTCCCTCTGTCCAGTCCTGTTTTGTCTCCCTTCTTTCACAGGCATTGATCTAATAAATATCCTGCACACTGAATTCCATGACAGTGTCTGTTTCTTGGGAGCCCAACTTGCGACAATGAAGTAAATAGATAAATAACTACTGTGGTGTCAATGTTATCTTCATCATTGCTAGAATTACGCAGAAATACTTTGAAATTTCAGAAGGGAACACAGGATCTGGCATATAGTAGGTATTTGATAAGTATTTATTAAACAGAACTGATGCTCAGAAGAAAGAGTGCTCACATAAATGACTGGAAACCACCGACAAGCCTGTCTCCAAGGTCTGCTGCGGCCTCAGAGGCCCCAGAAAGAGAGCACAGGTCCCTCTCTGTCCACTCTCTTTGCAGTCCTGGTGCTGCTGCTTTCTCACTGACACTCACTTTCTTTATCTGAAGTGTATCCTTCCTGTGGAAAGGATGACAGTGAAGGGCTAGGAGGGATTTGGGAGGGATGCATTTGGGACTGATGCTTTCAGGGAGGAGTCCAGCGTCACCCAGTCTCCCACTCCAAACATACAATGGGCTTTGTGTTCTGCTGCTGCAGACAGGACACCCTTCCCAGGTTTAAGAGAACCTGGGATACACAGGAGAGAAATATTTTCAGGTTTGGCATCCAGATAGTTTAAAGAAATAGAGCAATTGCCTCAGAAATTCGAACATTCAGAGCAGAAAGAACCCTTCACCTGCAGCTTCCATCATTATGTTCTATGACTCAGATTTTGTTTCATTTAATGATAATAATAATATTTTCTAATATTCACTTGTGCTTATATGCTACATGCTTAGTGTTCAGTGCTAGTGCTATGTTAGGCATATCAAATGTTTTTTTGTTTTAACTCTTATCACAATCCTATGAGATGAGATTAATTATCACCTCCTTTTTATACATAATAAAAGAAGGTGTAAAAAGATCAAATGACTTACAAAAAGTGTAGTAACTAATAACTCAGGAAACCAGGATTATGCTCCCTGACCCCACAGCCAGTGCTCTGAGCCATTACCCAGTTTTCTTGAGTGGATGTTAACCCCAGCCCTTCAGGAATCACCTGTGGGGCTTTCAGGGAGACGGTTCTCTTGAGGTTGCTCAGTTGTGATTCCTGTGTAGCTTGGGGTTGGGAGAGGGTGTTCCCTTTGTCTGATTCTATCACACCTACCCAGAGTACTGGTGTTCTGATCTGGTCTCTCACTCTCAGGGGGAACATTGACCCCCACCCCCACCCCCAGGCCAAAAGTAGTCCTTGGGACTAGGAGGGAAAAGGTCCAGAAACCGTCGGTGTCGCTTGTTCAGCCAACACCGAGTAGAGACTTCCAGCATGAGTGCTACTGTTAGGATTGAGAAAGAAAAATGAGGATGCTTAACTTGGGGCATCAACAGTTTGAGCAGATATAAGAGCTATTTGTAAATACCAGGAAGAGAAAGTAAATTTATTCTGTATTCCAGGGCAGAAGTCTCGTAAAGCAACAGAAGTTACTGGGAGGCACATTTCAGTTTAATCAGAGGTGGTTTCTGAGTAATTCTGTTCTTAACAAGACTGGCTGCCTGGAACACCCTGAGTCTCCCATAGCTGGCAGAATTCGAGCAGAGGCAGAAAGACCATTTCTCAGGAGATCTTTTAGAGCAAATGTTTGTTCAAAATGTGCTTCTGATTCTGTGATTGCTATTCTCCTCTGAGACTTATCTCCTCTTCCTAACTTTCTTTTAGGGCCTTCATCCTCTTCTATTAATTTTCCTCTCTCTGTAGGACACCTCCACTGATGTACTCTCAGGCTATTTTACATATCCTGCCTCCCATCTCATTGTGCAAACCACAGGCTCTGAAAGAGGAGCCAGGTAGTGAGAGAATATCACAAGCATGGGATTTCCAGAAGTGTTATTCACACTGTCCCACAGCCTTAGCTCAGATTCTTGGAGACTGTTCTGTGGTTTCTGGACAGCTGGACTTTGGCCTTAAATCCAAAGGAAACAGTCTCTTGGTGTGGTACAAAGAACAGGAGATGGAAATGAGGAGATCTGGAAGTCAGCTTTAGTCTGGTATTAACTAGCTATGTGATCTTAGTCAATATCTGCAAGTCACTCAATATCTCCATGGCGTAGTTTCTTCATCTCTGATATCAAAGATTTTGATTTGACAATTTTCTAATCCAAGAATTAACATTGTATCTGTCTACCTGCCTGTCTGTGCACCTAGTTGTCCTATTCTTTTAAAACTCCACCTAGAAGGGAACTTCGCTCTAGGTTCAACCACATGACCTTCTTCCAGCCCAGGTGGGAGTTATCCCAAATTCTAAGAGAACTCTTCCCTCTTTTCGGAGACAGCTCGATTCACCTATCTCTCCAGGCTGCTTTCTTCCTCAGAGGATCCAAATGGCATGAAGAGGGCCCCAACCTTGCACCTTTGATCCCAAGCTCAATCACACTTAAAGAAAACAAAGGAGTTCTCCTCAGTTTCTTCTTTCTGGGGTGACTCACTCCGGGTTCTAAAATGACTTGTCTAACTCCTTCTTTGTATGTATAGACATTTCCAGTTTAGCTAATACTGAGTGATTAACAAGATTTCCATTTCCTTGGGAAGGACAACCTGGGAGGAATGGGACACAGAGGCCACTTTCCACAGTGCCTCTGGGCTCTCAGTGGGTGGTGGGCAGCCATTGGGAGGCACAAGGAATGGGCCATGGGAAGCAGGACCTCTGAGTGGGGGAGAGCATGTGCGGGACTGGTGGGTGGTAGGTGAGTGGTAGAAGACTTGAACTTATCATGTTCTAATGCTAGGGCAAAAGAAAACTCCATGAGGCCAGACCATGTGTGGTGGTAGGTGCTGCCAAAAAAGAATTACATGGATTTGATGGATAAAACTGAATATTACGAAAAGCTAAGTGAGACCATTTGGAGAAGTAGACCGTGGCTCCCACAGTTATTATTTGAGTACAGTTTTGTCATTGAGGGGTCTCAATAGTCCTAGGAAGGTGGAAAGTGGAGTGGGAACCAATTCCCAGTCTTCTCTCATGGAGCACTGATTGGCTGTCAATGGATTTAGGATTCAGGAGGATGTTGAGGAAGTCTGTTACCTGAAGCCAAAGCACATAGTCCAAAGAAAGAAGCAGGTATTGATAGCTGGAGTATAGGGCTGGAGAGTCAGGGAACCTGGGAGGGGAGAGAAGGCAGCATGAGGCAGAACTAGAGAAGGGAGTGTGGTCCGTGGGTATTGCTCAGACCAGCACTGTGCACTGGGTGATGGTTGCCTTGCTATGTTGTCTGGTAGGACAACTGTACTTACAGGACTATAAATAGCTGGAAAGAAAAATATCTCAGTATATGTGCCAGGGAGATGGAACTACCCTCTGTTGGCAACTGTGAAGTTGAGAGGTTTACCAGAGATTAATACAAAAGGATTTTCAGTCAGTTTCTGGCGTTTCAGTGCACAGTACCTGAGCCTGAGTGGTAGAGAAGTGAAGCATTAAAATCTGCTGAAGTAAGCGTCCAGAGTGGTGGTAGGCTTGGTGGGGTGCGAGCGGTCGGCAGGATGCAAGTGAGCGTGTGCAAGGGAGTTGCAGGTTCTTAACAGGTGTGTGCTGTGATCACAACAGTCAGCGCACCCCAGTTCTCCTGAGGACTGGATACGGCAGTTACTGTGGATAAATGAGTGGGCTCTAAAGGCTTCTGCAGTCTAGGAATCTTCAATGTTTATAGGCAATGCATTGATTCAGTAGTTGTTTTAGCTGTTATTTGCTCTTTTCTGGAGTTTAGTGTTTGTGTGGTAAGATACACCTGTATTTCAGGTAGCCCCAGGAGTGCCCAGAAGAGGGTGGGGAAAGGATGTTTACGAGCTAGTATTCTGGGAAACTAATTGCCTGGGGAAATTCAGGTTAAAATGCTTAGTGGGAAGTTTCAACACCATGTCAATCATGGTGGCATTTAAGGCAGGTGTGACTAAATAACCCCTAATAATAAAGGTGGCCTTGCCTGAAAGGGTAGTCTTTTTTGAAAGGAGGGAGGCTCAGTCCTTCCCTAATGTGATCACCAAGGCCCAGAGGGGTGGATTGAGCTGATTGTGGGTCCTGGCTCCTCTAAACATTTAAATATCCTGCACCATTTGTCCACAGCACCCTCTTCTTCCCCACACATCATCTGCTTCTCAGTCACTGACCAGCTAGCTATAGTCCGAGTTGGTTTGTGGGGTCCTGGGCTGAATTGTGTGGGGTCCTGGGCTGAATCACCGCCATATGCTGGCTCATTTAGAGAATTAAAAGCAATTTTTGCTGAAGCCATGGCATGACACCACTCCTTACCTCGCTATTAATACCTTTCTGTCTCTATGACTTTCTTCTTCTCTCTCTTTTCTCCGATTGCCCAACAGTCATCCAGAATTGATTCCTAGACCACGGTCCCGATTTTTTACCCGCTCTTTAAATGACACAAGCCTATTGTTTTCTGTTTATTTTAATGCCCTAGGCTGTTTTTATGAGCTTAATGTTGGCTTTTGTGTATCACCAAGATGACTCAAGGACTATGTTGGTTTACAAAATTAATACTCAATTCACAGTGGAACCCTGGTTCTCGAAGTTAATTTGTTCCAGAAGGCTGTTCCGAGAAGCGATTTGTTTAAAAACCAAATCATTTTTTCCCATTAGAAATAATGTAAATTGAATTTATTCCTTCCAGACCCCCAAATGCTTTCCTGTTTTAACCTTTCTTACGTATCATACATGTCTAACGTACCGCTTAATCTATAAACAAACCCTTCTTAAATTTATTGAAGCACCCCTACCAGCCTTAAACAGATCACGTCCATCACTCTCCTAGGCGTGTCTTGCAGGAGCTCTGTATGTGATGTCTTCACTTTTGCACAAATCACTGTGCGAAATGCTGTCACCAGCTCACTGCTTTTCCTTTGTCCAAATCAACAATAGGGTTTCTACCTCTTCAGTTGCCTGTGATCAGTGTTTCCGTCACATCCTCAGCAAAATTTGCACTCTTGATGGCCTCTTTCTGTTTAAAATTGTGCTAATCATGCATTTTGCCAGCAACAAAAGCAAAAAAAACCCCAAATCTTTCACAGCACCATTTCCTTAGCTGTTAAGAACCTGACCTTTAGCAGTGACTGACTCACATTCTCGCCTTTGTTTGCAGCCTTAGAGATGCTTTCTGTCATGCTTGATGTATCAGCATGAAAGGGTGGCCAGGTTGAGAACCAAAGTTTTCAAGGACTGAGACTTTTTTCCATGAACAACTTAGTCGAGAAATGAATTGTTGGAGATGAGAGATGCTTGAGAACCGAGGTTTGATTGTATTTCAGTTACAAAGTAAACTATTGCTTTGTGAACTTTAGGTTCTAATAACTAATCTTATCGATTTGATTAAAATTCTAGAAATTTTAATAATTTTTTCAAGGGGGCTTTGGAACAATGCTTGGTCCATTTAACAACTTCAGCCAGTTAAACTCTTGAAAATAACTTAAGCTGAAATTGCAAAGTTGACACACTCAATTTTACAGTATTTTAACTCTGACAAATGCAATCCCAAATACATACTTGAGGAAAATGTATATGTATTTTGGTTAGTACGTTTTCTTAAATAGTTTAATATTGTTCAGAAACCTATAGAAATTCCATTATATCTTGCAACTTAAAATTACATCTAAATAAATCAGTTACCTACTTTAATGTAAACCATGAGGCTAATCTAACATGCCAAATTTTATAAATATTTTAAGTGCCAAATGCACAAACAAACATACACCCAGAGATAGAAATTGAGGGATAACTATTCTAGAGAGAGAGAAAAAGTAGAGTGACTAGGCCAATGGGGACTGGCGCCCAAGTGGGTGCTCTCATAGTCTATGCCATCCTGACTCGAACTGCACGTTAACCACAAATTCCCTGCTATTCAAATTTGTGTCTTTCTTTCCAGGTTCTGTCTAACCCTTTCACAACTTATTTGGATTTTGCATTTCTGTGGGTGTTTTAGTATATCTTAATGTTCTCTTCTCTGACTGTAAGGACATACTGATGCCATTCCATTGGAGCTTTTATACTCTTATGCAATTTCTTCAAAATCTTTTTGAAATGGAAGAATTTTAGATGAGACAATAAAGTGAAAGCATTTGGCATAGTCCCTGGCAGATACTGAGCATTTCATTATACCAATGATTACACCAACAGTTAACTATTATGATTCTGTTATAAAAATTGTAATAATCAAAATGAGACGGTTACAAATGGCAAAATGTAGGTGCAGAATTTTGTGTGAGACATGTGTGAGAAATTAATTCCCATTGTAGTATTCAGAGGCTTCATTCATTAAGTATCATCCCAGCTATACCTTGAAAGATGGGAATGCTGGAAGAGAGACGAGCAAGTGTGGGCAAAGGCCCGGCTCACAAACTTTGTAATCAGAGGAGTAATCACAGGTTGAACCAGAAAGGCAACTAATAGAAGTCCTAAACGTCAGACTTGGACTCAGAAACTACATTTTAAATATTTATGTGTTGGAGTACCATCAAGAATTTCTCAGAACAGCGATGTCCTTTGATGTCTGGTAGTGAGGAGGATGAATTGGAGAGAAAAGAGGACAGGACCTATATGCTAACCTTTTTACAGCCTGCCATTCACAACAAGGAGAGACATAATAAAATAAAAACAGAGAATCTGCCTCTTGAAAAGGAAGAAAACGATATTCTTCAGAAAAGGGCTATAAAACTATTTTGGTCAGGCTTCAAAAATGTCTCATAACTTCCCGGCAGTGGACCACAGAGAGGGTGTCGATTCAAGAAGCTAGACATCAGTGAAGGGCAATGCCGTTCCTGGGGCTACAGCAGAATGTTCGAGAGCCCATCCGGAGCGAGTCTTCGTGAGTTCTCCTCATGGTAGGGCTGCTTAACAACTGTGTGACTTGGGCAATTGTCTGAACCTCTCTGTGTCTCAGTTTCCTCATTTGGAGTGGGAATAAAAATAGTACTTATCTCATAGTTCTCTTCTGAGCATCAATTCATCAGTACATATAAAGCATTTACAACTGGGCCTGGCTCCCAGAAAGCAGGTGAATATCAGATAGTGCTGGAATGCAGAAGCACTCACTGTGTAACCCAATAGCCTGTTGGTATTATCATTACTTTTTTAAACTATGAGTTTAATGTTTTGCTCCTGTGTCACTTAAAAATATTTTTAGCATTAAGGATGAGATCATCTCACAGTTTGATTTCTATTTAACCTATGTCATTCCTGTATTAAAATTTTGTTTTAGTATTATAAATTGTCCCTTCCCCTATTCCTCCTCCTCCTCCTCCTCTATTTCCATTTCTTTGGGAAATTAAAGTATGCTGTCACCACATACTTGTGTGTTCTACTCAGCTCACAAGAACCAATTGTTGGCAAATGCTATAAAATCAGGACCTGATTTATTGCTTGGTTGATTGTTGGGACTTGAGAAAGTGATGAAAAAAATGTTAGTAACTAAAACTAAATTTAAAAATGTGTATTTTCCAGTGGAATACTATGCAGCTGTAAGAAAGAAAGACCTCATCCTTTGAGATGACATGGAGGTCCTGGAGAGCATTATGCTAAGCGAAACAAGTCAATCAGAGAAAGACAAATATCACATGATCTCACTTATTTGTGGATTATAATGAACAAAACAAGCTGAGGAACAAAATAGATCCAGAGACATGGAAGTGGGGTGCAGACTGACAAACGTCAGAAGAGGTGAATGTGGGGGAGGGAAGAGATAAACCACAGAACTTATACTCATGTATGTGTAAACAGGACATAGACAATAATGTTGGGGGGGTGGGATTGGGAGGAGGGTGTCAATGAGAGGAAAAAAGAGAAACGTCTGTAACAAAAATAAATTAATTAATAAATTAAAAAAATATAAGTGTGTATTTTCACTTATATGTATGTGGAGTTGAAAGAACAGAATAAATGAACAAACTAACAGAAAGACTCATAGACACAGAGAACAGACTGATGGTTGCCAGAAGGGAGGAGTCAGGGGGACTGGGTGAAAAGGGTGACGGGATTAAGACGCGCATATTTGTAGTTACAGAATAGTCACGGGGATGCCAAGTACAGCATACGGAACAGAGTCAACAATATTGTAATAACTGTGTATGGTGCCAGGTGGGTACTGGAAATATTGGGGGGAACACTTTGTAAAGTATTTGATTATCTAATTACAATGCTGCACACCTGAGAGTAATAGTAAATAAAAACTTAAAAGTTCTTTTAGTAACCTCATAAAATATAAAGCTTTCTGAAGTAAATAGAAAAAATGTATCTGAACTGCAAAGAAATAAAAATAAAAAAGAATGTAGTGTCAATAGCTGTTACTTTGTGAATAGAAATGCCTATACACACATTATTTTTTCCTCCAGACAGTGGTTGGTAATTATTTGCAGCACATACCAACTACATCCTAAAAATAATAAGCCTCCCACCTGTGCTCACTTGTTAGCTACAGTTTCTAAACAGACATATCCCTCCTAGAGTCCTCCAAAGATGTGTCAAAAGAATCTGGTTGATCTGCAGGTCTCTCAATGTTGTCACCTGAGATCTTTCATTATCTTAATTACTCGAAATTATGTCCACAGTTTCTTGCATTTCAGGTCTTTCCTTTTGGGGTTTTTACCTTTATATATTTTGTTGGAGCAAAACCTCAAGAAGCCACATCAGAAAGACAAATCTGGATCTTTGTGCTTTTGGAAATATTATTTTTCATTCTTTTTCACGTGTTTTTGTTGATTTCAGAGAGAGGAAGGGAGAGGGAGAGAGATAACTATGAGATAACATCCATGGGCTGTATCCTGCTCACCTACTTCTGGAAATCCAACCTGCACCCCGGCATGTGCCCTGACCTAGAATCAAACCAGGGGCCTCCTGGTGCACGGGAGGAAGCTCAGCCAACCGAGCCACACTCGCTGGGCCTGCACTCATTTTTGATTAACCATTTCGCTACATGTGAAACCATAGATTCAAAAATACGTTCCCATGGAATGCTGAAGGCATCACTCCTTGGTCTTCTGGCGAACAAATTTGCTGATTTCTTTGACTCATGGCTTGTTTAGTCTTGAAATGATGCATAAATCATTCCCACTCCTGACCTTTCATTCAGGAGTTTGATGAACAAAGATATTTGGTAATTACATTCCTTCTATTGTGGGCCCATTTTTCAAAATTTATTATTTTATTTTATTATTATTTTTAATCCTCACCCAAGGATATTTTTACATTTATCTTCAGATAGAGTGGGGGAGGGGGGAGAGAGAGAGAGAGAGAGAGAGAGAGAGAGAGAGAAACATCAATGTGAGAGAGACACATCGATTGTTTGCCACCCGCACGACCCCAACTGGGGCCAGGGACGAACTGCAACGGAGGTACGTGCCCTTGGCTGAAATTGAATGCAGGACTCCCTGGTCTGCAGGCCAACGATCTAACCGCTGATTCAGGGCAAAATTTATTATTATTTTTTATTATTAACAGTATTATAGATGTCCTCCATTTTCCCCACTTTGCCCCCCTCCACCCACCCCGGGCCTTCACCACACTATTGACGATATCCATGGGCTATACATATATGCATGTATGTTCTTTGGTTAATCTCTTCCAGGCCACCAGCCCACCCCCAGCCCTCTGAGATCTGTCAGTCTGTTCCATGCATCCATCCACTATTCCTGTTATTGCATTTCTGTGAATTTTGTCTCTGGGGTAGGCTAGTAGAATCTTTCAACACATTGGATATCACTTGGGGATGGTAAGAAAAATCTAACCAGGCCCATTTTCAGGCAAAGCATTCACCTTGTGCCTCAGGAAACTTCAGTGACCTTGAGCACTGGCTTGGACCTCTCCCTCCACTTCACTTGGGAAATGGTAGAGTTCATGTCATGTTCAGGTCTGTTTTTTTTCACCCGTAATGCTAGTTCATTGCCAGATATTTACCACCTCTTTCTGGTGAGCATTCACTTTGCAGTGAATGAAAACCACATCAGGATATTGGAGTCTCAGATGCAAACATGACCCTTGCCACAGACCATATAGAACACGAGATTCAGGGTCACTGCTGTGTCAGACCTGTAGGGGAGAGAGGGACACATAGACCCAGACTCTTCTTCAGCAGGTTTAAACCTCAGTGAGATCTGAAACCCAAGGACAAATCTGTACTTGCCTTAGAACCGTACCAGCAAATCCTTGTATTGTACAGATGAGAAGTAGGACCTACAGATAGCAAGCGTTTTATCTAAAGTCACACTGTTGGTGGAACAAGTGTGACAAGGACTAGACATTTGTACCCAAATCAAGTTCTCTCAACTATATGAAAAAATGCTCAATGTCACAAATCATCAGAGAGATGCAAATTAAAATGGCAATGAGGTACAGCCTCACACCTGCCAGAATGGCCGCCATCAACAAATCATCAAACAAGTGCTGGCGAGGATGTGGAGAAAAGGGGACTCTAGGTGGGAATACAGACTGGTGCAGCCACTATGGAAAACAATATGGAGTTTCCTCAAAAAATTAAAAGTGGAACTGCTGTTTGACCCAGTGATTTCACTTCTAGGAATATATCCTAAGAAGCCTGAAACACCAATCAGAAAGAATATATGTACCCCTATGTTCATAGCAGCACTATTTACAAAAGCGAAGATCTGGAAAGAGCCCAAGTGCCCATCAGTAGATAAATGGATAAAAAGTTGTGATATATTTACACAGTGAAATACTATGCAGCTGTGAAAAAGGCTCTCTTATCCTTTGAGGCAGCATGGAGGTGCCTGGAGAGTATTATGCTAAGTGAAATAAGCCAGTCAGAGAAAGACAAGTACCACATGATCTCACTTATTTATGGAATATAATGAAAAAAAAAAAAAGCTGATGATCAAAATAGATCCAGAGACATGGAGACAGAGAACAGACTGACAAACCTCAGAGGGAAGGGGGCTAGGGGTGGGGTGGGAAGAGATAAACCAAAGAACTTACATGCATATATGCATAACCAGTGGACACAGACAATAGTGTGGGGAAGGCAGGAGTGGGTGGGAGCAAGGAGGAGGCGGTAAATGAGGGGGAAAAGGGGGGACATCTGTAATACTTTCAACAATAAAGATAAAAAATAAATAAAACATATCTACAACAAGCCTAAACAAATAAAGTTCTCTCCACTCATAATCAGGGAAGTAAGGTATTCTTGTCAGTCACCAGAGAAGGACTAATTTTTTAGTGATTATCATTTAATTTAAAAAGGCCATAGAAATCCTGGTGTTCTTAGATTTGTAAGATTTGGCTCTCAGATGTGACTCTGGAAAACACTGGACTTTTCATTTCTCTGGGCTCTTCTTCCCTCATTAATAACATGAGGCAGGGTTGGGCTCCATTATCTCTGAGGCTCTGTTCATTTTGAATTTTATGATTTTGTGATTTTTTTTTTGTCTTCTGGAACTTAAATATTTATCATTTGGTGTCAGTACATTTTTATTTATTATTATTCAAGATTTAAATAATTTTAATTTTATTGTGAACGTAAAGAACTAGACTGTAAGTGTTCAATCAAATATAATCAAAATGGTCCTTGGGAAATAAAATTATTTCTTTGTTCCCTTTCCTCTTTCCTATTTTCTTATTCTCTCCCCCTCCACCTTCCTTCTTTTCTTCATTTCATGATTCCCATAAAATAGCTCTGTCAAAATCTTTTGGCAAACCAGGAACCTGGACACCAGGTCATTCAGCCTTGTGATGTTCACTGTTCAAGACAGGGTTTGATTCCCAATCAGGCACATGCCTGGGTTGCAGGCTCGATCCCCAGTAAGGCGCGTGCAGGAGGCAGCCAATAGATGTTTCTCTCTTACATCGATGTTTCTGTCTCTTTCTCTCCCTTCCCCTCTCTCTGAAAAATCAAGAAAAACACATTTAAAAGGTTATATTAAATAATATCTAGCAAACCCTCATGTAGATATTACATGATTTTCAGAAATTTAATTTGCACAGAATATTTCAAGTATCCATTGTTTGTGAAAAGTGAGGGTCATCTGTCCTTTAGTCATTTTCTGTGGATACCAAGAAATAACCATCCCCCTTTCAAAAGCTGGCAACCTGCTTAAATATTCGTTTCTTAAGAAAGCCTGACCCTCCAATTTATCAAACATAAATGATAAACCTAATAATTCAATGGTAAAATAACTTTGGAATCTATTTGAAATTCATGAGACAAAAAGAAAAGAAAAAGAAAAAGGCAATGTAAAATTCTGTCGGTGGAACTTTTCTAATTCACACGATCCTTAGGCAATGGCCTCACTCCACAGGCACCCCAACATCCTGGGATTGCACCATGAAAGAGAATGTTGTGAAAGCACCTCACCCATCCCAAGAGCATCCCTCTTCCTTCTGGCATCCCTGAATGACATCAGTTTCCTAATAGTTGTCAGATGACTCTGCTGTTCAGTCTCAGAGTACTGAGGTGGACCGACGGGCCTCATGTTGTTCCTCTGAGTTGCTAGGAAAGAGATCGGGAGCAGGGCTCAACCCCAGGATGTCCCGACTTCTTCAAATTCCCCAGTCAGGCCACTGATTTATTTTCTGTATCATTACAGCCCAGTCAAGTCGGAAACACTGCTGCTCAGCATTCTTCTGGGTAAAGAGCGCAGGCATGACACCCTCCCTCAGGCTGCGGGGAGGGTCCTGCTCACCAGTAAGGTGTGGACACTGAAGGTGCTGGCAGGCTGGAGCCTTCTAATTAGCAGTGAAGTTAGAAAGAAGAGAGGGGGCAGGACACAGAGCTCAGTTAGGCAGGCTGTGCTCTGCACAGCGCCATTCTCTATTACACTTTATTTTATTTTATTTTATTTTTAAATGTGTTTTTATTGATTTTAGGGAGAGGAAGAGAGAGGCAGAGACGGATAGAAACATCTATGAGAGAGAAACATCCATTGGCTGCCTCCTGCATGCCCCCTACTGGGGATCAAACCTGCAACCTAGACATGTGCCCTGACTGGGAATCAAACCAGTGACCTTTCGGTGCATGGGACAACACTCAAACAACTGAGCCATACTGGCTGGGCTTTATCACATTTTTGACTTATTTGTCTTTGTTGATTAGTTATTGTGATGTCATTTGCTATTCATTTTTCTACCTTTTAGGGATTGCATTTCTTTTATTTAAAAATATATTTTATTGTGGTAAGAACATGTAACATGAGGTTTATCCTCCTAATAGATTTCCAGATGCATAATACGGTATTGTTACGTATGATGAGCACAGTGCTTTACAACAGAATTCCAGAACTTTTGCATCTTGTGTAACTGAAATGTTACACCTGATGGTTAGAAACTGTTTGCCCCTCCCCCCAGTTCTGGCAACCACGATTCTCTTCTTGCTCCCGTGTTTGAGGAATCCCTCATAAGGGGATCCATGAAATATTTGTCCTTCTGCATCTGGATTCTCTTGGTATAGTGTCTTTTAGGTTCACCCATGTTGCCTCATATGGCAGGATTTCCTTCTTTTTAAGGCTTAATAATATTCTATTCCATGTATACACCACATTTTCTTTGTCTATTCACCTTCTGATGGACATTTAGGTTGTTTTCACATTGCAATGAACATGGGATGCTAATGTCTCTTTGAGATCCTGATTTAAATCCTCTCGGGTGAATACCCAGATGTGGGATTACTGAGTATGATAGCCTATTTTTAATTTGGGAGAGTGGGGGAACTTCCATACTGTTTTATGAAGTCACTGTATTATTTTGCTTTCCCATCAACATTGTATAAGGGCTCCCCTTTTTCCACAACCTCACCAATATTTGTTTTTGTCTTCTGCGTGTGTTGCTAATACCCATACTGAGAGGTATGAAGTGATACCACATTGTGGTTTTTATTTGTAGTTCCATGATGATTCGTGATATTGAAGACCTTTTCATGTATCTGTTGATAGTTTATATGTCTTTTTTGGAGAAATGTTTATTTGAGTCCTTTGCCAATTTTAAAATTAAGATTATTATTATTTTTTTGATGTTGAGTTGTATGAGCTCCTTATATTTTTTGGAAACTAACTCCTTATAAGATATATAGACAGCTCACATTTCTTGAAGATCTACTATGTAATTAGGCATCTTGTTGAGTCTTTGCAGGAAATTTTTGCGACAGGTTTAATTCTTATCTCTAATTCGCAGCTATGTAAACTGAATAGGGGAGGTTAGGGAGTACTTACTGTTACACAGTAGTGACGCCTGAAGGTGTCTGCATGGCCAACGCACTCGAATCCCGCCCCTCCACCCCAAGTAGGCAGAGTGAGTGGTATTAGCGGAACTACTTCTGTGGTTCAAAAACGTATACCAAGAAATTATCATGTGTTCTGTGTCAACCATATTTTATATACTTAGGTAAAAATACCCATGAATTGAAAGATGGGTTAAATAGCTTCAGAGCTTCATTTCTTGAGTGTACTAAGAAAATCACAGTAAATGTCATTTCAAAATAGAGGGCCAGATAGGGAATCAATTCAATTAACTTTGTAGGAGTTAGTAGCACATTATATTTGGGGAGTATGAGTGGAAAAGCTTCTAAATGGATGCAGCCCAGCCACTGAGTCAGTTTGGAAGAAAATGAGAGGAGATGAATTTGGGTTTCTAGCAGACTGCAGTCACTCATGGCACGAGGAACACAGAAACCAGGTCAGTGTGTAGGTACACAAATGTGCAGTTCAGGGAGGGCCCCAGAGTGTGACTTTTCTACTTTTTTAAAAATTTTAAATCATTAAAAAAATTTTCAATTACAGTTGACATAGATTTTTGTATTAGTTTCAGGTGCAGCCTATGACCTTTATGGCCTAGAAAATTCAAGGATGCTGCTCTCCCGTTCAAGGCCATTGATGGAGCCACGTGAAAACACACCCAGCATGGGACTGTCAGTGCCTAGGAAAACAAGGTGATAAGACTCTTCAAGTCAATGTCAAGAAAAGCCTAGAGAACAGTAAGACATTGTAAAGGGGAGTTACTTGTAAAGAAAAACTATAGGTGAGGGTTAATATACAGCCAGGCTGCAGGGGTAGCACACCCAAGTCTCTACTGTCAAAGGGAAAAACTGGCTGCTGGACAGGTTTTCAACAGGGTAGTAAGTTTTACCTACTGGATGCATGGAAAGCTTCGGGGTCGGGGGAGCACCATCTCTGACCATGGAAGAGCATCGCAGTTGTCAATTAATTTCTCAAATTCCATAACCGCCACAGGACATTGGCATAGGGAGGGTGAGACAGGTCCCAGGCAATCACTGTGCACTTCCCTGGTGAGGGGTGAAGAGTATTGTAGACAAGGAAGTTTCGTGATAGCAGCGTGATTGTGCTCAGTCATTTTTGAGTTTGTATGAAGATGGTATTTTGGTTGGGAAATCAGCACAGCACCACAGTCCTGGGATGTTTCCCTGTGTAGGAAGGCCTGGCCTTATAAAAGCACTCTCCACCACACTGGTGCACTATTCTTGACACTCAGTTGTAGATCTTCTTTGAAGCCTCTGGTGAGTACGCATCTTAGATGTCTTTCTTGGCACTTAGATGGTGTTAGGATTTAACCTGGGGGCAGAAATGACTATTTATTTTAACCAATCAATGCTTATGTATAGGGGAAAAAAGGTAATGAGGTTTGGGGGTAAATGTTTACTAAAACTGATGGATGATCCTGATGGTGATGAGTGAGATGGGGTCAGAGGTTCAATCTTCAACTGAAGGAGAGTAAGAGACGAGACGCCGCCCTGTCACCTGCTCCACATTATTTCCAAATGCATCCCTCTCCAAGATCAGTGCCCTTGAGTGATGGGTCTGAGCCTTTGCAGTACCAGGGTCAAGGCAGTTAGACCAGCAACCAGGGCCTTGTGGGATATATGAATATAGATTTGTTTTGAGATTGGCTAGAATTTTAATAACTGAGTCCTTTCCAGATAATGTTTGTGTTTTGTCTTTAGAAAGTGATAGAATGAGAGATTAGTCAGAAAAGACTGAAGAGTTGAGGGCAAGAGTTGTAAAAGGAAAGGGTAAAGAAGCTACATAAAGCCATAGAGACTGCATTAGGGATCAAATAGTGTCTTTGAAGACTGGAGGGTTGATGGCTCAATACTACCAACAGGACGGTCTCTGTTATGAACACTGTGGCCTGTTTGTATTTCAGATTCCTTGAGACCCAGGGAAGATGTCTTACCACCAGCATCAGTGCAAGCAGCCCTGCCAGCCACCTCCTGTGTTCATACCTAAGTGCCCTGAGCCATGTCCACCACCAAGGTGCCCTGAGCCTTGCCAACCACCAATGTGCCTTGAGCCATGCCCACCTCCAAGGTGCCCTGAGCCTTGCCAACCACCAATGTGCCAAGAGTCATATCCAGCTCCAAGGTGCCCTGAACCTTGCCAACCACCAATGTGCCAAGAGTTATATCCAGCTCCAGGGTGCCCTGAGCCTTGCCAACCACCAATGTGCCTTGAGCCATGCCCACCTCCAAGGTGCCCTGAGCCTTGCCAACCACCAGTGTGCCTGGAGCCATGTCCACCTCCAAAGTGCCCTGAGCCTTGCCAACCACCAATGTGCCAAGAGTTATATCCAGCTCCAAGGTGCCCTGAGCCTTGCCAACCACCAATGTGCCTTGAGCCATGCCCACCTCCAAGGTGCCCTGAGCCTTGCCAACCACCAATGTGCCAAGAGTTATATCCAGCTCCAAGGTGCCCTGAGCCTTGCCAACCACCAATGTGCCTGGAGCCATGTCCACCTCCAAAGTGCCCTGAGCCTTGCCAACCACTAATGTGCCAAGAGTTATATCCAGCTCCAAGGTGCCCTGAGCCTTGCCAACCACCAATGTGCCTGGAGTCATGTCCACCTCCAAGGTGCCCTGAGCCTTGCCAACCACCAATGTGCCTGGAGCCATGTCCACCTCCAAAGTGCCCTGAGCCTTGCCAACCACCAATGTGCCTGGAGCCATGTCCACCTCCAAGGTGCCCTGAGCCTTGCCAACCACCAGTATGCTTTGAGCCATGTCCACCTCCTTCATGCCCACCTGTGAAGTGCCCACCTCAACTATGCCAGCAGAAATGCCCTCCTGTGCAAACTTGCCCATTCTTCCAGACGAAGTGACCAGCCAAAAGCAAGGAACTGCACCAGCATTCATCAGGACCATGAAATGACAAGATTTGGGCTCTTCTTAGTCCCAGGACTCCATCCTTCTCCCTTCAGCATGACAGACTGCATCTTCCCTAATCTCCACCTTAGTTGACAGTTGACAGAGAAAAGGCTTGTTGGAAGATGAACAGCAGGGTCATTGCCTGACATGGCTTTGCCATTAGTCTGTCTGTTATGTGGGTGATGATCTCTCTCCCGTGAGCACTTTGGTGTCTATTCTTTTACTTCTCCAATAAAGCACATTTCATGGTTGATCCACATTTTGTTTGCATTTTGTGTTTTAATCCCTTTTGTCAACAACACTTGATTATTGTTTCTCTCCATTCCTATTAAATTATTGGAGTCAGGCTTTTCCATCACTGAATTCAGTTTTGCCTGAAATGTGCCTTTTGGATTGGGTACAGCAAATCATTCTCTTTTATTAGTTTTAAACTCATTTCTAAATCTTTCTAGCTTGTATGACCTTGAAATGAATTACTTAAACTCTCTCAACTTCAGTTTCCTCATCTCTAAAACGTGGGAAAGTGTACTCATATAAATTAATGTATTAACAAATGGTTCCTAATTATCTATTATGCGCCAAGCAGTCTTCTATGTGCTAGGGATATGATAATGGTGACCAAAGTCCTTGTCCTTATAGAGCCTTGATTCTTGAGATGATCACACACACATACACATACACATACACATACACACACAAACACACATGTAGGACAAATGATAGTGATGCATGGGTATATTTTAGAGAAAATTGTTTAGAAAGGCTATTTCAGCATGGGTTTTTTAGGCAAAGACCTGAATGAATTCAAGTGGGAGCCATGAATATATCTGAGGTAGATTGTTCCAATGTGGAGAGATGGCGAGTGCTAACACAGAGCAAAGTAACAGCAAAGAGAACAGTGATCAAGGGGCCACTGTGTCCAAATGAGGTCAGAGAGGTTGGGTCTCAACGACATAATAATGATTTTGAAATTTGACAACCATATTTTGCTGATGATCAATGTCCTAACATTTTATATCTATGTGATTCTCAGTTATCATATATGATTTCTTTTGTGTGGTAGTTCAACTAAAAGTACCTATTTACTTTCAAAGGTATTTTTAAAACATGTTTAAAAAACTGCCCGTTGAATTACCTCAGCACCTTTGTTGAAAATTAATTCATCATATATGCTTGTGCCTATTCCTAGACTTTATACTATATTCTATTCATCTCTACGTCTATTCTTATGCTGATAGTATACTGTCTTGATTAGTGTGATAGTCTTTTTATTTTTAATTTTTTTTTTTACTTTATTGATTTTAGAGAGAGAGGAAGGGAGAGGGAGAGAGAGATAGAAACATTGATGAGAGAGAACATCTATTGGTCACCTCCTGTATGTCCCCCACTGGGGATTTGGCCCACAACCTGGGCATGTGCCCTGACTGGGAATTGAACTGGCGACCTCTTTGTGCATGGGTCGACACTCAAACACTGAGCCACACTGGCCCGGCGTGTGTTAAAGTATTAAAATTACTCCTCCAACTTTAATTTCTTTATCAGAATCATCAGCTGTTCCAAATACTACTCATTTCCACATATATTTTATAATTAGTCAGTTTCTTTCAAAAGCCCACTGGCAGTGATTGGAATCAAATCGACTATGAATCAATATGGGAAGAAGTGATAACTCAGCAATATTGAGTCTTTTGAACTATGAACAAGGGATATTTCTCCAGTTACTTACTTTCTCTCAGCAGAAAGTATATAGTGTTCAGTGTAAAGGTCTTGCACATCTTTTGCTAAAGTTATCTGTATGTATTTTTTTAAACTTTTTTATTTTATTTATTTATTTATTTATTTATTGTACTGAACTAAATATTTATTAATTTATTTTTCTTACAGATGTTTCTCCTTTTTCCCCCATTGACACCCTCCTCACCCCCCCGCCCAGTCCCCAGTTTTGTTGTCCATGTTCTTTGGTTATGAGTACATGCGTACAAGTTCAGTGGTTCATCGCTCCCCCCGCCCCTTCTGGCAATTATCAGTCTGTACCCTACTTCCACGTCTCTGGGACTACCCTGTTCCTCAGACTGTTATGTTCATTATATTCCGCAAATAAGTGAGATCATATAATATTTGTCTTTCTCTGCTTGGCTTGTTTCACTTAGGATAATACTCTCGAGGTCCCTCCATGTCGTCTCAAAGGATAAGAGATCTTTCTTTCTTACAGCTGCATAGTACTCCATTGTGTATATGTACCACAGCTTTTTTATCCATTCGTCTACTGATGGACACTTGGGCTGTTTCCAGATCTTAGCTATTGTAAATAGCGCTGATATGAATATGGGGGTACATATATTCTTTCTGATTGGTGTTTCAGGCTTCTTAGGGTATATTCCTAGGAGTGGGATCACTGGGTCAAATGGTAATTCAATTTTTAATTTTTTGAGGTAACACCTTTATTTTATTTTTTATTAAATTGTTTTTGTTACAGATGTTTCTCCTTATTCCCCCATTGACATCCTCCTCCTCATCCCCCCCGCCTCATCCCCAGCATTGTTGTCCATGTCCATCAGTTATGCGTACATGCATATAAGTTCTGTGGTTTATCTCTTCCTTCCCCCCTACCACTTCTTCTGAGGGTTGTCAGTCTGTACCCTACATCCAAATCTCTGAGTCTACCCTGTTCCTCAGACTGTTATGTTCATTATATTCCACAAATAAGTGAGATCATGTGGTATTTGTCTTTCTCTGATTGGCTTGTTTTGCTTAGGATAATACTCTCCAGGTCCCTCCATGTAGTCTCAAAGGATAAGATATCTTTCTTTCTTACAGCTGCATAGTACTCCATTGTGTATATGTACCACAGCTTTTTTTATCCATTTGTCTACTGATGGACGCTTGGGTTGTTTCTAGATCTTAGCTATTGTAAATAGTGCTGCTATGAACATAGGGGTACATATATTCTTTCTGGTTGGTGTTTCAGGTTTCTTAGGGTATATTCCTAGAAGTGGGATCACTGGGTCAAATGGCAGTTCAATTTTTAACTTTTTGAGGTAACACCATAGTGTTTTCCACAGTGGCTGCACCAGTCTGCATTCCCACCAGCAGTGTACTAGAGTCCCCTTTTCTCCACACCCTCGCCAACACTTGTTATTTGATGATTTGTTGATGGCAGCCATTCTGGCAGGTGTGAGATGATACATCATTGTTGTTTTAATTTGCATCTCTCTGATGATTAGTGATGTTGAGCATTTTTTCCTATGTCTCTTGGCCATTTGTATGTCCTGTTTGGAGAGGTGTCTATTTAGTTCCTCTGCCCATTTTTTAATTGGGTTCTTTGTCTTCCTTTTGTTGAGTTGCATGAGCACTCTATATATTTTGGAAATTAACCCCTTATCTGATGTATCATTGGCAATTATGGTCTCCCCTATAGTGAGTTCCCTTTCCATTTTGATGGTTGTTTCTTTTGCTGTGCAGAAGCTTTTGAGTTTGATGTAGTTCCATGTGTTCATTTTTTTCCATCAGAAATCTACTAGACTTAATAAATGAATCTGGCAAAGTAGCAGGATACAAAATTAACATCAAGAAATCAATGGCAGCCCTGGCCGGTTTGGCTCAGCGGTTAGAGCATTGGCCTGCGGTCCAGAGAGACCCGGGTACGGTTCCCGCTAAGGGCACGTACCTCGGTTGCAGTTTGTCCCCAGTTCCGGTTGGGGTCGTGTGGGAGGCAGCCACTTGATGTGTTCCTTTCACATTGATGTTTCTCTACCTCTCTCTCTTCCTCTCTCTCCCTCCCACTCTATCTGAACAAAAAATGGAAAAATGTCCTCGGGTCGGGATTAAAAAGAAATCAATGGCATTCTTATACACCAATGATGAACTCACAGAAACTAAAAAAACAATCCCATTTACCATCACAGCAAAAAAATTAAGATACCTAGGAATAAACTTAACCAAAGAAGTCAAGGACCTCTTCACAGAAAACTACAGGTCATTGAAAAAAGAAATAGAGGAAGATATAAAAAAGTGGAAGTATACACCTTGTTCATGGATTGGAATAATTAACATTATTAAAATACCCATACTACCTAAAGCAATGTATAGATTCAATGCAATCCCCATCAAAATACCAATGACATATTTCACAGAACTAAAACAAACACTCCAAAAGTTTATATGAAACCAAAAAAGACCCCGAATAACCACAGTAATCTTGAAAAAGAAGACCAAAGTAGGAGGGATCACGTTACCAGATATCAGGTTATACTACAAAGCCACTGTAATCAAACAGCCTGGTACTGGCACAAGAACAGGCAGATAGATCAATGGAACAGAACAGAGAACCCAGAGATTGACCCAAGACAATATGCTCAATTAATATTTGACAAAGGTGGCAAGAGCATACAGTGGAGTCAAGACAGTCTCTTCAATAAATGGTGTTAGGAAAATTGGACAGCTACTTGCAAAAAAATGAAGCTAGACCACCAACTTACACCATACACAAGAATAAACTCAAAATGGATAAAAGACTTAAATGTAACTCATGAATCCATAAAAATTCTAGAAGAAAATACAGGCAACAAAATTTCAGACATCATACACAGCAGAATTTTCACTGATACAACACCTAAGGCAAGAGAAACAAAGGAGAAAATATTCTACATATTCTTATTCTTTGTTCTATTTCTAGCCGACACTGGTCCACACTCAGATCAGCCTCCACGGGCTGGTCAGGGCATTGCCCATTCCAAAGACCATATTCAAGGTTACTTAAATTTGACCTCACAAAGTGTCTCCTTATATGTGGGATAGAAGCTGTAAGAAAATGAGGCTGGCAAATGCAAATTTCAAGTAGGTGCCTGGGGAGCAATTAATTGGAACTCATTATTGTGCAATCCTTACATCTGCTGGCTTAGAGGCTTAGGCATTAGGAGGGTTCCGCAGGAGTTATGAGCTGAAACGGGGAAATCATACCCTCCAGAATGAAAGAGGAAGGCAGGCGCCCCCTCGTGTCCATCTCAGCAAAGACAGTCACTGCGATAACCTCGTGGTCCCTGTTTCTCTCACTTGCCTGTAAGGGCAGGGAGTTCAGTTTACCATCTAGTCCAGGAATGTTGTGATTTGGTTCACACTTCCTTTTGCTATACAGGGATGAGAAACAGCCAAACCTTTTTAAAGCAAGGATTTTAGTCTCCATTCGGAGGGCAGCAATGTATAAGAATGCTGAGGAGACAGAACCTTACTCTGCAATCAGTCCTGAAGAGAGAAGCCCCTAGATTTAGGTGGGAAATGTGAATTTAAAGGGAAGGGAACGTGGAATAAATAGAAGAAGAAGAAAACGTGTAGAGGACCTTGAGACTTGAGGGGTTCAATAAAAACGACTGTGTGCTCCCCCTCATTACTTTTAAAAAAATGTTTGTTTTTTTTTAAATTGATGTTTTTAGAGAGAGAGGAAGGGAGACAGAGATAGAAACATTGATCAGAGAGAAACATCCTTTGGCTGCCTCCTGCACGCCTCTGACAAGGAGTGGGCTCTCAACCCTGGCATATACCCTGACGGGGAATCGAACAGGGACCTCAGTCCATGGGATGGCGCTCAGTCCACTGAGCCACACCAGCAGGACAAGGACACCCAATTCTCGGAGATAGAACTGGGACCAGAACTAAGGTCTCTGGAGGACCCGCCTGTTATTTTTCTCTTTTATCCACTGCTATATTCATGGAGAAAATGGGCATAACCACGGATGACATTTAGTCCAATCAAATTATGTGATTATTAGGAATAATGGTGATAATTATGTTTATTAATAACAGTTATGAAGCAATGAATCTAGAGTATGGGCTTTCTCAGCGATCTTGTGCCTCCTTCCTGTAGAAGCCAAATTCTTCTTTGTATTGTTGGTAGATGTTACGTGAGGCAGGATATCTACCCTCTCCTAGCATGAGAGACCTCTCATGATACGAGTACCGACCAAGACTTTCCTCAATCCTTAGGAGTAGAAGGCTTTATTCTTCCACTCTTTTCCCAGCTACAGTGGCCTTTATCTGTGCCCAGGGGCAACAGAGTCTGCTGCCCCTTCCCCAGAAGCTTAAGGCTTTCTTTTGCCAAAGAGAAGAGGGTGTTGCCTTTCTTACAGCGATGGCTACTTCCCTCCCTTTGTCAGCACCCCTGAGTGAGGCATCCTCTGGTCTACCTTCCTATCCCCAGCATTTCTCATGAGCATGGAAAAGCAGGGAGAAGAACCTTCAAGTGACTGCAAAGTACCCTGTTTCTGGGACATCTGGGCTCCATACTGTCGTGCTAGTCGATACGTAGTTTTTGGAAATTTATTAGACACCTTAGCTGAGTTCTTGTTTGATTGATGACTCCTGACATCTCTTTCTCCTGAGGTTTGACATATGCGAGCCGGTGCTCACATTCTGCCTCTTCTTGAGTTTTAAACCCTCATATTGTTTTGAAACTGCTGCTTTTATGGGCTTGAGAAAAGTTACGCTTCTGTAGTGTATGTGACTGGTAACCTTCTTAAGGTGAGAGTGCAGCTCTCTCCAGCTTTCCACATCCCCAGTGGAAGCAGAACTCCATTTCTTTAATATTCCTTTATGTCTCCTCTCTTGCCTCTTTTAATTTTTTTAAAATGTTTTTATTGATATTTTTGGAGAGAGAGGAGAGTAGAGAGAGATAGAAACACCGATGTGAGAGAGAAACATCCATCAGCTGCCTCCTGTACGCCCCCTACTGGGGATGGAGCCTGCAACCTGGGCATGTGCATTGACAAGGAATTGAAAGTGACCTCTCAGTCCATGGGATGATGCTCAATCCACTGAGCCATACCGGCCGGGCATCTTACCTCTTTTTATTTATTTATTTTTCACTTAAAAAAAAATCCTCACCTGAGAATATTTTTCTATTTATCTTCAGACAAAGACAGAGTTGGAGAGAGAGAGCAGGAGAGAAAGGGAGAGAGAGGAACATTGATGTGAGAGGAACAAACTGCAACCAAGGTCTGTGCCCTTGGTCAGAATCTAACCCGCAACTCATTGGTTCATGGGTTGATGCTCTACCCCTGAGCCAGACTGGCCAGGGCTTGCCTCTTTTGAGATTGATTAAATAAGTATTGTTATTATTCCTCCCTCCCCATTAGTTTTTTGTTGTTGTTGTTTTGTTTTTTTAGGGATACATACTGATTTGCTATTCTTTTAGAGGACACTGTAGATATTACAACAAACATACCTGACTCACTGTAATCTGAGAAACATTAGTACTTAAACTCTTCCTTAGAAAACCCGAGGAACCTTAGACTGCCTTAACTTCGCTAACCCAGCCCCAGGCTCTTGTGTTACTGTTGTCATATACACACATTTTCAACCTCACATCTCATTATTATTAACAAACTGTATTTATTTACATTTATCTATGTCTCGATTTCATTGCTCTTTGTTTTTCCCTCTCCACTAGGGGAGTTTCCCCTCACCTCTGCATTTTAGGCCTAACCTAGGGTGGGGCTGTGGGGATGGAGAAGTTCGTTTTTGGCTTTCACCCACTTACTGAATCAAGCATGGGAACTCCCCCCCCCCCCCAACCGTCAGCTGGCTACAAGGACTCCCTGTTAACCAAGGAGGAGGTGTTGGCGAACAGTAGGTCTCAGGGGGTCAAGACTGACTGGGTGGCCGAAGCAGCCATCTGCGGGCTCGCTCTGGCGGCTGACTCACCGTTTAAGGAGAATCCATAGATCCCGAGGGACCAAGTATACTTCAGACTTTTGCTTTGAGGGGTCTGGGGCATCAAACCTGAAGAAACATTAGTGTCTTCATTGTCATGGACAGCAGTCACCTTTTGGGAGGTGTGTCCTCAGAAACCGATCTCCCTGTTACTGTGACATGAGACTTAGGCAGCGATTCACAAATCCTGGATTGTGGAAGTCAACTCTTCCTTTAAGAAGTTATGTTTTGGGTGTGTGATGAGGGTGTGAGGAGTCATTTGGTGTTGGAGGAAGTCCCTCGGCATGCCTGAGTCTGTGTCCCAGCACTTGTGGACTCAGTGATGATGGCACAATGTGCAGATACCTTAATCTTAACTGTTGAGGGTGGCGGCTTTATTCCTGGCAGTCATGACCAATGCTGATTTCACGTAAAACTTCCTGGTTCCTGGCAAGGAACAGGTGTCAGGTATCTGGTCCCTTGAACAGAAGCTTAGAAGATTCAGTGTTTCTGCCTTGCATAGAGCTGACCTGGGGAGCAAGAGGAGATGGGTGTACCTTCTTTGTCTTATCCTGCTCATATTTCTTCTCTCTTTGGAAAAGGACATTCTAGGAAAGATTTTTTTGTCTTTACATTTATCTTCAGACAGAGTTAGAGAGAGAGAGAAAGAGAGAGAGAGAGATCGATGTGAAAGAGACACATAGATTGGTTGCCACCTGCACGACCCCAACCGGGGCCAGGGAAGAGCTGCGAGGTACATGCCCTTGGCTGGAATCGAACGTGGGACTCCCTGGTCCACAGGCCAATGCTCTAACTGCTGAACCAAACTGGCCTGGGCTAGGAAAGAATTTTCATGATCTCACTAGATCAAGTAAGTTCAAAAACGGTCATCTGAAATTTGAGGAGAGAAAAATAAATTATATCATCCGTGAATCAATTCACTAAACCTTATTCCATGTCTTTTTTGTTTTGTTTTGATTTTTTTGGCCAGACTCTATCCTAGATCATGAGGATATATTAGTAAGAGATAAACAAAGTCTCTTCCTGGAGTTTACATTTGATGGTGGTGTCAGGTGTCTTTGTATCTGACTGGTGGGGAGATACAAAGAGAAGACACTGAGCCACACCGGCCTGACCACATCAGTAGGCTTTAAAAACAGGAATTCTAGGCAGTATTATACATGACAAGTTTGAAATTAAGCCTTTCTGAAATGCAGATTAAGATAGATAATAATCAAAATGTAAAAAATTGTTTGCCACGTGAGATTGTCTTCTGTAACACACGACACTGTTGCAACCATTGGGAAATGCTGTGAAGGGAATTAGTGTGTACAAATGGGCGACTATAATGAAATAAAATTAAATTGCAATGCTACATTGCCTTCCTAGGAGATGACCCCTTGCCAAATAACTTTCATTCACTTTGTTTCTTTTTTTTTTAATCCTCACCTGAGGACACTTTTTGCATTCATAGAGCAAGAGGGAGAGAGGGAGGAAGAGAGAGAGGGAAACATCGATGTGAGAGAGACACATCGAGTGGCCACCACCCACATAACCCCAACTGGGGCCGGGGACAAACTGCAACCGAGGTACGTGCCCTTAGCGGGAACCGAACCTGAGTCTCTCCAGACCACAGGCCTACGCTCTAACCGCTGAGCCAAAGCGGCCAGGGCTTCACTTTGTTTCTTTATTGTAAAGTGACCCTTGTAGTGTGGAGTAGAAATGGAAGGCGGGGGATGCTCGTTTCATCGGGCCCTGGGTTAAGCATGCAGTTTATCCAGTCGTCTGCTGAAAGGCATCTAGTGAATAAAGCTGCGATCGAGATTTGCATGCCGGTTTTCGTGTGGACATATTTTAAACCAGTGGGGTAACTTTCTAGGAGTGCTATTATTAGATAATATGGTAAAATTTAGCTCTATAAGATCTTGAGTCAGTTTTGATAAGTTAGATATTTTGAGGATTTTTTATATTTTATTAAATTTTTTTCTGAGTTTTCCTCTTAAAATTCCGTCAGCCTTCTCTGCCCAGGCAAAAGTCACCTACGTCCCCATGCTAAAGTTCAAAGAGCTTTTTCTCCCTAGAGGTTTTCCACAGATTTTACCCAGGTTTCTTTGTTTTCTTTTATGACTGTTTATGGAGGCACGCAACAGCCCATGTACTTTGCTATCTTGCAAAGACTCTTATGAGGAGAAATTTGTTCCATTTCTTACCTGATGTTCTCAGTCTCATTAACACACATCATACAGGATAGGTTCATTTTCCATTAGCCCTTGACACCACTCCCTTAAATGTTCTGATACCACATTTAGGGAGTATAGACACACCTCCGATATATTGTGGTTCCAGACCACCGCAATAAAACAAATACAGCAATAAAGTGAGTCACGTGAAGTTTTTGGTTTCCCAGTGTATATAATAGTTATATTTACACTATAGTCGATTAAGTGTGCAATAGTATTAGAGCTGAAAAAACAATGTATATACCTTAATGAAAAGTAATTTATTGCTTAAAAATGTCAACCATTATCTGAATCTTCAGCAAACCATAATCTTTTTGGTGCCCAAAGATTTGCTTGATACACCGTTGCCACAAACCTTCAATTTGTAAAAAACAAACAAACAAAAAACCCCCAATATCTGCAAAGTTCAATAAAGTGAAGGGCAATGAAATGAGGTATGTCTGTATAAAACTAGAATTTACGAAGCCTATTTCCTTTTGGAAGATTAGCGCTGATGGCTATTCATTTCTTAATAAGGACTTACCCTGACCTGGCAAAATGCCACAGGAGAAATGTGGCATTTAAACTCGAGCTTATTCTATTGTCCTAAATATCTAAGGATGGTAATAACAAACTAAATTAAAAATTACATCATGTTTTTTCATGCAGAATAAGAAATATTTATAAATTCAGTTTTTTTTCAAACCAACAAAATCAACATATTGGATTTTATTGTATTTAGATTTTAAAAAATATTTAACATTAAGAAGTTCTAAGTGAGTCCAAATACCTAAGAACAATTAAATTGTCTTGTTTTTAGACTATGTTCCAAATTTCTATTTGATTTTCACCACATTATAAGTGTTATTATTAACCCACTTAATTATTTCTATACGTCATTCCAGGCAGGTGTTTTTATATGCTTTCTTTAAAAATCTTTTGGCACTGACTTAAAATAGAGATGATATAAAATATCTTTTTAAGAATGAGACAAATGACATTCTCTACCACCAAGCACAATTGAAGTTGCTGTTTTATTTCTATTTCTTTGATTAACAATTTATCAGTTTACTATTTGAGTACTTTTGATAGACTTTGCTACATGCTCTTCATGCAGATTTTTATTTAATTTATTTCTCATCACAGTTTAGAGGTCGGTATTATTATTATTTTATTATTATATTATTTATGTTATTATTACATTATATATTATATTATTATTCTATTGCTATGTTTTATCATCCTTATTAACTTTTTTATTACCATCCATTTTTTCCCGATTTATCACAGTCTGACCCACTTTAGAATTTCTGTCTGATTGTTGGAATCTGGATAAACTCATTCCTTATGTTTTTAAACCTGAGTATGATACCCTATTTTTTGCTGAACTGTTACATACATACATATGACTATTGAGGGCCTGTGGCTTTGCTGTGTACATGTCAATGCTAGGAGGAGGGGAGGTTATCATTGGGATTCTTCTTCAAAAAGAATTGTAACAGGGATGTGGCTAAATGTGTAGAGAATAACAAAAAAGTGACATTTCCACCTCCAGCTCCAACTTTTGTGCCTGGCCAGAAATGTTGGTGCAGAACATAAAGTTATTTAAAATTTGTCTTGAATTTTCCAATAGGTTCTATGTCAAAGTGTCAATTAATTAGTGAATATTAAATTAATATAAAATTAGTTATTTGAATGACATTGCTTGTTAGATGGGGTAATGCCAGAACATTTGAATTTCTTTTTTTTAAATTAACCCATTTTATTTATTTATTTATTTATCTATTTATTTATTTATTTATTTATTTATTTATTTATTTCTTTCTTTCTTTCTTACCTGAGGATATTTTTCTATTTATCTTCAGGTAGAGTGGGAGGGAGAGAGAAGGAGAGAAAGGGAGAGAGAGAGAAACATCGACGTGAGAGGAACACACCGACTGTTTGCCTCCCGCACAACCCTGACCAGGGCCGGGGACAAACCGAAACGGAGGTACCTGCCCTTGGCTGGAATCGAACCTAGGACTCATTGGTCCACTGGCTGATGCTCTGCCTCTGAGCCAAACCGGCCAGGGCATTTGAATTTCAATAACTGAAGTGTGTTCCTAGTATTTTCCATGTGGCAAAGGTGATACAGATTTATAAAGAATATAGGAATTAGCTATATGTCCTCTATTTGCAGGATCAAAACAGTGCAAGGAGAACCCTGGAGGTCACATTTTACTGAATGTTCCTAGTATTATCATGGGGTATCTACTGAGATGATCTGTAACCTTATCCCAGCCCGTTTTAGAAGAAGGAAAAAAGGACTTAGATCAGCAGGCTATAGGATCAAAGACAAATGCATTTACAGACATTCTGGGTCAAGAGAAAGGTGTCACCAGGTAGCCAGGTTCTTTTCGACCCAGCATATACAACAAAATGACAACCAGCTGAAATGGAACAGGGCAGAACGTTTTATGAAGGTGAAACGTTTTAGGAAGGGGTCATCTCCCCCAATCAAGAAAGAAAGCCTTCGAACACCAGTTAGAGAACCCCCAAGTTCTCCCACAGCCCTGTCCCTGACTGAGGGTAAGGCAGGGCCTCTGTGAGTCACAAGCACGTAGCCCAGTGAGGAGATGCTGGAGCAGGATGCATCCTGTTTACAGAATCCCTGTCGAGCCAGTTATGGATGGATTTGCATTTTGGATGGGAAATTATTGGACCAGGTCAGATTTAGGAGCTCCACTTCCCCCTGGGTGGAGCAGCAGGCACTATAAAGAGGTTGTCTGCCGTACCTCTGCCATCCTCCCAGCATTCGCGTTCTGATCTACTTTGGGGAACTTGGTGAGTCTGATTTCTAGAATTCAACTGGGTTTTGGTGCTCTCAAGTGTTGAATGTATCTGAAGACAGCAGGTTTGCTGTGTCTTAAATCATGATCATGGGTTTGATGCTACTTATTTGATGAAACCTTAGAATTGGGGCATATTGATGTACTATTTTCACTTGTTTACAGATAGATAATTTGATATCCTGTACAGAAAACACATTAATAGGAAAGGTTTGATATGAAGGAGAGGAAAGACAAAAGGTTTTTGTTGTTTTTTAAAAAGTATTTTTTTTTAAATTTTTTTCTTTATTTATTTTTAGAGAGAGAGGAGGTAGAGGGAGAAAGAGATAGAAACATTGGTGAGAGAGAACATCGATTGGCCGCCTCCTGCATGACCCCCATTGGGGGTTTGGCCCACAACCTGGGTATGTGCCCTGACCAGGAATCGAACCGGCGACCTCTTGGTGCATGGGTTGACGCTCAACCACTGAGCCACACCGGCCGGGTTTAAAAAATACTTTTTGATGTCCTTTCTGTTCTGGTGTGAATTCAAAGGCTCTTTGTATGGTTCCTGAACTGCCCTTGGCTGTGTACCTAAGTCAGCCTATGTGACTTCAAAAGAGATCTTGATGATAGAAATTGCTTGTGGGGTGATGGACTTTAGAACTTGTGATGAACTTTCATGAAGATATTATTTTTATACAAAACATGATTTTCTTCTTTCAGCAATATTTTTTTTTGGAAAAATGGGAAGCAGAAAGACAGGTTTTTCTTAGGGCTGATAAAACAATCTTATAAAGATGAAGGGAAACGCCAGAGAGTCTTCAACTGAAGTTGAGAGATGAAAGCATATTCTTGGAGATTGGAGAGATAATTCTCATAGTACTGTCTAAGCCCTGAGTTCTCTTTCTGTAGGAGGCCCTTCTAGTGAACACTGTCATGTAATTTCTTTCAGATTTTAAGACTCCAGAAAGATGTCTTATCAACAGCAGCAGTGCAAGCAGCCCTGCCAGCCACCTCCCGTGTGCCCACCTCAGTGCCCAGAGCCATGCCCACCCCCAAAGTGCCCTGAGCCATGCCCACCCCCAAAGTGCCCAGAGCCATGCCCACCCCCAAAGTGCGCTGAGCCATGCCCACCCCCAAAGTGCGCTGAGCCATGCCCACCACCAAAGTACTCTGAGCTATGCCCACCTCAGCTGTGTCAGCAAAAATGCCCTCCTGTTCAACCTCCTCCACCATGCCAGCAGAAATGCCCACCCAAGAGCAACTAACAACTTCAGTGTTCATCAGGGGCAGGAAAGGATAAGGAAACTGGATCACCCAGTTCCCCAGCCCCTCCTTCATCTACTCTTCAAAGCCCATCATGGTTGCAGAAGAAACTTCTCCACCCTTCAGCCTGTAATATGCCCGTGACTATTCCTGACAGCGAATGATTTCCTTCCTGAGTCTTTCTCCTGCTCCTCTCCAGAAGGAAAGGAAGCTGAGAAAGGGCAGTCCTCAGCTGTGACAACATCCCCAGCTTCAGAAGGAAGATCAGCAGCTCTCTTCCTGGTGGCCACAGAGGGTTCTCTCCATGGCTGCTGTATCTGTGGTACGGGCAGAGGGCTTCTACCACCTGAGCAGCTGTAACTATTCTTCCACTTCCTGAATAAAGTGCTTATTTGTGATGGGATAAATATTGTCTTTCTTTCTTTAAACTTGTTATTATAGTATCATTTTGGTTTATGTCTATTCTTCTTTGATCCTAAGGCTCAGGATCTCACTTCCAGTGTTAGATGAATTTGATGTCATACCAAATATTATTTCTATATCATTTCAAATGTATGTTATTTCTAAAGATTACTCTTTGATTTGACAATCAAATTATGGGGCTCATAAAGATTTCAATCTCTCCACTGCAAAGTGAGAAAAATAATATTTAACTTACAAACTGGTCTTAGGCATGAAATTGAATGAATATGTGTAATTTAGTTGACACAATGCCTGACCCATATTTAGAACTTGGTATAGCAGCAGATTATCATTCTCTCCATCATTATCATTTTCATCTTTACCAATTCCACTGCCATCACCATCACCATCAACCATCTCTATCACCATCACCATCACCATCACCATCACCATCAACCATCTCTATCACCATCACCATCACCATCACCATCAACCATCTCTATCACCATCACCATCACCATCACCATCACCATCAACCATCTCTATCACCATCACCATCACCATCACCATCAACCATCTCTATCACCATCACCATCACCATCACCATCACCATCAACCATCTCTATCACCATCACCATCACCATCACCATCAACCATCTCTATCACCATCACCATCACCATCAACCATCTCTATCACCATCACCATCACCATCACCACCACCATCACCATTATGAAGATGTTTGCTCAAGCAGGAAATTGGCTAGACATAACCAGTATAGGAACAAAAAGATTCTTACACTTGACTGCCCTTTTCATATTCTGTTGTTCTCTTTAGTTTCTAATTCACTTTACTTTTATATTATATTGCAGATAAAAAGTTTTTGGTTATTGCTGGGGTGCATAAAATTGTATTTGTTCTTAAAACATAAAAAATAATAACGTTCCCTACAAGGCAAAGTGTTGTGTCTCCCTCATGTGATCATCTGTTCTTCCTATTTCAACAGCCAACCAAAATCAGGGTCTTATCATTTTTTTTACCTCTGAAATTACTTTTTTTAGTGTTCTGACCCCATCTTTTGGGGACTTCCATGTTTATTTAGATTTTCAAAGTTACTCTTGTCATGTAATTTGTTTTCTGAGTGTTTAGTCCCCTAGATAATTAAGCTGCAGAAAAAGGGATATGTGTTCTAGTATATTATTTCTTGTGGTCTTAGGTGTCCATCATGGGACACACTCTGGTGAGAGAGAGAGAGAGACACATCAATATGAGAGAGAAATATTGATCGATTGCCTCTCATACATGCCCCAACCAGGGACCGAACCTATAACCTAGGTATATGCCCTGGCCAGGAATCAAACTCACAACATTTTCATGTACAGGACAATGCTCTAATGACTGATTCACACTGACCAGGGATAGCAGTATTTTTTAAAAACAACAAATGCTTCATATCAAATCATATACCTAAACATATTTAAAATTAAGAAGGTTATTCAATAAATGATGTTAGGAAAATTGGACAGATACATGCAAAAATGAAATTAGACCACATTCTTACATCATATGCAACAATAAACTTAGAATGAATTAAAGACTTAAATGTAAGACTGGAAACCATAAAAATCCTAGAAGAAAGCAGAGGTAGTAAAATCTGTAACATTTCTCTTAGCAATATTTTTTCTAATATATCTCCTTGGGCAAATAAAGGAAAAAAAAAAAAAAAACAAACACAAAACAAATGGGACTACATCAAACCAAAAAGTTTTTGCACAACAAAGGAAATCATCAACAAAATGAAAAGACAACCTACTGAGTGAAGAAGATATTCACCAATGATACATTGATAAAGGGTTAATATCTAAAATTTATAAAGAACTCATATAACTCAACACCAAAAAAACAAACAATCCAATTAAACAATGGGCAGAGGAACTGCATAGACACTTCTCCAAAGAGGGCATACGGATGGCCAACAGACATATGAAAAGATGTTCAACATCCCTAATCGTCAAAGAAATGCAAAGTAAAACCACAATAAGATACCGCCTCACACCTGTCAGTATGGCTATCATCAATAAATCAACATGCAACAAGTGTTGGTGAGGATGTGGAGAAAAGGGAACCCTTATGCACTGCTGGGAATGCAGATTGGTGTAGCCACTATGGGAAACAATATGAAGGTTCCTCAAAAAATGAATTATGGAACTGTCTTAAGACCCAGAGATTCCATTTCTGGGTATGTATCTGAAGAAATCCAAAACACTAATTCAGAAAAGATATGAACCCTTATGTTCATTGAAGCATTAGTTACAACAGCCAAGCTATGGAAGCAACCCAAGTGCCCATCAATAGACAAATGAATGAAAAAGTGTGGTCCATATGTACAATGGAATATTGCTTAGCTATAAACAATGGTATCACCATTTACGACAGCATGAATGAACTTAGAGGTTATTATGCTAAACAAAATAAGTCAGAGAAAGATAAATACCATCTGATTTTACTTATATGTAGACTCTAAAGAGCAAAACTAACAAAATAGAAACAGACTCTTAGACACAGAGATCAGACTGAAGATTGCCAGAGGGTAGGGGAATTGGGGGCTGAGTGAAAAAGGTAAACGATTAAGAAGAGCACATTGGTAGTTACAAAATAGTTAAGGGAATGTAAAGTACAGCACAGGGAATATAGTCAATGATATTGTAATCACTATGTATGGGGGCAGGTGGGTATATAAAATATTGGGGGGGGAAACTTTGTAAAGTATATGATTGTGTAACCACTATGCTGAACACCTGAAATTAATACAAAATAATATTAAATGTAAACTGTAATTGAAAAAAATGAAGAAGATCTTCCTTTTCCCACATCCACCACTCAGATAGCTGGAAGTAAAGACTCCAAGGTGATGGAACTGAGATGGAAGGAGAGTCTGGATTACAGCTCAACCTTCATCAGACTGTGAGGTGAATGAAAATAAACACTGATATTTGAGAGCTGTTTCTACTGTAGCTAATGTATTTGACCCAATACAGAAATTAGTTCCTTGAGGTGGGGTGCTACTATAACAAATATTAAGTATGCGGCATTGACTTAGGAGTCTGGAGGTGGTTGGCAAGGAAACTGATATGAAAACTGAAAATATGATGATATATGTTATTTAATGGCAAAACATTTGCTAAAGTGATTGTCTGTAGTAATCTGGAAGGGTGATTATTTGTGTGCTCAACTGAGTATTTTCATAAAGACATATGTTCAGGAAATCATTGTCTGGTTTGCATGCCCAAAATGCAAAGAAAAAATAGAGCCCAGAAATTCAAATTGTTGTTGCATTATAAAATCAATCGTTGTAAGTCCCAAAGACTAAAGATGAGATTAGAATCAGTTTTAAAGTTTAAATTCACGTCCCAAAGACTGTAACAGCACAGAAAAGAGGTACAAGTGTATGGTTTTCCCACCTATTATGAAAGATGTCTTGAGATGTACTTCTAGAGAAGGACGAGAGTGTGGTTACTAGAACATAGGAATGACAGGAAGAATGAAATGTATCAGATGCTTAATACATTTTTGAGGGCATTTAAATTTTTTTTTCATTTATAGATTTGAGAGTGAGAGAAAAAGAAACATAGATGTGAAAGAGAAACATCAATTGGTTGCCTCCCATATGTGCCCCAACTGGGGATCGAATCCGAAACCTACGTATGTGCCCTGACCGGGAATCAAACCTGCTACCTTTTGGTGCACAGGAACATGCTCCAACTAACCAAGCCACCTGGCCAGGACAGTTTTTTGAGGGTATTGATGAAGTAAACTATGAGCTGAGATTAAAATGACTTTGATTTTTCAAGAATACAAACAACTTTCCAGCCCTCCTTTCTTACTTTCCACACTGCACATTTCAGATATGGTCAATGCAGCTAACTTAAAAGGAATAATTTTGTGAGGTGTATGCAAGGTCCTCAGAAAACAATAGATAAAAGATTCTCTCTCAGAGAATGCAATCAAACATAATAAAGGCAAAGAGGAGTGTGAATACAGAAATTCTTACACTTGGCTACTCTTTTGTATGATGGTTATTTTCTTTCATCTTCCACCAACCCCCAGCTTTATCAATGTATAACTGACAAAACTGTATATATTTAAAGTAAATAATATGATCATGTTTACTTAGTGAAATGATTATTATAATCACTTTAACACATCTATAGACTCACATAGTTACCATCTGTATGTGTATGTATTAAGAACATTTAATATTGATCATCTTAGCATATTTCAAGTACACAACACAGTATTATTATCTGCCACCCCTCATCCCGGTAACATTCATTCTACTCTCTGTTTCATGAGTTCCATGACTTGACAACACCCTCCTAAATAACTGATGGCTCATGAAAAAATAATAGGAGGTTTCAGAAAATTCTTTAAGAGGAAAAAAATACAAACAGAGCCTACTAAAACTTATGAGATACAGGTGAAACAGTGCATACAGAAAAAATTTAAGGCTGGAAACATCTATATTAAAAAAGAAGAAATATTTTAAATCAATAACCTTATAGAACTTTAAGACGAACTGTACCTAAGGCAAAGATAAATATGGAAATAGTAAAGACTAGAGAGAAATAAATGAAATAAAAAATAGAAAAACAAGAGAAGTTAGTAAACTAAAAACTAGTTCTTTGAAAAGATAAATAAAATCAACAATTATATATAGCTAGACTGACCAAAAAGAAAAAAGACTCAGGTTACTGAAATCAGCAAAGAGGGGACATCACTACTTACCTTACAGAAATAAAAAGGATTGTAAGAAGTTACTGTGAACACCAACATATTGGATAACATAGATGAGTGAATAACTTCCCAGAAAGACACCAACTACCAAAACTGATGGAAAAAGTAGAGAATCTAAATACTTACAAGAAACCAAAAGGTTGCATTAATAAAACAGACATTTTCCGCAAAGAGAGGCCCAAGCCCAAATGGCTTCACTGATACATCTACCAGGTACTTGTTTCAAGAAGAATTTAAAATAAAATTTTCATGAACTCCTGCAACTATAAAAGAGAAGAACTTAATACCACAGAACTGTACTTTTAAAAATGATTAAGATGATATATTTTATGTTTATTTTATCACAAAAATAATTTTAGGGGAACATCTGTAATACTTTCAACAATAAAGATAAAAATAATAATTTTAAAAAGTGGAAGAAGAGGGTACACTTACCAACTCATTCTATGAGGCCAGTATTACCCTGATATCAAAGCCAGAAAATGACATCACAAGGGAAGAAAACTACACATCAATAACCCATTAAGAATACAGATTAATCCTGGTCGGCTGCTGTGGCTCAGTTGGTTGAGCATTGTCCCATGTACCAGGAGGTCACTGGTTCAATTCCTAGTCAGAGCACATGCCAGGGTTGCTGGCTCAATCCCCACTAGGGGGCGCGCAGGAAGCAGCTGATGGATGTTTCTCTTTTATCAGTTTCTATCTCTCTCTCCCTCTCCATTTCTTTTTCTAAATCAATTGAAAAACATAAAAAAAATAGGTAAAATTTTCTCAATAAAATACTAGCAAACCAAATCCATTATCATATAATAGAGATTATATACCATGAACAAGAGGGATTTATCCTAGTAATGTAAGGTTAGTTTAATATACAGGATCAATCAACATAATATACCATATTCATAGAATAAAGGGGGAAAAACATGGCCATTTCAATATACACAGGAAAAGTATTCCGTAAAATGCAACAATCTTTCATGATAAAATTACTTAACAGACTTGGAATAGAAGGCAAGTTCCTCAACCCAATAAAGGCCACCTATGAAAAACACACAGGTGACACCATACTCAATGGTGAAAGACGGGGTGCATTTTTACTAAGATCAGGAGTAATACAAGGATATGCATTATTATCACTAGTATTGAAAATTATACTGGAAGTTCTGGCTTGGGCAATTAGGCAAGAAAAAAAGGCATCCAGATTGAAAAGAAAGATATAAGACTGCCTCTGTTAACAGAGGGCATGATCTTGTATATAAAAATCTTAAGGAATTCACACACAATAAAACTACTGTAACTAATAAACAAGTTCAGCAAAATTACAGGACACAAGATCAATATGCAAAAATTAATTGTATTTCTATCTACAAGAATTAGATAATCTGAAAGTGAAAGTAGAACAATTCCTTTCACAAGGGAATAAAAAATATGACAGGAATAAAGTTAAGAAAAGTGCAACACATGGACACTAAAAACTACAAAACACATTTGAAATAAAGTAAGGAAGACATAAATGAAAAGACATCCTGAGATCATGAATGGTAAGACTTCACATTAAGATGACAACACTCCTCAAATTGATCTGTAGATTTAACACCATCCCTTTCAAAATCCCGGCTGTCTCTTTTGCAAAAATTGACAAGCGAATCCTAAAATTCATATGAAAATCCAAGGGACCTCGAATAGCCAAAATAATCTTAAAGGAAAAAAAAGCACAAAGTTGGAGGATGTACACTTTCCAATTTTAAAACGTGCCACAAAATTTCATTAGTCAAGACAGTGTGACACTAGGGTGAGGATAAAGTCAGAAACAAATCTTTATATTTATGGTTAAATGATTTTTAACATGAGTGGCAGAACAATTAAAAATAATTTTTTTTCTTTATTGATTTTAGAGAGAGAGGAAAGGAGAGGGAGAGAGAGATAGAAACATTGAAGAGAGAGAACATCGATTGGTTGCCTCCTGCATGCCCCCCACTGGGGACCTGGCCCACAACCTGGGCATGTGCCCTGGCTGGGAATTGAACCAGCGACTTCTTGGTGCACGGGTCGTCACTCAGTCACTGAGCTACACTGGACAGGTGAGTGGCAGGACAATTTAATGGGGGAAAAGAGTCATTTCAGCAAGTGGTGTTGGGACAACCGAATATCCATATGCAAAAACACAAAGTTGGATAGCTACCCATGCTATATACAAACATTAACTCAAAATGGATCATAGACCTAAATGTAAGCATGATAACTATAAAACTCTTAGAAAAAAATGTAAGTGTAAACCTTCATGGCTTGGAATTAGTCAATGGTTTCTCAGCTATAACATCGAAAGCTCAATTAACCCGGCCCCTGTGGCTCAGTGGGTTGAGCATCGTCCCATGGACTGAGAGGTCCCAATTCGATTCCTGGTCAGGGCACATGCCTGGGTTTCAGGCTTGATCCCCAGTAGTGGGCATGCAGGAGGCAGCAGATTGATATTTCTCTCTCATTGATGTTTCTATCTCTCTCTCCAAAAAATTAATTAAAAAAAACATTTAAAAAAAAAGCTCAATTAAAATATATATGGGTAATTTAGATCTTATCAAGATTTAAAAACTTTTGTGTTTCAAAGGACATCATTGAGAGATAAAAAGGTAACCTACAGAATGTGAGAGAATATTTGTAAATCATATATCTGATTCAGAACTTTTATCCAGAGTATATAAAGAACTCTTACTACTCAACAATAAAATGAAAAATAAACCAATTAAACATAGAAAAAGGATTTGAATAAACATTTTTCTAAAGAAGTTATACAAATGGACAATAAAGTAAAAAGATGTTTTCTATCATTACTCATTAAGAAAATGCAAGCTAAAACCAGAATGAGATACAACTTCATATCCACCATGATAGCGATCATAAAAAGACAATAGCAAGTCTCATAGAGTATGTGGAAAAGTGGAACCCTCATGCACTGCTGGTGAAATGTAGAATGGCGTAGCTACTTTGGAAAACATTTGGCAATTCCTGAAAGAGTGAAACATAGAGTCACTGTCAGATCCAGCAATTTTACTTCCAGATATATACCCAAGAGAATTAGATTTATGTAAAACTTGTACATGAATGTTTATAGCTGCATTATTCATAATATCCAATAAAGGGAAAAAACCCAAATATGGATCAATTGATAAATGTGATTTATCCCTATGCTACAATATTATTTGGCAATAAAAAGAAATAAAATACTAATACATGCTACAGCATGAATCAACCTTTAAAGCATTATGCTAAGTTAAAAAGCAGACACAAAAGCCCACATATTATATGATACCATTTATTTGCAATGTCTGGAGTGGGCAAATCTGTAGAGGCAGGAAGTAGACTAGTGTCTGCCAGGGGCTGTGGTAAGCAGAAATGGGGAGTGATAACTCATCCATGTGGAGTTGTTTTTTTTGGGGGGGGGGATGATAAAAGTATTCTGGAGTTAGATAGTGGTGACAATTATACATACACATATACTCTGTGACTATACTAAAACCTACTGAAATGTATACTTCAGGGTATATTTTATAGCACATGAATTCTAGCTCAATAAAGCTAAATTAAAAAAAATTAAAATTGCTCTTTTGCAAGCATGCAAAGGGACAGAGGAAAAAAAAACCCAGAATTTTAGAGGCCTATAATGTTGGGAAAGTTGATTACTTCTAGATACTAATTAGAAAAAAATAAAACTGAGAAGGATTTTGAGAGAATTAAGACTCAGATTTTCAGTCAAGATTAAATTAAAATGTAATGCCTACCCACCTAAATTTATTTCCAAATAGTATAAAAAAATCTACAGTTGAGAAAGAAAGGTATTAGGAAAAGGGAACAGATAAATAGGGTAAGCATAAGAATTTTTTTGGGGAAAGAAATTTAGGTACAGTTATTAGCATGTAGAACTGACTGGAAGCAAATGGAAGTTTACAAAGTTTTCAAGGAATCGAATCCCCAGAGTAACCACAGCCTAGACCTCAAACAAACAAACTAAAATGTGTTTCCAAGAGCCTTTAAAATCACACTTGGTTAGAAAGTGAGCTACAAAAGTGACCTAATTAAGGAGAGACAATCCACAATGCACACTTTAGATCTGATGGTGTAAAAGGAATGATCCTACCAATGGTGCAATGATGAATAAAAAAAGGAAAAACAAGTTCCTTCCATTGAGTAGAATCAAAACCTTAACACAGAATTTCTATCACTTCTGGATGTAGGAATGGGAGAAGAATATACCTTCACAATGCCCTCCCAGCTGGATTTCGGAAAACTAGGGCCTTGTGACTGCCATTTGTCTTTTATTATTTTCTCTTGCATATGGTAGTTTCAATTTAGTTTTTCAGGATCTCATCACTGGATGCTGAGTCACAAGAAAAAAATGGTTCAATTGTTTATTTCCTGTATTGCTAAACCAATAAGAGCCATAGAAAGACATGATAGAGAGAATTTCATGTCATCAAAGCTGGATGGGGCTATGGGAGTGTTCCCTGGGGGAACTGTGTTCTGTTTATGAGACAAAAGGAGTAAATGGATAGCTGAGGACCAGAAGGGTAAGTGGTGGCCGAGATGAAAGAGCTCACCAACCTCTGTGTGTTCTTATTTCTGGGCATGCCAATAAACTACATTTTTGACTGTGAGGAAAACATGGCCATGTGATCCAGTTCTACTCAAGACAATAGGAAAAGAAAGGATTTATGTCATCTCTGACTCCAAGTGGTAAGAGCGCGGGGTCTTCTCCATGCTCAGTCTACTTTCCTGTCTGTGTACCCTAATGCAGAGGAGGACAGGGCACTTGGTGATGGTGAGACCATTTGAGGAAAGGAACCTGACTCCCTTTATGGCTGCATGGAGCAAAGACCTTGCCAACCCACAATGGACTTGGACACAAGTGAAAAGTAACTTCTACTAAACTGAGCCACAAAAATGTAAGGGGTATTTGTTACAGCAGCTAGCTTATGTTGACTAATAAATTATATGATTAGGACACATTATTTTTCTGTTTGTTTCTTTGACTAACCCTAAAAACCCTAATAATCAGAATAATAATAACCCATTATTCTGATGCTAGGTGGCACTGTTTGCTCTGATATGATAGTGGATTTTATCTACTGATTAAACAAGAAGACAGATTAATAAGACTTTTAGGGTAAACATTTTTCTCTTTTTCTTTATCCCTTCAATTGTTTGGATGAGACCCACCCACATTATCAAAGATAAAGTGCTTTTTTTGTTTGTTTTTTGTTAATCCTCAATCGAGGATATTTTTCCATTGATTTTCAGATACAGTGGAAGGGAGAGAAGGAGAGAGAAAGAGAGAGAGAGAGAGACATCAATGTGAGAGAGACACATCAATAGGTTGCCTCCTACACGACCCTGACTGGGGCTGGGGATCAAACCTGCAACCCAGGTACATGCCCTTGACCGAGAATCTAACCCATGACACTGTGGTCCACGGGCTGATGCTCTAACCTCTGAGCCAAACCAGCCAGGGCTAGGGTAAACATCTTCAAATAGACTTTAAAGAATACAGTCAGGTAAAACTTTAGGATCAAAACTATTGCAATTGCTTGTGTTATAACTAATGCTCATGGTTTTCTCATTATTTCATTTTACAACCTAAGGAAAAATATGTCTTTTTATGCCGTTGCAGGAAAATTTGCCTTGTCGCCCAGGAATATAAAAAGAAACATACTTTTGATATAAATATGAATATGAATATACGCACATCTATATAAATACATGGTTGAAATTCTACCATGATTCATTTCACTGTAAACATTTTTACACCCTAGGAAGACGGAGAGGTGGGCTTTCCAGCCCTCACTTCCTGTGGTCCCTGCCGCACGATGTGTGAAGAGAACAGTTTGCATCATGGGGTGCAGTAGATCAGCTCTTGTGTGTTACTCTGGGAAACTCCCAATACAGCATGCATGGGTGTGCATGTATGTTTGTATGAAGGGTCGTTTGGAGAGTGAAGTGCACCCCTCTAGATGACTGCCAATGCCCTAAGGTAGGCACTGTGACTCTCCACTCCCTTCCTGGCAGAGTAGGCACTCAGTGAATGGGAGAATGGACTGAGATAAATGTGAAGGCTGTGAGTCCTTGTGTATGTTTGAGAAACGGAGTCACAGGGATCAGAAAGAAAATGAGTGAGGAGGAGCAGATTCACATATGTAAGAGCAACATCTCTTGAAATAAACAGAAATTGGCTGGATAAGTCAGCCATCTGAAAGCTAGGTTTATGGGCGGGGCACTCAGGGTTAGAGAGTCAGAGGCAGAGTCAGTGCAGACAGGTGCTAATTAGACTCCCGTGTGACTCACTGAGTTTCCAGAGGAGAGCCCTGCTCCAGCCTTGGATGCCCAAGGAACGGCCTCTGGGTGGCATTGTACAAGATCCCATTGCCAGCCCAGGAAAAGTCAGTGGGATCCGAAGACTCTGAATGGAGCCTCTCCTCACCAACCTGTCTGTGAACAGGTCCTATTTCACAAGGAAAATGAATGAAGACATTGAGTCAGACCACAGCACACACACTCAAGAGTGAAATTGAAAGTGCATTTAATGGGAGAAGAACAGAGCTGGTCCACATGTTTTCACCTTAAGTCCCTCTTCAGAAGAATCCTGAGCAGCTGAAAACTAAGGTTCTAAGATGTTAAGACCCTTAGCCTCATTCAGAAGCTCAGAGGCCCAGCGTGCTTGGGAAGGAAAGCTTCACAGCACATATTTCTAGGGTGAAATGAGGGAGGATTGTGACAGCATGCTAATTGCAAGGCAAATGGGACTCCAGAAGAATGGGAGAGGGGATTCAGCATTTGGTGGTTGGTTCCTCAAGCACATGGACCACCTTACTTCTGCTTGGTCTGCTGAACTGGGGCCGGAATGACCGTTGAAGGACATGGCTCTGGCACTGTGGGCTGACACGGCTCTGGAACCTTGGGGTGACATGGCTCTGGAACCTTGGGGTGACATGGCTCAGGAACCTTGGGTTGGCAGGGCTCTGGAACCTTGGGGTGACATGGCTCAGGAACCTTGGGTTGGCAGGGCTCTGGAACCTTGGGGTGACATGGCTCAGGAACCTTGGGTTGGCAGGGCTCTGGAACCTTGGGGTGACATGGCTCAGGAACCTTGGGTTGGCAGGGCTCCTTGGTTTGGGGGACACATGGTTCCTGGGGTGGAGGCTGGCAGGGCTGCTTCACCTGCTGCTGCTGAAGCTGGGGGGGTGCGGTGCAGGGCTGCTTCTGCTGGTGGGAACTCATGGTTCAAAGGAGGCTGGACCTAGGAATAGAACAGATGGTTTAAACAGGGATCAACTCGGGAAGAAGCCAGTTCAATGCCATTTCAGGTCTCCTAAGAAGCAACTGTTCTTTCTCTCTCTGTACCACTAAGAACACCTCAATGATTTCTGAGCCTTTGAACAGGGGTAATGAAAGATAACTTGCTCTGCTCCACTCGGGCCTCTCCCAGTGCTCTCTGTCTTCCTGGCACATCTTAAACCCCAGTTAACAACACAACACAACAACACAACCGCAGGCTCCTGGCGGAAATGTGAGAGCACAATATTGGATCACATGGAAATGTGATGATATTATTTGGAAAAAAAGAAAAAGAAAAACCCAGTAACTTCAGCCCACCCACACATTTCTGATAATAGAAAGGTGTATCACCTATAAGATCATTACTGATTTCTCTAGGGCTCCACATGATCCCTGTCTAGCCCCTTTCACACCCTACTCGGCCTCTAATGTTTCTTTCAACCTGCTCGTTCAAATACTACCCGACCACCATGGATCAAAGATGGCCTCAAATGGTACCCTTGGGAGGAATTTCTAGAGCAAGCCTTCTAGAAATCGCCTCTGTCCCCAAAGTGCACAATACTTTGCTTGTCCTTATTGCTTTATGTGGGTGACTTTCTACATTGTACTTGAGCTTTCTTGTCCGTGTCTTATTTTTTTTTGGTATAAATTGTAGTTTCATGGAATAAATTCTCTATTGTCTAAGTAATTTTTTAGCAAAGTACCAACATAATAAATTCTCACAAAACAATTTGGTGAAAGAGTAAAATTCTCTGTATTAAGGTTATGAATAAAGAAATAATTATAATGTCACTATAAATTCTCCTGCTAACTGAGGGTCTTACATAAGCGAATCCTCTTCTTGCTGACACAAGAACCAATGGGACAGAATTGATAACATCTCACATCCATCTCCTCAAGCGCAAACTATGATTACTTTTACAACAGAGCTATTCCTAGAGTTTATAACTCTGATAACCAAACTTCAGTAGTGGAGGGAAAGATAGCAAGAATACCAAGGAGGTCCCCCCACCAAAAAAGAAAATACCTTGAGTAAATGGCAAAACGTTCCAAGGAAAGAGAGTCACCTGGTGTGCAGAGAAGAGCAGGCTGTGTGGTCACTCAGATCTGGTGTAGTGTCCCAGTTAACTGGCTTTTTATAGTGATCGAAACCGGTCTCAAGGAAATGGGAATTTTTTTTTTTGGACTGCTATGTCTTAATTCTCTGCCTACCAAACATGATTCACCCCAGTCACCTCATCTACCTGTTGGTTCAGTTTTTGTGATGAACCACCCACTCGACGTTTTTTTGGCACTTGCTGTCTGACAATGATGTCATCTGGGCCGTATCCCCACTGAGGGTCCTTTACACCCAAGTGGAATGCTTAAGGTGAGGGTGGTGTGGGCTGAAAGGCAAGAGGATGGAGAAGTACCAGGGTTGCTGGATCCAGAAACAGCCCTGTTTCCTGGAGCCCTAATCCTTGGCACAGGCCAGGCTTGTTGAACTGCTTAGTATTGGAAGTGGACGTGGAAATAAAGAGTTGTTTCTGGTTCTCCTGGGAGGCCAACGGCATGGTGGCATGAACTTTTCCAGGTGGAAAAACGTAATAATTCTGTTTATCCATTCCTAAGTGTACCCAGGTCTGGGAGGGGAGAGGCAAGGCTCAAATGTTTCTTTTGGCCCTAAAAATCCTTCATGCTTAGAGAGATCTCAGAGTCAATAGAAGATAGGGATTGGGAACCCCGATCAGTGATGGGGACCCCTATCAGTGATGGGGATGCCAATCAGTGAAAATCTGGAGAAGACAATCAGGTTCAGCAGCTCCAAGAAGCCTGGTCCTTTTACCCATCCACTTGTTTTGTCTAATGTGCCAGTGGACCCTTAGGACTCTGTCTCCCATGGGGATCCCTTCCTGGGTAAACACAGGGACATGGGGCCTGGGATTCCTTGATCTTTTATACCAGAGTTTACTCTGCTCAAGATAAAAAATGGAAGTGACGTCACTAATCCAAGCCCACCTTTAATACACCATCTATAACAAGCCGGGGTCTTTGGAAAATCCAAATAATTCTTCAAACCCAGGTGTTTAACTTTGCTCACATAAATGTTGTGGATTGCCTGCTGGCTCCACAACTGTGTCACCTCCCCAGAAATGGAACCCAGGACCAGCCAGCCACCACCAGGAGCTTATACCACTGGCCTCCTAGTGATTATTCTATTCTTCATCCCTGCTCAGTTTTTGATGTGTAGTCCCTGCTCAGTGGATTGACAATTATAGAATGGACGGATGAAGGAATGCCATTATTTGTTATGAGACACCCAGGGGCTGCTTTGAGAACATCTAGGATGTTTCTTATAAGAGAAACACTCCTTTGTGACAAGACACATAGTATGAGCTGAGACTAGGAGTAAGGGTTCAGCAGAGACAGATGTTTCTGCTATCATCACTACCCATCTGTTTCCCTTCTAGAGTTCATGTTGCACTTCCCATTGGGCTGTGCCACTGCTACCACCATGCCTGAGTTCAAGGCCTCTTGCATCAATGTAGCTCTCTTTTAGTTTGCATAAAAGCATCTCCTCACCCAAACCCCATCTCTAAAGACCTGCAGACAAAATTCCAAGCATGCCTTGCTGCTAATCTGGTGGGATACTCAAACCTAGGGCAACTTGCTTCCTGCTCTTGGTCCTCCATGGCACAGCCATGGATCTGGCTGACCTGATCTTCAGCTCTGAAGCTTTACTCCTGCCTTTCATGTCTTTCCTGGACTCACATCCTTGGTTATCAAGGGGTGGGGACTGTCATTCAATATTCTCTAATTTGACTTGATGCACCTATCCTTTCCCCAAGCCAACACTTTTTCCTTTCTAGCATCTGAATTTCTTCTTGACTCTACTGCACTTTTGTCTAAAGTACAGTGAATAGTTGGGTACTACACCTTTTTGTACTATGCATGGAAGCTCAATTTCTTTACCAGTAGTGCTGGATTGGCCAATGAATTCGCTGGAAGCCATATGGCTTCTGATTGCTACTAACAGCTCCCCACATGCCTCTGACATTCACATTGATGCCCTCTGACATGTCAGGATGATAGGATGCTGCTAATTTTCTTATTCTGAAGCCTGACCTTTCTTAGTCTTACTGGTTAACTGTACTAGACACCTTTTAGGCATACCTATGAATTCTTTCTGCCCACCTCTTATTCACACACTGCCATGTGGCCCTCTCATTGTAGGTTTTGTGCAAGATCCTTCTTTCCCTTCCTGACCCAAAGCTTCTATGACACTAACGTGCAGGGTGCCCATAGAACAAAGCATCACTGAGTGCTCAGTCCAGAAGTGTGGGAGAGTTAGTGCACATGGAGCCAGACTGGACAAATGGTGGTGAACGGGAGTGACAGGAGGCTATGGATAAATACTTCCTTCTGCCTTCATCTCCAGACAAAGAGTTCTACATCTTCTCACTACATGAGAAAAAGCACAAGAACATCTTATTTTTCAGATGCAAACCACAATCTAATTGCTCCAAAATAGATGTGAATCTCCAGAACTCAGGCTCAGCCACATGGGAGATTGCAGCCTTTAGGAGGGAGGTGGAACATCCTAAAGTTGAGCAGGATTAGTTACTTCTCAAGTGATCTGAAAGGACAAGTCAGGGAGCGTCAGGTAATGACATGCCCTGGAATGTCCCCACTGGAATGGGCTCAGCACTGGAGGCCTTGTCTGACCTTGTAGTTTCAACAAATTGCTGTTCACAAAGGAACATTTTGAGGATTCTCCAACTCTAGATCAAAGGAACTCCTCCAATTCATTCATTTAACTGATTCTTAAGCACCTACAATAAGCCAGGCAGGGTTCTAGACACTTGGGGTGTATCAATGAACACTAACGAAGACCTCTGACCTTGTGGAGTTCATATACTATAGGGGAGGGTGGAAACAAACAACAAAGAAACATGATGAATATGTAAATTATGTAAATACTATGAAAAAAGAAATACCTGTGTAAACAGTTGAGAGCACCAAAGAAGTGGGGGTTGTGTGCCTTCATTGAGAGTGTGATGTTTTAACAGATTTGAGGAGGTGAAAAGTTAGATATTAGGATATCTATGCAAACAGTTCCAGGTCAAGAGAATATCCAGTGCAAATGCTCCAAGGCCAGAGCCTGCCTGGCATGTTCCAGGAACACTGTGGTTGGAGAGAGACTAAGTGCAAGAGAGGCAAGGGCTAAAGGAAAGTAAGTTTTTCCTCTGCTTTTACTTTCTGCCGTCAGCCATCATTAGGACAAGGACGAATCTTTCTTCTTCCATGGCTCCTCTTCAGTTGGCAGCAGCAACCAGCTCAGAGTAAGATGCACCAAGGAGTGTTTCTTCAGGCACCCAAATGTCACTTATATTCCATGGGCGTTCTTGAAAATTTCTACTCTACAGAGGATGTTACCTATAAGAGTGGATTAAAGTCACATAAGAGAAGCCTTTGAAGACAGGAAATGCTCTTTTAGCAGGCTTTAGTTTGTCATGTGTGATAAGAATACCACTGAGTTACTCTAATTTGGTAAATGTATATCTACTTGTGATTTTTGCAAAAATATCCTCTGTTATAAAGTGATGTTAAAGAAATATAGTAAGTAAATATTGCTGTACATCTATATGAGGTTGTGGTGAAATAGGGGTGCTGGTGTGAGAGTAATTGAATATTGGGGAAAACTACCCTAACTTACCTAACAAACGGCACCTGTCTTGTCTTCCTGGTTACATAGGGCCCAGTGAAAGCTCTCTGTGGTTTCCTACCTTAAATCTTGGCCCAGAACTCACCACAGCCTCTTTCTTTGGTTCTTAGCCAATGGGGCAATTGTCCACACAGCTGGTTTCACCACCCCCACATTGTGAATTTTTTTTTGTTTTGTCTCTGTGTGTGTGTTTATCAGCAATATTAGCTTCATATGTGTTCAGAATAGAGGGTTCCTTGCATTACCGGACACCAGGAAGTGACTAGTCCAGGCTGGGTAACTCAGCTGGTTGGAGCATTGTCTGATACACCAAAAAGATTGCGGATTTGATTCCCATTCAGAGCACAAACCTAGGTTGTAGGTTCAGTCCCCAGTTGGGGCACATAATAGAGGCAACTGATCAATGTTTCTCTTTCTTTTTTTCTCACTCTCTTTCTCTCTCCCTTCCTCTCTCTAAAATCAATAAACACATCTTTGGGTGAGGAATAAAAAAAAAAGTGACTAGACAAATGTAGAAATTTGGTGAATATTAGCTACTATTGACTTCCTTTTGCAAAATATTAAGTTTGTGAAGGAAATGGGCCAATTTGCAATTAGAAAGAAAAGGAATTATTAGAGTACAGAGATTTGGTAGGAAAAGTCGACTACTTCTAAATCTCAACACAAAGACATAAAACCAAAGAAACAAAGGTCTTAAGACAAATGCCTGCAGGAAAGATGAGATTAAAGGTATAGTTGTCCTCTCCATGCTATTCCAGAGAGCATTAGGGCAGTCGCAGTCCATGTAGGAAAAAGGAAAATGGGAGGAAAGCGGCAAAGAAATTAGCATGGCTTGAGAATTAGGTCAGGAAGGAGCTTTGAATAGAGTTCCTACCAAGGGGGCTGCCTGGAAAAAATCAGAAGCCTACCAAATTTTTTATGGAACTGTTTTGTCTGAGAAACCATGAGCCCAGACTACAAAAGCTGTGTTTCAAAGAGCCTTAAAAGTATATTAAATCAGAAAGAGCAGCGTAACCTGCACTGCACCAGAGAAAGACATACATCCACTTCCAGAGAGTCTAATGAGAAAGGAAGAACGCTCGGAGGCCAAGACTGCTTCCAGAGAATGAAGCCCATGTCATATCAATGAATTGGTATCATCCCTGAGAAGAGGATGGACTTCAACATGTCTGCTCAGAGGTATTTTGGAATTCCTGTGGATCTGATACTGGCTATTTCCTTTTCTACTCCTTTTTCCATGGGGAAGTTTCTATTGCAATTATTCTGTCCCTGCTCCACAATTGCACATTGGAGAGTGGGAGGGGTGGAAGGACTGATCTTTGTATTTTCTAGTTTGCTTGATCAAGAAGAGAGGTTTTGCATGGAAAAGATATGATGGAGAGAACTGTACCTTACCCAGAGATCCTGGACTTTGAAGTGGATGCAATGACTGTGTTGGACTTTGAGTTGTCTCTCATGGGGCAAGAGGTGAGTATGACTGTAGAAAGAAGAAAGCAAATAGATGCTTGGCAACCTCAAGGCCGGACTGCAGAGAGATGTGCAGGCTTACTAATAGCTTGTTCTCTTATTTTGGGGCAAATAGTCATGTGGAGTTGTGTGGGACCATGTGACTGACATCAGGCTAATGGGATGTCGTTGGAAATGCAGAGTGTCACCTCTATGTCTAGGGGGTTAAGAGCAAGCCTGCCTTCTCCCCCACTTTCTATGTCTGCTTAGAAGAATACAGAGGAAGGGTTGCCCTGAAGGTTATGAGGCATGGAGGGGATGGAGTCTGAGTTCCCGCCAACCCACATTGTAATAGGGTTTATATATGAAAAATAAATTGTATGATGTTATAGACATTTTAGGGATTTTTGTCTCAGAAGCAAATCTACCTTCATAAATATATTTGACATGAATAAGTTTTATTTGATTATTATTTGTTTATTTGTTTTAGTGGTAGGAACATTGCTTACTAGGATGTGGTAAGAGACATTAAATAAATAAGAATTATGATAAGAACTACAGTTCTTAGCGTTTCCCAATACATTTTTTAAAGTAGTATATCCAAGTAGAAACTGCATGATAGAAGTATCATAATTAACATATTTATAAGAAAATGCCCATAGACTTCGAGTTTTGTTAATTTTAATGAAAAACATGCATTTTAAAAAACAGTTGTAGGGTGTGGAGAAAAGGGGACTCTAGTACACTGCTGGTGGGAATGCAGACTGGTGCAGCCACTATGGAAAACACTATGGTGTTACCTCAAAAAGTTAAAAATTGAACTGTCATTTGACCCAGTGATCCCATTTCTAGGAATATACCCTAAGAAGCCTGAAACACCAATCAGAAAGAATACATGTACCCCTATGTTCATAGCAGCACTATTTACAATCGCTGAGATCTGGAAACAACCCAAGTGTCCATCAGTAGAAGAGTGGATAAAAAAGCTGTGGTACATATACACAATGGAATACTATGCAGCTGTAAGAAAGAAAGATCTCTTATCCTTTGAGATTACATGGAGGGACCTGGGAAGTATTTTGCTAAGCCAAACAAGTGAAGCAGAGAAAGACAAATATCATGTGATCTCACTTATTTATGGAATATAATGAATTAAACAAACTGATGAACAAAATTGACCCAGAGACATAGAGGTAGGGTGCAGACTGACAAACCTCAGAAGAGGGGGTGTTGGGGGGTAAGAGATGAGCCACAGAACTTATATGCATGTATGCATAGCCAATGGACATAGACAACAAAGCTGGGGATGGGCGGGGCGGGGGGGGGGGGAGGAGGGTGTCAATGGGGGAAAAAGGAGAAACATCTGTAACAAAAACAAATTAATAAAAATAATTTTAAAAAAATGCTGATTGCAGGCATTCTACCATACAAAAACAAAAACAAAACCAGTTGTAGGAAAATAAAACTGCAAAGTATACATCATAAAAACAAAGATGAATGTACTTTTGATAATTACATTTTATGTCCCATGCCTCTAGCGAATTCTAGTGATATTTCTTACAATTTTTTCACTAGAAAAGTAGTGTGGAGTTTTCTGTTCCTAAGCCTCTATTGCAGTCATGATATTTACATAGGAAATGGACAGACTCCAATTGGGGAGCCTCTCAGTCAGATTTGGAGGGAATAATTCCACTGTCAGATTTCTCCCAGTTTTCTGGAAGGTACAGCACCCATTTTTCCAAAGTATTGCAGGCACAAGGAGAACAGATCAGGGGGTTTGCAGTTCCAAGTACTGCTGCTTTAGACGTGAAGAGAGTAGAATGGGTGGGAAGGATCAGGAGTGATCTGGATCCAGAGTGAGGTTCAGAACGTTCCCCTCAAACCCATAGCATCATTTGGTGAAGGTGTAGACCCCTTAGCATCTCAGAAGACAGTAGATAAGCTCCCACTATTTGACAGGTGGCAGGCTGGGCTCTGAGTCTATAGCCTTGAACAGGACAGCGAAGGTCCCTGCCCTCATGGTGCTCACAGAGTGAGGTCAGATGTGATGCAGTGATCATGGGTGTGATGAGCATCATGGAGCAGAGCATGCAGGGACATAGGCTGCAGCCCACCCGACAGCTGTATCAAGGGCCAAAGGCCTGATAAGACCTAAAGTCCAGTTAGGCCACTGGGTTCCCGGGAAGTGGGAGTGGCAGGAGTGGGGAGGGGTGTAGAATCCAGAGCATTACAGAGAACAGGCAGAAGAGAGGGGAGAGAATTGAGAACATTAAGTAGAGGTGTGGCACGAATAGATGAGAAAAGTGGCTGCCCTAGGCCCACCATGAGACTTCTGAGTCAGAATAAGAAAGCTCAGGGAGTTCCCTCAATCATCACTTACTATCGGAACCAGAGGAATTCTTTCTTTGAGGAATTATGGAGGTCATGGTTCCAGTAGGAAGAAAATAAATAAATAGAGGTGTTAAAAAAAGAAATAAAAAATGAAGGGAAACCAATGTGCATTTCTTTATCTGCACAAGTTCGATCAGCTCTCAGGATGTGGATGTGAATTTTGCCAACCTGTACATAGTTTGAACTTCAAGTTCCTCATGAGAAGCAGTATTTACTCTCTAAACTTCCAGCCAACTGGGGGATAATTTTGCAAAGTCACAAAGGACAAGAGGAACTGAGGTAAGACAAGGGGTTGAGACAAGAAGGGGACAACTCCTCTTTTAACCCTTAGGTGGCTTCAGCTGTCAGTCAGCGGGCAGGATTTGAGGCCCTTGGGCTGCGAGTGTGAGTGGAGTATTGGAGTGTCCAGTGTCCCTATCAGAAGATCAAGAACTGGGATGGAGCTGTGTGGAGAGAAGAGACACATGGGCTGCCCCAAAGAGGATGTGGAACCCCCCAATCTTGGGCTGGTGATATGGGACCTGCTGCAGAGTCTCAGGAATGTTCCAAATGGGCAGGACATACATGTCCTCTAGTCAGCAACATGTTCGTTGACTTCTCTACTTTCTAATATCATGATTAAAAGTTCTACAAAAATCAAATAACATTACATAATGCTTAAAGTGGAAAACAGCTTTTAAAAAATGAACACCAACTTATAACCAGAAATAGCCATAGTTAGATCTTGCTTTATTTAGTGTCAGAATATTTTTTTCTATAAACCCATACACACGCATACATTATTAAAAAGATGGTTTTTGCTTATATTGTTTACTATCTGCTTTTGTAGTAATATGATCTGAACATTTTCCGATAAGACTAATCATTCTTCTACAACAATCTTTTTAATGGCTGCAATATAATCCCAACTCATAGACATCTCATCAATTATTACTTTATCTATGGATATGCATTTATTTATTTATTTATTTATTTATTTATTTATTTATTTATTTATTTTTATCATCCTCACCCGAGGATATTTTTCCATTCTTTGTTCAGATAGAGTGGGAGGGAGAGAGAGGAAGAGAGAGAGAGAGAGAGAGAAACATCGACGTGAAAGGGACACATCGAGTGGCTGCCTCCCGCACGACCAACCAGGGCCGGGGACAAACTGCAACCAAGGTACGTGCCCCTAGCGGGAACCGAACTCGAGTCTCTCTGGACCGCAGGCTGACGCTCTAACCACTGAGCCAAACAGGCCAGGGCTGGATATGCATTTAAATACTATCAACTTTTTTATCTTAGATACAATGCTGAAACAAATATCTCCATGTATTATAAAATATTTGTGTACATGCATGAAAATTTCCTAAAAATAAATTTCTAGAACAAAATGATGGTTGAAGAGTCAGATAGACCTTTAAACATTTTGATTCTTTTCTGCCAAACTCTTCTTTAAGCTGTTTGACTAGATTCAGAAAATCTATATATTATAGAGCTCATTTCCCCATTCAGGATCAGTTTATTTAATTGTGAGTGACCCAGAGTTATCTCTAGAATCTTCCATCCTTGAAATCAGCAGTAATATGAAGCCATGTCACATGGGCATGCCACAGCCCCAAGACATGTCATTTCCTCCTGCCGGTTTGACAACTACTCATCACCTTGTAGTGACTTGTTGGATAATTTCTGTCTTACAAGTTTCCAAATATCTGGAATTCTTGCAAAACTTATTTGGGTTTTCTGTACCTTTCACCTTTCTCACACTCCTTGATGTTATGGACCATGCATCCCATGGTAAAACGGAGTTTATTCCTCAAGGACTCCTGTAGCCCTTCGAAACTTTATGGTGTCTTTTCTGCTGCTGGAAACAGCTCTCTAATATCCCAACCCACTCAACACAGCCCTGCAGCCCTGCTGGGCACTCCTGAACTCAGCAGGACGAGGCTGCAGAAGAAAGTGAGGGGTGGGGTTCTGGGGAACTGGGCTCTGGGTGTGATGCAAAAACATAATTTCTGGGTTAATTTAACGCTTTGATATCATTTTTGTTACTTGAAAAATGGAATGGTTGTACCAGATGCTCTTAAATCTCCTTTTACTCCTTACATTTTATAACTTAATGACCAGCTCTTTCCCAGCACTGGGTTTGATTGCTCACCTCTTCTGGATTATGTACCCCTAATCCCTGCCTGAAACTCACTTCCAGTTTTAAGTCACTGGATAAATCTGTTCCTGTGAGTTAAATCGGTAAAGAAAACCAGAATAATTAGGCTCAAGTATGTAGCAGTGATGTTTTTGGGAATAAGCTGGAGCTTTGGGGACGGGGTCCTCAGGATCAGAGGTGGCTTGGAGCAGGCACCATGGAACTGAAGCATGACTCAGCCCAGTGCCAGAGGAGAGCCCTGTTCCAGGTGTGGCTGCCCAAAGTGACAGGCTCTGGGTTCCATTACACAATAGCAATTGTCATTCCCGGGATGCCCCCTACATGTAATCACACACACTCATGGAAACACCGTACCAGGACAGGTAGATGATGTCTACAGCAACTCCTCTCTGATGACAGGTTCTTCTCATGATGGAATAGCAACGAATGGGGCAGAGTCACCCAATGACACATACAGTCAGGAGTGGACTTTAAAATGATTTAATGGAGGCAGAGCAGGAAACACGCATTTTTTCCCCCATTCAGATTCCCTCTTCAGATGAACCCTGAACAGCTGAACACCAACAAAGCCATTAAGACCCCTGCTTGATTTTGAGGCTCAGGGGACCTCAAAAGTGAGTAAGGCTTCATAGCACATAGTTTGAGATGCAAATAAGAATGAGACTGTGACTCAGGGTGAGAACATACCGATTATAAGATCTGCGGACAATTAACACACCGAAGGGAATGTGTTCAGCATCCAGTGGTCAGCTCCTCAAGAGCTCGGCTGTGGAACACATGACTTTTGCTTGATTTTCTGCTGGGATGGGCCAGTAGTAACCTGGAACCTTAGGGTGACTCAGCTCTTGTACCTTGGTGTGGCCAGGCTGAGAAACCTTGGTGTGGCACGACTCCTCGGTTATGGGAAGGAATGGTTCTTGGGGTGGAGGCTGGCAGGGCTGTTTCACCTGTTGCTGCTGAAGCTGGGAGGTGGGGGTGCAGGGCTACTATTGCTGGTGGGAACTCATGCTTCAAAGGAAGCTGGACCTAGAGACAGAAAAGTTGACCCTGACAAATTTAATGATAAATATTTTTCATTTCATTCTACTTCAGATGTGAGAACCTCTCTGCTCTTTCTCACTGTTTCCCTGAATCAGTAGAAACTTTGGTGATCCTCGTGTGCTTTCAAGGAGAGAAGCTTAAAAGTGCTTTATCCTGCTCCACATGAGTGAAGACCTAATCTATCCTTCCTTTCTTCCGGGTTATTATGAAAATCTACATTGGAAACACAACACAATGTTGGCTCCCAGGATTGATTGAATTCCCAGATTTTTAAAAATCTTGAAAGATGTTTAAGTCAAAAGTCTCAAGTCTACCCTCTCAAGTCCACCACATAGCTCTCATAGGCAAACTGCACACCAACCTGCCCTGAGCCCCTGATACCACCTCTGCCCCTCTGTTCACATTGTTCTCCCTGTGCATGCTTTCTGGAAGGCTGTCCATTCTGTTGCTGCTAGCACACATGCTCACCCATCATGGCTCTCCTCCCAGACACTCGCTGCCAGATCCAGGTCACCTTCCTCATTTGCCAGAGCACAATACCTGCCCTACCCTCTCTCTCAATCACTTTCCATGAAATGTGTTTGCAAATTACCACCATGTTTTATGCTCTACGGATCATAGAGTCATAGGGCCATGAAGCAAAGAAGAATTTAACTTTTGATCATTCAAATTGCTTAGTGCAATGCCTTTGATACTAAAAATTCTTAATAAAGTTAGAGTAATAATTAAAATATCACTAAAAGTGCCCTGGATATAAAGTCCAGCTCATATACTCCTGTCAATTTAATAGCTATCTTTATAGAAATCATTCCCCTTTTCTTACCCAATTTCCACATCTGTATTCTAAATAAGAATTACAAAAGATCTAATTTAGTACCCATAAGTGTAAACAGCTATTGAATTTAAAATAAGTATATCTTTAAAATGTTGAGATCCCAATCAAATAAAATACCGTTGGGTGAATATTAAGAAGTTCCAAGTAGAGAGTCTCACTTGGTGTACAGAAAAGTTTGAGGTGTCTTGTTCTTGTGTCAGTGGGAAGACTTGGCCAACTGAATTTTTATACAGAAAATGAGTCTTACCTTAAAATGTAGGATTTTTTTTAAGGCTACTCTAGCTTATTTACAGCTTTTACAATGAAAATCTCTGGCTTAACTTTTATTTCTTTTTTTGAGACTTACTGTTTGACAATGATGTCACCTGGGTCTGTCCCCACTGCACATTTTTTTGTGGCAATGAAACTTTGGGCAGCAAAGAGGCTTTTTGGATGGTTATGAGTTAAGTCTGGGGGAATTGCTGAGCTCCTGGGATCAGAAAAATCACGCCTCTTCAACAGGACTCTAATCTTTCTCAGCTTAATTCTCTTGAACATTTTAGCTTCCTAAGTGGATATGGAGATGAACTATAGGCACTACTGGCTCCTCTGGGAGGCCAAGCAGATGGTGATAATAAGTGAACCATCTGATGTTCCTCTCTCAGTGGATCCAGGACTGGGAGAGGAAAGGAAAGGCTAAAATTCCCTCATTAAAAATGAGATGTTTTCACTTTGAGGAAGCCTTAGGATGCCATGTTGGCCAGGGATAGTAGATGTCATTGGGATGTACAGTCAGGATGGATGGCATCTGTTGGAGATGATATTGCAGCCCTGAAGACCCTGCCTCTCATGAAGTCTTTTTTGTCCGAGTCCCTGAATTCTGATCATGGTAAGAAGAAACGAAGTTATTAACTTAGAGTTGACCTCAGCACACAATCTCTTACTAGGCATTGCCCTTGGGAAATTCAAATGTCCTTAAAACTCAGATATATTGATAGCTCTTCACTTCCCACTGCTTTAACCCTGTGTTACCTCCCATGAACCTGAGCCCTCAGGCACAGCCACTGCCATGAGCTCCTTCCATCAGTGTGCCAAAGCCCTAGTTTCATCTTATCCTCACACCTGTCTGGTAGAGTCTCAGTCAATGGACAATTGTCTAAAAAAAGGGAGGGGATTCAGACTGTATTTCACAATGCTTACATTGACACCTATGTCCCCTAAAGACCTTTTCTGTCTTGTGGGCAAACATTGTTTAATTCATCATGCTTATTGTTGACATTGTGTACTAATGACCTGACTACAGTTAAAATACAAGTTTTGTACCTAAAATGTTGGGACCCTTATACTAGGGTTAGACAGTGGTAGTCACATGTAGATGTAATTTAATCTGAGTATGCCATCATGACTTCTGTAGCCTCTCTCATCTCAAGGTGGGGCCGTTCTTCAGGATAATTTGGATCCGCCATGATATGCTTACTTCTTTAATTCCATCAAAAACTCATGGTCTTTTTCTATTCTGCTTGAAAACTTTCCATCCATAATAAGAGGGTGATATTTGTACTGCTGCATTTTGTCAATTTTAACTAGGGACCTCTCTATGTATTATATTATCAAAGTTTATAGTCAAGAGTGATCATTCTTCTGGGAGTTGTACATCACATTGTTAGCCCTGTAGAGGATAGTTCCCAGAAGTTCCACCTGAAATAATATCTTTTGTAGTAGATGTATCCTGAAAACAACTGTCAAAATATACTGATCTATTACTAGATTTCCATTTGGTCATTAACAATTTGTCCAGCTCATCATCATGTTATATGACCAAAATTTCTTTTCAGAATGATGTTACTCAGGTTTTTAGAATTCTACTTAAACTTACAAGTTTCCAAAAGCAGGTGTGGTCTCAACAAACATGGCTTCACCCTGTTGGGCATCTGGTATAATTGTGCTAAGAGACAGTGTCATTCTTTTGCTCTGAGCCTCTCTCAAGGCACCAATGCAATGTTGGATTTCCTTCTTTGCATATTCCATTTATTCATTCTTTTGCCCTCAGCCACTATCTCTCCTTCTCTCCATTTTTCATTGAATTTAACCCCAAAATTTCCACCTTTGGAAGGGTTGTTAAGTTCAGCTACTGTGGTGATATAGATTGCCAAGAGCAATACTGGTCTACCAAATTCCATCCCCTCAGTCCATTCTCATTCATACAGAGTAGGGTGGCACAGGTACAGAACTAGTGACTAGTTCAACCACTAGGTAATAAAGCCGTACTCACCATCAACCCTAATTTTACCAGATGGGGTGAAGGCACAATCCATCCAAGAGAGTGTAACAAATGTCTCTCCTGGGACAAACAAAAGCTGTAGGTACTCAGGCCAGAAAGATGCTACTGTTTCCAGAAAAAGGTGCAAACCCTGGTGCAACTTTGAATTTAGTTTTGGATGACATTCCAGATGAACTGCCCCTTAACTCTTGGAAACTATTCATGCAGTTTCAGGCCTAATGGAAAGTGAGATCCAAAGAGCCAGTGTCAAGTAGCATGACCCAAAACAGAATTTTATGAAAGGCTGGTGAAATGGCCCAACAAAAAAGGTGATATGCCACAATTACACCCTTCCAGAAGCTTTGGAAACATCAGGAGAAAGAAACACAAAGGAGACAGTTTTGGACAACCTTGTATCCTTTGGAATGTATATCTATGAAGAATATGGGGCAGAAAGCCTCAACTGAGTGTCTGAGACTAGAAGAATCACTTCAGAAACCAGAGCTTCTCTAATGAGTATTAATGTTATTTATAGTTAGAAGTGGGCAGATTAGGTCAGACTTGAGTAGAGTATTAATTATATGAAGCCTATGTGTCAAATAGTCCAGCTGATCCCTGAATCAATCTGCTTCAGCTTCTATTTCTTCATTTGTGAATAGGGAGGTGGAAGGGGTTAGATGAAATCTGAAAAATGAAAGGATGCCTGTCAGGTGCCATTTCTATTAATGTCACCAGCTGTCCAGAGTACCAGGTCCAGAACCAAAGGTCCCATCCAAGCTCAGGGGAAAGAGGACAGCAAATAGTTTCCCCTGTCTGCCATGGGTTCAAGGAGCACGAGTGGTCAGGGTTGGTGATTTGCACAAAGTGTGGGGTTCTCACTCCTCTGTAACCTCTCCGTAAAATCATATTTCTGCATATAAATTTACACATAAACAGCCACTTAAATTATGTGAGATTTGTGCGTAAAAGTGTGTGTTAACTTGGATTTTCTCTTATTTTATTTTGGTCTCATTTTACAAAATCTCAGTAAACCTCTTAGCCCTCCCTCCAACTAACTTTTTCAGAGAAGCAGGAATGGGTGAAGGAGCAAGCAGAGAGGAGTCAGGAGAGGAATTCTCGCCTCTACTTGGCCTCTGGTGCCTGAGGGTTCCATGGTAACAGCCTTCTATAAGTTCATTGAACCATTCATCTTTGTGGACACTATTTGAGCTATTCAGTCTGCAGGAGCAATTTCCTCAGAGTCAAGTGTACTAAGGGATGCCTCTGCCCAGAACTTACTGTAATCTTCAGGTCTTCCTGTCTTTGATATATTCTGTTATATGAGGGAAAGATTACCATTTAAGTATATATATATATATATGGATGTATAAGCATCCTTTGTGGACAGTAAAATGAATTATTTAGGATATGCTCTGTTAGCAGGCATCATTTCTCATATGGTAAGAGTTTTATTGGCTGATATTGACATAATTATTCTTATCCAATTGTTTTAATCAACATATTAAAATAATTTATAGCCCAGCTGGTGTAGCTCAGTAGTTGAGCATCAACCCATGCACCAAGAGGTCACCAGTTCGATTCCCAGTCAGAGCACATGTGTAGGTTGTGGGCCCGATCCCCAGTGAGGGACATGCAGGAGGCAGTCAATCGATGTTTTCTCTCATCAATGTCTTTATCTCTCCCCCTTGCCTTTCCTCCCTCTCTAAAATCAATAAAGACAAATTATAAAAAATAATTTATAACTATATCAAAATAATAATTTCACGTAATTTTTACCTAAGGCTAATCTAATATTTTAGTAAGTTGTTATAAAGCAAGACAGGAAAACCTCAATAAAAATTTCCAAGTTTCTGTAGAAGTACTTGTTGTTCATGACTTGTCTTAAGACACTCTAAGCATTCGCAGTGTGGTCGTGTGAGCAATGGGCCATAGCCACAGGACACAGAGAACAACAGGCAAGGGATTGCTTTCCAGAGGGCAGACCTGAGGGGAGCATAGGCCCCATAATGCCTTATAGGTGGGATTTCAGATTTGCTATGAACCAGTGACTTCCATTCTGCCCACCTAAAATTTTTGCTGAAGCTTTTCTGTGAAGACCTGATCCATGAGTATCTAACGGGTAATACTATAAATCACTCAGACATTGAGGATGATGGAAAGAAGAATTTAATCCCTTGTGCTGACATTTTCAGGAGGAGGTATGATATATGTATTAGAAAAAAGAAAGCAAGTATATATCAAATATATACTTGATGATCAAAAGAGTGTACTATAGCAGGATTTGAAGAATCAATGATATTTGTGTTCTCACTTTCCTGGGTGCAAGCATGGCATACTTTTCAAGGCTCAATGCACTTATTTCTGTATATATATATTTAATGGCAGTTATTTATTTATTTTTCTCCAGTTTATTGAGGTATAATTGATGAATAAAAATTGTATATATTTAAGATGTACAACATAATGGTTTGATATACATACACATTGTAAAATGATTATCACAAACACATTCACCACCTTACATAGTTACCTTTGTGTGCATGTGTGTATGTGTGTCTGTGATGAGAACACTTAAGATCTAGTCTCTTAGCAAATTTCAAGTATACAATACAGTGTTAATAACTAGATGGGGTTATGTAATCTTACTTGCCCACTAGAATATGGGCAGAAGCAATGAAGACCACCTTGGGCCAGTTAATTAAGAACAAGATTTTCTTCTCTATACCATGTCCACATAGCATTGTAATATGGAGAGAGAGAGACTCTGGAAGATGATGAGTCTACACAGGTTGGAGATTCTCAGTCCTTGAGTGACTGGGTGGAATAGAGCCCCCTGGCAATCCAAATTCACTAGGATATATGCATAAATTAAACTTCTGTTGCCCTCAGCCACTGAAATAGCAGACTTTTTATTGAATCATTTGTCTTACTGTAACTAATATATAAAACATTATTAAACATTATTATTAATATTTTATCTTTCTCCTAAGGCAATGATTACTTATAATTGGTACAAGGACTTAAATAAGTGAACCAGAAAGGTGATAGAAATTTTAAGTTTAATATTTTTTAAAGAGAATTTAGCATTTCTTAAATAATTTTAGTTAGAACTAAATAAAATTTATTACACTAGTATGGAACACATAGAAATAGGTTTTTATAATTTATATAGAATAGTATTCATACAGTATTGATGATACTTTATAGATATATTTAATTCTATATTAAGTTTATATTTCCCTGTAAGAAGATTAAGGGAGTTGGGTTCTCCCACCTACCCCCGTGATTTCCACCTCATAGATGGGAGAATGGATAAGCTCCAACTTAGGAGCTTCTAAATGAGGCTGGGAAGACATAACCCTGCCCCCTGTCTTCTGGGAGATGGTAGACCTCTCTGAGTATTGCAAGTGCAGACAAGACAAAGAGGTGGTTTGCAGTTCTGAGTACTGCTGCTTTGGATGTGGAGAGAGCAGAATGGGGCGGGGAATGATCGGGAGTGATCTGAATTCAGAGCAAGGTTTAGAATGTGCTCCTCAAACCCACAGCATCATTTGGTAAAGGTATAAACTATTCAGTATCTCAGAAGACATTAGATAAACTCCTACTATTTGATAGGTAGCAGGCTGGGCTCTGTGTCTGTAGCCCTGAACAAGACAGAGAAAGTTCCTGCCCTCATGGTGCTCACAGAGTGGAGAAGTCATACGTGATCCAATGGTCATGAGTGTGATGAGTGTCACGGTGTGGGACACGCAGGGCAGTTGGCATAAGTTGTAGCCCACCTGACAGCTGCAAATTTGTCAACTGCCAGAGGGCCTGATAAGATCCAAAGCCCAGGCAGGCCACTGGGTTCCGGCGAAGTGGGGTGGCAGGAGTGGGGAGGGGTATAGAACATAGAGCATTACAGAGAAGAGTCAAAGAGAAGGGAGAGAATTGAAAAAATTAAGTTGAGGGCTGGCAAAGAATAGGTGAAGAAAGTGGTTGACCTAAACACCCAGGAATGACAATTTTCTAAGTCAGAAATAATGGAAGTTCAGGAAAGTCCCTGAATCAAGTTCTATCTGAACCAGATAGAAGTTTAAAAAAAAAATTATGGAGGTCATAGTTCTCATAGGAGTTAAGAAAGTGAAGGTGAGAAAAACAAGAAAGAACCATAAAGAGAAACCAATTTATCTGCACAAGTTGACATGAACTTCCAGGTTGTGGACCTGAAATTTGCCAAACTGTATATAGTTTGGACGTAAGTTCTTCACTCAGAAATAGTACCAACTATCTAAATGGCTACCCCACTGGGGGACAATTTTGCAAAGTCACAAAGGACAAGAGGAACTGAGGTAAGACAAGGGGTTGAGACAAGAAGGGGACAACTCCTCTTTTAACCCTTAGGTGGCTTCAGCTGTCAGTCAGTGGGCAGGATTTGAGGCCCTTGGGCTGTGAGTGTGAGTGGAGTATTAGAGTGTCCAGTGTCCCTATCAGAAGATCAAGAACTGGGATGGAGCTGTGTGGAGAGAAGAGACATATGGGCTATGTCTCTTCCACAACCAGGATGTGGAATCCCCCACCCTTGGGCTGCTGATATGGGACCTGCTGCAGAGTCTCAGGAATGTTCCGAATGGACAGGACATACATGTCCTCTAGTCAGCAACATGTTCGCTGACTTCTGTATTTTCTAATATCATGATTAAAAGTTCTACAAAAATCAAATAACATTACATAATGCTTCAAGTGGAAAAACAGAGCTAATAAAAAATGAACACTAATGTATAACCAGAAATAGCCATAGTAACATTTTGTTTTATTTAGTGTCAGGATATTTTTTCTATATACCCACACACATGCATACATTATCAAAAGGATGGTTTTTGCTTACATTGTTTAGTATCTGCTTTTATAGTAATATGATCTGAACATTTTCCAATAAGACTAATCATTCTTCTACAACAAACTTTTTAACGGCTGCAGTATACTCCCAACTCATAGACATCTCATCAGTTATTACTTTATCTATGGATATGCACTTAAGTGTTATCAACTTTGATCTTAGATACAATGCTGAAACAAATATCCTCATGTATAAAATATTTGTGTACATGCATGAATATTTCCTAAAAATAAATTTCTACAACAAAATGTTGATTCAAGAGTCAGATAGACCTTTAAACATTTTGATTCTTTTCTGCCAAACTCTTCTTTAAGCTGTTTTGTTTTTTTTATCTTCACCCGAGGACATTTTTCCAATTTTTGTTCAGATAGAGTAGACGGGAGAGAGAGTTAAAGAGAGAGAGAGAGAGAAAAACATTGACTTGAAAGGGACACATTGAGTGGCTGCCTCCCACATGACCCAACCAGGGCCAGGGACAAACTGCAACTGAGGTACGTGCCCCTAGCAGGAACTGAACCTGGGTCTCTCTGGACCGCAGGCCGACGCTCTAACTGCTGAGCCAAATCGGCCAGGGCTCTTTAAGCTGTTTAAACTAGATTCAGAAAATCTGTGTATTAAGAAGTCTATTTCCCATTAAAAATCAGCCTATTTAATTGTGAGTGGCCCGGAGTAATCTTTAGACACTTTTGCAATTGAAATCAGCAATAATATGAAGACACTTTAAAGGTGCATACCATACAGATCCAAAACACGTCATTCCCTTCTGCCAGTGTGACAACTACTCATCACCTTGTAATGACTTGTTGGACAGTTTCTGTCTTACAATTTCCAAATATCTGCAAGTTCTTGCCAACTCTATTTGGAGTGCTTGTGTCACTCAGATACTATCTGTCACCTGCCTCACACCTGCTTGGTGTCATGGACCTTGCCAAGAAATAGGGCTTACTTCCCAGTCACCATTGCAGCCATTCTGAAATTTTATGTTGGCTTCACTGATTTTAGAAAAAGCTCCCCGAAATCCAAGACCCACTCAACAAAGACCTGCAAACCTGCTGGTCACCCTTGAAATCAAAAGCAGCCGCAGGAGAAAGTGAAGGGCTAGATACCTGGGGAACTGGGCTCTGGGTGTGATTCAGAAACAGTTTCTGGTTAACGTCCATCTTCTCCTTTCTGGGTATCAATTTCTTTATCTGGAAATGCAGGGTTTGTAGTAGGTGCTATTTAACTCTCCTTTCACCCCGGACATTTGATAGCTAATGACCTGCTCTCCACCAGTTCCTGGATGGTTGTCCACCTCAACTGGATCACATACTCCTCCTTGTCATCTTTTCTTTAAATTCACCTCCTTTTTGGATCACTTGATAAATAGGTTTCTGCGGTTTACTTTGGGAGAGACACTATTCAAAGTCTGTGTGTGTGTGTGTGGTTGTGTACATGTTTATATGAGGACCTGAACACTCTATCTCCCAGAGAAGACGACAAATTCTCCAAGGGGAGGCACTGTGTATCCTCCTCTCCCTCTTCCTGGTATAGATCGTTTCAGGCCTCCCTGCACATGATTGGTGCCCAGCAAGAGATAACATTGAGCTAAGGGGGGCAGGGCTTGTGTGGATAATTAGGTGAGTGTGTGGCTACTTAAATAAATGAATGTGTGTCTGTATGTGTGGGCTATCTGGAAGGTAAAATGAGTTCACGTATGTGGCAGTGATGTTTTGGGCACTAAGCAGTAGCCTTGGGGTTGGGGTCCTCGGGATCAAAGGTGGCTTGGAGCAGGCACCATGGAACTGAGGCATGACTCAGTCCAGTGCCAGGGGAGAGCCCTGCTCTAGATGTGGCTGCCCAAAGTTGACAGGCTCTGGGTTCCATTACACAATAGCCATTGTCATTCCTGGGATGCCCCCTAAAGGTAATCACACACACACACACACACACACACACACTCATGGAAGCACACAGTACCAGGACAGATAGATAGATGATATCTATACCAACTCCTCTCTAATTGCAGGTCCTACTCATGATAGAATAGGAAGGGGCAGATTTAGCCAATGACACAAACAGCCAAGAGTGGAGTTAAACTGATTTATTGGGGGAAGAACAAGAAACAGGTGTTCTTTTCATCCACATTGACTCTTCAGATGAGCCCTGAGCAACTTAGGACCAGCAGAGCCACTTAGGCCTTCTGCAAAATTCAGAGCTCAGAGGACTCTTCAGAGTGTGAAAGAGAAAGCCTCATAGCACATATTTTTAGAATGCAAATAAGAGAGAGAGATTCTGACTGATAGTGAGAAAATACTGATTACAAGGTCTACAGACAATTAAGACACATAAGCAGAAGGGAAGACGGTGTTCAGCATCTGGTGATCAACTCCTCAAGGGCATGACTGTGGACCACATTACTTCTGCTTGGTCTTCTGCTGGGCTGGGCCTGGAATAACTGTTGAAGGAAATGGCTCAGGAATCTTAGACTGGCCAGGCTGAGGGATGTTAGGGTGGATTGGCTCAGGGAACTTGGTGTGGCCCTTCTCAGGATACGTAGGATTGCCTTGTTCCGGATACTTGGGGTAGTATGGCTCTGAAATCTTGGTGTGGTCAGGTTGTGGAACCTTGGTGTGGTCAGGTCGTGGAACCTTGGTGTGGTCAGGTCGTGGAACCTTGGTGTGGTCAGGTTGTGGAACCTTGGTGTAGTCAGGTTGTGGAACCTTGGTGTGGTCAGGTTGTGGAACCTTGGTGCAGTCAGGCTGTGGAACCTTGGGGTGGCATGGCTCCTTGGTTACAGGAACAGATGGTTCCTGGGGTGGAGGCTGGCAGGGCTGCTTCACCTGCTGCTGCTGAAGCTGGGGAGGTGGGATCTGGGACTGCTTCTGCTGGTAGGAACTCATGGTTCAAAGAAGGCTGGACCTAGAAACAGAAAAGTTGACCCAGTGATTTGGTGAAACAAGGAAGAAGACAAATTTAATGATAAATATATCTAATTTCATGCCCCTTCAGATATGAGAGTCTCTCTTCTCTTTCTTGCTGTTTCCCTGAATCAGTGGAAACTTTGGTGATCCCTGTGTGCTTTTGAGAAGAGAAGCTTAACAGTGCTTTATCCTGCTCCACATGAGTGAAGACCTGATCTATCCTTCTTTTCTCCCTGGTGATTATGAAAACCTACATTGGAAACACAACACAACACTGGCTCCAGGTTTTTAATAATCTTGAAAGATGTTTAAGTCAAAAGTCTCAAGTCTACCCTCTCAAGTCCACCACATAGCTCTCATAGGCAAACTGCACACCAACCTGCCCTGAGCCCCTGATTCCACCTCTGCCCCTCTGTTCACATTGTCCTCCCTGTGCATGCTTTCTGGAAGGCTGTCCATTCTGTTGCTGCTAGCACACATGCTCACCCATCATGGCTCTCCTCCCAGACACTCGCTGCCAGATCCAGGTCACCTTCCTCATTTGCCAGAGCACAATACCTGCCCTACCCTCTCTCTCAATCACTTTCCATGAAATGTGTTTGCAAATTATGCCCATGTTTTTGTTCTCTAGTGAATGATAGGTTAAAGAAAACCTATGGAATAAAGAAAAACCTATCTTTTGAACATCCAAATTGCCAGTGCAGTGCCTCAATATTTCAAATTCTCAGTAATGATTAGAAGTATTAGAAGTCACTGAAAGTACCCTGGGCATGGTGTACTCTCTATCCTATAATTGAACAAATCATTATTATAGAAACTATCCCCCTTTTTTGACCCCAAGTTCCATAGTTAATCTGAGTGAGAAATAGACAGATCTGTAATATCACCTTAAACACAAAGTGTCATCGCATTTAAAGTAAGTATGTTTTTAGCATAGCAAACAGACTCCAAGCAAATAAAATACAATCGGGCACATATTAAGACATTACAAGTAGAGAGACTCACCTGGTACAGAGAAACGTTCAAGCTGTCTGGCCTCTCAGGTCTGGTGGGGAGTCTCTGGCCAGCTAGCATTTTATACAGAATAGGAGCCTTGCCTTAAGGAAGTGGAATTTTTTTTGGATTACTCTATCTATGTTCCAACCTTTGTAATGAAAATCTCTGGCTTAACATTTTTTTGACACTTACTCTTTGACAAAGATGTCACTTGGGCTTGGCCCCACCGTCCACCCTTTGTGGTGAGGTTGTTATAGGCAACAGGATTCCTGGCTGGTGATGAGTTAAATAAGGGGGAAGTTATGGACTCTGGGACAAAGTGTGTTTCTTGGACAGATCCCTACTCTTTAGCTCAGATTAATGTTGATCATTTTAATTATCTAAGTGGATTTGGGGATGAACAATAGGCACTACTGGTTCTTCTGGGAGGCCTTGAAGAACAGTAGGTGAATCATCTGATCTTCACTTAAGTGACTAGTCAGTAAATTACAATAAGTGAACAATATGCTATTCCATTTCTTAGCAGATCCAGGCTAGGAGAGGAAAAGAAAGGCTAAAAAGCCTGCTTTAGAAATGAACTGTTTTTACTCTGGTGAGAGTCTTAAGATGCCATGTTGACCAAGGACAGTAGATGTCACTGGGGATGGAGAGTCAAGATTGACTGAATATGTCTGACATGATGCACAGCCCTGAAGACCTTGCCTCTCATGGGTTCTTGTTTATCGTACACCAGCCATGCCCTCAGATCATGGTAAGATCAAACAGAGGTCACGAACCCAGAGTTGACCTCAACACACAATCTCTTACTAGGTGTGTCCCTAGGGAAATCCAAACATCCTTAAAACTCAAGTATGTGGATGGCTCCTCCCTTCCCACCCCTTTGTCCCTGTGTTACCTCCTGTGAACCTGAGTCCTCAGGCACAACCACTGCTATGAGGCCCTTCCATCAGTTTCCCCAAAGGCCTGTTTGCATTTTATCCTCACACCAGTCTGGTAGATGCTCAGTCAATGGGCAATTGTTGTTTTCCCTGATGGATGTGTAGTTTCATAGAAGGAAGGAAGGAAGGAAGGAGGGAAGGAGAGAATAGAGAAAGCATTATTTTAGAGAGATGGCCATAAATTGTTTTGATAATCATAAAGCAACTACTTGAAAATGATTCACTTTCTTATGACAAGTTTCATGATATAATCTGAGAAGAGATTGAAGATTTATTATCCTCTTCTTCTGCTTCCTCTCCCACCCATCTTCTTCTCTCTCTGCTAGTGTTTACCAGTCACTTCCCTCTGGGATGGTGCCAGTGACACCATCATACCTAAGTTCTAGTTCCCGGTATCACATTAGCTCTCCTTTCAGGTTGGATCCAGGTCCCTCTCCTCTTCAAAACCATCTCTCAGGAGCCCCTGACACAAGGAGCTTTGACCAGACTCTGCTGTTTTACTTGGGATTCTTATCTCTAGAGGTACCTGCTCCTCTGTATGAATCTGGGTCTTTCTTGTGTCCTATCTTGATTCTGGACTTAGGTTCTAGAAAAAAATTCCTTTCTTATTCCCCGTCTTTCTTTCCTGAGTGGGCTTTCTCCTGCCCTGTCCTGATATCTTGTTCACTCTTATAAAAACCTCTCTGGCACCAACTTCCAGGACTTCTAAGTTTACCTAACCCTGTTGTTCCTGTTGGTTGGACAGCATACTCAGTGTCTGGGTGTTAAGGCTCTTTCTGTCATTCAGAGAAGCTTGGTTTGTTCACCAGTGTGCATGTTCTAAGGAAACTAACCCCCAGTGCAGAGTGTGAATCACTTCACTTCTGATAGAGGGTCCCACTTCCAGAGGTGACCTGATCTTTCCTGGCATCGGGAGGCTGCTGCTTTCCCCACATCAATGGCCTGGGCCTTGCTTGAGACCTGAATGTGATGATATTGGGTACCTTTAACACTCTCCAGATACTCTGGGTCTTGCTCTTTTGACATGACTATATGGACCATCCCCACATATTTCCTTGGATTCTTTATTTTCTTGACCCTAGGTTCCAGCGTGGTATGTCTGTGTGAATTTTTAAGGCATTTGTGGAAGTGCAGGCTTGAATTGTTGGTGCTTGGCAGCCACACTTCATCAGTGGAGTACACGAGCTGATAGATAATGCTTCCCTCTTTCATTCCCAGGAAAAACCTTTCTGAGATGCAATTTTTCTTAAATTTAATATGTACAATTAGATGAGTTTAGACATATGCAAACACCTATGATACCATCACCACAATCAAAGGAGTAGAAATCATAATCTTCCAAAATTTCCTTGTGTGTGTGGTGAGAACTCATCACGAGATCCACCCCCTTAAAATTTAAGTACACCAGACTACATTTTTAACTACAAACATTATGTTGTAGAGCTGATCTTTAGAACTTATGCATCTAGTAAAACTGAAACTTTATACCCACTGATTAACAACTACTTAACCCATCTCACTCATTAAAACCGTTACTATATTCTCTGCTTCGATGAGTTTGGTTATTTTACATACTGCATATAATTGGAATCATACATTATTTGTCCTTCTGTGATTAGCTTATTTTGCTTAGCATAGTGTTATCTAGGTTCACCCATGCTGTTGTAAGTGGCAGGATTTACTTCTTCTTTGTTTGTTTGTTTGTTTTAGAGAGAGGATGGGAGAGGGAGAGAGAAATAGAAACATCGATGAGAGAGAACATCGATTGGCCACCTCCTGCATGCTCTCCCTGGGGATCAGGCCCACAACCTGAGCATGTGCCCTGGCCAGGAACTGAACAGGCGACCTTTTGGTGCATGGGTCGATGCTCAACCACTGAGCCACACCGGACTGGCAATTTACTTCTTTTTTAAAAACTAAATAGTATTCCATTTTCTTTATCCATTCATTTGTTGATTGACACTCCTGTTGTTTCCACATCTTGGCTATTGTGAATAATGCTGCAATGAACATAGGCATGTAGATGTTTCTTAGAGAGACTAATCTCATTTTTTTTTTTTTTTTTGGTATATTTACACCCAGAATTGGGAATGCTGGATCTTATGGTAGTTCTGTTTTTAATGTTTTGAGGACTCTCCATATCTTTTTTTACAGTTGCTGTGCCATTTTACATTCTCATCAACAGTGTACAAGGGTTCCAGTTTCTCCATAACCTTATCAATACTTATCCTTTGTTTGTTTTTTTAATAATTGCCATATGGAACCACAAAAGAACCAGGTTAGCCAAACAATCTTGAGAAAGAAGAGCAAACCTAGAGGTGTCATATTCTGATTTCAAATTGTATTACAAAGTTATAATAGTTAAAACAGTGTGTTACTGGCATAAAGACAGACGTATAGACCAATGCAACAGAATAAAGAGCCCATAAATAAATCCATACATATACAGTGAACTAATCTTTGACAAGGGTATTAAAGAACACATAATGGGGAAAGAACAGTTTCTTCAACAAACGGTGCTGGAAAAACTGGATATCCACATGCAAAAAAGAAAAAGAGAAAAAAGAAATTGGACCCCTACCACCCATCATATACAAAAATCAGCTCAAAATGGATTAAAGACTTAAACATAAGACCTGAAAATGTAAAACTCCTAAAAAAATAGAGGAAAATCTTTGTAATATTGGTCTTGACAATAATTTCATAGATATGAAACCAAAAGCACAGGCAACAAAAGCAAAAGTAGTCAAGTGAGACTACACCAAACTCAAAAGCTGTACAGCAAAGGAAACAATCAACTGAGTAAAAAGGCAACCTACAGAATGGAAGAAAACATTTGCATTTTTATAAGTGGTTAATTTCCGAAATATATATCTTATAAGGAGTTAATTTCCAAGATAAATAAATCTTATAAGAGGCTAAATTCTGAAATATGTAAGAAATCTTATAAGAGGTTAACTTCCAAAATATATAAGAAACGCCTATAATTCAATAGCAAAAAACCAAACAACCTGATTGAGAAAAGAGCAAAGGGCTTCAATAGACATTTCTCCAAAGAAGAATTACAAATGGCCACCAGGTATATGAAATGATGTTCAACGTGATTATCAGGGAAATACAAAATAAAAAACAACAACATTTATCGTGGAAATGTCCTTGGTGGTTGCCTATTGTAACACATTCTTTGTAATATATCAATGTTTCCTTTTACCTAGTTTCACTCCTTCTGTATCTCAGATTGGCCCCCTCCCCCAGATTGTATTCCCAAATAAATTAATTACACATAAGTCTCTGTTTTGGGGGAATCCAGGCTAGCACATGCCATGAAACACATGTTCTAGTTGAGATACAGAAAGAGAAACACAATTGCTCAATGATGAAAATCAGTGCATAGGCCAAGGTCAGAGAACCCATGTGATAGCACAGTGTAAGAAACTTGGAATTGACCAAGCACTCCTTTGGAAGCTCTGGAACTAGGCTGTCCAATAGAGTTTGCCACTAGCCTATGTGCCTACTTAAATTTAAATGTAAGAGCCTCAGACTCTTAAACCCATGTAAATTATGACATAATAATTATATGTTGTTTTAAGACACTAAGTTGGTGGTGACTTATTATACAACAATAGAAAACTAAACAGTATTGCTAATGACAACATATAAACCTTTAAGCAAAAATTGTAATTTTGTGTTCAAAGAGTGAGGTTTAGAACATTCCCCTCAAATCCACAGCATTATCTAATGAAATTATAGACAACTCAACATCTGAGCAAACATCAAATAAGCTTCTAGCATTTGGTAGGCACTTGGTTCTGCAGAGGTGTGGGGGTGGCAGGGAGGTGTGGGAGCTGTTGAACATACAGCAGTAAAGAGACAGAGGGCAAAGAGAGACAGGGGCCTGAGCAACATGGCGGAGAAGCAAGTACAATACGTAGGGAGATTCAGGAAGCTGGTTGGGAAAGGGGTTGGCATAGGTCCCCTAAAAGACTCTTCTGAACAAGGAACAGGAGGAAACAGCCTGCAGCCCAGGGGACCTCCCTTATTGAACAGTTCTCATCTAAACCAGATAGTATCTTCCATTTTTTTCAGCACAAATGGAGAATCATGGTGCTGCTGGGACAGAGGAAACCAAGATCTACCATGAAGAGAACCAAATGTGCATTTCTTTATCTGCACAGGTGACATCTGCATCCGAGATGGAAACAGGCAGCTTTACCACCTGTGGGTAGTTTGTACCTCAAATTCCTCACACGGACGCAGTATCCGACCATCTACTGTTGGCTCCGTGAATGGCATTCTACTTCCTAGAGAGAAAGGAGCTGAGGGAAGAGGAGGAGCTTGGACCCCATGGAGAACTCCACCTCTGCCAAATAACCTTGCTGTCAAAGTTCAAAGGCCGTGGGCAAGACTGGAGTCCTTGGGTGTGAGTGGGGTGGAGGGAGTGGTGTTCTGGGGAGCTTTTTCATAAAAAGATTTAGAATTGCATTGGGGTTTACATGGGATATTTTTCCTTCCTTCCTTCCTTCCTTCCTTCCTTCCTTCCTTCCTTCCTTCCTTCCTTCCTTCCTTCCTTCCTCCCTCCCTCCCTCCTTTCTTTCTCTCTCCCTTCCTTCCTTCCTCCCTTCCTTCCTTCCTTCCTTCCTTCCTTCCTTCCTTCCTTCCTTCCTTCCTTCCTTCCTTCCTTCCTTCCTTCCTCCCTCCCTCCCTCCCTCCCTCCTTTCTTTCTCTCTCTCTTCCTTCCTTCCTTCCTTCCTTCCTTCCTTCCTTCCTTCCTTCCTTCCTTCCTTCCTTCCTTCCTCCCTCCCTCTCTCTCTCTCTCTCTCTCTCTCTCTGTCTCTCTCTCTTTCTCTCTTTCTTTCTTTCTTTCTTTCTTTCTTTCTTCTTTCTTTCTTTCTTTCTTTCCTTCTTTCCTTCCTTCCTTCCTTCCTTCCTTCCTTCCTTCCTTCCTTCCTTCCTTCCTTCCTTCCTTCCTTCCTTCCTTCCTTCTTTCTTCTTTCTTTCTTTCTTTCTTTCTTTCTTTCTTTCTTTCTTTCTTTCTTTCTTTCTTTCTTTCTTTCTTTCTTTCTCTCTTTCTTTCAGACCTAGCTGAGACCCTCTCCCTCCCTCTTGGGCTGCTGGCCTGGAAGCTGCTGTAGGACTTCAAGGAAGTTCTGGAAAAAATGTTTCCTCTAGCCCATCAACATCTTGGACTGCTTTAATATTTTTAAACAGGTAAAAGAAGTGTTATAAATAGAAGTGTTTTCAATTTGTGACATAGAAAATATTTAAAATATAGGGATGTTCAAAGAATAAAATAAATAATACTTTTTACTTTCCAGCCAACATAGCCACTGTTTATGGTTTGTTGTATTTTTACTGCCAGATTTAAAAAGATTTATGCATATATGCATACATTTAAAAATGATAGAATTATGTAGCTATGTGTTATATGCCATAATATTTTACATGATCTTGATATTGTCTGAACATTTTTTATATGACTAAATATAATTATTATGTGACCTCAGTATAGTCCATAACATAGATACACAATAACTTGTTCAATCAATTTCCTCTCTGGGGGAATTTATTTTGTTTCCCTTCCACCCTTTTTCTTTTCTTTTTTGCTATTATATAATGTTGAAGTGATTCTCCTTATAAATAAAAACTTGTGCACATGAATGGGATACAGAGGGTATGCAAATGTTTAGGATTTGATTTATTTTTGCTTAACTCCCCTTAAGATGGTTCCTTGACTTGACATTCTTCCCCTGTGTATCACCAGTCAGTGTCCCCGACAGTGGTCAGCCCCTTTAAAGGTGACTGCTCCTGTAGATATTAGTGACATTTTCCATCATGTCCATGTGTAGTAATTTGAAATCACCTGAATGTATGGAAACCTCAGACCCAAGTGACACCATTCTCTCCTGCAGATCTGACAATGGCTCGTCAACTTGCAAGGCTTTATTGAACAATTTTTTTCGTACGGTCTCCAAATCTGGAATTCTTCCCAAACCTATCTGAGTGCTTGTGCCTCCTGCAGGTACTAACTGTTGACCTCTGGATATCTACTTGTTGATTTGGAACATGAATGAGCTGTGACAGGTGCCCTTTAAGCCTTTCGTTGTAACATTTTACATCCTAACGACCTGTTCTTCCTCAACTTTGTACTGACTTTTTGTCTTATGTGTATTAACCTCTCTTCCTCTGAGACCTACCTAAATTCTTCTTTTCTTTTTTTCTATGATGCATTTAGTTTTTATGTTCTACTCTGAGAGGTACCTGGTATGTGTGTGGAGAGAGAGGAGAGAGAGAGAGAGAGAGAGAGAGAGAGAGAGAGAGAGAGAGAGAGAGAGAGAGAGAGAGAGAGAGAGAGAGATTGAGAATGTTGTGTGCATGCTTTTTTATGTTAGTGTAAGCTTATAGAGGAAAAGGGGAAAGATCACTCCTCTCAGGCTTCTCCTAGGGCAGGCTCTGTGGAGTCTACTCTCCTTCTGCAGCAGTGAGGTATTCACATTGGACATTCAGTGAAAGATAAACATTGACTAAGGTGATTAAATCAGCATGTGTGTGTGTGTGTTTCATGATTTTGGAGATCTCTGTGTGTGTGTGCGCGTGTGTATGTGTGTGGGGTGTGTGTGTGTTGTGACTGAATGTGAGTATTTAAGTGCTTGGCTTCCGGGTATTAGGGCATCAGGAAGAGAGGATGAGTGAAGAACAGATAATCATGTTGAAATATGCACAAGCATCATTTCTTTGGAATAATAATGATAAATAATAAAATAAACTGAACAGAATAATCGCTATTTGGGGCAAGGACTCCGGATCAGAGATGGTTTGAAGCAGGGACCATCTGCATTCAGATATAATGCACTCAGGGGCAAGAAGAAAGCCCTGCTCTGGCTGAGGTGCCCAAAGTACCTGCTTTCCCATTAGCAGCCTGTGTGTACAGCAGTCACACGTATACATCTGCACATTCTCAGTGCCTGGATTGGGCACTTTCTGACAACAGCCCTCATAACCAGTCCTGCTGTGAGCAGCACCTCATAACCAGTTCCTCATAACAGCCCTCATAACCAGTTCCTACTTCATGTTGAGAGAACAGTGAAGAAAGCTAGGTCAACCAATGACACACATAGCCAGTTATGGAGTTAAAATTATTTAATGGGGACAGAACATGGAAGAATCACTTGATCCTCCCCACCCCCCAATCACTTTCCAGATGAGCCCTGAGCAGCTAGAAGATTAGCTCAGCCAATGAGACTTTCAGCCTTATTCAGGAACTCAGAAGCCCTCCAGATTGAGTGTGAGGGACATCTTTCTGGAGGATGCAAAGAGGGAGGGGTTATGACTCAGGGTGACAGCATGCTAACTGTAAGTGGGAACAGGCAAGCAGAATAGGAGAGGAGATTCAGCATTCAGCAAGGACATGGCTGTGGATGACCATGTTACTTCTGCTTGGTCTGCTGAATCGGTGCTGGTGTTGAGGGACATGGCTCTGGCACCTTGGGGTGGCAGGGCTCCGGAACCTTGGTGTGGCAGGGCTCCGGAACCTTGGTGTGGCATGGCTCAGGAACCTTGGGGTGGCATGGCTCCGGCACCTTGGTGTGGCATGGCTCAGGAACCTGAGGGTGGCAGGGCTCTGGAACCTTGGTGTGGCATGGCTCAGGAACCTTGGTGTGGCATGGCTCCGGCACCTTGGGGTGACATGGCTCTGGAACCTTGGTGTGGCAGGGCTCCGGCACCTTGGTGTGGCATGGCTCAGGAACCTTGGGGTGGCATGGCTCCGGCACCTTGGTGTGGCATGGCTCAGGAACCTTGGTGTGGCAGGGCTCCGGCACCTTGGTGTGGCAGGGCTCCGGCACCTTGGGGTGACATGGCTCAGGAACCTTGGGGTGGCATGTCTCCTTGGTTTGGGGAACACACGGTTCCTGGGGTGGAGGCTGGCAGGGCTGCTTCACCTGCTGCTGCTGAAGCTGGGGGGGTGCGGTGCAGGGCTGCTTCTGCTGGTGGGAACTCATGGTTCAAAGGAGGCTGGACCTAGAGACAGAACAGGTGGTTTAAACAGGGATCAACTCGGGAAGAAGCCAGTTCAATGCCAAATAGGTTTAATTTCAGGCCCCTTTATAAGAGTGAGCCTCATCTCTCCCCTGGCTGTCCTCCTACACTTGAGAGTAAAATATGCTTTGATAATTTCTGGGCCCTTTCAAGAGGAGGAGCTTAAAGGCAATTTGTTTTTTCCATTTCAGCAGGATTCATTGCTCAGCTCCCTTTCTTCCCCAGTCATGTCACATCCTTCATTGACAAGTACCCATACTAGGTCTTTGGGAAAGCCTTAGCTTAGAAACGACTGTAGTACGCCCACTTCTGGTACTACACAGCACACCTGTGACTTACAGGATGACTCTACATGAATCCAGGCTCCTACAACCTCACTCAGGCCTTTGCGTACCCAGCGCCCCCCTACCCCTGAAATGCCTTCCTTTCCATCTCTGCTGTCCAAATACTCCTCCATTGTAGCTCACATCACATGCCCTCACTGGGAGCTCTTCATGAGTGCGGTTCCCCAGCTGCCCAGCCTTCCCTGCCCCTCTCCCCATACCAATCACTACCTACTTTGTTTCATCTATGTATGTACATGCATTATCTTCCCAATACGTTCCTATGGGTATGATTTACCCAAAGTGCTTAGCGTAGTGCCTTAAATATAATATAGGCTCAGTAGAGGTCTATCGCATGAATTAAACTTTTTATAATAAGTCTTATAAACAGAGAGGACAGTGGTGTTACTGAGGGTGCTCTGGCCCTGAGTTCCCGCTGTAATCCTGCTTCTAACTTACTTTAACTTACACAGAGCTGCCCCCTTCCCTGACCCCTGTTTCATAGCTGTCCACTGAGTTGGCTGACTTAACCAACTACTAAGTCCCTTCAAACCCAAACTGTGCTTTGATTTAAAACAAAAACATCCCAATAGTCTCATTCTCTAAGTCATACCCCAAATCATCCCTCTTACACGTTTGCCTCTGTCCAGTTTCTAATAAAAATATAATAAAAAATAAACAAGAATAAAAAAATAAACAAGAATTTCACACTGGTTCCGATCAGGACTTACCTGGTACGCAGTGAAGAACAGGTTTTCTGGTCCCTCTGTCTGGTGTAAAGTCAATGGCCAGCTGGCTTTTTATAAGGCGACTGAGCCCTGCCTTAAGAAAATAGAATCATCCCAGGCCCCTGTTTTCATTCCTTATCTGTCAAACATGATTCACCCCAGTCCCCTCAATTACCAGTTGGCTCAGCTTCTGTGATGAAAACCACCCACCTGGTATTTTTGGCACTGGCTGCCTACTAGTGATGTCACCGGGCCCATTTCCCACTGCCACCCTCCCCCTCAGACCCGAGTCAGCGCTCGTGTTGGACACTGGGTGAGCCATAGGCTTCCTGCAGAGTTTTATAAGTTAACCCTGGAGGGAAATCTGAGTCCTTTTGTGATCTTGCCACCTTTCAGCTCTTTCTCTTTTCCCTTGAGGTGGTTGTTCCTCGTGTTCTGTGGGATAGAATACGTTTGAGCACATGGACAAATGGGGAAGGGAAGGGGAGCTGAGGAGCAGAGGTGGGCACGAGTTGTCTGCCTTATGAAGGGAGACAGATGCGAGAGATCATGGGATTGACTGAATGTAGACTCCTTGTCTGGGGGATTCAACACCATTAGGTCCATTTCCTCCATCTTTCTCCTAACTCCATTGAACTACACACATTCAGAATTGCTTAATTATCACCTCCCCCAGCCCCACCCCTCCCTGACTGGTTGCTAATCTGGGTAAACTTGCTTTGGTTTCACCAACCACACCTTCACCCCTCTCCTATTTAAAAGATTTTCAAGGTCTAATTCATCTTCTGGGATAACCTTTCCCTCCACTCCACCCAGCCTTCTGGCTGTGGCCATTTCCTCCTTCCTAACCTGCCCGTATACCACCCCCACCATCTGAATCCTGGAGCCTTTTCTAACTGCCTGCACCCCAAGCCCATCCATGGAGCCCTCAGTGATGAATCCCCCACACCTCTTGCCCACTTCCAACACCTGGAGCTCTTGCTGGCTGCCCCCCTGCCCCCGGCGCTGTGTCTCCTGGGGGCTTTCTGAGAGTCCGAGCTGTGCCTGCTCAAAGCAATGGTGTTCCCCGGAAATCTTTCTTCCCCCATTCACTCAGTAAATATTAATAGAGTCCTTAGTGTACGCCAGTCATGGCTCATTCTAGGAGCTCTCTGTACCAAGACCACTTTTCCTCATCCGATGGGGACTCCCTGGGGCAAGGGACACAGCGTCGGTTAGACCCACTAGTGTAATGGACCCCGGAGAGCCTCAGTGCACACTCTGGGGAGCGTGAGGCCGCAAGCAGTGAAGTAACTCACCCAAGGTCAAACAACAAGCCCCAAGGGAAAAGGAATTCTACACAAAAATCCTGTGTTCTCCTTTGTTTTAACCCCTACAGAGGAAATTAAGCAAGCACGTGATGGAAGGTGGAAAGGGAGAGCCCTGACTTCCTGGCTTGGGGCTTGGTCCACTCATAGTCGTGGGCAAGCTTTGTGTGCGTGGCGATGTGAAGAGGTTTTCCTGTGGGTAAGCCCTTCATCTCTGCTAGGACGGACCCACTTAGGTGGCCATAAGTCTGCTCCGTGTTGGAAGTGGCTGTGGGGGTGAACAGAAGGCATTTCTAGCCCTGCTGAAAACAGGAGGGGACTCTAATTAGCATAGGTGGAAATAAGGCACTAATTCAGTTTATCGTCACTCAGTGGACCAGGTCTGAGAGGAAGGAAAAGGCTAAAAGGCCTGTTTTGAAAGACAGTTGCTTTCACTCTGGAGGAGGTCCCGGGCTGGCGTGATGAGAGCCTGGGTACCCTGACCATAACGACATTAAGTGGCAGGTGAGCAGCCTCTGAGCACCTGCCCAGGTACATCTCCCCTCCACTATGGTCAGGTCCTGAAGATTCTCCTTGCCACGGTCTTCTCTTTTCTGGGATCGTAAGAGCAGGGATCCCTTGAGTCTTTATACCAGCAATTTCCTTTGATCAATATAACATAAAACTGAAGTTCAGAGCTGCCCTCGAAACAGAATCTGTTACTAGGTGTGGCCTCAGAAAAAACCAAATCACCCTCATAACCCAGGTGTGTGGACAGTGCCTCCTCCTCATTCCCTTCCATCGCCACCAAACACACACTTAAACATTCGTGAGGCACCTGCTGAGTCGCCTCTCGTTAACCTCGGTCCTGGACCAGCCTCCCACAGCGTGCCCACAACCATCGGTCTACATCCACCTTCCCACGGTGCCTGGTGTGCAGTAGCTGCTCGGTGAGCTGGCGATGATAGAATGACTGACTGACTGACTGAATGGATGATTAATGAATAAATTACTGAATGGCATTATTTGTAAAGAGAGGCCCAGAGACTGCTGGACAGTCTCTCATCTTTGGGGATGAGCTGAGAAAAGAAGTATCAGCAAAGGACAGACAGCATTTCCGCTGCCTTCCCCACACATCTGCTTCACTGTCCGTCGGTTTAACCACCCCCCTCCCTCTGGCTGCCACCAGCACTGGGGCCACAGCTGAACTCCAAGCCTCTCGCCTCACTTTGACTCTCCTCTGGGCTTGAGCTAGGTCCCTCTTTTACCCAAACTCCCTCCCAGGCGCCCCTGCAGAGGGAGCGCCAGGAAGAGCCTGCTGCTGCAGCCGTGGAATTCTCAGCACTGGGGAACCTGCTTTCTGCTCCTCTGCTCTACCCACCCAGCTGCCTCCGGCCCTGGAGGGTCTGAACCCAGCTCTGCAGCTGGAGTACCCTGTGCCCACCTTTGGCCTTTGCCTTGCATGTGAAGGAATTTCCCTGTCACCCAGTACCCCGACTGGCAGGGCTCTCCTGCCTGCCTCAACCTGTGTGCTTCCTTTCCTCCGCCCAGCCCCGCTCTGGCTCCGACTCTGGGACTTTTCCTTGACCCCTGACATCATTCTCCCCGTTTGTTTACCTGAAGCTCGCTCAGTGGTTGGTGTTAAGTCCGTTCTCCCCTTCAGATAAGCTTTGATTCACTATCAAAGTTGAACTTGCTGGTGAATCTGGTCATACGAACTCCCCACATCAAAAAGAGGGGAAAGCGGGTGGCTCCTAAGGGCAAGTCCATCTCCCAGGGTTTCTCAGCCTTTCGCAGAAGCCCCTCTTTCGTTCACAGGAGGTTGCTGCTCCCCCCAAGTCCAGCCTGGCTCCCCTTCACCAGCCGTGGGCTCCTCCACAGCTCTGAGCATGCCTCTGGTTTACCACCATTTACAGAGTGGGCAGACTGGCCCTGAGCCCAACCAGTTGTCAGGCCCTTCCCGACAGGTCTCTCCCTCCTCCTTAACTTCCCCGAGGCTCAGAGCAGGCAGAGAATGTCATGCAGAATTTCAGTTCCCGTCATTGTACCATAGAAGCCCATATTTGAAATATGGCAGCATCTAGAAACAAGCAGTATTAAGAGGGTTTTACTTTTACCCTCCCATGATCACTGTGAGGAGCAGAGTACAGGCTGCTTGTTACAGATCATGATCATTATAGAGAAAAGTCTGTATAACACACAGGCTTCCCAGTGGAAAAAGAGGAGGAAAAGGAGGAGGCAACACCAGGCCCCAGGGGTTCGGAAGCCTCCTGAGCACTTTGGTCCAGCTGGCAGGGGAAGCGCAGGTTGTGAGCGTGGATGCAGAGGTGGAGAGAGCACCAGAGTCCTGGCACCGAGAGCCTGCAGCCAGCAGTGTCCTACAGCAGGGAAGGAGCAAGCGGGGCAGGAAGGGACTCGGTCCAGGCTTCAGAGCTTGTTTAGCAGCAGAAGTAGACCAACACCTGGGATACCAGGTCCCCTCTGGGTGCGTGGTCTCCCTCAGAATAGAGCATGTCCCTCCCTTTTCTCTTTTCAGTGGATAAACATTTAAATCTGTCTTCTTTGCTTGAGGCAGGCAAAAAAGAAAGAACCTAGATTAGTGTCTGGCCCAGTTGTTTCAAAGCCTTGTTCTGCCCTTGTTAGTTAGATGACCTTGAACAAATCACCTAACCTTTCTGCACTTTAATGTCCGCATCTTTAAAATGGGAATTTTAAATTGTACTTTACAAGATTGTTGTAAAGATTACATGAAATGATGCTTCAGATGTTTTTCCGATGAATGAGCTAAAAATGATTCTTGCTAATTTGTGAGAGAGAGAGAGAGAGAGAGAGGAGAGAGAGAGAGAGAGAGAGAGAGAGAGAGAGAGAGAGAGAGAGAGAACCCTTTAATGACTCGCTTTTTCCACTAAATTTCCACGCAGACATAATGGCCAGATTATACCATGAGTTATTGGATAGTGGCAATGACTGCAAAGTCCATGCTTTATATGTGTTGGGGTACAGGGGGTGGTTAAATTTCTTGGTGATTATGCAATGACCTGGGCATGCCCGAGATAAAGAAACTGAGGCAGAAAAATGTTAAGTAACTCTCCCAAGAGGTTACAAATATAGAATGTGCCAGGATACAGTCCTTTAACATCTCTGACACATTGCTTCTCAATACTAGTAAAGCGTGGGGCATTCTATAAGTTGGAGGGCTACTCTTAGAAGAAACCCTGACTGGGTCCTGATGTTCCCACATAGCTGAATTGCTCAATTGCCTATCTATTATCCATTTGACATAAAGTTTCACTAGGTATGGATGATCGAAAGGCACAGGTAGATAAATATTTTTAGTGGAGGGTGTTGAGTTTTGAAACGGAATCTGGGATGGTTTAGACTACGTGCGAGGTGTACCCCCCTCCGATCACTCAATGTCCCTTGGGCTGTTGAAGGGGCACAGTGACAAGCACACAGCTAAGTGTTTTCCGCAGAGAATCCCAAACCCTATTGGAGGTAACTAACTACTGGTTTTAGTTGTTGGTCTCGCCTTTGTTTGTTCAGCTGTGACTGTTTCACCCCTGATCCACCTCTGAGAGCCAGCACCTCCAGAGTACAGAGTGGCCTCTATAGATCATGGGTGTGCAAACAAAGTCCTGGGTTCAAATTCTGCCTCTGGTCCTTACTAGCTGTGTGTGTATGATTTGGGGAAAGTGTCTTAGTAACAATAGCTCCCATTTGATTGGCATCCACAAAGTGTTAGACTTTGTTCTGGACACTTGATGCTAATTGTCACAATAGCAGTGCTAGGAACAGATCATTAAACCCATTCTACAGATGTGAAAGTTGAAGCACGAAGAATAAGTCACCTGCTCAAGTTTCTGTGGCAAATAGGTGGCAGGTTCAAGAGGCAAATCCAGTGCTGTGACTTCAAGGCCTTTAATGAATCTCAGTTTATGTTACCCATATGTTAGAAATGATAGCATCAGCTTCCAAACTGTTATTAAATGGGGTTACATATGCAAAGCAACTACTACAGTGACTAGAGAGTAGTCAATGGACACTAGATATTAGTGCATTTCTTCTCCTTAGGTTCCAAAGTACATCAGTTATTGGAAACTCATCTCCCATGACTCAGAACCATTCATAATTTTCTTGGTTTGTGAAGTAGTCAGTCATTTGTTTAACATATTTGCTGAATGACAACCAAATATCAAGCATGAAGTCTGGTGGAGAAATAGGCAGCGTTCAGTGATCGTCCGGGACCCAATATCATCGGTGAGGAGTGTTTCCCCAGCTGATCTAAGCATAAGAATCACTTGAGATGCTTGTTAAAAATACAGCTGCATTGCATAAATGTACCACAGCTTTTTTATCCACTCATCTACTGATGGGCTCTTGGCCTGTTTGCAGATCTTAGCCAATGTAAATAACACTGCTATGAACGTATATTCTTTCTGATGGATGTTTTGGGATTCTTAGGATATATTCCCAGAAGTGGGATCACTGGGTCAAATGGCAGTTCTATTTTTAATTTTTTGCGGAAACTCCATCCTGTTTTCCATAGTGGCTGCACCAGTGTGCGTTCCCACCTGCAGTGTACTAGGGTTCCCTTTTCTCTACATTCTCACCAGCACTTGTTGTTTGTTGATTTATTGATGGCAGCCATTCTGACAGGTGTGAGGTGATACCTCATTTTACATAGTTTTAATTTGCAGCTCTCTCATGATTAGTGACGTTGAGCATTTTTTCATGGGTCTATTGGCCATCTGTATGTCCTCTTTAGAGAAGTGCCTGTTCAGGTCCTTTGCCCATTTTTTAGTTGGATTATTTGTCTTCTTTATGTTGAGTTGTATGAGTTCTTTTTATATTTTAGAAATTAACCACTTATCAGATTATTATGCTAAGCAAAATAAGTCAGTCAGAGAAAGACAAGTATTACATGATCTCATATGTGGAATCTAATGAACAAAATAAACTAAGAAAATAGGTCCAAAGGCATGGATGCATGGTACAGACTGACAGATCTCAGAGGGGACGGGGGTGAGGGGGAGGGGAAGAGATTAACAAAATAATTTATATGCTTATATGCATAATCCATGGACACAGACAAAGTGTGGTGAAGGCCTGGGGTGGGGTGGGGGCTGGGTGGAGAGGGGAAAAGGAGGGGCATGGAGTTATCTATAATACTGTCAATAATAAAAAACAATTAAAAAAATGCAGCTGCAACTTCTCCATTCTAACAAATAGAAATAACTAAAGGAGGCCTGGGATCTGTATTTCTGAAGTGTTTATCAGGTGATTTTATGATCAAACAAGTGGGGAAACACTAGATCCTAAACCCAATGTCTTTTCTGCCTTGACTGCAATTGACATCATCTGGTTTCCTTTAAGAAATACCCCTATCTGGTCTAACTTTAGTTTTATTCAATCAATTAAAAGTCCTCAGAAACTATCAGGGTTGAAAATCACTGCTCTCACAGAATATCTCAACTCTTAGTGCCAATCCCATGATCTACACCAGGTGGAAGGAGGCGCAGGTGGGTGGGAGGCGGTACAGGTGGGTGCTAAGGTGTCTGGGCACATATTGATGTTGATGCAACTAGATGCTGATGAATGTGGGTGTTTGCCCTGAGGATATTGGGAGCCTTGGGAAAAAATTAAGTCCCATTCAAGGAAGGCTAAGTACTTCCCCGCACCCTTGAACCCCACCTTTCCCTCAAGGAATCATCAAAGGACAGGCTCAGGCTGAGCAGCTCCTTGAGCCAATGGTCTGGAGCGAGAGAGGATCCTGTGTCACCTGCCTAGACGCCATCACGTGAATGGTATAGGGGATGGGGGCTTTACCTCTGGCCATCCCAGGTTTAGCTGGACTCTTAAAAAAAAGACAGATTAGCCCTGGCTGGGTGGCTCAGTTGGTTGAAGCATTGTCCCATAAACCAAAAGGTTGTGGGTTTGATTCCCAGTCAGGGCACTCACCTAGGTTGCGGGTTCCATCCCCTGTCAGTGCACGTATGGGAGGCAACCGATCAATGTTTCTCTCTCTCTCTCTCTCTAATCAATAAACACATATCCTCAGGTGAGAATTTAAAAAAAGACAAATTAACACTTATAAGAGAAAAACAGTTTATTTATGTGTGCACACCTTGAGGGAGAAATCTTTTTATTTATTTTTAAAATTAATTTGTTTTTGTTACAGATGTTTCTCCTTTCTCCTTTTTCCCCCATTGACACTCTCCTCCCCATCCCCCAACCCCCACCGCCAAAGAGAAACTCAAAGCCGGGGCCCGGGACTGGACCTTATAGAAGGTCTTCAAAAAAACAATACATTTGTAGGGAAATGACGGGACAAGGGAAAGCAGTCTTAGGCTTCCAAGAGCAAACTGTGGAAGACAGACAGGGGCCGGAAAGGACTGAAGAGGGTTGGTTGGCGGATTCCTCTGACGCCATTTCTGGGCTGATAGAGTCTGTCTCCAGTAAAAGAAAAATGTATATCCTGCCTCTAGCAGAAAAAAAGGGTGAAGGTTCTTTTGTGTTTGCTCTTTCTTAATTGCCTTGAGTTCAAAGTATGTCAGAGGCATATTTTGGGGTGACAGATTTTCCTTCCTACTTCCAAGGAGCTTGTGGCAGGGCCAAATTATGAACTTTGGAGTTTCAAAGTACTAAATGTATAGTTTTCTGCCCTCCTCCCTCCACTGCTCATGCAAAGGAAATCGTTATTTTTTCAAAATCACCTAAAACAGAGAATTGTTGCTTCTTTTCAGATTTTCTGGTTACTGTAGTCTGAAGTTGTTCATAGACGCTGCCCTTCTTTCATTTGTTCATTCATTCATTTATTCATTCTCTCATTTTATGGGTCTGCTCATGCCCCAAACACATGTCCTCTGCTTATTAGGAGACCAGCAGATCGACTCTCATAGGAATAGTGTGGTTGGGGTAGAGAACAGGACCCACAAAAATGTAAAAGCCCCAAAGAATGCATAGATCTGCCTAATTTTAGGGCAGGAAGAAGGCATCCAAATCAACTTCTCATATATGAACAAAGGACCAAGGTGAAGAGACTTACTCAAGGTCACAGATCTACTTAGTACACAGCCAGAACTAGTGCTTCCCAGGCTGGGAAAGAGACAACAATTATGTATGAGCATAGATTCCTGAGTTACCCTCCCAAGCTGTAAATGATAAGATCAATCATTTATTGAGAATATACTACATCCAGCCAATTTATAAACATTATCTCCAATCCTCACAAAAATTGTGCAAATAATTGTTATTAAAACATTAAAACTTTTCATATATGAGAAAACTAAGGCTTGAGATCTAAGTAACTAGATGGGATTGTACAGCCGGGCAATGAAGACGCAGAGATTCTACTATGTTCAGTCTGACTGCAGAACCCTGCTTCTTCCTTGATAGGAACTGAGTGTCAAAACAGCTCCCATGCAGATGCCAAGGTCTGAGCACTTGGCTTTTAAGGAGCTCCTGGTTAGAGGAGGTGGCAAAGAATGTACCCGTGGGTTTGTGACTGGGCAGCCAGATCAGATGGGGATCCAGTGTTCTGTCTCTGGGGAGCAGAGACTTTTCTGGGCACCTGGATAGAGAGGGGAGATGGTCATGAGCTTTCCCTCCCCTAGTACAGCATTTAGAGGTTTTTTAAATATATTTTCTTTCCCTCAGAAAAACAGAAATATTATTTTCATCACCCTGATGGATGAGTTTTGAAGATAGGATGGGTAGGAAATCAGTGAAGTATGCACAGAAGCAGTGACAAAAAAACACCATTTGTCAAGTCAATATTTTCAGGGTGAAAATATTGCCTGAGTAATTTTTAAATTCATAGGGCCATTTTTAAAAATGAAGTATAATATCATACAGGAAAATGCACAGAGCTCAATGAGTTTTCACAGAGTGACTACATCCATCTACCTAGCACTCAGATAAAGAGACAGAACTTGATCAGCTCCCTGGAGCTCCCTTATCTCACCTTCCAGTCATTCTGACCCTATATAAATGAGATCACTTAATATGTACTTTTAATGCCTTTTTCTTTCCCTCAAGATTATGTTTGTGAGATGAATTCATGTGATATATTGTAGTGTATTTAACCTCATTGCTTTTTTTTAAAAATGTTTTTATTGATTTTTTTTAAAGAGAGAGGAAGGGGGAGATTGATAGAAACAACAATGTGATCCGGGCTGGTGTGGCTCAGTGGTTGAGCACGCACCAAGAGGTTGTCGGTTCGATTCTCGGTTCGGGCACATGCCCAGGTTGTGGGCCAAATCCCCTGTGCAGGGCATGCAGGAGGCGGCCAGTCGATGTTCTCGCTCATCAATGTTTTTCTCTCCTCTTCCTCTCCCTTCCTCTCTCTCTAAAATCAATAAAGGAAAAAAAAAAGAATCGAAACATCAATTGGCTGCTTCCTGCACACCCCCTACGGGGGATCGAGCCCGCAACCCAGGCATGTTCCCTGACCAGGAATCGAACCAGAACCTCTCAGTCCATGGGACAACACTCAATCCACTGAGCCACACCAGCTGGGCATAACCTCATTGTTGTGTAGTATCTCATTGTATGAACATATCATTAGGGTTCAGCATCTTTTTATATGTTTATTGGTCATTTGGACATTCTCTTTCATGAAGTACCTGTTCAAGTCTTTGTCCATTTTCTGGTAGGTTTTCTGTAGCTTTTTTAAAAATTTAATTTTAGGATTTCTTTATATATTCTGAATATAATGCTTTATATATAATATATACATATATGTGTGTTTATATATATTCAAATACACATATACATATGTGTGATTGTGTGTAAAATTCTCCCAGGCTATGTCTTTTAATAATCTCTTTTGTTGAAAAGAGTTCTTAGTTTTAATGTTGTCAGATTTATTAATTTTTAAAATAAATGGCACTTTTGTGTCCTTTAGGAAGTCTTTGTCTACTCCAAGGTCAGTAAGACATTCTTCTGTCTTTTATGCAAAATTACATATTGTTTTAAAGTTCAAATTCAGAACTACAATTTGTCAGGAATTATTATTTTTTCTTTATTGATTTTAGAGAAAGAGGAAAGGAGAGGGAGAGAGAGACAGAAACATCGATGAGAGAGAACATTGATTGGCTGCCTCCTGCATGCCCCCCACTGGGGATCGGGCCCACAACCTGGGCAGGTGCCCTGACCAGGAATCGAACCTGCAACCTCTTGGTGCATGGGTCGACACTCAACCACTGAGCCACCCGGCTGGGTGTCAGGAATTATTTTTGTGTGTGCATAAGGTAGGTGTTAAGATATATCTGCTCAATATGAATGTCCATATAAATGTTGATTCTACTCATTGCCATTTATTGAAAAAAGATTATTTTCTCATTTGTTTGCAATGTTGTTTTTTTTGGCAATGAGTCAGATGATTGTGTATGTGTGTGATAATATTAGACTACAACAGTCTTTTAATATATAAACATGACACATACCTTTATTTGTTAGTTCTTTTGTTTCTTTCAATATTGTTTTATATTTTTAGTATAAACATCTCATAAATGTTTCATTAAATTTAGTTGAGGTAATTGATGCTCCTTTTTAAAAATTTGGTTTCTTTTTTTCCCTAGCTTTATTGAGATGCAATTGATATATACCATTGTGTAAGTTTAAAGTGTATAGTGTGGTCATTTTATACACTTATATAGTGTGAAATGTTTGTCTCTATTTTTATTGAGGTTAAACTAACAAAAAGCACACATCTTCAGTACCGCTCAATGAACTTTTTATGTACAATGCACCCTTGGACCCACCACCCACAGGTTGAGAATATATGCAGAGCCCCAGAAAGCTTCATCAGGTCCCCTTCAGCCACCACCCTCTTCAAGGATAACCAGTATTCTGACTTCTGTATAAAAGATTAGATTTCCCGTGGCCTCACAATTTTAAACTCTCAATCTGGTATATTCTTCAAGGCCCCTCTTCCTGTCAGGTTGAAAATTCCAATCATCGTTCTACTCTGCCTTTCAGAAACTTTCTGCTTAGGTTTTTAGTACCTGAATATTTCCTAAATTAACTAAATTTTCGGAGTAGAAAATCAGTCACTTCCTTGAAGTCTCTGCATAGCATCCACCAACTCTCAGTTTCTCCCCCCTTAGCAAGAATCTTTCACCATGAAAAGTCCAGGTTTTTCTTCTTCAGCTCATGCTCAGAATCCATAAATGTTCCCAGGGTAAAAAAAAAGTTTCACCTCACCTCTGAAGTTCTCCTCTCTCTGGAGTTTTGGGGTCCCCAGGCAAGTTCAGGTAACTTATAAATTTATTCTAGATTTGGATGAGATTACAGGTTTGCCTCAAGCTATCCCATTTTACTCAGCAACAGTTTTTTCTTCAGTATTTTGGAAAAGCCAGTTGTGCAGACGGGGAATATTAAAAACAGTAAGACCCTTAGGCTTCAAGGGCTCATACTTTAGTAGGAGAAATAAACACATAAAGGTGAACCATTATGCAGAAAATTATATGCGTAATTCATAAAAATCATAATAATTATGGTATTTAATAGAAATTATACAAAGTGTCATAAAAGCACATAGGAAGTTTCAGTACTTTCTAAAATGTTAAGTGAAGTTCCGTGAAAATATTTGAACAAGAACTTTAAAACTAAGGATCTCTGAGAGAGCAAAGTGGAGAACTGATATTCTAGTCAAAAGGAGAAGCATGAACCAAAAACCAGAGATATAAAAATTCAGTGATACATCTGGGGAAAAGGGAATTATCTGGTGCAGCCGGATTGCGGTATGTTTTGGATCTTGTAGGTAACTGACAAAACCAGTTGTAAAATTGCACATATTCTGTACATAGCCATCCCTGGAACGAACTTTCCTTGTGTAGGAAAATGACCATGACATCCAAAAAGTAGACTGAGACTTGGGATAGACTGTCTCAGGACAGCTCTGGAAAACCAGCATGGCAGAGGGGGAAACTAAACTCATACAGAGCTAGCTAGACAGTCGATGGGCAAGTGAACAAGTGAAAGAATGAGTGTGAGTTAATGAGTAAATGAATGACTGATAAATACATAAACACATAAAAAATTCATTTGCAAACCAGACTCATCAAGAAAAAAAGAGAGAGGACCCAAATCAATAAAATCAGAAATAAAAGAGGAGGCATAACAACTGACACCAAAGAAATACAATGCAATTCAAGAAGATATTATGAACATGCCAACAAATTAGACAATCTGGACAAAATGAATAAATTCCTAGAAATATACAACCTTCCAAAACTGAATCAGAAATAATCGTAAAATCTGAATAGACTGATTAAAACAAATGAAATTCGGGGAAAACAAAACAAATAATAACTTCCAACAAACAAAAGTCCTGAACTGCATGGATTCACAGGTAAATTTTACCAAACATTCAAAGAACTAATACCTATCTTTCTCAAACTATTCCAAAAATTCAAGAGGAGGGAAGACTCACAAGTTCATTTTACAAGGCTAGCATTATCTTAATTCCAAAACCAGATGAAGATACTACTTAGAAAGAAAATTATAGGCTAATATCCCTGATAAACATAGAAGCTAAAATCCTCAACAGAATATTAGCAAAGCAGATCTAGTGATACATTAAAAAGATCCTATACCATGATCAAGTGGGATTTATTCCAGGGATGCAAGGTTAGTACAATATCTGCAAATCAATAAATGTGATACACCACATAACAAAATGAAAGATAAAAACCACACAATTATATCAATAAATGCAGAAAAAGCATTTGATAAAATCCAGCACCCATTTATGATAAAAACTCTCAGCAAAGTGAGAATAGAGGGAATATACCTCAACATAAAAAAGGCCTTATATGGCAAACCTACAACCAACCATCATACTCAATAAGCAAAAACTAAAAGTGTTTCCCTTAAGATCAGGAATAAGACAGGTATGTCTGCTTTTACAACATAGTACTGGAAGTCCCAGCCACAGCAAGCAGACAAGAAGAAAAAAATAAAACTGGAAAGTAAAAAGTAAAACTACCATTTGCAGATGACATAATACTGTATATAGGGAATCCTAAAGATTCCACCAAGAAACTACTAGAATCAATAAATGAATTCAATACAGTAGAAGGATACAAAAATAAATTTCCAGAAATTAATTGCATTTTTATACACCCATAATGAACTATCAGAAAGGGAAATTAAGAAAACAATCCCATTTAATATATATATATATATATATATATATATATATATATATATATATGAATAAATTTAACCAAGGATGTAAAAGACCTGTACTCAGAAAACTATAAGACACGAAGAAAGAAACTGAAGAAGACACAAATAAGTGGAAGCATATACCTGCTCATGGATAGGAATAATTTATATCATTAAAGTGTCCATACTACCCAAAGCAATCTATAGATTCAACATAATTCCTATCAAGATACCAATGGCATATTTCACAGAACTAGAAAAAATATTCCAAAAATTTATATGGAACCACAAAAGACCCTACATAGCCATGGTAATATTGAGAAAGGAAGAATCACACCACCACCTGATATCAAACTATACTACAAGGCCATAGTAATCAAAGGAGCATGGTATTGGCGTGAAAACAGACACATAGATCAATGAAACTGAATAAAGGACCAATAAATAAATGTAAGCCTTTATGGTTAATTAATATATGACAAAGGAGACAAGAACATACAACGGGGGTAAAGACAGTCTATTCAATAAATGGTGTTGGGAAAATTGAACAGATACATGCAAAAAAATAAAACTAGACCACCTTCTTACACTGTACACAAGAATAAATCAAAAGGGATTAAAGACTTAAATGTAAAACTCAAAACCATATAAATCCTAGAAGAAAACATAGGCAGTAAAATCTAGGACATTTCTTGTACCAATATCTTTTCTGATACATCTCCTTGGGCAAGGGAAACAAAGGAAAAAAATAAACAAATGAAACTACATTGAACTAAAAATTTTTGCACAGCAAAGGAAACCATTAACAAAATGAAAAGACAACCTACTGAATGAGAGAACATATTTGCCAATGATACATCTGATAAGGGGTTAATATTAAAAGTTTATAAAGACTTTATACAACTCAACACCCCAAAAATAAACAATCTAATTAAAAAATAGGAAAAGACATAAATAGGCATTTCTCCAAAGAAGACATACAGATGACCCATAGACATATGAAAAGCTGTTAAATGTAACAAATCATCAGAGAAATGCAAATCAAAACCACAATGAGATATCATCTCACACCTGTCAGAATGGCTACCATCAATAATTAACAAACAACAAATGTTGGGGAGGATGTAAAGAAAAGGGAACTCCTGTGCACTGTAGGTGGGAATGCAGATGTGTTCAGCCACTGTGGAAAACAGTATGGAGTTACCTCTAAAAATTTAAAAATGGAACTGCCATTTGACCCAGTGATTCCACTTCTGGGAATATATTTAAAGAAACCCAAAACGCTAATTCAGAAGAATATGTACACCCTTATATTCATTGCAGCATTATTTACAATAACCAAGATTTGGAAGCAGCCCAAGTGCCCATCAATAGATGAGTGGATAAAAAAGTTGTGGTACATTTACATAATGGAATACTACTCGGCCATAAAAAAGAAGGAAATCTTACCTTTTGCAACAGCATGGATGGACCTGAACAGTATTATGCTAAGTGAAATAAACCAGTCAGAGAAAGAAAAATACCATATGATTTCACTTCTATATGGAATATAATGAGTAAAATAAGCAAACAAAATAGAAACAAACTCACAGATACAGCGAACAGACTGACAGCTGTTAGAGGGGAGGGGGTTGAGGAGCTGGGTGTAAAGGTGAAGGGACAAGTGAAAACAAACAACTCACAGACACAGACAGCAGTATGGTAACTACTAGAGAGGAAGGAGGGTGGGGAGTTAGAAGAGGGTAAAGGGGGGGATAAATGATGACAGAAGGAGACTTGACTCTTGGTGGTGAATACACAATACAGTATACAAATGATGTATTATAGAATTGTACTCTCGAAACCTATGTAAACTTATTAACCAATGTCACCCCAATAAATTCAATAAAATGTTTTTAAAAAGTACAATAAAAAATCCAAATTAAAAATATCATTTGCACATTTGCAGAAGTGCTTTGTAGTACTCTTACATCATTTATATTTGTTTTGTCTGTTTTTTCAGAATGACAATTTCCAAGAGGCAAAAACCACATTTGTCAGGTGGGCTGGGTGCTCTTAATGGTAGGACCTAAGCTTTTCCTCCTTTTATCCTTCCCTAGATATAATTAGTTACATGAGTTTCCCAGATTTTTTAAAATCGATTTTATATAGAGAAAGGAAGAGCGAGGGAGAAACATTGATTTGTTGTTCCACTTATTTATGCATTCATTGGTTGCTTCTTGTATGTGTCCTGACTGGGGATCAAACCCCTACACTTGGGATGACACTCTAGCCAACTGAGCTACCCAGCCAGGGCAAGTCTCCCAGACTCTTGTCAGCTAGTCCCTGGGTTTTCTCTCCCTCTCCTTTACCTGAGATGCATCAGGGTCTGACCTCCCTGTCATTAGTTATTAGAGAGCAACTCTGTCCATGAGGATGCATTCCCAGGGAAGTGTGTGCTCACATACTCACTTCCCCCAAATATCCCCTCTGAACCAATGAATGGATCCACAGACTGGAGTCAGGAAACAGACAATTACCCGAAACACAGATTTATTATGGGAGGAAAACAGAGAAGCTGAGGGAGGGGGAGCTAGGGAAGGAAATGAGGCAGAAGCTGTACGTTGGCCTCTGATGTCCCCACTAGTCAGGGTGTAACCCTAGAAGAAGCTCAGATACATTCCTAGCTTTGAGACACCATAGCTGTGGTTAAGCTGGAGGTTGGAGATAATGAGATCCCTTCACGCCCACCTGGGAAAGTGTCAGGTTTGATATTGGAGACTTGGAGGCAAAGGTGAGGTGTGTGATGAAGGTCTCAGTGGGCAGAACTCCTGACAACGCTTCATTGGACTCTGGGTAGGAAGAGGTGGGAGAGAAGGGAAATCCTGGAACTGGGGAGAAGAGGAGCAGGAAGAAGGAAGGTTCCATCTGGTAGCCTGGGTGGTCAGCAGGTGGTATTCCAATTGATCCTTACTTCTATTTACTCTTGGGGGCTTGCTGGGCCATGGGGCACTTCTGCTGGGCAGGGGCAGCTGTGCCCTTGGGTGGGCATTGCTTCTGAGCCTGGGGAGCACATGGATTCTTGGTTTGGGGTGCACAGGTCTCTTGACATTTGACAGGCGGTGGCTGACAGGGCTGTTTCACCTGCTGCTGCTGGGCCTTCTGGGGCAGCTGCTGCTGCTGATGCTGCTGGGAAGACATTGCTGCAGGAACAGGTGAGCCTGAAAGAAACCCGGGCAGGGGATGGCATGAGGAGGGCTTCCTCATCTCTTCTCCCTTCTGACACTGAGAAGAGTATTTTCTCCACCAGCCAAGAATGTGATAAGTGATTAATAGCATCAATTGGTTAATGGATTGATTCACATGCACCCATTGTTGCAATCCTCCTCTTCCCTTTTCTTCTCTGCTGTTCTGATTTCCTCTCTTCCTTCATCTTCCCATGGATTTTTGACTTAATTGAATACATAGTTTATTTCAAAGTCTTACTGGGAAATATGATGGGGGTACTGAGCTGATGATTAAAAAGTAGTCCAGACAGTTTACAAGATCAAGGCATGGGCTCTTAGCTGAGGGGTCTGCAACGCTAGCTGGTTACCTTGAGTAGTACAATGGGTGTGGGCAAGATGGACGGGCACCAGGAAGAGGCAGTCTCTGCCTCAGAGGAAAATGTGTGCAAATGATGGGTTGGAGAAACCCAGTTCCAGGTACTCAGAGGACTGAGTTCTAATCCTAACTCCCCCCTGACTCACCATGGGATGCTAAGGTGAATCATTTAACTTGGCTGCGGGATAGTGGTTCTAGCCCTTCATGGAGAACGAGGGTATTTAAGGCTAAATAGATCACTGGAGGGAAGAGACTTATAAGGAAGATGTTTTACCAAGAGGCAGCCTGGTTCAGAGGAAAGAGGACTGTCTCCTCACTGGCCAGGCATACCTCTGGGCAATCTGGACCCCATGCCTCTATCTAGAGGATGCCGATAGGGAAGGTCTCTGAGGCCTTCCCAGCTCTGACGTGCCCCCTGGTTTTCTTTGTATGCAGCATTGTTCACCTTCTAAACTTGTGATTAGAAATGGGAAGCACAGGTCCCAGGGGACAATCATGACACTGACACATGGGAGCTGCATAGTATAAAATACAATATATAAAATACAATTTCTGTAAAACTAAAAGCAAAGTTTGAAAACCTTATTGGTAGTGCCAAAGGGCATGAGAAAGTTTTGAGGAAAGCTCAGACTTGCTACAAAATTCGACAGCTCTAAATATATCTCCTCAATGAGGAAAATCCTCTTGCCAGGGAGTTAAAACCCAGAATCAGGAAATTAGTCACACCTAGCAATGGTACAGAATGGAGACTGAATTTCCCAAGTAACAATTAGGGTGACATTTTCTTAATTGTCATGAGGCTTATGCCACTTCTCTGATTACCCAAGAAAGAAGAGGAGCTTGGCCTAGCGGCTCGAGACAGTTCAAGAAGAAGGAAAGGGCCCCAAAGATCCCAGGAGCATTCCCACTTACCGGAGCTGCAAGCTGGACCCTAGGGGAGGAGGCTGAGGAAGGTTCATGGCCAGCCACTCCTGGCAACCTTATAAAGGCCCCCAACTTGCCCTGGGCACTTGGCGTAGCCCTGATCACTACCTCCCAGGGAATTCCTCACCCACTTCTCCCACCTGCACATCCTCCAGGGACTTGCTTTACTAGACTAGACTGTTTAGACGGAAAACACCCACCAGATATTGTAGCATTCTGGGTCCCCGTCTACCAGAGCTGACTTCACCCACATAAGGCCTTTGCTTAAACTCAAGGACTCAAGATCTTTTGAAAATAGAACCAATCTGAGGATTTATAAGAAACATTAAGGAAGGAGGAGAAAGAGGGGGCCTTGGGGCACTTTCGACAAAAATACGAACATGGTCTTTGCTGCCATTCATTGAACACTCACGTGCCTCGCACCGAGATCAGCCCTCATGTCACTGTTTCATTGTATCTTTATAACTTCTATAAGGCAAATGCCATTGTTCCCATTTTGCAGACGAGAAGAGTGAGGCTGGGAAGGATCGCATAGGTAGTAAGCAGGGGAGATGGGATTTGAACTCAATGGGAATGATTCAAAGAACCCAGAGTTTTGAACATTATAGAGGGTGAAGTCAAGAGGTTAGCCACGGCTTCTCTGTCCCCCAGCCCTGTCCCACTACACAGTGATATGATTTCCCAATCTGGTGAGCACCTTTGGCACAGGACTCTATGTGACTTCTCCTTGAGCACAAGCAGAAGAATGTGCATGGTGTCCTGAAGCTTAATCAACACGTGCTATGTCCCCCACCTGCCCACCAGGAGTCGGGCACTGATGGGTATTAGTGGTGGTCAAAGAGGGTGGCACAGAATTTGGCTTCTGGGTTAGGGCTGCCAGATAAAATACGGAGTACCCAGTTCAAGTTCAATTTCAGGTAAACAACAGAATCTTTTAGTATAAGTATGTCCCAAATATTACATGAAATATACTACAACATTACTTGTTTCTCTGAAATTCAGCTGTAACAGGGTAGATTGTATTTTTATCTGCTAAGTCTGGCCACCGAATTCAGATGGGTGGAAGGAGCTCTGATCCTCCAGTTGGCCTCCTAGCCCCTGGGAGGGAGAAAGGCAGGCCTGCTCTGGGAGACTGCTCCCCTTGGGACCACTGCCGGGAGCCTCGGGGTCCTGCTCCACAGAGCCCAATGTGCTCCTTTCTGTCACTGGCCAGCAAAATGCAAGGCTGCCTGAGAAATGATAGAAATACCTAAAAGTAAATTTTGAACCATTTTCAAATCCCTTATTTAATTTTCATGGCAGTTCTGTTGGATAGCTAAATGTGATTTCACAGTGTATAAAAGTAGACCCAGGATAGTTAACTGACTGCTCAACAACGTGTAACTAGTCAGGGTGGAGTTGGGTGGGGCCCTTGCCCAAAGCTCATTTCCACTACATCACAGTGGCTAGCATCACCTTGGTGGACAAGTGACTGTCACTGGGTGGGGACCATGACTAATGGTCTTGCCTGAGCTTTCTGTCATGTAAAGACCGGATATTGCTCAATTTTCGGGGTCAGCCTCACTTAAAAGTTAACCCTTAATTCCCCCTCCAGGCCATGCCTCCTCCTCCACCTCCTCCCAAGCCTATCACCTTGAAGAATGGTTCCAGATTCTGGGCTCTGCATTCCATCATGGAGATGAACACCCTCTCCCTCTGCACCCCTCACTTCCACACTCCCACACCAATGCGTTCATCCTGACGCAGACTCTCCGAAAGGGAAGTATGCAGCGAGACAGAGCCGGTGTGGACATAAATCAGGGCGTTCTCACGTGCCCGGCCCCTCGAAGGCGTGAGCGCAGGTGTGCTGTGATGAGTGAATACACGGGACTGCCCCTCACATCTGTCATCTCATAGCTTCTCTGCAATACACTCCCGTCTTTCTTCTTCCCAATCTGCTCATTGACCTCTTGCTTGATCCGTAAGCAACTCCTGCTTGGGTTTTAGAATTCTAGCTAGTGATAAAACGTGGCTTGTAACACAACTATCATCTCGGATGGTACTCCAGGGGTGGCTGGGATAGAGACATAAACGTGGTTGGCCTTGAAGGGGCTGTGTCCTGTAGGTCATAAATATCAAGTTCGTATGCATCAACATATTCAACTTTCCAAAACACCGACGCTCAACTTTCCTGTTGGCCACATTATCTCCATTTTATAGAGGGGGGAAACTGAGAGTTGGAATGGAGACATGCTTTGCTCAAGGTCACAGAGAGGTTAATGTCAAAGCCAGGGTTGGATCACAGGTCTCCTGACTTCACAGCTATTTTCAGTCAGCTGATGTGATGGAGCCACGGGGCTGCTTCTTAGCAGAGGCCACGTTAATGACAAAATTAAGGAGTTGGTTCCGGTGGTTTCCATCTCTTGCACAAGTCTCCCTTCTTCTTTCCTCCCTGGCACTCAGGTGCTCTCTTTCCTGCCAAGCCTGTCTTCCCTCCCTTCTCCAAGAGACCCAGACTGACCCCTGGTTCGTGCACTGCCAGACACAGGTGCATTTTTATTAGTCATTAAACCTCATAAAGCACCTCCGTATAGACTTTTCACAACACTGTATAAAGAGAGGTGATTGTGTTATAAACTTTATGGATGAGAAAACTGGCTCTGATTGTGGCTGGATCCAGAATCCAGAAGAGAAGGCTGATCCAAGTCTCTTAAATCTATAATGACTGATTTCCAGACAGAGGGGACTGTTCTTTCGAAGGAGGAAGGAGGGGAGACTTCCTGGCACCCCAGAATCGATCACCACATGTTAACCACTCCTGCAGGTATGGCAGGCCCTGAGAAGTCAAGTGGAATAGCTCCTCTGTAGTCCCCGCTCCCATGCCACCGCCCAGCCCGGCCTCGGGACTGTGGCCTGGCCATCTGGAGCCTTGCATCTGCTCTCTCATCCTCAAGGACCATGTTGTATTGGAAGCAGAAGGCCAGGCTCTGCATCTTCCCTCTCGAAGGAGCAGACATCTGAGAGCAGGTGTGTGACTGTGACTCCATCAGGGAGGGGAGGGAACAGGCAAGACTCATTTCTGAGGGTGAATCAAAGCTTGAGAAACCCCAGCCCCACCCTGCAAACAAACAAGGGGTGGCTGGGCAAGAGTCCTGGCACTGGGAGGGGACCCTGCCAGAGACAATGGGACGAATCATCTCTCCCTCCATCTAGACTCATCCCCACCAGAGCACTTTTTCTCTAGGTTTTGGGGGAAAAAAGAGTTGTTGATGGCTCCATCTGGAGACACATGAAACATATTTATTACGCTGTTTCCAAGAATGAAACAAGAAAAGACAAAAAGGAGAGCTCTGGGTTACCCATGAGAGGCTTTTAGGATGACAGGACTGTGCAGGGCAGAGAGAACCATGGAGGTTTGGGGCTGCCAATGTTCCTGTATTTTAGCTGCTTATTCAGTAAAATAAAAAATTTAAATCTGGAAAAATGACATCTTATTTTAAAAGTCATAATCATGTCAGATTTGCTTTATCTTCATTTCTGGCTGATGCTCAAGCAGCAGTCACGGCTGAGAACATTTAGTTTTGAGTTTCTCCCTTCACCGGTTACCTAATCTATCAACAAACATTTCAGAGGATGCTCCATTAAAGAGAGCTTGTGGCACTTTCTTAATGTGGAAAACCCATTTGCAACATGAATCACTTCACCCTCCAATTGATCTGTTTGCAAGTAAGATGCTCGGATACTAGTGTTAGGTATTTTGTATAATGGTGTTAACAGCAGACCCATGGAGAGGAGTGAGATGAACAGTCTTCAGAAACATGCGATTCATTTATCTCCTTCCTCCATCCCTCATCCCTCTATGATATGTTTCTAGAAGATTCTCAACAGTCCTAGGAGTTTTATAAGGGGGAAATAAACTCTGAACCTGGTGAGACACTAGTTCCAACAGAAAACCCATAGGCTGTCACCTGCGGAAATTGAAAACTGGCTATGGAAGGAGAGGGGGTGAGTGGGCAAAGCATCCCTTTCTGGGAAGATGGCCAAGGTCAGCCTCTGGTGACACTGAAGCACAGTCACCCTCTCTTCAACATGGCGAGTATAGTTAGAGACGTAGGGGAAAAGCCAGGGGAGTAAAGAAATATCTCACCTGATACTTAGCTGTCAGATCTTGAGCACATCCCTTAACTTTTCTGGGCCTCAATTTTCCTGTTCTCCAATAGGAGATTGGCTAAAATGTTCTCTAAGGTCCCATTAAGTGCTAACACTCTATAAATGTATGATTAGGTCTGGGAAGGCAGCCGTGTTTTGTCTGCGCGGGATGAACAGTGAGTTGAGAGCACTGAGGTTGAGTTCAGGCTCAACCAGAAAGAGTGCAGTACATGATCAGAGACACCTGCTACGGAAGGACTGAGTGGCTGCAGGTGTGCCGGGAGTCAGTCCCCTTTCCTGGTTTAGCCTAAAGCAGGCAGTGGTGTGCTAGGATTTATGTGTGAGAATAATTAGGAAGCACTTGAAGGAAAGAGGGTATGAACTGTTTAAAAGTCCTGCATGAGCTGGTACCACCTGTAATTCCTAATTTTGCTCCTGCCTTTCTTTAGCACAGCTGTTAAGGCTATCGTTGTTTCCAAAACTCACTTCATGCTTCTTGCCTCAAATCATTCCATCTGTGATGGCCCTCTACTCCCAAATTTCCCAGCGAAATTCAAGATAATCTTTGCGAACCATTTTAAATACTACTTTCTCCATGATCTCTTTTGTTGGTCTTTTCTGGTAGATTTTTCTCTTCTGCAGAACACCCACAGCCTTCTATTTATACCTAATTGAAGAACTTTTCATACAATTTTTTGATTTGATATACATATAAATTATCTCTTCATTTATTTATCTGAGCATTAAATGTATGTTTCTTTTTTCTTTTTTTTTTTTTATCCTCACCCGAGGACATTTTTGCATTTATCTTCAGACAGAGCAGGAGGCAGGAGGAAGGAAGAGAGAGAGAGAAACATCGACATGAGAGAGACACATCGAGTGGTTGCCGGGGAAAAACTGCAACCGAGGTACGTGCCCTTAGCGGGAACCGAACTTGGGACTCTCTGGTCTGCGGGCCTATGCTCTAACCGCTGAGCCAAACCAGTCAGGGCTAAATGTAAGTTTCTTGTTGGTAGGAGCTGTTACACCTTCATCATCTATTCATGCGCTTATCATCTATTCCCCATACTAGCCAAACATATATTGTATCCACTCAATAAATATGAACAAATGAATGCAAAAATAAATTGGTGAATGATTTATAAGTGGATGAGTTGAACTGAATGGTAAACCTACTGTTAGACATTTTGGCTTTACAATCAGGACCAATGAAGTACCAAGATGCTTTCTGGGCTAATCCATTTTTTCAAGTTCAGGTTGATGTTTGCCCTCTTTAAATAGCTCTTCCTGTTTATTCCAGCCACACACACTGTCTTTACATCTCTCAAACTTGAAGACCTATGCTGAAATCAACCATTACTCATAGGGGGCCCTGGTCCCTGGATTTGTGTGTGTGTGTGTGTGTGTGTTTGTACCAGGTAAATTCTAGATTCCTAAGGACAGGAAGGATGTTCAGGACAGAACTTACACCCAGGTAAAAATTGGTGTTTGGCTGTTGATAGACTGAGTGGGTGGTCCAATCACTAGAGGGTGCTATTGAGTGAGTGAGTCAGAGGGAGTGAAAGAAGGAAGAAGTGAGTGAGTGTATATAAATAAAAAATGAGCTGACAAACTAGCTGACTGACTGGCTAGTTTTCTGAACAATTGACTAACTGATTGGTTGAGTGGCTGACCAACTGACTTACTGACTGGCTGACTGGTTAGCTGGCTGGCTGATGGGTAATTTTGGAAGGAAGAGCCTGGTTTCGTATAGCAAAAAAAAAAAAAGCCCATTTGGGGACATGGGACTAATGGTATAAAACCAAAGAGACTGCTCTGTATAGGTGCCCCTAAAAAGAGAATACTATGAGCTGAAGAACTATTTCTTAACTTCCTTTCTTTCTTCTCCTAGTAGTCCTCTGTGATGTCCATTCCTGGTCAACTGAGCTCAGCAGGTGAAACCTCAAGCAAAGACCAACCAGAGGCAGCCACGGTGGAATAGTAGCTCTCTTCCTAGAAGAAGATGGTTGGGGAAAGAGAACATTTTCACTATTGCACTGCACTGGGGAGCCTGGTTGTCCCCTGTGCCTTGGGCCCTGGGGGTGGTGAGCTGCGGCTCAGATCTGCCCCTCAGGTCAGAGAAAGGGGCCTCTGTGATGGTGGCTGAGATAGGGAACCAGACCAAACAGAAATTAGCAGATACCACAAGTTGGGCCAGTTTGTCCAGTCAATGCCCTGCTCTCTGACCACAGAGACCTTTCTTGGGGAGTGGCTACAGTAAGCAGCAGGCAAGGGCTGCCACACCCAGTCTCAGACAATGCCCAGTGAAGACTGAGACCCCAGGTTGGACCAGGGCTCACAGAGCTCTGAGCTGGCAGACTGATACACAAACACACCACCCTGCCACCGCCATCCACCTGAGCTGGATGAAAACGGAAGGGGCAGGGCAGTACCTTGTATCCATTGCAACCAAGCCACTCCATGCCCAAACCCTTCTGTGATTCTCCACAGGACTCCTGATCAAGTCTCCGGTAGCTGACAGGGTTTAAAAGGCCCTCCACACTCTGGCCCTCTCTGAGAAGGCTTCCAGTCTCTCTTCCCAGTAATCCCACCCTCCCCTATTTCTCCAACAATAAGTCATGATGGACTAGTCACAATTAAAAATAACAATAATAATGTGCTGTTTTTCTCATTTTTCTTCTGCCAACAAGCTACTCCCTCTGACTGGAGTGACCTGCCCCTCGTCTGTGCCTAACTAATCTTAGAACTTCAGAAACTAGTTCACTTCTTCTCTGAACACCCCTCATGCTGTGTCACCCAGGCAGCATTCAGGGTACATGTTTGCTCAGGAAGCCCCTGTCCTAGGACTGATTCTGCTGATCTGGAATAGAATATCCACTGTCTGTCCTTCCTGGAGGGCAGGACAGTCCCTGCTTTCCTTTGACTCCCACGTGTAGTAGTATCGTACCTCGTCCATCACAGATATGCAATGAATGCGAGTGCAGACAGACCAAGTATGAGGTCAGCGCAGGGCGTCCACACACGTGGCTCTCCCAGGGTGGGGCCTTCAGGGGCGCACACACCCTGTGCCGAAGCAGAGCCCAGGTGCCTGGACATCACTGGGCTCCCCCTCCTGGTGCGTTTCCTCCCTCTCTATTGGCCCTGGTCAAACAGGCCCTCTGTGTGCCTTGCTTCCAGCCTTTGCTTTTCTTCCTTGCTGGATGGTGGTTCTCCCTCCTACTCAGGGCCTTAGCAGTCCTTTGCATGTAGGAGAACTTGATAAAAGTCGGTTGAGTTTTCTAGGATGAGACTCACACTTCAAAAGAAGAAAACACTGGATCAGTAATCCCAAGGGGCAGATTTCGGAGAACCTTGTACGTGGTGAGACAGTTTGTGCTACATTCATAAAGGCTTTGCTGCCTGTGCCCCTCCCCCAAGGAGTACCCTGTCCTGCCCCATCTATGATACCAGCCCTAGCCTGTGACTTGCTTTGCCCATAACATGTGAACTTGAAATGCCACGATTCAGCATGCCCTTTTTCCTCCCTGCCATGAGATGGGCCCTGTTCCGGCTTCCTGGAGTTAAATGAACATGCAGGAGGACTGCAGCTGACCTCAGTGGACTGCCAACGTGAGCGGAAAATACGCCTTTGTTTTACGCCGCTGAGATTTGGGGCTTTTGGTCACAGGACTTAGGCCCTCCTAACTGCTACACTGGGATATGCAAGAATTGGCTTCCTTCCCCCAAGGAGATTCCACTCCTAGTTCTGCTTGACTCTGGCCAGAGGGGAAAGAAATGTTTGAGTCCATTGTATACTAAAAGTAGCCAAGACAGTGACGCAGGTGTGTGTATGTGCCCCGGTGTGTGTGCATGCCCAGATGTGTGTGTGTGCCTGCATCCAGAGTGGGGCTGTAGGAGCGGGGGAGGGAAATGGAGAAGGCAGTGTGGGCACACACCGTACACAGCAAGGACCGTATGCTTGCAGGCAACCAATATTTTCCTACAAATTACTTTCTGTGTTTGGGAAGCTAAATAAACCATCTCTTGTCTCACTCCGGCCACTTGCCAAACCACAGCCCAGACCTCACATCAGCCCCCTAGGTAATTAGGACAGAGTGCCACCTGCTGGGCCTGCCAAGCCAGTGCAGCAGTTTTCAATAACAGTGGAGTTCCTCCCTCAGAGCTGATACAGACCCACAGGACCCCGGAGACCCTAGTGACCCCTCACCTCACTTTGCAGGCAGAGGAACTAAGGACCTCAGCAATATTCTTCTGATTGCAGCAGCCTCTCAAGCTGGACCACATGCACCCCAGAGGGAGGGACCAGCTGCTTCTCCAATGGAGCCAGTGCCTTTCCAAGGTGCCCTTGCTGGGTGTAAATGGCAGTGGGGTTCCGTGCAGACAGACTGGTTTGAGTCAGTGCATAGGGTGGGAAGTGGGGAAGGACACTCTGGAGTTCAGGCGAACCACCCTGGACGGGAGCAGGAGAAGCTGTCACCGTGATGGCTTCCATTTACTGAACAGCTACATTGTTGCCCCCATCCTTGCAGGAGGAGGAGCACCACCTCCGTTTAGCAAGTGAAGAAACTGAAACCCAGACAGGTCAAGTGCCTTGTCCCAAGTCATGTACTTGGTAAGTAGTTGGGCCAGAATGTCCATTTGGTTCTAAGACTGAACTCAGCGGCATCATGCGATTCTCCCCAAACCACATGCTCTCTGTGCCTCTTCACTGCATCCGTTCAGCACAGGGCACGTGGAGAGGCAGGGCTCAGACACAGAGGACACACGCTGTGGTTCTTTCCGTGAGTCTGTGGACTGCAGGATGAGGGGTTGCCGAGCAGACAAATGATGTCTGCAGGGTGCAAGCCTCGGCTGGGGACTGCTCAGCCGAGTGTGAAACCACTTCCTCAGAGCCCCATAGTAGTCTGACATGCAGGTCCTTCAGCGATACAGCATACGCTTATGGAGGGCCTCTTTGTGTTTGGTAAACAAACAGGCAATAAGTGGGGCAGGAAGACAAGTGACCAGGTGACCATCTCCAGGCCAGCAGAGTGCAGCACACTAGGGAAGCCACAGGACATTTAAATCTCCTCAGGGGGTTCATAAAAGCTTCTGGACCCCTGCAGCTAGGCCCTTGCCATCTTTCCCCTTTAAGAATCACTGCTCTAACAAACCTCTGTTATTGAAATAGCAGGGGAGACGTTGTGAAGCACAGGTGTGGCATGTGGAAAGCCTGCAGGTGCTGGAGTGTGAGGATCTGGAGACCTTTGTGCATGAAAGCAGGACAGGAGTGACCAGGAAGGCACCCTTATAGTGGAGCCTGTGCTGAGAAGGAGTGAACCAGCTTCACGGACCCGATGACCTGGTCACGTGCCTCCCTTTGGGTCCTTTCCTCTTTTATTGTAACTGAGCCTTTAGCACAGTCCTCTTTAAAGGCTGCTCTGGCTTCATTTTAGTTCTGACACAGGGGCTTAACAAGAGGAAGTCAGAGTTAGCAAGAGATCTCCAAATGCAAGGTGCATCTCGAGGAGAAGGAATTGGGCTGAAGGTCCATGCATCCTGTCCTGGGGTTTGTTTCCACGGATGACCTCAAAGGACCTTCTCTAAGGACCATCTCAGCTGGTGGAGCTTTCTCACAAAAGCAGCTTTAATTACCACCCAGCTCCTAGTCTTTCTCCCACAAAAGCCATCTGGCTCCAAGCCCTGGGGCAGACAGTCCCTCTTGGTCTGATCTAAAGGTAAAAGGAGCTTGTAATCAGCCCGACTGTGAGCTTTGTGTGCTGCTTTGTCGGCATCTGCAGGGTCCTGAGAACAACATGCCTGGCCATGCTCACCTCTTCACAAGGTCATGGGCCCCTCTGTCTGTTCCTGTCTCTTCATGCCACCTGTCCTGTACCCAGTGGTCACCAGTCCCCTGGGAGAGCAAAGCCAACACTCTATTCACTACCCAGTCTGTTCTAAAGAGTGTCAAAATGAGCCTCTTTTGACCAAGATTCTGATTTTACATCTCTCTTCTCAGGGGGCTCAGTCATAATACAAGACATGTTGGGAGACCAGCAGGAAACTTTATTAAGTATGGTAGTTGGTGGCACTTTCTTGACAATCCACAAAAAGAATAACATATATGCATGCATGTACACACACACACACACACACACACACACACACACACACACTTTGTCTGCAGGTAGCCAAGGCACAGGCCACTCTTCTGACCCAGTCTCAAGCAGAGAATGGAATAAGAACATCCCACGAAGACTCGAATGAATATGGCTGACTGCTATTAATTGGTCTTAAAAACCACAAGCTACTGTGTGGTGGGCCCCTACACAGCTGATCCTCCAACGTAGTCAGAGGCCAGTGGTCAGTGGGCACAGCCAGTCCTTACAGTGCATCAGGCTGAATAAATCCCTCCCATTGATGTGTCAACAGCAATCAAGACTCAATTACAACAGAAGGGTGCACAGTCCACACTAGGGGTGCACCTCGAGGGCCCAGCTGGGGTGATCAGGGAGGCTGTGCCACTGGATCCTACAGGACACCTACAACAAAAGGCCACCCTAGGAAGCCTAGGAGACATAGCAACTCTACCTAATACATAGAATCAATCACAGAGAAACAGCCAAAATGAGGAGACAAAGAAACATGTCCCAAATGAAAGAAAAGAACAAAACACCAGGAAAAGAACTAAACAAAATAAAGATAAGCAATCAATCAGATGCAGAGTTCATAACACAGGTTATAAGGTTGCTCAAGGAACTTGGTGAGACATTCAAGGAACTTAGTGAGACCTTGAAGGAACTTAAGGAGACCTCCAAGGAACTCAGTAAGGACATCAACAACATAAAAAAGGACCAGTCAGAAATGAAGGATGCACTAACTGAAATAAAGAATAATTTACAGAGAATCAATAGTAGAGTAGGTAAAGCCAAGAAGCAAACCATCAATTTGGAATATAAGGAAGCAAAAACACCCAATCAGAACAGCAAAAAAAAAAAAAAAAAAAGAATGAGGACAGTGTAAGGAGCCTCTGGGACAACTTCAAGCATGCCAACATTCGCATCATAGGGGTGCCAGAAGGAGAAGAGAGAGAGCAAGAAATTGAAAACCTATGTGAAACCATAATGACAGAAAACTTCCCTAACTTGGTGAAGGAAACAGACATACAAGTCCAGGAAGCACAGAGAATCCCGAACAAAATGAACCCCAAGAGGCCCACACCAAGACACATCATCATCAAAATGCCAAAGGTTAAAGACAAAGAGAGAATATTAGAAACAACAAGAGAAAAGCAGTTCGTTACCTAGCTCCCATAAGACTGTCAGCTGATTTCTCAAAAGAAACTTTGCAGGCCAGAAAGGTGTGGCAAGAGATATTCAAGGTGATGAAAAGCAAGGACCTATAACCAAGATTACTCTATCCTGCAAAGCTAGCATTTAGAATTGATAGACATATCAAGAGTTTCCCAGACAAGAAAAAGCTAAAGGAGTTCATTGCCACCAAACCAGTATTATATGAAATGTTGAAGGGTCTTCTTGAAGGAGAAGAAGAACAAAAATATGAACAATAAAATGGCAATTAATGCGTATCTATCAACAATTGAATCTACAAACAAACTGAGCAAGCAGAACAGAAACAGACTCCTAGATACAAAGAATTTTTGTTGCTTGCCAGATAGGTGGGGGCTAGGGAGATGGGTGAAAAAGATGAAGAAATTAAGAAGTACAAATTGGTTATTTGACTGATGAACCTCAAAGGGAAGTGGAGGGGGAGAGCGGGATGAGATAAACCAAATAACTTCTATGCATGTATGCATAACCAATGGACACCGACAATAGTGTGGGGAAGGCAGGAGGGGGGGTGGGATTGGGGAGGAGGGGGTCAATGGGGAAAAAAGGGGGGAACATCTGTAATACATTCAACAATAAAATGAGTTAAAAAACAACAACAACAACAACAACAAAAAACCACAAGCTGATCTCTCACCACCTGCCCACAGAAACGCTCTAGCTCCATGGACATTTGTCTTGCCATTTAGTCTTTATTTCTTCAAGTCCATGATGAGCAAGAAAAAGGGTTCCTGGCTAGTTCCATGGAAGCCAGAAGTAGTGTCTAAGCGTCCCATTGGACACTACCCAGAGTTCTCTCTACCAAATGCTACACGAAACGCATGTGAGAACAACTCGGCCCCCGTTTGCCCAGGAAAAGTTTTCAGGTTGACCATGGGGGAAGATTAGAATTAGTCAAAAAGATAAGCTTGAATGAAAGACAGACCTACATTTGAATCCCGGCTTCTTAGCTACTAGCTATGAGGTCTTGGGCAAAAGTGTTTACCTCCTTGCGACTTATTATTCTCATTTGCAAAATAAGATTTATTATCTTTTATGGTAGTAATCAATATTGTATAGGATAACAGTGTTAAAATTCTAGTATAGTACCTTACTTATAATAGTAATTCACTACCTTTAAATATATAGGTGTGTGTACAGACATATAAATACATGTCTATGTGTAAATGTAGAGAGAGATATATGTGTGTATCTCTGTGTGTGAATATATGTATAAATAAATCTAAAACTGGGCGTAGACTATGTGTGTGTTTTGGTTCTGTGTAGGGAAGCAAGTTAGCCCTAAGATTGAGGAATATTAAAATATAGATGTTGATTTTAGCTAGCTTGCTCTGTGCCTTTTCAAGGAAGCCACACACAATCTCTGGTACCTGGGTGGCCCTGTTCCATTCTTACCTCTATTAGGAATTCTCGTGACTGTGAGTAGTTAGGAGAAGAGATTACAGAAAGATTACAGTGAGTCACCTCTCCTGAGCCAGAATGGGAGGGAAGCTGAGAGAGAACCCAGCGAGCTCCACGCTGTCGTGTGGATGAGGACACCGAGGCTTCGGGGAAGGAAATGACTTGCTCTGTCAGGACCACGCAGGAGGCTGGGGGCAGAACCAAGACAAGAACTTGGGCCTCACGCCTCTCTGTCCGGTGCTCTTTATTTCGAGCTATAGTGCCTCCTAAAACTCACTGAAGGGGACCCCATGCCCTCTGCCCTTGGGGACCAAGGGGACTCAAGGCGAAGGGCTGCCTGGAGCGCTGAGGACAGAGAGTATGGTTTCCTTTTTATTGTATTGAAGAGTGAGATGGCAGCAGCCATGGTCTGATACCTAATAGCTGGTGTGTAAAGTCCAGAAGACAGGGGATTAAAATAAGTTCCAGAGCCAGAAGTTGCTGTCCATGATGACTGTCCTCTGCCCCAGAGAGGGCCCCAGAGAACAACAGCGCTGATGTGCACACCGGGTCTCAGGTGGCACCGCCTGAGTCGGGAGGAGTCTCGGCAGACCTGGGCATAGTCCAGTCTGCTGTCTCAGTGCCAGGCGTCTGTCTGAGATTCCCCCAGGAATGCCAGGCAGCCATGCCACAGGTACACACACGCAGGAGAAGGCAGAGCCGACCAACCCAGGCCACACCCACAGGCAGGGCTCCCGCCCCGGGTTCCTGGTGGCTAGATTGGAGCCCTCAGCTGAAAGCCATCACCAGCTGAGGGTCCCTCTGCGGCAGAGGAGGGCATGTGTTTGGCCCCCCAGTGGCTGAGGTGCCTTAACTTTCCCAGGGGACTTTTTTGAAGAGGGGATGAGGGATGGACAGACACCCTGGTCTGTCTGCTTGAGTCTGATTCAGACCTTGAAGTTTGACTGATTCTCATTTTATAGCTTAGAAAAGTTAAGTAAACTGGCCAAGGTTACTTAATAAAAAGTAGGGAAGAGGGGATTGAGCCAAGTCTGTCAGGCTCCAAGATGGGTGGGTGTTCTTTCTCCTGCACATACCCCCTTCCAGGGACTTTCTTTATTTGGAATGTATAGCTCTATTCTTCTCTGGGAAGGCACTCCTCCTTCCAAGCCCTCGGCACCACACCCTTCATCCTGGGCTCTGTTCTGTGGAAGTGCACTCAAGGTCGATGCTCAGACATTCCTGCTGGGAAGTGGCAGAGGCCCGGTGAAAGGTGAGAGGACAAGCCACTGGACCGGGAACAGAGGCTAGACTCTGCTAGGGAACCATGCGCACAAGTGACAATGACAATGTCAGTGTTTATGTGTTCAGGTGTCTGAGTGTGTGTGAACATGTGTTTGAGTGTGATTGACAGCATGCGACTGTGTGCACTGTGTGGTGAGTGGTGACCTCACGTGAGAGGTCATGAGTGTATATGTATGGGGATATGAATGTGAGTGTGGAAGCATGCATGGGTGTGCAAGAGTGAGTGTGCACAGGGCTGATATTCAGCAGGTACCTGCAGGTATGCACAAGTATTGCTGAACCCATGTTTAAAATATTGAAACTACTTCTGTAACAGATAGTGAATAGCCACTACACCAACTCCCCTGCCCACCAGTGGTCCTGCCACCACCCTGAATGCCCAGCTCAGTCTTCCACACCATCAAGAAACTAGGGGGCTGGTTCCTGTCCTAGCAGGGGCCTCTGGGATGCGCTCCAGTTTCTGCTCTCATGCTCAATGCCCGTCTCCAAAGCTGTAGAATTTGCTTTGAATAACAACCCTGTGTGTGATTTATGAGAGTGTGTGAACATGCATGCGTGTGTACCCCTAAGCAGTAAGTGTGATTTTAAGACTGGGTGTGACACGCTGGCCTTGCCTTCCCAATGGGCTGGTGGATTACGATTCTGGAAAGACAGGATTCAGGCTTTGTGCTTCTTCCAGCCATTAGCATGCTCATTGCCATGTTGCAAAGAACGCAGGCCAGAGAGCCAGAGGGTCCTGTCTTTGGATCTTGGCTTTGCCATCTACACACTGTTATTACTGTGAGCAAGTAACTCCAGTCCTCAGCTCTCATGGGAAGTGCAGTGCCTACTTCAACAAGGTGGTGCCAGTGTGTGTAAATGCTTGGCACACCCCAGAGCAGTCAGGCTCCTGCCCTGTGAATGCTTCTCAGCTTGTCAGCCTCAGTTCTTGCCTCCAGGGAGCAAAGCCTTTCTCAGAAAGACATGACTGGCTGTGTAAACTGACAGGTGAGAATCACTGAGGACCAGCCCAGCCCAGGACTGCCCTAAGAGCAGGATCTGTTGTAGGCAGGTGTTAAAAAAGGGAAGGTTCTGGGAGAAAAGGGCAATCGCCAAATAGGGTAATTATGTCTGCGACTAAATCTTGTTTCTCCCTGTGAACACCCACTCAGACCCTTTGCGTTCCTTAACTGGTCCTTGCCCTTGCCCCTAAAATGTGCCTTGTCCTTCACGCCTCTGTATCACTAAAGGTCTGGAGCTCATGTCCTCAAGTTGGTGGGAATACGTGGAGGGTGCTGCCTGGGGGCCTGCTGCTCTGCCAGAACTTGGAGAATACCAATAAAGACAATAGCTAACACTGATCAAACACTGATTATGGGTCTTGCTATGCTTACTACTTCTTTACATGTCTCGTTGAAATTCATCCCTCCCCTTTAGCTCCAAGAGATATTCTCCTCCCCACGATGCAGATGAGAAAAGTGAGACTTAGAGAAGTTACGTAATTCATTTCTGGTCACACAGCAAAAGAGGGTGGTTCTGGAATCCAGACCCATCGTAATGGGCATACAAGAAAAATCAGCAGGATGGTCCACACGGGAGCACTTGTACACCTATGCTATTGATGGTCATTGGTAGAGGAGGAAACTAAATAAAGCCCAGTGAGGCTAAATTAAACCGAATGTTTAGATGCTGAATGAGGGAGGGCGAGGAAAGAGGGCGTGAGAGTCCAAATGAGAAAGGAAAGACAGTGTATGGGAGGCGGGGGTAAGAGGAGAGACATTTGGAGACAGTGCTGAAGGAGATAGGTGTCTAGAGATGGGGGAAGTTGAAAACTGATGATTTTCAGGGAGTTCAGTTAAGGTTTACATAACTTTTCAATGCTTTTTCTATGTCATACTTGAGTTTCTGTTGACTGTAACACTCCGGGGGAGATGTTTATGAGACACAGGTCATAAGACTGGAGCCATCCGCAGTGGTATCCAGATGATACAGGTGGTACAGGTGACTACAGAGGCCGCGCTCTCTCTCCACCATGGACTGGGGCTTAGATGCTGGAGGGCTGGCCCCCGTGGGCACGCCTGGCACTCATGGCATTGGCTCATGCTGTGCCCAGTGTGGAACACACTCTTCCCTGCCTGACCAAATCCCTCTGTCGTTCCATTCTTCTTTAAAATTTATTTTATTTTTCTTTATTGATTTTTTAGAGACAGAGAAAGGGAGAGGGAGAGAGATAGAAACATTGATGAGAGAGAACATCGAATGGCCGCCTCCTGCATGCCCCCCACTGGGGATTTGGCCCACAACCTGGGCATGTGCCCTGACCAGGAATTGAAATGGCAATTTTTTGGTGCATGGGTCGATGCTCAAACACTGAGCTATACCTGCCAGGCTGTCATTTCATTCTTAGTCTCACTTTTTCCAAGCACTCCTCACTGAACAAACATTTCTGGGAGCCATGTAGTTGGTGCTATGTGGTTCTCCTTCCTCCCCTCAACAGCCCTCGTTGTTCTCTCTCTGTCTCCTCTGAACTCTGAGGGTAGGAATGAGGTACCGTCCTGTTCAGTCATTCCTTAATTGGATACCACGTTGTCTAATTGTTAATCTCAGGGGTCTCAGCTTCTTGTTTTTTTTAATTAAAATTTTTAAAAAAATTTTCAGCCAAGGATACTCCTCTATTTATCTTCAGATAGAGTGGGAGGGAGAGAGAGAGAGAGAAACATCAATGTGAGAGAGACACATCAACTGATTGAATCCTGCATAACCCGACCAGGGCTGGGGACTGAACTACAACCGAGGCATGTGCCCCTGACCGGAATGGGACCTGCGACTCCCTGGTCTGCAGAATGACACTTCAACTGCTGAGGCAAACCAGCCAGGGCTCAGCTAGGTCTTCTTATGGGCATGGTTAAACCAAGAGGTCCAGGGCCCTGTGCGGTGTTTCTGTGCTTCCCAGCACCCATCACATTCTGAGCAAATGGGAAGGAGAGGTACTTACTAAGGGTGCACTGATGGATTGATGGATGGAATAAATGGATTGGTGATGGATACATTGATGGATGGATGGATGGATGGATGGATGGATGGAGCATAGCTCAAAGGCATTGAGCAAGGTCTGATGGAGGAAGAAGAGCCCAGCTATCCAGAGAAGCAATGCTAAAAGCTTTGGTCTTTAGCATTCTCCAGGGTCTGTAATATATGCTGGGTACTTTTGCTGATTCTCAGTGACTTCCCTGGAGCCCAGAAGCATGAAAGGGGAGAGCAGGTATAGGAGAGGAGGTTCAAATACCCTAATTTGTAGACTATTTAAAAAATATATGTTTTTATTGATTTCAGAGAGAGGAAGGGAGAGATAGAAACATCAATGAGAGAAAAACATATATCTGCTGCCTCCTGCAACCCCCTACTGGGCATCAAGCCTACAACCTGGGTATGTGCCCCGACCTAGAATCAAATAGGTGACCTCCTGGTGCATGAAATGATGCTCGACCAATTGAACCACACACGCTGGGCTTTGTAGACTATTTTTTAAGAGAAATGTTTGGTGGAGAGGGATAGAGGTGAGTTGGGGGCGGGGGTAGTGGAAGCAATAGAAACAAGAAATTTGGATTACCTGTGGGTCCATATTATCTGGCTACCTCAATCCCCATGAATGTAGGGAATTGAAAATAGGTTGGTGGGGGGAAATAGTCCAGGAGAATCTGCAACTGAAGAAAAATGGGAACTGTGATTTTGATCAAATATTGCCTGTGCATATGTGTGTGTAGGTTATGCAACGTTTGCATAGACTGTCCTCTAATTATACATTTGGTTAACTTGAAGAAACTGGTCTTTTCTTTTACTTATGGGTGAATTGTTAAGGTCCTATCCTTTTGACCCATAAGCCCTTGGAGTGCATTCCCTGAATTACAATGGATTTGCTTCAGTCTTTTTCCTCCACTATGTAGCTCTTGGTGGGACCTCCCTTACTCTTCGTGGCCCACGAGGAGGCTATCTTTTCCTTGCAGACACTCTCCAGATGGTCATCGCCCACCCTGGTTTTGTGTGGCGCTCTCACTTTCTGTGGATGCGGATGTGTCCCTGTGCACCTGCCTCTCCTTCCCCGGGCAGAACATTGTAAGTGTCCCCAGTTCAGAAGGACATCCCCCCACTGCCTTCTCCTCTCCCTGCCCCCAGGCACCCCATCCTCCTGGGGCTCTAGTTTGAGGAGCAAAACACAAAATCTGCAGGAATGTAAAATTGTCAAACAGCCACATGGTCAGACGTTAGTGCCAGAGGAATTACATTTAATTGTTTGGAAAACAGGAGCAGAAATAAAGGGTGATAGGGAAAGGTGTCCGGGCACGCTGCCCAGGTTTCCAAGCAGCCAACAGGGCGATGTAGATACATGTCAGCAGAGATGATGAGGCAGTTTAGGACCAGATCCTTGTCTGAGATGGAAACTGCAGCTGTTAGTTAAGTGGCAGAGATGGAGGAAGCCGCCATCCTGGTGCTGCCTTTGTGAGTGTGGCTGGGGTGAGTGCGGCTGACAGCTGGCTGTGGGAGGGAGGGGTTGACTTCTAGCTCTCTGTTTCCCTGGGGCTTGGCCTCTGGTCACATGTCCAGGCTTACTTCTGCTTGGACATCTGATGCCGCGGACGGATGGGTGGGCACGTCAGCTGGCACTTGGGAGCACAGGGCTCCTAGCATTTGGGTGGAGCCTTGCAGATCTGCTTGGTCTGCTGAGGTGGGGGGCAGCACTGCTGAGGTGGGGGGCAGCATTGCTTGGGTGGGGGGCAGCACTGCTGAGGTGGGGGGCAGCACGGCGGGGGTGGGGGGCAGCACTGCTTGGGTGGGGGGCAGCACTGCTTAGGAGGGGGGCAGCACTGCTGGGGTGGGGGGCAGCACTGCTGAGGTGGGGGGCAGCACTGCTGAGGAGGGGGGCAGCACTGCTTGGGTGGGGGGCAGCACTGCTGAGGTGGGGGACAGCACTGCTGAGGAGGGGGGCAGCACTGCTTGGGTGGGGGGCAGCACTGCTGAGGTGGGGGGCAGCACTGCTGAGGTGGGGGGCAGCACTGCTGAGGAGGGGGGCAGCACTGCTTGGGTGGGGGGCAGCACTGCTGAGGTGGGGGGCAGCACTGCTGAGGAGGAGGGCAGCACTGCTGAGGTGGGGGGCAGCACTGCTGGGGTGGGGGGCAGCACTGCTGAGGAGGGGGGCAGCACTGCTGAGGTGGGGGGCAGCACTGCTGAGGAGGGGGGCAGCACTGCTGAGGTGGGGGGCAGCACTTCTGGATTGGAGGGCAGCACTGCTTCTGCTTCTGCTGAGACATTCTGGGCTGGACGTGCAACTAGAAGCAGAAAGACACAAAAGTGAGGAAGGCTTAGAGGCTCTGGGCCCAGGTGGACCTCCCACCACAGTCACGTCCTGCTCAGCTCTTGCTTTGCCCCCCATCGCTTTACTGATTTAAGGTGTGTGTTTGTGTGTGCATACAAATTGTAGCCAAATGTTTGTTAACCATATCAACTCTTTCTGAGACAAATAAAGAACAGAAGGAAGGAGGGAAGGAAGGAAGGAGGGAAGGAAGGAAGGAAGGAAGGAAGGAAGGAAGGAAGGAAGGAAGGAAGGAAGGAAGGACGGAAGGACAAACAAAGTAAAACAAGAGAGAGAGAGAGAGAGAGAGACAGAGAGAGAGACAGAGACAGAGAGAGGGAGACAGAGAGTGAGAGAGAGAGGAGAAAAGACGGGGAGAAAGAGAACAACAGTGATATGCTGTTATGGCCAAGACTGTGGAGTCTGGAGCAGGGTCACCTGGAATCTGAGTCCTGGCTAAGCCACTAGCCAGCTGTGTGCCTCTGAGCAAGTTGCTTAACTTTCTGCACTCACCTCTCTTAGGGCTGTTGGAAGGATTACAGAAGTATATAAAATACATACATACAAACACGCATGCATACATGTATAAATGCATGCACATTTATATGTGTTTGTTCACACACACACGGTATCTAGCACATGATAAGTGTTTCAATTTATTAAATAAATTTCTAAAAATTTAAAAAGGATGGCAAGGAGCATTTTAACCCCTCTCCAAGAGAATTTATAGAAAAGAGGCATCTAGAGATGAAATGGACCTTTTCGATTCTTAATCACAGTGAGGAAAGCCAAACTCAGGGAGCGAAGTAGTTGTTGTTCAGCCACTCAGCTCAGGAGGGTGGAAACGGGTCCCCGTTCCCAGAGCAGGACCTTGCCACTGCGCCACACCGTCTTGTCCCTGCTGCTCTGTCCTCCCGGGCCTCTGGCTTCCACTCCCTGAGGCGGCATGCTATCCTCAGCCCCAGAATCCACCTCTCCCTGAAGGTCACTCTGCCCCCTAGCTGGTGCCCCCTTCTCCTTCTGGGAGTCCATCTCAGAACCTGGCAGGATGCAACACCCACAGCAGGCCAGCAGGAGCCTCAGGACAGTGGCCTCTTAGCAGACCCACCCCCATCTCAGCCCACCTTCCACACCCCTCACGGGACTTGCAGGCTAAGACATATGGGTCCCAAATGATACGGAAGAGAGAGATGCCCAAACCACTCCAGCCTCAACCCCGATCAGAGTTTGGGACCATGTGGAGCAGGGCTCCGAGGAGAAGCGCACCATTGCCAGACTCACCCAAGTTCAGCAGAGCTTCTGAAGTGTGGCGGTGCCAAGGGGTTTGGGATGCTCTGAGACTGTGCACCTTTTATACATCCCTGCCCAAGGCCATGAGGTGGCCTAGGATTGGAGTGTCCTAATTAGTCTCTAGTTACAATAGTATCCACCAGTCCTTCCTCAAATTTTAGGTTTTACTCACCCCCCAGGGCTGGTAGCCACCCTCTTGGAATGGCGGGACTTGGGGATGACCATGCCTTCACTCTGGCCCTGGCCCCTCCTCCCCATCACTTTACGAGGTCTGGCTGCTTTGGATTTCCAAACCCACTCGTGACTTTTGACTTAGAACCTTGGCATCTGGGATGGTCCCAAGTGAGCTTTCAGGACAGTGCTGAATGTGTGGGGGGTGGTGAGGGCAGTGTTCCAAGATGTCCTGGTTGGTGGAGAAGGGGTGGTAGGCTGGGTGGAGTATGCCAAGAGCACTGTTTGAAGGGAAACTTAACAACTGAGGGGGTGAATGGCTCTCTGGGAAGCCCATTAAGCTCAGCAACGTTATGACTTGGACTTAACCAAGGCTCAGAGCTACCTCCAGCCTGAATGGGTGAGAAGTGGCTTTGGGTTTCAGCCTATTGTTATTTAAGCAATAGATCGGGGCTGCAGCTCTGTCCTGCTGCTACTGAGAAAATCATTAGGCTTCATTAAAAGGAACTGGGTGGTTACAGTAGACAGTACTTACCTCTTTATCTCTTTACATGTGTATGCACACATCACCCGAATTCCAGGGTTTCAGGGAAATGATTATCATAAGGTGGAGCGGGTGGAGGAACGAAGAAGCATTTAATTAGAATGAGCTCCGAGAGGAGTCATCTGGGCTGGTCCCAGAGTCTGAGCTCGGAGATGCCCAGTCTGATTCTTCCCTCCACTCCTGTTAGAGATTCCAGGGCAAAGAGGAATGGCACAGGTTTGGGTGCTCTCCACATGTCTGACAAAGGATAAGACACATCTCTAAAAAAATCTTCAAAGGGTGTTCAGGTCGGGGCTCTGACCTTTCCTGGTTGGGTGACCTTGGACTCTTCATGTCTCTGAGCCTCAGTTTCCTCATCTGCTAGAGAGGATAAAAACACCATTCTGCATGTCAGCAGTCAAGTTAAAATGGACAACAGGCATAAAGTATGTGCATAGTGTTTGGCACGAAATAAATGCTCAGCTATTGTTGGGTGCTCCGTGGAGCTGGGCTCTGAATACCAGGGCAAGACACACCCTCAGAAGTATGAAACAGGTAGCTGCAAAATTTGAAGGCAAGTAGTGGCATTTGCCACGCAGTGTCATAAGACCTGGGCTGAGAGAAATGGAAGTAGGCAAGCTAGTGCTGAGGAGGGCACACTTTACATTTCAGACATGGAATTTAGCCGGAGCTCTACCCAGAACCGTACAATAGCCCAAGATCTTGGCTGCCACACTGCCACACACTAAAAGACACAGGCTTGGAGATCAATGGTCTCTCCCTTAAACCACGGTCCTGACTCACTGGGATCATGACTGTGCATGGACAAGTACCTGAGGCAGACCCAGAGGCACCCAGGCCTTCCTGGGAGAGACCCCCTTGGACCTGCTGTCACTGACAGAAGCAACCCCAGAGAGCCGTGGACAGGCATTTCAGCTCAGGTCCTGGTAGCAGAGCAGTGAGGCTGTGTGGGGCAGCCGTGCTGGGATAACCTCACACCAGAACTGTGCTCCTCAGACACCGCACAGGGGACTGTGGTGAGCACGACAGCCAGGCCCTCGCTGTTCCACTGTGGCAGGCCAGCTCTGTGAACTGGACCTGTGAGTGGGACAGGGGAATAAAACTGATCACGTCCACTTATCCCCCTCCTCCTTCCAAATCCTATAGATATTTTCTGATTGTCTGACTGGGATTAGCTGAAGAAATCAAACCCAAGTGACACTGGAGTGAGGTCTCATAGCTAGAGGCAGTGTGGACATCAGCCAACGCGTGACTTCTGTGTTATACCCATCAATCTTTCTTTGCACGAGCCCCAACCACCAGAACAGGCTTTTTGTGGTGGAGTCAACTACCTCAGGAATGCATTGCTCCTACAACCAGAGGACAGAAAAGGAACAGGGGAGCTAGAAGCCACCCATGAAGCTAAGTGCTTGTCCTGGGCATCTGGATGGTGTTATTCACTGGTTTTCATTAGATCCACTCTATATCTTTCTGTTTCTCCAGTCCTCTGTCTCTCTTACACACACACGTGCACACACACACACACACACACACACACACACACACACGTAGCCCCAAGTGTTTATGGGGGCATAAGGCCAGTTCTCAGTGAAGTTGATGGGGTGCAATGTGGAATTCCTGCCATAGGTCCATCTCCCAGACATACAGCCCCCACTTCCTTTGTATCGCTCCCATTGCGAAGGCTCCATTTGGCCCCCGAGGACATTTTTTTTCCCTTCAGGTTTTCCTTAGTGTTAATCTCATCCTCACTTTACTTGCAGGAGCATGAGCATGACAGTGGGGTAGTGAGGATGAGAGGTTTATATTGGAGGAAGGAGGTGGGAGGGGGATCTTACCCCCCAGAATGCCTCTGGCTTGAAAACAGAAACCCGCCTGCTCAGTTTCTAGTTCTAGGCACCTGTTAGCACATCCAACCTGAGAAGGACCAGGGTGTAGTTGGGTAGAAGGGCAAGGGGCTGAGCTTTGCAGGGACCTAGTCAGTCATCAAATGCACAGGAAGGAGACCCCATGCGAGACCTCTGGGGACTGGGGGACTGAGTGACACCAACTAAGCCCTCAGGGAGCATATGATCTTCTTGGGGAGATGAAGCCAGCCTAGTGTGACAGAGGAACTGGAGCTGGGAGGCAGACACCATGAGTCAGGACCTGAGGAATGGGATGGATCACGCTGGCATGGGAGCTCAGAGGAGTGGTCACCCCTCCGGGCCATGCTGGTTTTGACAGCTACGCGTCAGGGAGGACAGGAAAAGCTCGGGAACTATGGGCTCATCAGGGAAGAAACATTGACTTCCTTTATGTCCTGGCACTAGGCACAATTCTAGCTCAGATTCAGAGCTAAATCGATGTCCGTGAAATGAATGAGGATGAGCCAGGCAAAGGAATGTAGACTGAGAGAACGTTTGAAGTGGGAAAATATGATTTGTGTTTGGGGGAATAAAGAGACCAATCTGACGGCATGGATGATCAGGGCTAATGGGCAGGGGACAGTGGAAGGGGGCCAGAGCTGTGGATGGCAGACCAGCCAGGAGAGCTGCAGCTGCAGGGCAGAGGCCCAGTAAGGAGATGTGGGCTCTGGCTTTAAACAGGGCAGAAGTAACCCTTTGTGGTGCACTACCTGTGCTTTGAGAATTCTGTTGATTAGCATAGAGAGGCAGATAGGCATTGGCTTATATTTAGAAGGCCTGGGACTGCTTCTGGATTTGACAACAATTATCTGAGTGCTTTTGGACCACAGGCTTCTCCTCTCTGCGGCTCAGATTTTCTACTTTGTAAAACATGATAATCCGTAAGGGCCTTTCCAGGTGTAAACACAGTATGCTTTTCCCATGAGGACTGGGAGTCGAAGGAGGGACACGACTGTGAGAGTGTTTGGAGGCCATTTTGGCATTGGTGCACGCAGTGGGCTGGAGCCGGGGTGAGGGTGGGTAGGATAGTGGCAGGTGATCGGTTGGAGAGAAGAAATTATAAGGACCTGGCCCAAGATGGCAGGGACAAAGCAGGAAGGAAGCAGAGGGTTGAGAATAGCCTCAGTTCACTGTACCTTGTTTACAGCAGCCAGGATATAAAAGCAAACCAAGTGTCCATCGATGGACAAGTGGACAAAAAAGGCGTGGTATGTATATATGATGGAATATTACTCAGCCATAAAAGGAATGGAATCTTACCATTTGTGATAACATGCATGGACCCAGAGGGTATTATGCTAAGTGAATAAGTCAGACAAAGGAAAACAAATACTGTATGATTTCACTTATATGTGAAATCTGAAGAAGAAAACGAATGAACAAACAAAACAAAACAGATTCCTAGATACAGAGAACCAACTGATAGTTGTCAGAGGGGTTGGGGGAGGGAGGGCTGGAAGGATGGCTGAAAAAGGAGAAAGGGATTAAGAAGTACAAACTTCTAGTTATAAAAAAAATGTCATGGGGGTGTAATGTACAGTACAAGGAATAGAGTCAACAATATCACAATAACTATGTATGGTGACAGACGGTTACGAGACTTATTGTGGTGATCACTTTGTAAGGTATATAAATGTTGAATCACGCTTCTGCTGTATACCTGAAACGCATATAATATTGCATGTCACCTAAAATAAAAATACATTTAAAAAATAGAATACAAATATAAAAGTCACATGACAAAACCCAGCAGACAATGGAATAACCACATATAATATAGCCTCATACATTTAAAAAAATGATCTTGAACTAAGAATTCACAGGAGTGGAGGTTTGAGAGAATGGAGGGGCGAGAGAAACAAGGAGAACTCCATGATCCTAACTGACAAGAATGGGGGTGCAGAGATGAGGGCTGGGAGGAGGGAAGGGAAAAGCAGACGGTTCACACACATGTGTTGCAGAGCCCGACACCCAGGGAGCTGCGGCTGGCCTGGCAGCAGGGAGATGGCCCTGCTGGGTGCCAGGTTTGCACTGAACACTAGAACAGAAGCACAAGAAGCCAAAGCTCCAGGTCCCCAAGGGCCAGTTCTCCTTCCTGGTAGCAGGACTTAGTCAGGGGACAGCAAGTGTCTAGACTAACAGGTGCCAGATTCCTGGTCCAAGGACTGTCAACACTCGATGACATTCCCAAAAAGCCATCGAGAAATAGGAAATGTTACTACATTTTATAGAGGTTGGTATAAGTTGTTGAGTTTCTTTTTCTTTGGAAGGTCTTATTTTTTGTTTGCTTTTTGAGACTAGCCTCTTTCCAGAGCTATTGGTTTTAAACTAACCTTTATTTACAGAAGGGATAGCCATTGTAAAGGGTCTTTTCCTTACTTGGCCAAATAAAATGTTAGCTCTCTTTACTGGTTGCATTGTTTTAAAAAATGATTTTCAGCCCTGGCCGATTTTGCTCAGTGGTTAGAGCATCGGCCTGCGGACCGGAGAGTCCCGGGTTCGGTTCCCGCTAAGGGCACATATCTTGGTTGTAGTTTGTCCCCAAACGTATGGGTGGCAACCACTCGATGTGTCTCTCTCACATCAATGCTTCTCTCTCTCTCTTCCTCCCTCTCTCCTTCCTGCTCTATCTGAAGATAGATGTAAGAATGTCCTTGGGTGAGGATAAAAAATAAATAAATAAATAAATAAATAAATAAATAAATAAATAAATAAATTTCATTTTAGTGAAATCCTGAAACCTGGTACATTAATATGGTACCTCCAGTCTCATCACTAACAAATATGGCAAAGGTGAGATGGGAAAGGGAAGTGACTGAGATGAGGTCACATTTTATAAAGTGCTGGTGGGAGTACTTGAACTCTGGATACCTGTTCGAAAACCAAACCAACCCAAGCCAACAAATGAAACAGGAGTTTGGCTGATGTCAAAATCTCAGCAGGAGAGTCTTCTCCACTCCTGTCTGCACCCCTTTCGCCACCCCCCCACACACAAAGCCAGTCCTTTGCAATGATGGCAGGACCAGGCTTGCTGGCACCCACACCCCACCCCTGTCTTCTCCCAGACTCTCCAGGACACGGGGAGACATGCTGTGGCCTGCACTGTGACCTCACTGAGACAGAACCCATTCTTTCTTGCCTTTATCCAGCCTCTCTGATCAGAAAGGATGAGCCCCTTCAAACCACCTGTCTCCTTCCTGACTTAGGAAGGGCCAGTTGTAAGAAATGAGTAATTCACTTCCAAAGCCTCCATGTCTAGCTCCTCAGCCACCTTTTTCCCAAGTGCGTAACCAGTGGTTTCACTGTCACAATAGGGACGTTCTGAGTTACTTGCTACCCCAGGAGACTACAGCTTAACTTTGTTCTACACGACCCCAAGGTGTGGAATGAGGCCCATGAAAGGCTGAGTGTTCCAGGCTCCTGGCCTCCCTCCGTGATCTCACTCCTGTGCTTCTAATGACCACCTTTACGTGAATGACTTGCAAAGCTGTGTTTCCTGCCCAGGCCTCTACCTTGTGCTTCAGATCCCTGGTACATCCAGTTGCCTCCTAAATAGCTCCATCTGGATGTCCCAAAGGCACATTGGTCTCAACGTGCCCAGAACCAGACTTGTCATCCCTCCCACTGCTCATGCCCCATTTCAGTGAGCAGCTCCACCACCTACCACCAGCCCAGCAGATCCGACCTGAAATCTGGCACCACCTCTAGCTACATCCCGCTGTTTACCATGTCCCATCACTGCATGACCTAGATGTTCAATGTATACCACACGTCATGTATGAGATTTCAGGAAGCCCCCTGCCTGGTCTGGCCTTCATTGGCTCTTGCCTCGAGTGCTGAAGAGATCTCCTCACCTGTTTTCCAGACCACAGTCTCTCTAGCTTCAAATCTTCTTCTGGAATCTAGACGGAAGCCAAAAGGATAATTTTGAAAGGCAAATGTAAGAGGATTTCCTGTTTTTAGAAGATATACACAAAAGTATTTATGGGCAAAGGGGATCAGGTCTGCAATTTGCTCTCAAAACATTTAGGAAAAAGAAAATAAAACACAGATAGATATATAGAAACAGATATATAGATATATATGTATATATACACATACAAATAAAAATACGTATATACATTTGTATATACAAATGCATCCATATGGACATACAATATGTATATAGACATACCTGAGCTTTATATATATATGTACATATATAGATACATATATACATATACATCTTTATCTATTTGTCGATATTTTTATTTATTTTTTCCTAAATATATATTTAAATACAGAGAGCGAGAATGAGCAAGCTGGGTGAATCTGCATAACATAAAGGGTATCCAGGAATTCTCTGTACTGTTTTTGATACTTTTCTGTAAGTCTAAAATTATGTCAAAATAAACAATTTTTAAATAAACACATTATAAGTGTAAACAAGCTCATGCCATTTTCCTACGTAGAATTCCTTAAAGGCCCCTCATTCCCCATGCCTACGGACAGTCTAAGTTCTGATGTGATGGCCCCGCCTACCTCCCACTACTCCCTGGTTTATGCTTCCACCTCATCAGTAAATTCCTGCCAGTAGTTCCTGGCAGACAACTGCTGTTTGTCATTGTGAAGTCTTTGCTCACATGGTCTTTCTGACAGGAATTCCTGACACCCACCTGCCCCCCTCTGGCCAGTGGGTAAGTCAGAGGAACCAGTCAAACTCAGAACGATGGGTCGAGCTAGATGAGCTTCCAGTTTCTCCATAAGCTTTCCCTCTAGATGGTTGGGGTTGGTTCCCCTCTCCCTGAAATATAGATGCAAGGGTTTCTGAGGAACAGTCTATGCCCTAAGGGGGTTAGAGATCCCCTCTCAGTGGGACCCCAGGATCTTTGATTTCATGTCTTGTCACTCAGGGAGAGGACAGTTGTCATCTAGTTTGGCCTTACTCTGGATTCTCTTAAAGGAGACAATTAAACCTTCAGTGAGTCCCCTCTAAAGTACATCAGGCAAGTTCAAGGCCAGAGGCATCTGTGTGCTCACACCTGTGTGTGCTGGGGTGGGGGTAGAGGTAAGAGGCAGGCAAGATGCAGTTTTCTCTTCCTAGAATTATTTTTAAAAGTATTTATGAGACACCCCATTCCCCAACCAAGAGGACATTCTGCTAAGCTCCAGTGGCCGGGGAGGAAAGACACCCACTGGCCTGGAAAATCCAGGTCTATGGGATGCAACATCTACTTGTACCTTCTCTGACCAATGATTAAGCTGGAGATCTCCATTTCCAAAGTAGCATCAGGAGGACCACAGATCCTCTTGAAGAATTAGAGGCTGTGAAGATTGAAGGGAGGATATGACAAGTGGTTAAAAACCATCTGGGTCCTTCAAATGGAGAACTCCTCCTTATCTTTCTATAAGGTTCAGAATCTGGGATATGGGCAAATAAAAAATAAAAAAAAACTAAACTAAAGCTAGACTAAAGAATACAGAAATGCTAAGTTGGTCTCCATAGCAAAGAACCAAGCAATAGAAGAGAGAGGAAGAGAAATGAGCATGTAGACACACACTGAGCATCTGGGTGTTGGTAGAATGTCTGTGTAATTTGAGGAAGGAAGGAGAGGTTTTTTGTTTTGTTTTGGTTTGGTGTGTTTGTGTTCATTTGTTTGTTTTGAGTGGCATAATTTGTCTATGATATCTAATCCATCTATCTATATTTAAACATGATGGTAAGAAATGTGGTTCTAAGAAATTTCACTCTTTGTTTTAGTAGAAATTCCCCTTGACATTCTTCTAGTGACCTTAAGTAAAATATTTAATTGCTTTTTGAGGTACTTCTTTGAGTGTGACAGCTCTCTTAAACCAGGGCACCAAGTGTCCAGTTAACAGGTTTCGAAAAGATTATGTTCCAAATGCAATGGCGAGTATTCCAAAGTTGGTCTAATCTAGTTTAGCAACTGATATATGGAAATCTACAAGCCTATGACTATTTATCTATGTAAAATGTATCTTTACAATGTTAAAATATAGGATCACTCCTTGGTTCTTAACAAATCTAAAGAGAAATGCTTTGAATAAGCAATTTTAAATATAGTTCCATTTTAGGTGCTAAGAATCACCCAGACAGGCTGAGTCCTGGTCTCCCACCACTTAGCATGATGACCCAGAGCATGGAGGACAACACCCCAAGTGTAGGTCCCAGGAGCCCCACGTCCACGACCGTGGCTTCTGGCTCACTGCCCTCTGCTCTCAGCAGTGAGGCTGGTCCGGAGTAGATGGAGGCAGTGAAGGACTCCATCCCTGCCTCCTCCTCCTTTTCCCCATACACCTTTCAGCTGGGATAATACCAGCAAGTGGGTGTGTGGAACCCAGACAAGCAAGTATTGTGTTTGCTTCAGGGTAGAGAGATCAGACTTTGTGCCTGGAATTCTGAGCTATGCCCAGGTTCCATGAGGGTGGCTCTGTCTCTATCCTATGCTACACACGCACCCTCAGTAAGAGACTCTCTCTCTATGGGCAGTGTCCTTTCTTAGGCTCTGAGGGAAGTATAGGTAAATAAAATGCATCCCCAGGTGTTTGCTGAGCACCTGTCATGTAGCTAAGCACAGGGTGGGTACTATCAGAATAAAAGCAGTGTAAAATAATTCTGTCCTGAAGTTGCTTAGAATATAGCTGGAGACAAAGAAAGTGAACAAAAAGGGGATCTCAAATTTTATGTAAATGTAGAATCCTAGTTTCCACTGAGAATCAGGCTTTGGGGAGAGAAATAAGACTCTCTGAGGAGAGGACTAAATCTCAAGAATCTGCTCAGGAGAGAAGAATAGAATCGTGGTGAGTTGGGCTAAGTGGACTGAGGGCAGCCAGAGGTGCACCTAGGCATTGCCACTGTGGGTCCAGAAAGGGGGTTGGCAGGGTTGCACAGCAGGGCTGACCTAGGGCAGAGGGCCTCATGGGGGCCAATAAAAAAGCCCTACTGATGATGGAAAACTTGGGTGTGGGATTGTTCAGAATGTGGTCCAGATGGGGAAGGAGGAAGTGGTGGACTTGGAGGACACACAGAGACATGATAGAAGATTCTCAGAGACAATGGAGCCCACGGATGGAGAGGAAAAGAGCAGATGAAAGTGCAGTGTAGCATGGAGGTCAAAGCCAACTTAAGAAACAAGTTAGTTCTCTTGGAAATGAAGCTTAGACAACTTCAGAGGGATAGCTGAACACCTGAAGATGTGCTGAGAAGTCATCTATCTCCATTTTCAATGAGTAGTTTCTGGTATTTTGAGTATCCCATATGGAGTAGGAAAGATTAAAAAAAATACCCTTGAAGTATGAAATTGAATGTAGCTTCTTCATGAAATCTTCTCACTCCAAGAAATATGTTTTCTCTGCCCAAAGAAAGATACTCTATCTCACTTCCATAGCCTCTCCTACATCCCTTAGGATATATATAATGTTCTTGGTTCTTGAGATATTTGGGTATATGATTTAACCTCAGTAGAGTTAAACCCTGGAGGACAGAGCCACAGTTGTCCTTCCAAAAAACTAGCACAGAGCGAGGCACATAACAAGACCCCAGGAAGTGTTCCAGGAATTGAGATCATGCTATGCCAGGGATGATACCAGTGGCTGATGGAGTTTTAGTTTGGGAGATGATTAAACAGCAGTCATAAGGAACAAAGCAACTAAATATCAGTTTTCCAAGGTTGCCTACTAGCAAGCTCAAATGAATGTGGAGCTAAACCCAATAAATATTTGTTGAATGAATGGTCCCAGCAGAATGTTATGGGAGATACTCTTGTAGGTGACAACTTCTTCACTCTCTATTAAAAAAAAATGATGTGCGTGAATGTGCACATACATACACACACATAAACACAAAACAACCCCCCACACACATACTTGTAGACTTACGTGTGTGAAGATATTTTGTGTTTATAGGTATGTCTACTTCTCTTCAGGGAAAGGTATAAATAGAATGGTATCTTCATGATGCAAGTCCCAGGTTTGCCTCTCTGGGCTCCTCCTTTTGTTGTGAAGTTGCTTAGGAACTTGTCCGCACAGCCCATGCATCTTTGCAGGGTTGTGGTCTATGTAGAGGTGTGGTCTTGGATGCCGATGGCATTGAGTAGCTGTTTGCATGGTAAGACCACCTCAGGACTGTGGAGAAGTGGCGTAGAGACAGGGAACTCACTCAGGCAGAGGGAACTCACTCAACCAGAGTGATGGGTAAAGTTCTCTCTCAATCAAGAGAGAACTTGATTATTATATCTGAAAATTATATCCACTCAATATTTAGTGAGCAGCTACTATGTTCCAAGCACTGAACCAGACACTGAGGATTCAGAGATCAAGAAGAAATAGTTTCTACTATGTAAGTCCTCCGAACCATGAGCAAGTAACACACTATACAAATGATTTTAATATATATAGTAAGTGCTTTGGTAGAGTTATTTAGAGGCTGTTGTAGTAGGTTGAGGAGGACATAAACTAGCAGAGAGACATTGCTGAAGGCTTCCTGGAGGAGGTAAACTCTGCTCAGTATTGTGTCCTCAGTGCACTCAGGGCACCCTGAGGTCAAGGACACCCTTCCTTTTATCCTAGAGGTTTCTTGATTGAGAGAGAACTTTACCCATCACTCTGGTTCAGAGACATTCTCCCTCCTCACCTCTTCACTCCTGCCTAACTGTCTAGCAGAGCATTTTATCGTGCCACCATCATTCTAACAAAAGTCCAAAAGAGTCTAAGGATCTGGCATCTGGAGAGAACATCCAGAAATTAGTCCAAGGCATTGACTAATTTCTAGACTTGTGAGGGCCTGTTCTTGCTGCACCTCCAAGGTGTTTGTGAGACCTAATCAGGTAGGAAAGGGCAAGAATTACCTAGAATACACCCTACATGCAAAACTGTTTATGAAGAATCAGTGTGCCTGCAGCAACAAACACTTATTGGGTTCTTTCCATGCATTGGCCACTTTCTGGACACAGAGCAAACAGGGCACAGTAAGGCCATGCAGGTTCTTACATCATGGGAGAAAGGTGATGAGCACACATACAACCAAGAAACAAATAACATAATTTCAGTTAAGTCATGAGGGCCATGAAAAAATTATAACATGATAATTTTTAGCTAATATGGTTAGAGAAGGCCTCTTTGAGGCAGGGACATGGAAGCTGGGCCTGGATGATGGCAAGATGGTCACACAAAGGTCTGTGGATAGAGGCAGAGAAAGACCGAGAGGAAGGGCTCTGAGACAGGGCTGTTCTTGTTGTGTTCAATGAGCATCGTATGACCAGAGCAGGTGAGTTCAGGGAGCAAGGCAGGGGTTTGGGGCCGTGGAAGGGTTTGAGCTGGTAGTGAGTTGATCTAAGTTTTGCTTGAGAAAGGTCACTCTGACTGCTCTTAGCCGGTGGGTTGAACCAAAGCATGGGTTGAAGCTTCTACCCTCTTCCTTGTTTTGGATCCTTAGAACCCAGACAGCAATTTTTTTTTTTTAAATTTTGTTCTTTATTGATTTTAGAGAGAGAGAGAGGAAGGAGAGGGAGAAAGAGAGATAAAAACATCAATGAGAGAGAACATTGATTGGCCGTCTCCTGTACTCACCCATTGGGGATTTGGCCCACAACCTGGGCAAGTGCCCTGACCAAGAATCGAACTGGCAATCTCTTGGTGCATGGGTCGATGCTCAACCACTGATCCACACTTGCCTGGCTGTCAGTCCATTCTTAGTCTCACTTTTTCCAAGCACTCCTCACTGAAAAAACATTTCTGGGAGCCATGTGGTTGGTGCTATAACAGAGATGGCCAAGTTCTCCTTCCTCCCCTCAACAGCCCTCGTTGTTCTCTCTCTGTCTCCTCTGAACTCGGAGGGCAGCAATGAGGTACCCGTACTGCCCAGTCATTCCTTACTTGGATGCCACCTTGTCTAATTGTTAATCTCAGGGGTCTCAGCTTCTTTTTTTTTATTATTAAAAAAGTTTTTTTAATCCTCACCCAAGGATACTACTCTATTTATCTTCAGATAGAGTGGGAGGGAGAAAAAAAGAGAGAGAGAGAGAGAGAGAGAAACATCAATGTGAGAGAGATCCATCAACTGGTTGCCTCCCACACGACCGGACCAGGGCTGGGGACTGAACTGCAACTGAGTCACGTGCCCCTGACTGGAATGAAACCTGTGACTCTCTGGTCTGCAGGCTGATGCTTCAACCGCTGAGCCAAACCAGCCCGGGCTCAGCTAGTTCTTCTTATGGGCATGGTTAAACCAAGAGGCCCAGGGCCCTGTGCGGTGTTTCTGTGCTTCCCAGCACCCATCACATTCTGAGCAAATAGGAGGGGGAGGTATTTACTAAGGGTGCACTGATCTACTGATGGATGGAATATATGGATTGGTGATGGATACATTGATGGATGGATGGATGGATGGATGGATGGATGGATGGATGGAGCACAGCTCAAAGGCATTGAGCAAGGTCTGATGGAGGAAGAAGAACCCAGCTATCCAGAGAAGCAATGCTAAAAGCTTTGGTCTTTAGCATTCTCCAGGGTCTGTAATATATGCTGGGTACTTTTGCTGATTCTCAGTGACTCCCCTGGAACCCAGAGGCATGAAAGGGGAGAGCAGGTATAAGAGAGGAGGTTCAAATACCCTAATTTGTAGACTATTTAAAAAATATATGTTTTTATTGATTTCAGAGAGAGGAAAGGAGAGATAGAAACATCGATGAGAGAAAAACATATATCTGCTGCCTCCTGCAACCCCCTACTGGGCATCAAGCCCACAACCTGGGTATGTGCCCTGACCTAGAATCAAATAGGTGACCTCCTGGTGCATGAAATGATGCTCGACCAATTGAACCACACACGCTGGGCTTTGTAGACTATTTTTTAAGAGAAATGTTTGGTGGAGAGGGATAGAGGTGAGTTGGGGGCGGGGGTAGTGGAAGCAATAGAAACAAGAAATTTGGATTACCTGTGGGTCCATATTATCTGGCTACCTCAATCCCCATGAATGTAGGGAATTGAAAATAGGTTGGTGGGGGGAAATAGTCCAGGAGAATCTGCAACTGAAGAAAAATGGGAACTGTGATTTTGATCAAATATTGCCTGTGCATATGTGTGTGTAGGTTATGCAATGTTTGCATAGACTGTCCTCTAATTATACATTTGGTTAACTTGAAGAAACTGGTCTTTTCTTTTACTTATGGGTGAATTGTTAAGGTCCTATCCTCAATTCCTTTTGACCCATAAGCCCTTGGAGTGCGTTCCCTGAATTACAATGGATTTGCTTCAGTCTTTCTCCTCCACTATGTAGCTCTTGGTGGGACCTCCCTTACTCTTCCTGGCCCACGAGGAGGCTATCTTTTCCTTGCAGACACTCTCCAGATGGTCATCGCCCACCCTGGTTTTGTGTGGCGCTCTCACTTTCTGTGGATGCGGATGTGTCCCTGTGCCCCTGCCTCTCCTTCCCCGGGCAGAACATTGTTAAGTGTCCCCAGTTCAGAAGGGCATCCCCCCACTGCCTTCTCCTCTCCCTGCCCCCAGGCACCCCATCCTCCTGGGGCTCTAGTTTGAGGAGCAAAACACAAAATCTGCAGGAATGTAAAATTGTCAAACAGCAACATGGTCAGACGTTAGTGCCAGAGGAATTACATTTAATTGTTTGGAAAACAGGAGCAGAAACAAAGGGTGATAGGGAAAGGTTTCCAGGCACGCTGCCCAGGTTTCCAAGCAGCCAACAGAGCGATGTAGATACATGTCAGCAGAGATGATGAGGCAGTTTAGGACCAGATCCTTGTCTGAGATGGAAACTGCAGCTGTTAGTTAAGTGGCAGAGATGGAGGAAGCCGCCATCCTGGTGCTGCCTTTGTGAGTGTGGCTGGGGTGAGTGTGGCTGACAGCTGGCTGTGGGAGGGAGGGGTTGACTTCTAGCTCTGTTTCCCTGGGGCTTGGCCTCTGGTCACATGTCCAGGCTTACTTCTGCTTGGACATCTGATGCCGTGGACGGATGGGTGGGCACGTCAGCTGGCACTTGGGAGCACAGGGCCCCTAGCATTTGGGTGGAGCCTTGCAGATCTCATTGGTCTACTGAGGTGGCTGGTAGCACACCCGGGGTTGGGGGCAGCACGGCGGGGGTGGGGGGCAGCACGGCGGGGGTGGGGGGCAGCACGGCGGGGGTGGGGGGTAGCACACCATGGGTGGGGGGTAGCATGTCTGCTGTTGGGGCAAGCATATATACGGTTGGGGACAGCACTTCTGGACTGGAGGGCAGCACTGCTTCTTCTGCTCAGACATTCTGGGCTGGACGTGCAACTAGAAGCAGAAAGACACAAAAGTGAGGAAGGCTTAGAGGCTCTGGGCCCAGGTGGACCTCCCACCACAGTCACATCCTGCTCAGCTCTTACTTTGCCCCCCATCGCTTTACTGATTTAAGGTGTGTGTTTGTGTGTGCGTACAAATTGTAGCTAAATGTTTGTTAACCATTTCAACTCTTTCTGAGACAAATAAAGAACAGAAGGAAGGAGGGAAGGAAGGAGGGAAGGAAGGAAGGAGGGAAGGAAGGAAGGAAGGAAGGAAGGAAGGAAGGAAGGAAGGAAGGAAGGAAGGAAGGAAGGGAGGGAGGGAGGGAGGGAGGGAGGGAGGAAGGAAGGGAGGGCAAACAAAGTAAAACAAGAGAGAGAGAGACAGAGACAGAGAGAGGGAGACAGAGAGTGAGAGAGAGAGGAGAAAAGACGGGGAGAAAGAGAACAACAGTGATATGCTGTTATGGCCAAGACTGTGGAGTCTGGAACAGGGTCACCTGGAATCTGAGTCCTGGCTAAGCCACTAGCCAGCTGTGTGCCTCTGAGCAAGTTGCTTAACTTTCTGCACTCACCTCTCTTAGGGCTGTTGGAAGGATTACAGAAGTATATAAAATACGTACATACAAACACACATGCATACATGTATAAATTCATGCACATTATATGTGTTTGTTCACACACTGTACCTAGCACATGATAAACACTGTGTTTCAATTTATTAAATAAATTTCTAAAAATTTAATAAGGATGGCAAGGAGCATTTTAACCCCTCTCCAAGAGAATTTATAGAAAAGAGGCATCTAGAGATGAAATGGACCTTTTCGATTCTTAATCACAGTGAGGAAATCCAAACTCAGGGAGCAAAGTAGTTGTTGTCCAGCCACTCAGCTCAGGAGGGTGGAAACAGGGTCCCTCCTGGGCCCACAACCTGGATATGTGCCATGACCAGGAATTGAACCGGTGACCTCATGCTGCATGGGTCGACACTCAATCACTGAGTCACACCGGCCAGGCAAGACAGCATATTTTTTATCTAAATTTTTCTTTTAAATTTAGTAAGGTAGCAATGGTGCACTTACAAATGCCAGGTGTAAGTTTCTTTGCAGTCTATTGTATGTCACAGCTTTTCTGGAAAGTGCCTCAGTTTTAAAAGTAGGTTCTTTGTCCAGCTGAGCTGTTGTGACCTTATTAGATGGCACACTCCCACCTGAGGTCCAGAAGAGAGGGTCACTGAACCAAGTGGCTTTTTGTTGAAGGACTCTTCTCTCTCCTTCTCCAAGGCAGAAGTACCATCTCAGACTAGCCTCACTGTACTTATTAATTTGGTCTTCATCCAGAGTTCCTGGCTGCCCTGGGACACCCCGCTGTTCAGTAAGAATCACATGGGGCTGGTGGGTCCTGTCTTTCCATGTGGGTTGAAAAACCACACTTCTTGTTTCCTTTTTAGCCACCTCATGCCTAGAGCAGGGAGTTTAAGGAAGAACATGGTGGGAAGAACACAGAACATGGTATCAAGGCCAGGTGGTATTTCCATTTTATCTCTCTGCTTCCCACACTCCAGCCAAACTGAGTTACTCCCTCTGTTCCCACCCACACAGTTTCCTCATCCATTCCTCATTCAGGTTGTTCCCACTGGGACCCTGCTCCATCCCCTTATGCATCCTTCCCTTGGAACTCATCCTTCAAAGCCTCGATCATATGTTATCTTCTCCAAGAAGGCCCTCTAAGAGTCCTCGAACCCCCTGAGATGTCCCATCGCTGAATCCAAAGCACATGTTCTGCATTCAGACATATCTGGAATTGAATCTAGTTGAGTGACGTTGGGTACGTGACTTGTCCTCTCTAAAGCTCAGTCTGCTTGTCTCTAAGGGAAGGAGGGTAACTGCACTTACATCATGGCGTTATTGTGCTAGGAAGATGACATGAGGCATTGTAAAAACTTTGGCACTGTGACATGGATGGCCAACACTCAATAAATGGTGACGGTTATTGCCAGGAGAGTCATCTGTGCCTTGTCATATCTCTGCTCACTCTGAATCCACTACCCTTATTCATCCCCATTTCCTTGGCAGTGTCTCATGGAGTTCGGACACACAAACTACCTTTTTGAACTTCCTTGGGTGGAGTCCATAGCTTCCAGTCCTGCACTTCTGAATCATGACACTAGAGGGCAGCAAGCGAGCGCAGACACCTGGGAAGGCTGGCAGGCCATTTGCATGCTCTTTCTCTTGTCTTGCCTGTAGAGTGGTGACCCACCCATTGTAGATTCCTCTTGCCTGAATTGTACTCTCCTTCCTTCATGCTGGGAAATTTCAAAACCACGTAAGCTAAGGGCTGATCACTGTAGTCTTTTGGGGAAGGCTTCCTCACTCCCCAACAGACAGCTTGTTGTAGCTAATCAAAATCAACCAGGATTTCCTGGTGCTTATTATATACCCTTTACTGAGTTTCATGTTTTTAGGATTGTATGGGCTCAAAAATACAAAATGCTTTGAACAATGTCTGGCACATAAGAAAAAAGTGCCCTTGTTAATTTTCGCCAAAGGATATTTTTTCCATTGATTTTTTTTTTTTTTTTTTTAGAGAGATTGGAAGGGAAGGAGGGAGGGGAGAGAGAGAGAGGGAGAGAGAGAGAGAGGGAGATCAAACATCGGTGTGAGAGAGACATATCAATTGGGTCCCCCTCGATCAGTTGCTCCCCCACAAGCACCCCAACCAAGGCCAGGGATGGAACCTGCAACCCAGGCACATGCCCTTGACCAGATATCCAACCTATGACCCTTCAGTGTGTGGGCCGACGTGCTACCCACTGAGCCACACCAGCCACGGAAAATCAAGCCTATTTTAATAGGCCAATTAGGGAAGTGAGTTAAAAGCAGCAAGGAAAATAAAGGCAGCTTCTGAAATCCCAAAGAGGCCGTGTCAATCATTCCTTTCATTTGCTGAGCCCTATCTGCAAGCTAGACCCTGTGCCAAGTACTTTGCAAATATTATTTCATAACTGTAATAACTCCATTCTGACCCTCAGTTACTGCACGTACACACCCTGGCAGTTTCTTTTCTGTAAACATAAGGGCCTTGAGACACCCAAAGAAAACTGTACAGATAAGGGGTTGAGGATGGCCTTGAGAAACTCAGAGGAACCATGAGAAAAAAGAGATTAATAGTTACCCTGCTCCTCTCCCCCCTTCTCTGTATCAGCCCCCCTTCACGGTGCCAAAAGCGGCGCCAAGAGAATGTAGTTTTTTTTTCCTGTAGTCTGTGCCTTTAAAAGCGGGCAACAAAGAAGGCTCGGGGCTGAGGATTTGGGGAAGCTGTACCCCCCCAGCCCGCCGGTGTAACAGCCCACCGGTGTAATAAAGTGCTCCTTTACAATTCGGCCGTGCGTCTCTGGTTATCTCGCTGTCAGGTTATAACATTTGGAGGCCCCAGCGAGATTTGAAAGAGGACTCCCCACTTGGGGTGCACCTCCTCAGGCTCCGGCGGATGGCAATCCGTGGTCCTCGTGAGAGCAGGGGGAAGGCCTCGGAGAGATGTTCCTCCACCCCAGCCTCTCAGAGACCTTCTGTCTGTCCCCTCTGCCACCCTAAAAGCACCTATAGTGGAGCCTGAGTGTTTGCTTCTCGCGGGTTATAACATTTGGAGGCCCCAGCGAGATCCCTGGTGCTTTAGGACACCAGGGGCTAGACGCCTAGGATGAACAGCATCTCCCGATCCGGCCGCCGGACCCCTAGAGATCTGAGGGGAGGTACCCCCTGAGATGTTCCAGGGCCTCAAAGATCCGATTTAGGTTTCTGACGAGCGGCTGGGAGATGCCAAGACGTCCCCAAAAAGATTTAAGGAGACCTAGTAAAGCCTCCGGAGGTGAGTTCTGGGTGACCGGTCCATCTGGGTGACAGTGAGAGAGCCGGACACGGCACAGCCTCTCCTCTCCGGGATCCCCCTGAGACGTTAGGTGGGGTTCAATTCTGGCAAATTCTGGTTCTGGACCGCGGTGCTTTCTGGTCCGCCACTGGGGCGGAAGGGGAGACTGATCACCTCCCAAGAACTTCTGGTGTGTGAGTGTGACTGTGTGAATGTAATTGTGTGTGAGTGACCGTGCTCCACGACTTCGGTTACGGAGCCTGAGTGAGTCCTACCCTGCGGTTCCGTGACGACCTCATACGGCTAAAAGGCGGTATCAGGTTCTTGGGCCACTATGGTGTCCCACCAGCGAGCCTGATCCGAGTTGGGGGCTTATTCCAACCTGCCACATGCCAAGAGGCGTCTGAAATCTCCGCGAGGGGAGCGGCCAGGCAGACGAAGCGAAAGTTTCTGTCTTGTGTGTCTTCCCTTGTTTTTGTCCTCGTCTGCCTCCCTACTGTGTCTCCCTCAACTTTGTTACGGTTAGTCTAATCATGGATAGCAGCCCTAATGCCCAGAAGACTTCATTGGGTTGCATAGTAAACATCCTTAGAAATGAAATATCGGGGAAACAAGATAATAGAATAGCAAAGGTAATAATAACAGCCTTAAGGGGAACAGGGCCCATAGAAAAGGATCACCCGAGAAAGGGAAACGTAAGGAAGAGCCAGGACAGCAGGCATAGGTCCCGATTAGAGATAGAAAAGACAATAGAGGACAAACTAGTTAGTTTCCTGGTAGGTACTGGTGCAGCAGACTCAGTCCTGGCCGAGCCAATGGGGCTCTAACCTACCCCTGGACTTCAAAGAGGGGCTGAGGATTTGGGGAAGCTGTACCCCCCCAGCCCGCCGGTGTAACAGCCCGCCGGTGTAATAAAGTGCTCCTTTACAATTCGGCCATGCGTCTCTGGTTATCTCGCTGTCAGGTTATAACAATAACCAAACCAATGTTAAGAGAAAGGTCAGTATTTCTGTCTGCATTTTAACCATTGTCATGGACTACATGTTTGTGTTCCCCCTCGCCCCTGCCCCCAAATTTCTATGTTGAGATCCTAACACCCAATGTGAGGAGGTGGGGTCATGAGGGTGGAGCCCTCATGGATGGGATTAGTGCCCTTATGTAGGAGATCTCCCTTCTCCCCACTTCCATGTGAGGACAGTGAGAAGACAGTCAAGTGTGAACCAGGAAGCTGGCTCTCACCAGGCAACAAATCTGCCAGCACCTTAATCTTGGACTTCCTGGCCTCCAAACTGTGAGAAATAAATGTTTAAGCCACTCAGTCTGTGGTATTTTTGTTATAGCAGCCTGAACAGATTAAGAAAATCATTAGGAAAGAGATCAGAGCCCTGGCTGGTTTGGCTCGGCGCTTACATAAGCCTGCGGACTGAAGGGTCACGGGTTGGATTCCCGGTCAAGAAAAAATACCTGGGTTGTGCAGGTTTGATCCCAGGCCTCTGTCGAGGTCAGGCAGGAGGCAACCAATCGGTGTCTCTCTCACATCAATGTCTCCCTCTCTCTCTTTCTCCCTCCCTCCCTTCCACTCTATCTAAAAAAATCAAAGGAAAAATATCCTCCAGTGAGGATTAACAAAAAAAGGAAAGAAAGATATCAGAGGTATTATGTAACTCGCCCATGGTCAGGCAGAATGTAAGTAGTGGAGCTGTGTTCGGTCAACTATGTCTGACTGTAATGTGCATCCTCCTAGCCTCCACAACAGCACCTCGCCTGGTCATGGCGATTTACTGGTTTATTGTAGCATTGTTGCTGTTGTTGCCCAGCAGATTGTTGCAGATGTGTATTTCTGAGGGATGTGAGCCAAGGTGGTTTCTCCTGTGTGAGATATTGTGGCATTACAGTAACTCCTACTACTGGACATGACAATCAGGAGGTAATTAGACAACGCTTAGAACTAAACAGTAACATAAATACCGTATGACAGAACGTATGGGGTGTGCAGGAAAAGCAACAAAATCAAAGAGGAATCAAGATTTTAAAGGTTTACAGAAATATGGAAGGCTGAAGATGAGTGATCTGAATGATAGCCCCAGGTGCCCGCAGCAGCACCCCGCTCAGCAGCAACCCTCGGACAGACTCTCTCCTGTCTTATTCTTTCTAGTGCCCCTGAGTTCTCCTACCTGGGCTCATCTCTCAAAATAAATGACATATTTGAATGCGTTCTCTTGTCTCAGACCATGCTTTTTGGGGGGAACTGAGGGAAGATGTCTCTACAAAATGTTTGAAAAGTCCTGCACTGCTCTTGATATTTTTAAGTTGAAATCTAAATTTTTACTATACATTTAACTACTTACAAAGAATATGATTTCTATATTGTATATATTAGCATTTTTAATAACTTTATTTTTTATTATTGTGTGGGAATTTTAAACATATACAAAGGAGACAGAATAGTAGAATAAATCCTATGTATGTCACCCAGCTTTAATAATGATCAAATGATGGTCAATCTTGTTTCATTTTATCTCCACTCTCTGGCCCCCTCCAGTGTTTTTGAAAGCAAATTACAGACTCATGTAATTTCATCTGTAGATATCTCTAAATTAAAGACTCTTGCCCATTAGTTATGTTAAATATTATCACACTTTAATAGTGTCCCCAAACTCTTTATACTATGAACTACCCATTCAGTGTTCACATTTCCAGTTGTCTTATAAAAGTCATTAATTTTCTAATTATTTAAATTGAGATCAAAATAAGGTAGGTACATTGTTAGTGGTTAATAGAGCTATTAAATGTATTTTAATCTGTGGAGTCTCTGTCCATTTTTGGCCTTCTTGGAATTTTTTATTGAGGAACCATGTCATTTGTCATATAGAGTTTCCTGAGTCTGATTGTGCTGGCCGTGTTCTCACGGGGTCATTCCACAGCACCTAGGCGTAGGTAGGATCCGCCTCTAATTGTTCACATTGTGATGCTTCCTCAGATAACTGCCCTTGGACAACTGAATCTGTTCTGTCCTCACGTCCAGAAAGCCTGAGTGTTACGTCCCCTCGGAGTGGTCCTTAGCCAATGACCTATAAGTATGGGAGCAGGGAAGCCTGGCGCTCCGGCCTTGTGGCAGTACAGCTCGCAGGCTTCTTTTACTCCCCGAGTCCTCTTGCAGGATCAGGGTGAGGTTGCCTTCCGTACATCTCTGCTGAAACACACACCTGCATGGTTTCTTTTCCTTGGAGTGTCCCCGCTAACACTGCCCTGATAAATCATTCGCAAACAAAGCCTCATCTCAGGGAGTGCTTTGGGGGCACCCAAACAATGACAACTGGTACTAGCTGTGGTTCTAAGAAGCTGGTTCTTGTGGTGGGGTTGGGGGTTGGCTTACTCACTGGCCAGAAGAAACAAGCACCTCTTTACTGGGGGTAAGTGGAGTGTAGACAGCCCTGGCATGTTGTAGCATTGAATTACATCTTTTATGCCGAATTGGAGCAAGATGCAGTGGAAGGTGCTGCGTGGATTGTGAAATAGCTTGGATATTTGAAATATATGGAGGAAATGGTAACCATAGGACAGAGGAATTGGTTCCTTATAGCTGAATGCTATTGATGCTTTAAAGAGAAACAAATGAAAAACTCAGGTCATCCATTCTTATCCTAAGACATCTGAAAGTGAAGGCCTCCACTGTAGAGTTTAAAGAGCCCCTTATCTCCTGCAGAGGGGAGATGGTGCTAAACAGCTTGTAAAAATGAAACCAAAACAAAACAAAAACAACTTCATCATGCATCTGAAAGCAACACCTGACAGTTATGAAGGGGCCATGAGTTATTCCGGTGGGGGGAGGGAGGATATATCTGTCTCAGCCCAGCACTGCCTTACACAAGGAGCCCAGTCTCAGCCCATGGCCAAGGGGACAAGCAGGAAGTGGGGGTCCCCTCTGGTTCCGGTCCCTTCCTGGGTTTCTCCCTGTAGAATGTCCTTATGTTTTCCAAGAGTCTTATGGACTGCCTATTTGGCTAATGAAGATTTAGAAAAGCATTAAAAGCATAACTGGACAAGGTGGGGAGAGGAGAGACTCCTGGGAAGGGTCTCCAATGGGGAGCCTGACAGTGTCAGTAAAGGAAGTAAGGGGTGGGCCACCTGGAATCATGGGAGCCAAAATGCTGAACTGGCAGGAGGGAAAATAAAATGCAAGGTCATTGTAGCCATTACTCTCTGTAGTCTTCACTTCCCTCAATCACTCCAGGATGTGGCGCTCTCTCTTTCCTGGGGATCACCAGCCTTTAACTATGTGACCCCTTCATCTCAGGCAGTTTGTCTCCAGCTGCCCTTAGGCATGAGGATAAGACAGGGACATTCATACTGAGACTTCCATAGGCACCCAAACTAAATAGGTCTGAATGGCACTTAGCATCCCCTCCTCCCCACCCAGCTGCAGCAGCCCTCACTGTCTTCCCTCCTTAGGGATTCTCTCTCTTGGGGAACGATACCACCATCTGTGCTTTCACCTAAACCAGAGACACTACCATCATTCCTCACTCCTCTTCTCTTCTTCCCTCCCCCCACCAACCATCAGGTCCTTGCTATTCCTACACACACCTTGCAAGCTTGGACCGAGATCATTTCATACCAGAACTATTGCTATGGCCTTCAAGCTGGTTTTCTTTACCCCTTGTCAATCCACCCTGCAATCCACCCCTCACATAGAGGACAAGGTGTTCTACTTAAAAGTCTGATCTAACCACATCACTCCCCTGGTTAACACTTGTCATTACTTAGGGGATGAGAACGCAGGCTAAGTCCCCCAAAAGGACAAAAGGGATGTGGGTAGAATGGGGTGGGGGGGTGCAGGAGCTTGGTGGCAGAGGGAGAAGTGATTAGAATCACCCAGAATATGTGAAAAATTATTTTGAAGTCTTAGATTTTGATTTTTAATAGGCCTTATATTTTACAAGATTTTAATTTACAGAAAAGTCAAGAAGATCGTACAAAGAGTTCCCATACACTCCACATCTCATTTCTCTTATTCTTAACTTCTTACATTAGTTTGGTACATTCATTATATCAATTAACAAAACAATATTGATACCTCATTGTTAACTAAAGCACATGGCTTATTCTGATTTCCTTAGTTAGTTTTACCCCATGCCTCTTTCTGTTCCAGGACCCCATCTATCACACTACATTTAGTTGTCTTGTCCCCCTAGGCTGCTCTTGACTCTGACAGTTTCTCAGATTTTCTCTGTTTTTGATGACCTTGACAGTTCTGAGGGGTCCTGGTCAGTATTTTTTAGATTATTCTTCAATTTGTTTTTTTCTGATGTTTTTCTCATGATTAGAGTGAAGTTATGGGGTTTTAGGAGGAAGAATACAGAGGTAAAGTTCCAGTTCAAAACATTATAGAGTAGAGATACTACTGATGTGATTTATCACCTTGATCACCTGGCTGCCGGGTTTCTCCACTGTGAGGGTACTCTCCTCATCCTTCCTGCAACATCCCGCCACACTGCAATATTCTTTGGAACAAAGACACCATGAAAAGCCCACAATTTGGAAGTGGGGAGTTACTCCCCATCGTTGAGGACACATTATTTATTTCCTTTATATTCTGGTTTCTCCTAAGATGTTGAATAGGCTTACTGAGGGGGCACATGACTGCCATGTTCCTGATCTGGGGTTGGGTAGGGAGGTGGGGAGGTGTTTCCAGTTTCTCGCTATTACATGTAATCTTGGCTATAAGTTCTTTTATACTTATTCCTAACCCAGATGAGAAAGTTCTTGTCTATTCCCGGTTTGCTGAGTATTTTTATAATGAATGGGTGGGTTGGGCGCCACTGTGCCTCTTGCCCGAGACTCATCCTTGTCTCTCCTCATTTTTCACCTCTGGTGACCGAGGAGGAGAGAAGGGTTCCGGGATGATAGCAGAAAGAAGTAGGTCCTGGGAAATAAAGGTTTCCTGGAGGACTCCTGCGTCCTGGGAACCATCAGCCCATGCCAGAGAGGACGTGAGCGGTCATGGCGTAAGCCTTGGATTGCAGTCACAGACATATTCTTGGCTTAAATATCCCGCTGAAATGCTGTGTGCTCCTGGGAAAGGCACTTTGCCCCCCTGGGCCCAGTGTCTCCTCTTTAAAATGAGCAGATCGGCCTAGTCAACTCCAGAGCTACTTTCTCTCGTGACCTCTGAGCTTTGGCTGCAGCCCCAGTGCTCAGGTGAGGGCTGTGGGGGTGCCGGCAGGGTTGCTGAGAGTGAAGCTGGCTCTTTCAAGTCCCCACTTTTATGTTGGGTTTCCTGCCCCTGCTCTGCCTGGGCTCTCCAAATAGACTGTTTCCCCACTCTGCAGTTTCCCTTTCTGCCACAGAGCCAAGAGTCACAAGCATGTCCCTGAAGTCTCTGCCCCCATAAGAAAGGCAAAATCACAGTCAACCTAAATCAAACAAGGTCAGGAAGAATTTGGCTGTATTCACCCTTCATCCCCATGTCATGCTCACTCTCTCTCACATACACACACACATTCCAAAATATGGTCCCAAGGGAAGATGGGACAGGAGGGGACTGTTGTATGCTCTGTTTCCATTCCATGACACCTATCCCTCAGCACAGGGACCTGAGCCCTTCTAGAAGGACAGGTACTGCAGCTGAGTCCAGTGCACAGGTGACACCTGCACCCACCCTGGCTGGCCACCCAGCCACGCTCTGGCCTGCGGGAGGCCCCGGTCCCAACCCTGCTTCAGTTGGCTAACACTTACCAGGCCCACAGTAAGGATGGCTGGAGAGGCTTCTACCAGAATGCTGAGCCGAGCAGGGGCCAGGGCACCCTTTATACTGTTCCCAGGCTGGCAACCTTCCCAAGTTGAAGGAGATGGACTGATTTCACTACGGAAATTGATCAACTTCCTCCAGCCCCTCCCTGACTCATCACAGGCACCTACTAAAACCCCCTCGGGCCCCTTTTCTTCGAGAGACATAGGTCCTGCCTGGCCAGAGGTGTCTGGGGGCTCAGGCACGCCTGCCTGACTCACGACCTGGACACAGGGAGGTAATAGAGGCAGCTTAGGAACCGAGTTCCCTTTTCCTATTGTTCTGTGATCTCAGCCAAGGAATTGCTGAATGTCAATTACTCCACCTGTAAAATGGGTTTGTCCCCATTGTTTGGCTGAGAGATTCATTTCCAAGGGCAAGAAATGGAAAGTTACGTGTCTCTCTGGAAAGCCCAGACAGGGTGTGTGACATAAAGGTGGGAGGAATCACTTCGCATGAAGAGATTGGGGTTACTGGGGGCTCTCTTGGCCCTTAGCCTACAGCCCATCTATTCTCAAGACCTATCTGTAACTCTGTTCTATGAGAAAATAAACTGTCTTCGGGGGGAGAGGACTTCAGGCCCAATAGGGACAAACAGAAGGCTTGTAGGAGTCTCCTGCTACGTGCCATAGGCTGCCCAGGCCCCATGTCCAAGACTATAGCTCAGAAATTCCCAAGAATAAAAACTCATAGAAACTTCAAAGGATGGGCCACTCTAGGCCAGAAAACAGGCATTAAATATACAATACCTAAAATAAGGATTGCTTTTTATGATATTAAAACAAATACTTCCTATAATTTATTTTGGAAATGCATGAAGGTATGAAGATAAAACCAAGTCACCCATTGCTTTCTCCAAACCATTCCCTATGAGCTGGGCTATTTAAAATTAAACTCTATTCTGACCAGTTATTCCTGCACGTAAGCACCCAAGCAGTTTTCTAAAAAACACTGGGACTTTTAAGTCTTTTATCCATTTTGAGTTTATTCTTGTGTATGGTGTAAGTTGATGGTCTAGTTTCATTTTTTGCATGTAGCTGTCCAATTTTCCCAACACCATTTATTAAAGAGGCTGTCTTTACTCCATTGTATGCTCTTGCTGCCTTTGTCAAATATTAGTTGAGCATAATGTCTTGGGTCAATTTCCGGATTCTCTGTTCTGCTCCACTGGTCTATATGCCTGTTCTTGTGCCAGTACCAGGCTGTTTTGATTACAGTAGCTTTGTAGTATAACCTGATATCCAGTATTGTGATCCCGCCTACTTTGTCCTTCTTTTTCAAGATTGCTGTGGCTATTCGGGGTCTTTTATGGTTCCATATGAACTTTTGAAATATTTGTTCTAGTTCTGTGAAATATGTCACTGGTATTTTGATGGGGATTGCATTGAATCTATAGATTGCTTTGGGTAATATGGACATTTTAATGATGTTAATTCTTCCAATCCATGAACAAGGTATGTGCTTCCACTTTTTTATATCTTCCTCTATTTCTTTTTTCAATGTCCTGTAGTTTTCTGCAAATAGGTCCTTTACTTCTTTGGTTAAGTTTATTCCTAGGTATCTTAATTTTTTTGCCACGATGGTAAATGGAATTGTTTTTTTAGTTTCTCTTTCTGTGAGTTCATCATTGGTGTATAAGAATGCCATTGATTTCTTGACGTTAATTTTGTATCCTGCTACTTTGCCAAATTCATTTATTAAGTCTAGTAGATTTTTGATGGAGTCTTTAGGGTTTTCTATATATAATATCATATCGTCTGTGAATAACGACAGTTTCACTTCCTCCTTTCCAATTTGGATTGCTTTTATTTTTTCTTCCCGTCTGAATGCTGTGTAAAAATCCTAGAAGAAAATGTAGGCAACAAAATTTTGGACATCATACGCAGCAGAATCTTCACTGATACATCACCTAAGGCAACAGAAACAAAGGGAAAAATGAACACATGGGACTACATCAAACTCAAAAGCTTCTGCACAGCAAAAGAAACAACCATCAAAACAGATAGGGAACCCACTCTATGGGAGAGCATAATTGCCAATGATACATCAGATAAGGGGTTAATCTCCAAAATATAGAGAGTGCTCATACAACTCAACAAAAGGAAGACAAAGAACCCAATTAAAAAATGGGCAGAGGAACTAAATAGACACCTCTCCAAAAAGGACATACAAATGGCTAAGAGACATATGAAGAAATGCTCAACATCACTAATCATCAGAGAGATGCAAATTAAAACAACAATGAGGTATCACCTCACATATGTCAGAATGGCTGCCATCAACAAATCATCAAACAACAAGTGTTGGCGAGGGTGTGGAGAAAAGGGGACTCTAGTACACTGCTGGTGGGAATGCACACGGGTGCAACCACTGTGGAAAACACTATGGTGTTACCTCAAAAAATTAAAAATTGAATTGCCATTTGACCCAGTGATCCCACTTCTAGGAATATACCCTAAGAAGCCTGAAACACCAACCAGAAAGAATACATGTACCCCCATGTTCATAGCAGCACTATTTACAATAGCTAAGATCTGGAAACAGCCCAAGTGTCCATCAGTGGATGAATGGATAAAAAAGCAGTGGTACATACACACAATGGAGTACTATGCAGCTGTAAGAAAGAAAGATCTCTTATCCTTTGAGACGACATGGAGGGACCTCGAGAGTATTATCCTAAGCAAAACAAGCCAAGCAGAGAAAGACAAATATCACATGATCTCACTTATTTGTGGAATATAATGAACATAACAGTCTGAGGAACAGGGTAGACCCAGAGATGTGGAAGTAGGGTATAGACTGACACCCCTCAGAAGAGGGGGTGGGGGGGAGGGAAGAGATAAACCACAGAACTTATGCGCATGTATGCATAACTGATGGACATGGACAACAATGCTGGGGACGGGGTGGGGGGATGGGGAGGAGGGTGTCAATGGGGGAAAAAGGAGAAACATCTGTAACAAAAATAAATTAATAAAAAAAATAAAAATAAAAAAACAACAAAAAATAAAATAAAAAAAATAAATAAATAAAAAACCCTGGGACTGAAACCCAGAGGAACCATAAAGATAAGGAGTTAATGATGGCCTTGGGAAACTTGGAGGGACCATGAAAAGAGAGATTAATGATTGCCCTGACCCCTGCAACAGATCTTTCCCCCTATTCCCCCACCTCCATACCCCCCCCTCTGGAACAGTCTGTATCAGCACTGGCACCAATTAGGCGGTGCCAAGAAGAATGTAGGTTTTTTTTAATGCAGTTTTTTCTGTAGTTTGTGTCTATATAAGCAAAGAACAAAGAAGGCTCAGGGCTGTAATTTGGGGAGAATATCCCCCGTAGCCCACCAGTGAATAAAGTGCTCCTTTACAATTTGGCTGTGCATCCCATGAGGCAGAGATACAGCGAAAGGCCCGAACAAGTTTCCAGCACAAACATTTACTCTTTGGTCCCTAATTAGAGATTGCCTTTGAGCAGGGCCCTGAGGTGGGCCCCTTGGCTAAGGTGACTAAGTGACTTCATTCTTATCTAGGCCCCTTGGCTAAGTCTACTAAGTGACTCCATTCTTATCTAGGCCCCTTGGCTAAGGCGACTCCATCTTTATCAGCAATGGACCTTCCTTAGTATTTTTCCAATAATAGGTTGATTACCCCTAGAGGTAAAGGAACATTGCCTAAGATTATGGTTGACCTATCTAACGGGATGTATCTTGCAGTTTCTGAGTATTAGGAACTGAAAATCATGAGCCCAATGACTAATGCTTATTTTGGCTTCTGTAATAACCGCTTTTGCACTCACTATTGTACTGATTCCCTGAGGGGGAGCCAAAAGGGAATGTGGCTTCTGTCTTTTTTTTTTTTTTAATTTTTATTTTTTATCCTCACCTAAGGACATCTTTCCATTTTTTGTTTGGATAGAGTGGGAAGGAGAGAGAGGAAGAGAGAGAGAGAGAGAGAGAGAGAGAGAGAGAGAGAGAGAGAGGGAAACATCGATGTGAAAGGGACACATCGAGTGGCTGCCTCCTGCACGACCCAACCAGAGCCAGGGACAAACTGCAACCAAGGTACATGCCCTTAGCAGGAACCGAACTCGGGTCTCTCTGGACCGTGGGCTGACGCTTTAACAGCTGAGCCAAACTGGCCAGGGCTGTGGCTTCTGTCTTTAAAAGCGGAAGAGCAAGAACAATCGGGGCTGTTGATTTTTGGAGACTATGTCCCCCGCAGCCTTTACAATTTGGCTGTGCATCTCTGATTATCTTGCTGACACATTACAACATTTGGAGGCCCCAGTGAGATCCCTGGTGCTTTGTGACATCATGGGCTAGACGCCTAGGACGGGCGACGGGCGGTCTCTCCTGGTCTGGTCGCCGGACACCTAGAGGTCTTTAGGGGAGGTACCACCTGAGATGTTTCAGGGCCCCGAAGATCCTACTTAGGTTTCCGATGAGCGGCGGGAGATGCCAAGATGTCCCCCAAAGATTTAAGGAGACCTGGTAAAAAGCCTCTGGAGGTGAGTTCTGGGTGACCAGTCTTTCTGGGTGAGAGTGAGAGGGCCGGACACAGCGCAACCTCTTCTCTCCTGGGAATCTCCCAAAGACATTAGGTGGGGTTCATTCTGTTCCCGCAGGATAAGGAATTTTCCTTGGCCCACCACTGGGGTGGAAAGGAAGTCTGATCACCTCCCAAGGGAACTTCTAGAGTGTGATTGTGTGTGAATGTATTTATGTGTGAGTGACGGTGCTCCACAACACTTGTTACGGAGCCTGTGTGAGTCCTTACCTGTGGTTCTGTGATGACCTCATAAAGCTAGGGGCAGTATCAGGTTCTTGGGACCTTCTGGTGTCCCACCTGTGAACCTGATCCATGCTGGGGGGTTATACTGGCCTGCCGATGCCAAGAGGCATCTAAATCTCTGCAAGGGGAGTGGCCAGGCAGACGAAATGAAAGTTTCTGTCTTGTGTGTCTTCCCTTGTTTTTGTTTTTGTTCGTCTCCTTACTGTGTCTCCCTCAAATTTATTACGGTTAGTTTAATCATGGATAGCAGCCCTAGTGCCCAGAAGACCTCATTGAGTTGCATATTGAAACATTTTTTAGAGAAGGATTTGAGGAAGGTTCTGATTAGGGCACAAAAGTAGCTAAAGGAAAGTTAAGGACCTTCTGTGAATTAAACTGACCCACATTCAGGGTGGGCTGGCCTGACATGGGATCCTTTAACCCCGAATTAGTGCAGGCATTTTGGAATCAGGTCACAGGGGAGCCAGGACACCCAGACCATTTCCCTATATTGATCAATAACTTAATTTAGTGAGACATCCACCCCCATGGTTAAAAACCTGTGCACTCCAGACCAGGGCACAAATACTGGTAGTGGACCCCAAACTGGGTCCCAACAGAATCCTGGGAAAACGTAGGGGAATGCCTATGAGGCAGAGATACAGCGAAAGGCCTGAACAAGGTTCTGGTGCAAATATTTACTCTTTGGTCCCTAATTAGAGATTACCTTGATTCTGTGCAGGAGGCTAATAAGGTGGGGAAAGTACTATCAAAGGAACCATGGGGAGAGGAAGGATTTGGCTCCACAGACGGAGCCTATTGGGCGCAGTTAATTACCCAAGGTCACCCGGGAATAGAGCTCAGTTTGAATGGAAAAATTTTAAAGGTATTTTTGGTACAGGAGCAGATATTTCAGTGATTGCCTCAAGACATTAGCCTGCTACATGACCCCTGAATGTCTCTATGGCCGATTTACAAAGAGTGGGACAGGTTTCTAGGCCCCAGCAAAATGCACAGTTTATCAAATGGAAAGATTCTGAGGGCAATACTGTTTTTTTTTTTTTTTTTTAATCCTATATTTTAGATCATTTGCCTGTTAATCTATGGGGACAGGACCCTCGTCCTTTCACTCCCCCCTCAGAGGAGGCGAAATGCCCCCTCCTCACCCAGACCTCAATGCCCAAGCAATAACAGATGCACCAAGAAGGGGGAATGGCTGGAAAGGGGCTGTCCCCGTCTGTGGGCAGCCATGCGCGTCCTGCATGGCATGGTGTGCCCCGCCGTGAATTGGGACCAGGTCCAGTGCAGAGAGCCACTTGTCATGGAAAATGGGGGGGTGGGGCACGAACAGTGGGTGGGCGTGCAGGCACTCACCCGGAGGCCACAGGGGTCACAGGGTTCCCTGGGGAGGGCAGGCCGCCTGTGGAAGGGGCATGTTCCTTCCATGCCAGCCCAGGCAGCCCTGCAGGTTTGGCGGCAGTGAGTGCAACAAGGCAGGTTTCCTGCGGAGCTGTTAACTTTGGGGAGTTGGGCGCAAGCACGAAGTGCTCTTGGAGAGAGTTCAAAAACACTCTGCCCTGCGTAAACACGCGCTCTAGGATGACGCTCCCCTTTCCTGCATCCTTTTAAAAACCTGGGGTCAGAGGAAATTTTCTGATTCCTTTGCCCGTGATGGGACCCAAATCCTGCTGGGGGAGGGCTTCCTTAGAAACTTTTCACTGTGTTCTCCTGTTAGGCCTAAAGGCCCAATTGGTTGAAATAGCTCAGAAGGTATATAATAATAGGGACACCCCTGGGGAAAAACAAGCTAAAAGAATAGCAAAGGTAATAATAGCAGCCTAAGGGAAACAGGGCCCATAGAGAAGGATCACCCTAGGAAGGGAAACATGAGGAAGGGTCAGGATGGTAGGCTTGCGGCCCAACTAGGGAAGAACCAATGTGCCTACTGCAAGAAAAAGGGACATTAGAAACGAGAATGCCCAAATCGACCAGATAGGAAAGACGAGGGAAATACACACGCCCCAGCCATCCTTAACTTAAAGGAATGATGGGGCCAAGGCTCCTTTCAACTCAGCCCCCGGGAGTCCAGGATCATTGCACAAGTAGGGGGCAAGTCAGTTAATTTCTTAATAGATACAGGAGCTACACATTCAGCCTCTGGGTCCACTAACAACCAAGAAGACCTCAGTTCAAGGAGCAACAGGTCAGACTGCCCTCTATCCTTGGATAACTAACAGAACTGTAAATCTTGGAAAGGGCACCGTTACACAATCCTTTTGAGTTATGCCTGAATGCCCATGTTCTGTTGGGGCATGATCTCCTCCGAAAGTTACAGGCTACAGTATCATTTATTGGAGAAGAAGCACTACCTTTGACTTGGACTGAGACAGAACAGAAAGCCTTCAAGACCTTAAAAAGGGCCTTAACTTCAGCGCCTGCTCTTGTACTACCAGACATCACAAAACCCTTCCATTTGTATGTAAGTGAGGCCAGAGGCATAGCAAAGGGTGTCCTCACCCAAAACTTGGGACCCAGGAAAAGGCCAGTAGCTTACTTATCCAAAAGACTAGACCCGATAGCAACTGAATGGTCCACCTGCCTAAGAGCAGTAGCGGTTACTGCACTCCTAGTAAAGGAGGCAGACAAGTTAACTCTAGGGCAAGAGTTAGCTTTAACTGCACCCCATGCAGGTGAGGCCCTCCTCCAAGTGCTCCGGAATGCTGGATGTCAAACACTCGAGCCACCCAGCTCCAGGTGCTTGCTCCTCCTGGATCAGCCCTACCTCAAGTTCCACAAGACGTTGGCCATCAATCCTGCCAGCCTGCCTCCAGACAATGACCCAGAGAAACCTCTACAGGACTGCCTGGAGGTAATAGACATAGTGCAGACGGCCGGCCCAGAACTCAAGGATGTCCCACTGCCATCATCAGATGAAGTATTGTTCACGGATGGGAGCAACTATTTCCAGGAAGAAATCAGTTCTTGCAGGCCCTGCAGTCCACCCAGAAGGCCATCCACAAACACGTCTGAGACGCCCTGCCTGTGCCCAATTTGGACCCTGTGCACCCTTTCCAGCCTGGGGACTTGATGTAGGTAAAGAAGTTCCCTATCCAGGGACTAACTCCCTCCTGGAAGGGACCATACACTGTCATCCTGCCTCCACCAATGGCTGTCAGGATCAACGGCATCTCGATCTGGCTGCACCATTCCCGGCTGAGGGAAGAAAAAGCAAAATGGACGGTTCAGGCCTCTCCAGATGAGATGCTTGTGTTTATTGGGACCTTAATTTTTCTGGTTATGACTATTCAGGGAAATCTTTATAGATCTGAGCCCCAGAGGAACTGGGGACTTAGAAATGGGATATAGGGGGAAATCTTAAGAAATGTCACCACAAAGGGTATAGAAAAACGTCTTTTCAATCTCAACCTATGTGGCCTCTTGAGAGACACCATAGGCACAGATGTTATTACTGAAGATTGATGTCATATAAAAGGACTCCTACCCTGGGGTTATGGGACATCTACAGGGGAATGGAGACTACAAGGGGTAGGAATCTATATATACATGCCCAGGGAATGGTATAGTCACCATAAGTTGCTTGAATGCAAATGAATACTTTTGTCCATCTTGGGGTTGTGAAACCATATTTATTACTAAGGGTTATCTGAGAAGCAGGGACCCTCATATAGGTTTTAGAAGGTTAACCGAACCCAAGGATTTCCCCATAGGGAAATCTAACCCCATCCAGATTAATGTCATTAGTCAGCCAGACCTTTATTGGGCCACAGGAAAGACATAGAGGCTGACTGCTAGTTATGCCTAAATTCGAGGCCACCTTATTATACAGGGCTAGGCCCCTCCAAGCCAATTTCCCAGACCCCAAATGCTGAAATTATACATGGCACCAACCCAAGTTAACTTCAGGGAATGTTCAGGGGCAAGGGACTTGCATACTCCCACCTAAGTATAACCTCCAGCAATACAAAACAGACGAGGTTTAGGTCTCCTTTTCCTCAAGCAGGGAGGACTCTGTGTGGCACTGGGCGAAACCTGTTGTTTCTATGCTAACAACTCCGGGGTTATACAAGAAAGCTTATCTTTAGTTAGGAGAAATATCAAGGAACGAGAAAAAAGGAGACGGGGATCTGAGAATTGGTTTCAATGAATGTTTAACTGGTCTCCATGGCTAACAACTTTATTATTGGCCATCGTCAGTCTTCTGGCCATATTATGCTTTCTTCTAACCTTGGGGCCATGCATAATGAACAACCTCATGAAAACTGTACAGAGGAGAATAAATTCTGTAAAACTCCTTGTAGTTAAGGGACAGTGTAGTCCTGTCTCAGAGAAGGAGGGGGAGACAACGATTTGACTCATATATATAAAACCAGTGAGGAATGAGCTGGGCTATTTTAAAAATTAAACTCCATTCTGATCAGTTATTCCTGCATGTAAACACTCGAGCAGTTTTCTAAAAAACCTGGGACTGAAACCCAGAGGAACCATAGAGATAAGGGGTTAATGATGTCCTTGGGAAATGTGGAGGGACCATAAAAAGAAAGAGATTAATGATTGCCCTGACCCCTGCAACGATCCACCCCACCCTTCCCCCTGCCTCTGGAGCAGTCTGTATCAGTCCTGGCACCAGTTAAGCAGTGCCAAGAAGAATGTAGGTTTTTTGAATGTAGTTTTTTCTGTAGTCTGTGTCTATATAAGCAAAGAACAAAGATGGCTTGTGGCTGTCGATTTGGGGAAACTCTGCTCCCCTCAGCCCGCTGGTGAATAAAGTGCTCCTTACAATTAGGCTATGCGTCTCTGGTCTGCGGACTGAAGGGTCACGGGTTGGATTCCCGGTCAAGGGAACATACCTGGGTTACAGATTCGATCCCAGGCCTGGGTTGGGGTCATGCAGGAGGCAACAAATCGATGTCTCTCTCACATCAATGTCTCTCTCTCTCTCTTTCTCTCTCTCTCTCCCCCCTCCCTTTCACTTTATTTTTAAAAAATCAATGGAAAAATATCCTTGGGTGAGGATTAACAAAAGAAAGGAAAGAAACATATCAGAGGTATTATGTAACTCACCCATGGTCAAGCAGAATGTAAGTAGTGGAGCTGTGTTCAGTCAACTATGCCTGACTGTAATGTGCATCCTCCTAGCCTCCACAACAACACCTCGCCTGGTCATGGCGTTTTACTGGTTTATTGTAGCATTGTTGCTGTTGTTGCCCAGCAGATTGTTGCAGATGTGTATTTCTGAGGGATGTGAGCCAAGGTGGTTTCTCCTGTGTGAGATATTGTGGCATTACAGTAACTCCTACTACTGGACATGACAATCAGGAGGTAATTAGACAACGCTTAGAACTAAACAGTAACATAAACACCGTATAACAGAACATATAGGGTGTGCAGTAAAAGCAACAAAATCAAAGAGGACTCAAGATTTCAAAGTTTTTACAGAAATACGAAAGGCTGAAGATGAGTGATCTGAATGATAGCCCCAGGTGCCCGCAGCAGCACCCCGCTCAGCAGCACACCCTCGGACAGACTTTCTCTTGTCTTATTCTTTCTAGTGCCCCTGAGTTCTCCTACCTGGGCTCATCTCTCAAAATAAATGACATATTTGAATACGTTCTCTTGTCTCAGACCATGCTTTTTGGGGGGAACTGAGGGAAGATGTCTCTACAAAATGTTTGAAAAGTCCTGCACTGCTCTTGATATTTTTAAGTTGAAATCTAAATTTTTACTATACATTTAACTACTTACAAAGAATATGATTTCTATATTGTATATATTAGCATTTTTAATAACTTTATTTTTTATTATTGTGTGGGAATTTTAAACATATACAAAGGAGACAGAATAGTAGAATAAATCCTATGTATGTCACCCAGCTTTAATAATGATCAAATGATGGTCAATCTTGTTTCATTTTATCTCCACTCTCTGGCCCCCTCCAGTGTTTTTGAAAGCAAATTACAGGCTCATGTAATTTCATCTGTAGATATCTTTAAATTAAAGACTCTTGCCCAGTAGTTATGTAAAATATTATCACACCTTAAAAGTATCCCCAAAATCTTTATACTATGAACTATCCATTCAGTGTTCACATTTCCAGTTATCTTACAAAAGTCATTAATTTTCTAATTATTCAAATTGAGATCAAAATAAGGTAGGTATGTTGTTACTGGTTAATAGAGCTATTAAATGTATTTTAATCTGTGGAGTCTCTGTCCATTTTTGGCCTTCTTGGAATTTTTTATTGAGGAACCATGTCATTTGTCATATAGAGTTTCCTGAGTCTGATTGTGCTGGCCGTGTTCTCACGGTGTCATTCGACAGCACCTAGGCGTAGGTAGGATCCGCCTCTAATTGTTCACATTGTGATGCTTCCTCAGATAACTGCCCTTGGACAACTGAATCTGTTCTGTCCTCACGTCCAGAAAGCCTGAGTGTTACGTCCCCTTGGAGTGGTCCTTAGCCAATGACCTATAAGTATGGGAGCAGGGAAGCCCGGCTCTCCGGCCTTGTGGCAGTACAGCTCGCAGGCTTCTTTTACACCCCGAGTCCTCTTGCAGGATCAGGGTGAGGTTGCCCTCCATACATCTCTGCTGAAACACACACCTGCATGGTTTCTTTTCCTTCGGAGTGTCCCTGCTAACACTGCCCTGATAAATCATTCGCAAACAAAGCCTCATCTCAGGGAGTGCTTTTGGGGCACCCAAACAATGACAACTGGTACCAGCTGTGGTTCTAAGAAGCTGGTTCTTGTGGTGGGGTTGGGGGTTGGCTTACTCACTGGCCAGAAGAAACAAGCATCTCTTTACTGGGGGTAAGTGGAGTGTAGATAGCCCTGGCATGTTGTAGCATTGAATTATATCTTTTATGCCGAATTGGAGCAAGATGCAGTGGAAGGTGCTGTGTGGATTGTAAAATAGCTTGGATATTTGAAATATATGGAGGAAATGGTAACCATAGGACAGAGGAATTGGTTCCTTATAGCTGAATGCTATTGATGCTTTAAAGAGAAACAAATGAAAAACTCAGGTCATCCATTCTTATCCTAAGACATCTGAAAGTGAAGACCTCCACTGTAGAGTTTAAAGAGCCCCTTATCTCTTGCAGAGAGGAGATGGTACTAAACAGCAGACCCAGGACCTAATAGTAACCTTCATAGAAGCTAAATTTGCAGCATCCGTATGTTCCTTGTATCAGGGGCAGGGCTCTGACAGGGAAGGAGTGGAACCTCAAGACTTGGGAGTGAAACATTCATGGATGTTCTTGATGACAATGAACTCCAGAATCCTCGGAATTTTCTCAGCCTGCGGGAGTGAGCTACCCTCCTTGGATGGAAGATATTAGCTCACACATTTCCACTGGCTGAAGACTATGAAGAAGACAATAATTGTCTAACTGCAGATCTGTCTCCCACATACTGTCCTGGCCATTGGTTCAAGTCTCAGAAGAGCCAAATGGGTTAATGCTGGCCCTGCTAAGGGAAGGAAGAGTTATCCACTGAAGGATCTGCAAGTAATATGACCAGCATATGGGAGAGCTCACCTGGGAGAGGATCTTAAGGATGTTGGACCATGAGGAATGGCATATGAGACCGATTAGGAGAATTTTATTAATATGAGGGCAATCGTATTATCAGTTCCCCAGAATCAATCTTAATAGGCTGCTGAGTTGCCTTCTGGAACTTGGAAAAGGTTATGGTCCACATTAAATGAGGTGGAGATGTCAGAACTACATTAGCAGAGTGCTAATAAAAGGATAGAGTTTGAGAGGAGGGTTTATTTCACTGAATCTATTATATAACCACCATGCCTGTCAACCGAATCTGTTCTTCAGAGAGCCGAGAAAACACTCCTTTCACTGAAGTTATCAGGAGTGTACTGGTGAAGGGTCATCGGCATTACTGAGCAGACCAACAGCGGCTGCTCCCTGCAGCCTGAGCTGAGGTAGGACATGTGTATTGACCTGGGCTCCCTAATGGTGATGAGGGTGATAAGATCCAGGGGCAGCAGAGGATAAATAGACAGCATGAGTTAACCATCAGAGGCAAGGTGGTTCAACATGTACAAGTCAATCTGTGTAATCCAGCACTAGCCAAAGAAAAAAATATTATGTTTATATTAATTAATACAGCAAAAGCATTTGACAAAGTCCAACACCCATTCATTATAAAAATACTCAGCAAACTGGGAATAGACAAGAACGTTCTCATCTGGGTTAAGAATATGTACAAAAGAACTTACAGCCAAGAGTACACGTAATAGTGAGAAACTGGAAACACTCCCACACCCCGCCCCCCCCAAATCAGGAACAAGGCAGGCATGTGCCCTCTCAGTACTCCTATTCAACATCATAACAGAAACCAGAATATAAAGGAAATAAATAATGTGTCCTCAATGACGGGGAGCTAACTCCCCATTTGTAAATTGTGGGCTTTTCACGGTGCCTTTGTTCCAAAGAATAGTGTAATGTGGCGGGATGTTGCAGGGAGGATGAGGAGAGTAGCTTCACAGTGGAGAAACCTGGCAACCAGGTGATCAAGGTGATAAATCTCATCAGTAATATCTCTGCTGTTTACATAATGTTTTGAAATGGTACTTGACTTCTGTAGTCTTCCTCCTAAAACCCCATAACTCTACTCTAATCACGAGAAAAACATCAGAAAAACCAAATTGAAGAATAGTCTAAAAAATACTGACCAGGACCCCTCAGAACTGTCAAGGTCATCAAAAACAGGGAAAATCTGTGAAACTGTCAGAGTCAAGAGCAGCCTAGGGAGACAAGACAACTAAATGTAGTGTGATAGATGGGATCCTGGAACAGAAAGAGGCATGGGGTAAAAACTAACTAAGGAAATCAGAATAAGCCATGTGCTTTAGTTAACAATGAGGTATCAATATTGTTTTGTTAATTGATATAATAAATGTACCAAACTAATGTAAGAAGTTAAGAATAAGAGAAATGAGATGTGGAGTGTATGGGAACTCTTTGTACGATCTTCTTGACTTTTCTGTAAATTAAAAACTTGTAAAATATAAGGCCTATTAAAAATCAAAATCTAAGACTTCAAAATAATTTTTCACATATTCTGGGTGTTTCTAATCGCTTCTCCCTCTGCCACCAAGCTCCTGCACCCCCCCCCACCCCATTCTACCCACATCCTCTTTTGTCCTGTTGGAGGACTTAGCCTGCGTTCTCATCTCCTAAGTAATGACAAGTGTTAACCAGGGGAGTGATGTGGTTATATCAGGCATTTAAGTAGAACACCTTGTCCTCTATGTGAGGGGTGGATTGCGGGGTGGATTGACAAGGGGTAAAGAAAACCAGCTTGAAGGCCATTGCAATAGTTCTGGTATGAAATGATCTCGGTCCAAGCTTGCAAGGTGTGTGTAGGAATAGCAAGGACCTGATGGTTGGTGGGGGGAGGGAAGAAGAGAAGAGGAGTGAGGAATGATGGTAGTGTCTCTGGTTTAGGTGAAAGCACAGATGGTGGTATCGTTCCCCAAGAGAGAGAATCCCTAAGGAGGGAAGATAGTGAGGGCTGCTGCAGTTGGGTGTGGAGGAGGGGATGCTAAGTGCCATTCAGACCTATTTAGTTTGGGTGCCTATGGAAGTCTCAGTATGAATGTCCCTGACTTATCCTCATGCCTAAGGGCAATTGGAGGCAAACTGCCCGAGATGATGGGGTTACATAGTTAAAGGCTGGTGATCCCCAGGAAAGAGAGAGTGCCACATCCTGGAGTGATTGAGGGAAGTAAAGACTACAGAGAGTAATGGCTACAATGACCTTGCATTTTATTTTCCCTCCTGCCAGTTCAGCATTTTGGCTCCCATGATTCCAGGTGGCCCAACCCTTACTTCCTTTACTGACACTGTCAGGCTCCCCATCGGAGACCCTTCCCAGGAGTCTCTCCTCTCCCCACCTTGTCCAGTTATGCTTTTAATGCTTTTCTAAATCTTCATTAACCAAATAGGTAGTCCATAAGACTCTTGGAAAACATAAGGACATTCTACAGGGAGAAACCCAGGAAGGGACCAGAACCAGAAGGGACCCCCACTCCCTGCCTGTCCCCTTGGTCATGGGCTGAGATTGGGCTCCTTGTGTAAGGCAGTGCTGGGCTGAGACAGATAGATCCTCCCTCCCCCCACCGGAATAACTCATGGCCCCTTCATAACTGTCAGGTGTTGCTTTCAGATGCATGATGAAGTTGTTTTTGTTTGAGTTTGGTTTAATTTTCAGAAGCTATTGAAAGTATTGGGTGTTTTGGGGAGCAGACTTAATGGGGGTTAAGATGTCTGTCCTCCTTTGGGAGTTGGCCAACAGTCAGTTGCAACCATTGACCCACACGAGTTTTTACATGGTGAGTGACAGAGGGACAAAAGACAAAGAGAGCACAAGATTCCCGAACTTCCAGGATTTATTCTGAATCATTGAACACACTCACAGTTTCAGCTATAAGACTGGGGATGAAGTCAGAGTTACTGTAGTAACTGTCCTCAGGCAGAAGCTCTGGCCACCTGAGGTTGGGGTTGGGTGGGATTGGAATTATCAGGAGTAGGTGCTGGGCAATAGTTCCCCCCGACCCACTCCTCTCTATCACAGAGACAGGTGGAAGGACAGGGTCAGGCAGGTTCACAGATGAGGTTGGCCGTCCAGACTGGGGGGCCTGAGGTAAGTGAGGCCACTGGTTAAGCTCTCTCTTCACATGTGTGGGATGGTCTGAGGGCCTCTGGGGCAATGGGGGTGGTTACTTATGTTTGGGGGGGGCGCTGCACCTCCTGCTTCTACTGCTGTTCCTCTGCAGGGGGCAAGATTTCTCCCTTCAGTGGCTGGACTGGGTGGGTCTCCTGAACCTGGCCAGGAGCTGGGACAAATGCAGGGTGCTCCAGCTGCCCCCCCTGCTGCTCTGCTGGCTCTAGCTGCTTCTCCTGCTGCCCCAGGTGCTCCAGCAGCTGCTCTTCTTTCTTTTCCAGCTTCTCAACTATCTTCTCTAGCTCTTGATCCAGCTGCTGGTCCAGGAGCTTCTTCTCCTGTTCCAGCTGTTCTTTCAGCTTTTGCTCCGTTTGTGCTTTATCTTCCTGCAGCTGCAGCTCCACGTTTTCTGCTTTCTGATCCCCATGTTGTTCCTGCTGCTGCTGTTTCGGGTGCTGTTCTGGGTGCAGTTCCTGCTCCTTTGACTCTCGCTGCTGCTGTTCCAGATGTTGTTCCTGATGCTGCAGTCCCTGCTTCTGTGACTCTTGTTGCTGTTGCTGCTGTTCCAGCAGTTCCTGATGCTGTTCCTGCTGCTGTAGCTTCTGGGGCTGTGGCTCACAGTCTTGCTCGGGCAACCCCTTCACAGGAGTTGTGTGTTTCTCCTTTGGTTGCTCAGAGGGCACCTCCTGGCATGGGACAGACGGTGGAGTTGGCTGCTTCACTTGCTCCTGCTGGGTATCAGTGGGAGGAGAAACAGGCTTGAGGGGCTCCTGACTGAGGGCTGGGGGCAGGGTCACTGGCAGGATGTTTTGCTGAGACATCTTGGAAGCTGCTTTAGGTCAACCTGAAAAACAGGAGGGGTCAGAGGGGTGGCTGAAGAGAGGAAGTGGATAAATTCCCCAGAAATCAGTGCCTGGCTTCTCAGCAACTCCTCTGTTTCCTGGGGCCAGGCACTCGCCCACCACCCCCAGCTGTCATTCCCCAGAAGCAGCAGAGAGTGAGAGGTAATGATGGGGAGAGGTGGGGAGAGGCCCTCCTGGGAACCTCCTTCTTTCCTGCAAGAGGTCTGTCTCCAGAGCTGCTGTGCAAGTGTGGGCTGGGCGCCACTGTGCCTCCTGCCCGAGACTCATCCTTGTCTCTCCTCATTTTTCACCTCTGGTGACCGAGGAGGAGAGAAGGGTTCCGGGATGATAGCAGAAAGATGTAGGTCCTGGGAAATAAAGGTTTCCTGGAGGACTCCTGCGTCCTGGGAACCATCAGCCCATGCCAGAGAGTACGTGAATGGTTATGGCGTAGGCCTTGGATTGCAGTCACAGACATATTATTAGTTTAAATATCCCGCTGAAATGCTGTGTGCTCCTGGGCACTTTGCCCCCCTGGGCCCCAGTGTCTCCTCTTTAAAATGAGCAGATTGGCCTAGTCAACTCCAGAGCTATTTTCTCTCGTGACCTCTGAGCTTTGGCTGCAGCCCCAGTGCTCAGGTGAGGGCTGTGGGGGTGCCGGCAGGGTTGCTGAGAGTGAAGCTGGCTCTTTCAAGTCCCCACTTTTACGTTGGGTTTCCTGCCCCTGCTCTGCCTGGTCTCTCCAAATAGACTGTTTCCCCACTCTGCAGTTTCCCTTTCTGCCACAGAGCCAAGAGTCACAAGCATGTCCCTGAGTCTCTGCCCCCATAAGAAAGGCAAAATCACAGTCAACCTAAATCAAACAAGTTCAGGAAGAATTTGGCCGTATTCACCCTTCATCCCTATGTCATGCTCATTCTCTCTCACATACACACACACATTCCAAAATATGGTCCCAAGGGAAGATGGGACAGGAGGGGACTGTTGTACGCTCTGTTTCCATTCCATGACACCTATCCCTCAGCACAGGGACCTGAGCCCTTCTAGAAGGACAGGAACTGCAGCTGAGTCCAGTGCACAGGTGACACCTGCACCCACCCTGGCTGGCCACCCAGCCACGCTCTGGCCTGCGGGAGGCCCCGGTCCCAACCCTGCTTCTGTTGGCTAACACTTACCAGGCCCACAGTAAGGATGGCTGGAGAGGCTTCTACCAGAATGCTGAGCCGAGCAGGGGCCAGGGCACCCTTTATACTGTTCCCAGGCTGCCTACCTTCCCAAGTTGGAGGAGATGGACTGGTTTCACCACTGAAGTTGATCAACTTCCTCCAGCCCCTCCCTGACACATCACAGGCACCTACAAAAACCCCTCGGGGCCCCTTTTCTTCGAGAGACATAGGTCCTGCCTGGCCAGAGGTGTCTGGGGGCTCAGGCACGCCTGCCTGACTCATGACCTGAGCACAGGGAGGTAATAGAGGCAGCTCAGGAACCGAGTTCCCTTTTCCTATTGTTCTGTGATCTCAGCCAAGAAATCGCTGAATGTCCATTACTCCACCTGTAAAATGGGTTTGTCCCCATGGTTAGGCTGAGAGATTCATTTCCAAGGGCAAGAAATGGAAAGTTACGTGTCTCTCTGGAATGCCCAGACAGGGTGTGTGATATAAAGGATGGAGGAATCACTTCGCATGAAGAGATTGGGGTTACTGGGGGCTCTCTTGGCCCTTAGCCCACAGCCCATCTACTCTCAAGACCTATCTGTAACTCTGTTCTATGAGAAAATAAACTGTCTTCGGGGGCAGAGGACTTCAGGCCCAATAGGGACAAACAGAAGGCTTGTAGGAGTCTCCTGCTACGTGCCATGGGCTGCCCAGGCCCCATGTCCAAGACTATAGCTCAGAAATTACCGAGAATAAAAACTCATAGAAGCTGCAAAGGATGGGCCACTCTAGGCCAGAAAACAGGCATTAAATATACAATACAAAAAATAAGGATTGCTTTTTTTTTTTTTTTTTTTATCCTCACCCGAGGACATTTTATCATTTTTTGTTCAGATAGAGTGGGAGGGAGAGAGGAAGAGAGAGAGAGAGAAACATCGACGTGAAAGGGACACATCGAGTGGCTGCCACCCACATGACCCAACCAGGGGCCGGGGACAAACTGCAACCGAAGTACATGCCCTTAGCGGGAACCGAACCCGGGTCTCTCTGGACCGCAGGCCGACGCTCTAACCGCTGAGCCAAACCAGCCAGGGCAGGATTGCTTTTTATGATATTAAAACAAACACTTCCTATAATTTATTTTGGAAATGCATGAAGGTATGAAGATAAAACCAAGTCACCCATTGCTTTCTCCAAACCATTCCCTAAAAAGAGCTTAAATAATCTTTCAGAGTGGTTATTGCAGCTTGTCCCTCCCTCCCTGATATTGGCAGTGACTCAGCACATCTGCAATACAATCCAAACTCACTGCCATGGTGTCAGAGACCATAGCTGAGGGTCCTCAGTCCCTGGGAGGAGCCCAGCGCTCCCCACCTCGGGGCTTGGCGCTCCCAGGGCTCCTGGCTCCTTGTGCCTCAGCATCAGCGTGGATGTTGGAGCTGCCAGAGAGACTTCCCTGACAGCCCCAGCTACAGGTTACCCTCTGGTTCACTTCATGTCACTAATAACAACTGAGGCCCTTTATTTGCATTTAGTCACTTGCTTATTTCCTATCGCTCCCACTGGAAAATAAGGTTTGCCTGGAGTGTGTTCCACCGTGTCCCCAGATCCCATCATAAGCACTGCATAGACTCAGTGCTCTGCAGGTATTAAGTGAAGGAGTGAATAAACAGAGAATCCCACCCTGGAGGTCACTACTACTGAAGAATTTAGTGTGATCTGTGTGTGTGTGTGTCTGTGTGTGTGTGTGTGTGTGTGTGTGAAAACAAGTGTGATATGCTTTTTAATAGTTGGTTTATAGCTTATTTTATGGACATTATTTATTTACACTCTCTTCTTTACAACTTAATAAAGAAAAAACAGAACAATATGAAGATAAATACTCATTTCTGGGGTTAATTTTGAGAAGTGCCCTGATTCCTCATGGATTTCCCGCAAGGTACCTTTCTTCCAGCCTCAGTTGATCAATTTACAGTGTTAACTCTTCCATGCTCCTGGGGCTCAGTGTGGAAAGACAGATGGAGAGACTCTGCCTCTGAAAGACTACCCTCTCCTCATTCCCTTTCTGTTCCCCGAGCCCACCTGGGACCTCGCTCTGCCTCCTCCCTAGCACCGGGACTGTGTCATTTTCTGGGGTAGGGGAAGCCCTCCCCTCCACCCCACCAGGGGAGAACTAACCACGCACCCTCACATGGGCACCCATGGGTTTGAGCTCTGCTGCTGACCTCACATGGCAGGAATCTGCCTCTCCCCAACCCAGGACAGTCAGTCCCAGGGCAGCAGACCCTGCTCCCGGAAGTCACACCGGTCCTATGGGTTTCTAGGGGCCGTATCTGCCAGATCTGCCAGATCTGCCTCCCGCCCTCTGATTCACAGCATAATGAGAGCTCTGGGGGGAGACCGTGTGTTGAGCCTTCAGCCACAGGGTGAAGTTAGGGTGTGGGAAGGAGGAAGGAGCACGAAATTGAGGTGTGTGTGTGTGTGTGTGTGTGTGTGTGTGTGTGCAGGGCAGGGGTTGGAGGAGCACTTTAAGGGCTCAGAGGCCTCATGCCCTGCTCTCAAGTTGCCCCATTTTGGGGCCAGACATGCATGTACAACGTGTATCGGGGAGATTCCCTCAGTGTCTGTGTGATTGGCCTCATAGGGTCCACAGGATGTGTGAGGGTAACTGTCCAGCACCCGCCCAGCTTAATGAGGATGAGCTCGAATCCCATGGCACCTACAGAGACCTTGGCCCCAGCTCTTCCCCAGCCCAAAGAGGTCCTGGCTGTTTCCCTTGCAGAGGCAAAAACTGGCAGATTTCTCTTTCTTTCAGAATGAGACAGCCTATTTGAACAGTTGCTTAGCTGTTGGGAGAGGAGGGGACTGATTACAGCATTCACTGCTGGGGGGGTGGCATTGGGAACAGCTTTTAACTGGCAGTATGGGGTGATGGCAGATGGTCCTGAGGATGTGACATGGACCAGGAGGTCTAGTGTTTCCTCCCACCGTGGGTAGCCATGCCTCACACTCTGAGGCTGCATCATCTCTCAATCTACGCCTGCACTAACCACCTCCCCACATGCCCCAAATCCTCGCTGTCCTCCTCCAAGTCCTCCTGAACTTGACCCTTGCTGCTCATTCACCTTCTGCGCCCATCTGCTCCTAGGGAGGGAGCAAGGCAGGGAAGGGAGTTAGGACCCTGAAAGGGCCAAGAGGCTGATTCTTCTGGTGTGGGCTTCGGTGCTGGTCTGCCCAATGTGCCCGTTTGGCCTGCTTACATCTCCCTCCGGCTCCCCCGTTGGCCTGTGGCAGGTCCCACCGCAGTTCCTGTGCTGGCTCTGGCTCTGCCCGCTGGGGAGGGCCAGTCCCAGCCCTGCTCTTGGTGGGGTGAGAGGAGCGAGGGCATGAGCAGCTCCTGGTGGTGGGAAAAGGAGGTGCTCAGTGTCCTCTCCTCCAGCTGTCAGAATACCCTCCTCCCTGGGCTCCCAGTCTGGGAAATCACATTCTTTGTAGTTCATTTTCTGACCAGAAGGCAGCAGCATGTCTGAGCTGAAGAGGCCTCAGGGAACGGATGGGGAAGGCCTCGCCCAGTGTCTGGCGCATAGAAGCTTCTGAACACAGCCAAGTCCCCTCCACTGGGGTCTGTCCCCTCTAGTGACAAGTGGGCACTGAGGTCTGGAGAGAGGACACGTGTAGCCCAACCACAGTGAATCTGCGATAGAGTTGGGCTGGAACCCATGTATCCTGAATTTCGTCCAGGGACCTCTTCCCCATTAGCCTGACTTCCCAGGTGCTTGAGCATCTGGTGGCTGTGTGATAGGTTGCACTGGGGCATCTCAGCTTCCAATTCTGAACCAGTCATTTACTGACTGTCCCCAGGATGGTCAACTCTGAGTTTTCTGGAGGAAGGGCCAGTTTTCCTTAGCTCAGATTCAGCCAAGTGCCCTTGGGATGACTCTCATTGGTGTGGGGAACAGAGAGCTCTCCCTCCAGTCTGGTGCTGGAGTGGAAGTTTATTTTCACCTGATCCCACCGGAAACAGTGTTTCTGTTCAGGATCGGTACTGGCTTTGGAGTCAGACAGGCCTGGGTTTGAATCCCACTGCGTCTCTTGTTATCTGGGCAATTCACTTTACCTCGAGGACCCTCAGTTTCTTTGTCTATAAAATGGGAATAAGAATACCTCTTTTGATTTCTATAGGATTTGGTGAGCTAATATACATAGTTAGCACATAGATGGTACTCAGAAACTGATCGTTTTATTGTTGGGAGTCATGGCCCTTATTCGCTGATGGAATGCCATGTGTTACCTGCCTAAATATAGAATTCTAAAGATGCAAGTAGTCAAAGGTCATCAGCTTCAATGTTCTCATTTTGCTGATGAAACCCCGAAGCCCCAAAGTCGCACAGTGCCTGCAAGAGAGTGGGGACAGAAGCCAGGCTCCTGACCTCCCATCAGCTCCTCTGTCCAGTCTGCCTGTTGCATGCGAGGTCTCGGGTGCTCAGGCAACACCGTAGCTCAGCCGTGGAACCCTGTCCTCTGTGCTTAGGAGGCCCTGCATGCACTGTGTTCCCGAGTGGCAGGCTCACGGAGGAGTCCCAATGAGTTTGCCTGCTTACGGCATGATGTGCATGGAGGGGCCTGAAGGCCTGTGTGGGCAGAAGAGAGGCAGCAGTTTGGGTCCAACTTTGATGTGGACAAAGAGATCCAGGTGACAGAGTAGAGCACAGCCAGCCACGTGGAGCCAGAGACAGCCTGTGAGGGCTCTGCCAGCGCATGGCATGCTGGCGCTTGGTGAAGGACTTGTGGGTAGGACTCCACAAGGATGGTGCAGAGGGAGGAAGGCAGCGGGAGGGGCCCACTTCGGTAGGAGGCACACAGGAAGAGTGGTAGGACTACAGGTGAAAGGGATAGGGGAGGGACATGGCAAAAAAGAAAGAAGAGGCAGGTGCCACCTCCCCCAGAAGTGTCTTCTGTCGATGGTCAGACACGTCAAAGGAGGCAAGGATGCCCATGGGACTTGGCTGGCCTCCTGGTTTTCACTCCCACCCTTCCCCCTCCCTGCTAATTGGGGACTGATGGGGGTCACGTGACCCTACATCACTGCCTCCTGAGATGAGAAATTGCTCTTAAAATTATTTCTGAAAGTGGTAGCAGAGGCCATGCAGATGCATGTGGAGTCATGTGCACTCATGTGTGTGTGTGTATATGTGTGAGTGAGTGCGTGTGTGTATGTGTGTGAGTGTGTGTATGTGTGAGTGCATGTGTGTTAGAGTGTGTGTGTCTGTGCGTATGAGTGTCTGTGTATATGTGTGAGTGCGTGTGTTTGCATGTGTGTGGGGAATAACTGGGCACATACCTGGTCCTGGAGGAGACATTTTCGCCAAGAGGAGTTAGTTGCCCAAATTTCCCTGCCTCCCTCGGGCCCTGCTGAGCCCCAGGGCAGTCTCAGCCTGAGTCCTTTCTAACGCCATCTGTTCTCTGGACAGTGGAAGATTTGTCAGGAAGCTGTCCAACTGCTCCCATCTCCAGATGCGTTGGTCTGGACCAGAGTATAAAAGAGGGCCTATTTCTTCCTCCCTAAACATGATTCCCATTGACTACCTTTGTCAAATCTGACTCTGAGCCAGGGCTCCAGTTGGACCAGTGTACTGGGGAGGGCCGTGACCTACCACTTCCTCTCCTGGTCTATGGGAGATACCACCCCTGCTCCCGCCCTCAGGAAACTTCCATCTAATGGACAGACAGGCCCAGAATGGAGAGATGGGTGCAATTCATGCCACCACTTGGCTGACTGGCCTGTGCATGGATGCAGGTGTGAGCGGACCAGGGCTGCAAGAGTCTCCCTGGGGAGATTGCAAAAGAACAGACCCTCAAAGCCTGCTGTTTACCAGACATGGTGCTAAACAGGCCTCATCCCCCCTCCCCTGTAATCCTCTGCACTTCACAGAGGAGGAGCTGAGGCTCAGGGCAGTGCAGTGACTGAGCAATGGTCCCACAGTTGGGTCAAACATGGGTGTCTCTGTTCCCAGGCCAACCTGACCACCTCTAAAGGCAGAGATGTCCATGACGTGCAATAGACACTGGAGTCCTTCTGTGTCCCCAGGAACAACCAGGGCTGGCACAGGGGAAGCCTGGAGAGTAGCAGACCAGAAGACAAGCTAGCTGGAAACTGTTGGAGTGGCTGCAAAGTTCTCTTCCTGCCATTCAAGTTCTACAAGAAAGTCTGCTCGGAGGGGGATGAAGGGGCAGGAGGGGAGTCAGAGATCAGGAGGAGAAAGGTAAGCCCGAGTTCCTGTAACAGGCGAGCTGTTGCCTGCTCAGCGTCAGCCTCACCCTTCTCTCTTCCTTGTACCCCAGCTCCCGGCACTTCTCCCAGCAGCCTCAGGCCCCAGTCACCCTAGAACCGCCTCTCTCCCCAGCTAAGGATCCATGTCTGAGAAAGCTGAACTCTGTGGCCTTCATGGTCACAAAGTTCAGCCCTGGCTTTCCAAAGGGTGACACAGTCTAGAGAGGGGAAGGACCCCAGAGGGGTCAGCGGCAGGTCTGGGCCAGGGCAGGCTCTCCGGAGTTCACTTTGACTCACCGCTGTGCCTTTGCACATTCCAGTCTCTCTGCTGGAAATACCTTTTGCACTTTCTGCCTTATTTTATTTTTTTAGGATTTTTAAAAAATTAATTTATTTATTTTTGTTACAGATCTTTCTCCTTCCCCCCGCCCCAGACACCCTCCTCCCTATCCTGCCCACCCCCCCCCCCAGCATTGTTGTCTATGTCCATTGGTTATGCATACATGCATATTAGTTCTTTGGTTTATCTCATCCCTCTCCCCCTCCCCCTCTGAAGTTTGTCAGTCTGAATCGTACTCCTTTCCATGTCTCTGGGTCTATTTTGTTCATCAGCTTTTTGTTCATTATATTCCACAAATAAGTGACATCATGTGGTATTTGTCTTTCTCTGATTGCCTTATTTTTTGTTCAACTGTACTAGGAATACAGCATTGAACAAAACAGGCAAAAAATCCCCACCTGCCTAAAGCTTTCATTGCGGTGTGGGAGGCAGACGACATGTAAACACACATCTGGAATCTGAAGCCTGTCAGATACACCATGCAGAAAAATAGGGCAGGAAAGGAGTTTATGGATTGCTAGGGAGGGGATGTTCCTTACTTTAAATGCGGTAATCAGAAAAGGCAGCTTTATTTGGAACAGCCAAAATCTAAAGCCAATCCAAATAAGCACTTCCTTCAGTGCTTCCCCGAGCAAACAGCAGCTGATGTGGTGTTGGGTGGAGCAGAGGGGAGACCAGCCGTCTTGGACTTCTAGGGACACACTGAAGTCTCTCCAGTATGACATCTTCCTAACATGAGTTTTCTGTCATTGAACTATCCCTTCATGTTTCTGGAGCAGCTTGTGGAAATTGGTATAATTTCTTCCTTAGATCTTGGTAGAATTCTTCAGTATAGCCATTGGTTCCTGGAGGTTTCTTTAGAGGTAGGTGTTTAATTAAAAATATAATTTCTTGAATTAATTTAGAGGTTTTAAGATGATCCATTTCCTCTCGAATGAACTAGTTTTTGTATTTTAAGAAATTCATTCATTTTATGTTGCTTGTTTATAATATGCCTTGATTGTTTTTAATGCCGATAGAATTTGTGGTAAGGTGAATTCTGGCATTCCTGATATTGGTAATTTATCTTATCTTTTTCTCCTGCTTAGTCTGGCTAGTGTTTTCATCAATTTTATCAGTCTTCTTAAAGAGCCAGCTTTTTCGTTTCATTGATTTTCTATGTTTTTATTGTTCTATTTCATTAATGTTTGATCTAAAAATTGGAGGAAGGACTACTTCTCATTTTATCAGGACAGCATGACTTTTCTACCAAAACCAGACAAAGACATTACAAGAAAAGAAAACTACAAACCAATATTTCTTATTAACAAAACTTAATAAACTTTTAGGAAATCAAATCTGAGAACATGTAAGAAGAATTAAGCAAACTGATCAAACAGGGTGTATCTCCGGAAGGCAAAGTTGTTTGAACATTCAAAAATCAATGTAATTCACCATAGTGACAGAGTGAAAAAGAAAAACTGCATGATTGTTTCAATAGATGCAGAAAAGACAATTTTTCAAAATTAACATCGATTCCCTTGTCAAAAACTCTTAGTAAAGTAGGAATAAAAGGGACATTCTCAGGTGGCAGAGAAAACAAAGAGACAAAGAATCCAGATTGGAAAGGAAAAAGCAAAACTCTCAGGTGACCGAATGTAGAAAATCCCATGTGATTTACATGAAGCTATTAAAACAAGCAGTGTACAAGATTACAAACATAATTATATTGTTATATACTAACAGTGAATAATTAGAAACTGAAATAAAAATACCATCTACGATCAAAGTGTATAAACTAGGGAAAATATGACAAAATATGTGCAAAACTTGGTCACTGAAAGCTACAAGACTTAAAAGAAATTAAAGATGACCTAAGTAAATTGAGAAATAATCCATGTTTATGAATTGAAAAACTTAGTATTGCTAAGATATTCATTCCTTTCCAACTTAATCTATACATTTAATTAAATCCCAGTCAAAATCTCATCAGGCTTTTTTTTTTTTTTTTTTTGCAGAAATTGACAAGTTTATTCTAAAATTCACATTGAATTGCAAATGACCTAGAATAACTGAAGCAACTTTGTAAAAGTACAAATTTATAGGACTTAATGCCATCTGACTTTAAGACTTATATAAAGCTATAAGAAATAAGACAATATATCAGGATAAACAAATAGGTTGATGAACAAAATAAGAATTGAGAAGTGGCCACTTGATCAGTGACAAAGACGTAAAGGCAATTGTTCAGCAGGGAAAGGATAGTCTGGAACTATTGGATGTCCATAGGCTCCCCTCCATACTCCCCACCCCCTAAAAGCCTTTGTTTATACTTTTCACTATATAAAAATTAACTTATAGAAGAAAACTGGAGAAAATCTTATTCTCCTAGGATTAGGCAAAGATTGCTTAGATATAAAACCAAAATCAAGATCCATAAAAATTTTTTAAAATTTATTACAGGTGTCTCTTGTTTTTGCAAAAGTGATGTAACCCAAACCTTCAGAAAGTGGGGGCTACTCTTCACTTTATGCTATTTTGGCTTATGACAGTTTTCTTTAGGAATGCTTTGTTTTCGGATAGTGGTGGGAACTTGTAATTGGATTTAATTAAAGTAAAAATCACCTACTCTTTGAAAGAAACTTTAAAAGAATAAAAAGACAAGCCACAGACTGGAGAAAATGTGTAAATAACTTACCTGATAAAGGACTTGTATCAAGAATATATATGTATCAGTAAAACAATAAAATATTTGAATAGATAATTCACCAAAGAAGTTATATGGGGACAAATGAGCACACAGAAAGATGCTCAATATCAATAGCCATTAAAGAAATGCAAATGAAAGTTGCAGTGAAATAACAGTATATATTTATTAGAATGTCAAAAAAAAGTGAGCATACAAAATATCGGCAAATATGTGAAACAACCTGAATTCTCATGCACTTCCCGTGGGAATGGACAGTGGCTCAATCATTTGGAAATCAGCTGGGCAGTTGCTTAAAAAGTGAAACATATACCCACTTTATAAAATAGTGCTTCTACTCTTAGGTCTTTACCAAAGAGAAATGAAAGCGTATGTCCATCGAAAGACTTGTCACGAACATTCATAGCAACTTTATAGGTAATAGCCAAAACCTGGAACCGATCCAAATGTCCATCAATAGAATAATAGATTTAAAAATGTGGCCCATCCCTACAATGAAGGCATTTATCGCTCAGAAATAAAAAAAAATGAACAATTTGGATACATGCAACAACTTGTTTGAATCTCAAAGTAGTTTTGCTGAGTGCAGAAGTCAGGCATAAAAGAGTACACACTGGATAATTCCACTTAGAAAATTCTTGAAACATATTGCTTAATTTTAATATGGTTTTTCAGGAGAAAGCTTACAGTGTTTCAGGTTGTGATTTATTTTCAAAATGGAGTTGACTCTGAACATCATCTGTTCACCTGCATCGATGTTTGTATTTCTCGTGTGAGCAGTTTATGCAAAGGTAGATATATTCAGAGAAATTTTAAATACATTTATGCAAGTTAATATTGCTTTGCTGATGCTCTTTGCTTATTTGATGTTAAATAATGCTATTGTAAATAAAGAATTCTGTTGTTATTGCATCATTTAATAAGTTTTAATGCCTTCGGGTTTCACATGGGAAAAAAAAAGAAGATTCTTGAAACAGAAAACTCAGATCAAAAGTAGATGAGTTGTGTTTTGAGGATTGGTGGGCAGAGAGAATCATGAGGAAGGAAATGTAAAGGGGCATTAGAACAATTTTAGAGGTGATATGTCAATTATATACCAAAGAAACAGAAAAAAATAGAAGTTTAAGAGTATGGGGAATAAGGCTGATTTCTCTGTTTGCATCCACCCACCTGGACTAATGGGGGTGTGTTTTGGGGACAAATGATTGAAGTATGGTAGCTTCTTTGGAGGGAAATTGGCACCTGATAACAGAGAAAGTTTTGAGGAGAACCATAAATTGTGTCCCCACTATGTGTCAGACCCTATATTAAGTACTTTAAGTGAATTATCCGATTTAATTCTCATAAAAACCCTATGAGGTAAGTTCTATTACCCACATTTTACAGATCAGAAAATGGAGCCAGAGAGAGGCTGAACCCTCTGCTTTGGGACCGAAGAGGCGAGACTTAGCTAATGTTGCCTGTGCCGGGAGGGAGCTTTGTGGAGTCCCGGGAGCCCCACCTCCACCTGAAGCCTCCTCTGGGATGGGAGGGGAACAGAACTCTTGCTCTCCGGGGATGCGCTTGGTCTGGTCTCAACTGTGGTCCCCAGGAACCCAGCTACGGAATTCTTGCACTTAAGGTGACTGACTGCCCCCTTCGCCTAGGACTGGAGGGGTTCCCGAAATGCAGGACTTGCATCTGAAAGCCAGGGTGAGTCAGTCACCCTAACTCTGGCTCAGCAGAGGCCCTGTACTTCTGGATGCTGGTTTGCTGGCTCCTCAGCCTTTCATGACGTGCCCGGAACATTTTCTTGGACTTAGGCCAGACGGCTGAGATGGTTTGTTTGGTTAAGGAGCAAAGGAAGCCAACATTCTTTTTATTGCGCTTTTATTGTTGTGCTATCTAATGTCAGGATCACTAGGAAAGATAACTCCAGTCCCTTCAACCTTCCATTTCCAATTGAGGGCCTCCCCAGGGTGGGGGGCTATGAAGGGAAATAGGGATTTCTGGTCAGGAGTAAATGGTGGTCAATGAGAAACAGCTTTTCTAAATGTAGGTCTGGCCTGATCTTACCAAGCGATGGGCACGGCCATCTACTTATTTGGGACAATCTACTTGTTTGGCTTCTTCTGCGCCATGCTCCCTGACTTGGGCCCAGGTTTTGGACTTTGGGGTGGCTCTTGGTTTGGAGAACTCTTGCTCTGAGTTTGGGGTGACTTGGACTCAGCATCCTTATTGAGGCAGGTGCACTCAGGCTTGGGCTCCAAACAGCAGCACTTAGGCTCAATGCAGCAGGGGGGTTTGGGCGGGCAGCAGGGGGGTTTGGGCGGGCAGCAGGGGGGTTTGGGTGGGCAGCAGGGGGGTTTGGGTGGGCACGGGTTGCATTTTGGTTCGCACATCTTCCGAAGTTTTGAGGTCCTAGAAGAAAGAGAAGGACATTCTCAGAAGGAAAGTTGGCTGCCTGTTTTCATATCCCCCTTCTTGGACCCCCAAATGTATCCATCCTCAGAGAGATGACAGACCAGGGCTGGAAAGCAGGGCTCACAGCCCAGGGGCACAGTCAGCACATGGTTCTTGCCCTCCCAGGTGTCAACGCTTCGCTTCCTCACTGGGTAGCCATTTTCCAGGTAGAAATGGAAAGACCAGAATTGCGAGAAATTTGCCTGAGGTCTCTCAGCTAATGAGAAACAGTGTGACCTTTAGTAGCCTGAGTGTAGGTCTGGTGTCAGGCACTTCACATATATGATCTCAGGAATGATCACAGCCCCCCAAGAGGTGGCCATTCTTCCCCCATTTTACACTCGAGTTCGACTGAGGTTCAGCAAGCTGCCTCAGCTGCTCGTGAGTGGGTGGAAGCCAGGCTGCATCCCAGCTCAGAGCATGTGCTTGGTCTGGTCTCAGATGTGGCACCCAGGGACCCAGATGCAATGGGAGTCTTGCACTTGGGTGACTGATCATTAGTCACACCCTTCCTGAATGCACCACCTGGCTCTGTGCCCCTTGGCACCTGGGCTGTCACCAGCAGGGAGGGGCCTGACTGACAGCAGCAGCATGTGGACAGGACATTGTTCTTGGCATCACAGGCCAAGGTCCAGGCCTGGCTCTCCATCCCCCAAGGCACGGGGCAGCGGCAGCTCTCACCTCTCTGGCTGTATCTCTTCCTCTCTATAGGGGTGGAGGCAGGGGGTGAGCAGGCATGAACTGGACGCTGCAGTTGTCCTCAAACTCAACCATGTAGGCATTTTAATACCTGATTCTTCCAGGAGCAAAAAATACCAAAACAAAATTCTTTCTCTGCTTCTTATCAACCCAGTTCTCTGGGTAAGGTCTCTAGGCCTCAGCCCCGATATGTGGCCCCTGGGGCAGCCCCTCTGTGGTTTCCGCCCTGTCCCTCCTGTGGCACATGAATGAAAGTCATGGCTGAGAACCCAGAGCAGGATCTGGGAGTGGCCAGGAGTCAGGGCGCAGAGCCTGGAGAGTCCTCTCGCCCTGGTGGAGGTGTGGAGGGAGAGGAAATGAGCGTGCACCCCGGCTAGGGAGGTGCCGGCCTGTCAGAGCCCTGTCACCAGGTGGAGGAGGATGGGTTCTGGGAGCTGGAGTGACAGCTGCTGACGTGGAATTGCCACCACCCGCCAGCTTCCAGCACCCACCAATAAGCTTCTGGCCCAAACTGGTATTTTAAACTGAACCAGTGGCTACCATGGGCTTTCCAGTAGGCACACGCTCGTATACGTGGTATACGTGTGTGTGCATGTGGGCGACGTGCCCCCGGGTGTGCGCACGCGCGTGCGTGTGTGTGTGTACGCGTGTGTGCGCGCGCGTGTCCAGGCAGAAGCACGCGCTCGAGGAGTAACTTGAGGTTTCTGACAGTGGCTGTGTGTGGACCAAATGAAGGTTTCTTCGTATTTATTCATTAAGCTTTATAATTGGAGCCTGTCTGAGAGCTCATAGGTGCTGTTTCTGCTGTGGCCTCAGTCCCTCCTGCCAGGGGACCCTTCCGCGTCCTCTGTCCCATCCCCGCCCGCCATCCGGCCGCTCCCTCTCAGCCCTGCTCCACATTCTCCGTCTGAAGCTTAGAAAGCCACATCTCTCGTCTTTTTGTTCTTTTCTGTGTACTTAGGACGCAGGACTCCTGGGGACAGGAACTACAAACCCCCCTCACCCCAAAGCGCTCCTGAGGGTTACCTGAGTGGGACCCGAGCCGGACCACCCCCTCCTTGCCACTGAAGGTGGCGTTGGTTAACTGAAGGCGTGCAGGATTCTCAAATGAAGTGATTCCTGAGTACCTGTCAGGTGACCTACTCTGCTGTGTTGAAAATGGGTGTTAGGGACTTAGCCTCACCCTTTTCACCGGGGGAATCTGCCTGAATCAGCTGGTGTGTGTGTACGAGTGGGTCCCACTGAGCCTGGCTGGCAGCCGCCGCTGCCCCGTGGACACAGAACTTGCCGAATGACAAGCCGTGGCCCTGCCACTGCCCAGCCTCTGTCCACCTCAACTTTCAGAACTCCAGAGCCTCAGCTTGGGTTTCCCTGGGGGAAGGAGCCCCGGCAGGTGTCTGAGGAGGCCGTCAGTGCGCTCCTTGCTGCTGTCCGAGGGCCAGCTGTCCTCTGCGGTCCCCTCTGCTGTGAATTACTAAACGGGAGCCCCAGGAGAGAGGGAAATCTAAGGAGGAAGGGTCACTTCGAAGGCCCTGACCTGTCTGCTCCCTTCACACTTCCAAGTCCCTGGCTGTCTGCCTGCAGCCTGAACTGGGTCAGGGGCAGGTTCACACCTGTGAGGGGAAAGTGACTTCTGGGGCAGGGCGTTGGCCTCAGTTCACTCATGACTCTATGCCTGTTGTTCAGGAAATGATTCTGTCATCCAGGAAGAGGTTTCTGATTATTTTCAAAAACAGGACCCTAAATCAAGGCTCCTAAGGGGTGGGTATAGGGGACAAGTCACACAGTCTCTCCCTCTAGGGCAAGAGACTGCAAAGCCCTGGCCAGTGTGGCTCAGTTGGTTGGAGAGTCATTCTGTACTCCAGAAGGTCAAGGGTTCGATTCCTGGATTTCGGGTTTGATCTCTGGTTGGGGCACTCAACTAGAAGCAACCAATTGATGTTGCATTGATGTTTCTGTTTCTCTCTCTCCTTCCCTTCCTCCCTCCCTCTCTCTCCTCTGCTGTGCCTGTGGTTTACATTTCTGCCCCTGAGGGTTAGTACCCCTGAACTGACAGTTCAGAGCCCTCTGTCCACTAAGAAATCTAGCATGTTAGGCTACATCTTTCATAGTCTGGGCTGGGCTGTTTCTATATCCCGGTGACCAGAGGGCACCAAAGGTTCCCACCTAAGTGTTCACCTGGCTGCTCCCACAGACATCCCCTCTGAACACAGCTCTTGTGGGCAGATCCTGGGAACAGGTCCCGAATGGGGGCTTTGCCATGTCAAAGATGGAGAGTAGGTTAGGAATCAGTCTGATGCTCTTGGCATAGGGAGGGAGAGTCCCCGGGTTCATGCCTCTTGAGCCACCACTGCCTCCACTGTCTCGGGCCTGGAGAATGGCAAGCCTGCCCTCTTTTTGACCTCCGCCTACCAGCCCAGTTCCTCTCCAGCCACTGTCCTTTCATGTGTCAGACAGGCTCAGAGCAGATCCCTGCTAAATTCTGCTGGCCTCTGTCTGAATCTGCGCGTGTGTTCTTCCCCCGGCCCGGGACCCCTTCTCCAGCTCCATCCCCCGCCTTTACTAAATATTACTCAACCCTGAAATCACAGCTTAAACATCATTCTCTTGAGGAAAACTTCCCTAACCCATAGGATCGGTGCCCTGATATACCTTCTTGGCACCCCCTGTACTTTTCGTTATATTTTTATGATTTCCCAAAGTGTCTGACTTCCCTCTAGTCTGTTTCTTTCATAAGCACACATGTCCTTGCTACCCTACTTGCCACTGTGCCCAGCATTTAACACACCGTGTGACTTTATGTGAGCTTCAGTAAGTAAGAAACAAATGAATGAATAAAGGAACGCGCTATGACGACAAGACCCAAATTACAAGTTTTCTCTAGGTTACCTGTCTGGCTACTTCGTTTCAGTCTCTTAATTCATGACAAAGACGCTTGACTTCTCACGAAAACGGTCCTCCCTGGACTGGTTCCAGCAGATATGATCCTCCCTCAGCAGCCTAGTGAGTCCATGACTATCAAAAGCCAAGTGGTTTCTTTCCCTCCCAGTGCCAAGATTCTGAGGTTCTGAGCCTTTGTGACACGGTCATTCTCCCCAAGACTCTGTGACTATGACTGACTCACCCACTCCCTGTGCTGGCTGGACAGCAGGACTCCTGGTTTCGTCTCTGCTGGGCAATGGGGGCTCCTTAGCTAACCTACCATCGTTCAATCACCTAAAACATAAGCTGAAAATGCACACTTGTACTGAGTGTCTACTATCTATCAGGCTCAGTCCCAAATGTGAAAGGTTTTAAGCTCAATAGGATATAGTTCACATTCTCAAAGCTCTTCTAACTCAATATGGAGATAATAGACAATGCAAGACTGTGTGATGAAAAGGACCGTAGGGCAGCCCAGGAGACCACAGGAGCACGCGGGGTCAGGTTGGGGGTCAGGAATGCTTTCTGGAGGGAGCGATGTGTGAGCTGAGGCAATTGGAGATACGAAGTGGGATGTGGAGGTGTGTGTGAGCAGGCATTCAGACTTGGAGATGGGAAAGCCTGGACACTGGGGGACACACTCAGTGTGGCTGGAGTAGGAGAAAGAAAGCTAGAGTAAGCTACAAAAGAAAGTGGAAGCTGTATTGATGAGGGCCTTATACACTGTGAAAAAGAGTTTGGATTTTCTCCTGAGGACAATGGAAGCCATTGAGGGGTTTTAAACAGGGGAGAAGCAGATACCCCTTGGGGAGCAAGGTCTCTGTTGTTTTTTCATTTTGATATCCCACTGTGTAGCTCAGCGCGAACACACACACATAATGCCGAGGGCCCTTTGTACTGGCTGGGAGACCTTCCCCAAGATCTCTTCATGACTCCTCTTTCAAGTCTTTGCTTAAATGTCACTTTCTCATTGAGGTATTACACTCCAAGCTTCCCACTTAAAATTACAATCTGCCACCCCTTCTCTCATGCCAATGACCTTTACAGAGTTTATTTTCTTCAGGAGCACTTTTCACATACATACAATATACTATACATGCAATATAATTTCTCTGTTATGTTCATGTTTAACGTCTGTCTTCTCTCACTAAAATCCTCAAAGGGCGAACCTTGTTTGTTTTTTCCACTGACATATCTCAAGCTCCTTGAACAGTTCCTGGCACATAGGAAATACTCAGACAATATTGGTTGAGTATAAATGATGGTAGCCACTAATTTTTTTGAGGGAGTGAGGAAATCACGGTTTTTCTGTTCTCAGAGCACATCTAAACTAAGACTGCGTCTTGCTGCTGTCCCACTCCTGTCTCCCATGTTTTTCTTGCCTCTGTCATCAAAATTAGGGAGAATTATAACCATCTTCTTATGACCATCTTCCCTAGCTAAATGGGCTAAATGTATTAGTGGTAAAAAAAAAAAAAAAAAAAAAAGAGGCCAGCTGGAAGAACTAGCATTACAAGCAGTAAGGGAGCAAATCCCCGTGGTGCCTCATTTCGGGTTCCAGACCCCGAGCCCCTGCCCCCTTGACATTATTCATTGTTATCATATATTAACCCAAAAGGTGGAAAAGATACACAGGGCCAATTCTCCCTGCTACTCTGATTCCTTTAGCCAACAGTGATCCGTTTCTCAAATATCCTTTCAGGGATATTTTATGTGCAAAAAAGACACACACAACATATATACCTTTCCCGCTTTTAACAAAGTAAGAGACGCTCCGTATTGTTTTGCTAATTTTTTTACAACAATGTAAGTTGGGGGTCATTCCATTTCTGTACATAGTTTCTTTATTCATTTCTTAGCCTGAAGAATAATCTAGAGACTTACGGGAATTGCCAGCTCGGGCTCTTACAGACGCAGCTGCAGTGAACATGCCGTGCTGATGTGGGTGGGGAGAGCATATATTTCCCTAAGCACAGTTGGTGGCTCAAAGGATAACGTTGAGACATATTGTCACATTTTCTTCAATGGAAGTTTTACAATTTACATAGCTCCTGTTAAAGTATAAAACTGCATGCTTTCCCACAAACTCTACAACACAATATGTTATTAGATTCATTGTTCTCTGCCAATCTCATGAGCTGGGCTATTTAAAATTAAACTCCATTCTGACCAGTTATTCCTGCACATAAACACCTGAGCAGTTTTCTAAAAAACCTGGGACTGAAACCCAGAGGAACCATAAAGATAAGGGGTTAATGGTGGCCTTGGGAAACTTGGAGGGACCATGAAAAGAGAGATTAATGATTGCCCTGACCCCTGCAACAGTCCCCCCCCGCCCCGCCTCTGGAGCAGTCTGTATCAGTCCTGGCACCAATTAAGCGGCGCCAAGAAGAATGTAGGTTTTTTAAATGTAGTTTTTTCTGTAGTTTGTGTCTATATAAGCAAAGAACAAAGAAGGTTCGGGGCTGCGATTTGGGGAGACTATCCTCCTCACAGCCCACCAGTGAATAAAGTGCTCCTTTACAATTCGGCTGTGCGTCTCTGGCTATCTCACTGACATGTTACAACACCCAAAGGTTAAAAGTGATATCTCAGAGTTGTTCTGAGTTTTTCTTCATAAGTTAGCTCAATTATCTTTTATTACATTAGGAGAGATACTATTTCTTCTTTTCCCAGAAACTTCCAGGTCATAAAATTTATAGAGTGCTCAATTGGATTGTTGACCATTTTATTATTGATTTATGGTGTTCATATTATATTGGGAAAATTAAACGATTTTTGGACTATGATATACAAAATTCTTCAAAAGTTTTTTGACTTTTGACTTTGTTAGATTTCAGCCACACAGAAACTGTTAATTTTTATGTAAACACTTTAAATATTTTCTTTTATAGTTTTTGTTGTGTTGTAATTATAAAACTGATCCCCATTCTTAAATATTGAAAAATAGTCCTAAGGTTTCTTAAGGAATAATTTTTAATATTTTGACCCTTTAGGAAGCAATCTTAGTATAAAATAAGAGATTTTTTCTTAATGTCTTCCCAGTGTGGCAACATCATTTATTGACTAATTGATCTTTTCTTCATAGATTTGAGGTGTGTTTATTATGTACTAACTTCCTTTATATATTTGATCCTAGCTCTGAACTTCCCATTGTTTTCTATTGATCTGTCTGTATATTCATGGCTCAGTACCACCCAACTGTGTAATAACAACATTAGCTTATATTATAATACCTTGTAGAGCTAGTCCCTACAAAGTGCTCTTATTTTTTTTAGAATTGTCCTGGCCATTTTTATATTTATTATGCATTTGTCTGTACATGATTTTATTTTTTTAATGTTTTTATTGATGTTTTTAGAGAGAGAGGAAGGGAAAAAGAAATAGAAACATCGATGTGAGAGAGAACCATCAATTGGCTGCCTACCGCATGTCCCAACCAGGGGATTGAGCCCAAAACCCGGGCATGTGCCCTGACCAGGAATCGAACCAGGACCTCTCAGTCCATGGGAGGATGCTCAATCCACCGAGCCACACTGGCCAGGCTGTGTGTATATTATTTTAAAGTAGTTTGAACTGTAATATACATACATTAAGAATACAGTTTAATGAATTTTTCACCAAGTAAACACATCTGTGTGATCAATACCCAGTCTAGAAATAGAGTATTACTCCCTGCCCAGATTCTGCATCACACCATTTCAGAAACTGCCTTTATGGGTAGAGCTGGTAAAGGTGGAAACATTATTGGCAGGTGGAACGTGGAGAGGCTCTGAAGTTGAATTGTCTCTCAGTCAGCGTGCAGGGAACTTCCCCAAAGAAGAACACATTATCTGCTTGTCAGCCTCAGAGGCTCCTTCCATTATGGTTCAGTGGTCCCTGCACCTGCTTTTCCTTTGCCCACTGCACTGAGTATTATTCATCTCAGATACCTCCAGAGGCCTGCCAGGCTGAGCCTAGCCACATCCTCACAGTCCTCTCCGGGCCTTAGACTTGGGGAATGCGTGTCTTCCCAGGAGCAGACCCTTCAGGGTAAGAATTCAGCCCCCCCCCACCCCCCCGGGGTGTGTGTCTCTGCTTAGGTGCCTCTGTGTTTGTTATGGGAAGTTTCCACATTTGCAACATCATCTAAAGACTGAATGAATTGAAACACAGTTAGCAAACTTTTCTATTTGTGTCCAGCTGTAAGCAAAAATGAATGTGCTTGCCAGCCAAGTAGGCTTCAGGGAAGTGCCCTGGCTGCCCTTCCCACCCATCCTGATTGCTGTCCCTAAGCCATGTATCTACTCTGAGCCACCCTGGGTCCATTTAATTTTTTTTTTACTTCTGGGGTCAGTTGCCGTGAAGATGAGAGTAATTACAGGGCCACAGATATTCCAAACAATCTGTGAACAATTTCTTTATTTGTATCAACTTCTTGTGGTCTGCAAAATGCCTGGGGGGTGTGATGAAGACTACCTCCTGAGTCCCATGGGAAGCAAAATTAAAGCTGCAGCCTTTAACTTAAGTCCTTATTTGTCCTCCATTGGGATTTGGAAACACCTCCTCTTTGCCATGATTCTGTTTTCAGAAGGTTGAAGTATCACATCCTTTTCCCAGCTCGACTCTGACATCTTGGGTCCAAACTCTAATGAGAAAGAACTGTTCCTGAAGGTACCTGTGGTTGTCCCCTCTCTCCTCAGCTTTGCTTAGCCTCACCAACAGCAAGAATTCAGGAGGCTCTTCAGAGTTATGATGTAGTATAAGAATTTCTAAGTAAATCATGACTCCACATGGCTGTTGCAAAACCTGGTTTAAGGCTCTGCTCTACCGTCCCCTGGTGGAGACACAGCCATCCTTACAATCCTGCAATGTGGACAATATTTCCTCTTCAGTTAAGTTACTGATGTGTGGATTTCAATCATGGTCTCCAGGAAACAATCCTTCCAGGACAGTGATGCATTTGTCAGAGAATCAAGTCTTCATGACACTGAGAGTGGGTGTGAGTGTGTTTGTGAGTGTTCATGTGTGTGTGTGACACGGGGAGGGGGGGGAGAGAGAGAGAGAGAGAGAGAGAGAGAGAGAGAGAGAGAGAGAATGTCAGTTATCAATTTATTGCCTCTCAGCTCCAAATGCACTGTTTAATATGAGCTCTATGATAAACTACGGAATTCCTTTAACCATTTCTCCTTAAAGCGAGCAGATGTTACATTTTCTCCATAGAGGGCGCTGGAAGGACACTGCAGGAGGAAAGGGCTTCCTGCAGGTACAGGTGAGGTAAGGGCATCTGATGGCTCCTGCCCCAGCCGTGGGCCCAGTAGGAAGTCTCTGTCCCACTTTGCAGTCTCTCTTTGAGGATGGTCTTTTCACAGCCGCCTGAACCCTGAAACAAAAGCACCCCCAGGGCCTGACTGCACACAACCTCCTGTGTGAGGCTAGAGTAGGGCTTGTCCACAGAGCTGTTCTCCTCCTGCAGCCCACATGCTCTGAGGGGCTTCTGCCCCCACTGCGGCCTGCACTCCCGTCTCACACCATGGGTTCCTGAGGGGCCCCTCCATCCCTCTCTCTGTGAACTGGGAAGGTGGCCTATTTGCCCAGCAACTTCAGACCAGCTCCAGTCTGGCTAAACCAGAGAACTCCTTTGCTGGCTGGCCCCTGAACCATACCTTTCTATCGCATGGACCCCTTCCAAGTGTGTTCTTTTTTGGGCACTCTCCCTCAGCCTTTTTCTTATAGTGTGTGCTGTAGTTAGTCTTTCTTTCATTATTGTTAATAATTTGTATATTAATCTTCCCACGTCTAACTTGCTGGTTGGTTTCTATCTCCTGATTGGATGCACAGGATCGTCACGTAACACAAACTCAAAGCTCACTTCTGTAATTCACCAGCTCTGTAACCGTGAACGAATTACTAAACCTACACAGTAACACAAAACAGACAGTGCTGTGTGTAGAGTCACTGTGAGATGACGTACATGGAAACATTAAGCCCCTCGGAGAATGCTAGTACCGATTAGCAAGCATTGTTAGCTACGACCAGTTAAGAAGACAGAAACACAGAGAAACAGGAAAGACAAGGGTTGAAAGGAAAATAAATCAGAAAAATGTCAGATAGAACGAAAGGCAAGGAGAAATGTGAACATAAACACATCAATCAAAATGCAAAAGAGGTCAAGAGGCTCTGGTTCTCTAATTTATGGAAAATAACAAACATCGGAAACATTGCTTTACAATTTAGAAACAATTTTCAAGTACTGTACATTTTCTCACTTAATCTTTACAATAAGCCTACTTAGTATATATTGTCATTGTCGATCCCATTTTCATATGTCTAAGATGAGGCTCAGGCATACATCGGGAGGCACACTGCTAACACCTCTGAATGGGAGGATCGCACTTGCCCCCAAATCCCATGGCCTTGCCACCACTGCCCTCTTGTGGTCTGGCAAATATAAACACCTGACACTTAGGCATCACATTGTAGGCCCCCGGGGCCTGCAGATGGTTTAGCTCTGGTGATTGTGCGGCTGTTTTCATTGAAGCCACTCTAGTTTCCAAAGACTACACAACACTGCAGGCTGTGCAACATGACTCAGAGATGAACTATTTATAATTATTATCCCATCTTGTAAAGGTTTGTTTTGTTCTGCATTACGTGCAGAGAACTCATTAATAAAGTGCATGTGCTGTTTACTTATCAAAGTTTAGCGAGCATTGTTCTAGAGTTATAATTCCCAAACTTACTTCAACGTGGAACATGTAATATTTTTAATTTAATAGTGGAAGAATGCATTTAATTTTGTTCAAGAACTACACATACTGCCCCTTTGTGTTAAAGTAGAGAAAAAACAAGTCTCACAAATTTATTTTCTTACTAACACATCAAAGGGAAATAAATTTGTCTAGTAAAATGCCCAATATTTAATAACGTTAAATAGTATCTCAAGTATATGCTGATATTGAAAAATAAGGTAAATAACATTGATGAGTTTTCCCATCCACTAGATAATATACATCAAGGCAGAAATTCTACATGTGAATTGGTGCCCAGGTTAAAGGTCATGTGCTCCCAATTCAGATAATCTGTCAGTGACTTCCTGACTTTCTCTAGTTAGGCATGTTATTTTCTTAAATGCAGATTGCATGCTAGAAATAAAAATAGTATAAATGTCATTTAATCACAATAACACATTATTTACAATATTTGTAAAGAAAAATGTCACTTGCACTTTTTTAAAAAATAGAATACCTATAGCATATAGAATACCATAGCATGGAATCTTTAATATTCTGTAGAAGCTTTCAAATATTTTAACAACTGCTATCATTTTTGAAATAAAATATTACATTGGGACCATGATGCACAAAACAGACAAGAGTTGATCTATTCATTTAAGTTTATTGCTTACAGTCAACTTTACATTAGAAAATCAATTAAGAGACATTGGGCTATTCTGATGAACACACAAAAATAAATTAATGGGTTTCAGAGGACAGTTGCAGTCTTATTATTAGTTTTAGCATCCACTCTTTCTTATTTTTTTCTGTTGGACAGTATTGGTAAAATTGTAATTATTTCTTTGCGAATAGCTCAGAGTTGCGCCGACTGTGTAATGTACAAACCCAGGAAGCACCAGCAAAGCCCCATTTATCAGCCAACACTAACACCTGGGGTTTGTTTCTTCGTTTTCGTTTCAATAGCTCAGCTTTCAATTTCAGCACATTGTTCCATTAGACTAATCTCAACATTTGAAAAAGGAGTCATAGAGGGCTTGGGAACTGTCAGTGGCAATATTAAAAAACTTCTCACAGTCTTTAATTAAGTAGTGTAATGTTAAAAGAATACAAAATTCAGTATGTTGGACAATGTAAATTGTTGAATAGACAAATATACGACATAACATGCTATAATGAGATGTAACATAATACAGTATGACATAATACCTGCCTGAGTTTTGCACTCATGGATCCCTCTGCCTAAAACTCTGTTATCCAGATACCCACGTGGCCCACTTCTTCACTTGCTGTAAAGAAGACTTTTTCACACAGGCCTTCCCTGACGATCCTGTATAAGCTAGCCTGCCCCCGAGCAATCTCTGTTCCCCAAACCTTCCTTTATTTCTTCTCCATACCACTTAGAAACATCTAATATAGTATACATTTAACTATTGTGTAGTTACTGTCCGCTTCTCCCACTACACTTGAAGCTCCATGAGAGCAGGAGCTATTTTATTTTTGTTTATAACTATATTCTTCAACTCTTAGATCAATGCTTAGAACATAGTAGGGGCTTAATAAATATTCATTTAATGAATTAATAGTAGTGAAATGTTTTTAAAAAGTAGAATTTATTATTTTATGTTGAGTCAAAAGTTTTCATTTCATTTTTTATACTTTATCTGCTGTTTAAACATAGTAACATTGCAATACTGTACATGTTAAGTGTTTTCAATTTATCAAACAGATCAGCAAAATTTGGCAACTGATTACATTAGAATATTTTTCCAAGATCTTTATCAGCCATGATGATATTTAGCAACAAAAATGGTTATTTCTGCCCTGGCCGGTTTGGCTCAGCAGTTAGAGCGTCAGCCCGCGGACCAGGGAGTCCTGGGTTTGTTCCCGCTAAGGGCACATACCTCGGTTGCAGTTTGTCCCCGGCCCCGGATGGGGTTGTGTGGGTGGCGGCCACTTGATGTGTCTCTCTCACATCGATGTTTCTCTCTCTCTCTTCCCTCCTCTCTCCCTCGTGCTCTATCTGAAGATACATGCAAAAATGTCCTTGGCTGAGGAATAATAAAAAAAAAGGTTATTTCTTATCACATTTGAATTATCTATGCATCTGTATTGGCAATGTTCTGTGAATGGCTTGAATGCTCCAATGTAAATGGCTTAAATGCTCCAATCAAAAGACATAGGGTAGCTGATTGGATAAGAAAACAGAACCTATATATATACTGTCTACAAGAGACTCACCTCACAACAAAAGACTCACACAAGATGAAAGTGAAGGAATGATAAAAACTTTTCTGGGCAAATGTAAATGGAAAAAAAAGCTAGTGTAGCGATACTCATATCTGATAAAATAGACTCCAAAACTAGGGTTATAATAAGAGACAAAGAAGGTCACTACATAATATTAAAAGAATTGATTCAACAACACAATATAACCCTGGTAAACTATATGCACCAAATATAGGAGCACCAAAATATATTCTAAAACTTCTGGAGAACTTCAAGGGAGAGAGTGACAGCAAACCAATCATAGTAGGGGATTTAACACTCCACTGACACCACTGGATATATCTTCTAGACAAAAAATTAACAAGGAAACAGAGTCCCTAAATGATGCATTAGATCAGTTGGATTTAATTGATATTTACAGAAAATTTCACCCCCAAGGGGCAGAATATACATTCTGCTCAAGTGCACATGGGGTATTCTCAAAGATAGACCACATGTTAGGACACATACTAGGTCTCTATAAATTCAAGAAGATTGAAATTATATCAAGCATCTTCTCAGATCACAATGGCATGAAACTAGAAATAAATCATAATAAAACACTCAAAAACATTCAAACACATGGAGGCTAAATAACATGTTATTAAACAATGAATTTTTTACAAATGAGATCAAGAAAGAAAAAACAAAACTTCCTGGAAACTAATGAAATGAACACAAAACAACACAAAATCTATGGGACACAGCAAAAGCAGTCTTGAAAGGGAAGTTCATAGCAATACAGGCCTACCTCAAGAAACAAGAAAATTTTCTAATAAATTATCTAACCCTACAACTTAAAGATTTAGAAAGATAACAAAAAGAAAAACCCAGAGTTACTAGAAGGAAGGACATAATAAAGGTCAGAGCAGAAATGAATGACATAGAGACTAAAATAACAATACAAAAGACCAATGAAACAAAGAGCTGGTTCTTTGAAAAGATAAACAAGATTGATCAACCTTTAGCCAGACTCACCAAGAAACAAAGAGAGAGTACCTAAATAAACAAAATCAGAAATGAAAGAGGTGAAGTAACAACTGACATGACAGAAATATAAAGGATTGTAAGAAAATACTATGAACAATTATATGCCAACAAATTCAACAACCTAGGTGAAATGCACAAATTCTTAGAATCATACAGTCTTCCAAAACTCAATTGGAAAGAGTCAGAAAACCTGAACAGACCAATAACAATTAAGGAAATAGAAGCAGCAATCAATAAACTCCCAGCAGACAAAAGCCCTGGTCCAGATGGCTTCACAGGGGAGTTTTACCAAACATTCAAAGAAGAACTATCATCTATTCTCCTCAAACTATTCCAAAAAGTTCAAGAGGAAAGAAGACTTCCAAGCTCTTTTTATGAGGCCAGCATAATCCTAATCCCAAAACCAGATAAAGACACTACAAAGAAAGAAAATTACAGGCCAACATCCCTTATGAACATAGATGCTAAAATCCTCAACAAAATCTTAGCAAATCAGATCCAGCAATATATTTAAAAAATTATACACCACGACCAAGTGGGATTTATCCTGGGGATGCAAGGTTGGTACAATATTTGTAAATCAATAAATGTGATACACCACCTAAACAAAATGAAAGATAAAAATCATATGATCATATCAATAGTTGCTGAAAAAGCATTTGAAAAAATCCAGCACCCATTTTTGATAAAAACTCTCAGCAAAGCAGGAATAGAAGGATCATACCTCAACATAATAATGGCCATATATCACAAACATATACCAACATCATAGTCAATGGGCAAAAACTAAAAGCATTTCCCTTAAGAACAGGAACAAGACAGGGATGTCTACTTTCACCACTCTTAATCAACATAGTACTAGAAGTCTTAGCCACAGCAATCAGACAAGAAGAAAAATTAAAAGGGGTCCAAATTGGAAAGGAGGAAATGAACCTGTCATTATTTGCCGATGGCAAGATATTATACATAGAAAACCCTAAAGCCTCCATCAAAAAACTACTAGATTTAATCATTGAATTCAGCCCGGTGGGTGTGGCTCAGTAGTTGAGCATCGACCCATGCACCAAGAGGTTGCTGGTTCGATTCCCAGTCAGGGCACAATTTATCTGTACTTTTTAAATTAACATTTAGCTATTTCAAGACAATGTATATTATACTTTTTAGAAAAATGACATTTTTAATTGTCAGGAAGTAGCTGGCTTAGCTACCTTGTGAAATTTCACTGCATAAATCATGTCTGGGGTTTAATCTATTTTTAATCTTTATAAAAGACACATCCTAGTGGAAAAAAAAAAACCCCACATAATTGTAGTATACTATTTTGGGATATGTTTGAGTCCAATTTGGGGCACAAGGCATTAATTTTGTGTATTGTAATCAATGTGGTTATTGATAGTTGAAAAATCACTTAGTACCAGTACTGCATAATTTGTCTTATTTTAAACTGGAGTATTCTGTTGGATACAGCAGTAATTATTCCTTTTAAAATTTTCTCTGTTTAATCAATGATCAATTTCTAGTACAAAGAGGCAATATTTACCTTTACATAAAATAAGCATTTATAAATATAAAGTCAGATTAGAAAACTTATACTAAGTCCTAAGATTAATGTTACCATTATATTATTATTTATGACATAGTACTTGCTTACCAGCTATGAATCACTGATGCACCTGGATTTACTTGGTACCACATTTAATGCAAAGAGCTGTAGTTCAATTTTGTGTGAGTAAAATTGTATGTAACAAAATATAGCATAAAAAGGATGGGGTGGATCTAGTACAAAGATAAACTCTTCTTGATATTGAGATTTTTGAGAGGGTTAATTCATCATATCCTTTTCTTTTCCAAACGCTAACCCTGTTGAGAAAGAGACATTGGTGTGAGACAGAGGGTTAACAAAGCAGAGCATTGAAGAATGTAAATTGTATCATGGCAAAAATGGAAGACAATATTTATTCCAAAGTCTAAACCTTGGGACCTGGATTGGGTCTGCAGAGAGACACTCCACCAGCTCCCAAGAGTGAGCTCTATAGAAGAGCACACACTAGTGAAGGTAAGACACTTGCCATCTCACCAGTCAGATCACTCACTCTTTCTCCAGTGGTAAGAAATGAGCTTGAGATGGAACATATTATTAAATTTTTTTTCCTTTATTGATTTTAGAGAGAGAGGAAGTGAGAGGGAGAGAGAGAGAGAAACATTGATGAAAGAGAACATTGATTGGCCGCCTCCTGCATGCCCCACACTGGGGATTGTGCCCACAACCTGGGTAAGTGCCCTGACCAAGAATTAAACTGGCAACCTCTTGGTGCATGGGTCGACACTCAACCACTGAGCCACACCAGCCAGATGAAACACATTATTTTAAAAGACAAGGTTAGAATGTGGTAAAAAGAATGTTTACCCAAAATCAATAAATATGACTAAGACCTTAAAAGTTTACCTTGAGATATTACAAAATTTTATTCTGTCACCTGCTGGTTAAATTAATGGCCCAGATTACCCAGAGAGCCTGATTTCCAAGGCATTATCATTTACCACCAGTTATTTAACACGTTTGAGTAAGCATGATGACAATTACCGCAGCAATTTAAGTAAATGAACACACACACAGTTGCTTTCTCAAAGACATTTGAAAAATCCGTGAAGTACCTTTCTAGATGCCACTGTTCCCTTTGTCAGTTCGAAAACCACGAATCCAGAAGTTCTCTTCCTTGGACTGAGTATTGATCGGGATGTAAAGGATGGTGCTCATGTCCACCTTCATGCTAACCGCCAAAGCTCTTTGTGACCTGGATGACCCTGGCCAACCATGACTTAAAATATTTTATTTTGTTCCAAGAGGATGGCCAGGAGCAGCAGGCCTCAATCTCTCTTCTGCTACAGCACACTCCGTGTGTGAGACACAGGTCACCACATGAGCCCAGGTATTTGCACAGCTGTGGATCACGGGCAGTTTCTGGGATGCTGACCATGATCCCATCCTTTTGTCCCCCACTGGCCTGATAGGCACCCACGTATCTCCATACTGTGATTAAGAACCATCGTCCTGGAGGGACAGGGGCACGGCTGTTGCTTACAGCCCACTGTTGGATTGGAAAGAGTAGTTCTCTGAGAGCTTGCCTTCAAACACATGCCATTTGTCCTGTTGAATAGAAGAGGGGAAAAAAACCCAAAGGGTAGATAGGGAAAAGTCTCTCGGGGTATTGTGCTGACTGAGCCGGAGGTAGATGCCGGCTCCTGTGTGAAGAGAAGGGACTCAGTCAGGTGGATATGCTCGAGAACAGTATTTGTCATGCCTTTTACACCGAGATCTGTAAACGATGAGTACCCCTGTGCCATTTCTGTCTTGAGGATATGATTCCTCCAAATCAGAAGGGTCTGGAGACCGCAGTCTGAGACTGGGAAGCAGACTGTCCTTATGAGCAGGAAGAAACCTCAGTGGTGGTGGCACCAGCAGCAGCGGCAATGGAACCGCTGTTTTTTAGGGCACACCCCCCTGTGACGCCCCCCTGGAGCTTTCCTTTCACATCCCTCTCAACCTGCTCAGACCTGGGGTCTACCTCAGTGAGAATGTCCCATCTGGCTGGCACATTGTGAGCTCTTCTGGAAGACTCCAGGTTAGTGGGAGCTCCTCAGTGCCGAGGAAGGGGGAATCAACAAACACCAAGAAGTTCAGGGTGCCAGGAAAAATAAGCTTTATTTTTGCACACTGATGAGGCTTTGGAAAGCAGAGTTTTCTGCAGCATTCAGGTCTCCTTGATCTAGGGACAGAGCCAAGGTCAGGAGGTCTGAGCCTCTCAGCAGCAAAAGGGACCCATCACCTACACATCTAGGCAGCTTAGTTGGGGAGGAGAAGAGAAAACAAGGCTGAGAGTGAGGAAAGGCGTCCACTCGATGCTGCTCCTTGTCTGTGGATCTTCAGCTCCTCAAAAGCGGCAGGTCAGCTGCAGCCCCCAAGGCCATGGCAACAACAGGAACATCCGGAAGTTTCCCTCTCACAGCAGGTGGAAGGTTGGGGCAGGTCTAGGCAGACTCCTGGAAGCCGGTGAGACAACAGACAGCAGCAGTCTCCAAGGGCAGAGAGGCAGCAACTGGGCACACGGCGGCAGGGAGCAGGAGCGGGGCAGGGTGCTGGGCGGGCCACTGGGCAGGGAGCAGGCGCCTGAGGGGCCTGGGGAGCCTGAGGAGGGCACTTGGGTGGGCATTTGGGGAAGCACTTGGCAGGAAGCTGGCACTTCTGCTGGCTTTGTTGGCAGGACATCTTGGAGAAAGTTCAGTTACTCTAAAAAACAATGCAGATATTTTGAAAGTCCAGTGAATACAAATGTCATTTGTACCAGTATCTTTCTACAGAGTCTGAAGTTCATAATTGGTTCTGTGGCTCCAGGGCCCATATCTTACAGCACAGTAGGCCTGCTTTCCAGGCATAGGAGAAATCAGGCAGTAGGTAAGTTGGAGTTTGGTAACACCTTCTTCTAACTGTCTTCCTCCTTTCACTCCCAAGACTCTTGGCTTCAAAAGCAGCAACTTAGAGCAATAAGTAGCTATCAAAGTCTTAAATTGTTTTTATCACATCTCCTAATTTATGCATTCTAGAAACCAGGTGTTTGGCTTGAGTCCATGGTTATACCACTTGTCCTCATCATCTCCTTTTTTTTCTCTCTTACATCATAGGCTCTGCATTTAGAGCTTTCCCCAATCGCTGCCCCAGTCTTTGGTTAATATTCAACCTCCTTTGAGATTGCTACTTCTGAGCCAACGCAATGATTTACATGAACCTGCTCTTCCTGCAATTGCCAGTTAGTTCCCATTCTCTCCAACCTGGGGTGGCCTGTCCCACTCAGCTGATGAGTAGCTGTCCCGGCCACCCCCAAACTGCCATCAGATCAGTAAGGGCACTCACCTTGTTCTCCTAACTTCAGGCAAGCGATGGATATGTCAAATGAAGTGAGGACACTCTATGATCTGAGGACTTTTATACATATCCTGCACCCAACTCGAGGGAATGAGCCACGATGATATGAAAGCTGTTCCCAACCAGGTGGTTATGATGACAACTTCCCACATTCCAGCAGCTCTATCATTTTGTCACTTTGTCACACTCGGTCACTACTGGGTCTTCCTCGTGAGTATCTTCTCAGAGCATCTCCCCCCATAAACCCCGGAAGGATTTTCATAAAGATAAGAAGGTCCTGAGTTATGAGGGAGTTTACAATGGCACAGATTAGGGATTGAATTTAGGGTGTCTGGAAGAATCCAAAACATGCTTGAGATGAAAATCTAAAGCCACAAATGTTGGATCAACCCAGGACACAGCTAAAAGTCTCTGTGGGTTCTATCAACAGGCTGGGAACCAATAATCTAAGCACCCATGGGTCACTACTGAGTGCTCAGTGTACCTGATTCAGATTCCAACGTGCCTAAAACATTGACCACCAATGTAGCATCATAGAAAGGCCCAGCTGGAAAGGGTTTTAGTTCACTAATTACACTCCATACATAGATGAGGACCCTGAGAGCCAGAGAGGACCAAGGAGATGCTCAAAGCTGTGCAGAGGCTGAACTGGAAGCCAGGTTCTGCGTCTCTGACACCACAAAGCCAGGTACCCTTTTCTCTGATCACAGTCCCACCTTTCAACCCAGGTGGTTATATCCACTGAAATCTACTGTCTCGCCAGCTCCCTTCTTCCTTCATGCCACTCCCCACCCAGTGTGCTTTCCTTAGTCCATCATGTCAACCTTTCTTTTGCCAATATAATAAAGTTTCACCGTTTGGCTTGCCAATGCACCTGACTGACAGAATCTCAACCCTGTCTGAGTCCTCTCTGCTATGCCTAGCTGCTATAGAAATAAAAATTAAAAAAAAAAAGACACTTTGGCAGGTTGGCATTATCATAAGATCATGATCATTCACCTAGGCTAGGTCTAAAACACTGCTTGGCAATCCTACATACTTCTCTGTATTCACTACACACACACACACACACACACACACATGCCATTTCTCCTCTCCAGAAACTCCCAAGCCTTCACTGCTGCCTGGAGGTAGATAATACTGCTTCTTCTTCATGGGGCAAACAGTAGCTGTCAAATGTATAGTACTTCCGCTCCCCACTACCAAGTCTTCAAGCCTACCTGTGCCTGCAACCATCTTTTATGACTTCCTGTGTCAGAGGAGGAACAGCCCCTTTTGTCTCCTAATGCCCGCCTCAACTCCTTTGCTCTGGATCCTTGTATCTTCAACCTTGATTATATTAGTTTCTCCGAGGAAATGCCCCATGGTATCCTGTATTTCTGGTAACAACCTGCTTGTATCTACTTTTTAATGTCTGTCATCCTGGATAGAATGAAATCTCAGTGTTGGTTCACTCTTTATCCCCAGCACCTACACAGTACTTGACATTCTTGTCTGTGCTCAAAAAATATTTATTCAATGAATTTGGGGTAAGGGAAAGCTCTCCTTCCTTTCACTCCTTTGAGAGTGCCTTAGGAAGCCATGTCAGAGGCAGGCACATGGGGCAGGTGTGGGGGGCTGCTCCCTGGATGGAGTTATGGACACTGGCAGCAGCAAAGGCTTTTCTCTGGTCCCGCCTCTGATACTCCTTCTGAGTTCAGAGGAGATTGGACCAGATGATCTCAGTACATTTTTAAGTCTGTATTTGCTTTTATTAGCATCAGACCTCCAAGACGCTAACGCCCAGCCCAAGTGTTGCCTTTCCTGGTCACTTTATTTCCCTGAACATGTTTTATCTGGGGGTGGGAATGGTGGTGAACTCGATGAAGAAGGGAGAGATGATCGCTGGTATGTCTGAGGATGTGAAATATTTGAAGGTAGATCACTCTATGAGGAAACAACTCTATCTAATCTATTTAGTTCATCCTACTTATTAGAGGAAAATTACTTACTTAACTTCCGGACTTGTTGTGCCAAAGCAGAGTATTGTGTATATATAGGACTCTTGCCCAATTTGCCTCTCCTAGCTGAGAGTGTGAGAGACTGAAGCCCAGATATGCAGGATGGGTAACAGTATGCTCCTTTCCTGCAATGGCCCCCACTACAATATTACAAATCATTTTAAAAGGTTGGAAAATATTGTCCTATTGTGTTGATCCAACACCATCAATGCACTACTGGTTCAATAATGAAAAATTATTTATTCCCAGAGAAACTTCTTTCTTATAGTATTTGCAAATACTACTTCAAGGATACTAATTTATTTGTTGAGTACTTGTTTTATGCAGGGTTTTGAGAATTCAAAGGTTCAGATCCTTTTTTGGCCTTAAGGAATGGTACAGGTGGAATGATATGAGGGAAAAGAAGGGAGCTAAAATTTATTCTCAGCCTTCCATCCACCAAATATGTTATTTGCATTGTTACAGTGCAATAGCTCCATAAGTTTCTTGTTACTCCCATTTTACAGATAAAAAAGACTGAGGCTCAAAAACAGTGGAGGAAGCTGGCAGGTGTGGCTCAGTTGGTTGAGCGTCGTCCCATGCATCAGGAGGTCTCAGGTTCAATTCCTGGTCAGGGCACATGCCGGTGTTGCAGACTCAATCCCCAGTAGGGGCCATGTGCAGGAGGCAGCCAATCAATGTTTCTCTCTCATGGATGTTCCTTTCCCTCTCCCTTCTTCTCTCTGAAATCAATAAAAGCATATTAAAAAAACAAACAAACAGTGGAAGATAGTCAGGAGATGAGGGGCAACTGTTGCTCTAGATGGAGGGAAGAACACAGGTATGGGCACAGAGATGTGAAAGGGCTTGATCTTTTCTGGAGAACAGAGCGGCCATGATATTGGAGAAGAGCAAGAAGTGGCACACTAGCTGGACAGAAAGGAAGGAAGGGCTCAGAACATAAGAGATTTACTTGCTGGGCTGTGTACTTTAACTTATAGATAAATGGCTTCCAGATTATAGTCCTTGAAGCCTTGTTGCCAGGGATGCTCAAACATCACCTCTTTCCTGAGACACCACTCCTGACATAAGAGTTGCTGTGTTGGGGTGCTTCCCACCCTCCCTCCAGGCCTTCACCATTGTCTTCTTCCAGCTGCATAGAAGCTGGAAGAAGAAAGATGGGTCTGGAATCGGAACCCAGGCATTTGAACCATGGGTATGTTAATGACTTTGGAGTCTCATCTTTTTGTTTCAACCTATAAAATAGAATGAACAATGAGAAAGTTACAGAGATATTCTAGTGCAATAATGCATATAACATTTGACTGATCGTAGGTTGAAAATACCTTTAAATTTCCTTCTTTTCCCTCATATCATCTTACTTATATGAGGATTCTTAAAACCTTGAGTCACATTTTAAAATACCATCAATTCTTAATCCTTGACTATTTAAGTTTCCTAGGAGGAGGCAAGAATCTGGGCCTTCCACTTATCCCATGCTGCAGAGAATGTATACCTTTACCTGCTTTATATTTCGGAGGTATACATTTGATTTAATTTGAAAACAGGATAATGTTGCTTAAAAAGTTTGATCAGCTCTGGCAGGTTTGGCTCAGTGGTTAGAGCGTTGGCCTGCGGACCGGAGAGTCCCGGGTTCAGTTCCCGCTAAGGGCACGTATCTCCGTTGCAGTTTGTCCCCGGCCCCGGCTGGGGGTCGTGTGAGTGGCGACCACTCGATATGTCTCTCTCACATTGATGTTTCTCCCTCTCTTCCTCCCTCTCTCCCTCCCGCTCTATCTGAAGATAAATGCAAAAAAAAATGTTCTCAGGTGAGGATAAAAAAAAAAAGTTTGATCAGTCTGGCCAGTGTGGCTCAGTGCTTGAGTGTCGACCCATGCACCAGGAAGTCATCAGTTTGATTCCCTGTCAGGGCACATGCCCAGGTTGTGACCAAATCCCCAGTGGGGGGCATGCAGGAGGAGGCCAATCGATGTTCTCTCTCATCGATGTTTCTCTCTCTCCCCCTTCCTCTGTCTCTAAAATCAATAAAGAAAAAAAAATTTAATCAGAGACAATTAGGGCATCATTTAAGTAAGGAAGGGCTATGATGAGATTTACATTTTATGAAGATTTCTCAGGTCAGGTGACCTTGATTTTGTTACTGAAGAAGTTGAAGTCTGTGAATGTGAGAATCAGAACTGGACTTTGGCAAGCTCTTTATTAATGAGCCTGTAGACAGAGGGACTGGCTGGCAGGTGGTTGGGAGCAGGGGTCTTTGCTTGGCTGAGGTCTCTCTAGGCACGGCTCATGCATTCCTGGACTCTGCTGTCATCTGCCCAAGCATTCCCTCATCATCCCACCTCCTTGAGAATTCAAACATGCTGTGGATTCCTGCCTGCGTTGGGTGTGCCCCTTAATAAAAGGGTGAGGTGCCAGCCAGGCCAGCATTGGCATGCATGAGATTCATATCAAGCTGATTCCTGAGTGATGAAAGAAAGGAAAACAAGGATCTCCCTCTGCCTGAAGCAGTCAGACCTTTGAACAGTCCTCCACTGGGCTAGAATCCCAGTGAGCAGGCCACATGTGGGTCTGACTCTGGCAGAGAGCACTGGAAGAGAATTCACAGTCTTCCTAAGGGCAATGGGATCCATACCTGGGTTGCTGAAGGGCTGATGCTTCTCTTGGAGTGGAGGAAACACTCATGACCCATGTTCAATGACCTGGTCCTGTGGGTCTTAGCCCATCCCAGTTAGTAGATTAAAAAGTGGGGCAAGACCTACTCAGCATAACACATTCCCATCACTTCTATGAGCTGGCCTCGAAAGCCAATTATTCTCCCTTGTCTGTATAGTGTGAGCTAGAGACATAGGCCCACCATGTATAATATAATGGTTAAAATAAATATTATGAGCCAAGAAACCAACACTGTCCAGCATTCAGTGGTGTTCTGTAAGCTGTAGTTACAATCAAGCATTATCATTATTTATTGTAGTCCCAGGTATTGCCCAGCTCCTGAGTCTTATACCTATGGGATTGGGGGACACACACCAATATTTTCTGGCACTAGCATGACAGCATCTTTTCTCTCTAATATCTTCAAATGCAGAGAAGTCTCTTGAATTGAAGGAGCAGGCAATCCCTGGAGCACAGGCCCAGGCCTGGCACTGACTGACCAGCTGTGGATCACTTGTCTCTTTTGGGTCTCAGTGTCTTCATTTGTAAAATGAGTGTTACTGTTTTAATCTTGATCTCTGAGGTAATGATGAGAACTCTGTGCCTGGGGCTGCTAGATCATATTAGAACCCGAGTGACTTCCTGATTTATCATCTTTTATAGCTGTGATGATCCTTCTCCTACGTAACAAATGTAAGGATTCTCGCTTTTAATCCTGGCTCTACTCTGGCCCCTCAGCTGACCTCAGTGAGCAGGGCAATAGCTAAAACATCCTGCTGGGTCTTGTATTTATAGATGTCACCATCAAATGGTACTTTTTCAGTCCTAAGATCGGAAGGGATAAAGAGAGATAACCTTGTCTTTCCTTCCAGGCAATGATTCCCAAGAAGATATTTCTAAATCTTCCAAAAAGAAAGACCTCCTGACCCCAGCCTATAATGACAGAGCTTTTTACTCCTGTGTAGTATTATCCCTCTCCTCTGATGTTAAAAGTAGGTTCCTCTCACCAAGGTGAGCAGAAAAGACCTTAGACCCCATCGTCCTCCCATTCTTAGAGACTGCTATACTGGTAGTATCTCTGGCTCGTCACAACCCCATTCTAAGGACTTCACCATCATTCTGTCCACTGTGCCCAAAAGAGATAACCTAGTAGACTGTATCCTTCATTCTGCAATGAACACATCTTAAGAGAAAGGCATGGATGATGAACCCATTTATTCTCATCCCTCTCCACAAAGATTGCTTCCAGTTGGGTCAGTATTGTTATCTTTACCTAGGAAGGTCAGTACTATAAAATATAAGGGTATGGGGGCAAGCATGAAGAAGCCTTGTGCAAGTTGCTCAGGTTTCGGGGCCTGTATTCTCGTCTATGACGTCAGGACCTTCTGCTCTGTCATTCTGTGAACCTGTTATTCTAAGTTATTTATACTTTAAAGATTGTGGTCACATGTTTTATTTTTCTCTTCTTAACAGCCCCATGGTTGGGTATTACTGCATATGAGTAATACTGAGTACTGGAGTGTTTAAAACAAGGGCAGATCTCACAGTCTCTGGGTTTCAGAGCAACAGAGCCAACTCAGCAAGGAATTGCATGAAGCAAGGAAACTGTTCTTTCAGTCTTGCTCTTGATGCTGTGATAGATCAGGGACTCTAAACCTGGCTGTGCATTTGAGCCATCTGGGAAGCCCTTTTAAACTGTAGATTTCTAGCCCTCAACTAAGACCTATTGAGTCATAAACTCCAAGAAGTAAGTCCTAAACATTTGCATTGTTTAAATATCCCCAGGTGATTCTGCTAGTTTGGGAAATATTGTCCTAGAGTGTTCTGGTATTACCATTATACACACACACACACACACACACACACACACACACACATTACACACATGTATAAATCGGACCATCTATCTGTCTCTTGCAGGCATGGGGAAACTTTTTTCTGCCTAGGGCCATTTGGATATTTATAACATTATTTGCAGGCCATACAAAATTATCAACTTAAGAATTAGCCTGCTTTATTTTGTCAGGCTAATTTGATGAGGTGTGTGATCTTAGCTGGTATTAATTTCACGAGCCTTATATGGCCCATGGGCCAAACGTTCCCCACTCCTGGATTTGCCAGGAAGTTCAGAATTAATCATTAGTCTGAGATACAGTAACTATGTAGGTCACAAATTGAATATCTGTGTTCTTTTATTTACCCACAGGCTGTCCCCTACTGCTTTCTGATTTCCTACTTGTAGTTTTGTGACAGAGATGCTATGCTCTCTCCTGCCCTGGTCATAGAGAGAATTGAAAGTGGTTCTAACCTGTGCCTGGGTATGGAGCGAGGTTTTCTCAGGCCCACATTGTGTCCGTGACCTCCCCCTTTGTGCCCGAACCATGCGATGGAAGCTTGTTCATGAGAAGTGGATCTGGTAAGAAATGGCAGGAGGAGGAAGCTGAGCAGAGTCTGTGTTTGGCAGATGATTTCTGGTGGGCGGAGGTCCTCACAGAGGGATAATTCATTTTCATTCTGTCCCCTGATCTTCTAGATGCCCTGTCTTTACTCTGACCCATCCTCAGCCAACTTCGAGGATCCTGGCTCACTCATTCTGTCCTCTTCAATCAAGTCTATATAGCCTCCAGAGGCAAGAAAAAAGTTCCTCACACTGCATGCTCTGACTGCTGGGCATTTCAAAGTTTTGTTTTTAAAATAGAGTACACCATACCCTGGCCGGTTTGGCTCAGTGGTTAGAGCGTCAGCCCGTGGACCAAATGGTCTCCGGTTTGATTACTGGTCAAGCACATACCAGGGCTGCAGGTTCGATCCCCAGCCCTGGTTGGGGTCTTGCGGAAGCCAACCAATCCATCTCTCTCTCTCTCTCCCTCTCTCCCCCTCCTCCCTTCCACTCTATCTATAAATCAATGGAAAAATATCCTCGGGTGAGGATGAACAGCAACAACAAAAAAATAGAGTACACCATACCTGCGTACTGGTATGTAGCTATTGAAATAATTATAGGTATGTGTGTATATACTGGTTAGTATGCACACGTATATTTCCAAGCCTCATCCAATGAGAAAGGCTAGGAGCAATGACACCCAGTGGCAGTGAACACAGCTGGCACCCAGGTCTTGGTTTATAACATAATCTTTCAATGAAAGAAACCAGGGCTCACTAGACAAATGGCCAAATCTAAGTCTGAGGCAGAGAAATGAATCTGGAGCATCTTATACTGTCAGAAAGCAAAGACATGCTTTAAAAAGAATCCAATGGTACTGAGACAAAGGGACACAAGAGCTGACTGAAAAAGCTCCAAGTCTGGAAAAATGTGGACAACAAAATAAGTAACATGGCATCGAATCACAGCCCAAAGTACAACATAGATAGTCAATATCCACGAGTCCATGCTGATACAAATAAGTGACTGAATAAGTTAAAAAAATAGAAAACAAAAATATCTTTTGTACAAAAGAACTCCAAATAGTTTACGTAGATGCCGCCCCTCAAGGAGGTGGAGCGTGACTCCCTACCCCCTCGAATGACTGCACTTAGTGACTCCTTTCCAAAGAGGAAAGGGGGAGAAAAAGACACCTGACACACACGGCCTCCACCAGACGATCAAGGGCAGTGCCACAGTGATGTCATGTTGATAACATGTGCCCTTGATATCATGGGATGAGAATGGCACTTTACCCCTGCAATCCTCCTCCCCAAATTCCATAACCCCGTTCTAATCATGAGAAAAACACTAGACAAATTCCAATCGAGAGACAATCTGGGTTGCAGGTTCAATCCTCAGCCTCGGTCGGGGTCCTGTGGGAGGCAACCAATCAACCAATCAATGTGTCTCTTTCACATTGATGTTTCTCTCTTCTGGTGAGCATTCATAAAAATAAATAAATAAGGAAAGTCTAAGAAACCGTCACAGTCAAGAGGAGCCTAAGGAGATAAGACAACTGAAAGTAATGTGTCCTGGATCGGATCCAGGAACACGCAAGAGACATTAGGCAAAAATTAAGGAAATCTGAATAAAGTATAGGTGTGGACTTTGGTTAATAATAATGTATCAGTATTGATTCTTTAACTGTAACAACTGTGCCGTACTAATGTTAAGATCTGAACAACAGGGGAGACTGGGTGCAAGGGATATGGGAAATTCTCTGTGCTTCCTTTGCAACTTTCTTTCCTATAAATCTAAACTTTGAACAAAAAGCCCACTAAAAATATAGTACTCTCCAGTTGTAAGTTACAATGAACATTTATTGAGTTAAATATGTCAAAATATGTTACCTATGATATCATTTGTAATACTGTCCAGTTTCATGAGGCAGAAACTATTATTTTACCTAATTTTTTACATGAGGAAACTGAGGCATAGAAAAGCATAGAAACTTGCATAAAATCATACTTATCAAAGATGTGAAATAAATTTCATCTGACAGGGGTCTGAGCTTATATTTGCTCTGTTAAGGAAGGTTTGGCCTAGAACTCTCTCTTACAAATGCATGTAAAAACAGGATGTGATTTTATTTATTTTTAGAATAAAGTAATACATTTACGTAAAAATTAAAATAGAAGATAATCCACTAAGTTTTAATATGAAAAAATTGTCTCACTCTAAATTATCTGTTTATACATTTATTTATGTTTTTAAATATGTTTTTATTGATCTTTTAGAGAGAGAGAGGAAGGGAGAGGGAGAGATAGAAATATCGATGAGAGAGAAATACTGATTGGCTGCCTCCTGCACGCACACCACTGGGGATCGAGCCTGAAACCCAGGCATGTGCCCTAATCGGAAATCGAGCTGGTGACCTCTTGGTGCATGGGACGACGCTCAATCCACTGAGCCACACCCGCTGGGCTACATTATTTCTTTGCTTGCTCTCAGATGTATCTATTTACTTCCCCAGTGACACACAATAGATAAGCTCATGTTCACCATCCTTTCTCTCCTTTCCTTCTTATTTAGACATGGTTTTATTTTTCAGGCTACTGTTGACTACCCCTATATCTTTAAGTGGGTGCGTGTGATATGCCTTAAGTCATTCCAACTCCCGGCGACCCTATTAACGAGTGGATTTTAAATACTATTACTAAAACTCCATTTCTTCACTCGCCAAGTGTAAGCAGTATTTCTTGACTTCCCATTAAATAAGAGAAGAAATTAGTACCACACAATTTCTTTCACTTTAGGATGACGTTGTTTTAATATTTTTGTGACGTCTATACAGGAATAACTAAAAGTCATGACTTTTAATTTATTTGTGCTATATCATGAAGTGTACAATATCCAATAACACAATATGGTCTATCATATGTTGTCAACTAAGAGCTGCTGAAAATGCACTAGACCCAGGGAGTGGGCTAGGTCAGCCTCAGGACAGGTGGACCATGGGGCCAGGCTGACCAGGGTCACGTCTGTCCTGACTGCAGACCCAGGAGGAGCTGGGCATGCTGGGGCGGGGGCTGACCGAGGTTCCCGCAAGAACTTGCTTGCTTGCTGGGAGGTCGAATCCAGACTTGTTAAGAAAGGACAGAGCACTGTTGAACCTTCTCTGAGGGTTTTCAAAGTCTCTTAGAAAGCTCTTTTGAAAACCTAGCAACTTTATTTATTTTTATTTGCTTTTAAATTTATAAGTTCTTTATTTAGTCCATGCAATACTGCATTTAATTGTTTTTAAAAAATTAGATAAAAGAGCATATTCAATATCAAATGTTCTGTCAAAATTAAATTTTTCTAATTAGAACACATTAAAAATGTGTAAATATTTAACATGTGTTACAAGCATTAATTAGATATATTCTAAAGAAAAATGCTTCTGCCACTTACCCATTTTTGTTGTTCCTATAAACTTTTAAGATTTTGCATGTAGGCCATACAATGTGAAGCCTGCAGTTTTTATGATTTATTGCTATAAAACAAAGGTGCAATGTAGGCACCACATTAAAATGAAGCCATACGAAAGCTGCCCCTAAAAGACATCATATTTTTTGACATTTCCGATGTATAGACATATTTTAGAAATGTGGAGGTACCAAATGCAGACCTTCATGAAGAAACCCAGTGATCAAATCCCTAGTTTATTTTCAATGCAATAGTTTCAAAATCCACTGATACAGACTAAACAGTGAACCCATGAATAATATGCTAGTTGAACAATTAGCACAGGGAACCCAAGTACTGACGAGGGAAATTGAATAGGCCAAAATATTAAGTAGTACTCTCGTCAAAGAACATTAGTTTCGGTCAAACATTTTTAAATAGTTGTTTGGTGAATATGTGTTTTTCATAAAAAGCAAAAATTAAAAAAAACAACAACACAGGTATTCTTAGATGTTTAGCCTTACACAATTGACCAAACATTAATATTTTGCTTTTTTCTTAGGGAAAAATGAGATTGTTTTCCCTCAGAAATCCCTCACTCAAACATAACAGAACTTCTACAATCATGTTTAAATACCTATAAGCTAAATATGGAAGTTCAAGAAATCAAATATCAAAACTTATAGGACACTGCTTTCTACAATATAAAGCACCTTTTCCTCTCAAAAGGAGAAGCATCCACACTTTCCTTACAAGTACTGATTTTATGACAGTAAAATAAGCAGATACTTGTCAAGTTTCTCAGAAATTGTTTTCTCTCATAAACCGAATTCTTCCTTTAGCTGGGAAAAAAAAATCCCTTTACTGAAAGTGATTTACTTAAATGGAGGCATTTTAACTGCTCCCAAGATGCAATCTTCTTGAAAAGTCTGAAAACAATCTTCATAAGCTTGGGCAATTCTAGAATTCCAATTCTAAAAATTTATCCTAGGAAAATTACTAAGAATAATCACCACTGAGAGTATTTATTTTACTATTGTTTAGACGGCAAAAGACTGGACACAACCTAGGTGTCCAATATTAGGAAGCTAGTTACTCAAATTATAGTGTCTCCACACAATAGTGTTATTTACTTATTAACACAGAAGAGTATGACATCAATTATATTGTTGGGTTGAAAAGACAGGTTATACAATATTCTGAAATGATCCCATTTCGTTATTTTCACAAAGTTTGGAAATCTATGGAGTTATTAGCAGTGGTTATTGTAGGTGATAAGATTTGCATTTGGTCTTAATCATCTTCCTTATGCTTATCTACGTTAATAAATCTTTATAACAATGAAACAGAATGTATCATTTGTTTAATGAGAAAAATTATATAGAGGAAATAATTCTATATATTTATGATACGTCTATAGTTCTCTATATAGATATAGAGCAACAGAGACAAAATTAGGTCCCAGCAATCGGGAAGACTGCTAAATCCTAAAAATAGGCATCCTGTACAATATAATCTACTGGATTGAGTACCTGGAAAACAATAATTTCTGTGCCTCCCACCCCTCCCCAGAATCAGTTAAAATTTGTTTCATGGAACTTTGATTGACATGCAACATAATTGAGCCTTGAGACCCCTATACTTTACCCCAGGTTCCCCCAATTTCAGGCTTATAGACCTTGAACTTGGCTCAGACTTCCCCCAGATGACAAAACTTTGGTAGCTGGGATTTTATTCCTTAAGTTCAGTAACACAGCTGGTCTGAGTTATCATAAGGAGTTGACATTATGAACAGTCTCACATCATCATCTCATACCTGACACTCCAGCCAAATGAAAATTCATGCCGTCGAGTACCACGCTTGACATGCACCTGCAATGTGCACCTGGCAGATTCTTCCTCCTCATTCCGCCCACAGCGCCAAAGTCGGCTTAACTTCAAAGGCCTCATTTAAATGCTACCTACTCCAGGGAACCTGTTCTCTCCCCCAACATACATGCTCTCTCTGTTTCAGGCTTCTTCCGAGGCGCAGCGAACCATCTTTGATCAACATCAAGATAAGCCTCTCCCTGCTGTCCTTGACCTTTTGAATGTTTTTTCTTTTTTTTTCTCTCCTTTAAGTATTTTTGGATACCAAGTGAGAAAAAATAAGTATGTCAATCAGCTTAAAATTACATTTATTACACATATTTCCATCGAGAGTGTACAATGCCTCTCCAAGTAGATTGTAAGCTTTTCTAGAGCGGACACAAATCTCCTACTTGCATCTGTGATCACAGAGCCCAGTGCGCAGTAGGTACTCAACATAAGCTTATTACACTGAGTTTTCAGTGCTAGGATTATGTGGTGACATCGGTTGATGGCTGTGAGGATGCTGAGAGCTCAGTCATAAATCTCAAACCATCTGTCTCCTTGGAGATTGTCACCTGTTTTAGGAGGAGAGAAGGAGGGCAGCATCCACATGCGGAGGTCTCAGCACGTCTGAGCTGGGACCTCCAGGGTCACAGCAGCCAGGCTTCCAAATGAAACAGCTGTCTCGTTGCTGAGCGGAGGGGGTGGGTGGAAGACAGAATCAGAAGCGCAGCTTGGCTGAGATCTCACTTCTTATGTGCTGCGGGCCTGAAGGTGTTTCCTGGCTCAAAAGAGAGAGAGGGTCCTGAGCTTCCCAGTGGAATGAGTACACAAGACCTGGGTGGGGAGAGACCAACTGTCCCTGTTCCCCTCTCCTCTGGGTCAGTCACCTTAACACTCCTCCTCTTTGATGTGGTAGACGGTGCCACCTCTGAGGCAGCGGGGCTCCCGGCTAGCCCTCCGAGCACGAGCACTGACTGGGCTCTGAGTCCGGGAGCTTTGGGAACCAGTACCATAGCCTCCTGAACAGGGAGCACCGCAAGGGTCAGAGCAGGAAGCCAGGGAGGGGTGTGGATCCTGGGGAGGAGAGCATTTGGGAGCTTGCGAAGGCTCCCAAGATTGTTGCTTCTGCTGTGACATCACTGGGCTAGTAGGGCGAAACTGGAAGGAAAAAGAGTCTCCAATTAGATCAGGGCCTTGGGTGCCTGTTTCTCTTCTCCAGGAGCTGAAGCTGTTAAATGGAGCCAAGCATTTGCAGCGTGCTAAAATCCATCCCTGGAGGATAAAAAAAAAAAAAAAAAAGGATTTGAAAGGGCTAATATTTGGGGAGTAAATCATGATGGGAATCCCAGGGGACCCACTCACCAATAACCAGGCTAATATCTTACTCTTCTTCTTAAACAAGAAAAACAATCTGCAACCTAGTTGAGCTGACAGTCCACTTCTCCCAGGCCAATGTCCCCCATGCTCAAGTGTCAAGGAGAACTGAGTCTCTGCTCTCTTCACTCAGTCTTATTTTGTCCTGAGCCTCCTAAGCCTGCGTGTCTTCTGTCCTTCTCTGACCCTCTAGCTTCCATGGCTTTCTCCAACGTGAGGTCATTCAATCTTTTGCAGGGACCCATTCCCTTCCCATCTTTTTGCCCAAACCTCTCCTACCTGGCTTATCTACTCTCTGGAAAGAGACAAGAGGAAAGATTGGGGCTGCCTTAGCAGTGTCTTTCCACCCAGAAGTAGCCTCACCCTAGAGGAAGATGTGTGGCCAAGTCACCCCAGGAGGAGTCTAGAGGCCTTGTGAGGGCAGGAAGGAAGAGGCCATTTATACATCCTCCAGCTGAAACCTCCAGGCTACATGTTATTGGAGGGCAGCCATGGAGCAGATCATCTATCTGGATATTTCACAATCCCCAAGGCTGGATTCCTTAGCTACACACAACTGTGATTGGGTCAAAGGGATTCACATGTGAATGAGTGACCAGAAGGCTGGGACCTTCAGCTTGACCTGAGTGGAGGTGGGTATGACTAAGTCTAAATTACATTCCTAGGGGGCTGAATGGGGAAACTACTGTTGTTGAGTCCTCTCTGGGATCGGAGGGGGAGGATCAAGTTCAATACTACCCAAGTCTGAGGAAGACCCTGCTTGTCCACCCCCCACGCATCATCCATGAGTTTTATCACCCAGCTCAATGTCATTGCCTGCACAGATACTTGCCTGATCTCCCAGCCACATCTGAGTTCTCCAATCTTTGAACTTCATAGATACTTCTTACAGACTTTATAGCTGCTCAGGGTCAAGGTAACCTAAATACTTGTCCTATCTCCTCCATTAAACAGTTTCTTAATGACAGGAACCTTGTCTTTATAATTTCTGCATTCCTAAGGCCTGATACTGTCCCTGACAATAAAAAAGATGCTCATTCATATTTGTTGAAGGAAACAATCTACGTGCCATAAGAATAGACTTTGTGTTTGGGGAGAACAAAAAATTGGAGGAAAACAAAATCCTATCTATTTTTGTTTTGTAGATATTGACTTCCTGTGTTCGCCACCCTCACCTAAGGCCTCTGTGAACACCCTTCCATAAATAGCACAGAGAAATCTGTAGGTGTACTTCATCTTACACAACAGGCTGAGACTAATGTGGAGAGTAAAATATTTGTAAACCCTGCTATCTCTTAAGTGCAAAAGGGAAGCTGTTTATGTAATTATAAAGAAACCCATGGAAAAGCTTCCTGCAGAGTGAGTTTCCTTCTTCATCTTTCATGAAAATTGATCTCAGCACATGCTGGCTATGCTTAGTGTGGAAACAGTCTCATCTAAATACAGGCTCTCTTAGCATAATATTCTCCAGGTCCCTCCATGCTATCTCAAAAGGTAATAGATGCTTCTTTTTTTACAGCTGCATAGTATTCCATTGTGTAAATATACCACTGTTTTTTAAACCACTCATCTACTGATGGGCACTTTGGCTGTTTTACAGATCTTAGCTATTGTGAATAGCGCTGCTATGAGCATAGGGGTGTTTATTTCCTACTGATTGGTGTTTTGTGATTCTTAGGATATATTCCTAAGAGTGGAATCACTGGGTCAAATGGAAGTTCCATTTTTTATTTTTTGAGGAAATTCCATACTGTTTTCCATAGTGGTTATACCAGTCTGCAACCCCATTAGCAGTATACTGGGATTCTCTTTTCTCCACATCCTTGCCAGCACTTGTTGCTTGTTGATTTATTGATGGTAGCATTCTGACAGGTGTGAGGTGGTACCTCATTGTCGTTCTAACTTTCATCTCTCTGATGATTTGTGACTTTGTGCATTTTTTCGTAAATCTCATGGCCATTTGTATGAATGAAGAAGTGTCTGTTTGAAGAAGTGTCTATTCAGGTGCTCTGTCCATTTTTTAATTGGATTGCTTGTCTTCCTTTTGTTGAGTTGTATGAGTATGAGTTGTGTGAGTACGTTATATATTTTGGAAATTAATCCCTTATCAGATATATCATTGGCAAATATGTTCTACTACACAGTGGGTTCCCTCTTCATTTTGATGCTGGTTTCTTTTGTTGTGCAGAAGCTTTTTAGTTTGATGTAATCTCATTTGTTTATTTTTTTCTTTGTTTATCTTGCCCTAGGCCAGCAGTTCTCAACCTGTGGGTCGCGACCCCTTTGGGGGTCAAACAACCCTTTCACAGGAGTCGCCTAAGACATAGCAGTAGCAAAATTACAGTTATGAAGTAGCAACAAAAATAATTTTATGGTTAGGGTCACCACAACATGAGGAACTGTATTAAACAGTCACAGCATTAGGAAGGTTGAGAACCACTGCCCTAGGCAATGTATAAGTGAAAATTCTGCTACTTGAGATGTCTGAAATTTTGCTGCCTACATTTTCTTCTAGGATTTTTATGGTTTCACAACTTACATGTATTACCCTTTGAGAGAGTATGGAGGGACCTGGAGAGTATTATGCCAGGCAAAATAAGCCAGTCAGAGAAAGACAATTATCACATGATCTCACTTATATGTGGAATCCAATGAACAAAACAAACTGATGAATAAAACAGAAGCAGAGGCATGGAAACATGGAGCAGACTGATGAACCTCAGAGGGAAGGGGGGAGGGGTGGGAAGAGACTAACCAAAGAGCTTATGTGCATATATGCATTATCCATGGACACAGACAATAATGTAGTGAAGGCCTCTGGAGAGGCAGGAACCAGGAAGAGGGGGGCAAAGGGGAAAAAGGGGGACATCTCTAATACTCTCAACAATAAAGATAAAAAATAAATAAATACAGTCCCTCACTTCTGGTACTTCTGTCTCAGTATTGCTGCTAATGTGCACAGCTAAGTAAGACGGCACTGATGTGACTCCCTGATGGTCCAGACCATGTCTCACCTGCCTTCATATTCCCAATGCAGGGACTCAGGGGAGAGCTGAGTAAATTAAAAAGAGAAAACCACAAGGGATATTATGATTTTAGGAACAGTTCTCAAAGACTTCAAATCATATGTATATAAGACGAAGGTAAACAGGGTTGGGATGGGGGATGGGGGATAAGTACCTAGCCAGGGTAGGAAATAGGATGAGGCCAGAAGAGCAACTGTTGAAGCCCCAAGTCCAGAAGAGCACAATTATCAGGGTTCACCTGCTTCATCTGGGATGCTCCAAGGAGGAGTTAGACTTTGACATGTAGTTTAGATGAAGGGAGAGCAAAGTCCTTGTGAGTGAAACAGAAGTTGAGGTAATGGTTTGAAGCCTTGTCTCACCCCATTAGAACAAGACCCTGGAAAAAGCACTTGATTTATGGGGCCTTGGAAATCAGACCCCTTTTCTCTCTCTTCTCCCTTCCTCTCTTCCTCCTCACACATCAGAAACAACCTTGCCCTGGCCAGGCAGTTCAGTAGGTTGGAGCATCATCCTGTACACCAAAATGTTGTGGGTTTGATTCCTGGTCAGGGCGCATACCTAGATGACAGGTTTGATCTCCTGTCAGGTGGTATACAGGAGGCAACCATTCAATGTTTCTCTCCCATATCGATATTTCTTTCTCTCCCTAAAAATAAAAACAAAACAAAAACAAACAAACAAACAAACAAAGATTTGTTTAAGGATTAAAAAAAAAAAGAAACAACCCTAACTACTCCTCAGAAAGGCTTCACATACACTAAGCATTAGTAGAAGGTAAAGTAATCTCATCTTAATATCTCAGTTGTTTCTTTTCCCCAGCCAGGTTCCTGAGACCTCGCACATAAACCCATGTTCCTGAGACCTTACACATTATAAACCCTGAGGTTAACTGTCCAATCCCTACCACCCTTACTTAAGGGCTAAGGGTTCTTTCTGGAGGCTCTGTCCTGGGTCAGCTAAGCTTCCTGCTTCCTCTCCAGCTCATGCAGGTCACTTCTCAATATAGTTTCCCGCAAAAGTATCAAGCTCCAGTCATTTTCAGTACAATGAATTTCATCACACACAGGATGACGTTGGGGATCAACTCCAGTAGGACTGGTGCTTTCAGTGGAGATCAACATCTAGTCTTGCTCGTTCCCTAAAGTAAGCCCTCTTGATGCCCCTCAGCTGTTCTTTCCTCCAACTATACTACAAGTCCAGCTAGTTCTAGGTTAAAACCCCAGAAATTTAATGTCTGCCATCTAGTCCCACTCCATCTCTCTTCCTGGTTCAGGTTGTATCTATGAGTATTCCATGATTTGATACTTATTAAGTGCCTACTATATACTGGATACAAGAAACAATAAGAGCTTCATCTCATGCTTCAAAGCTTTCACTCTAGAGATAATGTAGTCACATTAGTAGATAACACAAAACAGTAAGTAGAAGGTGGACAAAGAGAGAGGCAGGCTAATTCTGATTATAGATAGAGAGTGGAACTAGTCAGCTTAAATGTACCAAATTAGAATGATGGTATTGGGAATGATGTGGTTCCCACTATTATTACCATCCTATATTTGTCTGGGGCAAGAACCCATCCCTGAGAATCACCCATCCCTTCTCATTCCTAGTGCCTATTTATGACCCTGTTTCTCTGAGCAATAGATGCCTCTATTTCTCTCTCTCTCTCTCTCTCCCTCCTTCCTTTCTTGCCTGTCTTTTTTCTTGCCAATTCTTCTTCTGAGAATACTCTCCCCCCTCTTCCCTTTGCCTTTGGAAAAATCTATCTTCCAAGGACCAATCTTAATCCCATGGTGTCTGTAATGGATTCCCTGACAAGGCCTGACCAAGAATATTTTCCAGAGTATTTATTACTTGTCATACATATAATTGACTATCATGCACAATTGTGGGGTTTTTTTCATATGAGATTGTAAACATTTCAAGCATGGGACTATGTCTCATATATTTCTTGTCCTCTTTCAGTGTATGCAATGGTTAATTACACATGCTAGTTATTAAGTTTTAAAAAATCAATGTAACCACCATTTGCAAAAAGGAGCTTATAGATTGCTTTCTAAATGGTATTTTTTGGGTTGATTAATTTCAGATGAATATGAACTCAGGCCATGACAAAATCAAACATAGCGAGGTTGGGTTGTTTATATTACACTGTGGACACTTCAACTACATTTCCTGAATATTATGATATGTTTCTTTAAATTGTATAAAAAGTTCAGTTTGGTAGGAGTATTCAGGAAATCAATGCCATGACTCCCACAGGTACTTTTTATTTTCTTTTTCAGAAATCAGCCATACTCATATATTCTTAGTAAGAAGGGCTAAGAGATCTTCTGGTCCGGGCTTTTCTTTCCAGGTAGGACTATAGATAAACCACCAATAATTCTGACTTCTACCCAAGGGTGTAACATCGTAGGACTATCTTGTTAACCCAGAACATTGGGTCTAAATGCATGGCTTTCATTTCAATAAAAGAAATTGTCACTGGCAAAGGATGGGCTTAGCCTCTTATTCATCAAAGGGGGCAGTCTCTTTCGTTTCTCATCTCTCACCATGCAAACGAAGAAGAAGAGAAGCTTCTGAAATTTAGGAGTTAAAATTAGGCCTAGAGTTTAGGTTGCCTACACTCCTCATGAAATAACCTTTTAAGAAAAATTATAAAAGAAATCTTTATAAAATCTTGAGATGCAGAACCCTTTTAAACTTAAAAAAAACAACTAAACCAAATTAAACCAAAAAACCTTAAAGGAGGTCCTTCAGAATGACAGCATGAAGAACACCTTGGACTCTCTTCCAGAAAAACAACTATAACTATTGGAAAATATATTTTTTAATTTATTTATTTTTGTTACAGACGTTTCTCCTTTTTTCCCCATTGACACCCTCCTCCCCATCCTCCCACCCCGTTCCCAGCTTTGTTGTCCATGTCCATCAGTTATGCATACATGCGCATAAGTTCTGTGGTTTATCTCTTCCCTTCCCCCTACCCCCTCTTCTGAGGGGTGTCAGTCTATACCCTACTTCCACATCTCTGGGTCTACCCTGTTCCTCAGACTGTTATGTTCATTATATTCCACAAATAAGTGAGATCATGTGATATTTGTCTTTCTCTGCTTGGCTTGTTTCGCTTAGGATAATACTCTCGAGGTCCCTCCATGTTGTCTCAAAGGATGAGAAATCGGAAAATATTTTTTAATAAAACATTTAAAATTTTTGCAAATTGTCCTAAGAGCATACAGCAAATGAAAAAACTTTTATTCAAGAAAATCTACTAAATCTCAGTAACAATAGCAAGAATTTATGGCACTTAAATCATAACTTGTTTTCTCCCTGATCCTTTCCAACTCAGAGTGATGATTGCTCCACTCCAGGAAGCTGTGACCAAAAGGATGGAGTGCCTCCTTCCTTAGCGCCAAGACATGGGCTGTGGTGTCTTCCAAACATTTTTTTTCTATCACCGCCAGCTCTGAGTTGCAGAGGCTAAATTCCAGAGGAGGGTAGCCAAGAGTTGGGAACTTCCTACTTGTGAGGCAAGACTGACTCTACCTCAGGTGCAAAAGGCCTAGAATACTGGGACCCTGATCACCTTTGCCCCAGCCTTCTTATAGAGTAGAGGTTCCATGGTAAAAGAGGCAGTCCAGGAAGATTAGGGGTTGCCACTCTAGTATAGCATCCTGTTCATAAAATAGGCATGTCACTCCAAGAAAAGCAGACAGCCATTCTCATCCCCAGCTCCAGAGCATAGCTCAGAGATTTTGGCCAGGCAAAGGAACAGACCATGAGGACAGAAAACTGAAGTTCTCACCAAAGTAACCAATTTTATTCAGAGCAGAATTAAGGGAAGTTCAAGCTTATACGAACACTAGAAAATAAGGGAGATTTTGTTGGCAAGCAATTAAGAAGAAACTATTGATACACGAGAGCCATGTGCTAACCTGTAGAACAGCTAGTTTACCACAGAAAAACCAGGGAAGTGAAGCTAAGTAGCCCTACTGGTTCAGAACAAACCTCAAAGACTGGCTTCAAAAACTACCCTTGTGCCTGGCCGGTGTAGCTCAGTGGATTGAGCGTCGTCCCATGGACTGAGAGGTCCCAGTTCAATTCCCAGTCAGGGCACAAGCCCAGGTTTTGGGCTCGATCACCAGTAGGGGGCGTGCAGGAGGCAGCCGATTGAGGTTTCTCTTGTAAAGGGGCCTGGATCTGATTGAATCAGATTCTGGAACAATTCATGTCCTAAAACATTATCAAAAACATAGAGCATCAGCCAGCAATTAGTGGAGCCTAACTGTCGGGTGTGATACCAATACCAGCAGGGGCAGACAACTTAACAGAGAAAGGGACAATCAAAGAGACCTCTGCTGAAACTACTGTCACCCAGGGTAACTGCATACATGCCCAAGGCTGAGCCCTCTGAGGAGTGACATCTCAGGCTTCATACTTCAGGGAAAATAGAGCACATTAAAACAGTTCCTCCAAATCACTAAACAAATAAACAAGCAAACAACAGCAATGGACTCCAGGAGAAGGGAGGGGAAAGGATCACTGTTCAGAGTTGCTGTAATATATTATTTAAATTAAAAATTTTCAGCAAAAAACATATAAGATACAAATAAACAGAAAAGTGTTATTCATACACAATAAAATAAACAAGAAACAGAAAGATCCTGTGAGAGGACCAGAGGTTGAACTTAAGTAAAATTTAAAGCAGCTATTATAGCTATATTTGAAGGAGACCATGCTTAAAGAAGTAAAGGAAGGTGTAATAATGTCTTACCAAATATAGAATGTAAATAATAGAAATTATTTTAATAACTAACAATATGGAAATTCTAGAGTTAAAATATATAATACATGAAATAAAAAATTTACTAGAGGAGTTCAATAATATATTTGAATTGGCAGAAGAGAGAATTATCAAACTTGAGATAGATCAATAGACATTATGCAATCTGAAGTACAAAAAATTTTTAAAAGAATAATAAAAAGTGAACAGAGCCTCAGAAAAATGTGAGATACCTTTAAGCTCACCAACATATGTTTAATTGAGAACCAGAAGGAACGGCGAAAAAGAAACAGAAAAAATATTCAAAATAATGGCTGAAAATTTTTCAAATTTGATGAAACACAACTATACACTCAAAAATATCAACAAATTTAAAGTAGGATAAACACAAAGAGATCCATATTCAGACACTTCCTAGTAAAAGTATTGAAAGAAAAAGATGAAAGAATTCTTGAAAACAGCAAGAGAAAAACTACTCATCACTTACAAGGGACTCTAATAATGACATAGGACTTTTCATAAAAAACAAACAAACAAACAAACAAAAAAAAAACAAGGGAAGCCCAAAGGCATAGGACTGGCATTTTCAAAATGCTGGGGAAAAAAACAAACAAACCTGGATCAAGGAAGCACTTAAAGATCAATGGAAGATAGTTGAAAGTCCAGGAGTAAACCCATCAATGTATGGTCAATTGACTTTTGGCAAGGTGTCAAGACATTTCACTGAGAAAACAATAGCTGTTTCAACGAACAGTATTGGGGCAACTGAAGTTCCACATGTAAAAGAGTGACCTACATTATTTAAAAAATAGAACATTAAAAACAACAAAAACTCAGATGCATCAAGAACCTAACTGAGACATTAAAACCATAAAACTCTTAGAAGAAAATATACAAGAAAATCTCCATGACCTATAAGGGAAACACAATCTTGACTTTCATGCAGCTCTGGTCTAAGATAGATGTCCTTAGGAAGCAACCAGTCTAAGGGGAGAGAGAGAACCTCTGACCTTGGATTACACCTGAGCTTAACAGAAACATTACATTTCTTGTTGTAGAATCCTTTCGTCTAAGAATTTCTACTTAGATAGAATGGTGGTTATCTGTTACTTTTGCCAGCAATCAACCCCATACTTGTTAGTATACTAGATGACTTGGAGGGGATCACCCAGTCTGTGCAGTACTTGAGCTTCCTCTTATTCCTGAAACCAAAGGGGATATATCCCTCTTCTAACTTCCTGGAATAGCTCCTTGGATGATCCCTCACAGGACTTTGAATCTTGAGTGACTGACTAAAGACATAGTGACATCTACAGGTCATACTAATCACAGCAGTGGTGAGGTGTGAACCACCCTATTCTCGTGATGTGTTCCTACCCTCTGGTCCACCAGGTGCCTGTGTTTTTTCATGGATTAAAATATAAATATTAAAATATAAACGACCAATAGTTTGGTTGTTTACCCAGTTCACATTAAGATTATCAAGGTATAATAACTCAAAGAAAACTAACAATGATTAAATCTCATGTGAAATTTGTAATTTAAAAAAATGATGAAAAATCAAGACTTCTTTATAAAATATAGAGATGAAATATTTGACCTGAAAAATTGGACTTGGGTCTCAAGAAGAGAAAAAGGAGAAGTTACTGATATTTTAATTTTTTTTTCTTTGTTGATTTTAGAGAGAGGGGAAGGGAGAGAGAGAGAGAAAAATAGAAATATCCATGAGAGAGAACATAGATTGGCTGCCTCCTGCATGCCCCCCACTGGGGATTTGGCCCACAACTTGGGCATGTGCCCTGACCAGGAATCGAACTGGCAACCTCTTGGTGCATGGGTTGATGCTCAACCACTGAGCCACACTGGCCGGACAAGTTACTGATACTTTAAAAGTTTCTGATTCTTTTCTTATGGATTTAAAATTTTTATGATATTTGCATGTAATATGCATATTTCTAGTTAGAATTAGCTAATAGTCATGTTCTGTTTTAAAGAAGTTCATGTATAATTTTCTAAACAAATTGTTCACTGAAGGAGAAAGAAATCTGGGGGTGAGTAGGAGTTGTATCACAAAGAGAAAAGGAGTACAATAGAGAGTGGGTTACACATCTGTCTTCCTGTCTTGCCTCAGGACTGGAAAGCCCAGAATCCAAGGCACTGTGTTCATGAGAGACACCAGGAGGTGGTGCTCAGGCAGAGGTACATAGGATTCTTCTGAGAAATAGTGTCAGAGTAGGAGACAGCCATTTTCTCTCCCTTCCTTCCATGCCCACCAGGTAACTAGCACACATTTGATTTCCAAGGTCTCCAGGCAGCTTAAGCATGGACAGTAGTGAAAGAATATTGGGGCACAAGCGACAAGAAAGAGTCTAGAACAGGATGGTGAGCAGATTTTTTGTTTTATTGTTTTGTTTGAGGCAGCAGACTGCAAGGAGATTAGCTAGGGAGTGAGTTAGAGTCTGTGGTTTGGGATCCCAGTGCAGACAATACATGTGGCATAAGAGGTCAGCAGATATGTTTTTGGGAGAGGATTCGGGCTTCTGAATCCCAGGGCAGAGGGACTCTCCAGGCCAAAGTTCAATGCCTTCACTGGGACATCTCAGCCACTCAGGTTAGCCCCTTTAAGGCAGGAGGAGAAAAGATTTGTTGCCTCTAAATCAACTCTTCTTGGCTCAGGGTCCACTTCAGCAGCAGCCTCCGGAGGACTGACCACTGCCCCCTCCGCAGCAGCTGGAGCCCCCTCCAGAGCTGGAGCCCCCTCCGCAGCAGCTGGAGCCCCCTCCAGAGCTGGAGCCCCCTCCGCAGCAGCTGGAGCCCCCTGAGGAATGGCTGCAGCACTCAGAGCTTCTGTGTCTCAGGCGATGAGACCTGCGGGGCCTGTGGTGGCTCAGGCAGCAGCCCCCACCCCCGGAGCTGCAGCAGCCCCCACCCCCAGAGCTGCAGCAGCCCCCACCTCCAGAGCTGCAGCAGCCCCCAGAGCTGACAGTGCAGCAGACTTGTGGGCACTTAGGGGGACATTTCGGGGGGCATTTTGGGGTGCAGCATTTGGGAGGGCACTTGGGGGTGCACTTGGGAGGGGGCTGGCACTGCTGCTGGTTCTGCTGGCAGGACATCTGGGCTGGCGGGCTGGCAGGCAGGCGTTCAGGAGCTGAGGGAGAGTCAGACAGCATGTCAGCCCACCCACAGAGATCTCCCTCACTGTCTTTTTACCATCATTTTCTTCTCTGCATTTCTGAAGCCTATTCAAGATAAGTCATAGCAAAACTATCTCTAAAATAGTCTTCATTTGAGCCTGAGGAACTTTTTCTGAAACAGACATAAATTATCTTCTTTTAACAAAGCAAGACATAGAGGTGAAGTGTTTGAGGAGCTTGCCCAAAGTCAGTGTCCTTTAAGGGAAGGCAACTTGGCGTTCACAAAGTCTGACTCAAGTCCACTCTCTGCACCACTCAGAATTCTGCAAATGTCCAATCTAGGAGTCAGATGAGCTCTAGAGCTCTTTGTTGAGGAAGAAATAAGAATTTCCTTTTGCAGGAACTTCCCATATAACTTTTCCATTTTTTTTTTTTCATCCTCACCCGAGGACATTTTTTGCATTTATCTTCAGACAGAGTGGGAGGGAGAGAGGGAGGAAGACAGAGAGAGAAACATTGATGTGAGAGACACACCGACTGGTTGCCACCCACATGACCCCAACCGGGGCCAGGGACAAACTGCAACTGAGGTACGTGCCCTTAGCGGGAACCGAACCTGGGACTCTCTGGTCCGCAGGCCAATGCTCCAACCACTGAGCCAAATCGGCCAGGGCCCATATAGCTTTTCAACACACATATTATTATGTCATATATTATATATATTAAAGTGTGATTATCCCATATAATTACATGTGTGTATATATGTGCGTGTATATATATATTTGGGTTAAACAGCTCATATGATGACCCTTTGCAGTTATAATATATTTAACATACCATTTTAAATGAAGAAGTGAGAGAAGCTGGGGTGTGAGCCTAGGCTTGCTGGTCTAGTGAACCGAGGTCTAGTCTATACTGTCTACAATACACAGACTGCTCCACCTTTCACCTGAGCACCAAGAACTTCACCTTGCTAATCACTACTCAACTTTGGGGCTTCTGATTTGGATGCCTGGGCAGCACTCCTCACCAACCTAAGGACACCGACGGGGCCCTTGTATCTCTGTGCTTATCGAACCCCACATATGCTTCCTCTGTTCTCACTGTTTGAGAATCACAGTGTCCCCAGTACAGCTAGTTTCTCCCACGGTTAACTCTTCCTTCTGAAAGGAAGGCTTGTTTTAACTTGCATGGAAACTAAAAGAGATGCAGAACTCCTTTAATTCTAGCACATACACACAGATCATCGGGTGCTTCCAATCTCTCTTCCTCATAGCTCATCTTTTTTCATCAGATTTTCTAGACTTTTGTTCCCTCCGCAGCTCTCTACACCCACCTCTACTCCCAAGACCCTGCCCACCTGCCCTCCTGCTCTGGTGAGCGTCCCGCTGTGGAAGGCCCCGGTCCATTCCCAGGGGACACTTACCGGTGCACAAGCAGCACAGGGTCCGTCACCACGTCTGGAGGGAGTGGATGGAGGTGCTCTGGCTCCCAGGCCCTTTAAGTCTGGCCTTGGGCTCTGCCCCAGCAGGTGAGACAGGGCCTGGGCATGAGAGGACTGCCTCCTGCCACCCACATGATCTGTGACAGGTGATGACTGTCAGCTACTCTCCTGTCTTCCTCCATGGGGTTCAGGACAGCTGCTGCTGGACTAGGAATAGGGCTGTTTAGAAATGGGGTGAAGGAGAACTCCCACCATCATCTGCTGCCTTATTATTTTTAGCAGTTCCTGCCTCTCAGTTCTCTTTCTTGGAGTTTGGCTCCCCAAACCTTCCCCCTTCCTCCTGCAATGTTCATTCATAAGCTCTGGTCCTCCTTGTTTAAACAAAGATGCTTCTAAGTGTTTTCACGTGTTCTTAGTCAGTTTACTGTTATGATTCAGCGTATCTGTGTAATTATGTGTGTATTTGCTTCTTTTTAAAAAAGCACATTACACATTTATTCCAGTTTTCTTAATCTAAACTTGGATTTGTCTATCACTATTTTTTTCAATTACAGTTGACACTTAATATTACTTTATATTCATTTCAGATGTGCAGGGTAATGGTTAGATGTTTATATAATGTACGAAGGGATAAATCTAGTACCCACCTGGCACCATACATAGTTATTAAAATATTATTGACTATATTCCCTATGCTGTACTTTATTTCCCCACACCTATTTTGAAATGACCAATTGTACTTCTTCCTCCCTTCACTTTTTTCACCAAGTCCCCCAAATCCCCTCCCCTGTTAAGCAGCAGCTTGTTCTCTGTATCTATGAGACTGTTTCTGTTTTGTTTGTTTATATTGTTCTTTATTTTTCACATATAAGTGAAATCATATGGTTTTTGCCTTTCTCTGTCTGACTTCATAATACCCTCTAGGTCCATCCATGTTGCCACAAATGGTATGATTTCATTTTTTATGGTTAAGTAATATTCCATTGTATATAGACACCACATCTTCTTTATCTAATCATCTATTGTTGGGTGCTTAGATTGCTTCCATGTCTTGGCTATTGTAAATAATGCTGCAATGAACATAAGGATGCATATATCTTTTCAAATTAGTGTTTTGGATTTATTTGGATAAATATCCAGAAGTGGAATTGCTGGGTCATAAAGTAGTTCTATTTTTAATTTTTTGAGGAAACTCTATGCTGTTTTCCACAGTGGCTGCACCAATCTTCAAACCCACCAACAGTGCACAAGGGTTCCCTTTTCTCCACGTCCTCACTAACACTTGTTGTTAGTTGATTTATTGATGGTAGCCATTCTGACAGGTGTGAGGTTTTATGTCACTGTGGTTTTAATTTGCATCTTTCTGATGATTAGTGACGTTGGGCATCTTTTCATATGTCCATTGGCCATCTGTATGTCCTCTTTGGTGAAATGTCTATTCAGGTCCTCAGCCTACTTTTTAGTTAAATTGTTTGGTTTCTTTAGTGTTAAGTGGTGGGTTCTTTCTTTTTAAATTTCGGATATTAACCACTTATTGAATATATCATTGGTGAATATCTTCTCCAAATCCGTAGGTTGTCTTTTCATTCTGTTGATGGTTTCAATAAGACTGAAAAGCTTTTTTTTTTTTTTTGCCCAAAAGTTTTGCTATCCAAAACTTTTTTACTTAATATAGTCTCATTTCTTTACTTTTTCTTATGTTTCCCTTGCCTGAGGAGATATATCTACAAAAATGTTACTAAGAGCAACATCAGAGAGTTTACTTCCTATGTTTTCTTCCAGGAGCTTTATGGTTTTGGCTGTTAAATTTAAGTCTTTAATCTATTCTGAGTGTATTCTTGTATATGGTGTAAGAAGCTTGTCTAGTTTCATTTTTTTGCCTGTATCTGTCTAGTTTTCCTGACACTATTTATTGAATAGACTGTCTTTACCCCATTGTATATTCTTGCCTCCTTTGTCATGGATTAATTGACCATATAGATGTGGATTTATTTCTGGGCTCTCTATTCTGTCTCACTTATACATGTGTCTGTTTTTATGCCAGCACCATGCTGTTTTGATTACTATCGCTTTTTTTTCTTTTATTAAATTTATTTGGGTGACATTGGTTAATAGGATCATCTAGGTTTCAGGTGTGGATTTTTATGTTACAAGATCTGTTTATTTCACTGTGTGCCTACCACCCAAAGTTAAATCATCTTCTGTCACCATATATTAGGCCCTCTTCACCCCCATCCCCCACCCCTTCCTTCTGTCAACCACCACACTGCTATTTGTGCCCACGAGTTTGTTTTATATCCCACATATGAGCGAAATCATATGCTTCTTAGCTTTTTCTGCCTGAATTATTTCACTTTGCATAATATTCTCAAAGTCCATCCATGCTGTCTCAATGGCAGTATTTCATCTTTTCCTATGGCTGAGTAGTATTCCACTGTGTATATGTATCACACCTTCTTTATCCAATCCTTATAGCATAGTTTGATATCAGATAGCATGATAACTTCAACTTTGTCTTTCTTTCTCAAGATTACTTTGGCTATTCAGGGTCTTGTGTGGTTCAATATAAATTTTAGGATTATATTTTTCCAGTTCTGTGAAAAATGCCATTGGTATTTTGATAGGTATTGCATTAAATCTATAGATAGTTTTAAGTAGTATGAACATTTTAATGATGTTAATTCTTCCTATCTATGAGAATGGTATATGCTTTCATTTACTTTTTTAATTACTTTATTCAATGTCATAATTTTCTGAATACAGGGCTTTTATATCCTTGGTTAAATTTACTTCTAGGTATTTTATTTTTTGTGTGATTGTAGAAAAATGCAACTGATATCTAAATATTAATTTTGTATTCTGCTACATTACTGAATTCATTTATCAGTTCTAATAGTGTATTGATGGAATTATTAGAGTTCTCTATATATAATATTATATCATCTGCAAATAATGACAGTTTTACTTCTTCCTTTTCAATTTGGATGTCTTTTATTTATTCTTCTTGTCTGATTGCTGTGGCTAAGACTTCCAGTACTATGTTGAATAAGAGTGGTATAAGTGGACATCCCTGTCTTGTTCTTGACCCTAAGGAAAAGGCTTTAACCTTTTCACCCCTATGATGTTAGCTGTGGGTTTGTCGTATACGACTTTTATTATATTGAAGTATGTTCCCTTTAATCCCAATTTGCTGAGAGTTTTTATCATAAATTGATGCTAGACTTTGTCAAATATTTTTTCTGCATTTATAGAGATGATCATGTAATTTTTTCATCATGTTAATTGATTTGTGGGTATTAAACCAACCCTTCATTTTAGGAATAAATCCCACTTGATCATAGTGTATGATCTTTTTAATGTATTGCTAAATTCAGTTTGCTAATATTTTGTTTAGTTTTTTTTTGGGGGGGGGGGTAAAATGCTATAAAAATATCAATTAAATCCAGCCCATGTGGCTCAGTGGTTGAGCATCAGCCTACACACCAGGAGGTCCCTGGTTCATTTCCGGGTCAGCGCACATGCCCAGGTTACAACCTACATCCCCAGTAGGGGGCATGCAGGAGGCAGTCAATTGATGTTTCCCTCATCATTGATGTTTCTCTCTCTCTGTCTCTCTCTCTCTCTCTAAAATCAATAAAAATATATTTAAAAAAATATATCAATTAAATCTATCTGGTCTAATATGTCATTTAAGGATGCTGTTTCCTTGTTGAGTTTCTGTCTGGAAGATCTATCCATTGATGTCAATGGAGTGTTAAATTCACTTACTATGACTGGATTACTGTCGATCTCTCCCTTTACACTCATCAAGATTTGCTTTATATATTTAGGTGCTCCTATGTTGGGTTCATAAATGTCTACAAATGTTATAGCCTCATATTGGATCAATCCTTTTATCATTATGTAGTATCCTTCTTTGTCTCTTGCAATAGCCTTTGTTTTAAAGTCTATTTTGTCTGATACAAGTATCTCTATTCCAACTTTTTTGTTTGTTTTCATTTCGTGAAGTACTTTTTTCCATCCCTTTACTTCAGTCTATGTATCTTTCTATTTGAAATGGGTCTTTTATAGACAGCAAATGTATGGGTCTTTTTTTCTTATCCATTCTGCTTCCCCTTGTATTTTGATTGGAGCATTTAATACACTTACATTTAAAGTGATTGTCGATAGGTATGTAGTCATTGCCATTTTATTAGTTATATTTATGTTCTTTGTTTTCCCTGAAGAAGTCCTTTTAATATTTCTTGTAATACTGGTCTTGTGGTGATGAATTTTATTAGCTTTTTATTGTCAGGGATGTGTGTGTTTGTTTCTAAGTGTGGTGTATACATTTAGTGTGTGTTGTGTGGAGCTCACATTCCAAAGTAGATTTACTTCTTAACATCAATTCAAGCATGGAAAAGTTACTTAGAAGTTAGGTTTGTGGCTCTGGAGCCAGACAGTCCAGGCATAAATTCTAACTCTGAAACTTAACTATTTATATAACTTTGGAAAATTGTTTAACCTCTTTGCCTCAGTTTCCTCATTTGTGAGATGGTGATTTTAATAATCTCTACTTCATGAATTCGTTAGGAGTGTGAACTGCAATAATATACATAAAGCTCACAGAACTTTGCCTCTCACATTTTATGCACACCAAAGGCTGTCATCATCATCATAATCATTATTTTTGTTAATCACCTTCTGAATGCATGCTGTGGCAATCACAGATTTTTTTTGTCATGCATGAAGCCAACATTAAATAGAACTTTAGAGTTTACAAATAGCTTTTCATATGACTTAGGCCATCAGCATAAGACCTGGAGTATGCAGACATACATGGTTAGGATACATAACCCTGCAGAGGTCCAGCTCTATGTTGCCTCAGCATGACCCCTGTCTTTCTGCTCAGGCTGTTACAAAAGGTTTAGTTATAAGGGAGTGGTCAGGACATAAATTCCTTGGCTCACCTAGGTAAGTGTTACTCAGCAGTAGAACATGGATTCTTAAGATAACTGGCCTGAGGGGTCATACGGTCCATGACGCTATTGATCTGATACCCAAATCATCAATCATCTTTTAGATCTGGGTGATAAATTGGCAGCACAGTTGAAACCTCAAAGGATTGGTTCGCTTTCCTTGACTGTGTGACATCAATAAATGTAGATCAATTCAATAAGAATTGAGGCAAGATTGGCTTTCTAGGTCTTCTGTTATCAAGGATGGACAGGAAATAAACATGATTGAGATCTAGAGTAGAAATACAAGGCAAATGAAAAGTAATGCAATCTGCCCCACATTGGAAAGTTATAGAAATAACTGTGATCATTTCTCTTCCAATTTATTTTGACTGTCTAGCTATAATCTAGTTACCTTTTAACATTTTTGTATTAATTTTTTTTATTATTGACAGTATTACAGATGTCCCCTATTTTCAATCTTTTAGAATCACCCTGACCTTTATACTAAGTGCTATTTTACTTTTATGCTCCAGAACCAGCACCACATATGTTCATGGATTTTTTTTTCACCCATCACATTCTTTTTTGTAATCTACATTGTTAAACAATAATCCTAAAGTAGTTAAAAAAAAAAAAAGCATAGTTGATTATTTCTTATGCCTAGTAGGCCCCAAAACCATGATATATATATATTAAAAAAAAATGTTTTAAGTTTATCCACTTCCAAATAAAACTATTCATGTGGAAAAGAGCAACATTTTCTCTGGCCAGTGGAGCTTGGTTGGTTGGAGTACCATCCAGTTTACCAAAAGGTGGCGAGTTCGATTCCTGGTTAGGGCACATACCAAGGTTGTGGGTTCAATTCCTGGTCAGGGCACATGTGAGAGGCAATCAACTGATGTTTCTCTCTCTCTCTGTCTTTCTCTCTTTTCCTCACTCTAAATCAATTTTAAAAAGAGCAACATTTAAACAAATTTGAAAGGGAAATGACTAATTGAGAGAAAAATTACTACACATATTTTAGGAATAAGATTAAAACAGTAGATACACAACAAATTAATAAGAAAAATCACAACAGAAATAAGAAACAAAACAGATAAACAAGCAATACAAAAACATTAGTTTTATATATGACCAATAAATGTATGAAAAACTAGAAAAAGACTTATTTTATTTTACCCTATCAAATACACACATTCATATCACATAGTCAAAAATTTGTATGTTTCATAAGCTGAGTGTCAATGTGGAAGGAAAAAACACTGGATAGAATGTAAATAGGTATTATCTTTTACCTTTCTGAAAGGCAAATTGTGCACCCATTTATTCAGATAATATTTACTAATGAGTAAAATAATTACATCGATGTTTCTCTCTCTCTCTCTCTCTCTCTCTCTCTTTCTCTCTCTCCTCCTCTTCCTCCCTCCTACTCTATTTGAAGATAAATGGAAAAATATTCTCGGGTGAGGATTAAAAAAAAAAAAAAGCATTGTTTTAAAGACTTCAGTTCTCTTCAAGTCAATCTATGGATTTCATGTAATGCCAATAAAATTACAACAGGGATTTTCATGGAACTTTAGCTTATTCTATGACTTAAACATAAAACAGCAAAAGATCGAGAATATACAGCATACCCTTGAAGAAGAAAAATGCATGGAACTTGCCACACAAAATATTAAGCAATATGAAACAACTGACATTAAGACTGTGGGCTATTGGTGAAAGAATGATGTAGCAAGGTATAAGAACTAAAAATAAACTCACACACATGTATAAACACGAATTATGTCAGAAGCGGGATTACAGAAAAGTAGGGAGGAGTAAGCAATTCAATAAATGATGCTATGCCAACTGTCTATCCATTTGGGCAATAAACAAATATTTATTCCCAGAAGAGGAAACCTAAATAACCAATAAGTTCATGAAAAATTTTTTCAATGATGCAAGGAATCAGAGAAAAGCAAGAAAAAGTTAGAATAGAATATAATTTCACATTCATCACATTGGCAAGAATGAAAAATTCTGACCATATTTATAATTAGCATCAATGTTAAATAACAAAAATTCTCATTCTCTCTGGTGGGAGTATGCATTTGCATGACTTTGAAGAGCAATATGGCAATATAGTCAGGATAAAGACAGACATCCTCAAAGACCCACAAGTTCCACTCCTAAGTCTATGTTTTGGATACAAAGGAAGGCAGGTGAGAGAATGTTTAAAAATATAGCATTATTTATAGAGCACAAACTGGAAATAAGATCAATATCCAACTGCAGGTGAATGCATAAGTAAAACGTGAGTATTGTCACATCAGAATACTATTCAATAGTGAAAATAAAATAGAATGAACTGTATCAGATGAATGTAACAAAGATATAGGGTATGTTTTTACTTTAGAAAATGTTAACTATGTTATAATCAATGCCTAAATAAGGTATCAAGAAAAATAGTTAAATACAAATACATTCTATTTAAGTACAAGTGAAAGTTATATTTTTTAACTTAATTCCAAATGAATTATAAGTTACGAATAAAAAAATACAGTGACGTATATAAAACACACAGGAAAGAAAAAAGAAATATAGAATCATGTATATTTGGAAATAAAAGAGATAATGAGGGGGTAGTTTCAAATATATTTATAACATTTTATTTTATTTTTATTGATTTTTTTAGAGACAGAGGATGGGGGAGAGAGATAGAAACATTGATGTGAGAGAGAAACATCAATTAGCTGCCTCCTGCATGACCCCTACTGGAGATCAAGCCTGCAACCCAGGCATGTACCCTGACAGGGAATCGAACCAGGACCTCTCAGTCCATGGGGCGACACTCAATCCACTGAGCCACACCTGCCAAGCAACATTTTATTTCTTAATTTGAGTGGAGGATATATACATGGATGCTCACTATACTACTATTCTTAATAGGTATCTGTATAAAATAATTTATTTAAAAATTAAACACAGGCAAAATTTTATACATACATATATAATAAGGTATTAGTCCATTATATTCCATATATTAAAATACTTCCAAAATTTCTCTTTTCATTTCATATCTCACAAAACATTTTATTTTATATGTATCTATTCATATTTATTTTTCTTTACAATTTATTTAATTGATTTTACACTTAAAGAATTTTTTTCTATCCTGAGATAAAATAAATATTTGGTTATAAGTACTTCTTTATTTTTTTATTTTCCCCAAATATGTAGCTACTTAATCCCATGAAACTAATCTTGGCATATGATGTTAAATTAGGGTTTACGTTTTCTTTTCAAGTAACCAAATTCCCTTTTTCTAGATCTTAAACAACCATCTTTTCCTTATTAATGATTGACACCTGCTTTACACATTTCAAATCCTTATAAAATTTGATTACACTCAGTTAACTGATTTGCACCAGCCTCAAGTTTTGGGGATTAATCGTGTGAATGTTACAGGCTGAAAGGTAAGTTCTTTATCAGTCTGGGACCTGTGGTGGGTGGGGAAATGACCAAATTTCTGGGGAAAATGGGAAATGAAGGGAATTTCCTGGGACTGGCATCTTGGGATCCTGTTCTCTTTATTTGTTCCTGCTAGATGTCTCCCTGATTTGGGGTGTGTGCAGAAGTAAAACTCAACTCTTGCCTCAGGGAATGAGATGGAATTTAGACCAGCTTTGTCACCTAAGCAAAGGTTTCTAGTTCTTCTAAACATGGGACCAATGAGGTACGAATGCTTCCTGTAACCAGACAGAATCATGTTGGAGAGAATAACTGGTCTTGAGCCATTTTGTCCCTTGTCTAAGAGAAGATTGTGGAACCAGGGCTGACCTTGGAGTGATCAGCCATGGACGAGGCAGCACCCATCATAGATAAAGGGAAGACGCTGAAATGCCCACGAGAGAAGTTGTCAGAAACTTAATTCTGCTGACTGTTTGCATCTAATATCCATAGAAAGTTGCACCCACATGTGAGACTGCGCCCCTTTCCCCTAATCTTCATGCCAGGGTCAGAAGATACATTTAGAAAACTAGAAGAGAGACAACTATCAGGCAGGAAATGAGACAGAAGGACAGGCTCCCTTCTCCTGCTGTGATTGCCCATCCCACAGGACCGACCAAGTGTGGCATTGTGACTGCTTCTCAGACTGAATGTTCTAATTTCCAAACTGAGACCAGAATTGTGATTTTAAATGACAAATTACTTTCTATTACTTGGAAAGGACTGTAAAGTCACTGGGTCTTCCCAAGTCTTCATCTAGGAATCCAAAAACCATCCTATTGAGTAAAATTGTAAGTACAGTAGCATATAATAAGTTCTATTTTTATTATATCCTACAAGCTAAGCTTGCTCAGTGCAAGGGTTACAGATAGATCATTTAACATTCCCTGAGGAAACACTTGGATGGCTAGATAAGGCTTCACAGAAGGATGAAATTGGAGGTGAGCCTTCAAGGAGGGATAGAATTGCAAAATGTCCAGATGACGGAGAAGAAATTGAGGTGAACTTCAGATAGAGGAAAGAATCAGTAATGGGGCTAAAAATAGCAGCAGTTGTAACAGTAGTAGCAGTAACAGCACTTATAAAATAATAGCAGAAGATACCCTTTATTGAAGACTTAAAATATTCTGGATACTGAGCTACGGAGAGTAAATTCTACTCCTTCCCACATCAAAGGGAATCGGGATGTCCACGTCTCAGTTATACCTAGGGAAGGGTGAGCTGTTGAGTGTGCAGGCTTGTGGGGTTCCCTGAGGTGGCGGAAACGGTGAACCTTGGAATGTAAGTTGGGAACACTTTCTGTCGGGTCTCAGTATTTGGGAAGCACGTGCGTTGCTCGGCAGGAGCCACTGGTTTTCAGAAGTGGAGTCACAAGTTCATAAATGTGACGGAGCGAGTGTGTTTGGAAAAAAAGTGCAAAGAATCTGTTGGAGCTGGAAAAGGAGGAAATAGGCAAGCTTTTCAGGGAGCTCAGTACAATAGCAATGTTTACACCAAAGGTGCCTAGAACTAAACTGATTGCAGAGGTGGTGGGTAGCAAATATGTATTTTCCAATATTGTTTCTTTTTGTTTTATTTATTTATTTATTTATTTACTTATTTTCCCCCTCGTGTGTGTATGTGTATATAGAGGAAGGATGCCTTGGTGGGGGTAGGTCAGCAGAAGCAGGATGAATACACAGAGGGGGAGGAACAGGGAGGACAGGGTTAGGGCCCTGAAGGTGGCCAGAGACCCAGGAATTCGTATTTATACAAAGCACTATGAGGCTTGTGCAGCAGTGCTCGGCCCAGATGACAGGACAAAACAGAGTGGAGAGTATTTGTCTCTTTCACACGCTCACCCCCCTTCACCCCAATTCAGGCCAGAATGACCCTCTGCCTCTGAGGGCCACCACCTGCAGGGGACAGGATAGAAAAGAACAACGGCAACCCAAAAAGAAAAACGTCTTTCTAGAACCAATTGCTAAGCAGATTCGTTGTTTTATTGTTTTACATCAGTCAGAGGCACCCTGTCACAAGACAGGGCATGAAGTGGCTTAAGGGCTTTGACATGGTGAGGTCAGGACAGCACGCATGCGGTCCACGGCCAGTGGATGGGGATTGGAGTTTCTGGAGCTCAAGGAGGATGTTGTTGACCCAGGTTCAGAGTCACCTCTGGGATCTCGCTGACTCGGAGCTAAGCCTGGAGGGGGAAGATGGCATTCTTGACAGTTCGCAGCCCCGAATTCCACTCTTCTTGGCTCAGGGTCAACTTCAGCAGCAGCCTCCAGAGGACTGACCACTGCCCCCTCCGCAGCAGCTGGAGCCCCCTCCAGAGCTGGAGCCCCCTCCGCAGCAGCTGGAGCCCCCTCCAGAGCTGGAGCCCCCTCCACAGCAGCTGGAGCCCCCCGAGGAATGGCTGCAGCACTCAGAGCTTCTGTGTCTCAGGCGGAGAGATCTGCGGGGCCTGTGGTGGCTCAGGCAGCAGCCCCCACCCCCAGAGCTGCAGCAGCCCCCACCTCCAGAGCTGCAGCAGCCCCCACCCCCGGAGCTACAGCAGCCCCCAGAGCTGACAGTGCAGCAGACTTGTGGGCACTTAGGGGGACATTTCGGGGGACATTTTGGGGTGCAGCATTTGGGAGGGCACTTGGGGGTGCACTTGGGGGGGCACTTGGGAGGGGGCTGGCACTGCTGCTGGTTCTGCTGGCAGGACATCTGGGCTGGTGGGTGGGCTGGCGTTCAGGAGCTGAGGGAGAGTCAGACAGCAAGTCAGCCCACCCTGAGGCCACCCACCCCTTCCTGTCCTTTCAACACCATTTCTACCAATTACATTTAGATGCCCTGTTTAGAATCAGATTCCTTCCATTTATCATTTCCAATAAGTCAGAGCATCTCCTTTGCACCTCATCTTATCCTTTTAAAGTAGCAAGGCATCATCATCTACCTTACTAGTTGGAAAATTGAGACCAAATGATGTTAATTAACAAAGTGAAAAACAATTATTTCACTTAAAACTTCCAAATTACGGAAATTGTCTATAGAGACTAATTTGAAATTAAAATATTTCCTTCATGAAAAAAAAAATTTCTGTGAAAAAAATAACACAGTAAATAGCTTCATAGTTTAGACACTGGCCAGGTCAGAACAGAATCCATCTTGGCGAGCCCCTGGCTGGCTCACTTTATTCAACAGGGAGCAGATAGTTCCCTTGACTCACAGCCCAGTGCTCTGTTCTTCTCAGAAATACCACCCCTTAGCCAGTAGCTCGGCCTAGAGATTACTCAATTTCTTGTGTTTCTTTCATGCCGGAGTTTTAAAATGCACTCCCAGCCTGTCCTATACCCATGCGTCCAACAATCCCCCCAAATGCCTCTGATCTGCTCCTCCTTTTGAGAACTGTTGTCCACAAATCACACCTTGCAGAGGATACAGTGGGATCTTAAAGGTAAACTTCTTTTCTGAAAACTCTCTGAAACATCCGAGCTGCCAGGGGTCTCTGTCCCTCATCCTGGGAGTCCCACCAGCTGCAGGCCAGGGGCCCTCAGAGCACACGGAGCCTTGGCCAGAACCTGCTGCTCTAGCGGTCTACCTGCCTGCTCCTGGCTCCTTCCTCTGGCCTGGTCTCTCTCCAGTAATATAAACCCAGCTGCCCTCCCCCAGGCTCTGTCCTGCCTGCCTGCTCTGGTTGGAGCCACCCTCTGTGAAGGCCCTGCTCTGTTCCCAGGGGACACTTACCGGAAGCACAAGCAGCACAGTCTGTCACCACGTCTGGAGGGAGTGGATGGAGGTGCTGTGGTTTCCAGGCCCTTTTATGCCGGCCTTAGGCTCTGCCCCAACAGGTGACACAGGGCCTGGGCATGAGAGGACCGCCTCCTGCCACCCACAGGTCCTGTGACAGGTGATGTCTGGCAGCTCCGCCTTGCCTCCCTCCAGGGGGCTCGGGACATCCCCACCATCAGTGCCACCTCCTCCTCCTTACAGCTGCCTGGTTATCACACCTCCTTCTGGAGGTTGGCCTCCCGAGCCCTCCTGTCCTATTGCCCTGATGGTCTGCTTTGAACTAAGACTCACAGAAGCTTCCAAATGCCTCGCTTATGTCCCAGCACCTGGACGATCCTTTGGCGTGTGTGTGTGTGTGTGTGTGTGTGTGTGTGTGTGTGTGTGTGTGTTTCTATACCATGACAGTAAAAGCCTGGATGAGAAGTGAGATACTCCTGGGACAGAATCCATGTTCTGCTACTTATTAGGTGTGTGAGCTAATGAAAATCACCTCATTTTTCTCAACCTCAGTTTCCTCATCTAAATGAAATGATACAAATTACTCTCATCAGTGCCATGAGGGTCCACAGAATCATGGAAGAAAAAATGTTTGAAATAGGTCCTATAACACACTGGGTCTTCATAAGTAAACTACCCATCTGCACTATAAAGGGAATACATTTCCTCAATTCACAGCTGTTTTCCAGGAGAGGTGCATCTGATCTATGAACAGCCATTTTGCAACTGAGTTTTTTTTCTTATAACAATACGCTATACTAGAGAAGAAATGGGCATTGCTTTGCACAGTCGGATGAGAATTTGTTTCCCAAGGCTCTCACACAGGGGAGGAGGTGAGCCCGAGGAAAAGAGAAAATGAGGGAGTGAAGCCTGGAGCACATGTAGGGGTAACTGTGGAAATGATCCCACACCCTGCGTGGAGGAGGCAGGAAGACCTTTCAGAATAGAGGGGTTGGAAATCAGCAGGACTCTGTGATGTTACTGCTTTGTTCCTACGTGGACACAAGGGACACCGAAGGGTTTTGTTTTTTTTTTTTTTTTTTGTATTTAAACATTTTTAGGAGATTAAGATAAAGATTAATGTTAGTTTGGCATGTAGCAAGTACTTGTTCTATGTTTGGAGGGCAACATTACAAAAACACTAGCCCAGTTACTTAGGTGAAAGCAAATTATACCTACGAGCAATTACAGGAATAAAGTCTTCCCCCAATAAGGGTCCAGAACAATTTTACAGAGTCTGGATTAAGATATAATGACTCAATCATATCTCTATCTAGGTCATGAGACTTGGAACCAAAAACTTGTGAGCATATATTTGGAAGCGCATGTGTGTTTTTTAGACCGATTATATGGAAAGATTTAAATGTGTATAAATGCATATAAACATAGACAGAGTTATAGATAAACAAATACAGACACAGTTACACAGATTTAGAATACAACTTTTTTATTATTCTCAGCATCAGGTGTCTTAAAAAGTATGGTCTTCCCTGAAGTTCTACTGCCCTCCATCTGTGCATGTTCTCTTTGATTCTAATCTTCATAGGATCCAAAAGTTTTCTCTCTCCACCATCCCCCACTCCAGAAATCATTAACCCTGACTTTTAAGGAAGCCCCATCCAGGACTTCAGACTGTGTGAAGGGTCAAGGCCAGCACTTTTGACTGACATTCCAAGCTCAGTGCAGTAGGACCCTGCACAATTTCTGTTTTGCTCCCTAAGAAGAACTGGCCTATTAGCTGTGCTGTAAACATGTCTCTCCTACCCAATTCTGTCCTTTCTGAGACAATTCAAGTCTCACTGCTTCATTATCCCTTCTGTGACATATCTTTAGATGACATGTGAATAATCCTATAACAGCACAACTTGTGCCCTATTCTTATTCCCCATCATCAACTAGAACAAGGCTATGCGCATATGGGTGGTTAATAGATTTTTAAATATCCTTTCACGACATTAGCACTGACTTTACAGTTTACCAATAGCTATTCCTTATAACCTATGTCATCCTCATCAGGGGACCACACTCTGAGACAGGCACAGAGAGGTGTGATGGCCACATCACAACGCAGATAGATCTGTCACTCTCACCAGGGCATGGCATTTGATTAGCTCAGGCTGTTCCAATGGGCTTAGTTATGTGGGCGTGGCCAGGATATCCATGCCTTGGCTCACCCAGGAGCCCAGCTTCTGATTCCTAGAATGATGGGGTGAAGTGGTCATCTGGTCCACACCTCTGCCTGAAGGCAGGGTGCTGCCATAATATCAATCTGTTTGGATTTTGGTGATGAATCAATAGTGTGGTTATAACCAAAGCATTTGGACTGAGGTCTTTCACACATTTTTATTTAAAATGGAGTATTGTAAGATAACTTTACCTATTAGACATGGTAATTCTTAACAAGCATGCGTCTGTTTGTTTTCTAGTTGATTTGTCTTTTTGCCTCATGTGTTTAGTCAGAGTTCTTCAGAGAAACAGAACCAATAGGACTTAAACCATACAGGCATTGGTTTATGTGAAGGATTTGGCTGGCACAGTTGTGGGAGGGGCAAGTTCAAAATCTGCCCAGCAGGCTGGCCGGCTGCAGACTCAGGGGAGAGTGGGTGTCACAGCCCTCATTCTCAGGGCAGCCTGAAGGCAGCATTCCTTCTTCTTCCGGGACCTCAGTCTTCACTTAAAGTTTCCACTGATTGAATGAGGTCCACCTGCATTTGGGGGCTGGTTGCTTTGCTCAAAGTCTACTGACTCTAATGTTAATCACATCTGAAAATATATTTTCACAGTAACACATAGACTGGAGTTTAACTTAAAATCTAGGTAACATGGCCTAGCCAAGTTAACATGTAAAATTAACCACCACATTTCACCGGTTGTCAATGTAACACCCATATGCCTTTAAATCCTATTTAATCTCCAAAGAAAAACTGACAAGGTCATACTTCCAGCTAACATGATAAAATTATCCTGAGTATAACTAAAAATACACCAACTCTTTCCCCAGAAGAGGATGCAAATCCTTGAGTGGTGTTTCCTCTTATTCTTGATATCCTGTATCTTAACTACCATGAGGTAAAGTTGAACAATAATTAAATACATCACTCAATGCAGTTCATGTTATATGATAAGGAAATAAGAATGCAAAAGAAACAACAACAAATATACTTGAGATAGAAATGCACACATATTCACAATAAAACAAGGAGATACTCATATTAATTACAGTTCTGGTTGTGGTTCTTTGTACCTGATAGGGTGACCCAACACTCATTCCTGAAGGATTTTGACCATTAACATTGTATCTGATTTGTAGTGTACCATTGGTTTTAATCACAGAACACGGTAGTACTCAGAGACACCCCATGGATTTCCTGTATTCCAGACATACTCTTCCGTACCTACATTGTGAAATAGCAGTCCAAGTTCCTCTTGGTCGTCAAGATCAATTACTCCACCAAGCATAGTAATTTCATTCTTTGCCTGTTGATTCAGGCACAGTGACCTGTAGAGGAGGCCAAAATCTTGACTTCCCGTTCAAAGGCATCATGTCCCCTGGTGGAAGTATTACTCCCTTTGGAACTAAGACCTTTAGACTAGCAGAGCATGAAGTCAGAGGGATAGGAAACAACATTTGGCTAGTAGATCACTAGAGGTAATAGTGAGTGGTCACTCCATTTCTCATTTTTGATTCCTGACCTATATATTCCAGCTACAGAAGAAACAGAGCCATATATTGGATGCCAATATAGGGTACATACAGATTTCTGAAAAGTCTTCACCAAGCCCTGCAAGTCATTACCACCTAGCGGGCACTGTAACTAGGTCTTAAATAGACCATTTCACTGTTTTATCAAGCATGCTGCTTGAGGATGATGGGGAACATGATAAGAATAGTGACTTCCATGTACATGGCCTATTGCCATACTCTATTTGCTTTTCAGTAAGTGTTTTTCAGAGAAACAAGATCTTTGTATCAAAGTATCTATGTATCTCTCTATCTATCTCTCTATCATCTGTAATGAATTGGCTCATAACATTAAGAAGCCTGAGAAATCCCATGATCTGCTATCTCGAAGTTGGAGACCCAGGAAATCTGGACATATAATTTAGTCCAAATCTGAAGGCTTGAGATCCACAGGAGCCAATGGTGTAGAATTTAGTTTATGTCTGAAGTCCTAGTGTGTATCTGAGAACCAGGAGAACCAAGGGCAGGAGCACCTTAGTGTTCCAGCTCAAGCAATCAGGAAAAAGTAAAAAGGGGCAAGTTCTCCTTCCTCTGCCTTTTGTTCTACTCAGGCCCTCTACAGACTGGATGATACCCATCCACATTGGGAAGAGCTATCTACTATCCTGATTCCATCTATTCAAAAACTAATCTCATCTAGAAACACCCTGGCATATGTACTCAGAAATAATATTTCACCTGGGTACCCTGTGGCCAGAAAAGTTGATATTTTTAAAAAAGTAAGCATCACAGAAACAATGTGTAAGGAGTACCATATGATGGATAATGTATCTGTAAGTCCATGGATGAGAGCTTTGGAAGAAACATTGCTTGCAAAGAAGGAAAATCCATGTGGAAAGTCTCTATCCCTGTAAAAACAAAACACTGCCCCTTCCATGATCAAAGTGAGATAATGTAATCAACCTGACACCGGTAGTTGGCTAGTCACCTTGGGTTATTGTGCTACCTTGAGGATTCAGTGTCACACTTTACTGCTGGCAGAATGGACACTCAGCATTTGTGCAGACAGTTCAGCCTTGGTGAGTGGAACCCCATGTCGCTGAGCTTATGCATAACCTCCATCCCTGTCAGCATGGCCACTTTGACCATGAGCTCATTGGGCAATGACAGGAGTGGCTGGTGAAAGAGGCTCTGGTACTGACAGAATATTGATCCAAAGGTCATCCTATTGACCTTTGGATCAAGTCATCACTTGAGTATTAAAATTGTCTACTGATATCACTGTTTAGTAAACACTCATGAGAGATAACACTTCTTTACCACTTCTGTCCATTGGAGAGGTTTATCCACATATGTGTTCCCTAGACCTCCTTGTCACCAATTTTCTCAATGTGTTCCTTCCAAGTACATAGCCACCCAGCCTAATCATTGGCCACAGCCCATGAATCAGCATAAAATTGCATGTCTGGCCATTTCTTCTTCCAAGCAATATGAAGGTGCCCTGCTTGAAGTTCATCCCACTGTGAGAATTTCTTCTCCCCATTGTACTTCCGGCATGTCCCATAAAGGGGCTACAGTGCTACAGCTGTCCATTCAGGTGGTGCCTGCATATTGTAAACAACCATGTGTACACCAACCTGGAGTATTCCCTTCCTCGGTCAGATAATTATAGGAAATTTTCTTGAGGGCATAGATGTAGGCTGGGAGAGACAAGGGAAAGTAGCAGGAGGGACCATGGACATTTGGGCTACTTCATCATGAAACCTACTTGTGTCTTCAGGATGAGCTCAAGCTTGATCTCACATGTACCATGTCACTTTCATTTCATAATGCAGTGTTGCTATGCACGCTCTACTCAATGGCTTGTTGGGTTAGACAACACCCAACTCATGAAGAGCAGCTCAGGTTGCATGGTAACTCTTTCACCCATGTTTATGTGTTCGGTCTCTACCAGTAAAAGGCAAAAAGTTGTTTCCCAAAAGGACAGTAATTATCCACAGAGGATGGAGGACCTTTGCTCCAAAATTCTAAAAATATACACTATGATTCACATATAGGGGCTTGTCACATTCTCTGAACAGCATTCTTATGTGCCCCTGACACTTCCAGCACCACTGGACCTGCTGGATCAGATGCCAAGGGGCAGAGCAGCTTGCACAGCCACCTGGCTCTGTAGAACCTGCTTCTGTTCTGAGCCCCACTCAAAACTAGCACATTACTTTCCATCACTCAATTACTGGACCAGAGTAACACATCCCAATGAAAGGTATGTTACCTTCAAAATCCAAAAAGGCCCACTAGGTGTTGTGCCTCACATTTGCTTGTAGGAAGGGCCAGATGTAACAACTTCTTTACATGAAAAGGGATATCTCGACCCTCTCCACACCATTGGACCCCTAGAAATATCACTGAGGTAGTAGGCCCCTGATATTATGTCAGAGTTATTTCCTACACTCTGACATACAAATGTCTTACTAATTAGTTTAGAGTAGTTGCTACTTCTTGATCACTAAGTCCAATGAGCATAATATCATGGAGGTAATGGACCAGTGGGATGTCTTATGGAAAGAAAGACCATCAAGATGCCTGAGAACTCAATTATGACATAAGGCTGGAGAGTTGATATAACTCTTAGGGAATGACAGTAAAGGTTGATATACTCCTGGGGAAAGACAACTCTACTTCTGGAGGTTTTTACTCACAGGTATGAAGAAAACATTTGCCAGATCAAAGTTTCACACTGCTTAACATGGGATGTGTTAACTTGCTCAAGCAACGAAAGCACATCTCATATAGCAGCTGCAAGTGGAATCGTAAGCTGGTCCAGCTTACAAGAACCTGCTGTCATCTCTAAGATCGGTCTGTTTTCTGCAGAGGCCAAATAGGTGAGTAGAATAGGAATGTGGTGGCAATCATCACCCTCGCATCCTTCAGATCCTTCCTGGTAGCTCTAATCTCTACAAGCACTCCTCACATTGCTTATGCTTTGGATTATTTTTTTCTAAGTAGAGGTAGTTCTAATGGCTTCCAGTTGACCTCTCTCCCCAGGAGAGTCCTCCTTTCATAGGTCAGAGAAACAATGTAGGAATTCTATCAGTTGCTGAGTATGTCTGTTCAACTTTTGCATCCCAGATCTGGGGAAATAACCACAGGGTGGGTCAGCATCTCTGAGGCTCACCCTGAGACAGACATGAATAAAAACTACACTGATCACCTGACCTCAAAAAACCCTATCTGGCCAAATAGGGACCAAAGTGGACCAATATTGCATTGTGAGTCTTCTCGAATCAGTGTCAATTCAGACCCACATATCCCCAAAAGTCTGATTAGTTCCTTTCCCCCGTGTATTGTTACCCTGGTGACAAACTTTAGGTCCCTTTGGAGAAGATTCAGGGCTGGGGGTAGGAGGAATAAAGAGTATCTTTTTTGGCAGTGCACCAGTGTCCCTTCTCAAGAGGACCTGGCCTCCCCTTCATTCAAGGAGTTCTGGGTCTGTAAACTGACTCAAGTCTGGCACTTCATTGAGGGACCATAATTCTCTGCTTTTATAATTCAGAGTTTTGTTTACTTGACTTAGAACTCTTCCACCTATAGGTATCAAGTAAGAACTTAGTAGACTTGCCATCTATTTCACTTCTAAGAACACCATGATCAACTCGCCAGAACCATGGCTCTCTCTGCGCCAGGATATTCGGATTAGTGCCTTGACTCACTGTCCATTACAGTAAACACACCCACTTTGCCTTTGGTGATTAAGCACTGCCACTTGCACCTGCCATCCTGGGATTTAATTATCCTTATTGCATTGGGTTTTCCAATTTTGTGACATCAGATCTCAATGTCATTTGTGACCTGCAGAGAAGAATAATCACAGAGCTCTTCATGGTTTTTGGGGCACCCATCACAAGTATACTTCTCATGGTCATGGTGAAAGGTGAGTCCTCTGGACCCTTCCAAAGACAGATGAGCAGATCTTAGATGATAAATCCACTCGAACATTTCAATAGTCTTAAGCCTTTGGGTCTCTTTCTCTGGTATTCCAAGGCAGTTCTGGCATTTCTTCTTAATTAGTGTAGATCATCTTTGGTCCATGTTTCAGCCAACCACCAAAAAGTTAGAGCCCTGTCTAAGCCCCAAGCTAAAACATTAAGTTTAGAATATCAGCTCAGTAGTCATATCTCAATGAATTTGGCCAGATCCATCTTTATGTCTTCTCCACAATCACACCACACACTTAATATCCATTCCAGATGTTTTCCCTGGGTTTATGTCTCTACAAATTAGTTTTAAAAATCATGTAGTTCTTTTGGAGTGTAATGCACCTGTTCATGGATTACACTTTGTACCTCACCTTTTGGAACACACTGAGATTGAGTGACGTTATACGTCTAGAAGCAAAGAGAGATGGTGGGTGGGCCTTGAAGAGAACCAGATGAGTCACACAGGGCAAATAGTTCAGAAAAGGCCATTAAGGTTTCCTTGGGCAATGCAGGGGTGATCTGCTCAAATAGGGTGAAATGGCTGCTTATACTGGCAAAAAAAAACTTGGCAGAATTTAGAAATGCAACATCCTAGCTTTAGCAAGAGCTTCTCAAATGTCCCTATTTTAATTTTCAGCATCCCAGGAATGGAAAATCTAGACACCATATGAAGCTTCATGTCAGGCTCTAAGGACACAGCACCACTTCTGTGGGGTCCCTGCACACAAGCATGACCAAACCCAGGCAAGAAAAAACATCAGACAAACCCAAATTGAGGGACAGTCTACAAAAACAAACCACTCTTCAAAAATGTCAAGGTCAGGAAAGGCAAAGACAGCCTGAAGGATTGTCACAGATGGGAGGAAACTTAAGATCATGGCAAGTACATGCAACGTTGAATCCTGGGTTGGATTCTGATCCAATGCAAATGTGTTTTGCTATAAAGGACATTAGTGGTACAAGTGGCAAATTTGAACAAGGTCTATAGATATTGAAGCCTCGGGGAAGCAGGAGTTGAAGACAGAGTAGGAGAAAGATGACATAGAAATAAAAATCAGGCAAGACAAGAGCAAATGCAGATTCCGACTTTTATTGTTTCACATCAGGCTGGCGTGTGCACACACATAAGCTGTGGAGGGGCACAGGTCTGCTCTTTGAGGTTCCCAGGGTAGCCACACAGAGGGGCACAAGGGGAAAGAAGTCAGAACATGGGTCTGGGGAGAGGTTTGGGCTCCTGGACACCAGGGCACAGGGATCCTCTGCACCAGCATTCAAAGGCGTCACCCAGACCTCTCAGCAATGGGGCAGGCCCAGCAGGAGGAGCAGGAGGAGGAGGAAGTGGGTGGCCATCTGCTGCCTCCAAGTCAGGTCTGCTTGGCTCAGGGTCCACTTCAGCAGCAGCCTCCAGAGGACTGACCACTGCCCCCTCCGCAGCAGCTGGAGCCCCCTCCGCAGCAGCTGGAGCCCCCTCCAGAGCTGGAGCCCCCTCCGCAGCAGCTGGAGCCCCCCGAGGAATGGCTGCAGCACTCAGAGCTTCTGTGTCTCAGGCGATGAGACCTGCGGGGCCTGTGGTGGCTCAGGCAGCAGCCCCCACCCCCGGAGCTGCAGCAGCCCCCACCCCCAGAGCTGCAGCAGCCCCCACCTCCAGAGCAACAGCAGCCCCCAGAGCTGACAGTGCAGCAGACTTGCGGGCACTTAGGGGGACACTTCGGGGGGCATTTTGGGGTGCAGCATTTGGGAGGGCACTTGGGGGTGCACTTGGGAGGCGGCTGGCACTGCTGCTGGTTCTGCTGGCAGGACATCTGGGCTGGCGGGCTGGCAGGCAGGCGTTCAGGAGCTGAGGGAGAGTCAGACAGCAAGTCAGCCCACCACAGAGGCCACCCACCCCTTCTTGTCCTTTCAACTTCATTTCTTGCCCTTTTATTTTGATGCCTTGTTTAATGCAGTCTGGGATTATTAAACACTAGAAGATGTATTATTTCTAATTGTTGCTGAAATGCTCTTATGTGCACGCTTTAGAACAAAATGTTCTTATCAAGCATTTCCAACTCCTTATAATCACAAAACTGAGGCCAAAAGATATTAAGAAAACGTTCTCAAAATCCAACATCTATTATGTGGAGATACTCTAGTGCAATTATAGCACAAGAATAGTGGAAACAATCTAACAACAGTTTAGAAATAACATTTCTTTAGGGATAATATGATTCTGTCTTGGAGAATTTTCTAGATGATCTTGGCCATGCCGGGCATAGAAGTGAACAACCAGAAGGGTTGTTTGAGATGCCCTGGAAGAGCGAGCTGAGAAAAAATGTTATTTAATGTAAGCTTACACCCAGGCCTCTATCCCAGACCAGTGTTCTGGTGTTCTGGGCAGCCACTGACCTCAAACTACTAACTCAGCACCAAGATTTGGGTTGTATTTACTCAACTCTGCAGACCCGTTAATCTGTGTACTTATAACAAGTCAGTCAGCTGTGATTTCCCCTGTACAGGCTAAGAACCACTGCCCCATTCGACTTTTGGGAGGGACAGCTGTCTTTAAAAATAACTTCCCTTTTAAACACAGTTATAGGTCAGGATCACAGTCAATGTTGTAAATCCTTCGAACCAGAGACCCAACAACAGAAGATCAATTTGGTTTCTCTGAAGAACTAAGTCACAATTACACAAGTCCTCCTGCTCATGTTCCCAGCCCGTCCCCATTTCCCCCTCCCTCAGTCTTCCTGAGACTTGTTCTTTTGCTAACAAAGCAGCAGCCTCATCCTATTCTCAGATCCCCATCCACTTCCCCTGCAGACACACACACACACACACACACATACACACACACACACACTGCAGAGGCCCCGCCCACCCTCCTGCTCTGGTGAGCATCCAGCTGTGGAAGGCCCTGCTCCATTTCCAGTGGACACTTACCAGGTGCACAAGCAGCTCAGGGTCTGTCACAACCTCAGGAGGGAGTGGATGGAGGTGCTCTGTTCCCAAGGCCCTTTTATGCTGGCTTTGAGCTCTGCCCTAGCATGTGAGAGAGATCCTGAGCATGAGAGGACTGCCTCCAGCCACCCACATTGTCCTGTGACAGGTGATGACTGGCACCTCCTCCCTACCTCCCTCCAGGACGCTCCGGACATCCCCACCATCAGTGCCACCTCCTCCTCCTTACAGCTGCCTGGTTATCACACCTCCTTCTGGGAGTTTGGCCCCCCGAGCCCCTCTGTCCTGTAGCCCTGATGGTCTGCTTTGAACTAAGACTCACAGAAGTTTCCAAATACCTCGCTTATGTCCCAGCTACCCTGGCAGATTGTGTGTATGTTTCTATACCATGACAGTAAAAGCCTGAATGAGAAGTGAGATACTCCTGGGACAGAATCCACATTCTGCTACTTTTGAGGTGTGTGAGCTAATGAAAATCACCTCATTTTTCTCATTCTCAGTTTCCTCAACTAAATGAAATTATACAAATTACTCTCATCAGTGCCACGGGGGTCCACAAATCATGGAAGGATAAATGTCTGAAATAGATCCTATAACACACTGGGTCTTCATAAGTAAACTACCCATCTGTACTATAAAGGGAATACATTTCTTCAATTCACAGCTGTTTTCCAGGAGAGGTGCATCTGATCTATAAATAGCCATTTTGCAACTGAGTTCTTTCAAATAACAATACGCCGAACTAGAGAGGAAATCGGCATTGCCTTGCACAGTCGGATGAGAATTTCTTTCCCAAGGCTCTCACACAGGGGAGGAGGTGAGCCCGAGGAGAAGAGAAAATGAGGGATTGAAGCCTGGAGCACATGTAGGGGTAACTGTGGAAATGATCCCACACCCTGCGTGGAGGAGGCAGGAAGACCTTTCAGAATAGAGGGGTTGGAAATCAGCAGGACTATCTGGTGTTACTGCTTTGTTCCTACATGGACACAAGGGACACCGAATGTTTGTTTGTTTTTTTGCTGTTGTTGTTTTTTATATTTGGACACTCTTAGGAGATTAAGATAAAGATTAATGTTAGTTTGGCATGTAGCAAGTACTTGTTCTATGTTTGGAGGGCAACATTACAAAAGCACTTGCCCAATTACTTAGGTGAAAGCAAATTATACCTACGAGCAATTACAGCAATAAAGTCTTCCCCCCAGAAGGGTCCAGAATAATTTTACACAGTCTGAAATAAGACATAATGACTCAATAATATCTGTAGCTAGGTCATGAAAACATAGAACCAAAAACTTGTGAGCATATATTTGGAAGCACATGTGTGTTTTTTAGACCATTATATGGAAAGATTTGGATGTGTATAAATGCATATAAACACAGACAGAGTTATAGAGATACAAATACAGACACAGTTACACAGATATAAAATCCACCTTTCTTATTATTCTAGCATCAGGTATCTCAAAGGCTGTGGCCTTCCCTGAAGTTCTACTGCCCTCCATCTGTGCTTTTTCTGTTTCATTCTAATCTTCATAAGATGCAAAAGTTTTCTCTCTCCACCATCCCCTACTCCAGAAATCATTAGCCCTGATCTTTAAGGAAGCCCCATCCAGGACTTCAGACTGTGTGCAGGGTCAAGGCCAGAACATTTGACTGACATTCGAAGCTCAGTGCAGTAGGACTCTGCACAATTTCTGTTTTGCTCCCCAAGAAGAACTGGCCTATTAGCTGTGCTGTAAACATGTCTCTCCAACCCTACTCTTATGCTTTATTCCATGATACATCCTTTCTGAGACAATTCAAGTCCCACTGCTCCATTATCCCTTCTGTGACATATCTTACAGATGAGATGTTTATAATCCCTCTAAAAGCACAACTTGTGCCCTATTCTTATTCCCCATTATCAACTAGAACAAGGCTATGCACATATGGGTGGTTAAGTGATTTTTAAATATCCTTTCACTACATTAGCAATGACTTTACAGTTTACCAATAGCTATTCTTTATGACCTATGTCATCCTCATCAGGGGACCACACTCTGAGACAGGCACAGAGAGGTGTGATGGCCACATCACAATGCACAAATAGATCTGTCACTCTCACCAGGGCATGGCATTTGCTCAGGCTGTTCCAATGGGCTTAGTTATGTGGGCGTGGCCAGGATATCCATGCCTTGGCTCACCCAGGAGCCCAGCTTCTGATTCCTAGAATGATGGGGTGAAGAGGTCATCTGGTCCACACCTCTGCCTCAAGGCAGGGTGGTGACCTAACTATCAATCTGTTTGGATTTTGGTGATGAATCAATAGTGTGGTTATAACCATAGCATTTGGACTGAGGTCTTTCACACATTTTTATTTAAAATGGAGTTTTATAAGATAACTTTACCTATTAAACCTAGTAATTCCTTAACACGCATGCGTTTGTTTGTTTTCTAGTTGATTTGTCTTTTTGTTTCATATGTTTAGTCAGAGTTCTTCAGAGAAACAGAACCAATAAGACCTATACCAATATAGGCATTGGTTTATGTGAAGGATTTGGCTGGCACAGTTGTGGGAGGGGCAAGTTCAAAATCTGCCCAGCAGGCTGGCCAGCTGCAGACTCAGGGGAGAGTGGGTGTCACAGCCCTCATTCTCAGGGCAGCCTGAAGGCAGCATTCCTTCTTCTTCCGGGACCTCAGTCTTCACTTAAAGTTCTCCACTGATTGAATGAGGTCCACCTGCATTTGGAGGGTGTTTGCTTTGCTCAAAGTCTACTGACTCTAATGTTAATCACATCTGAAAATATATTTTCACAGTAACATGTAGACTGGTGTTTAACTTAAAATCTAGGTAACAAGGACTAGCCAAGTTAACATGTAAAATTAACCATCACATTTCACTGGTTGTCAATGTAACACCCATATGCCTTTAAATCCTATTTAATCTCCAAAGAAAAACTGACAATGTCAGACTACCAGCTAACATGATAAAATTATCCTGAATATAGCTGAAAGTACACCAACTCTTTCCCCACAAGAGGATGCAAACTCCTTGAGTGGTGTTTCCTCTTATTCTTGATATCCTGTATCTTAACTACCATGAGGTAAAGTTGAACAATAATTAAATACATCACTCAATGCAGTTCATGTTATATGATAAGGAAATAAGAATGCAAAAGAAACAACAACAAATATACTTGAGATAGAAATGCACACATATTCACAATAAAACAAGGAGATACTCATATTAATTACAGTTCTGGTTGTGGTTCCTTGTACCTGATGGGGTGATCCAACACTCATTCCTGAAGGATTTTGACCATTAGCATCGTATTTGAGTTGTAGTTTACCACTGGTTTTAATCACAGAACATGGTAGTACTCAGAGACACCCCATGGATTTCCTGTATTCCAGACATACTCTTCCGTACCTACATTGTGAAATAGCAGTCCAAGTTCCTCTTGGTCGTCAAGATCAATTACTCCACCAAGCATAGCAACTTCCTTCTTTGCCTGTTGATTCAGGCACAGTGGCCTGTAGAGGAGGCCAAAATCTTGACTTCCCGTTCAATGGCATCATGTCCCCTGGTGGAAGTATTACTCCCTTTGGAACTAAGACCTTTAGACTAGCAGAGCATGAAGTCAGAGGGAAGGAAGCAAACATTTGGCTAGTAGATCACTAGAGGTAATACTGAGTGGTCACTCCATTTCTCATTTTTTATTCCTGATCTATATATTCCAGCTACAGAAGAAACAGAACCATATATTGGATGCCAATATAGGGTATATACAGCTTTCTGAAAAGTCTTCACCCAGCCCTGCAAGTTATTACCACATAGCAGACACTATAACTAGGTCTTAAATAGACCATTTCACTGTTTTATCAAGCATGCTGCTTGAGGATGATGGGGAACATGATAAGAACAGTGACTTCCCTGAGCATGGCTTAATGCCATACTCTATTTGCTTTTCAGTAAGTGTTTTTCAGAGAAACAGAAGATCTTTGTATCAATGTATCTATGTATCTCTCTACCTATCTATCTCTCTATCATCTGTAACGAACTGGCTCATAAAATTAAGAAGCCTGAGAAATCCCATGATCTGCTATCTCGAAGTTGGAGACCTAGGAAATCTGGACATATAATTTAGTCCAAATCTGAAGGCTTGAGATCCACAGGAGCCAATGGTGTAGATTCTAGTTTATGTCTGAAGTCTTAGTTTATATCTGAGAACCAGGAGAACCAAGGGCAGGAGCACCTTAGTGTTCCAGCTCAAGCAATCAGGAAAAAGTAAAAAGGGGCAATTTCTCCTTCCTCTGCCTTTTGTTGTATTCAGGCCCTCTACAGATTGGATGATACCCATCCATTGGGAAGAGCTATCTACTTTCCTGATTCCATCTATTCAAAAACTAATCTCATCTAGAAACACCCTGGCATATGTACTCAGAAATAATGTTTTATCTGGGTACCCTGTGGCCAGAAAAGTTGACATTTTTAAAAAGTAAGCATCACAGAACAATGTGTAAGGAGTACCATATGATGGATAATGTATCTGTTAGTCCATGGGTGAGAGCTTTGGAAGAATCATTGCTTCCAAAGAAGGAAAATCCATGTGGAAAGTCTCTATGCCTGTAAAAACAAAACACTGCCCCTTCCATGATCAAAGTGAGATAATATAATCAACCTGACACCAGGTAGTTGGCTAGTTGGCTGGTCACCCTGGGTTATTGTGCTACCTTGAGGATTCAGTGTCGCACTTTACTGCTGGCAGTTTGGACACTCAGCTTTTGATGCAGACAATTCAGCCTTGGTGAGTGGAACCCCATGTTGCTGAGCTTATGCATAACCTAAATCCCTGTCACCATGGCCACTTTGATAATGAGCTCATTGGGCAATGACAGGAGTGGCTGGTGAAAGAGGCTCTGGTACTGACAGAATATTGATCCAAAGGTCATCCTATTGACCTTTGGATCAAGTCATCACTTGAGTATTAAAATTGTCTACTGATATCACTGTTTAGTAAACACTCATGAGAGATAACACTTCTTTACCACTTCTGTCCATTGGAGAGTTTTATCCGCATATGTGTTCCCCAGACCTCCTTGTCACCAATTTTCTCAATGTGTTCCTTCCAAGTACATAGCCACCCAGCCTAATCATTGGCCACAGCCCATGAATCAGCATAAAATTGCATGTCTGGCCATTTCTTCTTCCAAGCAATATGAAGGTGCCCTGCTTGAAGTTCGTCCCGCTGTGAGAATTTCTTCTCCCCATTGTACTTCAGGCATGTCCCATAAAGGGACTACAGTGCTACAGCTGTCCATTCAGGTGGTGCCTGCATATTGGACACAGCTATATGTAAACCAACCTGGAGTATTCCCTTCCTCGGTCAGATAATTACAGGAAATTTTCTTGAGGGCATAGATGTAGGCTGGGAGAGACAAGGGAAAGTAGCAGGAGGGACCATGGACATTTGGGCCACTTCATCATGAAACCTACTTGTGTCTTCAGGATGAGCTCAAGCTTGATCTCACATGTACCATGTCACTTCCATTTCATAATGCAGTGTTGCTATGCACACTCTACTTCATGGCTTGTTGGGTTAGACAATACCCAACTCATGAAGAGCAGCTCAGGTTGCATGGTAACTCTTTCACCCATGTTTATGTGTTCAGTCTCTACCAGTAAAAGGCAAAAAGTTGTTTCCCAAAAGGACAGTAATTATCCACAGAGGATGGAGGACCTTTGCTCCAAAATTCTAAAAATATACACTATGAGTCACATATAGGGGCTTGCCACATTCTCTGAACAGCATTCTTATGTGCCCCTGACACTTCCAGCACCACTGGACCTGCTGGATCAGATGCCAAGGGGCAGAGCAGCTTGCACAGCCACCTGGCTCTGTAGAACCTGCTTCTGTTCTGAGCCCCACTCAAAACTAGCACATTACTTTCCATCACTCAATTACTGGACCACAGTAACCCATCCAAATGAAAGGTATGTTACCTTCAAAATCCAAAAAGGCCCACTAGGTGTTGTGCCTCACGTTTGCTTGCAGAAAGGGCCAGATGTAACAACTTCTTTACATGAAAAGGGATATCTCGACCTGCTGCACACCATTGGACCCCTAGAAATATCACTGAGGTAGTAGGCCCCCGATATTATGTCAGAGTTATTTCCTACACTCTGACATACAAATGTCTTACTAATTTGTTTAGAGTAGTTGCTACTTCTTGATCACTAAGTCCAATGAGCATAATATCATGGAGGTAATGGACCAGTGGGATGTCTTATGGAAGGAAAGACCATCAAGATGCCTGAGAACTAAAATTATGACATAAGGCTGGAGAGTTGATATAACTCTTAGGGAATGACAGTAAAGGTTGATATACTCCTGGGGAAAGACAACTCTACTTCTGGTGGTTTTTACTCACAGGTATGAACAAAACAACATTTGCCAGATCACAGTTTCACACTGCTTAACAGGGGATGTGTTAACCTGCTCAAGCAACGAAAGCACATCTCATATAGCAGCTGCAAGTGGAATCGTAAGCTGGTCCAGCTTATGAGAACCTGCTGTCATTCTCTAAGATCAGTCTGTTTTCTGAAGAGGCCAAATAGGTGAGTAGAATAGGGATGTGGTGGGAATCATCACCCTCGCATCCTTCAGATCCTTCCTGGTAGCTCTAATCTCTGTATTCACTCCTCAAATTGCTTATGCTTTTCATTATGTTTTTCTGAGTAGAGGTAGTTCTAATGGCTTCCAGTTGACCTCTCTCCCCAGGAGAGTCCTCCTTTCATAGGTCAGAGAAACAATGTAGGAATTCTGTCAGTTGCTGAGTATATCTGTTCAACTTTTGCATTCCATATCTGGGGAAATAACCACAGAGTGGGGTCAGCATCTCTGAGGACCACCCTGAGACAGACATGAATAAAAACTCCACTGATCACCTGACCTCGAAAAACCCTTATCTAACCAAATAGGGACCAAAGTGGACCAATATTGCGTTGTGAGTCTTCTGGAATCTGTATCGATGCAGACCCACTTATCCCCAAAAGTCTGATTATTTCCTTTCCCCTGTGCATTTTTACCCTGGTGAAAGCCTTTAGGTCCCGTTGGATAAAATTCAGGGGCTGGGGGTAGGAGGAGAAAAGAGTATCTTTTTTGGCAGTGCACTAGTGTCCCTCCTCTAGAGGACCTGGCCTTCCCCTCATTCAAGGAGTTCTGGGTCCGTAAACTGACTCAAGTCTGGCCCTTCATTGAGGGACCATAATTTCTCTGTTTACTTGACTTAGAACTCCTCCACTTATAGGTATCAAGTAAGAACTTAGTAGACTTGCCATCTATTTCACTTCTAAGAACACCATGATCAACTCGCCAGAACCATGGCTCCTTCTGTGCCAGTGTATTCGGATTAGTGCTTTGACTCGCTGTCTATTACAGTAATACCACCCATTTTGCCTTTGGTGATTAAGCACTGACACTTGCCTCTGCCATCCTGAAATTTAATTATCCTTATTGCATTGGGTTTTCCAATTTTGTGACATCAGATCTCAACGTCATTTGTGACCTGCAGAGAAGAATAGTCACAGAGCTCTTCAAGGATTCTGGGGCACCCCTCACAAATATACTTCTCATGGTCATGATGAAAGGTGAGTCCTCTGGACCCTTCCAAGGACAGATGAGCAGATCTTAGATGATAAGTCCTCTCGAACATTTCAATAGCCTTAAGCCTTGGGTCTCTTTCTCTTGTATTCCAAGGCAGTTCTGGCATTTCTTCTTCAATTAGTGTAGATCATCTTTGGTCCAAGTTTCAGCCAACCAATCAACAAGTTAGAGCCCTGCCTAAGCTGCAGACTGAAACATTAAGTTTAGAATATCAGCTTAGTAGACCTATCTCAATGAATTTGGCCAGATCCACTTTTATGTCTTCTCCACAATCACACCACACACTTAATATCCATTCCTGATATTTTCCCTGGGTTTATGTCTCTACAAATTAGTTTTAAAAATCATGTAGTTCTTTTGGAGTGTAATGCACCTGTTCATGGATTACACTTTGTACCTCACCTTTTGGAACACATTGAGATTGAGTGACGTTATAGGTCTAGAAGCAAAGAGAGATGGTGGGTGGGCCTTGAAGAGAACCAGATGAGTCACACAGGGCAAATAGTTCAGAAAAGGCCATTAAGGTTTCCTCAAGCAATGCAGGTGTGATCTCCTCAAATGGGGTGAAAGGGCTGCTTATACTGGCAAAATAAAAAGGCTTGGCAGAATTTAGAAATGCAACATCCTAGCTTTAGCAAGAGCTTCTCAAATGTCCCTATTTTAATTTTCAGCATCCCAGGTATGGAAAAACTAGACACCATGTGAAGCTTGATGTCAGGCTCTAAGTACACAGCACCACTTCTGTGTGGTCCTTCACACAGGCATGACCAAACCCAGGCAAGAAAAAACATCAGAGAAACCCAAATTGAGGGACAGTCTACCAAAACAAACCACTCTTCACAAAGGTCAAGGTCAGGAAAGGCAAAGACAACCTGAAGGATTGTCACCGATGGGAGGAAACTTAAGATCATGGAAGTACATGCAATGTTGAATCCTGGGTTGGATTCTGATCCAATGCAAATGTGTTTTGCTATAAAGGACATTAGTGGTACAAGTGGCAAATTTGAACAAGGTCTTTAGACACTGAGGCCTCGGGAAGCAGGAGTTGAAGACAGAGTAGGAGAAAGATGACATAGAAATAAAAATCAGGCAAGACAAGAGCAAATGCAGATTCCAACTTTTATTGTTTCACATCAGGCTGGCGTGTGCACACACATAAGCTGTGGAGGGGCACAGGTCTGCTCTTTGAGGTTCCCAGGGTAGCCACACAGAAGGGCACAAGGGGAAAGAAGTCAGAACATGGGTCTGGGGAGAGGTTTGGGCTCCTGGACACCAGGGCACAGGGATCCTCTGCACCCGCATTCAAAGGCGTCACCCAGACCTCTCAGCAATAGGGCAGGCCCAGCAGGAGGAGCAGGAGGAGGAGGAAGTGAGTGGCCATCTGCTGCCTCCAAGTCAGGTCTTCTTGGCTCAGGGTCCACTTCAGCAGCAGCCTCCAGAGGACTGACCACTGCCCCCTCCGCAGCAGCTGGAACCCCCTCCGCAGCAGCTGGAGCCCCCTCCAGAGCTGGAGCCCCCTCCGCAGCAGCTGGAGCCCCCCGAGGAATGGCTGCAGCACTCAGAGCTTCTGTGTCTCAGGCGATGAGACCTGCGGGGCCTGTGGTGGCTCAGGCAGCAGCCCCCACCCCCAGAGCTGCAGCAGCCCCCACCCCCAGAGCTGCAGCAGCCCCCACCTCCAGAGCTACAGCAGCCCCCAGAGCTAACACTGCAGCAGGAAGGGACTTGAGGGCACTTGGGGGGACACTTTGGGGGGCATTTTGGAGTGCAGCACTTGGGAGGGCACTTGGGGGTGCACTTGGGAGGGGGCTGGCACTGCTGCTGGTTCTGCTGGCAGGACATCTGGGCTGGCAGGCAGGCGGGCTGGCGTTCAGGAGCTGAGGGAGAGTCAGATAGCAAGTCAGCCCACCACAGAAGCCACCCACCCCTTCTTGTCCTTTCAACTTCATTTCTTGCCCTTTTATTTTGATGCCTTGTTTAATGCAGTCTGGGATTATTAAACACTAGAAGATGTATTATTTCTAATTGTTGCTGAAATGCTCTTATGTGCACGCTTTAGAACAAAATGTTCTTATCAAGCATTTCCAACTCCTTATAATCACAAACCTGAGGCCAAAAGATATTAAGAAAACGTTCTCAAAATCCAACATCTATTATGTGGAGATACTCTAGTGCAATTATAGCACAATAATAGTGGAAACAATCTAACAACAGTTTAGAAATGACATTTCTTTAGGGAAAATAGTGATTCTGGCTTGGAGAATTTTTTAGATGATCCTGGCCATGCCGGGCATAGAAGTGAACAACCAGAAGGGTTGTTTGAGATGCCCTGGAAGAGCGAGCTGAGAAAAAATGTTATTTAATGTAAGCTTACACCCAGGCCTCTATCCCAGACCAGTGTTCTGGTGTTCTGGGCAGCCACTGACCTCAAACTACTAACTCAGCACCAAGATTTGAGTTGTATTTACTCAACTCTGCAGACCCATTAATCTATGTGCTTATAACAAGTCAGTCAACTGTGATTTCCCCTGTACAGGCTGAGAACCACTGCCCCATCTTGACTTTTGGGAGGGACAGTTGTTTTTAAAAATAACTTCCCTTTTAAACACAGTTGTAGGTCAGTATGACAGCCAATATTGTAAATACTTAGGACCAGAGACCTAACAACAGAAGATCAATTTGGTTTATCTGAAGAACTAAGTCACAATTACACAAGTCCTTCTGCTCATGTTCCCAGCCCGTCCCCATTGCTCCTCCCTCAGTCTTCCTGAGACTTGTTCTTTTGCTAACAAGGCAGCAGCCTCATCCTATTCTCAGATCCCCATCCACTGCCCACCTCCCCTGCAGACACACACACACACACACACACACACACACACACTGCAGAGGCCCCGCCCACCCTCCTGCTCTGTTGAGCATCCAGCTGTGGAAGGCCCTGCTCCGTTTCCAGTGGACACTTACCAGGTTCACAAGCAGCACAGTGTCTGTCACAACCTCAGGAGGGAGTGGATGGAGGTGCTCTGTCCCCAAGGCCCTTTTATGCTGGCTTTGAGCTCTGCCCTAGCATGTGAGAGAGATCCTGAGCATGAGAGGTCAGCCTCCTGCCACCCACATGGTCCTGTGACAGGTGATGACTGGGAGATCCTCCCTACCTCCCTCCAGGTGGCTCAGGGCAGAGGTCCCAGGAAATGGAGTGGGGTGGGAAATTTCCTACCTCCATTCCCACCTTGTCCTCCCTGGGGGTGCCCGCCTTGAGGGCTTTCACCTCTTATTCTTAGAAGCTGCCTCCCCCAACTATACCTTTCTTGTCTCCTAAATCTTAATTTAATGACTACATACAATGTGGTTTAAACCAAGTTTTTAAAGAATATTTTTCATATTTTATTTATATGCTGGTAACCCTGACACAATATATATTACAGTGAGTAACATTTCAATTGTATAGAAATGACATCATACTTGAGGTACTCATATGTAATTTGATCTTTTCTTTAAGCATTATTTTTGTGAGTTATTCAAGTTGATCTGTGTAGCTATAGTTTATTCATTTTTATAACTATATAGCGTGATTTTGTTAGCCTGTCTTTTTTGAATGGGCACTGAGGTTATTAGCAGTATCTGCTGTATAAATATTGTAGCTATGGAAATTTTTATGTGTCTGCTTACATATATGTTGGAGAGATTCTTTAATAAGTACCTATAAGCAGAAGGGTTGAATTGTAGATCATCTTTCCACATTTGTCTGGCCAATTTCTGTTTCTACCTGTGGTATATAATAATCATTCTTTCTGCTCATTGCTGCTAAACTTAAGTCATTGTTATTTAATGCATGTGAATTGGTAAATCCTTGTAGTTTTAATGTGTTTCCTGCTTAGTATTGATCATGAGCATCTTTATGCATGTCCATTGGCCATTTGGGATTTCCCCTTCTATGAATTGCCTGTTATCATTTAAAAAATTATTTTGCTTTGTTTGTCTCTGTTAGGATATGTAACTATTCTTTATATATTCTGGTTACTAATGCACTATTATTAAATTATTTCTGAATAACTTTTCCCAATAAATTATTTTCTTGTTTGCTTTTTAATGGTGTCATTTGATGAAAAAATGTTTTATTTTTAATATAGTTACATTTCTGCAACATTATGTTATTTGTACTCGTCATGATTTTAAGAAACCTCAACCATTCATAAGTTAAGAAACTGTTCTTTTCTGTTTCCTTTAAGTTGTAAAATGTGTTTTCTTCAAAAAATTAAGTTCTTTATTCAACCCAGGAAGAAATTTTCATACATTTTATATTTATTTTAACATTATTTTCCAAATGAATAGTCAGTTGTCTCCTTATCATAATCAAATATTTCACTTCCCCCACCAATCTGAATACCTCCTCAGTCATAACAGTTTCCACATTGTGTAGATCTGTAATGGATTGATAATTTTTTTTCCTTACTAATATATGTATCCCTATGAGAATATCCTGTTGCCTTAATTACTTTAAGTATATAAGCAATTGTGATATCTAATCACTCAAGTTTCATAATTTTCTCTCCTCCTTAAGACTATTTGGTGATTACTAGAACTTTACACTTTCATATGAACTTTAGAATCAGCTTGTCATTTACTACAAATTAAGAAAAACAAAAAAAGTCATAAGAATTTTGACAATTTTTTATTTTATATATACGTGTGTGTGTGTGTGTGTGTGTGTGTGTGTGTGTGTGTGTATGCATTAATCTGGAAAGAATTGTTAAATTTTATAATTTTCCATTCCATCCATCCTCAAATATGATTTATGTTTATTTTTATATTCTGTAATGTCTTTTAATGAAGTCTTCTCATTGTATCAAACTACTTAACAGTAAAACCGTATTTTATACATTATATATATTTTGCTATTTTAAGTAGCAATTTCTATAATTATATTTTTTAAATATATTGCTGGTCAATATAAATCTAATTTAGTCTATATTCTGATCTTGTGTCTTGCAACTTTTATCTCTATTATTTAAATTTTCTGTATTAATCCTTCTTACATATAATTTTATTTATTATATTTTTTTCTTCTTAGGTTACATTCTTAGAAGTTCAATTGCTATATAAAAGAGTATGCTAAATTTAAACTTTAACTTGTATACACAACAATAATTATTTGCTGAATAATGAATCATCAAATTTTCGTCCAAATGGTTATGCCAATTTATATTTCCAATAACACAAGACCCACTTTTGATCACCTTCAGCAAAGTTTTATTATCATTTTAAGTCTATTTCAATCCAATATAAAGAAATAAATCTGATAGACCTCATCCCTGAAAAGTCACCCTTGTTTTATATGTAGTTCTTTGCTTATTTATACACAAACATGAAACAATAAATTTCAAAATTTATTCATCATTTGTATTTCTTTCTAAGCTATTTGTTCCTGTGCTTTGCCCATTAGTTTGTAGATAGGTTTGTTTATTTTCTATAAAATTGTAAGAACTTACTGTTTATTATGTATTTTAATTCTGTTACTGACTTATGTGTTTTATTTTTCCTCAGCTTATTTCTTTTAATTTTATTTAAATGATGCTTTCTATCATAAAGATATTTTTTTCTATATGGTCAAACTGACCAATATTTTTTGCCATGCTTAAAATATTTTACAGAACAAATTAGAAAGAAATAATTAGGTACATATTCTAGTAACTTTGGAGTGTTAATTTATTGTCGCTACTGTAAATAGAGACTGGTGCTGACTCTGGGACACAGAGTAAAAGTAGCTGAATCTGAGTTGACTCTCACCAGGTCTCAGCATTCTGCCCTCATCTGTCTTGAGATAATGACACCCTGGTGACATAAAAACATATCCTTCAAAATATTAATCCTTTGCTAGTGCACATTGTTTAAATGGTACCCAAGCCATTGAGCTCTAACACCTATCCTTAGGTTGTTAAATCATGCTGCTATGTTATCACCTAAACCCAAGTCAGGTTAATGGATGGTAGGTGATGCCCTTTGTGGTGACAGAGGCATAGACAGAATAGCTTCTAAGTCTCATCATCTTTGGAATGGATGAGCTGGGCTCCTGAATCAGAGCTACCTGTGTAAGCCAAGTAATCAATATTTGACTACACTCTCGTTAAATACACTCATGAGCTATACCCAGGCAGTTCAGTGGCAGAATTTTGCAGAGTGATAAGGCAGTGTGATATTCATTGTAATGTGAATATCTCAGAGTGAGAATTCTGATGATGATGGCTTGAGTCATAATCAAAGTAAAGTTAATATTAATATTAATGAATAGATTTTTAAATTGAATATCCATTGAATGCACAGCCCTGTATTAGGAGCTGTTGATGGATACAGATATGTAAGACCTAGGCTAGGGATTCAAGAAGAGTTCATTATAAAAGATATCACATCAAGCTATATTTGAATAGCACTGTTTTAGAAGTGCATAGATCATGGAATAATTCAGGGAAGTTTGACAGAAAAGAGCAAATTCAAAGTAGAGAACATAGACCATTTACACTAAGGAAGAACATTTCTAAAGAGAGGTAGCAAGGCTTAAACTGGAGATGTAGCAAAGAGTCATATTGCCTAGGCCTCAAACATCAGTCAGTAGAGATGGGAGCTCATCATGGAGCCAGTGGGGACCCCAAGATGAAATTTCCTTAATAATATGGAGCAATTATTCTTGAGGGTAAGGGACGAAATCCAGTGAGGAATAGAATTCAATGAGAAATTGAAACCCAATGTAAATAGAACAAAGGAGAAATAAGGCAAATGAGAGGCAAAGACATTTAGGGAAAGCTGGATAGTAGTTGATACTAGGTACTGCGAGAAACATGGTAACGTGTGTGTGTGTGTGTGTGTGTGTGTGTGTGTGTATTTACTGTCTCCCATACTGTAATCTCTGATAGAATTATACACAAATACGCACACACACGCACACACATTTCAACTGCATACTAGTAGGGTTCATACTGCACAAGGTGACCTAGATATTATGAAATCAACATCCATTCAGGCTCTAGGAAATTCCAGAGTTCCTTCCCAAGCCTGGAGGCAAGATGACTCTCTTCATATGATAATTCTCTTTCATCTGATAATTGAGTTTAGTTGTTTAATAACCTTGCAATATACACATACTGCTCTTGTTATCTAACTTATTATCAACCCGAATGCAAACTCTGGCCCTTTCTCTTAATCTCCTAAAAACAGGAAATTCCAACATTTCTTTAAAGAAAAGCCTATGTTCATATAGATAACTGAGTTGAGGCTAAGAGTTGAGAGGCCTTTATTATTTTTTTATCCTCACCCAAGCACATTTTTGCATTTATCTTCAGATAGGGCAGGAGGGATAGAGGAAGGAAGGGAAAAAGAAACATCGACGATGTGAGAGAGACACATTGACTGGTTGCCACCCACACGACCCCAACTGGGGCCAGGGACAAACTGCAACCAAGGACAAACCCCAACCTTAACAGGAACCGAACCCGGGACTCTCAGGTCCACGGGCTGATGCTCTAACTGCTGAGCCAGACTGGTAAGGGCTGAGAGGTTTTTAAAACACACAAAAAATCACATAACGTGTTAGACATTGCTGTTCTTAAACATCCTCCAGCCTCCCCTCCACCAGGGCTGTCTGTTCCTCAGCTGCATTATTTACATCGAGCAGTGCCCAGGGGATAGTCATACTATCTCCTCACTACCTTCCCTCCTTCCCCTCTGTGGACTTCACCCCAGCTCTCCAGTGTGATCCCTGGAAAACCTGAACTCTTACTCTAATTAGCAGATCAAGTCATCTCCCACTCTCTCCCCTATAAAACTTCATTCATGGTTCACATTTTCTTATGAAGACCTAGCAGTAAAACAAGAGGGTCTTGATTTTCTAACCAGATCTGCTCTTCTTAGAAAGCAGCTATACTTTAAAAAAACGAATGTGTTGGCATTTTTTAAGAGAATATAACTGTCTGCCAGAGATTTTCTTTGTGTTAGCTCACTGACTCTCACACACCCCGTTAAAGTTATTTTTATATTACCTCTACTATAGATTCACAAAACTGAGGACAAGCAGGAACCTTTCACAAGATCAAGGTGGCAGAACAAGGATTCCCTCTTAGGTCTGACAGTTTAACCAGGGTCTCAAGGACTATAATGCATATACATATGCACACACACTTGCATATAAGATAATAAAAAATTGGAGGACTCTATGAAACTTGGTTTAGAGCAGATTGCCCAGAGTCATTGAATTAAGATTTGGGAGGCAAGAAAGGAGAAGTTGGGAACTCAAGTTCTGAAACCAGGGAAGGCAATAACCTCCAGGGAGACTGAGGTAGGGAATGAGTGTAGGAATTTTTCTCCCCTGTTTACATTTTTTACTTTTTAAAAAATTTTTATTTTTCTCTTCCTTATGATTTTCTATTTTTAATTTATTTTTAAAATTTTAGTTGACATAAAATTGTATTAGTTTTAGGTGTACAACACAGTGATCACCCCAATAAGTCTAGCACCCATCTGGCATCATGCATAGTTATTGCAATATTGTTGCCTATGTTCCCTATGCTGTGCTTTACATCCCCTATGCTGTATTATTTTTATAATTTGCCAATTTGTTCTTTTCAATCCTTTCACCATTTTCACCCATTCTCCCAACCTCCCTCCAATCTGGAAACCATCAATTTGTTATCTGCATGAGTTTGTTTCTGTTTTTGTTTATTCATTTATTTTGCTTCTTAGATTCCACAAATAAGTGAAATCATATGGTTATTTCTCTTTTTATATCTGACTTATTTCACTTAGCATAATAGCTTCTGCATCCATCTACATTGTTGCAAATGGCAAGATTGCATTCCTTTTATGGCTGAGTCATATTCCATTGTATGTATGTACCACATCTTCTTTATCCATTTGTCTATTGATGGACACTTAGGTTGCTTCCAAATCTTGGCTATTGTAAATACTGCTACAATGAACATGAAGTGCATATGTCTTTTTGAATTAGTATTTTGGATTTCTTATGATAAATATCCAGAGGTGGAATTGCTGGGTCATATGTAGCCCAGAAGCAGCTGTCCTGGCTCCCCTAGAGGGAGGCAGCAGAGGAACTGACAGTCATCATCTAGGCATAGGTTACAGGACCCATGTGGGTGGCAGGAGGCGGTCCTCTCATGCTTAGGCCCTGTCTCACTTGCTAGGGCAGAGCCCAAGGCCAAGATAAAAGGGCCTTGGGACCAGAACACCTTCATTCACTCCCTCCTGAGGTGGTGACAGATCCTGTGCTGCTTGCGTACCTGGTAAGTGACCCCTGCGAATAGAGCAGAGCCTCCCACAGAGGGTGGCTCAGACCAGAGCAGGAGGGCAGGTGGCAGAGTCTGGGGGTGTTGGAGGCCATGTAGATAGAGGGAGAGAGGCCTGAGGAAGACTGAGGGAGGGCATGCATGGTGGGCGTGGATCAACTGGGACCATGAAGGACAAGTGGAGAGCTGAGTCTTTGTACTGGACAAATTCGGGTCTAGATGGCTGTGCTCTTAGATCAGATGAATTGAAATCTTGATCATCAGGCTCTGGTAGAACAGCTTTTCATGAGGAGCCTTTGCCTTTGAGGGTAAGATCGCAACAATCCTTGCAAAAATAGTAGGGGATAGTAGTTCTCAACCAATAGGAAAAAAGCTAATCAGAGAATACTTTGGAGATTTGTAAAACCCACATATCTGTGGATATGAAATGGAATTGAGCTGCTATTTAAGAAGTCAGACATAAGAAGGTGAGGATCACTGTGACTAGATGTTTGCGCAGGTGTGCTGAAAATTTTAGAGCATCAGACTGGAGCCAGGGTGTCTGAGCTCAAATCCCCTAAATGTGCAAAAATATGGTTCTTTAGCTTTTTCAGTAATAACCAGCTGGCCTCACAGACCATTGACAAACTGCATGTCTAAGTCTTTACAGAACAAAACTATCAAGGACAGTACAATCATTAATTTCCTTCTTTCAAGAGAATATTTACACTAGGAACTGTTTCTTAACTGCAGAGTTTCAGGCTTCTGGTTAAAATCATGAAAAAATTACCTTCTTCGGTTAATAGATATTTAATAATGGCAGGTTTTCAGAACTGACTTGTGTCTTGGTTTCCTCCTTTGTAAAATACATTAATCCCTGCCTATCTTAAATAGAAGGTGGGAGAGTCAAAGGAAGAACTCCGGAAGTGTTTGACTACCTGTCAGGAAGAAAAAAACTTTCAGTGTTTATATCAAAGACTCCATTTAAGCAATTCAAAATAAAGAGGCAAGAAATGATGTTGAAAGGACAGGAAGGGGCAGGGTGGCCTCTGGGGTGGGCTGACTTGCTGTCTGACTCTCCCTCAGCTCCTGAACACCAGCCCGCCTGCCAGCCCAGATGTCCTGCCAGCAGAACCAGCAGCAGTGCCAGCCCCCTCCCAAGTGCACCCCCAAGTGCCCTCCCAAGTGCTGCACTCCAAAATGCCCCCCAAAGTGTCCCCCCAAGTGCCCTCAAGTCCCTTCCTGCTGCAGTGTTAGCTCTGGGGGCTGCTGTAGCTCTGGAGGTGGGGGCTGCTGCAGCTCTGGGGGTGGGGGCTGCTGCAGCTCCGGGGGTGGGGGCTGCTGCCTGAGCCACCACAGGCCCCGCAGGTCTCATCGCCTGAGACACAGAAGCTCTGAGTGCTGCAGCCATTCCTCGGGGGGCTCCAGCTGCTGCGGAGGGGGCTCCAGCTCTGGAGGGGGCTCCAGCTGCTGCGGAGGGGGTTCCAGCTGCTGCGGAGGGGGCAGTGGTCAGTCCTCTGGAGGCTGCTGCTGAACTGGACCCTGAGCCAAGAAGACCTGACATGGAGGCAGCAGATGGCCACTCACTTCCTCCTCCTCCTGCTCCTCCTGCTGGGCCTGCCCCATTGCTGAGAGGTCTGGGTGACGCCTTTGAATGCGGGAGCAGAGGATCCCTGTGCCCTGGTGTCCAGGAGCCCAAACCTCACCCCAGACCCATGTTCTGACTTCTTTCCCCTTGTGCCCCTCTGTGTGGCTACCCTGGAACCTCAAAGCACAGACCTTGCCCCTCCACAGCTTATGTGTGTGCACACGCCAGCCTGATGTGAAACAATAAAAGTCGGAATCTGCATTTGCTCTTGTCTTGCCTGATTTTTATTCCTACGCCCTCTTTCTCCTACTCTGTCCTCAACTCTTGCTTCCCTGAGGCCTCAGTATCTATAGACCTTGTTCAAATTTGCCACTTGTGCCACGAATGTCCTTTATAGCAAAACGTATTTTCATTGGCTCAGAATCCAACCCAGGAATCAACATTACATTCACTTGCCATGATTCATAAGTCTCCTCCTATCTGTGATAGTTCTTCAGGCTTTCTTTGCCCTTCCTGACCTTGATATTTTTCTAGAATGGTTTGTTTTTTAGACTGTCCCTCATTCTGGGTTTGTCTGATGTTTTTTTCCTGCCTGGGTTTGGTCATGCCTGTGCGAAGGGACCCCACAAAAGTGGTGCTGTGTCCTTAGAGCCTGACATCAAGCTTCATATGGTGTCCAGATTTTCCATTCCTGGGATGCTGAAAATTAAAATAGGGACATTTGAGAAGATCTTGCTAAAGCTAGGATGTTGCATTTCTAAATTCTGCCAAGTCTTTTTTTGCCAGTATAAGCAGCCCTTTCACCCCATTTGAGGAGATTACCCCTGCATTGCCTGAGGAGACTGTAGTGGCCTTTTCTGAACTATTTGCACTGTGCGATACATCTGGTTCTCTTAAAGGCCCACCACACCATCTCTGTTTGCTTCGAGACATATTACGCCACTCAATCTCAGTGTGTTCCAAAGGTGAGGTACAAAGTGTAATCCATGAACAGGTGCATTACACTCCAAAAGAACTACATGATTTTTAAAACTAATTTGTAGAGACATAAACGCAGGGAAAACATCTGGAATGGATATTAAGTGTGTGGTGAGACTGTGGAGAAGACATAAAGATGGATCTGGCCAAATTCATTGAGATAGGTCTACTGAGCTGACATTCTAAACTTAATGTTCAGCTTGGGGCTTAGACAGGGCTCTAACTTTATAGTGGTTGGCTGAAACATGGACCAAAGATGATCTACACTAATTAAGAAGAAATGCCAGAACTGCCTTGGAATACCAGAGAAAGAGACCTAAGGGCTTAAGGCTATTGAAATGTTCGAGTGGAGTTATCATCTAAGATTTGCTCATCTGTCCTTGGAAGGGTCCATAGGACTCACCTTTCACCATGACCATGAGAAGTATACTTGTGAGGGATGCCCCAGAATCCTTGAAGAGCTCTGTGATTATTCTTCTCTGCAGGTCAGAAATGACATTGAGATCTGATGTCACAGAATTGGGAAACCCAATGCAATAAGGATAATTAAATCCCAGGATGGCAGGGGCAAGTGGCAGTGCTTAATCACCAAAGGCAAAGTGGGTGTGGTTATTGTAATGAACAGCGAGTCAAAGCACTAATCCGAATATCCTGGCACAGAGAGAGCCATGGTTCTGGCGAGTTGATCATGGTGTTCTTAGAAGTGAAATAGATGGCAAGTCTACTAAGTTCTTACTTGATACCTATAGATGGAAGAGTTCTAAGTCAAGTAAACAAAACTCTGAATCATAAAAGCAGAGAATTATGGTCCCTCAATGAAATGCCAGACTTGAGTCAGTTTACAGACCCAGAACTCCTTGAATGAAGGGGAGGCCAGGTCCTCTTGAGGAGGGACACTGGTGCACTGCCAAAAAAGATACTCTTTATTCCTCCTACTCCCGGCCCTGAATCTTCTCCAAAGGGACCTAAAGTCTGTCACCAGGGTAACAGTACACGGGGGAAAGGAACTAATCAGACTTTTGGGGACATGTGGGTCTGAAATGACACTGATTCCAGAAGACTCACAACGCAATATTGGTCCACTTTGGTCCCTATTTGGCCAGATAGGAGTTTTTGAGGTCAGGTGATCAGTGGAGTTTTTATTCATGTCTGTCTCAGGGGGGGCCTCAGAGATGCAGACCCACCCTGTGGTTATTTCCCCAGATCTGGGATGCAAAAGTTGAACAGACATACTCAGCAACTGATAGAATTCCTACATTGTTTCTCTGACCTATGAATGGAGGACTCTCCTGATAGGATAGGTCAAATGGAAGCCATTAGATCTGCCTCTACCCAGAAAAAATAAATTAATCAAAAGCATGAGCAATTTGAGGAGTGAATATAGAGATTAGAGCTACCATGAAAGATCTGAAGGATGCGAGGTTGAGGATTCCCACCACATCCCTATTCTACTCAACTATTTGGCCTCTGCAGAAAACAGACCGTTCTTAGAGAATGACAGCAGGTTCTTGTAAGCTGGACCAGATGGCGATTTCACTTGCAGCTGCTATATGAGATGCGGTTTCATTGCTTGAGTAAGTTAACACATCCCCTGGTAAGCAGTGTGAAACTTTGATCTGGCAAATGTTGTTTTGTCCATACCTGTGAGTAAAAACCACCAGAAGCAGAGCTGTTTTCAGCTGGCAAGGCCAGCAATACTTCTTCACTGTCCCTCCCCAGGAGTATTTCAACTCTCCAGCCTTATGCCATAATTTAGTTCTCATGCATCTTGGTTATCTTTCTTTCCATAAGAATTCCCACTGGTCCATTACCTCCATGATATTATGCTCATTGGACTTAGTGATCAAGAAGTAGCCACTACTCTAAACTAATTAGTAAGACATTTTTATGTCAGAGTGTAGGAAATAACTCTGACATAATATCAGGGGCCTACTACCTCAGTGATATTTCTATGGGTCCAATGGTGTGGAGCAGGTTGAGATATCCCTTTTAATGTAAAGAAGTTGTTACATCTGGCCCTTCCTGCAAGCAAACGTGAGGCACAACACCTAGTGGGCCTTCTTGGATTTTGGAAGTAACATACCTTTCATTTGGATGTGTTACTCTGGTCCATTAATTGAGTGAACGAAAGTAATCTGCTAGTTCTGAGTGGGGCTCAGAACAGAAGCAGGTTCTGCACAGAGCCAGGTGGCAGTGCAAGCTGCTCTGTCCCTTGGCATCTGATCCAGCAGGTCCAGTGGTACTGGAAGTGTCAGGGACACATAAGAATGCTGTTCAGAGAATTTGGCAAGCCCCTATATGTGAATCATAGTGTATATTTTTAGAATTTTGGAGCAAAGGTCCTCCATCCTCTGTGGATAATTACTGTCCTCTTGGGAGACAGCATTTTGCCTTTTACTGGTAGAGACTGAACACTTAAACATGGGTGAAAGAGTTACCATGCAACCTGAGCTGCTCTTCATGAGTTGGGTATTGTCTAACCCAACAATCCATTGAGTAGAGCGTGCATAGCAACACTGCATTATGAAATGGAAGTGGTACATGTGAGATCAAGCTTGAGCTCATCCTGAAGACACAAGTAGGTTTCATGATGAAGTGGCCCAAATGTCCGTGGTCCCTCCTGCTACTTTCCCTTGTCTCTCCCAGCCTACATCTATGTCCTCAAGAAAATTTCCTATAATATTTTGACAGAAGAAGGGAAAACTCCAGCCTGGTTTACAGATGGCTGTGTACAATATGCAGACACCACCTGAATGGACAGCTGTAGCACTGTAGCCCCTTTATGGGACATGCCTGAAGGACAATAGTGAAAGGAAATTCTCACAGTGGGATGAACTTCAAGCAGGGCACCTTCATATTGCTTGGAAGAATATATGCTGATTCATGGGCTGTGGCCAATGGTTTGGCTGGGTGGCTATGGACTTGGAAGGAACACAATGAGAAAATTGGTGGCAAGGAGGTCTGGGGAAAAGATATGTGGATAAACCTCTCCAATGGACAAAAGTGGTAAAGAAATGTTATCTCTTGTGACTGTTTACCAAACAGTAACATCAGTAGAAGATTTTAATACTCAAGATCAATAGGATGACCTATTCTGTGGGTACCAGACAGCCTCTTTCACCAGCCATTCCTGTCAATGCCCAATGAGCTCATCGTCAAAGTGGCCATGCTGACAGGGATGAAGGTTATGCATAAGCTCAGCAACATGGGGTTCCACTCACCAAGGCTGAACTGTCTGCATCAAAAGCTGAGTGTCCAATCTGCCAGCAGTAAAGAGTGACACTGAATCCTCAAGGTAGCACAATAATCCAGGGTGATCAGCCAACTACCTGGTGTCAGGTTGATTACATTAGCTCATTCCCATCATGGAAGGGGCAGTGTTTTGTTTTTACAGCAATACAGACTTTCCACATGGATTTTCCTTCTTTGCAAGCAATGTTTCTTTCAAAGCTCTCATCCATGGACTTACAGATGCATTATCCATCATATGGTACTCCTTACACATTGTTTCTGTGATGCTTACTTTTTAAAAAATGTCAACTTTTCTGGCCACAGGGTACCCAGGTGAAATATTATTTCTGAGTACATATGCCAGGGTGTTTCTAGATGAGATTAGTTTTTGAATAGATGGAATCAGGAAAGTAGATAGCTCTTCCCAATGTGGATGGGTATCATCCAATCTGTAGAGGGCCTGAATAGAACAAAAGGCAGAGGAAGGAGAAATTTCCCCCTTTTACTTTTTACCTGATTGCTTGAGCTGGAACACTAAGGTGCTCCTGCCCTTGGTTCTCCTGGTTCTCAGATACACACTAGGACTTCAGACATAAACTAAATTCTACACCATTGGCTCCTGTGGATCTCAAGCCTTCAGATTTGGACTAAATTATATGTCCAGATTTCCTGGGTCTCCAACTTCGAGACAGCAGATCATGGGATTTCTCAGGCTTCTTAATTTTATGAGCCAATTCATTATAGATGATAGAGGATAGATAGATAGATAGATAGATAGATAGATAGATAGATAGATAGATAGATAGATAGATAGATGTTCTGTTTCTCTGAAAAACACTTACTGAAAAGCAAACAGTGTATGACAGTGTATGACAATAGGCTCATGGAAGTCACTGTTCTTATCATGTTCCCCATCATCCTCAAGCAGCATGCTTGATAAAGCAGTAGAATGGTCTACTGAAGACCTAGTTATTCGCCAGCTAGTTGGTTATGCCTTGCAGGGCTGGAGCAAGGCTCTTCAGAAGGCTGTATATACCCTATATCACCATTCAATATAGGGTTCTGTTTCTTCTATAGCCAGAATATATAGGTCATAATTCAAAAATGGAAAAGGGAGTGACCACTCACTATTACCTCTAGTGATCTACTAGCCAAATATTTGCTTCCTATCCCTGTGACTTTATGCTCTGCTAGTCTAAAGGTCTTAGTTACAAAGAGAGGAATACTTCCACCAGGAGACATGATTCCATTGAACTGGAAGTTATGACTGCCACCAGAACTCTTTGGCCTCCTCAACAGGCCACTGTGCCTGAATCAACAGGCAAAGAAGGAAGTTGCTATGCTTGATGGAGTAATTGATCTTGATGACCAAGGGGAACTTGGACTGCTATTTCACAATGTAGGTAAGAAAGAGCATGTCTGGAATACAGGAGGTCCATAAGGTGTCTCTGAGTACTACTATGTTCTATGATTAAAACCAATGGTAAGCTACAACACAAATACAATTCTAACGGTCAAGAACCTTTAGGAATGTGTGTTGAGTCACCCCATCAGGTACAAAGAACCACAACCAGGACTGTAATTAATATGAGTATCTCTTTCTTGTTTTATTGTGAATATGTGTGCATTTCTATCTCAACTATATTTATTGCTGTTTCTTTTCCATTCTTATCCTCTTATCATATAACATGAGCTGCACTGACTGATGTACTTAATTATTGTTCAACTTTACTTTATATTATTTAAGATACAGGATATCAAGAATAAGAGTAAACTGTGGAGGGCAGCTGAGCCCAGGTCTCTTGTTCTGTGGTGTTTGCACGGTCTCGCTCAGGAGTCGTTAGTCCCAAGGCCACTTGTTGGTCCTGCATGCTGGCAAAGCCCACGCAGGAACATTCTGCCCAAAGTCTCTTGTTGTTCCCGTGTGCTGGCAAGGCCCACACTGGAGTCTCCTGAGCCACGGGCAAGAATGTATTGACAGTCTGGACCTTGAGCTCAGAGGCTGATGGAAACATTTGGTGTTTGAGAACAATGAAGCTGGGAACCACCCTACCCCCATCCCACCCCTTCAACTGGCTATATAATAAACTTGCTGAGCTAGCTCGGGTCCACTGTTTCTCCATCAGAGAGCAGAGTCCCACCTGGCCCCAGCTTTTCTCTCTATAATGTCTCTGTCTCTGTGTCTTTCTTAGTTTCCATCGCCCCTCCTTAGACCTGATTCGACCAGCTGTGCAGGTCGCGGCTGTAAACACCACTCAAGGACTTTGTATCCTCTTCTGGGGAAAGAGTTGGTGTATTTTCAGTTGTACTCAAGATAATTTTATCATGTTAGCTGGAAGTGTGACCTTGTCAGTTTTCTTTGGAGATTAAATAGGATTTAAAGGTATATGGGTGTTACATTGACAACCGGTGAAATGTGATGGTTAATTTTACATGTTAACTTGGCTAGGCCTTGTTACCCAGATTAAAGTTAAACACCAGTCTACATGTTACTGTGAAAATATATTTTCAGATATGATTGACATTTAAGTCAATAGACTTTGAGCAAAGCAATCACCCCCCAAATGCAGGTGGACCTCATTCAATCAGTGGAAAACTTTAAGTGAAGACTGAGGTCCCGGAAGAAGAAGGAATTCTGACTTCATGCTGCTCTGAGAATGAGGGCTGTGACACCCACTCTCCCCTGAGTCTGCAGCCAGCCAGCCTGCTGGGCGGATTTTGAACTTGCCCCTCCCACAACTGTGCCAGCCAAATCCTTCACATAAACCAATGTCTGTATTGTTATTCGTCTTATTGGTTCTGTTTCTCTGAAGAACTCTGACTAAAACAATATGTTGAGGGGGGGAGACCTTTGTCCCTTGTCCATTATGTTTTTGTATGTTTATTTATTTTTGAATTTGTAAGATAGATTTACATATTGGTCAGTAATTCTTTATAAAGCATGTGTTCATTTGTTTTCTAGTTGATTTGTCTTTTTGCCTCATAGGTGATACTTTATAGTGTATAATATGTAATTCTTACGTCGTCTAATTTATCAATCTGTTCCTTTGTATACTATGGGATTCGTGCCATTTCAAAACAATTTTTTTTAGTCCTCACCCGTGGATATTTTTCCATTTATCTTCAGATAGAGTGGGACGGGGAGAGAGAGAAAGAAACATCTATGTGAGAGAGACACATCGACTGGCTGCCTCCTGCACGACCCCGACTGGAGCCAGGGACCAAACCACAACCCAGGTATGTGCCCTTTGATCAGAATCAAAACCCCAACTCTACGGGCTAACAGCTGAGCCAAAATGGTCAGGGCAGATTTGTACCATTTTAAAAATACCTTTTCCTACTTAATGATTAAGCAACAATCATTTACATTTTCTTTGTATTTTAGGGTAATTTTTTGTTTTATAATTGAAAGAAAGATTTGTGGGGAGGGAAAAAAAACTAAAATTTGTGAAAGTGTTCATTTGTAGCTCAGAAGGAAGGAGAGTAGAAACACACAGAGGAAAATTAATTCATTCTGAATTATTTCTCATAATATTTCAGCAGTCTGCCTTCTGGTTACTTGTGAAGACTACAAACTGATGATGTAAGAGACCCTTTGAATGACTAGGTGACCTCAGAAAACCTTTGCAAGTCAGAAATATTTCTTGAATGGTCCCAAAGCCATTGATAACTAATTTCCAAGTCCTAAGGGTCAGTCCAACCTCCATTTTAATTTAAAATGTGTGAAAGACCGCAGTCCAAATGCTGTGGTTATAGCCACACTGTTGATTCATCACCTAAATCAAGCAGATTGATAGTTAGGGCGCCACCCTGCCTTGAGGCAGAGGTGTGGACCAGATGACCTCTTCACCCCATCATTCTAGGAATCAGAAGCTGGGCTCCTGGGTGAGCCAAGGCATGGATATCCTGGCCACGCCCACATAACTAAGCCCATTGGAACAGCCTGAGCTAATCAAATGCCATGCCCTGGTGAGAGTGACAGATCTATCTGCATTGTGATGTGGCCATCACACCTCTCTGTGCCTGTCTCAGAGTGTGGTCCCCTGTTGAGGATGACATAGGTCATAAGGAATAGCTATTGGTAAACTGTAAAGTCATTGCTAATGTAGTGAAAGGATATTTAAAAATCTATTAACCACCCATATGTGCATAGCCTTGTTCTAGTTGATGATGGGGAATAAGAATAGGGCACAAGTTGTGCTGTTAGAGGGATTATTCACATGTCATCTGTAAGATATGTCACAAGAGGGATAATGGAGCAGTGGGACTTGAATTGTTTCAGAAAGGACGTATCATGGAATAAAGCATAGGATTGGGTAAGAGAGACATGTTTACAGCACAGCTAATAGGCCAGTTCTTCTTGGGGAGCAAAACAGAAATTGTGCAGGGTCCTACTGCACTGAGCTTGGAATGTCAGTCAAAAGTGCTGGCCTTCACCCTGCACGCACTCTGAAGTCCTGGATGGGGATTCCTTAAAGGTCAGGGTTAATGATATCTGGAGTGGGGGATGGTGGAGAGAGAAAACTTTTGGATCCTATGAAGATTGGAATCAAAGAGAAAAAGCACAGATGGAGGGCCGTAGAACTTCAGGGAAGGCCGTACCCCTTGAGATACCTGATGCTGAGAATAATAAGAAAGGTGGATTCTATATCTGTGTAACTGTGTCTGTATTGTATCTCTATAACTCTGTCTGTGTTTATATGCATTTATATACATCCAAATCTTTCCATATAATCGGTCTAAAAAACACACATGCACTTAAAAACATGCGCTCACAAGTTATTGGTTCCAAGCCTTTATGACCTAGATAGAGATATTATTGAGTCAATCCATATCTTATTCCAGACTCTGTAAAATTTTTCCGGACACTTCTGGAGGGAAGACTTAATTCCTGTAATTGCTTGTAGGTCTAATTTGCCTTCATCTAAGTAATTGGACTAGTGTTTTTGTAATGTTGCCCTCCAAACATAGAACAAGTACTTGCTACACGCCACACTAACATTAATCTTTATCTTAATCTCCTAAAAATGTCCAAATACAAAAAAACAAAAACAAAAAAACCCTTTGGTGTCCCTTGTGTCCATGTAGGAACAAAGCAGTAACACCAGAGAGTCCTGCTGATTTCCAACCGCTCCATTCTGAAATGTCTTCCTGCCTCCTCCACGCAGGGTGTGGGATCATTTCCACAGTTACCCCTACATGTGCCCCAGGCTTCACCCCCTCATTTTCTCTTCTCCTCTCTGTATCCTTATCCTCGGGCTCACCTCCTCCCCTGTGTGAGAGCCTTGGGAAACAAATTCTCATCTGACTGTGCAAGGCAATGCAGATTTCCTCTCTAGTTCGGCCTATTGTTATTTGAAAGAACTCAGTTGCAAAATGGCTGTTTATAGATCAGATGCACCTGTCCTGGAAAACAGCTGTGAATTGAGGAAATGTATTCCCTTTATAGTGCAGATGGGTAGTTTACTTATGAAGACCCAGTGTGTTATAGGATCTGTTTCAAACGTTTTTCCTTCCATGATTCTGTGGACCCTCATGGCACTGATGAGAGTAATTTGTATCATTTCATTTAGTTGAGGAAACTGAGAATGAGAAAAATGAGGTGATTTTCATTAGCTCACACACCTAATAAGTAGCAGAACATGGATTCTGTCCCAGGAGTATCTCACTTCTCATCCAGGCTTTTACTGTCATGGTATAGAAACACACACACACACACACACACACACACACACACACACACACGCACACACACACGCCAAAGGATCGTCCAGGTGCTGGGACATAAGCGAGGCATTTGGAAGCTTCTGTGAGTCTTAGTTCAAAGCAGACCATCAGGGCAATAGGACAGGAGGGCTCGGGAGGCCAATCTCCAGAAGGAGATGTGATAACCAGGCAGCTGTAAGGAGGAGGAGGTGGCACTGATGGTGGGGATGTCCTGAGCCCCTTGGAGGGAGGCAGGGAGGAGCTGCCAGTCATCACCTGTCACAGGACCTTGTGGGTGGCAGGAGGCGGTCCTCTCATGCCCAGGCCCTGTGTCACCTGTTGGGGCAGAGCCCAAGGCTGGCATAAAAGGGCCTGGAAACCAGTGTACCTCCATCCACTCCCTCCAGACGTGGTGACAGACTGTGCTGCTTGTGCTCCTGGTAAGTGTCCCCTGGAAATGGAGCAGGACCTTCCACAGAGGGCGGCTCTGACCAGAGCAGGAGGGCAGGACAGAGCCTGGGGGAGGGAGGCTGGGTTTATATTACTGCAGAGAGACCAGGACAGAGGAAGGAGCCAGGAGCAGGCAGGAAGACCGCAAGAGCAGCAGGTTCTGGCCAAGGCTCCGTGTGCTCTGAGGGCCCCTGGCCTGCAGCTGGTGGGACTCCCAGGATGAGGGACGGAGACCCCTGGCTGCTCAGATGTTTCAGAGAGTTTTCAGAAAAGAAGTTTACCTTTAAGATCCCACTGTATCTTCTGCAAGGTGTGATTCGTGGACAACAGTTCTCAAAAGGAGGAGCAGATCAGAGGCATTTGGGGGGACTGTTGGACGCATGGGTATAGGACAGGCTGGGAGTGCATTTTAAAACTCCAGCGTGAAAGCAACACAAGAAATTGAGTAATCTCTAGGCAGAGCTACTGGCTAAGGGGTGGTATTTCTGAGAAGCACAGAGCGCTGGGCTGTGAGTCAAGGGAACTATCTGCTCCCTGTTGAATAAAGTGAGCCAGCCAGGGGCTCGCCAAGATGGATTCTGTTCTGACCTGGCAAGTGTCTAAACTAGGAAGCTATTTACTGTGTTACTTTTTTCATAGGAATTTTTTTTTCATGAAGGAAATATTTCAATTTCAATTAGTCTCTATAGACAATTTCAATATCTGGATTTTATAAGTGAAAAAAATTGCTTTTCACTTTGTTGACATCATTTGGTCTCTATTTTCCAACTGGTAAAGTAAATAATGATGCCTTGCTACTTTAAAAGGTTGAGCTGAGGTGCAAAGGAGATGCTGTGAGCTATTAGAAATGATCCAAGTGGAAGAAATCTGTTTCCCGGGACAGATCCTTAACAGGGTATCTAAATGTAATTGGTAGAAATGGTGTTGAAAGGACAGGAAGGGGCAGGGTGGCCTCAGGGTGGGCTGACTTGCTGTCTGACTCTCCCTCAGCTCCTGAACGCCTGCCCACCCACCAGCCCAGATGTCCTGCCAGCAGAACCAGCAGCAGTGCCAGCCCCCTCCCAAGTGCCCCCCCAAGTGCCCTCCCAAATGCTGCACCCCAAAATGCCCCCCGAAGTGTCCCCCTAAGTGCCCGCAAGTCTGCTGCACTGTCAGCTCTGGGGGCTGCTGTAGCTCTGGAGGTGGGGGCTGCTGCAGCTCTGGGGGTGGGGGCTGCTGCAGCTCCGGGGGTGGGGGCTGCTGCCTGAGCCACCACAGGCCCCGCAGGTCTCATCGCCTGAGACACAGAAGCTCTGACTGCTGCAGCCATTCCTCGGGGGGCTCCAGCTGCTGCGGAGGGGGCTCCAGCTCTGGAGGGGGCTCCAGCTGCTGCGGAGGGGGCTCCAGCTGCTGTGGAGGGGGCAGTGGTCAGTCCTCTGGAGGCTGCTGCTGAAGTGGACCCTGAGCCAAGAAGACCTGACTTGGAGGCAGCAGATGGCCACCCACTTTCTCCTCCTCCTGCTCCTCCTGCTGGGCCTGCCCCATCACTGAGAGGTCTGGGTGATGCCTTTGAATGCTGGTGCAGAGGATCCCTGTGCCCTGGTGTCCAGGAGCTCAAACCTCTCCCCAGACCCATGCTCTGACTTCTTTCCCCTTGTGCCCCTCTGTGTGGCTACCCTGGGAACCTCAAAGAGCAGACCTGTGCCCCTCCACAGCTTATGTGTGTGCACACGCCAGCCTGATGTGAAACAATAAAAGTTGGAATCTGCATTTGCTCTTGTCTTGCCTGATTTTTATTCCCACGCCCTCTTTCTCCCACTCTATCCTTAACTCATGCTTCCCCGAGGCCTCAGTATCTATATACCTTGTTCAAATTTGCCACTTGTGCCACGAATGTCCTTTATAGCAAAATGTATCTGCATTGGCTCAGAATTCAACCTAGGATTAAGCATTGCATGTACTTGCCATGATCTTAAGTTTCCTCCCATCTGTGACAATCCTTCAGGCTGTCGTTGCCTTTCCTGACCTTGACATCTTTTATGAGTGGTTTGTTTTTGTAGACTGTCCCTCAATTTGGGTTTGTCTGATGTTTTTTCTTGCCTGGGTTTGGTTATGCCTGTGTGCTGGGACCCCACAGAAGTGGTGCTGTGTCCTGACATCAAGCTTCACATTGTGTCTGGTTGTCCCCTTTCTGGTGATATATTTTGCTACTTGGTTTAGGTAATGCCTACCAGGTTTCTCCATCGCACAGTTACTATTTTTCCTTTATTTAAAAAAAACTCTTGACACTGCTACAGATGTTCTCCAGTCTCCCTTACCCCCAACACAAAGCCCCTGGTCTCCTATCAGACAGGGCCAAATGTCCATCTCCCCTGCGCCCTGAAACTGAGCAGTAAGGGCGCAAATTTCCAGCCCAGTGCCATCCCCCTTTGCTTGGGAACACAGCAGGTCGGGGCAAACCCAGTGGTTCAGCAGGTTGGGGAAGGGGCACCGCCCATGCACTTGCAGTGGGCAAGACTGATTCTCTTTCCCAGGCCACAGTCTAAGTCTCTCACTGGCTCTCTGCCCAAAGTCCTTCCAGAGAATAGAGGGCCCCTCCAAGTCACTGCTGGGTGTACGGAACAGACCCCTCTGCCAGCCCTGATACTGCCACATGGGCCCTCCAGCAATCCCAAAGAACAGAGCGAACTTCCCAGGCTGGTGTTGTAACAAAGACATCACTCTTTGCCTGGGATGGTGTGGCCAGAGTCCCCCAGGTGAAGCAAATCCCCACTGATTCGCACCATGCTGTCTATGTGGGCTCCCCTTCCCTTCTCTGTTGCTCTGGATTAGGGATCCCTGTGTGGGGCTGAGACGCCCACGCTCCCAGGGGAGGGGGCTCAGCCGCCACAATATCCCTCAGGCTTCCCAGCTGCATACCTGCGTGGGGGCTCACCTTCTCTGGGCCTGCTCCTGTCTTACGTCCATGTCCCTGGTCTCAGTACTTCAGAGCAGCTACACTTCAACTGGTCTTCCAAGCTGATTGCTCTGCAGTTTAGCTGCCCGTCCGTCCGGGGCTGGGCAAGCAGGCGGAGCTTCTAGATAGTCTGCAGCCTTCGTGGAATCCCCGCGATGTTTCCTTTTAATTAATAACTTAAGGGAGATAGTTTGATAACTTCAAATATTTACATACCTGTTTAAATAGTTATATCTTATTAATTATTTATCCAAAGATTTTTGGCATCTGTTGATACTTGTATGACACAATAATTACTATGGTGTCACTGGTGTCATTGAGAATAATTTGTATTTTATGTATGGATCTTATATCCTCTTTCTTGCTAAACTCTTATAACTAATTTTCTGCAATGAACATTATTGTGTCTCTATCTTTCCTAGTCTATATTTTTATTTTCTTAAGCTGAATTCTTAGAAAAATTATTGTGTACAATGATATGTTCAGTTTACATTTAAATTCATTATACACCAATAAGTAGAAAACACCATCCAGAATAATTTTGCCAGTTTATATTGCCACCCCAAACATAAATGTGCATTACCGTAATTCTCACACATCCTGAGCTTTGTTGGCCATGGCAAGCATCATTATTTTGAAACAACAACAAAAATAAGTAAACCACATGTCAAAATATAAGACATTTCTTCATTGATCTGTGTGGCGGTTGTGAAAATGTTGGTAATAGTAAACATCTTACCAAGTTGTATTTGCCTGTGTGGGTGGAGGGAGCGTAGTGGAGAGAACAGGCCACCTCTGCTCTTGCCCATTAGATGTTTTTGTATTCTTATTTACTTTTTAATTTGTAAGATATATTTTTATATTAGGGACACTAATTCCTTACCTGGCATATGTGTTGTATTTTTCTCCAATTGATTATTTGTCCTTTTCCTTTTATGGGGTATAGTTTGCCACATAAAATTAAAATTCTATATAATTAATCTAACTATTTTCCTTTATATATTATAGGATCTGTACCATTTTTATATTACCTTTACTTGCTTAATAAATAAGCAATAATCACATATATTCTATTTCTTTTAGCGTATTACTTTATAATTTATGATATAAAAGAAAGATTTGCGGGGAGGAAAAAAAAAACCTAAAATTTGTTAATGTTCTCATCCACAGCTCAGAAGAAAGGGGAGGAAAGACACAGAAGAAAATTAATTCAGTCTGACTTATTGCCCACAGTATTTTAGCAGTCTGCACTCTGGTTCCTTGCGAAGATGACAAACTGATGATGTAAGAAACCCTTTGAATGACTCGGTGACCTCAGAAAACCTTTGCTAGTTAAAAATGTTTCTTGAATGGTCCCAAAGCCATTGATAACTAATATCCAAGGCCAAAGGGTCAGTCCAACCTCCATTTTAAATAAAAATGTGTGAAAGACCTCAGTCCAAATGCTATGGTTTAGCCCTTGCTGTTTCATCACCTAAATACAAGCAGATTGATAGTTATAGATTGGGTGCTGTCCTGCCTTGAGGCAGAGGTGTGGACCAGATGACCTCTTCACCCCATCATTCTAGGAATCAGAAACTGGGCTCCTGGGTGAGCCAAGGCATGGATATCCTGGCCACGCCCGCATAACTAAGCCCATTGGAACAGCCTGAGCTAATCAAATGCCATGCCCTGGTGAGAGTGGCAGATCTATCTGCATTGTGATGTGGCCATCACACCTCTCTGTGCCTGTCTCAGAGTGTGGTCCCCTGATGAGGATGGCATCGGTCATAAGGAATAGCTATTTGTAAACTGAAGTCAGTGCTAATGTAGTGAAAGGATTTTAAAAAATTTATTAACCACCCATATGTGCAAACCTTATTCTAGTTGATGATGGGGAATAAGAATAGGACACAAGTTGTGCTGTTAAAGGGATTATTCAAACTTCATTTGTAGGAAATGTCACATAAGGGATCATGGAGCAGTGGGACTTGAACTGCATTGCCTCTGAAAGCAAACACCAAGGAACAAAGCACAGGAGTCGGGTAGGGAGAGACGTGTTTACAGTAGAGTCAAAATACCAATTCTTGGGAAGCAGCATAGAAACTGGAGAAGTTTTACAAAGTTCCGTGTTTGCATATTTGTAGTTATACAAATATTTCATAGAAGCTTGGATATCAGTCAAAAACGCTGGACTTGATCCTGAACACAGTGTGGAACCCTGGATAGGGCTTCCTAAATATTCAGAGATATTTAAAGGCTTCTGTGAGTCTTAGTTCAAAGCAGATTATCATCACCTTAAAGATTATGGGTAATTATTTCTGTAATGGGAGATGGTGGAGAGAGAACATGTTTGGATCCCAGTGAAGGTGAGAATCAAGGAGAAACCACTATAGATGGGAATCAGTGGACTTCAGGGAAGGCCATAAACCTTGAAATGTCTGATGCTGAAAATAATAGATAAGGTGGATTCTATATCTAAATCTATATATACGTTTATAGAATGTATAATTATATACACCTAAATGTTGGGAGTGGTATCACTGGAACAGTGACCACCACGGTTTGACATAGTCATGGGTGAGCTCCATGGTTTGACATATTCCCTGGAGATATGAAGACCTCCATGGTTTGACATAGTCCCTGGAGAAGTGAATTCACTATGTGGCAGGAATCATGAAGAACAGTGACTGAAGATATAAAGTAATGGGAAAATAAAAATGTAGGATGGCAACTGAAGGAGACTAATCTTTGCTATCTTTCTTAGATTAGATAGAAAGACTAATCTTTCTATCTGTTAGCTGTCTATTAGGAATCATTATAGAAGTAACATGTAGATGATTAATGATGTAGATGGTAGAAAAGATTGCAGGAAGAAAACAAGAAAATAATAAAGATTTAGGATAGGAATGTGGAAGCTTGGAAGGATCTTAGATAGGAGGAAAGGTCAGGAGTCTAAGAGGATGTCTGGGTGAAGGATAAAAATAGTTGGTAATTAACATGTAATATACCTAAGAGTTGGGTAAACAACCAAAAAAATGTCTGTACTTATTTGCCTAAAAGGTTTAGGAGAAACAATGTAACCTGCAGATATATATAAATAAAGATTCTGCTAGCCTTAAGCAGAAGAAGGATCAAGCACCTTCTGTCTCACATGTCTTTGTCTCGCTTACTCCGTCCACACCTTTGGGAATCCCTGGACCTGCTGAGGCTGGACCCTGGCACCTAAACAAACATATACAGACATTTATATATGTGATTGGTTAAACAGTCAAAAATACCCACAATTGTGTGTACACATACATTTCACCAGATATTGGTTATCCTTGCCCATATGACCTAAGTATAAATGTTACTGTGTCATGTGTATCTCATCTCAGGCTCTGATTAATTGTTTTGTACGCTTCTGAAAGGAGGACTTTCTTCTCATAAATACTCCTACTTTTAATTTGCCTTCATTTAATTATTTTCTCATTTTGAAATAATGTTGCCCTCAAGGCATGGAAGGAGCATCTGCTACATACCAAATTAACACTAGTCTTAACATCTAGAAATGTTCAAATACAAAAATCCTTCAGGATCCCTGTGCCCATGTAGGAACAAAGCATTAACACTAGAGATTCCTACTGAATATCAAACCCTTCTGTTCTGTAAGGGCCTCCAATCTGCATGACCCAGAGGCTCATTTCCATGGGGTCCTCCCTCACATGTGCCCCAGGCTTGACCTTCTGTCTCTTTTCACTGCCCTAAAAATTCTCTGGCTCTACCTATTCATTCTTCCTCCACCTACCCTCCCAAATAACCCCTAACAACCACTGATCTCTTTACTGTCTCTACAGTTTTGCCTTTTCCAGAATGCCAAATAGTTTGAATCATATGATAAGTTGCCTGAATGAAAGAAAACCACAGAACGTATATGCATGTATGCCTAACCAATGGACATAAACAACAATGCTGGGGATGGGGTGGGGTGGGGAGATAGGAGGAGGGTGTCCATGGGGGAAAAAGGAGAAACATCTGTAACAAAAATAAATTAATAAAAATAATTTTTTAAAAAAGAACTTGAAAAAAAGAAAATGGCTTCTTTCATTTAGTAATTTCTTATTGTACGTCCATGTGTTTTCATGGCTTGATAGCTCATTTCTATACAGTGCTGAATAATTTTCCATTATCTGGATTTACCACAGTTCATTTACCTATTCACCTCATAAAGACATTTTGGTAGCTTCCAAGCTTTAGCAATTATGAATAACGATGCTATAAACATCTGTGTGTAGGTTTTTCTGTAGATATAAGTTTTCAACTCCTTTGGGTAAATACCAAGGTATGTGATTGCTAGATCATATAGTAAGAGTACATTTAGTTTTATAAAACATTGCCAAACTGTCTTCCAAAGTGGCTGTGCCATTTTGCATTCCCACCAGAATAAATGAGAGTTCCTGTTGCTCCACGTCCTTGCCAGCATTTGGTGGTCAGTGTTCCAGATTTTGGCCATTCTAATACCTGTGCAGTGGTATCTCATTGTTGTTTTAATTTGAATTTCCCTGATGATCATGTGGAGTACCTTTTCATATGTTTATTTGTCATCTGTATATCTTCACTAGTGTAGAGTCTGTTTAGGTCTTTTGTCCATTTTTTAATTGGGTTGTTTGTTTTCTTATTGTTGAGTTATAAGAGTTCTCTGTATATTTTGGATAAGAGTTCTTCATGATATGAGCCTTCTGAAAATATTTTCTCCCAGTACATGGATTGTTTTATCAGTTTTTATCATTGTCTTTCAGAAAGCAGAAATTATAATTAAATGAGGTATACCTTATCAATTATCTCTTTTATGTAGCATGCCTTTGGTGTTGTCTCTAAAAAGTCATGACTATACTCAAGGTCATCTAAGTTTTTTCCTATGTTTTCTTCTAGAAATCCTATAATTTTTCACTTTACATTTAGATCTTTAATTTATTTTGAGTTTATTTTTGTGAAGGGTATATAGTCTGTGTCTAGATTCATTTTTTTGCATGTGGATGTCCAGTTTTTCTAGCACCATTTATTTAAAAGACTATCTTTGTTCCATTGTACTAATTTTACTCCTTTGTCAAAAATCAATTGACTATATTTATGTGGGTGTATTTCTGGGATCCCTATTCTGTTCCACTGATCTATTACCTATTTTTTTGCCAATACCAAACTGTCTTCATTACGTAGCTTTATAGTAAGTCTTGAAGTCAGCAGTGTTTGTCCTACAATTTTGTTCTTCCTCTTCAATATTGTGTTAGCTGTTTTGTGTCTTTTCCTCTCCATATAAACTTTACAATCAATCAGTTTTTTTATGCCCACAAAATATCTTGTTGGGATTTTTATTAAGATTGCATGGAATAATATAGATCAAGTTGGAAAGAACTGACATCTGACAATATTGAGTCTTTCTATTCACAAACATGTACTATCTCTCAACTTACTTAGTTCTTCTTAGATTTTGTTCATCAGAGTTTTACAGTTTTTCTCACATGTATTTTACAGGTGTTTTATTAAATTTGTACCTAATATTTCATTTTGCTGGGTGTTATTATAAATGGCATTATATTTTTAGTTTCAAATTCTCCTTGTTTTTTTTGCTGGTATGTAGAAAAGTGTTTGACTCTTGCATATTAAACCTGAATCCTGCACCTTGCTATAATTCCTTATTAGTGCCAGTGGGGTTTTGTGTTGCTTCTTTCAGATGTTCTACACAGGTGATTATGTCTTCTGTTAACAAAAGCAATTTATTTCCTCCTTCCCAGTTTGTATACCCTTACTTTATTTTTCTTGTCTTACTGTGTTAGCTAGAACTTCCAATACCATATTGAAAAGGAGTGGTGAGAGGGGACATCCTTGCCTTGTACCTGATCTTAGAAGGGAAGTTTAGAATTTCTCACCAAGTTAAATGTGTATGCTCCCATCTTTTTCATGGTGCCTCCTACCATTTAGAATTTAATTTTTCCACATTTAATGACATAGATTACACACACCCACAATTTCCTCTATATATTATTGATTTTGTGTTATTCTTACAACTTTCTCCAAATAATTATAACTACAAATATATTTTTAGGTGTTGATTGAATTTGTAGTTATTTGATTGCATATACTTGACAAAACTCATTGAAGTGTATATGAAAACTTAGTGAATTTTATTGCATATGAATTATACAGCAATAAAAGTGATTTTAAATGTTTAAAAAGAAGGATTTATTCATATATGTGTAGGTGTGTATGTGTGTGCACACATGCATATTTATTTAAACTAAAGAGTCAGGTGGAGATGGATGAGGAGAGGGGTGTGGAATAGGGAGTGAGGAGATGATGGTGGGAGGAAGGAGGACGTTGTCTGTCTCCTGGCCTTGCCTGAGGGACAGAGTTAGACAGCTGAAGGGAACCAAAACTTAAAGGAGCAATGTGTGCAATTAATGCAGCTCCAGGACTTTGATTAAAATAAAAAACAAAAAATTAGAGAAAAATTCAAGCATACACAAATACTAATTTTTCTCTCCTGACCCTTAACCCTGTCTTCTGTGCACGGAGGCCTCTGCAGCCATCAGCAGAGGAAGAGGAGAATAGAACAATGGTGACAAAACGAAGAAATGATCAGTCTATACCAAGTCAGTGAGCAGACTCTGCATTTATTTTTTCAATTCAAGCAGCAGAATACAATAACATAAGCTACAAAAGGACAAAGAATCTGTGCTTTGGGATTCCCAGGGAAGCCACAGATATGGGGAGGGAGGCCAATAACTGGGTTTTGGAGAGAGGTGTGGGCTTCTGGATACCAGGGTAGAGGGATCTTTTAGAACAGAGCTCCAACTTTGCTGGGACCCCTCTGCCATTCAGAGAGCTCAGGGGGAAGTAGAGGTCAGGGTCCACTTCAGCAGCAACCTCCAGAGGACTGACCACTGCCCCCTCCGCAGCAGCTGGAGCCCCCTCCGCAGCAGCTGGAGCCCCCTCCAGAGCTGGAGCCCCCTCCGCAGCAGCTGGAGCCCCCCGAGGAATGGCTGCAGCACTCAGAGCTTCTGTGTCTGAGGCGGAGAGACCTGCGGGGCCTGTGGTGGCTCAGGCAGCAGCCACCACCTCCCCCGGAGCTGCAGCAGCCCCCACCCCCAGAGCTACAGCAGCCCCCACCCCCAGAACTGCAGCAGCCCCCAGAGCTGACAGTGCAGCAGACTTGTGGGCACTTAGGGGGACATTTCGGGGGGCATTTTGGGGTGCAGCATTTGGGAGGGCACTTGGGGGTGCACTTGGGGGTGCACTTGGGAGGGGGCTGGCACTGCTGCTGGTTCTGCTGGCAGGACATCTGGGCTGGCAGGCGGGCAGGCGTTCAGGAGCTGAGGGAGAGTCAGACAGCAAGTCAGCCCACCCTGAGGCCACCCCTGTCCATTCTTGCTCTCTTAATATCATGTATAATCTTCAGTAGTTTTACTGCTTTTAGTAGTTTTCCTATACTCTTGCATCATCTCTTTGCAACCTCAGCATATCCTTGTAAGTCAAACAAGAGCTTTCATCTATTGCACGAAGCAGTAAACTAAGACCAAACAGTATTACAAAACACATCCAAGAGTCTAACGTCTTGTAAGTGGAGATGAACTGATGCCTCTCTGCCCTTCACATCTGAAGCAGTTTTACTTATAAGCCCTCTTGTCATAACTTCCATGGTGACTTTATTCTGTAAGATCAGCATTGCACGGGATCTTGGAGATTACCCACCTCAGTAGCTCATAGTATTAAGGAAGAGACTGGTAAACCTCTTGATTGCTGCAGACCTGGGACTTGAACTCAGCTCCCTGATCTCAAACCAGAACTCAGGTCTCTGCTCCCCACCTTCCCAAGCTGATGGGGTGGCCTGGTGATTCTCAGGCTTGCTGTATCCCAATCAACACGGGGAGGTTTTAACACATTTCCAGAGCCATAGATATATGAGTTTAATAAGCCCAAAGGATCCTGAGGTTCCACACACAGCCCCCACTCCTCCTTTGCAGGCAAGGACAGAGCTGTTTCCAAAGGTGAGCTCTCTCAGGACACCTGTCAGAGTGAAGCACGGTGTTCTTTGCTTCAGTGTCCTGGTCCTGAGAGGCACACTCTACAGCCGATCAGCTCCTTTTCTCTGGAGCCCAAAGGCGCAGCCATTAGCCCTTCTCTAGATGTTCCCAGCTGTGCTCTGTCACTTCCTGCACCCCTCACTCAGGCTTCCTGAACCCTCTTCCTCTGAAACAGTGGCCTCCCCTGCCCAAGGCCCTGCCCAACTTCCCTTCTGCTCTGGTCTGAGCTTCCCACGGTGGAAGGCCCTGCTCCATTCCCAGTGGACACTTACCTGGTACACAAGCAGCACGGGGTTCGTCAGGAAGGAATGGATGAAGATGCTCTGGTTCCAAGGCCCTTTTATCCTGGCCTTGGGCTCTGCCCCAGCAGGTGACACAGGGCCTGGGCATGAGAGGACCGCCTCCCGCCACCCACACGGTTCTGTGACAGGTGATGACTGACTGCTCCTCCCTGCCTCCCTCCATGGTGATCAGGGTACCCTCTGAAACTAGGAATAGGGCTGCTCAGAAACAAGCAGTGGTGGGGTTGGGGAAATTTACTTTGATTTTCTGCCTCATCTCCTTTGGAAGTGCCAGCCTGGAGACCTTTTAGCTCCTGGTTTTCGACCTTGGGCCCCGATTCCTGTCTTCTTCTGGCTGGTATAAACTCACTGGCTCTTGGCAGCCTGTTTTGGACTATAACTCAGAGATGGCTTCACATTTCTCTACTTGCGTTCAAGCCCAAATCACTCTGCGAGACTTCCAGAGGTCATCACGTTTGATGTGCGGCCCAAATTGTGCCCACGGTCTGTTTTGTATAGCCTTCAGGCTAAGAAGGGCTTTATGTGTTTAAATGTTTGGGAAGAAATATCAAAAGGAGAACATTTTATAATGCCTGAAAATTATATTAAATTCAAATTTGAGTGTTCAGCTATGCTCATTTCTTTATTGTCTGTGGCTATTTTCACACTAGTGGCAGAGCTGAGGAGCTGGGACAGAGATGCCATGGCTCCCAAAACCTAAAATAGTTACTCTTTAGCCCTTTATCAAAACCACGCTGGCCCCGCCTACCCCATCGTTTTTAGGAAGCTGGAGTCAGACAGACCTAGAGAACAATCCTGGTTTGGCCACCCGGTAGCTGTGTGTCCTTGTGAAAGTTACTTAATTCATTTTTAACTTTGTTTGATTATTTTCTCTATTATAAAAACATGAATAGTGATAAAAATATCCCACAGGAATATCATGCCAGTCAGTAAGATAATATAGAGAGTCTGATGGAAGACCTATAACATGGTGAGCCCTCAAATAAGGATGCCTCTAGATTCATAAATAACAGAAAAATAGAGATTTATAAGTCATAGTGTGTTTCAAAGGAGGGTAAATCTGGATTTTTAATTTTTTTTCTTTAAATTAGTTACTTTGTATTCCTGTTGTAGGCCCGTTTGTTCTGTTAAACACCTTGATGTCTTTGACTATGAAAATATAGCCAGGAAGGTGTTTGTGGTGAGGGGGAGGAGAGCTCTGCACTGTGCCACTTAACTGGACAAATCCGGGCCGCGTGGAGGGGAAGCAGGAAGTCACATGGGAGTCCCAGACACCAGGCCCAGGAAACTGTCGGGAAGGCAGTGCAGCGAGGGCTCTTTAAATCTCGTACGGCAGTTTTGGATTATGTCCTTAGGTTTCTATGATTGTTTTCTCTGCTTGAACCGCTCGTCTAGTCCTGTACTTTCAGTCGATGAAGGGCAAGGGCAGGAATTCTCATCAGGCTGAAACTGGTGTACAACACCACAGTGAGAATTCCCAAAAGTAAACGAATTAATTAATTAGAAGAAGGCACATTGATGCCCTAAGAACCATGCGAAGAAATAGCCTCTCTTTTCTGTCAGTGGCATAAAAATTGGGGCAGAATCTAAAATTCCCCAGAGCCCAGAACAACCTAATAAATTAATAAGTCATAAGGGGAAGACTGAAGCCAGTTAACATGCTGTTGCAAGATATAAATATGTTTGTGTATATGCATTTGGATGTGCAAATAATATAAACTACATGTGTGAGTGTTTACATAAACATATACACACACATTTTACAGTAATTGTGTGTGTGTGTGTGTGTGTGTGTGTGTGTAGGTACCTTGTTATTTGTTTCTGTTTCCCACCTTCCTGGTTTTTTCCTCTATCTCATCTACGTTAAGAGTGTTCTATACCTCCCAGTTTGCCAGGACAGTTTTGGATTATGCCTTTTGTCCCAACATAAATAATCATAAACCTTGTTTTCAATCTCAGCTGTGTTTCAGTTTGGATCATTCATAGAGTCATGCTACCATTAAGTAAAGTCTTCTCAAGGGCCACCTGACTCAGGACAAAATTTAAACTCCTTGACCCGGCATTATATATCTATGCAGTATGAACCTGGTCTGTTCCTACAGGTTTTTCTTTGATCTCTTGTATCTATGACATGAGATTGAATACTTCTTTTTAAAAATTTTTTTCCTTTATTGATTTTAGAGAGAGAGGAAAGGAAAGGGAGAGGGAGAGAGATAGAAGCATCGATAACAGAGAACATCGATTGGCCACCCTCTGCATGCCACCCACTGGAGATCAGGCCCATAACCTGGGCATGTGTCCTGACCGGGAATCAAACTGGCAACCTCTTGGTGCATGGGTCGACGCTCAACCACTGAGCCACACTGGCTGGGCAAGATTGAATACTTCTTGACAGCAAGAGTCTGGTTATGATATACTTGTATTCCTCCATCCACATCTAGAACACAGATGTGCATATAGTCATGGCACCAGCATTCCATAGCACCTGAGAGTTTGCAAATAGCTTTTTCATGTGACTTTGGAAGTCAGATAAGAGTTTGATATTCAGACATGCACAGTGATGCCCTGATTGGTGTTGCTCAATGGTTAGAGCATTGGCCCTCACACTAAAGGGTCATAGGTTTGATTCCCAGTGGAGGCAACCAATTGTCACATCGATTTTTCTCTCTCTCTTTTTCCCCTGCCTCCTTCCCTTCCACTCTCTCTAAAAATCAATGGAAAAAATATCCTCAGATGAGGATTAACAAACAAACAAACAAAAACTAAATAAGTAAATTTAAAACATAAAAAATATATAAATAAATTAAAAAGACATGCACACGGTAAGTGCTGGCCGTATCAGCCTACAGAAACATGCCGCAATATTACTCAGGTATGATGTTGGTTCTCAGGTAGTTACAAAGGGCTTAGTTATGGAAGGAGAGGTCAGAATATTGATTCCCTGGCTCACACAGGTAGTACGACTCAGAAGCTCAGCTCACGGATTCCTAGGGTGACAATGCCATTGGGTTATGCCTCTGTCTCCAGGCAAGGCAGCGCCCAGCCATCAGTTAATCTGACTTCAGGGTAGGTGATACATCAGGACCATGGTTGTTATACCATGAGGACTCCTTTCTCAGCCTTGGTTATTAGATCGCAATTGATTTGGTAACATTTAATAGGAAAAAATGTTTAATGACAAGGCATTGGTTTTCAGAGGTCACTTACTCATCAAAAACGTCTGTCTCCCATGAGCTCTTTGCTCTCAGGGGAGGAAAGAAAACACTGCTGAGGTCACTGGGAAGTCATGAAAACTGTATGAATTTCACTCAGTTCCCAGCACCCTACAGCCCCTTCTAGAGACAGAGCCTTATTACATTATTTGTTTTTAGCTTGTTCTTCTCCCTTTCAAAACCCTTATTTTGAATTATAAATTATTTTTAGAAGCACACTAGAGACATTATAAAAATATTTATTATTTCAAATTCATTACAAAATAAATTGTTGTGAGTGAAAAAAGGAAAAGGAAATATGAAAGAAAACATTGATAAGTGTATATATTAAAAGTTAAAATTTATATAAAAATAGTACCATAAATAAGAAAGAAAAGCAACCAGTTGGGGTAAATTATAACACATTTTCTAGGAATATGAAAAAATCAATAGGAAATATGCAAGCACACTTAAAAAAAAGAGAGAGATGAGCAAAGAACATGGACAGGCGATACACACACCAGAAAAGAAATATAGGTGGCAAAAAAAAATTGAAAATATATTCAATTTTACTGTTAATCACAGAATGAAAAATCAAAAAGAAATACATTGTCTTTTTATGCTACATCGTCCATTCATTTTATACATTCAAATTAGATTGGCAAAGATTGAACGCTTAACAAAAACTCGGTGTTGGAGGGGAAGCATGGAACTGAACACTCATGCTTCACTGGTGTGAAAACACATGGGCATAATTATGTATGACAGTATGATGGTTCATTCATTCAGTACATACTTCATGATGTATAAATGAATTAAAATGTAAACTGAGCATATTCTTTTACAGCACTTGAACATCTAGGAATGTAGCCTAAGGAGATAGGGAATGATAAGGAAAGAATATATGTATGAATTTTCCTTGTAACTAATTACAGATAATAAGAGTACAGCAAGTATTCAGACACAGGATTAATATTTTGTATTTCTTTAAAAATAACAGAAGATAAGAGGAATTTAACGAAGCCATTTAAAAAACAGTGAAATACAGCCCTGGCTAGTGTGGCTCAGTGGTTGGAGTATCGGCCCTTGCACCTAAGGGCTGCAGGTTTGATTCCCGGTCAACGGTAAAGGGCACCTACCTGGTTGCAGGTTTGATCCCCTGCTGGGTCGGGGCGCATGCAGGAGGCAACCAATCGATGTGTCTTTTTCAGATCGATTTCTCTCTCTCGCTCTCTCTCTCTCTCTACCCACTCCCTCCCTCCCTTCCACTCTCTCTAAGAATCAATGGAAAAAATGTCCTCAGATGAGTATTAACAGCAACAACAAAAAACCCCAGCAAAATATGTTATATAATAAAGTATATTTTTAAATGAATGAGGCATTTATGTATAAAATGTTAAAATTTTATTGAAAAATATTTTTAAAAATCTGAGTAAATAGAGAGCTATAGCATATATTCATGGCATATAAAAAGAAAAAATAAATATTATTAAGATGAAAATCCTTCCCCTCCCCCATTGGTATTACATGTATTTCATAAATGCCAGTCAAAACTCCAACAGCACATTTTGCTTCGCTTTGTTTTGTCTTGGCTTTGTGGAACATGACAAGCTTATTCTAAAAATTACGCAGAAGCCCTGGCCACTGTGGCTCAGTTGGTTGGGCATCATCCCGTGCACCAAGAGATTGCTGGTTCAGTTCCAGATTGGGGTACATGCCTGGGTTATGGGCTTCATCTCAGGTAGGGGGCATGTAGGAGGTGGCTGATTGATGTTTCGCTCTCATATAAATGTTTCTCTCTCTCCCTCTCCCTTCTTCTCTCTCTAAAAATCAATATATAATATTTTTTAAAATAATAAAATAAAATAAAAATTATACAGAAGAAGAAACACTAGGGGTAACATGATTGATTATATACATATAGTAATAAAAGATAGCAGGTAATCTTACAACAATGGATGATCTCCATGACGTGAGCAATGGAACGGAATTGTGAGCCACATTATAGGTACATACAAATATGAAAACTTGCTATATGACAAAAGTGGCAGTGCAGAGTATTAGAAAATAATGACTGTTTCAGCATGACCAGATGGTTATTTATACGGTGAAAAAAAAATTCGTATAAATATATAAAAATAAAAGTTTCAGTTCAATATAAAGAAAATACAGGAAAATGCTCTGAATAAATAATGATAAAGATTTCTGAAACAAGGCATAAACACCCCAAATTATAAAGCAAAAAATTTACCAATCTGGTTATATTAAAGCTATACATTTTTATTCATTAAAAGAAAAATTAAAAATGTAAAAATTCAACACTAGGGGAAGATATTGGCAACATCTTTCTAAGGATTAGAAGGTGGGGCATCTAAATAACTTCTGCAAATCAATAACAAAACAAGCAAAAAATTAAATTAAAAATATATTCCTACGGAAAAAGACAGTAATTGACAAAAGAGGAAACTGTTGTTCAATAAACATGAAAATAGATGCTCACGACCACTTATGATCAGAATAACAGATAACACAACAATGAGATTCTGTTTCACACTCTTATTGAGCAATCATATAAACACCTTATATCACAAAGTGTTTCCAGGATCTGAAGCAACAGGAACTCTTTTACTTAATGGTAGGAGATCCATGTGGCAATATATTATAAGGTTAAAGGTAAGCATTTCTAAAATTCAACCTTGCAATTCCTAAGTAATATATCCTAGAGAGACTGCTCTACACAGAGACAATGTGTAGGAAATACTTAATAATGGAATTTTAGAATGGTAAAATAATTGGAAACAACAGAAATATTCATTTATCCTTAAATAAATAGTAGTGTGGTTGTACAGCACAATAAAATACAGCAGTAAACAATGAACTGAGCTACACTGATTAACATGAGTGTCTCACAAATGATTCTGTGATAGAAAGCAAGATTGCATAAGAGTGCATCAAGCATGTAATATTTAAGTTGAAAATATGTAAATAATACTACATATTTTAAGGTAACTTACAGTGTAAGAGAAGTTTAAAGATATACCTAGGAATACTTAACCTCAAACTCAGGATATTCATTTGCTCTGATGGGGAAGAAGTAGATAGGCATCAAATGTATGAAATATTTTATGTCTTAATCTGGTTGATGGTCAAGAAATCAGTCATTCAATAAGTATGTGTGTTCTTTAAATATCAATTTTTCATAATAAATTTAAAACATTTAATATTACATTGTTTAAATTAAATTAAAATATTTTAAATTAAAATACTTTATTTTTAATTAATAATTTAAAATATTTTAATTAAATCATTTAATTTAAAATTTAATCAGATTTTAAATGTAATTATAATTTTTGATTTAAAAATTTTAATGAGATCTTTATACATGCATATATAATATATATTTTATTATATGAAACTTCTGAAATAGTATTCACTTAAAATCTCTCAATAAAATCAAGTTTATAAGGGCAGGGATCTTTTGGGGGTTTTTTGGTTTGTGCACTAATGTATCTCAACTACCTGAATGATTTCTTGCCATAAAATAAGTACTTAATAATAAATATTTATTATTTTACATACACTGTGTTGACTTTCTGTTTGGTGTTGTTTGTATGATTTTTGTTTTCTATTTTGTTTTGCTTATATTATTTTGAATTTTATTTTAATTGAATCAGTTTTATCAAAATTTCCCTTTAACATTTATTCTGTTTTTTTTAATACATAAAATATGTTTCCATTATGAGTCCTACTTTGTGATTCAATTTAAAATTTTAGCTCTTTAATATACATGAAACTCATTTCATTTTAGAATATGATGTGTTGTTGTTGCTGTTTTTTCCAATTCTACAGGACAGGCACCCACAAACACCCTGCCAGGAGTCTAGTCTCAGACCCTCAGTGCAGTGACAGTGCTCAGCAGAGAGGAGAAGTGGTGACATAGACCAACTGTGACAAGTATCTTGAAAAATGCATTTTACCTCTCCGGGCCTCAATTTCTGATTTTGTAAAATGAGGCTAAAAATGGACCTGCTCATAGCATCTCATAAAGTGGACAATGTGCTAACACAGTACATGACATACATGTGGAATTGCTCCATCACTGACGGTTCTTATGTTACCCAGTCATCAGAACACAGAACAATGAGAGAGTAAGAGGTGTTTCTCAAGGAGTCTCCGAGTTAGCTGAAGAGATCGGTCCAGGATAGTAAAGGAGGCTGAAGCTCTCTACCACTGGTCTGACTGCCTGAGGTGGGGAGGAGGATAGTCAGAGAGCGTGTTCTGGATCCTCTCATGCTGTGGGACAGTGTGGAGATCCCAGCCTCAAACTGGATGGGAATTGTGGAGGATTTCCTGTGTGTAAGCAAGAGGGTACCACACATGGGAGGCAGAGGAGAAATTAAGCCCAGCCACTGCTGCTGGACACTGATTTCTGGACTCATCAGAGAGCTAGGAGAAGGAAAGATCCATGGAGACCCTGCAGCGAGTTTGTTTCCTTGTTTTTAAAGAGCTTTTAGTCTTGAAGCATCTGTTAGGTCCCACCTAAGTGTTTCTGGCCCTTGGAACTTTGAAAGAGCAAGAAAGAGGAAAGGATAACGTGATCTCTTCTAGAGAGAGTATTGTGAGTTTTCCTGCCTCCCCGGGAGGAGCCCCTCCTAAGTTGAAGCACAGCTTTCCCTGCCTGAGAGAAGCCACAGTAGAGAGGAAGCCCCCAGAAAGCCCCAGTATGGTGTGATAGCTGTATCCCCTGAACTTCAGAAGTGTTTCACCTGAGGCCTAAAATACTGCTTCTCACCTTGAAAGGTCTTGATCCTGACATGGAGACACCTAGTATTATTACAGGGACTATAATTTATGGGGATTCCAAGTCAGATGGGAAGAGAAGAAACACATCTTGGGCAGTCCCAGGAGAGAAAAAACGACAAGAAGTTATATTACAAGGAGAGAGGATAACCTGAGGACATTATTACTGAAGAACCGCAGCATTGAAGTGGGTGTGAAAGTAGAAGTACTAGAGAAGCTCTCAGGAAAAAGAGGAGGAGGCTGACTTACCTCCTCCAGAATCAAAACCTGCAGTCACATCACCGTCATCGGGACAGCAGGCAGCACAGAGGCAACTGTGTCTCTCACAGAGCCAGACATTGTTTCCAAGCTCTTAACACCCTTAGTGAAGATTGTGTGTGTGTGTGTGTGTGTGTGTGTGTGTGTGTCTGTAATTTGTGATTCTACTTGTACTCTATTTGTGACAATAAACATTGTTTGAAGTCCATTTGAAGACATGACCTTCATATTTATATACAGCTGTCTACATTTTTGAAGTATGAGTTCATGGGGTCATTTAATAATTTGGGCTGAAGGGGGAGCATGGTCACATTGTTTGGGAGAAGAGGGAGAGAGCAAGGGTATCGGGAAGGAGAAGAGTTATGGCCGAGTAGGACAGCATGGCCCCTGCCTGCTTCTGGGTACTGATAATTAGGTTTTTGTCTCTGTCTGATGTTGGGGTTGGGACTCTGCAAACCGCATTCCTCCTTTGTCCTTTGTCAGCTGACTTCCTGCAGTCTCCGCCAACAGGGGGAGCTAGAAAGAGACTAAGGACAGGCAGAGGGACAAGGGCCACGCTCCCTGCTGTCTGCTTCTTGTGTTTCCTATATCTGTCCAGGCCATCCCAATCTTAACTCCTCGGTGGCCATTTGTTTCAGTAACAACAGTTACTGGGTGCAGTGTTTCCAGCTCTCACAGTCAGTGGGTTCCAGGGTGCAGTGTTTCCAGCTCTCACAGTCAGCCGTGTGCAGCCATGTGCTCCTTACAGGCCCGAGGAACCCGCCAGCAGGCAACCTCCCTCTGAAGCCGTGTTCCAGCCACTCGGGCCTCTCAGCTGAACTCAAGGACCATCACTGAGTGGGTCCCCTCCTGAGAGGCCTGGAGTTTCAATTTTATGGGACCCCTCGTCCAAGTTTCTGAGTTTTAACAATTCCAGCATCTGTCCCTTTCTCTCTCATTTATAGGGGTAGTAGTAGTTGCAGTTACTACCTCCATGAACACTTATCGACCCTTACTGTCTTTTCAGTTCTCCAATACCAAAGTTAGTAGTTCTTTATGAATTTTTTCGTGTTTTTTTTTTTTTTTGGTACGTGCCCCTAGCGGGAACCGAACCCGGGACTCTCTGGTCCGCAGGCCAATGCTCCAACCGCTGAGCCAAGTTAGGGCGCAAGTTAGTAGTTCTTTAGATACTGTTTCATTTCCTGACCTTCGATGACAGAGGGACTGGTTTCAGCTCTAATGACGGCGGAAGTGGAAGGAATTGTGTTCATGAGGACTCTGGGAGTCTGGAAAGCAAGCACTGCTGGTTCGGGGCCCGGATGATGGGACAGAACTGAGACCAGACGTGTTCCCCTTCCCCAGAACACATACAAGTAGGACAGAGCAGTCGAGAACAAGATGGGGCACTGACTGGTTTATTGTTTAACTTCAGGAAGGAGCCAGCCAAAGAAATGATCCCGGGAATGGGTAAGAATTAGTATCTGGGGCTCCCAAGGCAGGCTGCAAAGATGGGATCAGAGATCAGAAGATGAGTTTTTAGAAGAGGACACATATTTCTGGATTCCAAGTGAGAAGAATCTTCTAGAACAGACTTTGAAGTCTTCACTAAAATATCTCCACAACACAGGCAGGCCTCTGCTTCTTCAGTGCCTCTGATTCTGCTCTTCTTGGCTCAGGGTCCACTTCAGCAGCAGCCTCCAGAGGACTGGCCACTGCCCCCTCCGCAGCAGCTGGAGCCCCCTCCAGAGCTGGAGCCCCCTCCGCAGCAGCTGGAGCCCCCTCCAGAGCTAGAGCCCCCTCCGCAGCAGCTGGAGCCCCCTCCAGAGCTAGAGCCCCCTCCGCAGCAGCTGGAGCCCCCCGAGGAATGGCTGCAGCACTCAGAGCTTCTGTGTCTGAGGCGGAAAGACCTGCGGGGCCTGTGGTGGCTCAGGCAGCAGCCCCCACCCCCCCCGGAGCTGCAACAGCCCCCACCCCCAGAGCTACAGCAACCCCCACCCCCGGAGCTACAGCAACCCCCAGAGCTGACAGTGCAGCAGACTTGCGGGCACTTAGGGGGACATTTCGGGGGGCATTTTGGGGTGCAGCATTTGGGAGGGCACTTGGGGGGGCACTTGGGAGGGGGCTGGCACTGCTGCTGGTTCTGCTGGCAGGACATCTGGGCTGGCAGGCGGGCTGGCGTTCAGGAGCTGAGGGAGTCAGACAGCAAGTCAGCCCACCCTGAGGCCACCCTGCCCCTTCCTGTCCTTTCAACACCATTTCTAGCCTTTTATTTTGAAAGTTGTGAGCTCAGACATAGGAAAACCATGTCTGACTTTTTTATCACTCTTACTAGTTTATCATGTGTCTCAAACCTCATTTGGATGGTTGTCAAACAATATTATCTCCAAATATATAAGGAAAGTTGATGCCTGTTAACATTGCCTAAGTATCAGAGAGAAGACCAGGCAATAAATTTGCTCCAGGTCAGCATTCGTTCTACCATGTCACCAAGAATCTTGAAAATGTCCAATGTAGGATCATTTTAGAGCTGAAACTTGATTAAGAAAAAAGCAATTCATTGTCTTTGGGAAAGATTTCTGATACAGTTTGGTTTTGCAGAATATAGAAAATCGTAACTGCAAAGTGCCTTGGAATCGATTTGTCTCAATCAACTCAATTTATAAATGAAGAAACTAAAACTAAAAGAGGTAAAATCACTGGCTCAATGCTTTTCACTAGCATGTCAGAGTTCTGTCCCCAGGTTCCCTGACTCTCAGCCCAACACTGTGTCCTTTGTAGCCCTCCTTCTCAGGCCTCCTCCCCAGGCATGTCACAGGGCTTCTCAACTCCAGTGTGTCCCCATCTCCCATCATGGATCTTCTTGGAGTCTAGACAGATCCACAGGTGTCTCTGGTTCTCTCTGTTAAGTACCAATGTCCTCAGCACATTGTTTCTACAACTGGATATGACTGTATTTCCAAAATTATATTCTTACTCTACAACCCATTCTAGCATAATCTAGTGGTCAATGTTTTCATTCCCTAAAGTCAGAAAAACATACCCAGAAACTGAAAACAATTTTGTTCTCTAAACCTCTAGCACCAGCCACACAAATCTTCCCAGTTACTCGTGGTCTCCCTCACCTACCACGTCCTCACCCTCTCCTTCGTATCTTCTCAGCTCTTGTCCTTGCCAACCACAACTCCAACCCCCAAGGCCCTGCCCGCCTGCCCGCCTGCTCTGATCTGAGCGTCCCTCTGTGGAAGGCCCTGCTCCGTTTCCAGTGGACACTTACCAGGTGCACAAGCAGCACAGGGTTCGTCACCACCGCAGGAGTGGATGGAGGTGCTCTGGCCCAGAGGTCCTTTTATACTGGGCTTGGGCTCTGCCCCAGCATGTGAAACAGAGCCTGGGCATGAGAGGACCTTCTTCTGCCACCCACATGGTCCTGTGACAGGTGATGACTAGCTGCTCCTCCCCTGCCTCTGTCCATGGGATTCAGGGCAGAGGTTCCAGGCTAAAAACAGTACCTGCTTAAAATGGGGGACTGTGGTGAGTGGAAATAGACATCATCGTTCTTCTGTTGCCTTATTTTCTATGAAAGAGAGTTTTCCATTCATACTATGGACCCTGGTCACACAACTCCTTCTTCCTTGCCACCCTAGATATTAATTTTCCATCTGAACCTTTGAATCTAGATGGCTTGCTATGAAAATTTGTATGTCTAGAGTGTGTGTGTGTGTGTATGTAGCATAGAAGTTGAGAAAAGAATCCTTGGAGACCTTAGCAAAGTATGCAACTTCTTTGAACTTCAGCATTCTGATCTTTGAAATGCTTATGATAGAAATGCCTTATTTGCAGGATCTACAAATTAATTAAGATAGCAAAGGGGAAGTAACCAAAATAATATGCAGCACTTGGTGACATTCAGGAGCTAGATAGATGACAGATGATAGATGATAGATAGATGGATAGATGGATGGATGGATGGATGGATGGATGGATGGATGGATAGATAGATAGATAGATAGATAGATAGATAGATAGATAGATAGATAGATATAAAGAGAAATAGGTGCAGACATGGATTTTTAATGGACACTAGGAATTTTTTTAAGTCACAGATACCTTTTAAAGTAGGTGGATCTTGTTCAAACTGAATGTCATTTCCCCCCTGCTATATACATCAATAGTTTGGCTTTATGAAGGTAGATCCAGAATGAGTACAGGAAAATAGGATGAAAGATAGGCATATTGCTCAAAATTATAGCCTGAAAATAATTTACAGTCTTCTGGGACAAATCTGAAGGAGTGAGGTAAAATAAAAATGGGAAGGGTTAAGAGAAGAGAACGGCCAAAGAGGTGGTCTTAAAGAGCAGGTTCAAGTGGTATCGCTGGTATACTTAAGAACAGACATGTTGAATGTTCAAATTTAAATTGTCTACATTGTTGCAATATAAATTTTCCATGTCTCCCATGCTCAAAAATAATGGAAATTCTGAAAGTGAAAAACACAATATCTGAGAAAATAAATGTGTTCAAATTTAAATATAATGTTAAAAACATATTGGATTGTCTTAGCAGATAGATTATTATCCTAGCAAACTACAGAAGAATAGATTGGTGAACTTGAACTTGAAGAAATTATTCAAACTGAATGGAAGAGAGTGGAAAAATATTAGAGAAAATAAACAGATGATTGATAATTTGTTGAATAATAGCAAACAGTCTAACATTCATGTATTTGGACTCCCAGAAGGAGGGAGTGAACAGAATGGAGGAGAAAATATATTTTAAAATATTGGTCAAATTTTTTTCCAAATATAAAAATCATCAACCCATAGGACCAAAAAATTAACAAATCCAAAACAGAATAAAGTTTTTCAAAAGCCAATAAGTGGCACACATCTAGAGGGACGGTAAAAATTAGTCTTGGAAAATAAATGAACGAGAGGGGAATTCTGAGGAAAGGTATCTGGGAAAGATTTTTCAGAGAGGTCTGCTAGAATATAGACTTCAATAGGTGATGAGACTTTGATCTGTGGAGACAGTGGGTGGAGGAAGGAGGATATCAATGGAAAAGAAGCAGTGTGGGAATCTGTATGGGGCAGGGAGATGCAGGTGGTCTTTTGTGAGCAGTGAGTGGCCCAACCTGACTGGAAGGTAGGGCATGTGTGATGGAGTGGGAAGGGAAAGTGAGAGTCAGGATGAGGCTGAGAACAAGATTGGGTCCAGATTGTGGGAAGACTATTGCCATGGCCCTTCACTGGGTATTTTGAATGTTCACCAGAAATCTACTGAAGGTTTTAGTTTAATTTTATTATTGTTACTTGTATGTTTGTCATTTTAGCAGGATCAGGATAATTACATTAGTGTTGGATCCTAATATGGAAGGAGATTGTATGGGAAACCCTGGGACAGAGGACAACAGTAGTCAGGAATGGGATGAGATAACATCACTGCTAATCCCCCAAATGTCACTACAGACCTGTAATGTCTTATTCACAATCTCCAAATCCAAAGACCTCTGAAAACTAAGTTTCTTATCTGGTTGTTGACAGTGAGGTCTCTTTACCTTACTGTGGATATTCATACGTTCTGTTGCAGACATATTAATGACTTCTCCAAGGGGTATAGGAGTCCTGAGCCATGTGGGAATCTGGACCGCACTCCAGAAGTGGCAGACTCCTTAGTTTGAATTCCTTAGTGTTGAGGTTGGACATGGCCTACTCTGAAGTATACCTGTAGCATTGCTAATAAATTCTATTCATTGTACTGTTGAAACTGAATCAAAGGTTTGACTTCCTGCCACCACAAGAGACAAACTCGTGAGACAGGTACTGTTGAAAATGGAGAGAGGTTTGTTCAAGTGCCAGTAACCTGAGAAGATGGGGGACTCTCATTCCAAAGCCCATCTGAGCATCTCAGTGCAGGCAGGAGTTTTGATACAGAGGGAGAGGGAAAGGAGAACAAAGAGAAAAGGAGGAGGGGCTGTGTACATGCAGGCAGTGTCCTTGCTGGTCAGGGTATAGATCTTTAATGTAAGCATGCTGGAACTGGTCAGTGCTAGCCAAATTCCTGCAGTTGGGTGACTCATATCAACTGAAGTCTTGGTCAAGTCCATTTCTTGTACAAGCAGGAACTGGAACTGTTAATACCTGCAATATACTTATAAGGAAACTGTCAGTATGTGAATTTCTTTTATCAGTTTGTTAGTACATTTTATTCTAATTCCATTTCATGGTTAGTCGGAGTAGTATAAAGTTTTTATTCCCTGTTACAATTACCCACTGTCAATTTTTTCTTCATATCTATGGAGCTATTGATACCTTCTGAATATTCTGAGGGAATGAAAAACTTGAACCTATTGTAAAACAAAATCTCATGATTTAAAAGTAGATATATTTCTTAGGGGTGCCTGTCAGACAGATACAATTTTCCAACCTGGGACAAACAAGTCATAAGAAGGTTTAAAAGAATAAAGACATGCATTATAAAGAAAAGAATGATTAAATCTAAATTAAAATCCTCCTAACATGGACCTGAGTCATTAAGATATCCATGAAAACAAACTCGCAAACCAATCTCAGGTTTCTTCAAAGAGTGGGGTGTGATGGTCTGATGTTTGCTGAAGCCAGGTAGCTTGTTGTCTGATCTTAGTGATGCTTGTCTCTACCTGACCATGGTGCTGATGTCATACATCTCCTTGTTCTGCCAACAGTAGACTAAGGCAATTTGATTTTCTAAGACAACTTTAGGTAGAGAATCCAAAAATTTTTGCAGATTGGCAAGTGAAACGGCAGTTTCATTAACTATAATTATTAATGTTTTAGATAGGTTATGTACAATTTAAAATATCCTAATTGACACTCTAGGAGTTGGAAAAGTTTCATCTGTCTGGTAACTCCTGCTACCTAGAGGTTTCTTGACTTCTTTAAGTCATTGTTGTATTTAAAACTAAATAAGTGTCCCCAGTGTCAACTAAGAAATCAATCAATTTGTTCCCAGCTGTCGGCTGTACCTGGTGCTCCTGTAGGGAAATAACAATTGGTCTGGAAAAATCAAGAGGGGCTCCCAGGCCTCTTCATTCATCATCAGAGGCACGATTCTTCATTTCACCATCTACATATGTGCCACTTCTTTTACCTGATGCCCACTGCTTGTATAAAGTTTTTATTCCCCGTTACACTGCCTTCCTTTAAAAAGAAAAGTTCTTAATTTCATATGGCATCAAGGGTTTCAGATATGGAACTATGGATGGTCTCTGATATATATATATATTCTTGGGTCACTAGTGGAACACAGAAATCTAAAATTTTTCAATAATACCAATTTATCTGTAATAGTCTCTGCTTTAGCTAAGAGAGCCTTGCTGTACCTGCCTGTCTGCCCAAATTCACAGAGTTAAGCAAGCCTCAGGTCCTCCTCATTTTTAACTGACACCTCAAGATTTTCCTAACTCAATCACAGCATCCACTTTAATTCATAATTCATTCTTATATGGTGTGTTTCTTTACTTATTCTCAATTATTCCATTATATTCAGTGGGGGACCCAGAAGAACAAAAGTGTGGGCATGCTTATTGAAGGCCTTCCTAGGGTCCTTGTGCATTTTCCTCTCTCCTGTTGGGGCCCAAGACAGTCTTCCCCATATAGCCCACAATGGTATATTGATTAGGTTAAATTAAACTAATTGACCAGAAGTCAGTGCCAGAATTGTACCTTGATCTTCCCTTGTCTCCCTGAATGCAGGAAATAAATATCCCATGTGAAAGTTTCTCCCAGCACCTGGAAGACACCCCCTTATTGCTAGAGATAAACAACTCAGAGACTAAGAGTCTGTGTAATCAAGTTTCACTGCCTCTTTTCTAATTTATTAGTTTGTTTCATTTCCCCACTAACAAAGACCCAAACCTTGCTTAGATTCCTTTCTTTTATTTTTAACATGTTTTTATTGATATTTTTAGAGAGAGAGAGAAAGGGAGAGAGATAGAAACATCGATGTGAGAAACACTGATCGGCTGCCTCTTGCACATCCCCTACTGAGGATCAAGCCTGTGACCTGGGCATGTGCCCTGACCGGGAATTGAACCAGGACCTCTCAGTCCATGGGACAACGTTCAGTCCTCTGAGCCACATTGGCCAGGCTTAGATTCCTTTCTAAGGAGCACTACCTTTCTTTGTCTTATCAATGTCTCACAAATTTATTGTTTCTTTGTCTAAAATAACGATCATTTCTTTGAACCTCATTTCATATGGTGATTATTCCATGCACACGTATTAAATTGTTTGTTTGTTTTTGCTGTTAATGCAGTCTTGTATTACTTCTATTATTAGTCTAGTCATAAGAACTAAAGAAGGGTAGAGGTGGGAATTCTCCCCCTCCCCAACACTGTTTTTACCTATAAACCTTATTAACTGATCTCCAATACAAACTTCTTCTCTTTGTATTAAAATGTCCTGTGTTACGATTTTTCAAGACAATGGAAATTCTTGTTATAAATTTTTCAGGTTGCCACTAGCATTCCTGTGCAGAAAGTGAGAAAGGGAGTATTCTGAGCTATTGGGCAAGTTTGCCAAATAATTATAATAAAGAGTCATAGATAATCTATTAGTCATAATAGTCATAATAGCCAAGATAATCAGCCCTTCCGTAATCAGCACTTAGTTCCCTCAAGAAGAAAAATCATAGATTCTTAAAGCTGGAATTCCTTGCCTGTGTTTACCTGCTCTCCTGTCTTATCCTAGAGAGTTTTTATTGCTCAGGGATGAGAATCTCAGGTGGATTGGGAGTGCTCTGAGGGCAAAGCCTGAGCTTCTTTCCTCTAACTCAGTGGCTGTCATTATGGGAGGGTGGGTGGATTTGACACACCCCACCCCCAGGGGGAGCATTTGACAATCTGGAGACATGTTTAGTCCTCACAGCTAAGGGAAGGGGGTTGTGTTTGAACTGTCATCTGGCGAGTAGAGGCCAGGGATAATACTAACACCCTATGCTGCCCAGGACAGTGCTCCCAGAACAAAGACTTTTCCAGTTCAAATGTCACTAGTGCTGAGGGTGAGAAACCCTGCTTTGCTACAGGAGGATTAATACTATACTCATTGGAAACAGCTCCTACATTTCTGATCAAACCAAACAACCTTCTGAATAATGGTGATGAGATGCTGTGGAAATAACTGCTTAATTAAATTATTGCTCAATCCAGCCTTTTTCATCTAGGCTAGGTCAAGTCAGAAGGTCTTGCAATGACTAAGGGCCAAACCCAAGCTAAGCCTAAAAGGTATTTCTGGTTGACTGAGAGCCTCCCCTCTCTGGTACTTCCTGTCCCTCTGGCTGACCCAAGAAGCCATGCCAATGGCAAACTGGATGGGTAACATCCGTACCAATAGCTACTTGTGATAACTGCTCACCTCACTATCCTTGAGCCTAACATTCATCCTGGTATCTGAGCTTCCTGTCCCTCAAGTCTTAAAATCCTCTAGATTTAGCATTTTGCCCGAGCCATTTTCCCCACTAGTCACCCCATCTGTCTCCTGCCTGCAATTCCTTATCCCTTCGCTCCTTCAATTCCTCCTCCTCCAAGCCTCCCTGACTTGCCCCAGATGACGACATTTATTCCTATGTGTGCTTCCCTTCCACTCATCCGGCCTCTGCTTGGGCCTCAACTTGACCAGCTTCTATGGCGCAACTCACTCATGAAATGGGCAGTTCCCCAAGGCCAATCATCATCTTTTCCCTCTACTTCTTCCCTTAGGGATGAAGACCTCACTTCCAAAAGCAAATATACTTGAGCGTTTTATAATATACAAAGTGTTTTTAAATAACTTTTCTAATTTAATCCTGAGTGTGACCCAGGCAGGTTTATACAGTTGCCCCTTGAACAATGCAGGTGTTAAGGCTGTAGATCCTCCATGCAGTCAAAAATCCACATATAACTTTTTTTTTTTTTAGATAGAGTGAAAGGGAGGGGTGGGGGAGGAGAGAGACAGAAAGAGACATCGATGTGAGAGAGACACATTGATTGGTTGTCTCCCGCATGGCATGACCAGAGCAGGGATCAAACCTGCAATCCAGTATGTGCCCTTGACCAGGAATTGAACACTAGACCCTTCGTTCCACAGGCCAATGTTCTAACCTCTGAGCCAAACTGGCCAGGGCTCACATATAACTTTTTTTTCTTAAAGAGTTGATTTTTTTTCTTTATTATTGATGTTAAAGAGAGCAGAAAGGCAAGGGAGAGAGAGAGAGAAACATCAATGAGAGAGAACATCAATTGGCTGTCTCCTGCATGCTCCCCACTGGGGATTGGGCCCACAACCTGGGCATGTGCCCTGACAGGGAATCGAATCAGCGACCTCTTGGTGCATGGGTTGATGCTCAACCACTGAGCCACACCAGCCGGGCTCACATATAATGTTTGGTTCCCCTAAAGCTTAACTACTAGTAGCCAACTGTTGACCGGAAGCCTTACTGATAACATAAACAGTTGATTAACATATTTTATATGTTATATGTATTATATACTGTATTCTTACAATAAAGTAAGCTAGAGAAAAGAAAATATTATTAAGAAAATCATAAGGAAGAGGCAATACATTTAGAGTATTTATTGAAAAAAATCTGCATATATATGGACCTATGCAGTTCAAACCCATGTTGTTCAAGGTTCAGCTGTATTTTTTGGTTAACCACATTGGATAGGTGAAGGAAGAAAATGTTAGGGAAATTGATTAGATTAGTAAGTGGGAGAGCTGGGGTCTAACTCACACCTCATGACACCTCTCGTGTGCCCTTTCTATTCCTGCATTGGGTTCGTTTCCACACACTCCTGGGCCCCTTTCTCCCACACACTGAGCTCAGTTCCCCTCCCCTTCTTAAGCTGTCTGAGATGCCTGCTCACATTATCCACATTGCTATATTTGTTCTTATTTCCAAAGTGGTTTTTATATTTAATATGCTATAATTTTTTTTAATATGTCTATTCTTTTCCTCTGCTAGAATATCATCTCCGTGAAAACTGAGATCTTTGTTTTGTTCACTGAAATCACACAGCATCCAGAAGAGTGTCTAGTACATACTAAAAACTGAATTAATGTTAGAATAAATATTTATTGAATACATGGATACACAGTACATTCTATTTACAAAGAATTCTATCAAATTCCTTTCTTTATTTCTAGTCAGAATATTTCTCTTATGGTTTCCATATATGGGATTTAAGCTCTTGAATTTTACCTTTTCTTAAAGAAAGTCTTCAAATAATGCAAGGGATCAACAAGCTACTCTTCGTAAAACATAATATTACTCTTCCTTCCACAGGGAGGCAGACCAAGTTTTGGAGCAAAATAAGCCTGGGCTTGGATTCTAGCATTATCAGGTCTTAGATGTATGGCCAGACAAATTAGTTAACCTCGAGAGATTTTTTTGTTTGTGTATGACACTGCATAAATCAGAAGAAGTAATAACACCTTTTCAAGTTGTGAATATGAAGAAGGATGTAGGGTTCCTGCCTCATGCGGTGGCTGGTGCACAGTAGGTTATCATCCTCTAGCCTCACTCCCATTTGACCTGAGCTAACATGCCGCCTGGCTGTGTACTGTCCGGGCCAAGCAGAGCAATACTATCATGCCTGTTAAGAACAAGAGGTCATCATCATTTGCCACAGACAATCTCATTCTTGACCCATTTTAATCAACTAAGCTTTCTCCATGTGTGTGGCTATATGTACACCCACTCACCTTCAATTCAGAACTTCACATTTATCTTAATTACATTTTATCTTGTCAGAGTAAGTCCATTATTCTAACCCATGTTGAATCAGACATCTACTCTTCAATTCTCCCTCTTAACTTGAAGTCACCTGAAATTTAGGGCAGTTTTTTATCAAGTCTTCCTCTAAGATGTTGATAAGAAATTTCCGTAGAGCAGGGTAAGAATGGAGTCCTGGGACCATACACACGTTAGGAACCAGGAAGGATGGTCAAGTAAGACCCCTGCTGTTATCTCTGACAGGAACACTCTCTTTCTCAATCCATTAGATAACTCCTACTTATCTTTCATATCTCTGATTGTAGTTTCCTTCTCTAGGCACCTGACCCACTCAAGCGCCCCTTCTATGGGCTTCCATGATACCATGTGCCTCCCATGTGGAAGCTCTCAGACTCTATTGTCTCTCAGCCTTTCTGTAAGCGAGACAGTGCCTGCCTTGCTCACCACTGTATTTCTAGGACCAACCACATCCAGTTCCTGGCAGACTGCCAAGCCTCAATAAATATTTGTCAAACAAATGGATGTGTTGATACAAGCTCATAAGTGGTTTTCTTCCTGACAGATATAGCACTAGAGAACAGAGGGAAGGTGTTAACCCAGCTCAGGGCTCCTATGGCAAAATGTGGTGAGGAACATGATGGATGGCTTTGGCACAGCTTGGTTTATTCCTAGGCTTCTAGATACTTCTAGTTTAGTCTTCTAGGTCAGGAAGCTTCATCTTTTGGAGGAATGAGTTTGACGGTCCTTGGTGATGGGGAAGCACATGTATCATCATGCATCACCCTGTCTTCCTAACTAGTTTCAGGCCACAGGCATGTGGATCCTCTGGGATGTCCAACCACGCCAGAAATCAGGAGTATGTGAGCCTTGTTTGAAGTCTTGGTCACCACCTGACAACTCTCCCATACGTCAGTGAAGTATCCACATGTGTGCTGCCTGTCTGCTGATTACCTCTATCTATCTATCTATCTATTCCATCGTAAACAGCTGAGCTATTCCCTTATGCATGGCAGTTCTATTTGCTTATTCATCGGGACTACTCTAGTCTGTAGGACAAACTATGGGATGTGGAATTTCTCCCTCTTAATGCTTGGGTAATGCCTACATAAAGGAGAGATGTACCAAAACTATATCCCTGTAAAAAATATTTGGAACGTGTACCAGACAACCCCTCTACCTCAGCCATGCACAGGAGCCCCATTCTGGGTACTCTGGTGGCAGCGGGGTTGAGGATTTAACTGAGAAAAGGGAAGAAACTCCTTAGTCTTGAGGTGCCTCTAGACTGAAGAGTAGAAAATTTACTTCACACAGGTAATTACATAAAACCTCTCACTGGAACAGTTACCGATTAGCTCCCTCTGGCCACCACATCCTACTCGTGCTGTGGCCACTGGGTAGGTGTCAATTCTTCTGTAAATCTTAAGCAAGTTCACCCACCTGCGTATTCACTGTAGCAATGGTTTGTACCTCTAGCTGATCAGAATAATTTTCCCCGTGAATTCCTGATTCTCTCTCTCTGGAAATTCAAATTAAATAGGTCTGGGACGACTCCTGGGGTTTCATGTCTTTAAGTGGGTTCCCAAGTCATTTCATCCTAGCCTAGTGCCCATGACAAAAAAGAATTCCTTCCACCTGGAAGGAACCTCTGAGAACATCTAGAGCAATTCCCTCATTCTACAGTGAGGATGCTAATCCCAGAGAGGGGAATTTAGAAAGAGAGGGGGAAATAGAGACAGCAAAGAGATGTAAACAAGATTCCAAGGTAGGACGCATGACCCCAATCTCTCTTACATCACTTGGACTTGGCCCCTCATCTCTGGAAGCCAGTCCATCCTTTCAGGCAGCCTGGTGGGATGGCAGGCATAGAATAGGAGTCTGGCCATCTCTGCCTCACACTCTGTGACTTTGCCAAGGCATTGACATTTCTGGGCAATAGTCCATAAAACTGAAATGGAAACATCACTATGCAACCTGTGTATTTGCCTCAGATTAGTGTGAGTTTCAAAGGGGAGGTCTCACTTGCAGATTTTTGAGCACCTTTAAAGAAGTTTATAAATGGTCTTTTTCTTTTTAAATCTAATTTTGAATCTTCAGCCCTGGTCCTAGGGACTCTTTAATTTTTATTCAAGTGGTTAATTTAGAAGGAAAAGGCAGAGAGCTGGAGGCAGATCATCAGTGAAAGGGTGGAGGGTGGGGAGTGGAAGGGATGACTGGGAAGGATCACCCAAAGCCCATGTGGAAGGACTGTAGGGTATCCTAAACCATGCTCCTGAGGCCACAGTCCCCATTGCCAAACGCATTTTTAAAACCCCAAGCTTTTAAAGCATACAGACAGAAACAGCAGACACACCCACCCACACACACACACACACACACACATGCAAACCCACAGAAAGACATGCAGACAACACACACTCTGTTTCCTCTGAACTGCTACAAATAGGCTGTAACTTTTCACTGTGGGTCTGCCTGGAGGCTCAAGGCTGGGCATTCTGTCAGGGGAAGAGGAGGACTTTTGAGGCCAATTCAGACTAGCCCCAGGAGAGACAGGTGTGGACCCTGAGTTTCTCTGGCCTGAGATGGCCTGTGAGGAGCACCAGGCCATATGGGGTTCCCTGGCTCAGCCCCAGTCTGACTCACCCAGAGACCCCTCTAGTCTCCCATCATTCAACTCCTTTCCAAGCCTAGTTATCCTTGGGACCAGAGTCTATCCTCCGAAGGCAGTGCAGGTCATGGGATCATTACAATAAAGAGCCCGTTCCCTGCCCTAGAGTGCGTATGTGGGGGTGGGGTGGTGGGGTTTGGCTTCTTAGGTGTGAATGACCTTCTCTCACAGCTAGGACTGTGTTTCTTCTGTACCTTGAGGGGATGGACTGCTTTCCACTCACCCTCCAGACAAGAGGGTCTTTGTCCAGGTGTGTGCTGGAGAAAACAGAGGGAGAGATCAAAATAAAATCTGGGGCTTCCAAGACTCTCACCATCCTGTTCTCCCCACATGCACCCAGGGGCCCGGGCAGTGGAAACCTAGGATTGTCCCTGGGAGCTATTTGAGCCCTGCCAAGTCCCTGGGGGCATGTGCCACAGAGCAGTTACAGTCCTGGAGCAACATGGATTCTCAGGGAGGAGGCAAATGTGGGATTGGTGAAAATAATCTGTTCAATAAATGAGGAAACTCTAAAACTGCGTTGGAGAAATGACTGGATGGATGCAGGGAAGATCTCTGGAAGGATCAGGAACTGTGACCAAGATGAAAGGTGCCATGTGTAGTAGAAAAAAGTGCAGACTTGGGGTCAAGTTTAGCTGTATGGCTTTGGCAAGTCACAAATATCCTGTGTGCTCAGGTTTCCAACTGTCCAAAATGGCAAGACAATAACGCCAATGTGATCAGCTGCTGTGGACACTGGAGGAGATTGTGTGTGTGTGTGTGTACATATGTGTGTGCAGATATATGTGTGTGTATATTTACTTTATTTATACAGTTGACCCTTGAACAACATTGTTTTGAACTGTGGAGGTCCATCAACATGTTGATTTTTTTCAATACTGTAAATGTACCTCTTCCTTATGATTTTCTTAATAATATTTTCTTTTCTCTAGCTTACTTTTTTGTAAGAATACAGTATATAATACAAATAACATAATAACATATCAAATATGTGTTAATTGACTGTTTAGTTTGTTGGTAAGGCTTTGGTCAACAATAGGCTGTTAGTAGTTCAGTTTGGGGTGAGTTAAAGTTATATGCAGATTTTGATTGCACATGAGTCAGTACCCCTAACTTCCACATTGTTCAAGTGTGTGTGTGTGTGTGTGTGTGTGTGTGTGTGTGTGTGTATATATATATATATATATATATATATATATATATATATAATTTTACTCAACTAGTAACAACTAAACATTACTGGGCATCAGAAATACTTGGAGGCCAGGTTAAAACAGCTTTCTGAGTCTCACTCTCAAAGTCTGTATCAGTAGGTCTGAGGTGATGCATTTGTGTTTCTCCCAAGGCCCTAGATGATGCTGATGCTGCCAGTCCAGGTACCACACTTTGAGAACCAGTGAGCAAGGCTGCAAGCTCACAGAGTAAACAAGGGCTCTGTCTATCCCTTTCACCAGTGCCATTCTAGCAAGTAAGCAGTGAATATTTGTCAATAAATAAATAAATGAATGGATTTCACATGAAGAGCCTCAGTTTTTCTTTATACAACACAGGGTTTTACCAGGTGATCTCTTGGGTTCTTCACCACTGATGTTGTAGTACTAGATCCCTGGAGCGAGGAAAGGACATATTCAGAGCCAGGCCCTGGATCTGTGTTGCACAACAATGGTACTGGAGCTGGGGGGGGGAGGGGGGGCGGGGGGCTCTGAGGTTGTGGCCCTTGAGGAGTAGGGCATTGGATCAGAACTTCAGGGCCCAGACTAGAGCTGTCACCCTTTCATCCTGGTGGCCTTGGGCACTCTCTCCCTCAGGGAAATGTTCCCCAGCCAACACTAATCTCATCTGAAGGGATTGGAAGGAAGTGACATCCCTGGCTCTCCTGCCCCTCCAAGCCCCACCTTCACGCTGCCAAGGCCAACGGGCCTAATGGGATTTGGGAGCGATAGAGGAATGCAGAGTCAGCCTCAGATGCTCCCTTTTCCAGTATGTCCCCCCCAAAAGTGCAAATAGTTTATTCTGAAATAAAGAAGAGTGTATCCTGTGCAGAGTATCCCAGAAAGCCTAGGAGGGATCTCTTCTCTCCTCCCCTGACTCCACAGAGGTCACACGGCAGTGACTGCAGCCCCAGAGAAGAGCTGGGTGACCAGACCAATGCAGGCCTGAAGACCTTTACCCCTAGACTAAGGAGCAAGAGTTATCTTCCTTGTTCCCTCATTCCTGGTACCTTTTCATCTATCCTTTCCCAGCAAGGGCCAGGGACACTGAGGGGAGACAGAAAACCCACAAAGAAGCCCACTTGGTCTAGTCTAAGGAAAGTTCAGCCATGAGAAACAATAAATCCAAGAAGAAAAATAATAAAGGGGAAAAAGCTCATCCCAGAGAGTCGGGCAGAGTAACAAACAGGCATTACATAAGACTCAGGATTTGAGTGTAGCATCATCTTTATTGTTACATGGCCTCCTCTTGTCCCAGTCTTGGGGTTTCCCATCAGGACAGATCATGGCCCAAGCTGCCAGCCCACAAGCCTTGCTGAGTAGCTGCTTGCACGAGACTTTAGGGATATTCTGACTCCACTCAGTGGGAGTTTACAACCTAGTTGGGCAGGTAAGACAGACACACCTGAAAAATAAAATAGTTCAAGAGATGTTGCAAGGCACTTGCCAAATGGATGGTGTGGATGTTGTAGTGAATTCTAGGAGGTTGGCACAGACTTCTGTGAGTAGGAACAAGCAGAAAAGTCTCCAAGGAAGAAGTCTTGAAAGATGGTTGGGTTTCAGGTGCTGGGAGTAGCAGAGAAGTGGCCCAGGAACGGAGGTGGGGTTGGGGAGGATGAACAGAAGCTTGGAGGCAGGGATATCTAAAGTATGTCCTGGGGAACACCCAAGATGTGCCCTGGTGGTGAGACTGGTCTGGCTGGAACTGAAGATGCATTCAGGAGAGGAGTCAGTTGAGAGGCTGCAGAGGCATCTGAGACCCAGGTGTGGGTCCTGTGGTGACATGCAAAGGAGTTTGGACATCACCTCTGCAACAGGTATCCTCTGACTATCTTTGGAGCGTAGCAGACAAGAACACAGAAGCTGTGACTGCTGGGAAGGGAGGAGCAACATCTTCAGGGCAGGAGGCAGGGATGTTTTAGACACGCTTCCTTTAAAAATAGGCACTCTTTACTCCAGCATAGGCCCCACCTTTCGCTCCAACAGAGGTGCCTCCGTGGTCTTCACAACCACCCTGACCCTGTGGCTCTGGAAACACATCACAAGGTCCGGAGCTAGCGCCACTCTCTCCACACTGGTTATAACCAACTGGGCCACAGCTGGGGGCCTCGGTGTCTAGGCGGCCTGGACAGGACTCATGGCAGCCCATGTCTCCTGAGCGTGGAATTAGGTTTGGACCTGAGCACGGGCTGAGACAGCGCCGAGGCTGCATACACGGTTCTGGGCTTGAGCAGGGAGCTGGAAGGGGAATTGGCTCTGGACAAGGTTCTGGGCGCTCACAGGGCTGTGGACGTGGACGTGGCTCTGGAAACTCACACTGTACTGGGCGAGGTCGTGGGGCTACACGTGGAGCTGGGCGTGGGGCTGGACATGGGGCTGAACGTGGGGGTGGACTTGGTTCTGGATAGAAGCAAGGTTCCGGAAATCGCCGTGGTGGAGAACACTGGCGGCGCTCTGGACTGGTGCATGGTGCTGGGCGTGGGCATGGACGTGGGGCAGGAAGTGGACATCGCGGCCTTGATTGCTCTGGACACTGGTCAAAATTCCGGGGTGGACGGAAGCTTGGCTCTGCACGTGGTCTCAGTTCCGGGCAGGAGGCACCCCAGGAGGGTCGTGGAGCACAGCCCTCAGAGCAGCGTCTGATGGGAGGAATCTGAACAGGACATCTCTGGGGGGGAACCTGCCTGGGGCAGCAGGGCGAGGAAATCTCTATGCGGCACTTGGGTCCACGTCTCTGAGAGCAGCTGGCACTGGGACCCCGAGCACAGCCACTATGATAGATGGGCTCGGAGCGGCGGGGTGGGGTGCAGTAGTTATAGGAACCCGAATCGCATCTTGATGGCATGCAGCTGCTGAAGTAGGGCTCAGAACGCCGCCGTGGCGGGGAACAGCTGCGGTAAGAAGGCTGCAGCTGGCGAGGAGGGAGGCATCTGCTGGTGCTCCTGGCGCGGCGCTGCGCCGGGAAGCTCCCATAAGAACCCTGGCTCTGGCATTGCGGTGCGTAATTGCGACATGAAGCCCGGGACTGACGCTGGGGGGCGCAGCTGCTGAAGGAGCCCTGATACTGGCACTGGGTGGAGAATCTTCCTTGAGTCTGGCATGATGGCGGATACGGTATGTAAGTCTGGACAGGCTGGGGAGCTGGGTAGGGTACATAGGTTTGGACTGGGCATTCCACGTAGCGAGTTTCTGTATAACAAGCTGGAGGGCATTCTACATAGCAGGTCTGAATAGGGCATGGGGCTTCACAGGGCACATAGCAAACTTCAGTCTGGCATGGAGCCTGGCATGTCACCTGCGTGGTCTGGGACTGGCACGGAGCCTGGCACGTCACCTGCGTGGTCTGGGACTGGCATGGAGCCTGGCACTTCACCTGCGTGGTCTTAGACTGGCATGGTGCTTGGCTTTTCACCTGCACGGTCTTGGACTGGCAGGGAACCTGGCACTTCACCTGGGAAACTTGAACTGGGCATGGTGCAGGGCACTCCACGATTTGCATCCCACAAGGGGCTGGGACCACCACCTGGCCCTGGGAATAGGAGGAGGAGGAGGGGTAGAAGGAAGAACCCTTCACACAGCACTGGGGGATTGGCATGCAGTACTGGTCACACATGGTTCCAATGCAGACGTGTGAGCAGGACCTGAGGGTAGAAAGACCAGCTTTAGAAGGGTGAGAGTTGGGGAGGAGGGACCAGGACCAAGGGGAAGACACCCTGCTTCGTCCCTGGCCTTTCTAACCGCACCTTTAACCTTCATTCGAGAATACTTAGAGTTGTCTGGACCCAAGATTAGTCACTATTGCCCAAGAGACCTGCCTTGGATTTGCTAAATGACCTGAGATCCTGATCTGAGATAGCTTCAAGGGCACAGCCAGGGCTGCAGGTGTCCAGGCTCTTTCCCTGGAGGGTGGGCATACCAGTGTCCAGCACACAAGGGTGCTAGCAACAAGAGGATTCCCATCACTTCCTGGGGTCCTAAGTGGTGGGACAGAGCTCTACAGAAGTAGAGGTAACCTGTGCTCCCAAGGCTGTAGTCCAAAGTGGGGATTCCACAACCATAGGAGCTTGAATTTCCTCACACACGTTTACTGTGCAAACATGAAAAAAATGCTTATATGAGAACAAGCACTCGGGTACCCTCTGCACTCAATGCATCCACTGGCAAGTAAAGAATCCAATTAGTTACTGGGCAGCTCAACCCCAACTTAAAATGTTTGTTTCTTTATAGTCAATCATTTTTAGGCGAATTTGTTTAAATAGGCCCTCCTAGGCATACGCATAACACGCACATACAAAACACCAGCCTTGGAAAGGCTCAGGACCAACATGACAACTTTGCCAGATGGGTTACTGTTCTTATTCACCTGCTAGCTTCAGAAAGGTTACTCTCCAGCCCCTCTGAGAGCTAGGGTGGAGTTACTTGAGAGGCGGTAACCCACAAAGTGCAAGGTTCCTAATTATGAGACTGATATTCGGCCCTACTTAAAGCCCACACAGCAGGAGCATTACAAACATGATCTGGGAGACACAGGCACACTCTTCAACACCACACCCAGCAGGGAGAAACAGAGAGCAGACCCCTCACCCTCCCCAAATCCACTTATTCACATACAGGCTACCCAGTTATGAGCAGAGCAGAGAAACTTGTTTGAGAATCAACTCACCCAACAAAACACTTCTCAATAAGCTCCTGAAATATTGAAAATATACTCATGAAGGGCAAAGCCTTCCATTCTCCATTTATAGACAATATCTAAATACATATGCCCTTGGGGAAGGTAACCCTCCTACACCTAACTCTGCTCACGGGATGCAATTACTAATACATCTTTTCCAGGGAGGGAGGTCCTGAAGAGGAAAAATGGTACCTGAGATGAGGCCAGGGTTATTAAAAGCAAATATGCTGACTTTAATGCCCTATTTCTTCACACAGACTCCACAGATATTCTTTTTGTGTCTCCTAAAAGTCCACCAGACTTTTCTCCTCAGGCTGATGTACCATTCTTTTTTGCTCCCAGTTTCTCCCCTTACTATGTCTCACCCCTATGAATCTGAGCCCCCAGAGCATCACCTTCACCCCAATCCCAGGACCCAGCCCCCAGATTTACCTTCCTCAAGGTAAGCAGTCATTCAGGCTGAAGCATCTGGACAGAGGGCTGTCTTTATATAAAGGGTTCTGGGTCTGGCTTAGATCATGAGACAATTGGTTGGCATCTGCCTGGCTCATCACCCAGGTTGGCATTCCAGCAGCCTGTCCCCTCCCTGTGTGCCTGTCCTTGCAGTCACCTACAGAGTGTGGGAGTGTCTCACCTCAGTGCTGAAGCTTCTGGACTGTGGAAGAGCAGATTCTTGTATTCTTTCTCCTTTTTCACCCTGTCTCTTTCTCCTCCACCCTTAGAAGAGCTGGTGGTGGGGATGATGAGGGGTGACAAAGGTATCTTTTCTCCTAAACCATGACTCCAGCCCCCATCCTTCTTCCTTGTCTGATGTTCTCACCAGATGGATATAAAAGAAGAAAAACTCCCTACACTGGAAGTAGTTAAAATTACCTCAAAATTACAGAATGAAGAGAACGTTGGGTCGGAGCTGAGTCTAACATCCCAGACTGGCTACTTACAGTTGTGTGACCTTTATAACTGACTTAAATATTAATTTACTTATCTGCAAAATGAAGATATTATATCTTCTTTGCTGAGCTATGGTGAGGATTAAGGCAACTTGTTTATGCAACAACATCCAGCCAAGAATGATATTCAAAATATTTAACATCTACTCAGAGTAACTGCTGACCAAACAGCAGATACAGCTGAACCAATGGCTGCCTTTGGTATCCCAGTCCTAAGCTGAGCAACCTGATACCATCACAGAAGGTGCACAGCTAATGCTATGGAGTAAATGCTTCAAGAGAGCACAAGAGAGCAGTACAGTGCAGGACAGAAATAATAAACTGGCATCTTGTGAGCCAAATTCAGTCAAGATGGATATTTTATCTTTAGCTAAATCATTTTGCTTACATAATTTTGTAAGTAATCATTAATATTTAGAAACAGAGAATTTTTTTTAAAGATTACAGATATCCAGTTTTCTCTTAAAGTCAAAAGATCTGGCATAGGAGGGCCCACCTGACTTGACCACAATCTGATTAACATCTGCCCCTCTTAGGTAGGTCATATACTTTGATGTTCTGTAATTCTCCATCGGTTTGTTTTGTTTTGTCTTGTTTTTACTATATCCACAACGCAATGCAAATGGTTAACTTCCTTTTATTATTTTACCTGTGTTCTTATTTTACTTTGGTGAAATTTAAAGGGAAGTGAAATAATCCTTCCACCTGGATAATTCCATTTGTTTATGTAACTGTCCAGCCCCTATAGGCATTTAAGATTCTGACCAAGCTTGTGAGAAGAGACTTTAGATTTAGAGAGGGTTGGGGTTGGATCTGAGCTCTAGTACTTGCTAGTGGGGTGAAAGCTGCTTAACCTTCATGAGCCCCAGATTTCTTACTTATAAGACAGAAAGAAGAAAAATAAGGAGAAGGAAGAAGAAAATAAGAAGAGAAAGAAAGAAAGGAAGAAGAAGAAAGAGGAGGAGGAGAAAAAGTCATAGGATTATTGTGTGAATTAAATGAAATAACTAATCTAAAGTACTTAGCATTTGATTAACCATTTAGCATTCTGGGCTTTAGTTTCTTCAGAGAAAGATGGGTATAAAAATGCTTCATTGGGTTCTCATAAAGATAGAATCAGATAATGGGTATAAAAGTGCTTTGGGATCTATGGTGCACATGCCAATTATATCTATGAAATCCCTCCCATGAAGAAGTCTCTGTCCAGACCAACCTGACTTCAGAGTCCAAGTTATGGATCCCATCACTCATTACAAAGGGGTGTCCAGACACCATTTCAAACTTGAGTAGGATCAGAGACTTTCAGAATGCAGAGCAAAAAGCACCACCAGGAATTATCTGATCCCATTCTGTCATTCTGAAGATGAGGATTCTGAAGTCCAGAGAGAAATGAACCTCTATAGAGACCTAAAGCTAATGATTGCCTTAGAGGGACAAGAATCCAGGCAGCTCTAGTCCCAGACAAGGACTCTCCACTACAACAGAGAAGTTATTTCTCTGATCACACAATTTGCCAACCTTGGATGACCCTGGGGCTTGATGCTGGCCTAGAAGCTAATCATGAAAGCAGTGAAATAGGAAAACTGAGAACATAGACCAGCTGGCCCAACCAGAATGTGAATTACTGAGTCCTAATGGCTTTATCTCTCCCACTCATCTCTTGATAGAATATGCACTTCTTGAAGAAGGAATCTCTATCTTATTCATCTTGGTATCTCCAGATTCCTAACTTAATATGAATCTGTTGCTTGATGGGTAGATAGAAGAGTGGTAGGATGGCAGAAATTGGGCTTGGTTCACACATCTTAAATCACTGGAAAATGAATTAATATTGTTCAATCCAGAGACCAAAGAGCCCTGCAACTCTTATTACTTCCTGCTTCTTGCTTCTTACAAAGAGAAGTGGGGCTAGGGCCGGGGAGAGGTAAATTTTGCAGTTGACAATGAGGCTAGGTGATAGAGTTTTCAACCATATGATTTTAGAGCCTAGTCACCAAGCCAAAAAACAAAGCATCTAACTCCTTACATTCTTCTTTCTTTGCTGTGAAATGTCCTAGAATTGGAAGGTTGTCTTTGGTTAAAGACGGAATTACTACTGAGATTTTCTAAAGGCAGGAGTAGATATAGCATATTCTTTTGTTTCTCCAGGGAGGCTTAAAACTCTTACAAAGGGCATTCTTTATTTGGAGATGTCTTCAGACTAAACTGACCCTTTAGATAAGCTTTAGTGTGGCCTTCTAATCTTGAGTTTATATATGTTTTTAGGCCTTTTGTTTTTGGCTTAACCAACTCAATGTGGACAAAAATAACTCATTATCTCCCTTTATAAATATCCTTCATCTAAGTTTATTCATAACATTTTTAAATCTAGAAACCCTGGAATCACCCTTTATCCTCCTGCTTGATAATCCCACACACTGTTCGTTCAACTTCATAATTGCTCTCAATGATATCCCTCCCTTACTGTCCATACTCACTGTCCCTGCTGTATCTCAAGTCTTCATGATCTCCTATATGGACTGGTGCAATAGTCTCCTCACAGTTTTATCTGCCCTTGTCTTTTCTTTTTCCATGTAACTATTAATATAGCCACAAGACTGATCTTTTTTAAAAATGGCCCCAATCTTAGACACTCCACACAAAGTAATATATATATATAATATATTATATATTATATATATTATATATATTAATATATATAATATATATAATTATATATATATATATATATATATATATATATATATATATATATATATATATATAATTATTATGAAGCCATACATAGTGGTTTTCATTCTCCATGCGTGTCTTGATATCCACTATGGCAGGCCTTTGTGAATGTTGTTTCCTCTTTCTGGAATGTCCTTTCATCACTACTTTATGTATGGAACTACTGCTCATCATTGGAAACAACTCCAGTGTCATTTGTTTTGTAATGTTTCCTGACTCCCCACAGCCATGACTCACTCACTCTGTGTTCTGACAGCACTTAGACACACCCATCATCAGAGCTATCATGTGTTCTCTGATTATTTACATTCCTGTCTTCCACATAACCAATGAGTCCCTCCAGGATAAGAAGTCATGGTTTATATACCTTTGTATCCCAGCAACAGGCACTGTCCCAGAGTGTAGTTTTCATTTCACCTTGTTGATTAAATAATTTAATTTTCATGCATGCAAACATATACACATCCATGCACGTTCATGCATACATATAAGTCTAACATATGTATATATTATATTGCATTTTATAAATTCAGTTTTTCATTATCTACTGAAATATAACAAATGGATATAGGATAATATAAAGGTTATATTAAAAGTTGCAATAAGTAACAAAAAATATAGATGATTATAAATACATGATAGATAGATAAATATTAATAGATAGATAGATTTTTAAAATGTGATAAGGCAGCAGTTATCTCCAGAGAGAGGTCACCGTTTTTAGGGAAAGATATAGAGGCTATTTATATAGATGGGGCTATTAGAAATAGCAAGGTAGGGTGAAATATAAATGGCTCAAAATATGATGATATGAATCTAGGAATATGTGATAATGTGGTGATTTACAAAAGTGATATAAAGATATCAAGAGAGCCAAATATATACTTATCTATAAAAATTATAAAAGTAGATATATAATTATAATAAAATATAGAACAAAAGATAAATATTAAGTTATAGATTTTTTGAAAATAAAGGAGTGCAGATGGTACGCACTTGGGGTGGGATGGGTCATGTGAAAGACATGCAGGTGCATATGGGCGCATTAATAAAGACAGATGAAGGCAACCTAAAAGCACACCTAAGTCTAGAGATAATTCATTGGGCACTTGATATATAATTGTTACCTGGCTAAGAATTTGACACATGTTAACTCTCTTAATCTTTAAAATGGCCCTGTGGGGGTGCATATTATTATCATGATTTTATAACTGAGAAAACAAAAGTTCAAAAAGGAAGTAATTTGTTGTAGGTCACAAGCTTAGAAATAGCAGAACCAGGATTCACAACCAAGGTATCTAAAGTAAGAGGCCTTGGGGAGTAAATATAAAATGAGATAAAGTTACCTTGAGTTACAGATACACAGAGATGAACTCTCCATATTATTATACTCTGAGTCCTTTTTCAGGAGTTGTGATCTTTTGGGGCCCTGGCTTGCTGAACCTTAAGAGAATTTACTGTTGTCTTAGTGATACCTTGATCCTGAGACATAGGACATTAACATTTACCCTCTGTTTGCAAAGATGTATGTTATCAACAGTTTCAATTAGACTCTTCTTCCTTTGGATCATTTCACAATCTTCATTTCACTTTAGTCCCCCTCATATCGCTATAATAGCCAGAGATACTGAAACATATCCCTGAAATGGAGGTGATATTTGTTATCTAAGGGTTTTTCCAATATTTTCATATAAATTCTTAGTATCTTACGACCTCCACCCTCAAGAATTGAAGTAGTCAGGGTTTTTCCTTGGAACAGGGTACCATCCGGTATTTTTCCCTAAGCCCAGTTTCAATAGACCTGATGTGTATTTAAACCACTGAGAACCTATGTGTCAGCTAGGGTAAAGGTAATGGCATGAAATAGTATCACAGATTGTCACCATATGGCTCTTTAATAAGTGAAGAAACAAGGACACCTAAAAGCTGTGTCAAGGAGAACAAAGAAATGTTAATACTAAACAGAGCACACAATGACACCAAATAGAGCTATATATTTACTTGAAATGTTTTAGATATTTTGCAAATTTGATAATGTTGCCTCAACTAAATAGAAATATATGTATGTTTCATTACTAGGATAAAAACTAGGCTAGGCAAGTTGTACTCAGTTGTATGGGGAATTTGGAGTTTTTGAAAAGCTTCCTGACTATATTGCAACACTCATAGCATCAAGCAATAATATCTCAAGTCAAGTGAAGAACTAAACAACTACTTTTTAGATCATAGTAAACTCTCCCAGTGGCAAGTGGAAACTCCTGCTTAATCAGATCCTCAGCCTCATAGAATGTTACTCATACAGCATCACTGGGTTATCAACATCCAGTGATCTACATACAGCATAGTAAAGGGGACTCAATGGCAAAGATACATCAAACACTGATCTTCTTTGGTTACTAAGAAGCCTTCAGCTACATCTTAACTCCTCATAATTGCTTCCAATGTAGCCTGGTGTTTCATGTCACTGTCTTTTCTCAGAATGCTCTCCTCTGCTCAGAACACTCTCTCTGGTCCCTCTCTCCCTACCCACCGCTATTCCCCATGTATGCAAAACATCTACTAATATTTCCATAATATTATTCCATAATGGAGACTGTTGTCTCTATCAGTCTTGCCTGGCTCTACTCACACCACTGTCACAGGTAAAAAGGGTCACCTTTGGGTCCCCAACAATCTTCTTTTATAGGACCTACAAATACTGCACTTCTTTGTGGATGTGTCTGGTTTCTTCAAGATGATGAGTATCTGGATGGCAGAAAACAATTCCTAGCTAAAAGCCAGGTTCCTAGAAAGTGCACATTAAAATGTTTGTTGAATGCATTATGTAAACTAGTCTAACAATAAGCCCTAGGGGCCAATTAAAAGACTTGATTGTCTGATAAGATACAAGGAAAGATTTCAGATTGTCTGATAAGATACAAGGAAAGATTTCAGTAGGCATAAGATGGCTAGAAAGATGAAATTCATTTACTAAATTGAAAGTAAAGATATAAGTTAAACTTTTGTATTTGAATTATTTGTTTGCTATGGATCTCAAAGATAAACTACTTTCTAGTTCAGAGACTTGATATCTTATTAAATATATATTTTGCCTAAATTTAATCTTGAGGTTTATTATTATAATACTAATTTGCTTATTATAAATGTCTTTTTGCCCTGGCCAGTTTGGCTCAGCAATTAGAGAGTCAGCCTGCGGACCGGAGAGTCCAGGGTTCGGTTCCTGCTAAGGGCACATACCTCAGTTGCAGTTTGTCCCCGGCCCTGGTTGGGGCCGTGTGGGTGGCAACCACTAGATGTGTCTCTCTCAAGTTGATGTTTCTCTCTCTCTCTCTTCCTCCCTCTCTCCTTCCTGCTCTATCTGAAGATAAATGCAAAAAAAAAAAAAAAAAAATGTTCTCCGGTAAGGATAAAAAATAAAAATAAATAAAATAAAATAAATCTCTTTTATCAGCATAAAGAAGATTAAAAGTTATGTGACCTCCAGTAAAATCATTTAAATTATCTGGGTCTCAGTTGAACTTGATAAATTCTGAAGTTATTTCTGGTCTTAATGTTAGATTCAAATTATAGAAATAGAGATAGAATTAGATAAAGAGATAGAGAAAGAGAGATAAAACTATAGATTGAGGTAGAACAATGAAAGAAATAGATAAATGGATATAAAGCCATGACAATAATGTCAGCATTAGATATATATGTAGACAGGTGAGAAGATAAATTTGTAATATAAGATTATAAAAATTGTTTATTAAAATATAGGTGAAATTAAGATAAAAATATATGATTCTTCATACTGTTATTGGTAAAAGTGTAGTTCTTGGGGTGCCGCTGGAATGAGCATTTCCAGAGGTCCCCCAGAAGGATGAGCTATGGTAGAAAGCTTTATTTCTGTGGAATTACATCCCTGTGTTTCTCAAGTCCCATTTCCCTTAGTCCAATTATAGAAGAAGTGCAGCTGGGGTTTCAGCAAAACTAGTAACAGAACCAGTGTCCAGAGTTTTCTTTCCATGTTGGAGCTGGGTCCAGTTCAGCATCAGGCTAGCTGTAGTCCATTAGTTCATTGTGTGTGTGGGGTCCACATGGGAGAATGCAGGAGACCACGCCCCAAGCAACAAGAGTTCCAAGGATCCCAAAAGCACAAGAGGGCAAATTCCTTTGTTCAGGGGATTAAATATCCCAAATCTTTGTGCACTTGCAATGGCCACACCCATTCTGGCCAATGACCTCTGTTCCCAGGTGTGATTGATAGGCAAGCATTATAGGGCACATGTCTATAATGTCTGGCCTTCCCTTTGCTCCTTTCTTGTTATTAATAACTAGGCTAATTACAATGGTATCATTAACATGAAAAATTAATTCAAAATAGATCAAGACAATATAAGAGCTAAAACTATAAAATTCTTAGGAGAAAGCATAGAAGTAAATCTTTATGGTGTTGGTGTTGGGGTAGGCCACGGCTTCTTAGATACAACACCAAAAGCACAAGCAACAGAAGAAAAAAGTAGAGAAGTTGGGCTTCAGAAAAATTAAAAACTTTTGTTTTGCAAACAATATCATTAAGAAAGTGAAAAGATGACCCACAGAATGGGAACAAGTATTTGTAAATCATGTATCTGAAAAGAAACTTGTATTTATAATATATAAATAATAATTACAACTCAATAATAAAAAGATATCACAGTTTAAAAATGGACCTTGGATCTGAATAGACATTTTTCCAGAGAAGATACTCAAATGGCCAATAAGCACATGAAAAGATGATCAGCATCATTAGTCATTAAGAAAAGGCAAGTCAATACCACAATTACATATCACTTCATGCCCATTAGCAGGTCTATAATGAACAAAGATAGGCAGTAACAAGTATTGGAGAGGACTTGGAGAAATTGGAACCCTCAATACATTGCTAATGGAAATGTACATGGTATAGCCTCTGTGGGAAACAGTTTGGCAGTTCTTCAAAAGTTAAACCACATAATCCACCAGTTCCCTCCTAGCAAAATAAAAATCCTACCAAGCAAATGAAAATATCAATTGGCTTTATAAAGGACAGGCGTTCTGATACATGCTACAACGTGGATGGACCTGGAAAACACTATGCTAAGTGAAAGAAGCCAGTCACAAAAGACCGCATACTTTCTGATTCCATTTATAGGAAATGTCCAAAATAAGCAAATGTGTAGAGACAGAGAGTAAGAAAGTAGGACTCAGGGGAATGAGATGTGACTGCTAATGGCCACAGGATTTTGTCCTGGGGTGATAAAAATATTCTAAAATTAGATTATTTACAGCTTTGTGAATATACTAAAAACATTAAACTGCACATTTTAAATGGATGAAGTGTATGGTATGTGAATTATATCTCAATAAATATTGTATATATAAACATATATGTATGTGTGTACATATATGCATATTATTTATATATATATCAGCCTCTGCTTCAACCTCAGTCAAGCATCTTTCCCCAAATAACCCAGAATAATGTTCACTGAAAGCCAACTTGTAATCTAGGGAAATAGTGTATTCCTCTTGGTGATAGCTATTTCTTTTATATCTTCCCTATTATTGGTCATTATCTCAAACACTCTATGCTAAATGGATAAGACCTTAATTCATGACGCTGGGGTGGCCCTTATCAAATCCAGTTCACTCAACAGCTATTACAGATCACATATCATTCCTAGACCTGGATTACGAACTGTCATCATCCATTCAATCAGCAAACACTCTCTGAGCACCTACTCACAGCCTCTGCCCTTAAGGAGCTTACAGTGTAATAAGAAAACATATAAACAGACATTTGATACACAGTGATAAGGGCTTTGATAGATGTACTCACAGACTAGGAGCATAAAAAGGAGGCACTTAAAGGAGGAATCAGGAGTCACTGTCTTCCAGAGATTTATACCTTTTCACTCAGGAGAAAAAGCCACACACATAAACCAGTGGGAGAGTGGGACTCGGAGCCTCCAAACATGAAATCAAGTGGCCCCCAGGTGTCTGGGGTAGTGTTGCCAGATTTAACCAATAAAAATACAGGGTGCCCAGTTGAATTTCAGTTTCAGATAGACTATAAATATATTTTAGTATATATATGTCCCATGGGGCTGGAGCAGTTAAGAAAACTTTCAGTACTAATACAGAGTGAAGGAATGGCAGGAATAACGTTGATGCTGCTTCATTCATTCTCTGATGCATGCCTTTATTCATTCAGCTGCTGGGTATTCACTGCGCAGAAAGAATTATGTTACATCCTAGGGATACAGTGATAAGATAAACAAATAAACAACTGTAGCCCCTGTTCTTAGAGAGCTTTTCCTCTGAGGGGAGAAGACAAACAAAGGGCTGCACAGATAAATAGCCAGTGACACCCCTGATTAGCCTTTGGCAGGAGAGGTCCACAGAGCAATGAGAGCTGCCTAGGGCTGGGAATGCTCAGATCGTGGAGAGCTGACCTGGCAGGGGAGACCAGAAAAGTCTCTCCTGAATAAGTAAACATGGGGCTGAGATCTAAAAGATAAGTAGGAGCCAAGGAGTGTGAAGGGCATGCTAGAACAAGGGAACAGCATGTGCGAAGGGATAGCATGGGGAGAGGGGGCCTTGTGATGCATTCATGGAACTGAAAGCAGCCTGTAAAGCAGGAAGAAGGGCCACCCCAGAGACATCCTCAGATCACTGGCAAGCATTTTAAGTGGAGGTGTGACAGGATCAGACTCTGAGTGCCCTGTGAAGGATGGTGTGGGGGAGCTGGAGCAGAAGCAGGGACACAGGTGTGGCGACGATGTGTTCTAACTCATGAAGTGGATTGTTGACCCTGTATTAGTTTTAGGCACTGTAAGACACAGATGACACTTTATTTTATTTGCTCTCAAGAAGTAAAACCCAGTTAGGCTCAGTGACAAGGGGAATGGCAGGGTCTTTGTAGACACACAGGATTTGGCTTATCCTGTAGCTCTCCCTCCAGCCAACTGCATGGCAGAGCAAGTTGCTTACCCTCTCTGAGGCTTGGTGAGTTTCATTACACATCAACTGTAAACAATTGTCATCATAGTTTGGTATAAAGGCTAAAGATAGGTATGTAAAGAGTCAAGCCATGAGCAGGCCCTCAATAAAGACAATTGTCATTATTATATTATTAGTACTTAACATTACATTTTTCTTGCATTATGATGCTTATCTAATGGTAAAATAATCATTTCTGAAACAGTTTTTAATGAGCCAAATAATTTGGAGTATATATAGGCTTGATCATGTGACTTTAGAAATCATTAAAAGAGTAAGAGACTGAGACTTCACGCTTAGCTCTCCTATGGACTCTCCATCGATCTCTTCGAATCTCTATCTTCATTTCTCAGTGCTGTTGGTTGTGTCTTTCCTGCTGACCCATCAAAGAATGTTATAAAAATAAAACGGGATCCATATTAGAAGCATTCTTTAATATAAATCACAGTGAGCATAAAAGCCACTGCCCCTGTACATGTGTGGCATTTCTAGTTCCCAACCCTGGGACTGACGGGAGGGGGAAAGGCCCCTTTTCCAGATTAAAGGAGGAGATCCCTGAACTTGGTCTGGGGCTGCGTCCTGGGGGTTGTCTGAACACGAGCCGGCAGAGAAAGGGGAGGCGCGCAGGGAGAGGTGCTGTGCGTGAGGCATAGGACAAGGAGCAAGGCTGCTGGAAGAAGAAACTGTGTTTTTCCCATGGTGGGATTTAGGAATTGATGGTTCCGTGGAGGGGTGCGTGGGGTTAGGAAACAGGGAGTTTGTGAGGAACAGGGAGTTGTGAGGAGCTCTGTGAGAAGACCTCATTGTTTTGGCATCTCAAGCTCCGGAACAGAAGACAGGATGTAGAGAGAGAAAGTGCAGAGAAGTGGGTCCATACTCCTTGGGTCTTCGCATTGCTGCCCCCCTGTGGGCGAGACCCCGCTCAGCAGCCCCCAGAGCCATGGCAGCAGCCAGAGCCCCCGAGGGCTCACACTCAAGCAGTGGAGGCTCTGGTGTCGGTGCCATTGGTAGAGATGGGGCCTGGGGTGGCTCAGGCAGCAGCCGCCACCCCCAGAGCGGGAACCACAGCCGCCCTCAGAGCTACAGCAGTCCCCAGAGCTGGGGCCACAGCAGGAGGAGGCTGGGGGGGAGGGGGGCGGGATATGGAACTCCCACTTTGGTGGGCGCTTGGGAGGGCTCTTGGGGGGGCACTTGGGTGGGGGCTGGCACTGCTGCTGGTTCTGCTAGCAGGACATCTCAGAAGAAGTTCAGTCAGCCTGAGAGAAACACAAAAGAAATCAGTGCACAATCCCAAGGATTCATTCTCATTCTTTCCTTTCCCTCCACTTTCATGGAAACACCCTCTATAACTAGCTGGCCCATGAACCAAGTTCTACAGTGGCATTTGAAAACTGATCTGGGGGAAAACAAACTTTGATAAATATTATCTCTCCTAGTCTACTTTGCTTCCATTATTATGCCGACCATCTCCCTACTTGGGCTCAAAAGTCACCTTGACATAGTCTTGTCCCCAAAAAACACAAATTAGTTAATAAATGTCTGACCCTTAATCTCAACGGTGCAGGTGGATAAAAAATATCCAAGAATATTTGTTTTCCAAAGAATGAATTAGAAGATGATGATACTATGAACCAAGACCTGTCCAAGACCCTTCATGTCTCCCACCAGGAGCGACTTCTTCCTACTCCCGGCCATCTCCCGCCCCTCCTTCCTCGCACTCCTGTCCTCCTGGACCCTCCTTTGCAAGCGCTCACCTGGTCAGGGGAGGGGACAGGAGCTGTCATTGTCAGAGCTGGGGACTGAGGAGCACTGGAGCCCTTTATCCTGGGCCTGCTGTCTTCCCAGCAGCGAGGCACAGCCCCTGAATGCAGAGAAGTCACTTTCACAGCCAGCGACAGGTGACTCTCCTCACACTCACAGCCCTGGGGCTCCAGACCTCCCTGCACAGGGCACGGAGGAACCCTGGGAAGGAGAGACTGCCCAGATGTCTGCTCCCTAGGCCTGCTGCAGGCCAGCACTTCTGTCTGCATGCATTCACTCATTCAGTATCAGTGAGTCAGGAAATATGTATTGTTTATCTTGGGCCCAGAATTTTACAAGATATCAGTGACACAAAGATGATGCAGATTGCTTTAAGGAGCAGATTGTCTTGGAGGATGACTTTGTGAAAAGTGAACTGTGTGTCACATGCCATGTGATTTGGACCTTTTGTTCATGTTCTTCATAGCTCGGACCTCAGTGCAGTCTCATAGTCTTTCCACGTGTCAGTCTAAACTTGGAACCCTTTGAAAGCTGTACATGTTTTATACATCTCCCTATAATGTGTGTGATGCAGTATCTGGCACAGTAAATTTAGGATGAAGATTAAACATCAGGCAGAGGAAAGCAGATGTTCATGAGACACTGAGGCAAGCTCAGGCAGGTGCATAGCAGCCTGCTGGCTTTCAGAACTCCTTATCGAAAGACAGTTTACCAGGGAGGTGTACGTTATTTTCACTAATGCTGGATATTAGTTCTTAGAAATACATGAGAGCACAGTTCTGTGGAAATAAGATCAGGTGGGCAGAATGTAGACCATGAAGAATCTATAAGGGGCATGAAAGTAAAGATCTTGAGAAGTGGCCTCTGAGGAGACAGTGCTCCCATCAGCGGGGAAAGGGAACTTGAAATGGGAAGGAGCTTGGAAGTTCTAACAGATCTTTTGCTTCAAGGCTGAAGGTGAGGGCTGAAAGTGCTTGTGGATTAGAATAGCTGTATTGTTGAGCTATTGCATTCTATAGGAACTACTTACAGAGAAGAGAAATAAAATAAGACAAGAGGATTTCTTTAAGTTGACATTATTTAAATATCTATGAATTAGGAAACACAGGGTTAAACTGCTGTGAATAAGAAGTTATCACTAAGATTAATGAACTCACATTGTAGTTGGGGCATTTTTTTTTTTTAGAAAACAGAGAAATCCTCTGATAAGAGTTTGCCAGAATTTACTAGTCATATACAGAAGGGCACCGCCTAACACAAACTGGATTGGTTCCTTAGTAAGTAAATAACCACTTGAAGATGTGTGAGTGGATAAGGTTGCTAAAGGATACAGCATGCTGAAAAAAGAGAGGGACACAGTGAAAGATCGAACTGGGCAGAGAACATTGGGGGTATTCCAACTTTTAATGGGTAGGCAAAGGAAATGTAACAATTCAGGAGTCTGAGACAGTTGAGATACCTATCCTGAAAACTGATAAGAAAATCATGGCAATTTGGAAAAAAATAGGAAATGAAATTTCAAAAAAGAATAGGGTGCCCACATTGTCAAATGCTATAAATAGCATCATTTAATTTGGCAATTGTTAGGGCATTGGTTACTATGGAAATAGTAGTTTTAATGATGGGGACTAAAATTATTTATAATAACTTTGGAAAGGAATAGTACAGAAAGAGCAGAGATCACTATTTCAGGAAGCATAAAAAATAAATGATTAATGAAGAAGACAAAACAGAATGAAGAAACCACTACTGTAATGCATAGCAGTCGAAATAAGATCCTGACGCCAAACTGGCTATGAGAGGTGTGGTGCTGATTCAAAGAACCAGAGCAGTTCAAAGAGGGGAGCTCTTGATTTGCATTGGAATTTTAAAAAATGGTTTGTTCAAAAGCCTATGCTGATTAATGAAAGTGATGATGATACTGACCTGAATAAAACCTCTGGTCAAGATAAGCTGGAGCTGATACTGGAGGAACAGAAGCTTGAAAGGAAACTGAGACACTGACTAAAGACAAACAGGAGATATTTCAGAGTATCAGTTTCAAAGAACAGTTTTGGAGTCAATGAGATGTAAGCTGGCATCTCTACCACTCTGTGCCATCTTAAGCAAGTTATATTTTCTAAACTACAGTTTTATTGTCTTTAAAATAGTGATCATAGTTCTGCTCAAGTGTAAGCAAAAAATGAGATATTGTCTCTAAAGCACTGAGCATTGTACCACACATGTGGCTGGAACTCAAAAAGTGGTAGCTACACCAGGCCAGTGTGGCTCAGTGGTTGAGCATCGACTCATGCACCAAAGGGTTGCCAGTTCGAATGCTGGTCAGGGCACATGCCCAGGTTGTGGGCCAAATCCCCAGTGGGGGCATGCAAGAGGCTGCCGAACGATGTTCTCTCTCATCGATGTTTCTATCTCCCTCTCCCTCTCCCTTTCTCTTTCTCTAAAATCAATAAAGAAAAAAAATATTTTTAAGTGGTAGCTACTTCTACATTGACTATTACTACTATTCTGATTAATGTTATTATTTCATATGCTTTGGTATTTTAATAGACATGATTCTGCCTAGCATGCTTTTCTTGTCACCAAGGAGAACTGACATTACAGAAATCTTATTGTCCTATTTTTTTTTGTCGGCCATAGGTGGAGACTTCTGAGGATAAAGATAGAAGAAGAATGAGAGTTAGGTGTGTCTCATTCTACATCATTTATTAAAACCATTCTATGAGCAAAATATTGCACCAGGTGATAGGGAAGATCCATAGAGATTTGGAAACCACCCTTACCTCCAAAGATGGTCTTATAAAATTTGCCATCCAGAGAGCACAACAGGGAAGTACTTTACTAACTTTAACATGAGGCAGACAGAGTGTTTCACAGACAAGGTTATTCTCTGTGAAACCCAGTTGTGACTGTCTAAAGGTAGAGTTCCCACAATGCACATGAACAGAGGCGGAGAAGGGAAAGCCTGGTGCAGAGATGTAGAGATCTGTATTGATAGCTACAGCGTGTGAGAGTGAGACCGAGATGTGCAAAGTAAGAGGTTTCTGGGAGTGGAAAATATCTGTATAATTAGAGTAATAATAATATGAAAGTAATGGAGAAGAGGTAGTGATATGGGGTGATTATAAGAAAGAGATTCACAGCCCTTTGCATTTAACATGGAACTAAAGGATCCCATATTATTCTCTAGTTGAATTCATAATTCTTAATCTTGTGGGATTTCAGAGAAAGAAATAATTCTTATGGGCTGGAAAAATTATATTTGTTTTTAGGATAATTATAACTAAGAAAAAATACAATAGGATTGATATCAGTGGTGGTTAAATGCCTATAGGTCAATGGACTCAACCAGGGCAAGAATTGTATAAAATGAACTTATGTTAACCTAAGTAGTTCCCATTATTTCTTATAGCACTAAGGATTCATTTCCTACCTAAATATGTATTTGCCAAACTAACAATTAAAAGTAGAATAGTTCTTTTTAAATAGTGATTTTAAAATATATTTTGATGAAACTTCATAATAAATGAATTGGTTTTCCCTTATGCAAGGCCTAGCCTTCCCTTTTAAAAATATTTTAGTATGTTTTAAAGAAGTATTGAGAGTTTCTCTCCTCAGCCCACTCTGAACCATGAAGACACCCCTGTTCTTTTTAAGACATCTGCAAGAATATGAATTTGTATCAAGGCACCGACATGGAGATGCAGGAGAATGAGTGAAGGGCACAGGACCACATTTTATCAGCTCCCTGTTCCAGAGTCAGGTACCTGTCCTCACTGAGGAATAATAGTCAGATATCCTTTTTCATAGATATCTTCATTCATGGGCAGACACTCACCAGAAAAAAGGAAATGAGTGGGGAAAAAAACTTTCTGATATGCTACTGTGGGCAGCAAGTCTAAGAAGTGACAATTCACAATAGCCAAGGTATGGAAATGACCTAAGTGCCCATAATGAATAAATTGACAAAGAAATTGTGATATTATATATATATATTAAATAGCATATATATTATTCCATTGTGTGTATACGTGTGTGTACGTGTATAAAATGGAATCTTATTTACCCTTAAAAAAAGAAGAAAATTATGTCATTTTCAACAACATGGATGAACCTGGAGAACATTAAGCTAAGTAAAATAAGGCAGACACAGAAATTCAAATACTGTATGATCTCCCTTATATGTAGAATCTAACAAAGTTGAACTCATAGAAGCAGAGCGTAAAGTAGTTACCAGAGGCTGGGGGTGGAGAAAGAGGAGATGTTGGTCAAAGATTACAAACTTTCACTTATAAGATGAATAAGTTCTAAATAAAATCATAAATAAAAGAGAAAACATTACAGCTGATGCCAAGGGATCATAAGTGATAACTATAGGCAATTATACACCAACAAATTTGACAACTTAGAAGAAATGGATGGATTTCTATAAACATACAATCTACCAAGATTGAATCATGAAGAAATAGAAAACCTGAACAGACCAATTACTAATGGGAAAATTGAATCAGTAATCAAAAACCTCCCAACAAATAAAACTCCCAGGACCAGATGGCTTCCCTGGACTTCCCAAACATTTAAAGAAGAGTAATACTAATGCTTCTCAAATGCTTCCCAAAATTAGAAGAGGAAGTAACACTTCCAATCTCATTTACAAGGTCATCATTACCCTGATATCAAAACCAGAAAGGACACACAAGAAAAGAAAATTAAAGGCCAATATCCCTGATGAACATAGAGGCAAAAAAAAACTCAAGAAATTATTAGCAAAATGAATTCAAAATATTGGAAGGATCGTACACGACATTCAAGTGGAATTTATTCCAGGGATGCAAAGATTGTTCAACGTGCACAGATCAAACGAAGTGATACACCACATTAAGGAAATGAAGGGTAAAATTCATGTGATCATCTCAATAGATTCAGAAAAAGCATTTGACAAAATGCAATGCTTGTTTGTAATAAAAACTCTCAACAAACTGAGTATAGAGAAAACATACCTCAACATAATAAAGACCGTGTATGACAAGCCCACAGCAAACACACTTGACCGTTAAAAGCTGACAGCTTTTTCCTCTGAGATCAGAAACAAGACGAGGATGCTTAACTTACCCTTGCCACTTTTATTCAACATAGCATTGGAAGTTCTAGTCAGAGCAATTAGACAAGAAAAATAAATAAAAGTCATCCAAATCTAAAAGAAAGGAGTAAAACTGTCACTATTGCAGATTACAAGAAATAACAAGTAATGGAGAGGATGTGGAGAAAAGGGACCCTTGTGTGCTGTTGGTTGGAATGCAAAATGGTACAACCACTATGGAAAACAGTATGGAGGTTGCTCAAAAAATTAAAACTACCATATGATCCAGTAATTCCACTTCTGGGTATGTATCTGAAGAAAATGAAAACACTAACTCAAAAAGATATATGCACCCTTATGTTCACTGCAGCATTATTTATAATAACCAAGATTTAGAGACAACATAAGTGTCCATTACCAGATGAATGGATAAAGACAATGTGCTACATAGATAAAATGGAATATTATTTAGTCATAAAAGAATCAAATCTTGTCATTTGCCATAATATGAATGGTCCTTGAGGATATTATGCTAAATTAAATTAATTAAACAGAAAAAGACAAATATGATAGGATCTTACTTATATGGGAATGTTAAAAAAAAAGAAAGAAAGGAGGGAAGGAAGGAAGGAGGGAAGGAAGGAAGGAAGGAAGGAAGGAAGGAAGGAAGGAAGGAAGGAAGGAAGGAAGGAAGGAAGGAAGGAAGGGAAAGAAAAACAACAAGCTCATAAATACAGAGAACATATTGGTGGTCAGGGGTGGTAGGGACCAGGAGATGAAATGAGTGAAGGAGATCAAAAGGTACAAGCTTCCAGTTATAAAATAAATATCATGAGAATGCAATGTACAGCATGATGACTATAGTAGATCTTAAAAGTTCTTATCACACCCTGGCCAGTTTGGCTCAGCGGTTAGAGCGTCGGCCTGTGGTCCAGAGAGACCCGGGTTCGGTTCCCGCTAAGGGCATGTACTTCGGTTGCAGTTTGTCCCCGGTCCTGGTTGGTCGTGCGGGTGGCAGCCACTCGATGTGTCACTTTCACATCGATGTTTCTCTCTCTCTCTCTCTTCCTCTCTCTCCCTCCCACTCTATCTGAACAAAAAATGAAAAAATGTCCTCAGGTGAGGATAAAAAAAAAAAAAAAAGTTCTTATCACAAGAAAAAAATGTTTGTTACTATTTATGGTGATGAATGTTAACTAGACTTGTGGTGATCATTTTGCAATATATACAAATATTGAAACATTATGTTTATACCTGAAACGAATATAATGTTATATGTCAATTATAGCACAATTTATTAAAGGAATTAAACATGTTTTAGGTAATGTTTACTGAACTAGCAGGTAGTAAGATAAACTTGTACCCTAGAAGCATTTGACTCCACACCTGTGCTCTTTCCACTCTACCACATTGAGGGGGACTTGCAATGTAAACTGTATCCGATGCACTTTATGTTATAAAGGGGTTGGTATTCAGATGGTTGGAATTGGGAGGATACCCATCAGTTGCCTTTTGTATGGAATTGTTATTAATTATAATTGAATTTAAATGATGGGAAAACACCCAGCCAATGCCCAGCACGTAGTAGATACTCACTGTTTTTTTTCTACATCTGTGATCAGCAAATATTTTCATAGCTATGTCATGAGATGGCTCCATTAAATATCCAATGGCCCAGATACAGCCTAAGCATGTGAAACCGTGTGATAATTTGGAGGTCATGAGAACTGGAAATATGTGGATCCTTTTTCTGATATCGATTGAGAAAGTAGCTCAGATCTTTAAAGATGCAGCGCCTTCTGAGGCCACATTTCTTAATAGTGTGATGTGAAGGATGCATCTGCTGGTAACAGGTATCCTCTTTGAGAAACTACTCCACAGTCCACGTGTTTAATACAGCATTTATGTAAACGCACAGCCCACTGTTACACAGTGGTACACACACACACACACACACACACACACACAGAGGGCGGAGTTCTACAATCAAATTAGTTTAGAACCATGACATTTTATAAAGTAAAACTGCTTTCTCTGCAGCAAGACCTCGGACCCTTTGTCATGTAATCACACACATGAAGTTCATTAAAATGCAATGTTTCAAGCAATGCAATGTTTCAAACAATGCATTGTTTCTTAATGCATTTAAACATGGGAATCTTTCTTTACACTGAATTTTATGGGAACAGAATGTAGGAGACTCTGATCTAACCTTTGGGTTTCAACAATGGTGGACCATATTATTCCAATAAACTGTTCTAACAAAAACAAGTAAAGTGATGAATAAAATCTATTTATTTATATTCACATATATACATATATATTCCTTATTCTCACGTGTGTATATATGTACACACATACACACACAATAGGAATATAAATTACCAGGCAAAAACTGAAAGAAAATAGAAACTAGAAAGATTATAGCAGAGTTTAGGAAGCTGCTTTTACCCTAAGGGTATAATCAACCTAACCAACTTTTTCTTTTTGACTTTGGTGAGGGAGGCAAACATCAGAGCTCAGGCACCCCCACAGGCTGGGAGCTCTAATAGAGGACCCTCAGACTTAGCTGGGCTCCCTCAGACTTGCTGCTGCGCTGTGGGTCCCTCCATCATGAACCTTGTAAAGGGATCCCTAGAACAGGAATCCCCTTGGTCCTCTGGCAGAAGTCATCACAGATCATCTCTGGAGAAAGGCACCTGCATCCTAGGTTTTCAATTCTTCCTAAAAGTTCAGGTCAGTGACCCCTCACTGTCCCCTCCTTGGCTGAAGTATTGCTTATCTCTGGCCTAAGTTTCATAATAGACTTTTCATAAGTTCCCTGACTCTAGCCTCCCCAGCCAAGATAAGCTGAGTGTCTTGCCTCTATAATGCTTTATTTGCTGCATTTATCATTTTAGTTTTGTTGTCTGATGCACTGCCTCTACCAAAAGACCATGAACCCCTCAAAGGCAGAGACCATGCCTTCTTCATCGTGTGTTCCCAGCGCTTAGCACTGAGGACAGAGCATGTATCCTGAAGGTGTGGAAACTGAAGGGGAGAGTTCCAGTGTGTGAATATGGCAGGTAACTCCTGAGATGTAAGGTCATCTCCTCTGCCTTGGCTTTCCACATCCACATCTGTTTATTCCCAGGCCATAGGTCCCCAAATGTGGGAACAACGCAAATGCAGGCCTTTAGGAGGTGTGTCTTGGAAGGAATAAGCTTATTTTGAGGGACCTGAGGGTCAAGGAGGACAACGAACAGAGGATGAGGAAATAGAAGAACATAGAAAATGGAGGGACCCAAGAGAGCAACAGCTGTCATGAAAACGAGAATGACATCTATGCACAAGACACCTGCTTTGAGTCCTGCTCCACTGCATACCAGTCACCTGGATCGAGTCACTTGAGCTCTCTGAACCTCAGGCTCCTCATCTGTTACATCGAAGCAGTGATGATAATCCTGTTGCATGAAGTTGTTGGGTTTTTTTTTCCTTTCTTGATTTTAGAGAGAGAAAGAGAGGGAGAGAGAGAGATAGAAACATCGATGAGAGAGAACATCGACTGGCCACCTCCTGCATGCCCCACACTGAGGATTGGGCCCACAACCTGGGCATGTGTCCTGACCGGGAATCAAACCGGCAACCTCTTGGTGCATGGGTCGATGTTCAACCACTGAGCCACACCGACCAGACGCATGCGGTTGTTTATTAAAATGAGATAATGGAATTTAAATTGCTTCGTAATTCAAAAAGAGCATGTAAACTAGCTTTTGCATTGAAGTTTTGGGTTATTTTTACCAGTGGTATTTAAAAGGAGACCCAGAGAGCAGAGGAAGCACAGAAGTGATGTTGAAGTGAAGTGGACAGAAATCACTCTGATAGAAGCAGACCCTCAACCATCATAAAGGCAAAGCCCTTCATATGTGGGAACTCAAGTTCTAGACCACAGGGCAGAACCACATATTGGTTAAGAACAAAGGCTTCAAAGTAGGGCTGAGTAAAATCTGAGCTACTACTAACGTGACTTTAGATCAGTGATGTATTAAAAGGCTCACTACCCTCAGCTAGAAAATGAGGATAAAAATTGTATCTACTTCTTAGGTAATGGTGAGGATTAAATGAGATTCACTCATTCTTCTAATAAATATGTATTAACCGCTATGTGCCAGACATTGTTCTTGGCACTGGGGGTACAGCAGTGAGTAAGATACAAAAGGTGCTTTCAATCTCGTGGGAAGGCAACACGATGAACAAATGAATAGGTAATATAGTATTAGGTTATAAAATGATCTAGGAAGAAAATTGAGGCAGAGTCGGGTAAGAGCTTGGGCACAGCAGTATCTGAGTCTAGTGGACAGACCTGTGGAGTTTGGAGTGCTTAGCACAAGACAGGCTCAATGAGAAGTGGGTAGCATTCAGCCTGACATGTTTCTGAGAAGTCCGTAGAAGCTATGCCTATACATCTGCTCTGGTGTTCCCTAGGTAATCACACTGGATTCAAACAATCCAGCAAATTCCCCTAGGATAGGCACATAAATAAGAATGCTTCAATTTTTTTATTTGACAAGAATATATTGATTCCCACCTTGTGTCAGGTTCTGGGAACCATCAAACCAAATGGAACCCAGTTCCTAGTTCCTACCGAGTGCCTGGTCTAGTCGGTTAAGATGAACAGGTGTCCCAGCAGATCATACATGGGAGTTGAACATGAGGGCTGGCCATGAGGACCTCTGAGAATATTAATCACTGTCAACCTTTCTCATCCCTTCGTGCTGTACATATTATTCCACCCCCTCTCTTTTCCCCTGTGGCCCAGCCTCCTCCAACACCCACCTGCCTCACACAGTCGCCTTGCTAATCAAGTCGTCAGCAACTATTAGCTGGGTGGAGATGCTTACACCAACGACATCTGATTGTGACATTTTCCCAGCCAGCTTCTGTCTGAGGACCTGGCCTATATTACCTTCCTGTCAAACACTGGGCCCAGGAGAGGAGGTGTTATCCTATCTGGGTACCCAACTCCCTGTGCCCAATGAAGGGATGGAACTAGTTATCCATCAAACCATACCCCATTTTTATTTTCTTGGAAAGATACTTCTCTGAACTTGGAGGTAGCTTCAAAGAATTGGAAGTCCAAACTGTCAGAGATAGAAAAGGTCCATAGTGATTGTCTCATTCAACTTTTTCATTTCACAGAGGAGGAAAGGGAGGTCTGAAGAGGTGAAGTGGCTTATTCAATGTTGCAGAAAGAATCGTGGCAGAGCTGGGATCAGAACAGAGGTGGGAGAAGCTGAGGGACAACAGGCATTTGTAATGTCAAGTTATACATTTTCGTAATTTTATCCATGAAGAAAACCTTTTCTTGTTGCATTTTATTTTAGAACTATAAAATTCCAAACCATGAGAACCCCTTAATATTTTCTATGTAATATGATTGTCACTCTCTTACTCTCTAAGTTGCCTTTCCAATTTACTGACAAAATCCCTCCAATCAGGAACAGGAAAATGGCTTGACATACTGTGGACCTAATGTGTGCTAGATACTATTTTAGGCAGTTTTATGAGACATGATCTCTCTGAGTGGAGAGGTCGTGTGACTTGCCTGATGTCATGGGGTCAGGAAATGGACCTGTCTGACTCCAAAGCCCCTGTTGCTGCCCCCATACCTGCCAGGCAGTATGCATCGGTCATCTCATTGCTCAGATAAGAGACCCTTCACATGCACAGTGACTAGCACATAGTAGACCCTCAATAAATAAAGGGTAGTTCCCTCTGCCCTTCCTTATGGGTGTCAAGAATACATTTGAGTCATTTTTCTTGTGGATATTTAATTAAGTTGGCTGTACATTCATATACCACATATGCATAATATAAGATACAAAAATTTAGTGTATGTGACTATATTTTTATTGATTATGGGGAATATTATGAAGTCTATCCCTATATTAACCTACCTTTGTCAGTAATTTCTGCATAGGCATTTTCCTGAAAGAGAAAGCATCCTTGAAAAAGATCCCATACTGGGAAGTGGAGTTTGAATTTTATTGAGCAGACGTTCCTATTCTGGAAAATTGCGCAGAAGCAGTCTCATTTTCTATCCTAGGAGAGCAGCATCTCAGCCTGTCCATGAAAACTCTTCCCGGCCTCTTGGGGGTCTGGCTCCATGTTCTGGACTTGCCAGTCTTTAAATGGTCATAGAACACTGTAGAGGGACCAGCAGTCAGGAACTCTGGATTGCTCTACATAAGAAATGACTCACTGAGATTTTTTAAGTTATAAAAGAAACAGGCTATGATAGAACTTTTAATTAGCCTAAAAGCCTGCTGAAACTGAGTATTCTGAAGGCCACTTTTATCACCATACGTTTTAGACATAAGAGCATCAGGGTTGTGCAGCAGTGCAAAGGTATCTGTACCAGGAGACTAAGGTCACCTAACAGTGATGCTTGAAGGCACCTTACTCATAGTGTGGCCCAAGCTGTGATTTTATAGGTGTGCAAACTAGACCCAAAGACAAGTTACACACGACAGGACTGGGAGAGAACCAGGCAAATGAATGCCACTGGGCAGTTGTTTAGATTATTCTTTTTATGCTGTAAAAAATCTGAGTTTCTTTTTGCAGAGAAAAATAGACTTTAATAGGCACAAGTCATACGGTTTCACGTGCCTGCTTGGAACCCTGTCCATGCTCTTGCCTCTGCCTGGAGAAGTCTTCCTCACCGCTCCATAATTAACTCCCACTCAGCCTTGGGGTCAAGCTGCACTTTCTCAGAGAAGTCATGTCTGATCTCCCTAACCAGGCAAAATGTATATATGCAGGGGACCTGGCACCCTTCCTTCGTAGCTCTGGTCACAGATGTGTCTTAACACTTGTTTACTGCATTATTCAATTGTTTATTCTCCCTACTGATGTAAACTCCAACATAGTAAAGATGATACCTAGAACAAAATCGATGAATGAATGAAAATCAGACATAAACGTTACTCCCAGACCTCCCAGACTGGCCAGGTTCACCAGGGCTTGGTCCTGGTCTCAGGCCACTCAGTCTCCTATACCCAGTGTAATCCCAGCCCCCTTCCCTGGACAAAGTCAATAGAAGGGGCTGGAGAGAGAATTATAACAGCTAGAGAAAAAAGAGAAGCTCCTGTTCCCGGGTCAATTCCTCCGGAATAGAGAATCCCAGGACTTGGTAAAGAATAGAGAAAACTAACAAAAGAGCCAGATGGACTCAGGCTACACAACTAGGACCATACCTGAGTCAGGTAGGGAGGACAGAGGACGGGGTGAGGGAAGAAAGAGATAAAAGAAGCCACAATGTCCGGATGTTAGACAGCATTTAGGGGCATTTAGTGAGAGGCTCCTGAGCAGCTGTGGGACATGGGACAAATGAAGAGGAGAGAAAATGGGGTATTTAGAAGTATGTTATGGCTTGTGAACTATATTCCTTACAATATTTTATGGTAGTTCAGTGCTAGGCTGGGCTTCTGGGATGCTAGTCTCTGCAAAACCTAGACCACTTCAGGAAATTTTTACCTCTGTGTGGTTTATATATAGTGATTCCTAGACAAAGATATAAATGGATATAATCCAAACTCAGCATGGTCATCCCTGGAAAAGGGTGTGGAATTGGAAGTCGAAAGGGAACTTTTAAATTTTATCCATAAATTTCTGTACTACTAACATTTTTCATAGTTCATGCCACTTATATAATTTTTAAATAATAAACATATAAAGCATTACATGCCGTGTTCATTGCAGAATAAGCATCACTTGCCTTCCACTTGACGATGGAAGAGAAAATCATGGTCCTGGGCAAGGCTGTTCCCAGCTCTGAGTGTCCAATGACTGGGCTGCAAGTTCATGGGGTTGAAGCGGGGGACAGAGTCTGGTTTGTGGAGCCACAGGTGATTTAGATGTTCAAAGGCAGCACAGCAGTCAAGATGACTTTCTGTGTGTGCCCCAGGGGGACTCAACAGGGCTTGCTTAGAGGCAAACGTGAGATTGCCTGCTCTTTCTTATTCACCCATTCGTTTATGCATTTGCCAAAAATGTTGTCTCCTGTGCCCATGCCCCAGGCCTTCTGGGGTTGCTTTGAACTGCAGTTGTCTCTTTACCTATATTTTTAATGTGTGTGTTTACAGTTTCTAGTTATAAAAGTTCACCCCACAGCCCGGCCGGTGTGGCTCAGTGGTTGAACATCAACCCATGCACCAAGAGGTCGCCAGTTCGATTCCCAGTCAGGGCACATGCCCAGGTTGTGGGTTCAATCCCCACAGGTGGACTCAGCCACCTTAGGCCCAGTGAGGGGCATGCAGGAGGCGGCCAATCGATGTTCTCTGTCATCGATGTTTCTCTCTCTCTCTCTTCCTCTCTCTCCTTCCCACTCTATCTGAACAAATAATGAAAAAATGTCCTCAGGTGAGGATAAAAAAAAAAAAAAAAGAATAAGAGTTCACCCCACAGCCTCTAGAGTTAGCAAAGCAATGGAGAAGGACATGCTATTGAGGAAGGGTGACTGGCCTTGGGACCCAGATGCTCGTCCCACGAGGCTCACCTTCTTCTTGCAGATCTCTCACTTACTACCAAGGGTGTCTCACCAGGGCTGACGTGGGAAACATCTACTTGCTTCAGGGAGTCCTAGCCTCTTCCCTCAGGCCTTTACCCTTTGACCTTAGAAGGGCAAGCCTGTAGATGAGAAAATGTATTCCATACAGCCACCATGGGTTCAAGCCACTCACACAGTAGCAGGGAAAATGTCCCGTGATCCTGCTGAGCGGATCTGATTTCATACTTCTTCAACATCCAGAAAGATGAACTTTGAGTTTACTTACATTCAGAGAACAGGCTACCATGAGGACCTCGTCATGGCCAAACCCTCTCCTCAGACTAATCACGGGGCAGGCAAGAAGCATCCTTCAACCTTCCACTCTCCACCCTCAGATTCTGCTGACTTGCAGAGGGAAATCTAGTCAAAGCATTCTAGAATGCACAGGGATCCCGCTCTGGGATTGCACCAGCTCGAGAGGCTTGCTCATGTCCATGTGGACCTGTCCTGAGAAGTAAGAGTAAGAGAGGAAGGCAGAAGAGTTTCTGATGGGAAAACATGGACCAAATAAACAGATAGGAAGTCACTGAATTGCATTCAAAGCTTTATTCTTGCCAAAGTTTGGGGGTTGCGCTAACTCTGGCAGGCTGCCTTAATAAATAAGCAAAGTGAGGAGGTGAAGTGATGAGGTTCTACATCACTGAGAAGACAGGGAAGAGGCAGGGGCTGGTGAAGTTCCAGAAGGCAGATCAGGCAGTGAATTCGGGAGCAGGGCTACTTTTCTGTGTTTAACAGCAGCAGTCATCCTCGTGATCGCAGCATGCAGGACCTCGGGATCTCATGGGAATGATTCCCAAACAGTGGCACCCAGAGCAGCAGCCGCATCCAGAGCTGCAGCACCCAGAGCTACAGCAGCCAGAGCTACAGCAGCCAGAATCCTCACAACAGCCGGAGGATCCTGAATTGCAGTCCTGAGGCCTTTGGATCCAGCGTCTCAGGGGACTCACCCCGAAGGTCCGGGGAGCCAGACAGCAGTAGCTGATGGAACAGGGAGCGGAGCATGGATCAGGGACACAGGGCTGGGCAGCTGAGCCACCTGCAGAAGACTGAACATAGTAGGTCTGGGACGAAGGGTACTGGACATATGTCTGGCAGGGAGTTGGGCATTTCACATAGGTCGTCTGGCACGGAGCTGGACACTTCACATATGTCTGGCAGGGAGCTGGGCATTTCACGGTGGTTGTCTGGCATGGAGCTGGGCATTTCACACTGGTTGTCTGACACGGAGCTGGGCATTTCACGGTGGTTGTCTGGCATGGAGCTGGGCACTTCACATATGTCTGGCAAGGAGTTGCACATTTCACATAGGTTGTCTGGCATGGAGCTGGGCATGCCACATAGGTTTGAGTTAGGCATGGAGTTGCGTATTTCACATAGGTTGTCTGGCATGGAGCTGGGCATGCCACATAGGTTTGAGTCGGGCATGGAGCTGGGTTTATCACGCAGGTTTGAGGTTGGCCTGAAGCTGAGCCAGTCACAGAGGTAACTGTGGTACTTTGCCCAGCCCCCAATCCTGAACCCTTCACACAAGATGGAGGGAACTGCACCTGCTTCTGCTGGTCACACATCTTTTTGATGCCTTTGCAAAATCTGAAAAGAAAGCTTTCATCAGAACAAGGAAGATTTCCAGGGGCACCTGCATCATCCCCTTTGGATAGAGTGGTCTGTAAGCAGTAGCCTTTCAAGAAGGTCACGGGTGCCCAGAAGCTGTCAACCTGGCATTCAGGTGGACTCAGCCACCTTAGGCTCAGCTCTTGTTCTTTCATCTGGCTGTGTGACTTCAGATAAGTCACTACTCACCACTCTGCCTCAGTTTCCACGATGGAAAATGAAGGGCTCAAAAGAGCGATGCCTGCGTTTCTCCCCAACTCCCTAAGCCTCCTCTCCCCTTACTCACTTTAGTGTCTGCATTATGAATTCTCCTTGGGAAAGTGTTGTTTCCCACAGATTTGACCTTGCTCGCCAATTCATTCAGGAGTGGCTCCTGCCCAGCCAGGCATCCCCAGGGAAGGCAAATTTATGTCAACAGAGCCCAAGCCAACATGAGTCTCAAGCTGAGCCTGGCAGAGCCTAACAAGGTCAAATCTGAGTAAGTTTCCACCATTTGCTCTTTGTATCACTTTACCTCATCAATGGATCCAAGAGAGGACTGTACAGCCGCACTCAGAGAGACAGGACGGTGACCTGTTCTCTGAAAATCCCTTTCCCATAGGCCTACTGGCTCAAACTGCACCTATTCCTCTCCTCCAACCCTCCAGGCTCATTTCCTACCAGCTATTGCCATCAGCTCTCTTCAGTGGCTGCCCTCAGTGCCCAGTCCTGACCACCCTCATCCCGCAGTTTTCCGCGTCCACTCCATCAAGGCTCTTTGTCATCCTATGCTGTTATCCCAGGCACAGAGACTTACCCTCTGCTGACAGGAGCAAGACCGGAAGAAGCCAGTGATCTGAGGAACCAGCAGTTGGTGAGACCTTTTATAGGGCAATAGTGAAGCAATTTAATGGCATCTGAATGAAGCACCGGCGATCACGAGGACACGGGCTGGCATTGCATTGGTGAGATTCCTCCCCAGTATGTCTGGCTCTTCAGTCATAGGCTGGGCATGTCTCTGCTTGACTTGAATTTACTTAAATATGAGATAAATGATTCCTGTTACCTTCTTCATGAAACAAGTCTGTCTTCTTTGACTAGAAGTTAGGAGAGATGTCTATGAGATCTGTCCCCATGAAGCTGTTTCTAGGTCACTTGAGTCTTCAAAGACTCCTCTAAGATGTGGTTAGTGGGTAGCTACACTGCATCTTCCCAGACTAAATGGCATGTTCTTTCTAAGGACTTCGATGTTGACTCCTGCTGGTCTGGGTTACTGCTCATAGAGTTTGGCTCAGTGGTCTCTGCCTCAATACAGCAGCAAGGCCTTCAAGAAATGGTTTGTTCCATGGAATGACAGGTTATTCTAAGTTTATTTGGGAAACTAGGTGAGTTCTTGATGATCCCAGACCTTCTAGGCTCTTTCCTCACCTTCTCAAGCCCTATGACCACCATCAGCCTCACCTTTCTGAACCCCATTACCATGCCTAGATCCCCAAGAGCCCAGTACAGGGAGAATTTCAGCCAAATGAATACTATGTGATAACAATAAATAGTAGAATCTAACATTTAGTTGAATTTTCTTTATGTTTCAAACACTTCATGAGACATGTACACTTACAGATGGCCCTGTCACTGAGGCCCTGAAAGACTAAGGAGGTTACCCACTGTCACAAGCAAGTAAGTAAAGAAACTAGAATTTAAATGCAGGCAGTTGGCTTTCCTAAGCTACGATCTTTACCACTATAATACATTGCCTTTTACTGCTGGATGTAGCATTGTCCCTGAATCTCTGCCTCCTTCCCCTTTCCCAGTGCAGTGTATGGAGGAAGAGAGGTAGAAATAATGTACTGAGAACTTACTAGGTACTAAATACTGTGCTACTGCTTTCTCTGGGTTACTTCATTTGATCTTCACAATAACCCTGTGATGTAGGCTATGTTCGCCCTAGTTTTACAGAAAAGAAAATTAAGACCCAAAGGCCTATTTCACCAAGGTCATCCCATTGGTAGGCAAGGGCAGGATCATTCGAACCCAAGCCTGTCTACTTTCGGAGCCCACACTCTTCCCACCACGCCATGTTGTGTTGCCCAGTGTAGAAGGTTATCTTGCTCCCGAACCTAGCACTGGTTCCAAATATCCACGCCCTCGAATCAGCCAGCCCAGGCCCCAGCATGGCCCCTGTGGCCTCTCAGGTGAAAGGTGCTTCTGCGTTTGTCCGTAATGGATCCCCCAATTCCCCAGGACCCATAAGCCCTAAGGCTCCAAAATTTCCTAAAGCAAAAGAAAAATAAACACAACACAAACCCGACTACTTCTTAGACACTTCCCACTCCAACCCAGGTCTTTCAAGGTCTATCCCTGAATAATTTGGAGAAGGCAAGAAGGGGAGATTCTTCCCAGACTTGGAAAGTTTCCTGCTTCCTCCTGCGACCTGTGCTTCTGGGAGGCTTGTAACACTCCGTCGCTTCCTCTGTGAAGCCCACCAGTCCCTCTCCCCAAGGGTGGTGTAAGCATGGAGGAGTGCGGTTTCTGGCCATTCCAGTGCCTGCTCTTCCAAGTGCCCCACCTCAGTGGACACCCAGGCCTGCTGTTTCATGGAGCAAATGGAAAAGGGGTGATCTTTGACTGGGGCCAGACACTTCACACGGGAAAGCTTATCAAATTTAGTCCCTTTAAGAGTGCCTCAAATAAATAAGTAAACAAACAAATAAATGCGCCGAAGCTCACTTAACCAGAAGTGATAGATTCAGAATTTGAACCCAGGTGTAAGAGACTTAAAATTTTACTGTTTTCCACCACAACGTGCTGCTTGCAGTGTTAAAATCCATGATGTTTTAGGCACCGTACCTTTCGGCACCTAACACACACAGCTAAAAAGCCCACTCTCCTACAGTTAGGATGAGACAGCCCCACATCAACAGGGAAGAAAATGCCCTAGAAGGCCAGCCGTTTGGGGGCGTGTCAATGAGACAAGAGCAAGTTCAAGGCACAAGTGGAACTAAGCCCTTGTCCTGATTCTGCCACAGCCTCACAGAGTGACTCCACTGTGCCCTGCTATCTCTTCCACTCTAAATCATTTTTATCAAATATATTGGGGTAACACTGGTTAATAATATAATTTTCAGATGTACAAGATTATAATTCAACATCTGTGTCCTCTAATATGTGCTCCCCACCTGAAGTTTTGTCTTCTTCTGTCATCATATATTTGACCCCCTTTACCAACTTTGCCCACCCCTGCCCTTCTTCCCCTTTGGTAACCCATTCTGCTGTCTGTATCTATGAGTTTGTTTTAGTGTTTTATTAGTTTCCTTGTTACTTTTTTCATATTCTACATATGGATGAAATGATATGGTTTTCGTCTTTTCCATCGATTTATTTCACTTAGCATAATACTCTCAAGATCCACACTGTCGTCACAAATGGCAATATTTCATCTGAGCAGTATTCCATTATATACCACATCTTCCACTCGAAAATAAAGTCAGACGAGGCTGCTTCTGGGGACAGTCTATGACTGTAGAAGTCTGTTCTACAAAGGAAACGTACATTTCCACACCCTAGTTGCCCATGGAGTTATTCCCACTAGACTATAATTCTATGCATTGGTAACTGTGCATTGACACATTCACTATATATCACCTGGCTCTAGCACAGAACCTGAGGACCACTGACTAGACAAACAAAAATGGATGAATAAAAGGGATACTTTACACTGACAGTACAGCCTAGACTGATTTCCTTCCCCTGTGTGGTAAGAGCCCATTCAGCTATTAGCCAATCTGTCTGTCCTATATCATCTGTGAGCTCTGATGGGCTCACTTCCTGCTCTCTGGGGTCAGGCTCTCACTAATGGGTTTGAGATCTTCAAGCCGCAGTATCATCCCTGGTGAGAGATGCTACTTTCATGTGCCACCAAAACAGGTGGGTGGGTTGTGCCCCACCCATTTTATAGGCTGAGAAGGCAAGGCATGGCAAAGTCAGATGACTGGTACAAGTGCCAGGGTGAATCATAGGGCTATCTTCAAACCTATCTTTCTCTTTGGACACAAGCTCATAGAATCAGAGACTTGTGGACTCATGCAATAGTAGTCCAGTAGACTCACGGGGTAAGAGGGACGGAGAGCCATTAATTCACAGAATCAGAATTCTGGCATCTCTGAGGTGGAGAGGACTCATGCATATCATTGGTCTGGTCCCTGCCAGGAGTGATAGGTCATCTGACCTAATGGGCTGTTCTTCCTAGGAAGATCTTCCGGTCTTTAAAAGTTATCTGCTCTGGTTAGCTCATTTTAGGACTTACTACCATCTTCATAGTCAGGAACTGTATACTAAATTATCTCTAAGGTCCCTTGTGGCATCAGCACCTACAAATCCTACAAACATGAATTATATGTTTGAAGCTGAGCTCCTCAGTGTATGAACCAAACCAAGATTTTAACTCAATAGAACCACTAGCCCCAATCAGGAGATCAGAGTGGGAGGTGCCCAGGTTGACCTGTTGCTCCCTGATGAGAGGGCCTGGATCTCCTCTCATCCTGGGAGCTTCCTTTGACCAGGAACTAGAAGTTCTCTGAGAACAAAATCTGGGTCCTTCTCTTTTTGTGTGTGAAAACAAAGTGGAAGGAAGTGAGAAGTCACACACCTAGGATAGAGAGGACTCAGGAACATGTATCCAGTAAGAAATCTCACTTCTGTGTCTGAGACTAGAAGATAACGCACAGGCCCATCCCTTAGAACCCATGTCTGTGCTGTCTCTGTCCTGAGCTCAGCTCTGAGACTTGCCCCAGAGCCCCCGCACCAGCATTTCAGGGATAATCAGGGATTTGTCCTAAATTATCAAGACATTATATTGTAGAACCGCAGAATGGACAGCTGGTAAGGACCTTTACAGGCATTGGGCTCAGCCTTTACGCTGTAACAGGCCCAAGGGAAGAAACTTGCTCAAGGCCACACAACCAGGTAGGAGCAGACTCTAGACAGGAATTTCTGAATCCCTTCCAGGGCACAGTCCATTACAACATGTGGTCACTGGACTGGCTTGCTAGGGAGCGCCCTCACCTGGCCACCTCCTTGCCTCCCTCTCCACCCTCAAACCCACCATAACTACCACAAGAAGAGCCAATGAAAGTCCTCTAAGGGGCATTCTCTGTGGAGTGGAGAGTATTTTCACATGTGTGCACATGTGAGTCATTGAAACATGAGAACCTCAGCCATACCAGCCTTAGAGTCCCATGGACTGTTCTGGGCCAGGAACACAGGGCAAGACAGCACCAGAGCCCTCTTGGTTGCAGAAGACAGGGATCGTTGGTGCCCAAATATTCCTCTTTCTCCTGGAACAGCTGTTGTGTTGTTTTTTCTTACTTTCTGCCAGCCCCACCCTAGCACATTTATTCTCTTATAACACACACAAGGTAGCTAGTCCTTCAGATTTACCTACCACTTTGTAGGACTTTTTCATTGCATTTGATCTTAAAACCACCACTTTAAATTTTCAGTTGAAACTGCCTCATCTTTGCATTTCAGGATACAAAGAAATATAGGGAAATCCATGTTCCCCTAATATATTCCTGCACTTAGAATCCACTGATCACATCCCCTCTTGGATCCCTCCCTCCCAACCATTCTATCCCTCTTTCTAGTGCAAATAGTGTGTTCTGTCCTTTATCTCAACCCTTTCAAGACCTCCACACAAAGGGCCAACTGCCATCCTACAAGCTCATGCCTTCTTCTGTCAGAGAGTACCTGGTTCTTGTCACAGCTCTGCCAATTTCTAGTTGTGTGGTCTCAGGTAATTTGTTGAACTTTCTGAACCTCAGTTTCCCCATATGTAAAACGAAGACATTAATAGTCAGATCATGTAGCTCTTCTGCTGAAAACATTCTAATGACTTCTTTTCCATTTATGATAAAAGCCAAAGTCTTTACAAGCATTTTCAAAGGGAGACACAGACTGAATTACAAGACCTCACTCCTTACTTCTCTGACTTCATGTCGCACACTCTCCCCTCAGTCTACTCCCTGCCACACGGGCCTCCTTAAACTTCCTCAGGGAACTTTGTTCTTACTCTTTCCTCCACCCAAAATGTTCTCCCAGGTCCTCATGTGGCAACTTTGCTCACCTCCTTCAAGTCTTTGTTCAAATATGACCTCAGAGAGGCCTGGTGGTGACCTTGTTTAAAACTATAATGCAGACCCACTGACACACCCTGTCCCTCTTCTAAGCTCTATTTTTCTCCATAGAGTTTATAACCATCTAACACACTACATATTTTATGCATGTATGTGTTTTCTATTTTTTCCCATCAGAATGTAAACTCTATCAGGTAAGAACCTTTATCTTTGTGCTCACTGCTCTAGCCACAGTGCCATATTCAAGCACTTGGCACACACAAAACATTTCTGTTGAATGAGTGAATAACATATTTTTTCTTATTCATTTGTTTGTCATCTATTTTCTTTTATTAGAACAAGTTCAATGATGAAGAAATTACCTGTTTTATTCACACCTGTATCCTTAGATCTTAAAACTGTTCTTGAAACATAGTACATAACCAATAAATATCTTTTGAATGAACAGTCCAAGCAAATATTAGTGTGAAATAAAGCACGTGCCTAACATGTCATCAAGTACTGACTGTTGGTTAGTCTTGCTAGTATTTTTACATATTGTCCACCATCAACCACATGCAATAATCATAGTTGCATTCAGTCCTGAGCAAAAAGACTGAAGGCAGGTGGGCAGGGTGAGATATAAGGCTTTTCTCTTAATTCAGAAGAATTGCATCCTAGACTAGCCCAGGTCAGGCCAGTCACCGCCTTCCATCCATTCTGGAAAACGCCGACCATCCTCATCATCTATCTCTCTCTCTCTCTCTCCCCCTTCTTTCTCCCCCTGGCCGCCACCTTTCTCCCTCAATACGTTTTTCTCTTGTGCGTGCATACTCTTGCTCACGCACACACACACGGGCACACATACACTGTGGTAACCAGTTAAAAAAATGAGTTTTCTTAACATACAAGAGAATGAGTGTTCAGAAGGAATTCTTCTCACGATTAAAAACCAAGTCATTAAAGAAAACAAAGGTAAAACTACCCCACAAAAACAAAGACATTTTCTTTTGTCCCAGAACTTAGTGTTGGATGGTCCCACTTATGGAAAGTTCTCTGTGGTAGCCAGCTCTTTTTATATATTTCATAAGATACATTTTTTATTCATCTTCTCACAAGGCACTTCTAGAAACACCTATCTTAGAAATAGATGTCTAATAATGACAAATTTGATGCTGGTGTTGATGATGAATTTGATAACAAGGATATGGAAGATGACTAATTTCCAAACTGGCCTTCCTACCCTTGAAGAACCAGGAACTAACTGCCTTCGTGACAACTTCTTGACCAACTCAGAATGCCTGCCTTGGGGTAGGGGTGGGAAAAGAGTTTACTGGCAAGTATCTCTCTAGGAATGTCCTCCTGTCACCCCATCTCTCCCCATTAATACGATACTACAATCATGGCACTCAAAGCTCAGATGAGAATCTCATGGACATAGAGATGAGATCATGGGCTACAGGAACAGTTATCATAACAAGCAAACTTAGCCACATCTGAGCCTTTAATCTGTGACCAACACTGCCCTAGTCCTGTGAGAAACAGACAAATAAACTTTTAGCTTCTGTCCTCACTGAGTTCACAATTGAATTGGAGAGAGAAGCAGAGACACTTGAGAAGTTAGATGGCAATGCTGTCTCTCAACACAAGAGAAACCAGACAAGGCATGACTGAAGGCAAATTCAAGGGTCTACACCATGTTTCACAGTAGGCAGACTTTTAAATTGTTGCCAGGACACTACAACAGAGCAATTGATTCTGAATTTCTGGGTATTCCCGCATTGTTATTTTTTAAAGATAACTCATTAATTGTATGTGCAATCAGAGATAAAAGCCAGATATCATTCTAGACATAGAGAAAGAGATCCATGTTAGGTAAGGAAATCTGTTAAGGCTTCATGGAAGAGGCAAGGCAGACGCTGGGTGCTTAATGGTGTACAAGAATGAGTTCAATAGATGTCAAATTGTGTTCCTGTAGAGGATTAGCATAATAGGTGCATAAAGAAGTGTTCTGGAACATCAGAGGAATGGCGGTGTGAGAGATTCCCTTAGTCTCTCCCCTTCAAGTCTCAACAATTTGAACAGCTATGACTCAACAAAGGATTCCCTGCTCAATGCAAAGCACGTCTGAGAGATCCATGCATTGAAGCAACACTATTTACAGTGGCCAAGACGTAGAGACAACTGAGGCATCCTATGACAGATGACTGGATAAAGATGATGTGGTACATATAGACTACGGAATACCTTTCAGCTATAAAAAGGGTGAAATATTGCCATTTGTGACAATATGGATGGAACGTGAGGATATTATGCTAAGTGAAATAAGTCAATCAGAAAAAGCTAAGAACCACATGATTTCACACATATGTGGGATATAAAACTAAAACACATAGACACAGACAGCAGTGTGACGGTTACCAGAGAGGGGACATGTAGTAGCCGGTAAGGGGGGCCAAATATATGGTGATGGAAGATGATTCGACTTTTGGTAGTGGGCACACAATGCAATATACAGTTCATGTATCATGGAACTGTACACTTGAAACCTATATGATCCTATTAATCAATGTCACCCCAATAAATTTAATTTTAAAAAAGAAGTGTTATATTTTTTAAGAAAATGAACAGATAGCAGTCCTTTTTTTGCAATTCACAAAACTATGAATGTTCAACATGCTCTCAGTTGTATATTAAATATACTTTTATTTAGACCTTTGGCATTCACTAATGCCTGCACAAATAAGCATCATAAAATAACTACTAAAAAGGAAAAAGTAATAGGAAAACTCAAGATGTGATAACTTGCACAAATGATTTTTCCAGAGTTTGCATAATATTTAACCAGTTAAATATTCCTGGAGTAGATTTAATTTGGAAATAACACAATTATACACAAATAATAATTTATTTGAAAATGGTTAGAATTAGAAAATTCACTGATTTGATCACAAGTTATGTTTAAACAAATTCTGGGTTGAATTTATGAATAGAAATGGCCCTTTACATAAGAGCTACTAAACGTGAAATAGTTAGAAACCATCTGAATAAAAAGTATTCAGGACCCATATGATAAAAAAAAAACACACACACACACACAATATGAGTAGTATTACAAAATACGGCAAAAGAGTTGAATTATGAAAAATCATGCCATTCTCTTCAAAGGAAAGAATAATTTACATAATAAAACACCAAACAAAATTAGTAGGACTTGCTGAGGACATGAACCACTAAGCTATTCAAGTTAATAACTCAAAATCTTATGTAATCAATAAGAAAATGCTGAGAACTTAGAGATTAATGGGCAATAGTTATCTTTAAAAATCACAAAGTAGATCCCTCTCTCCCTCCCACTCTATCTGAGGATAAATGCAAAAATGTCCCCGGGGGGAGATAAAAAAAAAAAATCACAAAGTACAGAATTCAAAGGAACAATAAATATTTATAAAAAGAAAGAATAACAACTGAAAACAATAAAACATAATTTCATATCCATCATTGATTCTTTTAAAGAGCTATTATCCAATTCTGGATTAGGTGCATTAAAACTACCCTCATATCTTTCTGTTGCAACAGTTTTATAATCAATTTTAAATCTGGAAATTAAATTTTAGATAATATTTTAAAATGTAAACAAAATTCAGAAATTTATTATGTTAATTTTTGTGTTATTTGAAATTATAAGCACACAAACTCTAGAAACAAATATAGAATAATAAAATGTTGATTGAATAAGTATGTTGTAGGTCTGCAGTTACCTTCATTGGGAAATGGTCATGATCTCAGAGGTAATTTCAAGGAGACTTATGGAGCTTCCATTTGCCCCTGTGTGTCTGAATCTACCCACCCATCACCTGGACCCCCTGCCTTGACCGATGGGTCCCTATCATACTTTTGCTGGAGCAGCTCTGAATTAAAGATGGAGCTGATTTTGCATTTTCCCCACACCACAATGGAAGAGGTCCACTAAATTAAAGGTCTCATTGTAAGTAGATGCTAAGGACTCCAGCTCTGAGAAGGAACTCGAATACAATGACATGAAATACAATTCAATCATAAGATTTGAGCTTTATTGTTGAATAGAGTTCATAAGAACAAGAGCAAATCTGCGTCTACACAAAGCATGATGAACCCAGCAGGAACAGGACAAATGGCAGGGGAGAGAAAGAACCATCCAGCTGGGGCGGGCCCATGATTTTTTGGCATTTGGTTCTTCCTTTGTTGTCCTCAGGGCTCAGCTCAGCAGCAGCTCCCAGAGCAGTGGCAGCAGCCAGAGCCTCCTGCCTCTCACTGCCTCAAGGGCTCATAGTCACAGCAGCCAGGGCTCTGGGGCCAGAGCCAGTGGAAGAGATGGGACCAGTGGTGGCGGAGGCAGCAGCTGCCATCCTGGGAGCTTGGGCCACAGCAGAAGGAACCTGGAGGAGGACATAGGGCTGGGCACTGGGGTGGGCACTTTGGAAGACATTTGGGGGTGCACTTGGGAGGAGGCTGGCACTGCCACTGGTTCTGCTGGCAGGACATCTTAGCAGAAGTTCAATAGAGTTGAGAGAGAATAAAAATATTTTTATGGGCATTAAACATAAAGTAGTTTCAGTCCACTTCGTTAGTGCTTCTTTCCACATGGACATGATGAGTTGACCTTAGAAATATACCAGCATTCATTCTGCAGTTTTAATAAGCTTTATTTTATGTTGACCTATGTGCTAAAAAAAAAAAAAAAAAAAAATGGTATTCCATTCCACTTCCCAGGTGAATTCTATGTGTGTAGGAAATCCAGAAGTGGAAGTCATGCCAACCTTTCCAGACTCCCCTGGGGAGCTGGCACCCAGGCGCTCAGAGACCAGGTTTTCTGAAGCCAGGCCCAGGGCTAAGCTGACCACTGCCCTTACCCATCTAGTAACAGGGCCACCCCCAGGTGAGGCTCTTGACAAATGTCACCTAGAAACATCACACTTCTGCATTCCTCTGTTTAAAAATGAGTTTTATTTCAGATCCCAATAAAAGAAATCCATTCTGCGTATTTCAACTATCAGCCTTTTCATGGTTGTCTGATTCTGCCACCCATTCCTCCTCTGAAAACTTACCAGCTCTACCTCCACCCCTACTCAGAGCCTACCCTGGACTTCCTAAACCCTCACCCCAGTTATAGACTCAATACAGATGAGTGGACAGGTATCAGGACACTCAGAGTGGATGAGGAGCCAGCCAGTCCCAGGGACACCTTTTATGAGACCCAGGCCTAGGTTTTAATATGAGCCATGGCCCTGGGAGGGGCAGATGGCAGTGCCACACAGCTGGAGTAGGTACTGGGTCATTCTTTTTTTTTTTTTAATCCTCACCCGAGGATATTTTTACATTTATCTTCAGACAGAGTGGGAGGGAGAGAGAGACAGAGAGAGAAAGAGAGAGAGAAACATCAATGTGAGAGAGACACATTGATTGGTTGCCACCCGCACGACTCTAACCGGGGCCAGAGACGAACCACAATCGAGGTATATGCCCTTGGCTGGAATCGAACCCGGGACTCCTTGGTCCACAGACTGATGCTCCAACCGCTGAGCCAAACCGGCTAGGGTGGTACTGGGTCATTCTTGACATCCACTTGCTATAGTCCTTCACCACACTGTCCCGAGGCCATGGGACCTCCAGCTGCCCTCTACTGGGCAGGTTCCTTTTCTCAGGATACATTCCATAGACTGAGCCATGGGACCAGGAACTGTTTGCTCAGGTCTCCGTGATCCAGTGTCTAGCATCACATAGCGTGGTAATCTGACTGGTGGTTCTGATCGGGGTCATCTGAGGACACAAGGCAGATGTATAGCTGTGCAGGGACAAAATATTATATCATGAGAACAGAGCCGTTTCTCCAAGTGGATTATTGTTAGATTAAGGCTCAAAATTATCATAAGAATATTGGCCATAACATACTCTTGCTGGCTAAATGATGAAATTCAGTCTTTGAGTTGAAGGGTCCCCGACCATGAAAATACTGCAGTAAGATGTTCTGAGAAGACAGGAAAAGGCTAGAGGAAATCAAATTTAGACCCCTGGAACTTTTAGGATGGGCCGTCTCCCCATCAGCTCCTGTCCTTCCTCCTGCTCTGCTAGTCACCTTCAGCCTGATTCTCTGCATGGTGCTTCCTTTCCCCTGAGGGGCTGATCAGGGCCTCCCTCCTGTATTGGTGACTGGCCCTGGGGGTGGAGGTTGGGGAGGGGGGCGTGAAGAGAGCAGTAACCCTGAGCTCTCCACTGTCACAGTTTTCCCTCACTGACAAGGCCAGCTCAAGGTGATGGCGGCCCCCAGGAACAACAGAGCGTGCTGAAATGCCAGGTTTGTCAGCCTTTCATCATTGCTTTCTGAGGATCCCAGCCTGGAAGCCAGACCTGCCCTGCCCCTCAGATTCCCCTCAGAGCCGCAGGCCTTTGCTGTTGTGAGAGCCCATGGAGTGGCACAGTGGGCACAAATGTATGAATTCTTATGTTAGAAGTCACGCTCCCAAGTGTACTGGAGCAGAGATGGTGAGGATGCAGGGTTAGATCTGGGGATCCAACCATCTTTTCTAGAAGAGAAAGTGGCAGAAGAAAACAGTGGTTAGATGCCTGGACTCTGGAGTCAGACTGCTTGAATTTAATTCCCTACTATGTAGCAGCTGTGTGTCCTTGAACTAGTTACTTAACCTCTCTGTTCCACAGTTTCTGCATCACTAAAATGGAGATTATGCCACCTTTTTTCAAAGGATTATTACAGAAACAAAATTAATATTTAAAAAGTACTTATGCTTGGTTGGTGTTTCTCAGTGGATTGAGTGTCGGCCCATGGACTGAGAGGTCCTGGTTCAATTCCCATGCCCGGGTTGCGGGCTTGATCCCCAGTAAGGGGCATGCAGGAGGCAGTCAATCAAAGTTTCTCTCTCACATAGATGTTTCTATCTCTTTCTCCCTTCTCTCTCTGAAAAAATCAATAAAAACATATTTTCTTAAAAGTACTTAGAACAATGTATGTTGCGTAGTAATATAAAAGCATTTGATACATACACACACATATGGAATTATTACTTTCAAACTTAATAACTTTTTTTCTAACATACAGAACCCTGTATTTCTGGGTTAGCAACATGCTCAACTAAAGATATATCTTACAAATCCCTTTGTTACAGGGATAACCAATGAGACAAAGTAGAAGTCATTGAGTGAGGCTTTGGAAAGGCTTTTTTATTTTTTATTTTCTAATCCTCACTCGAGGATATGTTTTTTATTGGTTTTAGAGAGAGAAAAAGGATGTGGGGGGGAGAGAGAGAGAGAAACATCGATGTGAGAAACATTGAGTGATTGCCTCCTGTACACGCCCTAACCAGGGATCAAATCCACAGCCTAGGTATGTGCCCTGACCGGGAGTGGAACCCGCAAACTTTCGTGCACAGGGACGATGCTCCAACCAACTGTGCCACCTGGCCATGGCTGGGAAGGCTTTTTAAAAAGGACCTGTCCTGTTCCCTTCATCTTCCTTCCTCCTTACAATAGAGGTGTTTTAGCTGAACCTCAACCAGCCATGCTGTGTCATGGGACAGCCAGTCCCAAGAACAGAGGGACCAAAAGAGACATCACAGGGCACTTTGCCTGCCCTGAACCACTTACCTCCAGATTTCATATTTGGGAGAAAAAGAAACAAATCCCTGTCCTTATTGAAGCATCAGATCCCTATTACTAGCACTTTACGACAATTTCCAAGACAATCAGACACTGAAGTGCCATATGTGGGGGCACACATGTACACATGCATGTGCACACACACCGGTTATAAAACTAAATGAACCTGAAAGAGTGAATCAAATCCGTGAAAGATGGAATAAGAACGATTCTCATTACAAAGGTAGACTAAGGACCCCCAAACTAGAAGAAGGGGGTTCAATAAAGATGGTTCTTACTTAGGGAAGAAGTCCAGAAATGTGTACCTTGGGTATCCAATTCTTTCTACAGCTTTCCTATAACCCAGACTGACTTAGTTTCCCCAGTCTGTTTCCCCATAATTATACATATACATACATAACATATACTAGAACTTTCAGTTTTAATTGAATATGCAAATTGACCAGTAAATGATCATGCCAATTTCCACTCCCACAAAGAGTCTGAGAGAATATCTTTCCTATCCTCCTCTATACTTATTATCCATTTTAAAGTTTCACCAGTTGGATGGCTGAAAGTGTTCTCTTATTGTATTGTTGGTTTACCTGCATTTCTCTGATGCCAGTGAGGGTGAAATTGTTGTTTTGTTTTGTTAATGCATCTTAGCTCTCATTCATATTTCACAAAGTCTCTTTGTGATAGACTCCTAAAAGTGGGTTTGTTGGGTCAAGGGTAAAGGCATTTCTCTTTCTCTGAATTTTCTATTCCCATTTCATGATATTTTTCTTCAGATTGTTTTTTTTTTTTTTCTTCCCTGTTTTAGAAGCTCTTCCTATATTAAAGTCATCAACATTTTTTGTGATTCAAGTTGCAAAGGGTTCTCCAGTTTGTCTTCTGTCTTTTTACTTAGTTAAATGTAGTGTTATTTTGCCTACAATTAAGAATATATTTTATATATGCCCAACCAGTGTGGCTCAGTGGATTGAGCATCGTCCCATGGACTGAGAGGTCCCGTTTCAATTCCCGGTCAGGGCACATGCCCAGGTTGCAGGCTCCATCCCCACTAGAGGGCGTGCTGGAGGCAGTTGATCTATGTTTCTCTCTCACATCGATTGATGTTTCTCTCTCTCCCTTCCTCTCTTTCTAAAAAAATCAATAAAACCATATTTTAAAAAAAGAATATATCTTATATAGTTGAATTTATCAATTGTGGTGTGATAAGGAATATATTTAGTTTTTATCCCTGGTTCCTGGCACAAAGCTCCCCAAACCCTTGAAATGTCCTGAGTGACAAGAGTGTCTTGTTACCATTAGCAGCCCCTTTACAAACACACCTGA